>JAQSUU010000688.1:5433461-6696923 GCA_038087645.1 Saccharum hybrid cultivar R570
TACATCAGAATGGATAAGATCTAATAGTGCCAACTCCCTCGCCGTAGCAGCCTTGTGAGGCTTGCGAGGTTGTTTTGCTTTAACACAAACATGACACTTAGAACCTTTGACCACATCAAATTTCAGAATTAAATTTAAACTAGCTAAGCGAGTCATGCTACCAAAATTAATATGACACAATCGAGAATGCCAAATATTTGTCTCAACATCGTGGCTCACATGATTCACAAATTTAAAACAAGTGTCTGACAAAGACAAGCGGAACAAGCCCCCGCTCTCATAGCCTTTTCTAATAAAAGTATCTTACTAGAAAGTACAAACTTATTTGACTCAAATACAAGTTTATAGCCATCATGACAAAGCAAAGAACCACTAATAAAATTCTTCTTTATTGAGGGAACATGATGCATGTTCTTCAGCTGCACGGTCTTCCCCAAAGTAAACATCAGATTGACCGTACTAACACCACGTACAGCTGCACGCGTCCCGTTCCCCAACAACAAGGAGGAAGCCCGCCCTGCCTGATAAGAAGAAAACAAAGAAACATCAGTACACACATGTATATTTGCACCAGTATCAACCCACCAATCAGGTGCCTGACAAACTGAAAGAACAGTAGACAATAAATTACCGTACCCCATTGTTCCTGCATCAGTCTCAACTGTGTTTGATGTCTTCTTGTTTGGCTTCCACTTTGCATTTGGACACTCTCTAACATAGTGCCCAGTCTTGCCACAAGTGAAACAATTGCCCTTTTCTTTATTCTTCTTGTTCTTCTTTGAAGGAGTGGTAGGTTTTTGTTTGAGTTCTTGCTGGAATTTCTTCTTTTGGGGCTTGGGTTGATTCTTTTGCACTAGATGGGCACTAGAACTCTGCTCACTGACCTTCTTGCCACGAATATCCTTTGCTCTCGCCTTCTCTTCAACATCCAAAGAGCCAATAAGCTCAACATTGCTAAACTCTTATCTCTTATGTTTCAGAGAAGTAGCAAAATCAGTCCAAATCTATGGTAGCTTAGAAATCATATAGCCTGCCACAAACTTGTCAGGTAGCACACATCCAAATATTTTGAGTTTTTTGCCATTGTACCTCATGAGCTTGTTCAACTACAGAACGGTCATCGACCATCCGGTAGTCATGAAACTGCTCCATGACATACAACTTAGAACCAGCATTAGACACCCCATATTTGGCCTCAAGTGCGTCCCACATGGCCTTACCAGTCTGTAGTGGCACATATGCATCTACTATGGTGTCTCCTAGCACGCTCAAAATTGCTGCCTTGAACGTATTGTTAGCATGTTGGAACGCACGCTCCTCCTCTGGAGTCTACGGCCCAATAGCTCTAGGCTCAACAACAAAGTAGCAGTGCATAGCAGTCAATCATAGAATACACCTCTCCCACCACCTCTTATAGTGAGTGCCCTCAAACACATTTGGTTTCAGCATACCCGTAAAGCCAACTACCGAAAATTGCCTATCACGTTTTTGGATTGTTAGAAAATTAGGCATGTTCAGTAGCAATTTAATCCAGAAAATAGCAATGATAATAAGATTGGTGATATCATATATGTACTTTATCATGTATGCCATGTATATGATACTAACCAGCAAGATACAAACGTTGGACCTTACTAGATGATGAAGATTTTTGATATACCTAGCGGCAGAGCCGGTTGCGCTAGTCGACATAGTGCCTGTTGACATAGTCGTCCCGCTCAGTGCAGAGAGGGAAGCAGTGCCGATCCGTACCGCGTCGTCTCGCAGGGAAGAAGAGGACCAAGCGAGTAGTCATGCCATAGCGACACTCCCCAAAAGTGTGATTGCCGCCCTTCACCAGATTAGGCGAACTCGAAGACGGCAGGCATTCCGGAAGCCTACTCTCCCAGTTTCTGTGCGCGCAGAGAACCAGGACGGGGAGAACCAGTGAGCAACTGAAGATGTGGTATTCTTTCGGAAGCCAAGGAATCAAAGACTGATGGAGGACTTCTGAATATATGCCTGCGGCAGGGAAGCGATGAGGCTGCGTTGTAGACCAGGAGACGAAGACGTGAATAGACGGTAACTGGTGAAACTCTCGCAATCAAGCCGCCTCCAACATAAAAGAGAGAAACTCCTGTAATTATGTGGATTGAGTGGCAAAACCTAGCCATGCCCGGCCGGCAGCGGCGGCGCGTGTGAGTGTGGCACACCTATGTCCTTTTCTCAGCTTCTCAATATAGATGGATAATTTCCAACCATATAAACCGAGTCAAAGTTCAGTCAAAATCCCATTAGGTATTAAACCATACACCGCTTAATGTTACAGACCATAGAGTTTTATTTGATTTATTAAATATTATATGGGCCAAGCCCATAATATATCCAACAATAATAGCCCCATAAAGCAGAGGCGGAGCAACTTTATTGTCAAAACAAACTGACAGGTCAGGGTACAATTGAAGAAGGAGGGTGAACGGTGGGTTGCTTCGCTTGTCAACCTAGAATATAATCACGATCTTCTGCCATCAGAGTGGCTGGTCAGATTCATGAGGTGCCATAGAAATATATCTGATAGCGACAAGAGCTTCATCTTAGAGGGAAGTGATGACAATATTCAGATCTCTTAGAGGGAGCTTCCGAAACTTTGATTTCGACGAAGCAGATATCAGTAACATAGGAGCTGCTGAGAAAAGGAGGCACGTTAATAGAGACATACAGGACCTGCTAGAAATGTTCAGGAAGGAGCAAACAAAGACATAGTAAGGAGTGTCTTCTGGACCTGGATTTTACTACACCATGCAGCTCGATGAGGTTGATGGAAGCACAGTAAGGAGTGTCTTCTGGACTGATTTGATGGGGCGCAAGAACTATGAGCTGTATGGAGACTGCCTATCGTTTGATACCATGTTTAGCACGAAACAGGTATAGCATGCCTTTTGCTCCTGTAGTTGGGGTGAACAATCATGGCAATACAATGATTTTTGCTTATGCGCTGCTGCAAGGTCAGAAGGCCAGCACATTTGAGTGGCTCTTTGGTGTGTTCCTGGATCCAATGGGTGGGAAGAGGCCCAAAAATATTACTGCCGACTAGGACAAGGCTATCAGGAAGGCTATACTGACTGTATTTCCTGATGCAACACATCGGTTCTGTTTCTGGCACATTCTTGAGAACATCAAGAAGAACCTCAACAGCTATCTAGCCGCCCGAGGACCAATGGGTCCTCAGCTAAGGTATCTCATCAAGAATGCATTCAGTCCAGCTGAGTTTGAGGCGGAATGGGAAAGAATCCTAGCAGAGAACAAAGCTGAGTGGAATCCCTATCTGATGCAACTATATGATATTAGGGAGCAATGGGCGTCAGCATACTTCAAGGACAAATTGTACCCATTTTCTTCAACCACCAGAAGAAGCGAGAGTACCAAATCACTCTTCAAGCATTATGCGCTCCAGAAGGACACCATATCGAGCTTTTTCTAGCAGTACCAGATTATACAAGAAAAGAACCTTAGTAAATTGGACAGAAAGAGATACATCTCACAAGCGACAAGAGGATCAACTTGCTCAATGTCGGTTATTGAGGAAGAGGCGATGAATATATTCACAAGGACAATGGTCTCTAAGTTGCAGAAGGAGATGAGGAACAGCACAACTTATATTGTTGAAGAAGAATAGGTTGGTACATATTTTCGGTTGACGAGAGTAAAACAATATGATAAAAGCTGAGTATGATAAGCATATGTATGAGGTTACTGTTTCTAAAGACGGCCAGCTGTACAAGTGCTTGTGTGCAAAGTTCCAAAGGGATGGCCTCCATTGCTGCCATGTTTTCAACATAGCAACAAGGAAAGGTACTGTTGATATCTGTGGTAACATAGAGGCAAAATCCACAAGCGCACAGTTATCGAAGTAGTTTTCACCTGGAGTTTTATCGAGTATCGTATCCATGGGGAAACGTGTGCGTTGTCAAATTTAGTTTGTCCAGGGATAGCAAAAGGTATAAAGTATGAGTAGAGAGGATTCCTATGGTTTTGACCCTATGCAAAGCAAGACTTATGATTCTGGTGTTCACTTTGGGACGCCGCTAGACGGTAAAGCACTGCTAATAGATAACTCTGCCGTCGCGACTATGGTCCTATTAATTTAAGAACCTGCTTAATTCGAAGTGGACTAAAGAGGATAGATGGGGCTGTCACCACCCACTACTACCATGCAACCAGGGAGCAGGGAGCAAACACAGGTAACCGATAGCCTAAGCACCACGCTTATGCTAACGATTACTACTCTAATCCAGCTAGCAAGAACTAGAGTACTCAAAAGAACTGTGAACCCATGAACAATAGAGCACAATACTTACTTTAAATAGAAATAAGTTACCAGAAGTATTTCAGATGCAGACTTGGTAGAGCCTGGATCCGCCAAGGAACAAGCCATAAAGAGAGTACCGACAATCCCGGTACTATCTCCAAACTCTTCCCTCCCTCTCTCTCTGTTGTGTACAAAGAATAGATCCTAACTAGAGGACTAATCTATCTTGAATGCGATCATCTGATCCTGAGATGAGGATATGAATTAGGGATTCAGGATGCCCCCCTGGAGGAGGTACAAGAGCATATATATAGAGGGCAGCGTCAAATCTAGACCCTTGGATCAAATCGACCTTGAGTAATGGCATATATTTGATCTTTAAGGCGGGGGAGAACCGACGTACGAAGGAGGGGCTGACCTGTGGGACCCATAGGCCGGCCAGCCTGTAGGTGGGGCTAGTCGGCCCCACATGGTAGCCACTCAGGCTCTGTCGCGGTGGTTTGCCTTCTGGAGTGTTCTGGAGTCTTCCCAAGTCGGTTTTGTTGTGGATAAACATGATTAAATCTGACAATTGGGTCTACCTTGACAGTTTTCTGGATAAACCCTGCTGAAAACACAGATTCATTAAAACTCTTAGAATTTATCAGTTTAAACCCCTAAACCTATATTGGTGATCATTTTCATGCATTTATACAAGTTATATTGATGGTTTATGATAAGTGTTAACTACTGTTAACAAGCTCCCTCGCACTTAACCTTTGCTCGTCCCTAAGCAATGCTAAACTCAACAATGGATCAGGAGTTACATCAATGCTTTTATGCCTCAAAAGTACACATGCGTTCACAAAATCTCCTCCAGATTGGAATGAACTGATATGACTTTCAAACTTACCCATATTACCTTCAACCATAGGACTTCTTAGCCTTCACTTGGGTCTTGAGCAATTGAAAGACAGAACGATCGAGTCAAGCACTATGTCTTAAGTTCTCTGTTTCACCATTGTTCTGGAGTTTTTATAAGTTTTCAAAATAAAACTCAGAGATTCCACTATATGACACTCTTAAGTCTCTCATTATATGTGGTATTTGTGGATCCTCACCAAGGCAATAATGATGTTATGCATTTTCTCTTCCTACCACTAAGGCTTATGTGGAGCTCATAGGTGGAGAGAAAGCTAGAGCATACTTGCAATGCATATATTGTAAAGTAAAACCTCAGATTCAAAGATAAATGAGCCATACAATCAAATCAAAATGTGCATATGTGTGGATGTATATGGTGGATATATGGTGGAATCCTAATTCTACTATGCTCCTTGAAAACATATCTCTCTCCTTAAACTTGGAATTTTTTGCGAGAGAATAGGAGCTATCTTATTCATCTCTTTTCTTTTTTCTCTTCAGGCGGGCATCTAAGTACCCATTGTTTTAAATATCCTAAACATCTTTTTGTCCATTTTTTCTCTTTTTTCATAGCCCCCTGTCTCTTTTCTACAACAAAACTTTGAGAGATAGCTTATAAGAACTTTGGAGCATTTATTTGGTGGATGGAAGACCTAACAAGCATGTTTTTGTTTTCTCCCAGTGTAGGAGAAAAACATTTTTGGGTGGATCTAAATGGAATGACATGTTTTTTGAACCTACCCCTAGTGTAAGAGTAGTGCATATTTGGGTGGTGTGTATGTGGTCTTGATTTTAAGAGCATGAAAAATCTCTCATAAGGGTCACAAAGCTTGACAAAACTCAATGCAAAAACAAGTAGCATATAAGTGAAAGTTTTTCTAGTCTAAATAACATGTATGGCTCTGGTGCGAATTCAAGCTTTGTCATACTGGAACTCATCATGTAATATTTTTTGTGTTTTCAAAAGATAAATCTCCAGAACTTTAGTGTTACTTGGAACAAGATAAACAACAGCTCAGACCTTCTCATATCATATCCGCCAATTAACTAGACTTAGATCAAGCATATGCTACCCACGAGTTTCAAGTTCAGAGTAAATCCTTATATCAAAACAATTTTATCCGAAACTCGAGAGAATTCAAGTCTAAAAACTAGGTACTTGAAAGGAATTACAACAGAGCAACTATTCATCATTTCCATTTTAAGAGATTATCTTCGGAGTCCCTTTTTATTTATTTAACTCTTAAAAGAAATTAAAACAAACTAGACACTCTTTTTATTTTACTATTATAGTGTCACGCCTAAATTTTGAATAGCAAAATTGGAGGTAAACCATATGTCCAAAACATATAAAACAAATTGTAGAGAAAGAATATCTCAGTGCCTTATTACAATAACGATCTTTAATTCATTACATAAATAAACATACTCAAAGTCTAGACAAGGGAAAGATAAATCTAATGTAAACTCCATGGCGTCTCCAAAACCACAGGATCTGGTCGACTGGTGGACCTCAGACCTAGCTCTCCTCATAGTAATCCTCATATTCACTGCCATCTGTACCCATCCGGGATTTTTGTCCGAATAATAAAAGTAAACAAGCATAAGTACATGTCGTACTCAACAAGATAATATGGGGTTCATGAAGCTCAAAGGTTGACACTGGTTGTACTGCAGTTTGCTTTTAGTAAGTCAACATTTTTGCATTAGTTAGGTTTGGTTATGCTCAAGCCCCATTTAAACCACAAATTCATATTCATGAATAACTAACCATTATGAGAACCTCATCATTATAAAAACCATCAACAAGTGATCAACTATTTCATTAGTTTTCCAGGCCGCCCGTGTGCGGGGGAACGATTGTTATAATAGTTTACTTACTCTGTGCAGAGGTGTACACTTTCACTGTGAGTCGTAATTTACCCTTTTGCCCGAGGTGATCGGCCTCTTGACCCACTACCAAGGAAGGCCGACAGGGTTCACTATGAAGCCTTTCAAAAGTTCGTCTAACATGTTTGGGCCGCTAGGTTTCGGTGGCAAGTAGGTGTAGGTCCCCCCTTCCCAAATGGCACAATGACACGCAATCTATACACATAGGGACAAGAGCCAAACTATACCCAAGTCATCAGACCCCTTTTGCGCCTTTCGGGTAACCTCTAACATGCTAGAAATGGTCTTCATACTTGACTAAAGCCAGAGTCATGTGACCCTCATAGTTGTACTGTATGTCCCAACTTTTGCCAATGAATAAGTCCTTATGTAGGGCCAGAGCATCATGATAAACAGGAGCTCTCTTGCCCTAAGTTCAGTTGCTAGAGGCAATTTTAACAGTTGTTGCATATAATCATTAATCAACGTCCAAGTCAAGTATATAATCAGTTGGAGTGCTAGCATTTACCCATATGCACAATTAACCCATCGGTGACAAGATCACAGGATAACAAAGGTTAGGATGTCCTTATGGTTATCAAATTGACACATGCACATGCCTTTTAATTAAAAGGTGAATAGGACCACAAGGAATTTCCCATATTATACTTGCCTTGCTCGTACTGCTCCTGCTACTCCGTGTTATCACAGTAGTGCTCTTGGTCACCGGTGTAGTACTCACCGCCTATACTCGAACAATAGGCAAAACACGCATTCCAAGTTCAATCATGCAAAGCAAACAAGGACTATAAATTAGAATAGTACACCAACAGAGGTAAATCAATATAAAAGGTTTATAAAGTGAATCTACAACTCACTACAATCACACAGACGCGAAGATCACATAAATCGGAGCTAGAATGAACAAGTTATGAATTAATTAAGATTTCCTATAGCATTTTTAATAGATTTAATCTAACCATGAAATTTAATAGTAACATGACTAACAGTATGATAAATATGTAGATTATGTCACTATGATCCTAACGCAACTTGAACGGATCAATTTGGAGTTAAAACGAGAAAGATATGTTGAAAATATGAACTGGATGGCAAAACTGTAAATAACGTGAACTATTTATGAATTAAAATAAATACAAATCATGTTTTTAAATCCAGCCGGGGACCGTGGGTTCGATTACAAAGAACCCGAGGGGCTCTTAATGAAAATCGCCACCGAAGGGGCACAGGGCGCTCACGGTCGTCTAATCTAAAACGGATGGCGTAGAATAGAAGATGGAGGAGGAGAGAGACGAGCCGGCCGGAGAAGATGACCGGCACGGCGGCCGACCATTGCCGGCTGCGAGAAAACTTACCGACGCGAGTGAAAATGGCACTAGAGGCCACAGATTGGCACGGGAATCTCACGGGAAGGAAGAGGAGATCAATGGGGTTCTCATCGAGGTGAATACGGAGGCGGAGACGGATCGGAGACGGCTCACGGGCAAGAATGGTGGACAGCGACCCCCTGTAAAGTCCGGCATCAGCATATGAGCATCACAGTGGACTAGAGAAAGGGAAAATGGTGCGGGGGAGATTCCGTACCACGTGAGGACGACCGGCGATGGGCCAAAGGCGGCGGCATCGCAGCGGAATGGCGGAACCCGAGCTCAATGGCAGAGGCTAGGGCTACGGCGGCACTGTGAGCTCGAGTGGTGGCGTTGAGATGGGAAAGGGGGTGCGCAGGTGGTGCGGTGAACTTTATAGCGTTGATTGGCGTGGAAAACGGGCCGAATTGCGGAGAGAACGGGAGCGGGCATGAGACGCTTTGCGGCGGTGTCGGGATGAGAGCGAGCTCCTCCGTTTTCATTGCACGGTTGGTGCTGTGGATGAGGCTGCTGCTGTGGAAGGATAAGGGCGCCGTGAGCACTTGCGGATAGCTGCCCATCCCCGGGGAAATCATAGAGAGTTTGGAGGCGAGACTTACGGTTTTAGGCTCGGCATCGATCGTCTCGCAGCACAGAGGAAATGAGGGAGCTTAGGGGCGACACTGTTGCTGCAGTCCCATGCGTCAACGGCAGGAGGGGTGGGGCCCAGACGTCAGCGGCTCACGGCGGGAGAGCGAGCGTGCATGTGTGCAGCCTGGCGCGGTTGGGCCAGCCCATTGGAGGGGAAAGAGGAAGGGGGAGGCGAGTGGGCCGGCTTGATCACCGAGCCTGTGGGAGAGGAAGGAAGAGGGAGGCAGGCCAGCTGGACTGGGCCAGTGGCTGAGCGGGCCAAATGCCGAGAGAAGGGAGGGAGATCAAGGAGAAATCTTTTTTTTTATGAAACCATTTTGAATTTCCATTTCCAAAAGATTTTGAATTCCTTTTTAAATTCAGTCAAAAACACTCATCACATAAAAAGGTATGCAGCAGCATGAGTGCATAAACATGTGTCAACCCTTAGATTTGCTTTTAATTTTGCAAAAATTATTATTTCCCTAAGTTAAATGCTCACACAAATACATAAAAAAATCAATTTCATCTATTTTGAAAAGATGAAAAATTCTGGGTGTTACATATAGGGATAACTATTTATTTTGTTTTTAGTTATTCATCATTTTTTATAAAGCAAACTAAATATAATAAAACAAAGAAAGAGAAATACTTAGCTGGATACACGGGGTGCCTCTCCCCCAAGCTGGTTGATGGTAAAACAAAGAAGAAGAGCTGAATTGAAAATGTTATTTAAATTCTATAAAGTTAATTATATCCAATTCTTCTTCTGGCAATTGTGTATCATTGAAAACTTTTAAACGATGACCATTTACCTTGAAAAGCATACCTTCATCATTTTGATGTGTGACCGCTCTATGAGACGATGTGCTAATTACCTTGTAAGGTCCTTCCCATTTGCTTCGTAGTTTCCCATGTCCAAACAACTTTACTCTGGAGTTGAAAAGCAACACCTTGTCACCTGGTTTGAATCCCTTCTTTTTCAATCTTTTGTCATGCCACCTTTTTGTCCTCTCTTTGTAGAGTTTTGCATTATGATATGTCTTTTCTCTCCATTCCTCTAGCTTAGAGAGTTGCATTTTTCTTTTCTTCCTGGTTGCTTCAAAGTCCATGTTCCACCTTTTTATGGCCCAGTGTACTTTGAATTCCAACTCAATAGGTAAGGGGCATATGTTCTTGTAGAGAGGTGTTTTGTAAACTATTCTGTAAGCTCATAGTGCTCTATGTAACTTGTGCTTTCATGCTGTCCCCATTTCATTAATGGTCTTCTGCAGAATGTTCTTGATTTGCTTGTTTGATATTTTTGCTTGTCCGCTAGTTTGAGGATGATATGGTGTCGTGATGTTATGACGGACCCCATGATCATGTAAGAAGCATCGAAACTTTCTATCAATGAAGTGAGAACCTCCATCACTGATTACCATGTGTGGGATTCCAAAGCGTGGAAAGATGGTTTCTGAGAGCATCCTCTTGGCGTTATTGGAGTCTGCAGCTTGACATGGTAAAGCTTCAATCTACTTTGAGACATAGTCAACTACCACCAGGATGTATTCGCATTGCCGGATGGAAATGGCTCCATATACTCGATGCTAAAGACATCAAAGAGCTCTAACTAGAGGTTAGTGATGAGTGACATGGCGTCTCTTGCATTGATACTCCCATGTTTCTGACACGGGGTGCAGCTCCATATGAAATCTTTGGTGTCATCGTACATGGTTGGACAAAAGGATCTAGTTTGCTAGATCTTAGCATGAGTGCGGAATGCCCCATAATGTCCTCCGTACGGTGATGAGTGGCATCTTTCAATGATCTTGGTTGCTTCCTCAGCCGGAACACACCTCCTGAGCATTCTATTGGCGTAGACTCGGTAGAGGTACGGTTCATCCCATAGGTGGAGGTGACTTTCATCCCTTAGTGGTACATAACCTGCAACCATAAAATTAACAATATTTGCATACCAGGGGTCAGATCCTGCGACCTTTAGGAGCATGTTGTCTCACAGAAAATCATTGATGGGCAACTCCTGTGGATTCTTGAACTCCATTCTTGATAAGTGATCGGCTACAGAATTTTCTATTCCTTTCTTATCTTTAATTTCTAAATCAAATTCTTGAAGCAAAAGGATCCATTTTATAAGCCGAGGCTTAGCATCTTTCTTAGTAAGGAGATATTTAAGAGTAGCATGATTAGTGTAAACAATAACCTTTGCTCATACTAAGTAAGATCTAAACTTGTCAATTGCAAAAACAATAGCTAGAAGCTCTTTTTCAGCTGTTGCATAATTAAGTTGAGGTCCTGATAGAGTTTTACTAGCATAAGAAATTGCATGATGCTTTTTATCCTTTGTTTGACCCAAAACTGCCCCCATAGCATAATCACTAGCATCACACATGATTTCAAAAGGTAGCGACCAATCAGGGGGTTGAATGATTGGTGCAGAGATGAGTGCTTTCTTAAGAATTTGAAAAGCATTTAAACACTCATCATCAAACTCAAAGGGAGCATCCTTGGCTAGCAAACTTGTAAGGGGTCTAATAATATAAGAAAAATCTTTTATAAAATGACGATAGAACCCCACATGACCAAGAAAACTTCGTATCCCTTTAAGATTTGTAGGAGGAGGTAGCTGTTCTATTACTTCTATCTTAGCTTGGTCTACCTCAATCCCATGTTCGGACACCAAGTGTCCAAGCACTATGTTTTCTCTAACCATGAAATGATATTTTTTTCCTAATTAAGGACTAAATGCTTTTCCTCACATCTTTGCAAAACTTTATCTAAATTTTCTAAGCAATCATTGAAAGTTTTTCCATAAACAGAGAAACCGTCCATAAAAACTTCCATGATTTCTTCTATCATATTAGAAAATATAGACAACATGCACCTTTGGAACGAACCTGGAGTGTTGCACAATCCGAAAGACATCCTGCGATAAGCATAAGTTCCATAGGGACACGTAAAAGTAGTTTTGCTTTAGTCATCAGGATGGATCGAGATTTGATAATAGCCAGAATATCCATCAAGGAAATAGAAGAAAGAATGATTTGCAAGCCATTCCAACATCTCATTGATGAAGGGTAATGGGAAGTGATCTTTCTTTGTTGCCTTGTTAATTTTTTAGTAATCAATGCACATCCGCCATCCTGTGACTGTTTGTTGTGGGATTAATTCATTCTTTTCATTTTTTACCATAGTCATGCCCCCTTTCTTTGATACAACTTGTACCGAGCTTACCCACTCACTATATGGCATGAGAAAGATTATCCCTGCATGCAAAAGTTTTAAAACCTCTGTCTTAACAATTTCTCTCATCGCATTGTTAAGCCTACGTTGTGGCTCCCAAGAAGGTGTATATGCTAGGTCTATGCGAATGCGATGGGTGCAAAGGGCAGGACTAATCCCCTTGAAGTCTTCGAGTGAGTAGCAGAAAGCAGAGCGATGCTTTTCTAAAATGGTAAGGAGCCGGAGGGTCTCATCCTTAGAGAGTTTATCGCTAATAATCACCAGAGACTCCCTATTATTGTTTAGAAAAGTGTATTTCAAACCTGAAGGAAGGGGTTTGAGCACAATGGGTGTTTTGGCGGCTCTTGAGTTTCATCCAAAGGAAAAGGATCTCATGGTTCTTCTTCATCTGGGATGCAGTCCTGGGCGACTTCTTTGAGATCTTTGCTGGAAGCTTCTAGGAGAGATGCTGCCATAATCTCTTCCACTAGAATCTTGCTCGGGACTCATCTCTGTCTTAACATGTAACGAGCGAGTGATGGGAATAGAAAGGTTTCTGCTTTTCTTGAGACTTACATTTATACTCCCCTTTCTTGCTTCATGTAGGAGTTTCTCTATTGGATGCCCTATCAAAAGATCGAGCTCCCAAATATCAAAAACATAAAAACTAAGATACACCTTGGTTTTGTCTACTTTGATAGGGATGAAGTGAAAGATTCCTTCACTAGGAAGGATTTGCCCTGAGAGACTCTTTAGAAACTTGGTTGTTGGAGTTAAGTGCATATTTTTAGGAAGGGTATGTGCAAAAGATTTAGACATAAGATTTACTCCTACAACCATATTATAAAAAGCATCGAAGGAGGTTTTATGAATCTAACAACGAATGGAGGTAGAAGGAGAGTCTAAACGAATGACTTCTGGAGAAAGCTTGGATTCTCCCAACCACTTATTGCTTATGATAGTTGTCAACTCCTTCACAATCTTTTTGAGGAACTTCTCTTCAATTGGGTCAGAAAGATGCTGGTTAGGTGCTAATGGTGCTAAGCATTTCCTTATTTCATAATAATTCGAGGTGTTTCCAAAGTCTGAGAAAAGATCTTCCTCGAATTCAAACATATTTTCCAAAGGCTGAATTTCTTCCTCCTTTGGTGGTTCGAGGACTTGAAGGACAATTCAGGCTTTAGGTGGAGTAGCTAAAGGCTCAGGCTCAACTATCATAGGTTCTTCCTCAAGAGTTTTCTCAACTACGTCTTCTGGGCCATCGTCATAAACGTTGGTGTAGGACTGATAAGAACCCGCTAGGGTTTGATGGCCGATCTTTCAATGAGAGACCACAGCGAACACGATTGGTGGAAAAAGATGACGTTCATGGTTTGACTACAACGATCCAGGGATGTTGCGCCTTGGCAACCGATACACCACCTCCAATGGTTGCTGTGATCTTGCGGCGCGACAACCAGCCACTAGGGCACCCGTCCTGCAAGCAATCGAATAACTCACAAGAACAAGAGAACAAGTACTGAATTACTAGATGTAAATGAAAGTTTCAAACTCAATCTCCAATGACGTGGGGTTCCGAAGACAAGTAGACGGACGACTGATCCAGCACACGCGTTTACAGGCAAGTAGCGAAGGCTAACTTGATCTAAACAAAACCCAATCTGTTCCGGTGGCTCTAGAGACATATAAGTAGATGAGACGATGACTAAGGGAGTGTTTGGGTCGTCCTCCAACCCTAGGACATGTCCCTAATGGACCCAACTTGATACATGGGCCAACAACCCAAAAATTAGGTGACGCAGTACCGCAGACAGAGAAGGACGTGACAATAAAACAATGACTATAGGTGCCTCCGATGTGATATGGATATGAGGTTGGATCCATTGGAAAGTAGACTTGATAAGCTTTCCAACAAGTGCTAGAACGTCCCAATCGGAATCCATACGAAGTCATGGCGGCCATCACAAGTTGGTGTTGTGTTGCAGTCTGAATCTAGCCAACGCGAGTCCTTTTCCCTCTCGGTCTTCTCCTTGGTTCCTAATCAAAACAAGAGTGCATGTGTCTCTAAAATCTAAACATGATGGATAGGAGCTCAAGAAGGAACTCACTTGATGATTAAGTTTACGAGCGCGAGCACGAGCATGAGTAAGAGGATCAGCAAGAGGTACTGGTGTCGGTGTGGATGCATCGTTGGTGTTGAAGTCCTCATCATCCTCCCTTTCTTGCATTTGAGTCGTCCTCGACTCAAGCTCGTCTTCCTCACCCAAATATGGCTTTAAATCTGCAATGTTAAATGTGAGACTAACCCCAAAATCTGCTGGAAGATCAATCTTATATGCATTCTCATTAATTCGTTGCAACACTTTAAATGGTCCATCAGCTCTAGGCATCAGTTTAGATTTTCTCAATTCAGAAAACCTCTCCTTTCTTAAATGCAACCAAACCAAATCTCTAGGTTCAAATTTTAATTCTTTGCGACCTTTATCACCAGCAAGCTTATATTTTGCATTCATACACTCTATGTTTTGTTTGATTGTTTCGTGCAGTTTCAACATCAATTCAGCACGTTGCTTAGCATCAAAATTTAATTTTTCTGAAGTTGGCAAAGGTATTAAATCAATAGGAGCACATGGCAACAAACCATAAACAATCTCAAATGGACACATCTTTGTAGTAGAATGCATTGAACGATTATAAGCAAACTCAATATGAGGTAAACAATCTTTCCACATCTTAATATTCTTCTTTAAAACAGCCCTTAACATAGTTGATAAAAGTTCTATTCACAACTTCAGTTTGACCATCAGTTTGGGGATGACAAGTGGTAGAAAATAAAAGTTTAGTCCCCAATTTAGCCCATAAAGTTCGCCAAAAATGGCTAAGAAGTTTAGCATCTCGATCAGAAACAATTGTATTTGGCACACCATGCAAACGAACAACTTCACGAAAGAACAAATTAGCAATATGTGTCGCATCATCAGTTTTATGACAAGGTATAAAGTGTGCCATCTTAGAAAATCTATCCCCAACCACAAAAACACTATCATGACCCTTCCTAGTCCTTGGCAATCCCAACACAAAATCCATAGAAATATCTTCCCAAGGAGCATTGGGAACATGTAGAGGCATATACAAACTGTGCGGATTTAACCGTGACTTAGCCTTTTGACATGTAGTGCAGCGAGCGACAAATCTCTCCACGTCTCTCCTCATCTTTGGCCAAAAGAAATGACTAGCAAGGATGTCCTCCGTCTTCTTTGCTCCAAAATGTCCCATCAAGCCACCTCCTTGCGCCTCCTGTAGCAACAACAAACGAACGAAGCTAGCTGGAATGCATAGCTTGTTAGCTCTAAACACAAAGCCATAATTCACAACAAATTTATTCCATGCTTTTCCATCTTTACATTGCAGCAACACATCCTTAAAATCATCATCATGCACATATTGTTCTTTAATTGTTTCCAAACTAAAGATCTTATAGTCAAGTTGTGTCAACAAAGTATATCTCCTAGACAAAGCATCAGCAATGATATTCTCTTTTCCTTTCTTGTGTTTGATTACGTAAGGAAAAGATTCAATAAATTCAACCCACTTAGAATGTCTATGTTTTAGTTTTCCTTGACTACGAATATGCTTCAATGATTCATGATCAGAATGTATAACAAATTCTTTAGGCCACAAATAATGCTGCAATGTTTCTAATGTCCGCACAAGAGCATACAATTCTTTGTCACAAGTAGAATAATTCAGCACAGGTCCACTTAGTTTCTCACTAAAATATGCAATGGGTCTTCCTTCTTGTAATAAAACACCACCCAATCCAATTCCACTAGCATCACATTCAAGTTCGAAAGTCTTATTAAAATTAGGAAGTTGGAGAAGAGGTGCATGTGTCAACTTATCTTTCAACATGATGAAGGCATTCTCTTGTGCTTTGCCCCAATTAAAGGGCACTCCCTTCTTTGTAAGATCATTCAATGGTGCAGCAATGGTGCTGAAATCCTTCACAAAATGGCGATAGAACCCCGCAAGTCCTAGGAAACTCCGCACCTGTGTGATAGTCTTTGGTACAGGCCATCCCTGTATAGCTTCCACCTTGGCTTGATCAACCTCAATTCCCTGTGGAGTCACAACATAGCTGAGAGAAGACACTCGATCGGTGCAAAAGGTGCACTTCTCAAGGTTACCAAATAAACGTGCATCTCGTAGAGAATAAAAAACAGCACATAAGTGAGCTAGGTGTTCATCCATAGATTTGTTGTAAATCAATATATCATCAAAGTAGACTACAACAAATTTCCCAATGAAAGCACGCAAAACCTCGTTCATTAATCTCATGAAAGTACTAGGTACATTAGTTAACCCAAAAGGCATTACCAACCACTCATATAAGCCGAACTTAGTTTTGAAAGCAATTTTCCATTCATCTCCTAATTTCATACAAATCTGGTGGTACCCACTACGCAAATCAACTTTGGAAAACACAATAGCACCACTCAATTCATCAAGCATATCATCTAAACGGGGAATAGGGTGTCGATATCGAATGGTGATGTTATTAATAGCCGTACAATCAACACACATACGCCATGTTCCATCTTTCTTAGGCACCAAAATAACCGAAAAAGCACAAGGACTAAGAGACTCACGCACATAACCTTTGTCGAGTAGTTCTTGCACTTGCCGCTGGATTTCTTTTGTTTCCTCTAGATTTGTCCTGTATGGTGCACGATTTGGCAAAGATGCACTAGGAATAAGATCAATTTGGTGCTCAATCCTGTGTATAGGTGGCAGCCCTGCTGGTATTTCACTTGGAAACACATCAGAATATTCCTGCAAAAATGTTAGCAATAGCAGGAGGCAAAGAATGCTGCATATCGTGAAGGGAGATCAATGCATCTTTGCATACTAAAGCATAAGCAACGGAAGCTAATTCATTAAACTCATTTATATCAGATTTAGTAGCAAACAAACAAGTCCCTTTCAATTTTATCTCATTCTTGTCATCAGCCAAAAATTTGTCACTTTTGTTGTTCTCATTCTGAACCTTTGCAGCCTTAGCAACATCATTTTGCATAATAGATTCAGTAGACATGGGATGCAACACAATTTTTCGATCATGGTATAGAAAGGAATACTAATTTCTTCTACCATGTGCATAGAATCTCTATCAAATTGCCAAGGTCTATCTAGCAGAATATTACAAGCTTGCATAGGCACAACATCACATTCCACAATATCTTTATAGGATCCAATGGGAAAATTGATTCTCACAAGTCTAGTTACCTTTGCCTTACCACTGTTGTTTAACCATTGAATGTAATAGGGATGTGGGTGTGATTTGGTGGTAAGCACCAATTTTTGCAACATATCGCTGCTAGCCAAGTTGTTGCAGCTACCTCCATCAATGATCATGCGGCACGAACGCTCTTTGATGACACACTTTGTTTGAAACAATGTGTGTCACTGATTTTGCTCTGCCTTCTCCATTTGTGCGCTAAGCACTCGTTGTACAATGAGGCTCTCATAGCGGTCTGCTTCACCTGCATCAATATGTTCTTCCAAGTGTCATTCACTACCTGCATGGTCAGCCGCAAGCAATGCAAGTGTATCTTCATCAAAATCACTAGCAGATGAATACTCACCATCATCTTTGACGACCATAACGCGCTTGCTTGGACAATCACGGATCACATGTCCATATCCCTTGCACCGGTGACACTGAACGTTCCTTGTTCTACCTGTAGATGCCATGGAAGTAGCACTCGCAGCAGGCGTTGGGGCTGCCTTTGTTGCTGAATTTGCAGGAGTAACGCGAGGCTTTTACTAGATGATGGCATAGGAGTACGTGTAGTCATGCGGGGCTGCCACGAATTAGTCCTCCCTGCAGAAAAATTAGTCTTGGCACTAGCACGTCGCCCCTGCACTTCTCTTTCAGCTTTACAAGCAAGATGAAACAAATGGGTTATGTTAGTATAATCTTTATAAGCAAGGATGTCCTAGATTTCACAATTTAGCCCGCCCAAAAATCTAGCCATAGTAGATTCCTCTTCCTCCTCTAAGTTACAACGCAGCATACCCATTTGTAATTCCTGATAATATTCTTCTACATTTTTGGCACCTTGTCTCAATTGTTGCATCTTATTTAACATATCATATGCATAGTAAGAAGGAACAAATCTAGCCCTCATGACTCATTTCAAAGCATTCCAAGTTCGAGGTATGTTATCAGGATTTTTCTTGCCATGTTCTATCCACCAAACGGAGGAAAAATCTATAAACTCACTAGTAGCAGCCCTAACACGAGTATCCTCAGGAAAATTGTGACATGCAAACTTTTGGTCAATGGCAATTTCTCAAGTAATGTACGCATCAGGATCATACTTACCATCAAAAGGAGGTATTTTAAATTTGATCTTGCTGAAAGCATCATTATTATTGGGTACCTCACGTCGGCGGTGACCATCCATACCTCTACGATTATGGCATAGACGACGCCGATGATGAGCATCCTGATCATCACGTTCAGTATCAGCAGTATAATCTTCATCATAATTAGCTTCAACTCGCTCTTCGTCCTTCTTGTCTTCATTATGCCGCTCTTTGTCTTTTATGTGGAAGTCATCAAAACGGTTCAAAAGGGCAGCAAGGCTTTTGTCCATACGAGCCACAGATGCCTCCAACCCTATAAGCTTGGTGGAGGTGGTAAGTTGTGCTGTCTCCAGTTGCCCAATCTTGTCATTGGTCACTTGTAAATTGTTATCAAGTCCTTCTGTATGCAGCTGCACTTGCCTTGTAAAATGTTGAATGATGCCCTTGGTACGAGGAGATTGTGGAATCTTGTTACCGTCCTCTGATCCTGACATGGCTCAACAAAACAAAGTGGAAATAAGAAAACAGGTGAAGAAATAAAAGCCCTACAACTACTAGGATGTAGCTACAACAAGGCGCTCACTCTGTTACTAGTTCTTACCTTGCTCAACAAGAGGGGTCGACAACCAGCAAGTCTGCAACCTTGGAAGAGAGTGTACCGGTACCGCAGCAACAACACCTGTGAAGTTGTAGTCGTATATGTGGAGCTGTAGGTGGGCTAAATGTAATGCCAAGGAAAATGATAGCACCACGTTAGTTACAAAAGCGAGCTGAATAATCGTTCAATGGTGGTACTGTGCTGGTCCTAGCCTAGACCATTCTAGAGACGTGAGCCTGGACACAAGGAGATCACAATACCACCTAGCAAAAGAATCAACACAAAAATCAGCCCCCTTTTCTTTTATCTTACTTATTTTCCTTTTTTCTTTTTCTTTTTTTCTTTTTCTTTTTTCTTTTTTTTCTGGGGATCCTCAAAACTAATTATATGAACAGAGAGATGACAAATGAGCAATTCACCACACACACTTTTTTCAAAAGTGTAGGGGTATAAAGGTAATTAAAAGATACGCTGTCACTTTAATAGTTATACTAACCATGAGCAGCCCAAGAAGCCACGCAACAATAGAAGGAGACGTCGATCATGCCATCAAGCAAACTAGCCTTTGAAGGATGGATGGGCTGACTACCTAGGAGAAGTGTCAAGATACGAGGATCGCTACGGTGACCAAGATGACAAAGTTGAGAAGAATGAAGCAGAGATAGTCAAGGAACCTCGCTGGAACTAGTGGAATAAAGATGACGATGAGATCGAACTGCCTACAAAAGAAGAAGCTGAACTACTCAAGTCGAAGACTCAGATCACGATGATATGGAAGGAGAAGAAGAAGCTACATCGCCAACACAAAAGGAGCAGACATCTGAACCGCTAGCGGGATCAGATGATACACCTGACAAGTAAGTACTCACTCCTACCGAGTCCTGTCTAGAAGACTTTAAACTCTCTCTCTCTCTCTCTGGAGTAAGCAATTCTCGTATATAAGGTATATTAAGTCATTCAGACTCGATCACCGAAACCAACTCAGACTCAGAATTGAACGCAGAAACAACTCAGGTTCGGAAGAAACTAGAGACTAGGGTAGTACTCGGACTGTAAAAAGAACATGAACCCGAAATTGATATAGTAGTGCACGGTTGTGACTAGAACGTGACAAGAACTCAAAACTCTAATGGAATAAAACTAAGACCAGCAACTCGACACAACCGATGCAACCGACGACTCAACAAGCCCTAACTACGCAGTACTATTCAAAGGCTCAAAATGTCTATAGGATTATGGAACCCTAATCTACTATTTTTTGGCTTTTCTGGACTATAGGAATTAAAACAGGGAAATGATTGGAAGTCTCTCACCGATTAACCTTGCTCTGATTACCAACTGATAAGAACCCGCTAGGGTTTGATGGCCGATCTTTCAACGAGAGATTGCGGCGAACTCGATTGGTGGAAAAAGATGACGTTCACGGTCCGACTACAACGATCCAGGGACATTACGCCTTGGCAACCGATACACCACCTCCAATGGTTGCCGTAATCTTGTGGTGCGACAACCAGCCACTAGGGCACCCGTCCTGCAAGCAATCATAGAACTTGCAAGAACAAGAGAACAAGTATTGAATTACTAGATATAAATAAAAGTTTCAAACTCAATCTCCAATGACGTGGGGTTCCGAAGACAAGTAGACGGGCGGCTGATCCAGCACGCGCGTTTACAGGCAAGTAGCGAAGGCTAACTTGATCTAAACAAAACCCAATATGTTCCGGCGGCTCTAGAGACATATAAGTTGATGAGACGATGACTAAGGGAGTGTTTGGGTCATCCTCCAACCCTAGGACACGTCCCTAATGGACCCAACTTGATACATGGGCCAACAACCCAAAAATTAGATGACGCAGCACCGCAGACAGAGACGTACGTGACAATAAAACAATGACTGCAGGCGCCTCCGACGTGATATGGATATGAGGTTGGATCCATTGGAAAGTAGACTTGATAAGCTTTCCAACAAGTGCTAGAACGTCCCAATCGGAATCCATATCAAGTCATGGCAGCCGTCATAAGTTGGTGTTGTGCTGCAGTCCGAATCCAGCCAACGCGAGTCCTTTTCCCTTTTGGTCTTCTCCTTGGTTCCTAATCAAAACAAGAGTGCACGTGTCTCCAAGATCTAAACATGATGGATAGGAGCTCAAGAAGGAACTCACTTGATGATTAAGTTTATGAGCGCGAGCACGAGTAAGAGGACTAGCAAGAGGTACTGGTGTCGGTGTGGATGCATCGTTGGTGTTGAAGTCCTCATCAGGGTGTTACCTAGGATTTTTCTCCCTTCACTAGCAGAGCAATGTAAGAAAGCACCCCCAAAAGCTATATCGAGAAACTACGTGATCTTCCCACTAATACCTATATAAAAGTGTTGTAAAAGCATAGGGTCTTGAATGGCAAGGTCATGGCCAGAATTGACTAGGTCATTAAAACGTGCCCATGTTGACCAAGAGATTCTTTTTCTTTTTATTTAAAGATAGAACCTCTATTCGAAGGCTAACCACTCCAGAGATAGGAAAGAAAGATAACCAAAAGCTAGAACATAAAGCTTCCCAATCTCCTTGTACACTCCCTACGGTTCGGGTATACCAGTGTTTAGCTGTTCCCGTCAAAGAGAACGGAAATAGCTTCCACTTTAATGTTTCATGTGACATGCCTGTGATATGCAAGCATGCACAAGTTTGTTCAAACTCTCGTAGGTGGGTATATGGGTTTTCATCGCCTTCTCTTGAGAACGATTGTTCCTGGACCATATTTATTAAATGTGGACGCAACTCATAGCCTGGTGTTAGGATAGGTTTCGAAGATTCCGATGGCTCTAATTGTGCGCCTGTGGGTGCAGCAAATTGATTGATAGGTGCGATGTTATACATGCTTAAAAAAATAAAATAAAAGATACAAGGACAAACCTGGTTCGATGAAATCATAGCAACCGTTTCCTCGGCATTGGTGCCAGAAAACTTGTTGACACCTATGGTAACATAGAGACAAAATCGGCAAGCGCACGAGTATCGAAGTAGTTTTCACCCGGAGTATTAGCGAGTATCGTATCCACAGAGAAATGTGTGTGTTGTCTAATTTAGTTTGTCCAAGGATAGCAACCAAGGTATAAAGTATGAATAGAGAGGATTTCTATGGTTTTGACCCTATGCAAAACAAGGCTTATGATTCTAGTGTTCACTTTGGGACGCCGCTAGATGGTAAAGCACTGCTAATAGATAACTCTGCCGTCACGACTACGGTCCTACTAATTTAAGAACCTACTCAATTCGGAGTGGTCTACAGAGGATAGATGGGGCTGTCACCACCCACTACTACCACGCAACCAGGGAGCAAACACAGGTAGCCGATAGCCTAAGTACCATGCTTATGCTAATGATTACTACTCTAATCCAGCTAGCAAGAACTAGAGTACTCAAAAGAACTGTGAATCCGTGAACAATAGAGCACAATACTTACTTTAAAAAGAAATCAGTTACCAGAAGTATCTCAGATGCAGACTTGGTAGAGCCTGGATCAGCCAAGGTACAAGCCATAAAGAGAGTACCGACAATCCCGGTACTATCTCCAAACTCTTCCCTCCCTCTCTCTATGTACAAAGAATAGATCCTAACTAGAGGACTAATCTCTCTTGAATGCGATCATCTGATCCTGAGATGAGGACATGAATTAGGGTTTCAGGATGCCCCACTGAAGGAGGTACAGGGGCGTATATATTGGGGGCAACGTCAAATCTAGACCCTTGGATCAAACTGACCTTGAGCAATGGCATAGATTTGATCTTTAAGGCGGTGGAGTACCGACATACGAAGGAGGGGCTGACCTGTGGGACCCACAGGCTAGCCGGCCTACGGGTGGAGCCGGCTAGCCTCACATGGTAGCCACTCAGGAACTATCGTGGTGGTTTGCCTTCTGGAGTGTTCTGGAGTCTTCCCAAGTCGGTTTCGTCGTGGATAAACGTGATTAAATCTGACAATTGGGTCCACCTTGACAGTTTTCTGGATAAACCCCGTTGAAAACATAGATTCACTAAAACTCATAGTATTTGTCAGTTTAAACCCCTAAACCTATCTTGTTGATCATTTTCATGTATTTATACAAGTTATATTGACGGTTTATGTTAAGTGTTAACTACAGTTAACAAGCTCCCCCACACTTAACCTTTGCTCATCCCTGAGCAACGCTAAACTCAGCAATGGATCAGGAGTTACATTAATGCTTTCACGCCTCAAAAGTACACATGCATTCAAAAATTCTCCTCCGGATTAGAATAAACTGATCTGACTTTCAAACTTACGCATATTACCTTCAACCATGGGGCTTTTTAGCCTTCACTTGGGTCTTGAGTAATTGAAAGACAGAACGATCGAGTCAAGCACTATGTCTTAAGTTCTCTGTTCCACCATTGTTCTGGAGTTTTTATAAGTTTTCAAAATAAAACTCAGATATGGACGATTGAAATGGATAGGAAATTAAGTAACATGACAAGAAGTGAAGCTGTGGAGGAGAAAACAAAAAAATGACACTTCAATCCGCTATGCGATAATGATAAGCAAGATGTCCACGCACTGTGCGGATTTGTGCTCAGATGAGTTGACAAGCAAATTGTTTATTGAAGGACTTGAGAAGCTAGTCAAGGCTATTAAGAAGAAAAGGAATTCGATGACTGAGAATGTGAATGCCACTGTTAGAACAAGTGGAGTGGATGATGGCACGGCAGATAACAATGCATCGCCAGTAGTTGTGTACAATGACCCCCCACAGTCAGATGCAGCAAGTGTGCCATTTGGAAAAAGGTTCAAGTCAATTCAAGAGAACATAGCAATGCAATAAAGAAAGAAAAAACAGCCTAGGAAATGCACTATCTGTAGATCAGAGACTCATTTCAGGGATAAGTGTCCAGACCGAATCAATTCAGTTTAAGTCAGAAAAGAGAGAGAAGGAAGAAGTAAACAAGCAATTAATGGAAATCCGGAAGGCACATTCAGAGATGGACAGAAGCCACACTAATTTATTTTTGTTACTGAAATTTTGTAATAATTTATAATGGCATAAGGAAAAAGACCTCTCAATTGTCACAAATGGATATATGTACCTGAGGATATTTATTGAGTAAATTGCACCGTAGGTACCTAAACTATTTGGTGTTTCACCGACGGGTACTCCAACTAAAAAACATAACTTTTGGGTACTGGAACTATACTTATGTAACTTCTGGGTACTTCAACTAAAAACGTAACGTCTAGGTATTGGAACTATACTTGTGTAACTTCTGGGTATTGGCACTTGAGCAACACTGCGCCCACGTCGACGGCGGCGGCGCTCGCTCGCCGTGGGACAGGCGGAGCAGAGCTCCTGCTCGTATGCACCGCACATGCCGCCGCAAGCGAGCTGCCGTGGGAAACCACGCCTTGCTTACGGCCGCGCAGCGCCCGCGCTAGGGCCCCACCGGTGGCTGCCCTCGCCGACATGGACTGCTACGCACTCTGGGTGTGGAGTCCAGCGGCACTGACGGCCACGCTCGGCACCGACCACGACGTGAGGACTAGCGATGAAAACGGACAGAAGCGGACCGAAAAACCTTATTTCTACTTCCGTTTATATATTTTTTTGGCGGAAACAGGATCGGGTTCAGAAAATACGGGTTTGGAAATGGAATCAGGATATGCGGATGTACGGAAATGAATAAATACGGATGGAGAGCCGGAAAATTAAGTTAGAATAATATGATTAAATATTCATGAATATACATAAGCAAAGTCACAAATTAATATACACATACGAAGTTATTGGTCTAGTATTCACTAGCATGCCATGTGTTAACATGCATAATTGGTGATTAATAGATTTATGAACATATTAATTTCTACACATCTCGTATAGATTTAAAACAGGATGAAAAACGGAATAAATACGGGTCAATTTCGGGTGAAAACAGGATCCCGCAGAAACAGACGAAAACCCCTCTCCCATTTCCGTAAATACGAAAACAGGACCCCTAAATACAGAAACGAACGGACAAAAGTGAAAAATGGAACGGGTCGGAATGAGAATTTTTCCGTCCGTTTTCAACACTAGTGAGGACCCGGCAACTCCCTCTCTCTGCTCAAGCGCCAGTACCCAGAAGTTACGTAAGTATAGTTCCAGTACCTGGACGTTACGTTTTTAGTTGGAGTACCTAAAAGTTACGTAAGTATAGTTTCAGTACCTAGAAGTTACGTTTTTTAGTTGGAGTACCCATACGTGAAACACAAAATAGTTTAGGTATCCATAGTGCAATTTACTCTTATTTATTTCTTTGAACTTGTAAACTTCTTCACATCACTAGTTGTTGAAATTTTCAGGTGCCTCAAAATGTAGTTTGCAATCTTCTGACAATATGGAAAGATATCATTCTTCGCAAACCAACCACAAAAATAGCATTTATTTTGTGAAAAAAAAACAGAAATGCACTTGTCAGCTATATTGCACATAGAATAAATATAAAGAAAAAACTGAAAATAGGATTGTGTGTAGGGGAAACAATACAAACCTTGGATAAAAGCTCCATAAACTTCATTACATAGATACCACAGTCATAGCTGTCAAAAAAAAAGGAAAACAATTACAGTCAGTGTTGGGAACCAGATAGCCTACACAGATCAGCAGCAGCGTGCTCTGACACACACAAACAAGTTGGACTGAAGCTTTTAAAAAAAGGAAGGGTTGAGGACAGAAGATAACACACACAGAGTGCAGCAACCTCCCATTAACTACTCTTGTAGTCCAAACAGACAAACGCTAAACAACCATTAACTACTCTGCATATATACCATGTTGGTTGATGGTGAACATACTGGGCCCGATCGATCTATATGTGCACTAATTAAGATGGATGCGCATGCGCTGAAGTTCCAATGTGTAAAAGAGAGGCGTTTCATGAGCATCTCTCACTGGTCTGTTTGAGGGTAGGGAGTGAATGAAGACTGGGACTGGGAGGGGACGAAGGGAAAGGGTACTTGCTGCTACAGGTAGTTGTTGCAGCAGCTGCAGCTCTAGTGGTACTGCACTTAGCTGTTGAGAAGATCAACAGCTAAGAGGCTTAGCCAGACATTTAAAACCTTGCCTATTTTCCATACTAGCAGCAGTATGCTGATGCATAAAAAAAAAGAAAAAAAACAAGGAAATGACATAGTGCCAACCATCTGCAGCAAAAACAAAAAGACCGCCAACAGCAGATTAATAAACTTAGTACTACCACATCATAAACTTTGTACTACATTAGAACTAGAGATACAAAAGCTTTGTACTACCACATCATAAACTTTGTACTAGCAAAATTAATAACTTTATATATTAAGAACTTCACAAACTAATGTAGGAAGTTTGTACTAGCTCATTTAAAACATTATACTACAAGATATAAAACTTTGTACTGTAAAACTTTATACTCTGGATATTAAAAGCTTTAAAATAGTGTACTACCAACTCTGTACACCCCCAAGTACTACAACAAAAAATTAAGAATCATTGTGCTTCAGAAAATCATTAAAAGTTGGCATATATTATCAAATGTTTATAAAACCATTCAAACTTTCTCTTAGTTGGTATACCTGTTTTCCTGTAGTGGTGCTGGTTGTACATCAAAAGGGAAAGTCTTCTCATCGTTGATGTTGGATTTCTCAAACATGACTTGGTATACCTCCCTGAAGTTGTCACACTGAGAAAAAGCATAGAAAAAGAGAGAGACTAATTAACGAGAAGAATTTATATAGTCAAAAGGTAGAAATGATATGAACTATGCTTGAAAAATATAAACGAAATGAATAGCAACAAAGAATATCTCACTATTTGTTGTGTCATCCTTGAGGTGCTATCACTCATTGCAAAAGAGTTGAGAACATCAAAGTGATGGTCCCTGAGGTTAGCAACTATCAACCACCAATGTCCAGTTTGCAACACAGGGATCATGACCTGAGGTTTATTATAAAATGTGTTGAACTGAACTATGATGAGTAAGATTAAAAATGGAAACATGACCACTTGACTAACCATGTTGAAGGCTTTGATGGAAAAGCCAATCACCTCACTGGACAGATATGAACTACATGCAGAAGCATCAAACTTCTTTGTCTTAAGTTTGTCCTGTCATGTTGACAGAGAAGTTGTTGTTTCAGAAGGAAATATACAAGAACAAAAATTATAAAAAAAAGCATTTTAGATGTAGATTGAACATGAGAATTGGGATACAAATATATATTTGAAAATGGGAGAGATCATGATTAAATATGTTTCAGATGAAAAGACAATTTGAATATGAAAAAAAATAATAACTATAATCTTACCACAACGTCAGTTGTTAAGAAACAATTGGATGGCTTCAAAGCTGGGTTCGCTGAGTAGTGCGCGTTGAGTGCTTCACAAAACACATTCATCACAAATGTGCCTACCCTATTCCTTCGACGAAAAGAATCTCCAAATAAAGATGCATCAACATGGCAACGTCCAATATCTGCAATTATTTTGCTGTGTTGGCATAAAAGCAAAGAGGGGGGAAATTAGTAATAATAAACATAAATTCAAATGTACCACAAATAAAAGACAGAAAAAGGAAGAAGAACAGAAAAAAACAAAGTTAGGAAAAAAAAGGAAAGTACCTTGCCTGCACATCCTTTTTGTAAAAACGTTTGGTTACCAGATTAAATAGAGCAACCTAGGATTTGGACACTTCAATCTTCTGGTGAGGCAAGTCAAAGAAAACGCTTGGTGTAGCTAAATCTATGGGCTTTTTGATGGCACGTCTCCTTGTAAACATGTCAGAGAAGACTTGCTTTTCATCATCGTGAGCATCTCTTGCTGTAGCAAAACAAAAACAGGTGCAGGCACAAAAAGTTATTGTAGTCAACAATTTACAATGTAATGTTATCTAGCACACCCAGCAAAGCTATTTTTAGAAAAAAAAATATATAGTGTTTATGATTAGCACGCCTAATGATGCTTTTGCTGCTGAGTTCTATTATTCTATAGCCCAAAAGGAAAACAAGATACTGTCCACATGATCCAACCAGGGATTTATGGTGCTTTGCATACAAGGTATGTAAATCTCAGGCAAAATCTAAGAACCCTATGACTCTACAGCAAAGCTAGGATTGCTTACCAGCAGAAGCAGAGACGTCTTGCACACTTGCTGGTTTAATTTCAGGAGGTGCATCTTCTGATGTAGGGTTGGCTCCCTTGTTGCTTAAAAGTAAAGCTAATCTAGGATTGTTTGACAGCAGGATATCCACGCATGCAGCAACCTCTTCATCCTCTTTGCGGATGAACCTGCATTTTTTTGCTCCTTTATTGGGTTGTTGTCACCTGGTGCAATGGTTCCTGGTTCTTTAATCTTGGAATCTGCACCATCTACAATCGGTGTGGCTGGCTTACTGGTAGAAGTCTTATGCAAGACATCAGGATTAGCATAGTCTGGAGTGATTTTTTCTTAACAGACAATTTTTTCGTCTTATTCTAAGCTTTTTCATAGGCTGGTTGCTATCCAAATCAGTCTCAATCTCCTGTGCTAAGTTACTGACAACACCAATTCGCCTTTTCCGTTTCATCGGGGGAGTTTCTGCACTGTCAAGTGAATCAGGTACAACCTCGTCAACCATATGTGGTGTAGCACCTGGTGCTGATTGACAAAGTAAAAGAAAAACGAAAAAAAAGATCAAATGAGTGCCCAAAAAAAGGAAAAGATGCAAAAAAGGAAATGAATAACTTATAGCTTATGTATATGTTACTCACCAGAACCAGCTTGATGCTTTCCTTTCATGTCAGACTTTATATGACTACCATAAACAATGATACTCCTGTCTCTATTGCTACTGGCAACACTTATAGACCTGGGAGTTGTATATGTATATGGCTGAGCACAGTTAATAGTTTCGAGTGATGTAGAATCACTAATACTTCTTCTGCCTCCGGTGTTGGTAGCATGCTGGTCTTCTTGTTCGGCTGCTTTGCCATTGTCATCATTGACTATGCCCTCCTTTTTGCTATGTGCAATGTTGATAGTACGCTGGTCTTCTTGTGTAGATGGTTTTACAACATTGTTGAGATTGTTGGTTGGACTTGCAAACAGATGAGCAGCAGAATCATCACCTCCACCTGCAGTTTTGTGTTGGCCAGTGTCACAAATCTGTGCCCCTTTTCTTCTGTGTAGCTATTTAATTGAACTCAGGTTCTTTCCCAGTGTTTCTTCTGCTCTTTGTGGTCTCCCTTTTAGTCTGTGCAGGAATTTCATTGGGCTTAGGAACTTCTTCAGTTTTCCATCTGCTTTTTCTGGTCTAAATAGTACTCATTCCTCTGCTTCTACTCTTTCTGGTCCCACAAGAGATGACTGCATAGCTTCTACTCTTTCTGGTCCCACTAGACATGACTGCATTCACTTCTGTTTCCATCTTTCTAGTTCCACTAGACATGACTGCATCCACTTTTGTTTTCGTATTCCTGCTTCTGCTTCGAGTAGTCATCCCTTCAGCAACTTCTATATGCGTCTCTCTGTCCATCTGAACAGGTGTCCCAGCAGCACCATGGTTCACCATCTGCACAGATGTACCAACAGCACCAGATGTACCAGCAGCACCGTGATTCTGTAAACCATTCCACATGTATTCAGCCTTGGAACACGGTTGCCTGGCAACAATAGGTTGGAGGCAGCAAGGGATGCTGTCATGATTTCTCTATGAAAATTGCTGCACATATCTCTTATTTGACTCCTAACCTGTTCATCAAAGTGTAGACACCAAATGAAAAAAATACAAAGTTAGAGTGGCGATTATTTTTTTTTAACAAAATAGAGGATTCAAAAATTACTTGGATGTACAAAGGAATTTTAATAATAGAGTCATTACATTGGACTAATCATTATGTGGTAGCAAGTTCTGTATGAAGCTTTCAACTTGTGCAGGCAATCTTGCAAAGCTAGAGAAGACACTGAAGCAACTACAAATGGAGTCTCACTTAGTTCCTTTAGCTGTTAAACCAGAAATAAATAGAACATATAGTGTTATAAGACATTGTTGGACAAACATAAAGTCCAAACAAAATGTTACCCTCATCAAGGACATGTACAACAATGCCATGACTAGTGTACGAACAAATGATGGTAACACAAATTACTTCCCGATTAAAATAGGACTTCATCAAGGGTCAGCCTTGAGCCCGTATCTCTTTGCCTTGGTAATGGATGAAGTGACTAGGGACATTCAAGGGGATATCCCTTGGTGTATGCCATTTGCAAACGATGTAGTGCTAGTTGATGAAAGCCAGGCAGGAGTAAATAGGAAACTAGAGTTGTGGCGGCAGGCCCTTGATTCCAAAGGTTTTAGAGTAAGTCAAACTAAAACAGAATACATGAGATGTGAATTTGGCAACGCTACACATGAGGAGGGAGATGCGAGTTTGGGAGGTCAAGTGGTGCCTACGAAAGATATCTTCCATTATCTAGGATCGATGCTGCAAAAGGATGGAGATGTTGGAGGAGAAGTTTTGACATGCTTCACAGGCCTTCACTATTTGCTGCGCATCTTTGATGTGTGTGGGCCAATAGAACCCTTGCCTGATGGCCTTCGACGATAGTGCCCTTGAGCAAATGTGGGAGCCACAAATTCCTGAGTGTATTTCTTGCAGGAGCTCCCTTCCTTCATTCTGCGATATGCATCTGAGTAGTGGCTGGACCACCCCTTTCTTGTACAGAGTGCCATTAATCATTGTGTAGCTTCTTGCTCTTGCTATTATTCTTGCTTCGCTTGCTTTGTCCTCTACGTTGTTTAGACTATCAATTTTTGCTTGCCTCCAATCTTCATATTGAGTAAGCAAGACTGTTTGGAGTGCCTTTGTTATTGTTTCTATTGCTGGTAACCTTAAGACTTGGTAGAACGTCCCTTTCGGTATTAGTAAATTGTTTGCTGCAGCCTTTGCTAGCTTGTCTGCTTCTGCATTTTTTGATCTTGGAATATGTTTTAGGGTGAATCCATTGAATTCGCTCTAGGGCTCTTACTATTGCTATGTATTTGATTAGCTCTGGCTTTCGTGCCATGTATTCCTTTTCAACTTGGCTTGCCACGACCTGGGAATTTGTTTTGATCAATAGTGTTTTTGCTCCAAGTGCTTTTGCCTTGTTAAGCCCTAGTATTAGGCCTTCATACTCTGCTATGTTGTTTGTTGCTCTGAACTCTAGCCTTGCTGCATATTTTGTTCAGAGTCCTGATGGTGCCACTAGCACGTCGGAGGCTCTAGCACCTGACTGGCCCCATGCCCCATCTGTGAATACCATCCATGTTTTGTTGCTAGGCTATGGGTTGTTTTGAGCCAGAGGTGTCCAATCTGCCATGAAGTCTGCAAGGGCCTAGGATTTGATTGTTGTTCTTGGCATGTATGTGATTTCAAATTGGGATAGTTCTGTAGCCCATTTGCCTATTCTTCCAGAGGTTTCTTTGTTCTTTAATATGTCTCCTAGTGGATGCGATGTTGGCACTGTAATCTCATGCCCCTGGAAGTAGTGCTTGAGTTTCCTTGAGGAGGTCAGGACTACATATGCGATTTTTTCTATCTCTGTATAGTTCTGCTTTGCTCCTGATAGTGCTTCGGAGACAAACTAAATGGGTCACTGAATGACCTTTGCCTCCTCTTCCTTCTCATGGATGAGTACCCCACTGACTGCATGATCAGAGGCTGCTACGTATAGCAATGGGGCCTCTAGATCTGGTACTGTTACCATCAACTTGGTTGCCATGTAGTTTTTTAGCTGTCTGAATGCCTCTGACTATTTTGGCCCCCACTCTATCCTACCTCCACCCCTTAGGGATTTGAGAATGGAAGACTGCACTCTGCTGATTTAGAAATGAATCTATTCAGTGCTGCTATTCTACCCGTGAGTCTTTGTACGTCTTTCTTGGTGGATGGCTCTACCATTGAGATTATTGCTTTGGTGTTGTCCAAGTTCACTCTTATGCCTTCGGCACTAATGATGTACCCAAGAATTTTGCCCTTGCTGACTCTAAAGATGCATTTTTCTAGGTTGAGCTTGAGACCTGCTCCTCTAAAATTGGTGAAGGTCTCTTTTTGATATGCTATGTGGTTTTCCTCGCTTTTGCTCGTTACTACTATGTCATTGACATAAGCAATGATGTTTCTCTGGAGCTGAGGGCCTAGGACAATAGTTGTCATTCTGGCGAAGGTGGCACCTATGTTTTTCAGCCCCTTCGGCATTCTTGTGTAACAATGGGTTCCAAAAGGAGTGGTAAAGCTTGTTTTTTCTTTGTCTTCTTTCTTAAGCCAAATCTGGTGATAGCCTGAGAAACAGTCCAGGGTGAGAACCTTTTTCATCCTGCTGCCCTGTCAACGAAGGCATCTGTTCTTGGTAGTGGGAATGGGTCTTTCTTGCAGGCTTTGTTCAGATCGGTGAACTCTATGCACATTCTCATTTTGCCATTTTTCTTAGGTACTAGTACTACATTTGCTAGCCATTTTGAGTACTTGACTTCTCTGATGACATTTGTGTCCAGCAGCCTTTGGACTTCAGCCTTCACTGCCAATATTCTGTCCTCTAGCATTTTCCTTTATCACTGCTTCTTTGGCCTCATTTTTGGGTTGATGTCCAGGGCATGCTGTATTATGTCTCTGTTGACCCCTTTAAGGTCAGAGGCCGACCAGGCGAAGATGTCTTTGTTCTTGGCCAGTGTTTCAATGAGCTCTGTCTCTTCTTCTTTTGATAGGTTGGCACTGATAATGACCTTTCTGTCTGGCACTACGTGCTCTAGTGGGATTGTTTTTGTTTCTTCTTGATCTGCTAGATCTGTTTTGCTCTTGGGCATGTCCGAAGGCTCTGGTGCTTTATTCTTGGTTGTTTTCCACAGAGTTGATGTTTCTCTATGACTTGTAGATTGCTCTCTCTATTTTCCTTGCTTTCTTCTGGCTACCATGCACTGTGATCACGCCGTGGAGGGCTGGTATCTTCATGCATAAGTAACCCATGTGTATTGTTGTGTTGAATTTGTTTGCAAAGCCTCTGCTAAAGATGGCGTTGTATGGGTAGTAGAGGTCTGCCACATCGAAGGTGATGCATTCTGTCCTTGCGTTCTCCTGATCTCCGAAGGATACTAGAAGTGATATTTTCCCTAGGGCATCAATTTGCTTGCCTCCGAATCCAATGAGTGGTGAATCTGAAGGCTGCAGTTGCATTTTGCTGAGCTTCATTTGGTCAAAGGCATTGGCAAAAATGATGTCGGTGGAGCTGCCTAAATCCACTAGTACTCTGCTGATTCCCCATCCTGCTATGTTTGCTTTGATTACCATGGCATCGGCGTGGGGGTAGCTCTCGAGCTGTAGGTCTTGCTCTGTAAAAGTAATAGGTGCCTTCGACTAGTCGGTGCACCATACATGCCTTGTACCGCTACGTTATTGACCAACCTGAAGTGATCTTTTTTCTGCTTCTTGGTCTGGAACTCGATTGAGGAGCCTCCAGCTATTGGCAAGATCATGTCGATGGTGGGTAATGGTGTGTGGGGGTTGATTTGATTGTCTAGGTTTAGTTCATTTTTGGGCGGCGAGAGCTATGGTGGGTGTGGTGGTTGCAGCTGGGTTGAGTGTGGTGGCGGAGGCAATGCCTCAAGCCTTCCTAGCGCTTACTGTGGTTGACTTGTTTCAATATAGGTTATGTGCGGAGGTCTAGGGTTTATATAGGTGAGGCTTGCCTCCACCCGATGGTTGTTTGTTTGTGATTGTGGCGAGGTATTTGGCTGCCATGCAGGCAAGAAGTTGGGGTAGTAGGCGGAGGCTAATGTGGAGGGATGTATTTGGGTGGAACTTAGGCCTGAGTAAATGGGGCAATACTGCTGCTGCTGAGGTAAGGCTAAAGTGTGATTTACCTCTCTTGCCGGCTGCTATGGTGGAGGCTGAGGGTTGGATCTACTTTTGATTCTTTCCTGCGTCTCTTTGGCGTCTAGGCAATCCCTGGGACATGCCCCTTTTCTTCTCCATGGAAGAAGCAGTACTGTTTATGCTGTCTCTATTTCTGGTTTTTGTTCTAGTTTTTCCTTGGCCATTTCCCTTCCCTTGGTAGGGCCTTTGAGCCATGTTTTGTGTTCATGCCTCTGGCGTCGCCTGTCCTTGCTGACTACTGCCCTGTTGCTCAATGTTGAAAACTTGTTGGCTTTGGCCTTGCTTCTATTGCTGCTAGCCTTGGCTTCCATTATTCCTTTGTGTATTCCTATTGTTTCCTTATTGCTTGTTCTGGTCTTGCTCTTCCAGTCTCTTGAGGAGGTCGTTGTCTAATCTGCAATACTTTTCAAATTCTAAGTATAAATCCTGCATGTATGTTGGCTTTTCTTTGGCCAAGTGAGCTACGAAGGGTCCTATGCGGAGGCCCTTGATTGCTGCTTCAATGGCTACTTCTTCTAGGATGTTAGGAGCCTTTGCTTTGACTTGCACAAATCTCTAGAAATAGTCTTTTAGTGTCTCTCCCTGGTTTCGCTTGCATTGGAACAAGTATGTGGATGTCAAGGATTCACTGGTGAAGCCCTTGAAATTTGCCAAGATCTTGTCGCGGAGGTTCTCCAATGACTATACTGTGCTTGGCTTAAGCATGGAGTACTAGGCCAGCGCATCACCTTTGGTTGTGATGATGAAAGATTTGGCTAGGACTGTCTCTTCTCCCATACGGAAGATATTGCTGCTTCAAAGCTCATAATGAATTGGTGTGGGTCTGATTTTCCGTTAAACTTGGGCTATGTTATCGGCTTGTAGGATGCTGGCCATGGTGAGTTTTGAATGCTTCAGATAGTGGGGCCTTAGGGTCTGTGGTTCTGCGTGGCAGCAGACCCACGAAGGGCGAGCCTGAAGCTGCCTGTGTTGCTGTCACCGGTGAAGGATTGAGCTGGATCTGACTTAGGGAGTGTACTTGATGCAAAGTGCCAGAGGGGGGTTGCAGAGGCTGCATGCTCTATATCTCTGCTTGCAGGAGGGCGAGTTACTGCCTAATCTCTGCTGTCTGTGCCGATGTTTTGGCCGCTTGCTGGCTTGCGGCGAAGGCCGCGGCTACTCTGTCCCATTCCTACTGCATACTCTGCAACTGAGCCTGCAACTATTGGAGCTCTTGCTCTGTTGTTGGATCTTGGGTCTCCAACGCCGGAGGTTGCTCTTCGATCACTGGCTCCTCTTTGAGCTGGTCTTCATCATTTGAAGCATAGGTGATGCGCATATTGCACTTGGGTCTCCCTCTAGCCCTTGAGCTAGATGGTGCTCTTTCTTGGGCTGCTCTTTTTCTTAGCATCGTGGGTTTTTGTTGGCCAACACGTGGTGGGCGCCAATGTTGGAATAGCGGATTCCGATAGGGGATCGGTGAAGGGGACCTTCGCCCGACCGTTGCTCTAGGCAGAGGTGTTGGTCAATTGGAACTGAGGTGTGGATCTAGCTAAGCTAAGGTTTCATTAATTTGTTCACCTACCAGCCACTTTACTACATTTACACCTCCCTTTTATAGGGCACTATTTGTCACCAAGTACAATGACTACAATACCCCATGATGGTGGTAGTACATACCGAGATTATTCTACTGTTTGTGTACGCCGACAAGGGCATTCCAGGAAAGTTCTTCATGAACCACCTTTGCTTGTTGGGCCATGGGCGCAGGCCCATTATCAGCCCACGTCCCTAGGCCACCGCTCATGGGAGAGCGATTATCGCTGACATCTTTGCTTGTGCCGCCTCCGGCATAGCCTTCCTAGCCGGGGCCTTCGCTTATGCCGTGCGAGCCTCTGCCAAGGAGACGCTTCCTTCGACCTTCGCCTCAGCTCCCACGACCTTTGTTCTGCATAATCATGAGGGCGAAGGCTTCCATTTTGTACTTCCTATGCACCAAATAGAAAACTCCACACTAGTTAGTTTCATTCGCCTCCGTCGCTCATGATGTCAGGAGCTTCGCCACCGTCGTCGAAGGTTCCGGCCTTCCTGCAAGGCCTTAGAAGGGATTATTAGAGTATTTGATTGGCCTACATTTGCTCAAGCCTCTGGCACTTGGGATGATCATGTCCCAACATCATTTATTTTCTATTTATTAAAAATAATAATAATATATATGTATATGAATAATTAGTTTGCCTTTGGTTTGCTTAAGGTGTGCTTTAATTTGTCATCTTGTTTTTAAGAGTTGAATAAATAAATAGAACTTGAAGATAACCTCACATGATGGAAATGATAAATAATTGCTCTGTCATAATTCCTTTCAAGTACCTAGTTTTCTGCCTTGAATTCTCCCGAGTTTTAGATGAAATTTATTTGATGAGAATTTGCTCTGAACCTGAAACTCGTGGGTAGCATATGCTTAATCTAAGTCTAGGTAATTGACGGATATGATATGAGAAGGTTTGAGCTGCTATTTATCTTGTTCTAAGTGACACTTGAATTCTGGAGATTTCTTTTGAAAAATCTAAAAATCCACATGATGAGATCTTGTATGACAAAGTTTGAATTCCCACCAGAGCCAAATATGTTTATCTAGGCTAGGAAAAACTTCCACATATATGCTACTTGCTTTGCATTGAATTTGGTCAAGCTTTGTTGATGCCTTATGAGAGGTTTGTCATACTCTTAAAATCAAGATCACGTACACACCACCCACATATGCACTACTCCTACACTAGGGGTTGGCGCAAAAACATGCCATCCATATAGGTTTCCACCCAAAAATGTTTTTCTCCTACACTGGGAGAAAACACCAAAAATATTCTATATAGGTTTCCACCAAATAAATGCTCCAAATTCTTGTTGCTATCTCTCAAATATTTTCTATGTAGAAAAGAGGCATGGGCTATGCAAATATTCATAAAAAGAAGAGAAAGAAAGAATTGAAAAAAGTGGACAAGTGTCCAAATGATTAAAACAATGGGTACTCGATGTCCGCTTGAAAAAAGAGAGAGAAAGAAAAGGATGAATAAGATAGTCCATGTTTTCTTGCAAAATTGTTTCCAAATTCCAAAAGAGAGAGGTATGTTTTCAAGGAGCAAAGTAGAATTAGGTTAGCCACCATATATATATCCCCGACACATCCACACACATGCACATCTTGATTTGATTGTATGACTCAACTCTCTTTGGATCCGAGGTTTGACTTTACAATATATGTATTGTAAGTATGCTCTCTCATGCATTTATAAATTCCTATAAGCTCCACATACGCTTTAGTTGTATGAAGAAAAAGGCATAACATCTCTATTGCCTTAGTGAGGATCCACAAATACCACATACATGAGAGACTTGAGAGTGTCATACAAATGAATCTCTGAGTTTTATTTGAAAAATTATAAAACTCTGGAATAATGGTTGAACAAAGAACTTGAGATATAGTGTTTGATTTGATCGTTTTGTCTTTCAATTGCTTAAGATCCAAGTGAAAGCTCAAAAGCCCCATAGTTGAAGGTAATATGAGTAAGTTTATAAGTCAGAATGGTGAACTTCAATCCGGAGGAGAATTCTTGTTTGAACGCCTATGTACTTTTGAGGAGTTGCATCAATGTTTTCAAAATGCTTAAACTCCTGATCCATCATGGAGATTAACTTTACTCAGGGACTACAAAAGTTTAGCTTGGGGGCTTGTTGATGGTAGTTATCGTTCATCAGAAACCGTCAACATAACGTGAAGAAATGTATAAAATGAATCACTAATAGAAACTTAGGGGTTTAAACTGAAAATTTTCATGAGTTCTGGTGAATCTGTATTTTCAGCAGGGTTATTCTAGAAAATTGGCAAGGAGGATTAAAACGTCAAATAGAACCAAACTTAACCGTGACGAAAACTACTCCAAAAGGTTCCATAGGACACTAGAAGACACCACACTGCAGCAGACCCCGAGGGACTACCAGGTGGGGCCGGCTAGCCCACCATCATGCTGCCCAACCCCCTAGGGTCCCACCTAGCACTTCGCTTCTAGAAGCTTCCTCCATCGCCTCCTAGGATTGTTTCTACATCATCCTTCAAGTTGGTTTGATCCAAGGGCTCACGTTTGACCCTTAGGGCTATATAACTAGGCCCTGCCCCCCTAGAGCAACATCTGCCATAAGTCAAGAGAAGACCAGAAATTAGGGTTTCCAAATAGAAGAGAGAGAGAGAGAGAGCTCTAGTTCTTCAAGTTCTAGTATAGGCTATCTAGCAATGTTCAAGTAGAGTTTGGGCTACTGCTCAGGATTCTGGATCTGTCATCTAGAGACTGGTATTAGCCATTGTATCTCTTTATTTATCACTTTATGCTACTTCAATATTATGTTGCTATTTATTTTGTTCCTAGTTTGCTCTAGTTTGTTGCTTGATATAGTTATGATTGATGATGAATATATGCATATGTTCGCAAAGTGCTTAATTCAGTTCTTGAGAGTTAAGTGGTCGACACTATGTAAGCATGGTGCTTAAATATTGTTTGCCTGTGGATGCACTCTATATGTCGGGTCATGTGGTAGATCACGAATGTGACACTCCTGTTGAGTGCTTTGTAGTCCACTCCCCGTATGTAGAACAAGTAGAACCTTGGTTATGAAGGAAGGGAAAGCTCTGTTCTTGAACTTCCCTTAGTAATGTTCCTTATGCATAGATCCAAAGTTAGTTATACTACAGATGAAAGCATATATGCTTGAGTGTATAAAAGACTTAGTAATTAGGAATGACATAGGAATCTTATGCTCTTACCGAATCTCTTGCTTAGCCATACTACATTTGTGAGTCTCTGTTTCTATCTCTGGAATACCATTATTATCTTTTATTTATCACTTGACTTACCCCTGCTAAAGCATCAGAGTGGTTTATATCATGAGTATACATATTAGTCAATATCTCCATGTCAACTCAACCCCATAGCTCTTCCTTGTGGATTAAATATAAATAACGATACTCAGAATGCTCCCGAGTGAAATGCTACAATGGTAATTTATCTATGTGCTTGCGGATACTTAACTTCAATATTATTTTCTCAGAGTTTACAAGTGACATTCATAATTTACCAACAATGCATTTCTGGCATCATGCTAGGGATGACAACTTAGTAAGAGTGATGCTAAGAAATGTCAACAGCAACAATACAGCTCATCCCTCCCACCTGGCCGCTACAAAGATGGGGTGTGGACCTTGTAGGCCCACCACCACCTTCATAAGGGGAACAAATTTGCAATTGTAGCAATCAAATACTTCACAAGGCAAATTGAAGCAAAACCACTAGCAACCATCACTTTAGAATCAATTAAAAAGTTCATCTGGCAAAACATAATTTGTAGATTCAGGGTACCAAGAATTCTCACTGTAGACAATGGGAAACAGTTTGACTCAGACAACTTCAAAAATTTCTGTAGAAGCTTGGAGACAACGATAGCCTTCGCATCGGTCCATCACCCAGAGTCAAATGGAGCCGTGGAAAGAGCAAACAGGGTTGTCTTCTCAGCAATCTCCAAAACATTATATCACCTTCGCAAGGGCAAATGGGTCGAAGAGTTACCAAAAATTGTCTGGTCTCATAACACCACAGCTTCCAGAGCAACGGGTTTCATACCCTTCAAGTTGTTATACAAAGAAGAGGCGATGTTACCTGAGGAAGCCAAGCATCAAAGTTTCGAGTGTCAAAGCACACACTGGCCTTAGATGAAGAGTATTCCAAAGAAACCATCAAAGGTACAAGGCTAGAAGCGGTACAAAATATCAATAAGTACCAAGAGCAGACTAAGAAATGGAGAGGTAGTCAAGTAATCAGGAAGGACCTACAACACAGAGACCTAGTGCTAAGAAAAAACCTAATGCAGCAAACGTAGGCAAGCTTCAGCTAAAATGGGAAGGCATGTATACGACGAAGGTTGCAGGGAGGCCAGGCTTCTTCTACCTGACTGATACTGAAGGAAAGACAACCACTCACACTTGGAATATTGACAACTTGCAGAGATTTTATGTCTGAATGTAAAGGTGGCGTCCGTGGAAATATAAGCAAAGGTCACCTACATCTTGTTATTGCTTTCCTTTTTTCTTCTTTTACTCACGCATGCAAAAGGGCCTGTAATCTTTTCCTCACAAAAGGGAACTCCTAGCGGAGGTGAGGTTTTTAATGAGGCAGGATCCATGTAAAAATCCTCTAGAATATAAAGAGGAACTCCCCTCACAACCATGCAAAAGCGAAGGTCAAAAGTGGCTAGCAATGGAGCCACAACATTCGATGAAAAAATAATGACAAGGAGGATCCTCCGCTGTCCATAGCCAAAGGCTAATAGGCGTGGAATGACCTCTATGGTTGAAAAGCCTATACAGACCTGTCAACCTTCAGGCATCAAGGGAGTGAATACTCAGGCCAAAACGCCTAAAACCCGACTAAGACTTGTCTTCGCTATAGGCATCGAGGAAACCACCTGACGAAGACCTATCCTTATCAGGCATTAGGGGGCTAGTATCATGAAATAATGAGCAAGTACAACATCATAAAGGATGAAGACATCACAAGTATAAACACAATCAAACATCATAATTGCAACTCAAGTTCACATCTGTAGCATTTATTCATACCAATGACCAAAATTTATGAACCAAGCAATCCAAGCCTATAAAATGGGATACCCCCCATACTGATGTCACTCATTCCACCATAGCACCAGCAGTGCAAGACATGCTCAGGGGGGAGCTAATAAGCAAAAACACGAAAAAGAAAAATACAACAAAGTATGGGAGCTATGGAGTTGGGAGTGTCCTTACAGAAGTACGGGAGCCAATTGATATCATGCGAAGAGTCATAAAGTCAGTAGCTCATGGCGCCCGGTGAACACTGAGGAGAGGGTGTACACCTGCACCACAAGGTGGTGTATAGCCTCAGCTCACTAAGAACCAACCAGTATCAGAGGTTACGGAAGGGTATCGCACGAAGACTTGTAACATCCCCCCGTAACCAAAGACACTAGCTGGTAGTGCCTGGTAACACCCAAGTTCGATGGGAGCGTAGCTACACCAGGAAGACCAAAGGAGTCACTTCCCTCATACAGGCGCAAGCGAAGACAATACGCGAGCATGAGTTTAACGGTTAGCGATGAATGCCCAAAGAGTGGCAGAGCCTTCGGAAAGATCACAAAATCAAAGATGAGCACCTCAGCTTCTCCACACTGACATGCTAGCGTGTGTCTGAAAATGCACCAAGAAAAGGAAAGGGAAGGCTAGCAGTAGGGACTTAGCACCACTAGCTGAAGCCCTCGGGCACAAATAAAGATTGTATCAAAGATTCAACAATCAAACAAGTCTTCATTTATTCAAAATAAAAAATTAGACACAGGAGGAATAAGTCACAACAAGTGCAATGCAGGGTGCACAGCTTGAATGAAAGCGTAAAAGATTACAGGGCACGAAGGCCTTCAATAAAAACAAAACAAAACAACTTAAATTTTACATGGGGGAATAAGGCCCTTGCCAAGCAAGTGACCTAACAAATTCAGCGCATTCGTCATCTATGTCAGGCATCACAAAGTCCCACATCTAGGAAACCAAAGGCCTTGGAAAAGTCTCATGCCAAAAATCCCACAACTCTCCGCTAACATAACACCATCTTGCATCATTGTTAAAGGAGTTGCGTCCTGCACAGGACCCTAGGAGGCAACCTACGTAGGACAAGTTTACAGTAAGTCCCAAATGGCGAAGACGTCACTAAACCTAAAATACTATGTACAAATAGAGCATGCAGCAAAAGCCATGGCCTTCAACTACTCCTAAAAACACTAGCTAAAGCTTAAGATTTAAACCTCCGGAGGGGTCGGCGCGAAGGCTAGCTCCTCCGGCTTCTCGGTCCCCGCAGTATGTGAAGGTTCCTTGGTAGCCTTCTTCTCAAATTTGGAGGTTTGCGCCTCTTGAGCAACATGAGGAGCCTTCACCTTCTTTAGATCCTACACCAAGTATGCTAAAGTTAGATCAGGGAAAATAGGATATAAGTACTAAAAGGCAGAGACAGCGCAGACAAGCAAGCTAGAGAAGACAAACCTCAGCTCGGTGAGCCTCCGCTAAGGCACGGGTGTCTTGCTCTCCAAACTTGCACCAGAAGTTAGATATGAAATTTTTCACCGCCTTGGAAATAACCCTTGAGGAGTCCCCAAGTTTCGCTAGGCTCTCAAGTTCCTTCTTCTTCTTCAAGTCTTCAATATGTGGACAACCGGCCTTTGCCAAACCTTTTGAGAGATTCGTGGCACTTGAAAGCACAACAAAATCTCCAACCTAAGCAACAAAGTTGGGAAGCTTGGAGAAATTGGTCTTCATCCACGAGAAAGTCCCAAAAGCACAGGCGTCGGCAAGCAAAGAAGAAGTAATCCCTCCAAAGCTAGCCATCGCATTGATGTATAACTCAGTAGTAGATAGGCCAATAGCCTTTGCATCATCGAATCGCTTTGTTAGCAACTCGACCAGCGCAATCAAAGTAGCGCTAGAAGACTTCTCCGCATCCATCTCTATGCAAAGACCTTCAGCAGCATCATTAGCCTTTTGCAACCACACTAGGGCCAATTCTTTAGCAGCCTTTGAACTAGTCAGAGCCTTATCTAGGGACTCCACCTTGGCCTTTAGATCCTCAATATCTTTCCGGGCCGTGCCAAGGCCTGTAGCCTCCTCTGCGAGCTGCCCCTTCTCCACATCAACTATATCAAGCTCCTTTTTGAGGGCCCCAATGGCCTCATCGCGCTTTAGGAGCTCTTAGGACACGCGCTCCTCCAATGCCTCCCCCATATGGTGACTCTGCGCAGACAAAAAGTTAGTAGAAGGACCACACAAGAAGCATAGAGCATAGACCTAGCGACACATACCAGACACTACTGCTTGAGATTAAGCCGAAGCAGCATGTAGACATCAACCTTCTTGAAGTGATGGCGGGCTTGATCTGAGGAAAAACAAAATATAAGCGGAGTAAGACAAAAACATTAAGACAAGAGAAGAGATATAAGCGACCTCCTATGTCTTGGTAAAGTTGACCAAGAGCCACCGAACACCCACTCAAAGTATTAGAAGAGCTGCCTGCTAGAAATGAAAAGCAATGTCCACACCAAATCACACAGCGAAAGGAGTACCAAAGAAAGAAAGGAAACCAACCTTCACCGCCAACTTAGCCGGGCCCCGAAGGGCCGCTAAGCCCCAAAAGCCTAGGCGCCCTAGGCAAATTGCCCATGCCTTCTCAAGCAAGATCACGACTAGGAGAGATGGACCTATCACCACTACCACCCTCCATGGTCATGGCCTTAGTTAGGTCACCTATGAAGCAAAGGAAAAAATTCAAAAGAGCAAAACAATGAATAAAAAATGCAAGTAATAGAATACACAAATACTTACCCAAATACAGAATGCCTTAAGCGACATCAGCCATCTCAGTGTCTTCAAGGCGCGGTGACCCACCAGGAAGAACGGTATCTTGAGCTACAGCTAGAAGCGGACGCTCCTGCAACTCAGCCGCAGACTCCTCCAAGTTAGAAGCCTTCGCCGACCGAGCACGACCTTAGGACGCGACCTCATCACTGTCTGATGCAGTAGCCACGCCTACATCAGCATCGTCGTCCTCAGAGCTAGACGAGTCTCCACCGCCACCAAACATGGATGGCATGGGCTCCACAATAGGAGCACCAAGAACAGTGTCACCACCAAGCCCCTAGAAGGCAGAGGCCATCAGATCCTCATCCCCATCAGTAGTGAACATCTCCGATTGGACAGCCGCCACACCCACCGGCGCGGTGGCAAAATCAATAGGGAGCGCTCTCCGCCACCTCTTCAGCAGAAGTAGTAGAAGCTGCCTTCAAAGACTTTGAGGACTTCTGTCTCTTTGAGACTGCCTTCAACACACTAAAGGCCTTTCTCTTCTTTGACTCAGCTAGCACCGTAGTGTTCTAGGGTGCAGCGACCTTCGTGGCCTTCTCTTCAATTGACTTCAAAACTTTTTTTGGAAACTTATGATCCCCATACTTCACTTTCATCTCCTCAAAAACCTAATTCAGCTGAGGCATGTTGACTCCAATGGCCCGCCAGGTGAGATACTCGTGATCTGTAACCTCGCCGAGTATCAAAGATGTAGCGCCCCCAACATAGCCGACAAACTCCTCATCAGTCTCATCTTCAACGCGCTCGAGGCTAAAGCAGGGGCACAATTCACGCCTCTCACTTTCGAGGACTGGGAGCTTCATTCTCTCTAACTTCATCGTCGATCTATTCTTCCCCAATGACCAAAACTTGGTGGCCACCATTTCCTCCACAAGGTCATGCCCTCCAAAAAATGGCAGGCCTTGGCGAAGGTGGCATCATATGCCTCTTGAGCCACATCGATCTCTGCCGGTGGCGTCACATGAGTTAGAGGCCTCATAACCCCCATAGTGGATGCAAACATGTAGCGGGTAAACTTCAGATTGGTCTTGGGGGTTGCACTGATAGTCTTCACGTAAAACCAGTACTGGGTCCAATCCTTCTCTCACTTATTTTTTTGTGCGAAGGATATCTCCATCCCACCATCTTTCTGTGACCTCTTTGCCATAAAGGTGCAACTACCAAACTGAGCTTCCAGCTCTACCTCTCCTGCCTTTACCTTCTTTGGCTACCACTAGAGTTCATAATATGCGCAAAACGTATCTAGATCAAGGGCACGCCATATGACTGACATACCCAGTAGAACTTACTCTGTGTAAGAATCCCATTCGGAGTGAGGTGATGCAGTTGTACCTTGAATGTTTCAAGAACCAGTCACAGAAAATAAATAGTCAGGAAGCAAAGGCCGCAAGCGAAGAAAACCTTGAAGACGACTGCCACATTCTTCTTAGGCTTGGGGACAGTCTCACCATCTGAAGGCCTCGCCTTGCCCGTAGGAAAACAACCCTCCTTCTCCAACTCCAAGATCATCTCCTCCATCACTAGCGAAGGCCCGAAATCCCAAGTCTTCTTCATTGAAGCCCCTTTCTTCTCCTTCTTCTCCTTGGTAGGGGGCCAGGTCTCTGACAAAAACTTCAATGATGGGGAGATCTTCCTAAGCCTTCGCAGCAACCATCATACACTCTTTGAACCACTTAGCCCACCCCTTGGCCCTCACGCCAACTAAGCGAGAATAGGGACTGCTGAAAGAAGGCCAACGAAAATCCGGGCTCACAGGAGAAGCCACTTTCGAACACTATGGAAACTAAAGTAGAAGCAAAGGTGTGAGAAAAGCTAGGGCTAGCAAATCTAAGAAAGAGCAAAAGGCAAGAAAGATACAAATGTAGGGAAAGCGATAGCTTAGAAGATAGGGTTAGGGAAGCCTTCACAGCAACCCCACTTATATAGACCATGAGCGGGCGCTTTGACTCCCACCACCAACAATCATGTTCGTTCACGGACATGTCGGTTCTAGAGCCCCTGCAACCAATGAAAAGAGGCCACATCATGCACCTCAGGTCTAATACTATGTGCCGTGGGAGGAGGGGAAGAAGCCTTCACATCCAAGTACCAACGAAGAAAATGAGGTTCACGGCCCGCCTGCGTCAGACCAAACCCTCAAGGAGGGAATTGTTGGGACATAGTTACCTTGATCATGAAGAGTTCTTCCCCCAACATCTCCTCATCAAAAGCCAAGTTAACTAACTAGAGTATGAGCTGTTGTGTTTGTGATTAACAGGGATCATGCTAGGGCCTTTGCTCGTGATTCTAGACGTGGCAAAGGCAATCGGCCAGCAGAGACCTGTTGGTGAAGACCTTTGGTTAACTCCAAGACCAAACAGAGAAAGGCGGAGCAAAGGTCCTTCGAAAGAAGACTGCAGGTTGGTTTGGCAGGCAGGAGGACTCAGTGAAGGCTAGGCCTCTGCCTATCACAAGAGAAAACTACAGGGGGGACACATGACAAGCAACAACTGGGCCTCCATCAGGCTTAGTGCTAAGGCCCATGAGCCAGGCCTAGGGATAGGGAGAAGACCCAAGATGTCCTTGGAAGGTTGAATTTGTACGGGCATATCCTAGGAATATGCCTTAGCTGGCACAGGACATAGTTGTAAAATAGCTTCCTCTTGTACAGTGACCTATAAAAGGGGGAGTCGCATCCCATGTAAAGAGAGAGACCTATGAGTAAATAAAACCCTAATTGTGTCTTGGCCCCACCTTTGTGCTCTCACTTGAGTTAGCTTTCGCCTGTGCGAAGACCCTCTTTTGGCAGTCACTATTGCATATTTAGAACCGCCAATTATAGTTCAAAAATAGGAGAAATGAACAAACTTTTGACACATATGCATATACTTTGACCTTTTTCCACTTGTTTCCAGAGAAACATGTTTTGCAAGACACATACCCAGAATCAAGTGAAAATACACAAAATAAAGAAGAAAGTGCAGTGCAGAATTCGTATTTCGGAAAGGCGCAAAAGAGAAACGAAGGAGAAGCCCAACAATTCTACACAACTAGGCCGAGACCACCGCAGAGGAGGCCTAGGCCCACCATAGAACCGACCAGATAAAGGTGGTTGTGAGGTGGGCCCACTTGGGTGCGAGCGCACCTAGGGTGCGGCTGCACCCCCACAGCCTCCTCCTAGCCCCACTCTTTAGTGGCGGTTGTATGGCAGTGTGTGGAGGTGGATCCCGGTGGTTTCCCCATTTACCAGCACCAAGCCATCATGACTCTAGTATAAATAGATGGGCTAAGCTCTCCTCTCACACACACATCATTTGGAGCTACACACCTCACCTATCTACTTGTACTCTTTAGCTTTAGTGTTAGTTTGGGAGCAAGGCAAAGAAGCTACTTGGAGAGCTTGCTCCTTGGTAGAAGAGTACTCTTGGTATGAATACAACTATGAAGAGTTCTTCCATATTCAAGCTTTCATATCCATCATATAGTAGTGCATATGAACTAGAGTATAGTTTTGTTCATGTTATAATCATGATATATGAACTAGTCTATAGTTAGTATGTTATGATCTTAACATGTTCATCATCGTTCTTCAATGTTCATATGATTTGTATGAGTAGAAGTATAATTAGGGTTCGAGTAGCGATTCGTTGTACCTTCGGGTTTGCCCATGTTATTGCTTGTCAATACATAGGGTTGGAGTCTCGACGGGACATGGGTAGTTTCTTTGTACATGGGCATGGTGCTCGGGTACACGAAAACCTACGAATATGAAGGCATCCCACGGTTGAGGGGTAGGCGGCAGGTGGTGACAGCCCTATTTTTCCCTGTAATCCCCCATGTATGGGTGTTGCGTAGGAGTTTTAAAGTCTCTCGCGCTTGCTGGCAGACCAGTGCTCGGAGATCTCCCCGTCTATCTTAAACTTAGTTCTAACTCTAATCATGTAATTTGAATGAACATTAACTTGTTCTTTGCATGGCTATATTAGAACAATGTCTGCTCCATTTAGGAATATTCTTTTATTCTTTGTTTTCCTTTTATCCTTGAGGTTGGCCCAGATGTGTGTCCACTATCCTTGTTATACCGATTTTACCCCTGTTATAAGCTATGACCATTATGCAAGTATGTAATCATGTCTATGTCATTGCTAGTTACAAACACCTTGTCCTCCTTTGGGAAAATATAAATATCAATACGTTGGAATACTCCTAGGTGAAATGCTACAATGATAGTTCCGTACGCTTGCGGATTTTTGTTCGTAAACATATTAGGACTATCATGATTGGTGTTCCTAAGTACCATTACCCAGTGACTATAACTCCCAACACGCATAGGCGCTAGTGCTGAGGGAATACACTCCTGAGTAGTGACGGTTAGGAATGTCAACCCGATATTTCTAAAATGTCATTACCTTACAACTGTAAACCCCTAGTATGAGCGCCCAGGGATAGGGAACTACATTCTTGAGTAATGATGTTTAGGAATGCTAGTTAGGTGTTTCTAGTGCTGTTACCAGTGATAGACTTAAAACCTCCTCACTTGGTGATCGCATTAAGAAATGCCAACAAGCATTTCTAGTGCTGTTGCCGGGGAGGCATAGGTTCAAAATGAAACATCTAGCATGGCATAAACAATGATCACATGCATGTAGTGGTAGCCATAGTTTATGTAGGCTAACTCAGCTTGTTTTCTTCCTCATTTTGGTGGAATGAAAACAGGATAGTGTATGAGTGGTTTTGACCTGCCGAACAACTACCTCAATAATCCGGAGGCACTCTGAAGGAAGAATAGGTCTCACACCTCTTCTTCTTCTGCTACTCCACCGGCAGTCAAATCATTCACCCCCGTACCATCCACTACTATCGTCACGGCCTAGTCACTTTGCGACTACTCCACCCCCGCTATTGCCAACGTACCCGTTGGGCCCGCTGTCAACACTGGGACTAGAAACTTTTAGCTACACACTATCCTAATCACGATGGTGCAGGCAAATCAATTCTATAGTTTGCTAAGTGAGGATATGAACGCCCACCTTCAACACTTCCTTGAGCTATGAGACACTATCGTCATTAAAGATGTCGCACCAGCTAGCATCAAGCTCCGCCTATTTCCCTTCTCCCTCATGGAGAAGGAAAAATAGTGGTTTTATCAGAACAAGGAAGCTGTCAACACATGGGATAAATGTTCCACGATGTTCCTCATGAAGTTTTTCCCCATGAGCAAAACCAATGCTCTGAAGGGAAAAATTTTAAACTTCCAGCAGACTTCACTCGATTCCATCCTAGAGGCGTGGGAAAGGCTCCAGGACTATGTCTGAGCTTGTCCCCACCATGGGATGGAAGACTAGCTCGTGCTCCAGAATTTCAACGAAGGCCTCACAGCCATGTCGAATGGGCACGTAGATGCCGCAGCTGGAGGGGCATTCCTCTCCCTCACCATCGACAATGCCACAACACTCATTGAGAAAATGGTGACAAACCAAAGCTGGGCAGAGGAACGCAAAACACAAAAAGGCATGCAACCGTGAAGGAGATGGACTTGCTTGCCTCAAAATAGACCTTTTAATGAAAAGATTGGACGATCGTGCCGCTGAGAAAGAGACTACGACAAGCACCGTCCAGGCCATGGACTCACACATGATGTGTGAGGTCTATGGAGATGTTGGCCACTCAAGGAACAACTACCCCAAGACCTAGGAGGAAGCCTCGTACATCAATAACGGGTTCCACCAATAGCAAGGTAATAATAACAGGTGGAACAATCAGCCCCGCCCACAAGGAGGTAATTCAAGCTTTAACTCAAATTACAATTCAAATCAACCTTCCTTGATAGACCTGGTGTTAGGCTAGGCAAAAATAAATGAAAACCTCTGGATAGATGGTTAATCAAAGAATGCCAGCTTATTTGAATTGCGATGGAATACTTCATTATAGACATGGCACTTGCGAATTGTATTGGTATTGTAGCAACTCCTGATCAATAACCAAATACTTCGCTATTTGCTAGGGACGAGCAAAGGTTAAGCTTGGAGGATTTGTTGGTGGTCACTAATGCATATTTAGAACCGCTAATTATAGTCCGAAAACAGGAGAAATGAATAACTTTTGACACATATGCATATACTTTGACCTTGTTCCACTTGTTTCTAGACAAACATGTTTTGCAGAACACATACCCGGAAACAAGTGAAAATAAACAAAATAAAGAAGAAAGCGCAGTGCAGAATTCGTATTTTAGAAAGGCACACAAGAGAAACGAAGGAGAAGCCCAACAATTCTACACAACTGTTGGCATTTCTTAACATGATCACCAAGAATGGAGATTTTGAGTCCATCCCCGGTAACGATATCAAAAATGCTTGTTGGCATTCCCTAGCATTGCTACTAGAATTGGTTTATCCTAGCAACAATACTAAGGAATGTCAACCGATAGGTCATCACGTTTATAGAGGTTATCCGCAAGCGCACGGATCTATCGTTATAGCATTTCACCCAGAAGTATTATCAGGGTATCGTTATTTATATTTTCCCATAGGAAGGCATGGTAGTAAGAGTTCTAGCATGGATATGAGCAAGATAGACATACATGCATAACTAACCAGATGATCATACAGGGGTAAATGATTGTAGTGTACATAGTGGACACACACATACACATCTGACACTCCGCTCAAGGGGAAGAAGAAAGAATAAAGAATGAAAGAATATCCTAATATGAGTACATGTATCTTAATACAGTTGTATGCTATGAGCAAAGTAATCATACATATACATGAACTAGAGCTAGGCCTATGTGAGATGGATCAGGAGGCCACCGAGTACTAGTCTGCCAGCAACCTCATGTGACAATTTACGTACTCATACACCACGGCCGAACATGGGGGATTACAAAGGACAGATAGGGCTATGACCACCTACCGCCTACCCCTCAACCATGGGACATGAAATGCATTCACCCACCCCTATATATCCGGGCACCTTGCCTGCATACATAGAGACCTCCCAAGTCCCCTCGGGTCCCTGACCCTACGGATCGACAGGTAAAGGACTTGGGCATATCCGAAAGCATGATGAACCACCACCTCAACATAAGTCTAAATCTATTCATGAACATGGTATGAACAATAAAGCATTGAGCCAAGTATGATATGAACATGACATTGGGACTATATTCTAGTTCATATATCATGAATATATCAACATGACTATACTCTAGTTCATAGCACAAACTATATTCATAAGATGAAGACATGGCTATTTGAAGAAAAGATAAATCTTTTATTCTCACCATTTCTTCTCCAAGGAGCCAAGCCCTCCAAGGTAGCTTCTCTACTCCTCTACTACTTCAACTAGACAAATTCTAACCTAGAGAGTGGAGAGGTGGAGTGGAGAGAGGGAGCTCAAGTGAGAGTGTGAAGTGTGTAGTGAGGTGTGTGTGTGTCTGTGTGTGTGTGAGCCCCCTCCCCTCTTCTTATATAGGCCAGGCTCAGGTTGGTGTGGGGAGAATATTCCCCGGTGCACCCTCGCACCGCTAGCCTTGGCATTCAATGTGCCGACACGCGCGAGATGGATCGAGGCGGTAGTTGGGAATATGCCCTAGAGGTAATCATTGAGATGATGATATTGTGACTGTATCCATGATATATTATGTGTTCATTGAATATCCATTAAAGACAACTTGTATCGATTGGCGATTATGTGAATTGTTTATGAAACTCTTTTGTCACACCCATTTTTAAGGACAAAAATAGGATGCATAAGAGACTCATGTGCGCCCCAGGAAACGATCGCACACATAAGTTGACAAATTACATAGTATCATCACAGTGCTTATTACATAGCGATTAAGTATTTATCATATAGTCTTATACAATAATTGTAGCAACTAATAATAGATCTCCAGCGGAAACTCCAAACATAGGGACGTGGTCGACTGGTTGACACCAAGACTAGTACTCATTACGATAATCATCTTCATAATCTTCATCTGTTGTGGTGGAAATAGCAAGGGTGAGTCCATGTCGAACTCAACAAGTATAACACAGGGTTCATGAGGCACAAAAGGCTAGACACTGTTTGACTGCGTTTACCTTTTAATCATCATATAATTAGCAATTGAGTAGCATCAAGATAACTCAATTCCCATTAATGAACCAATGATCAATTGTAATAAGGATAATGAATAGCATTAACATGAGCATAATAATAACAACAGTAATTAAGCATGATATAACAATGGTGATCAACTATTCTGTAAGAATCCCCAAGGCCGCTCGTATCCATGAGCACGGCTAGTATATCAGTTTTTAGCTCTGCACAGAGGTGTACACTTTCACCGTGAGTCATGATTTCCAAATGTATGGGTTAATTACTCCCAAAACACTGAAAACCATATAAAACCATTCAAAAGTTTGTCTAACAAGTTAGGGCCATTAGATTCACTCGGCAGGCAGATGTAGGAACCCCCCTTTTCAAATGGCACGATTCCTTCTCGGCTATACTCATAGACTAGAGGTTGTCCTACACCCAACGTGTCAAACCATTCTTACGCCAATTAAGGTAACCACTAACAAGCTAGAAAAGGTCTCTTGAACAACTAGAGCCAGAGCCATATAGACCTCACAGCTGTATTGTATGTCCCGGTTATCACTTACAGGTAAGTCCTTACGGAGAGTAACTAGAGCAACAATATAACTCCTTGCTCTAGCCTCCTTTCAACAGTAATAAAATCATCTTAATGGTTGGTTGCTTAATCCATTAATCAAATTACAAGATCATTGTTCATAATTAAGCACTAGCAATAGCAACCCAAATGCACAACCCATAGGTGACAAGGAAACAAAATATCAATAGCTAAGTTATAATCTCTATGGTTGTCAAGGAGGACACATGGATATGTATGATAATTTTAGTTAATAGGACAACAAGGATGGTCCCATGTTATACTTGCCTTGATCAAAGCTTCCCTATTGATACTGCCGGTCTGGCTCAAAATAATACTCCTGATCATCAAGAAACTGCTCACCGTCTATACTCGATCATCAAGCATCAACACATAATTATCCGAGCAATCATACACGAAGCAAACAAAGAGACATAGTTAGAACAGTACAACAACAGTAGCAAAACAGTATAAAAAGTTCGTAAAACTCTTCTACATGTTACTACGATCACACAGACGTAAAGAGCACGAAATTTAGATTTAAAACGTGAAAGTTATGAATTTTCTAAGATTTCCTATAGATAAATAATTACTTTAACATAAACTTGAAAATTAAATTTCCAAACTTACTGTACAGCTACACTAACATGTACAGCTCGTAAATACGAACCTAACGCAACTTGAATGGGTCAAATCGGAGTTAAAACAGAGATTTTATGATTAAAACAAGATTAGTGGCAAAACTGTAAATATCAAAAAACGTATTTTTGAATTACCGAGATCAAATACGTTTTCAAAACAAGAAAACGTAATTTCTAGATTACGCCAAGGACCGCGGGTTCTAATTCAGAAAAATGTAGGGGCTCTTTAATAGATCTACCCCGCGAAGGGGTATCTTCTAACCTAAGTCGTCGATCTTGATTTGAATGGCTGTAACATCTCTAGGAGGCGGCTCGGCGGCACTGTCACCGGAAATCCCACCCGCACGGTGGCACCATTGCCGGCGGCTGACCGGAATAGATGAATCGGTGATTCCCATCACTATTTGAAGTGCTACCAACACCAATCGATCCAGGAGCTCGAGGCGAGCTTACCTGCGAAGAAGATGGAAGCGCGGGCGAGTCGAAGACAGCGCACAGCTCGTTAGGAAGGACGGCGCAACCCCACACACGACGGAAGAAAGCTATGAGCAACCGAATCCAAAAACGGAATGAGATAGAGATTTTCTAGCTTTGCTAGAACATGGGGAAGGTTTTCTTGACTCTTACGAGGTCGTTAATTCGATGAGTTCGTCGAATTTGAGAAGGTGGCGGCGGACTAGGGTTAGCGTGCTTGTGGCCACGAGCTAGGGCAACTGTGATGCAACTTGGTGAAAAGAAAGGAGGGCAGTGGCTTAGGTGAACCTATATAAGGCGGGGATGAACCGAATATGTGAAGAAATCCTGATGTTTTCGGGATTCGATGGCGCCGGCAGTGACCTACTCGGTTATGATGCGAGGAAGACGACGCTGACCGGTGGGCCACACTGGCAGCGACACAAAGGAAGGAGGGGGCGTGCTGCTACGGCTCCTTGGCCGGCCCACGCGGACGCGAGAGGAAGCGGGGGAAAAATCGGGCTCGGCTCGGGCGGCCCAACACCGAGAAGGAGAGGAGGGAGCAGCCGACTTGGGGCGGGCCTCCAGCCACCGGGCTGCACAGGTAAGAAGGTAAGTTCATTTTATTTTTTTTTCTCCTTTCTTATATATATTTGTTTTCCAAAGCCATTTTAAAATGGATTTTGAATTCAACTCAAATAAAATCAAAACCACACCACACAAATAAAACAAATGCAACAGCATGAATGCATCATCAAATATCCCACCTAATATTTTAAATTTTGACCCGAATTAAAATATTCTCTAAATTATTTAAGCTCAAATCTAAAGCTCTTTTAACTCAAATTTTATCTAATTCAAAATTTTGAAATTTTTGGGTGTTACAAATTCTACCCCCTTAAAAGAATCTCGTCCTCAAGATTGGACTGCTTACTCAAATAACTGCGGGTATGATTTCCTCAATTCATCCTCTCTTTCCCAAGTTGCCTCTGCCTCTGAATACCGATTCCATTGAACATTGCACATTTTAATAACCCGACTTCGAGTAACTCTTTCAGCAGTTTCTATAATCTTAACTGGAAACTCTTCATATGTAAGATCCTCTTTCACGGTCAATTCATCCAAAGGTATTTGCTCCTCAGGCACATGTAAACACTCCTTGAGTTGAGAAACATGAAACACATCATGTACCCCAGACAAATTCTCAGGCAACTCTAATTGATAAGCAACTTCACCACGTCTAGCGATAACTTTGAATGGCCCAACATACCTTGGTTCTAACTTGCCTTTCATGTTAAACCTCTTCACACTTCTCATTGGTGACACCTTCAAGTAGACATCATCACCTACTTCAAAAACTAAATCCCTTCTTCGGTTGTCAGCATAACTCTTCTGATGAGATTGTGCCACCCTCAAATTCTCATGAATCACTCGCACTTGATCCTCTGCGTTTCTAAGAACATCTGTACCAAACACCTAAGACTCACCTGTCTGATTCCAAAACAATGGAGTTCTACACTTACGTCCATACAAAGCTTCAAACGGTGCCATCTTAAGACTCTGTTGATAACTGTTGTTGTAAGAGAATTCTGCATAAGGCAAACTCTTATCCCAACTAGTTCCATATTGCAATGCACAAGCTCTCAACATATCTTCTAGTACCTGGTTGGTTCTTTCAGTCTGCCCATCTGACTATGGATGATATGTTGTACTAAAATTCAGCTTTGTCCCCAAAGATTCATGTACAACCTTCCAAAAGTGTGATGTAAATTGCGAACCTCGATCAGATACAATTTTCTTTGGTACTCCATGTAAACATACTATCTTCTCCATATACAGCTCTGCCAATCTTGGTCCATGGTAAGTAGTTCTGACCGGTATGAAATGAGCAACTTTAGTTAACCTATCTACTATCACCCAAATAGAGTCATAACCTCTCTGAGTACGAGGTAATCCTACTATAAAATCCATACCAACTTCTTCCCATTTCCACTCAGGAATCTTCATTGGTTGCAACAATCCAGCAGGTCTCTGATGCTCAGCTTTCACTCTGACAAGTGTCACACACTGCCACATACTTAGCCACATCCCGTTTTAATCCAACCCACCAATACTCCCCTTTGAGATCTAAATACATCTTAGTACTACTAGGATGAATAGAATAAGCTGACTCATGAGCTTCACGAAGAATTGCCTACCTAATAACCTGATCCTCAAGTACACACAGTCTCTTTCCAAACCACAAAACTCCATTGTCATCCATTCGAAAACCTGGTGACTTACCAATCACTATATCCTCCGCTATCTTCTTTAGTTTCTCATCCTTCAACTGGCCCTTGTATATTTCTTGCTCTAATGTAGGTTCTATCACCAACTCCATTGTATTAGTAACAATTCCCAAATTTAGATGTTCAAATTCAGCACACAACTCACTTGTCATGGACAACATTTGCATCTCATTGGCATAACTCTTCCTGCTAAGGGCATCGGCTACACCATTGGCTTTACCAGGATGATAGTGTATCTCTAGATTATAATCCTTGGTCAACTCCAACCATCTGTGTTGCCTCAAGTTCAGATCAGACTGAGTGAAAATATACTTCAAACTCTTATGATCGGTGTATATATCACTCTTATGCCCAATCAAATAGTGTCTCCAAATCTTTAGAGCATGAACTACAGCTGCTAACTCCAAGTCATGAGTAGGATAATTCAGCTCATGCTTTCTCAACTGCCTAGATGCATAAGCAACAACTCTACCTTCTTGCATAAGAACACACCCCAAACCTTGACGAGAAGCATCACAATAAATAGAGAACTTCTTACTCAAATCTGGCAATACCAAGACAGGTGTTGTAGTCAATCTCTTCTTTAGTTCTTCAAAACTAGCTTAACATTTATCAGACCACACAAACTTGGCATTCTTCTCTAACAGAGATGTCATTGGTTTAGCAAGTTTAGAAAACCCTTCAATGAACCATCTGTAGTATCCAGCTAAACCCAAGAAACTATGAATCTCACCCACATCAGTAGGTGGCTTCCAATTCAATACATCCTTTACCTTGCCTAGATCCACTGATATTGCACCATTAGAGACAACATGACCAAGAAAAGAGACTTCCTTCAAACAAAACTCACACTTACTTCGCTTAGCATATAGTTTATGCTCTCTAAGTTTCTGCAATACCAACCTCAGATGTTTAGCATGCTCTTTCTCCGTCTTCAAAAATACCAGTATATCATCAATAAATACCACCACAAACTTATCAAGATACTCTATAAACACCTTATTCATCATATACATAAAGTAGGCAGGTGCATTGGTCAAACCAAATGACATAACAGTATACTCATACAAACCATACCTCGTAGTAAAAGCTGTCTTTGGAATATCATAGGCACAAATCTTCAATTGATGATAACCAGAACACAAATCAATCTTAGAGAACACTCAAGCACCTCTCAACTGATCAAATAGGTCATCAATTCTGGGCAAAGGATACTTGTTCTTGATAGTTACTTCATTAAGTGACCAATAATCAACACACACATTCTCTGACCACCATCTTTCTTATCAACAAAGATAACTGGTGCACCCCAAGGTGATGAACTAGGATGAATAAAACCTTTATCTTGTAATTCCTTAATTTGTTTCTTAAGTTCTTCTAATTCATCTACTCCCATTCTATATGGTCATTTAGCTATGGGTGTAGTTCCAGGTAATAATTCAATAAGAAATTCAATGTCTCGGTCAGGTGGCATACCTAGCAAATCATCTAGAAAGACATCTGGGAATTCATCAATAACTGGACTCTCTTTACTAGCATCATCATCAAGCTGATTCACTAAGGCTGTTGGTTGCTTCTGCACTGCTACATTCACACTGATCTTCTCACCATTAGGTGCATTTACAACTACTACCTTTTGCTAACACTGAATCTCTGCCTGATTTTGCATCATCCAGTCCATACCCAAGATCACATCAATACTAGATGTCCTCAACACTATAGGAGTTATCTTAAACTCTACCCCCTTAAAACCATACTAACTGGAAGACACCGATTAGTGGTTTGCATGGTACCCCTAGGTGAGTTTACTAAGAGAGGTTCTTTCATGGCAAGCATGGGTACACTATGCATTCTAACAAAAATGTTAGAAATAAAGGTATGCGAAGCTCCAGAACCAAAAAGAATGGTTGCAGGAGTAGAATGAACATTAAACGTACCAAGCATTACTTCCGGCTCCGTCTGTGCTATTTCAGTAGACACATGATTCACCTTTCCAGTGTTAGATGACCTCTGCCCCTACGGTGTCTGTTGGTTCTGCTTCTTAGGACAATGATTAGCATAGTGTCCAGGCTCTCCACAGCGATAACACAGATTGGGAGTACTAGGTGCACTGGTCTTCATTAGGGTAGAGTTGGGATTACCCTGGCGTGGAGTTTCCTGACCACTCTGCTGTTGGAACTGTCTATTCTGCTGATACTGGGGTCATTGCTGAAACTGATTATTCTACCGATTCTGAGACCACTGTTGATTGGAATTATGGTTCCACTGACTGACTGGTCCTTGGAATCTCGGATGAAAGCCATGCTGAGAATTTGTACATTAACGAGTATTATTCCCGAAGCCTTGTCCTTTCATCTTTCTCTTTCTGTCCATCTCTCGACGCTCATTATCCAGCACAATAGCCTTATTCACAAGTTCCTGGAAACTTGCATAATTATTACCCTTCAACTGCAAATGGAGATCTTAATAAATTCCCTTAAGAAAGAGACGCTGCTTATCTGCATCTTCCCTCACTTCATTGGGAGCATAGCGAGCCAACTAAGAGAACTTGTCATGATACTCGCTGACACTCATCTGTCCCATCCTGAGGTTTCTGAATTCCTCCTGTTTCAGCTCGATTACACCCTCAGGAATATGGCGAGCCTTGAAATCTCTAACAAATTCATTCCAAGTGACAGGAGGAGCATTATCAGGACGTACAACCTGATACGACTCCCACCAGGTCTGAGATGTCCCCTGTAACTGGCCAGATGCATATAACACCTTTTCCAAATCATTACACTGAGCGATGTTTAATTGTTTCTCCACCGCTCGCACCCAATCATCCACCTCCAATGGATCAGCAGCATGAGAGAACACTAGAGGGCATCCTTTCAAAAATTCACCATGTTTGTCCCTCACATGAACAGGTGGCGGTCCTCCTGCAGGGGGGTTGTTCTCCATGTGCTGCATGAACATCTGCATCATCTAGTTTTGTGTGTTCATAAGTTCCTCAATAGTAATGGGTGGGTTAGGACCCCCACGGCCCCTGCCACGGCCTCTGCCTCCTCTGGCTGCCATTTGTTTTCAAAGCACAGAAAACAATCTCAGTATTATCTAGGATGATATATACAAGAGATAAGTAAATCTGAATTCTCTGGGTGAATTCCAATTTTAGTGGCTCAGTAAAACTGCCATATCTCGAGCTACAGACGTCCACTAAAGGTGATTCTTACATGGTTGGAAAGCTTACGAAATTATCTATAACTTTTATTAATAACACTTCTCCAGATTCTGTAACTATGTTAGTCAAAAACTGAGCTTAACCGAAACTGTTTCAGGATTCCAGACTGCACAGTGACCTCAACTTGGAACAGGTATATCTCTTAGCTCGTAAAGGATAAAAAGGTGATTCTTGTGGGGTTGGAAAGATACATAAGTCTAATTATTCTCAGTAAAATTTCATAAATTTCTCACAAACATATTTTGAGTTATTCCAGAAACATCTTAGACTGATCCAAAAATCAGCAAAAGACAGAAACCAAGTTTACCCAGAACCCAACTAAATATTCAGGATCAAACTTAAAATCCTTAATTATGGAACTTGTAGACATGCTCACAAAGCTCCAGCACATATTACAAAGATCCAAATCACACATTATCATAATAACAATTCATCAAGCACACAATTGTTCACACCACATACTATTACTCGACACTACCAAACTCAAATTGACTCGCAAACTAATATCGTTCTTATTACATAGGAACCTCCTAATTTTAATTGAGCTTCTCATAAATCTTGTGACGGCCTAGCTCAGCCCTTAGTTCATCGATCTCCTTATATGCTTGTTCTTTAAGTTCCTTTTCCTTTAAGAACTCATCCTTCAAATCCACTTCATGAAGAGCCAACTCACGAACCAGTCCCACTGTGGCTTGTAAAGTCAAGGATGAATCATCAGCAAGTGGCACGGTCCAAACACCCTTGTCATGCAAGAAACAGGGAAAGTGCTAGAGCGCACCCTTCAACGTCTTGTCAGAGCGAAGACCATAGTAGAAGACAAACGCATTGTAGGCGACATCTTCCATGCTTGTTTCTACAGTTGCCCGACTCACTTAGGTGATGAACTTTGACTCCACCTTAGGCTCCCTAGTGGTAGGATCTATTGTCCTGACCCATAACTCAGTCTCCCAGTAAGAGTCCATCATTGGATGACAGTACTCCTTGCAGCGACACTCCAACGTAGCTTCCCAATCATAGTAATAAGTATCCAAAGTTCTTGTCAGCATGTCATGGAAGAAAACATCTGTTTTAGGAACCATGATGTGAAGCTTCGTGGTCTATCCCATGACTGAATTCTCCATTGAAGTGTCTCCCACTCTTGATTCAGCATCTGATATTTCTTGGTCACCATCTTCATGGGGCTCTTTGGGTTTGAAGCGGGCAATGTACTGTGCAGCGGACATGCAGGGATGAGGAGACATCTACAAGAATTAGACATAGATTAGATAGAATCAATATATTTTTCACAATATAATAAGATAGAAGAAGCATAAAAATTTAGCAATTAACAAGGTGAAACAAGTAAGCATGAAATAAGTGAAGCATAGATGCTAATAACGACCATTCTAACTAGGCTTGCGTCCTACAGTCAACACGGCTTTGATACTAATTTGTCACACCCATTTTTAAGGACAAAAATAGGATGTATAAAAGACTCATGTGCGCCCCAGGAAACGATCGCACACATAAGTTGACAAATTACATAGTATCATCACAGTGCTTATTACATAGCGGTTAAGTATTTATCACATAGTCTTATACAATAATTGTAGCAACTAATAATAGATCTCTAGCAGAAACTCTAAACACAGAGACATGGTTGACTGGTTGACACCAAGACTAGTACTCATTGTGATAATCATCTTCATAATCTTCATTTGTTGTGGTGAAAATAGCAAGGGTGAGTCCATGTCGAACTCAACAAGTATAACACAGGGTTCATGAGGCACAAAAGGCTAGACACTGTTTGACTACATTTAGCTTTTAATCATCATATAATTAGCAATTGAGTAGCATCAAGATAACCCAATGATCAATTGTAATAAGGATAATGAATAGCATTAACATAAGCATAATAATAACAACAGTAATTAAGCATGATATAACAATGGTGATCAACTATTCTGTAAGAATCCCCAAGGCCGCTCGTATCTGTGAGCATGGCTAGTATATCAGTTTTTAACTCTGCGCAGAGGTGTACACTTTCACCGTGAGTCATGATTTCCAAATGCAAGGGTTAATTACTCCCAAAACACTGAAAACCATATAAAACCATTCAAAAGTTTGTCTAACAAGTTAGGGCCATTAGATTCACTCGACAGGCAGATGTAGAAACCCCCCTTTTCAAATGGCACAATTCCTTCTCGGCTATACTCATAGACTAGAGGTTGTCCTACACCCAACTTGTCAAGTCATTCTTACGCCAATTAAGGTAACCACTAACAAGCTAGAAAAGGTCTCTTGAACAACTAGAGCCAGAGCCATATAGCCCTCACAGCTGTACTGTATGTCTCGGTTATCACTTACAGGTAAGTCCTTACGGAGAGTAACTAGAGCAACAATATAACTCCTTGCTCTAGCCCCCTTTCAACAGTAATAAAATCATCTTAATGGTTGGTTGCTTAATCCATTAATCAAATTACAAGATTATTGTTCATAATTAAGCACTAGCAATAGCTACCCAAATGCACAACCCATAGGTGACAAGGAAACAAGATATCAATAGCTAAGTTATAATCTCTATGGTTGTCAAGGAGGACACATGGATATGTATGATAATTTTAGTGAATAGGACAATAAGGATGGTCCCATGTTATACTTGCCTTGATCAAAGCTTCCCTATTGATACTGCCGGTCTAGCTCAAAATAATACTCCTGATCATCAAGAAACTGCTCACCGTCTATACTCGATCATCAAGCATCAACACATAATCATCCGAGCAATCATACACGAAGCAAACAAAGAGACATAGTTAGAACAGTACAACAACAGTAGCAAAACAGTATAAAAAGTTTGTAAAACTCTTCTACACGTTACTACGATCACACAGACGTAAAGAGCATGAAATTCGGATTTAAAACATGAAAGTTATGAATTTTCTAAGATTTCCTATAGATAAATAATTACTTTAACATAAACTTGAAAATTAAATTTTCAAACCTACTGTACAGCTACACTAACATGTACATCTTGTAAATACGAACCTAACGCAACTTGAACGGGTCAAATCGGAGTTAAAACGGAGATTTTATGATTAAAACAAGATTAGTGGCAAAACTATAAATATCAGAAAACGTATTTTTGAATTACCGAGATCAAATACGTTTTCAAAACAAGAAAACGTAATTTCTAGATTACACCAAGGACCGTGGGTTCTAATTCAGAAAAACGCAGGGGCTCTTTAATAAATCTACCCCACGAAGGGGTATCTTCTAACCTAAGCCGTCGATCTTGATTTGAATGGCTGTAACATCTCTAGGAGGCGGTTCAACGGCGCTGTCACCGGAAATCCCACCCGCACGGCGGCGCCATTGTCGGCGGCTGACCGGAATAGATGAATCGGTGATTCCCGTCACTATTTGAAGTGCTACCAGCACCAATCGATCCAGGAGCTCGAGGCGAGCTTACCTGCGAAGAAGATGGAAGCGCGGGCGAGTCGAAGACAGCGCACAGCTCGTTAGGAAGGACGGCGCAACCCCGCACATGACGGAAGAAAGTTGTGAGCAACCGAATCCAAAAACGGAATGAGATAGAGATTTTCTAGCTTTGCTAGAACATGGGGAAGGTTTTTTTGACTCTTACGAGGTCGTTAATTCGATGAGTTCATCGAATTTGAGAAGGTGGTGGTGGACTAGGGTTACCGTGCTTGTGGCCACGAGCTAGGGCAACTGTGATGCAACTTGGTGAAAAGAAAGGAGGGCAGTGGCTTAGGTGAACCTATATAAGGCGGGGATGAACCGAATACGTGAAGAAATCCCGATGTTTTCGGGATTCGATGGCGCCGGCAGTGACCTACTCGGTTACGACGCGAGGAAGACGACGCTGACCGATGGGCCACGCTGGCAGCGACACAAAGGAAGGAGGGGGCACGCTGCTGCGGCTCCTAGGCTGGCCCACGCGGACGTGAGAGGAAGCGGGGGAAAAATCGGGCTCGGCTCGGGTGGCCCAACACCGAGAAGGAGAGGAGGGAGCAACCGACTTGGGGCGGGCCTCCAGCCACCGGGCCGCACAGGTAAGAAGGTAAGTTCATTTTTTTTCTCCTTTCTTATATATATTTGTTTTCCAAAGCCATTTAGGGTTGTGAAGTTTGTGTCAAATGACTTATGTCAGATAAACTAACACCCAAGTCGGACAAGTGCTTTTTCATGGGATACCCAAAGGAAACTTTAGGGTATTACTTCTACAACCGATTAGAGGGCAAAGTGTTTGTTGCTCGAAACAGTGTTTTCTTAGAGAAAGAGTTCCTCAAAAGAGAGAAAAGTAAACAGAAGGTGTATCTTGAAGAAGTTCAAGATGAGCCAGTAGGGAAGGACTCTACGAGTGATGCTAATGTAGCAGAATAAGTTGAGATACCCGTGGCAATAGAAGCACCACTGCAACCATGAAGATCAGCAAGAATCCGTGAGTTGCATGGGGATTTGTTATTGTTAGACGATGATGAACCTGCGACTTATGCAGAGGCAATGATGGATGCAGATTCTGAGAAATGGCAAAGTGCCATGAGATCTGAGATAGATTCCATGGGAAACAATCAAGTTTGGAACTTGGTTGACCTGCCTGATGGGGTTAGACCCATAGAGTGCAAATGGATCTATAAAAAGAAAAAGGATATGGACAGAAACATTCACGTCTATAAAGCTCGACTTGTTGCAAAGGGTTTTTGGCAAGTTTAAGGAATTGACTATGACGAGACTTTCTCACCGGTAGTGATGCTTAAATCTATCCGGATCAGTCTAGCAATAGCTGCATATTTTGATTATGAGATATGGCAGATGGATGTTAAAACAACCTTTCTAAATGGAAATTTGGAAGAGGACGTGTATATGATACAGCCCAAAGGTTTTGTTGATCCTAACAATGCTGGAAAAATATGCGAGCTTCAAAAATCCATTTATGGGTTAAAGCAAGCATCTCGTAGTTGGAACATTCATTTTGATGAAGTGGTCAAAGGGTTTGGCTTCTGTCAGAATGAAGAAGAACCTTGTGTTTACAAGAAAGAAAGTGGGAGCGCTATAGTATTTATAATCTTATATGTAGATGACATATTATTGATTGGGAATAATACTCTGATGTTGCAATCCGTAAAGACTTCACTGAATAATAGTTTTTCTATGAAGGATTTAGGAGAAGCATCATATATTATGGGCATTAAGATCTATAGAGATAGATCGAGGAGGCTTATAGAATTAAGCCAAGATACGTACATTGACAAGGTGTTGAAACGGTTCAACATGGAACAGTCCAAGAAAGGGTTCTTGCCTATGTCACATGGTATGCGCTTTAGCGACAAACAGTGCCCTTCGACTGCTGATGAGCGGAAGCGCATGAGTAAGGTTCCATACACCTCAGCAATTGGTTCCATCATGTATGCTATGATATGTACTCGCCCAGATGTCTCATATGCTCTAAGTGTTGTGAGCAGATACCAAGTTGATCTAGGTGAGAGTCAGTGGACACTTGTTAAAAACATTCTTAAGTACTTAAGAAGGACTAAAGATGTGTTCCTAATCTATGGAGGTGAGGAGGAGCTCGTTGTAAATGGTTACACTGATTCTACAGCAGAGCCCGAGTACATTGCGGCTTCTGGAGCTGCAAAGGAAGGTGTTTGGATGAGGAGGTTCCTCATAGAACTTGGTGTGTTTCCAAATGCGTTTAGTCCATTGAATCTAAATTGTGACAACAATGGGGCGATTGAACAGGCTAAGGAGCCAAGGAATCACCAGAAGAACAAACATGTATTGTGGAAATTTCACCTCATTCGAGAGTTCATTAAACGAGATGAGATTAAGATGTGCAAGATACACACGGATTTTAATGTAGCAGATCCTTTGACAAAGGCTCTTCCACAGCCTAAGCATGAGGTGCACATCAGAGCTATGTGTATTAGATATCTTCGAGATTAACTCTAGAGCAAGTGGGAGACTATTGGGAATATGCCCTAGAGGTAATCATAGAGATGATGATATTGCGACTGTATCCATGATATATTATGTGTTCATTGAATATCCATTAAAGACAACTTGTATTGGTTGGTGATTATGTCAATTATTTGTGAAACTCTTTTACTTGTATGGTTATTCTAAAGTTGTCCCTGATCGGAGTTCATGTGAGGACACACATGAATATTAGATCAGCACATGTATTAGTTGATGACTATGTTTCACAAGTCATAGACATAGAGATGTTGAACTAATAATGTGGGCACATGTATGACATGGGGCTGGCCTGACCCAAAGTGAGATGTTCTTATTATCTCTTTACACATCATGTACATTATGTCCTTAGACCTGAGATTATCGTATGTACTCAAGATGTGAAACGACCTACTCAGGGACTGTCAAATGCTACTCCGTAACTGGGGAGCTATAAAGGTGGTTTTCGGGTTTGTCGGGAAACATGCTATGGACATAGACAATCAAGAAGGAATTTGCCCATCTCCATGTGAGAGAGATATCACTGGACCACTCGAATGATTGGATCAAGAAATGCATGGCCGTGCTTAGGTTAAGTGTTAACTTATGAGTTGTTCCAAATATCGTGAGGCAAGGGAATAACATGTATGTTGTTTGTGGTGGTTCTTCTGATATAATCTTTGCGTATACATAGGAGTTGACACGTCTTGCTAGAGGCCGCTATCAACTATCGGTCGAGTAGGAGTACTCGGGCCGTGTCTATGTGTGCGTGAACCCATAGGGTCGCATGCTTAAGGGGCTGGAAGCCTAATTCGGGTTGGACCCAAATTAGACAAGCCTTAGGGCTCCTAATGGGCCTCCAACTCAGGAGCTAGGGGTGGGCGTAGCTAGGGCTAATTGACGCCATTTGGCAGCTGCCACCGCCCATCCCATGCCCGCGCTTGTTGCTCCTCGCGAACCTAGCAGTCTAAAGGCGCAACACTTCCTCCCTATACGTGTGGATACCTTGGAGGTACTGCATCTGGAGCACAAGGACGAACCACATGAAGGGGACGAATGAACGGATGACCTCGCAACTGCACGGCACTGCTACGACGCGTACGACTACATCGAGTCGCTTCCGCTGGACTTGCGCGTCTAGTGGTAATCCCGCGATCTATAACTAGCAGTAGTTCCTGGTTTATGGGGTCAAAAATTTTTGTTTTCCGGCTAGTGTAGCATCCCCATATCCCTACAGCGGTGGCATGGGGGGCGCCCACTCCCCAGGCGCGCCCGCGCCCTGGGTGGCCCGGCCCGCCTCCTCCTTCGCACGGTGACTCCTCTGCTAGGCTTGGACTTCAGTGCCGAGGTGGGTTGGCCCTGGTTTGGTCACCTAGTTGGGCTTCTTCCCTTCTTTTATCATTTGTGCTTTCCCGATTTATGCCTTTTCGATACTTTCCGCTTGTTTCCCTTGTAGATTCCTGTGACATGTGAAAACTTCCGGTACAAGTGGAAATAGGTTAGTAGCAAAGGTATGTGTGTGTAGAATCATGTAATTCTTTCCTTTTTGGACTTATATTGGCGTTATAAATGTGTCGATAAGGACCACCAACAAAATCCCCCAAGCTTACCCTTTGCTCATCCTCAAGCAAAAGCTAAGAAATTGGTTGTTGATCAGGAGTTGCTACTATGCTGATTACATTTCAAAGATGCCATGTTTATAACAAAGTCTTCTTCCGCAATTTGAATAAATTGGCATTTTGTCCACCCATTATTTTCTCGTTACCTGTGGGGTTTTTTAGCCTTCTCCAAATCTTGGGTGGTTGCTAGATAGAACAGTTTTATCAAGCCTGCTTATCATTCGTTCTTTGATTGACCATCTTTCTAGAGGTTTTGAAAGTTTTTTGCAAAACAAATTGTAGTTCCTCAAATAATACACTCGATCGCTCAATTGTGTATGTATTCCTCACCAAAGGCTTTTGACATTGCCTCTCTTTTATCTTACCATCTAAAAAGTCTTATGTGGAGCTCGGGTAGGTATAAAAGTGGCATACTTGTATCATGTCATGTTGCTAAGTCAAAAAAACGGACATTGGAGAGACTAGTCATACACTTTGATCAAGATTGTGCAAGTGTGTGGAATATTTTTTTAAGTTTTGTGTTCTCCAGTGTCATGCCTCTCTCTCTCTTTTGCTTTTGAAATTTTTGAAAGTATGGGCTATCTTTTCATTCATCATCATATTTTTTTGGTCATGCTTCTTTGTCATGGCATCTTTTATTTCTCTTTTTTTTGGCTCATGCTTCTTTGGCATGGCATCTTTTATTTCTCTCATATTTTTGCATAGCCCAAACTTCCTTTTTGGTATAATTTGGAGAGAGAGGTACATGACATGAATGATGGAGTTTTTATTTTGGTGGACAGAAATGCATGTTTTTGCGTAACTCTCAGTGTAAGAGTTAGCATTTTATTTGTGGGTGTGCGTGAATCTTGATCATGGGTGCATGAAAAGAATTTTAACATTGGTCACAACAATTTGACAAAGCTCACCATGAATATAAGTAGCATATGACTAAAGGTTTGTATATGTAAAGATTGTGTCATATGGTTGTGGTAGGAATTTTTGATCAATGAGGAACTTTTGATTTTAGTGTTTTGAAAAATAAAACTCTAGAGTCTTTCTTAGAACAAAGTCATAGCAAAGTTTGTTGCACTATATCATATCAAGCAACTACTTAGACTAGAGTAAGCTTTTGCAACCCACAAGTTTTAAGTTTTTGGGATGAGACATTTTTAACCAATAAACTCAAATCTTGGAGAAACCTGAGTTATAAACTAGGCATAGTTGAAACATAAGACAGAGCAACTATTCATCATTTCAACAAGGATAGAACTAAACATTTTACAACACATATATATGGAGTGGAATAAATATTTTTTTGGTCTTTTTATCTTTTTGCATTTTTTATATGCATGGTAAATAAATATGCAAAGGAAAATGCAAAGAAAGAAAACAAATGTGAGGAAATAAATATGCAATGCAAGATACCTTTGCGGGGTCCTCCCCCAAGCTAGCTCGAGGCCTATGGTCCTAGAGATGCTTGATGAAGGCTCCAACGTAGGTACATTATTTTGTTTTTATCCATGTTTTATACATGTTTTATATTTAGCAGCTTTGGAACAGTGATCAAACTAAACAATGTTTCAATTTGATCAAGGTAGACAAGTCAACCTAAGCATCATGCTTAAATTGAAAAAGTCTATGAGAATATGATCGTAAAATCATATTTCAAACCAAAGCATACTAGATAAACAAGGTTTATTGAAAGGTAAATGTTTTTATGTTTCTGGTTCATCATTCGAAGTTTACACTTAGCAGGTTTTTAGAACAATGATTCAAATATGACATTTAATCAATAGGCTAATTAAGCATAGCACCATGCTAGATTAAAAAACCTATGAAGTCATGATTGTATAACAATCATGCTTCAATCTAAAACATGCTTTGTGCATAACTTTGAAGATTAACCAAAATTTTACTAAATTATATTATATTTTATTATTATTATTATTATTATTATTATTTATTTATCATGACTATTTGTACTAGTAATGTTTATTTATAGAAATAATAAAGGATAACTACCGGTTACCTTCGGCGAGGGTTCATGGTTTAAAGTCCGATGAACAGGACTTTCTCCCCCTTCAATTCTTGCTTGATGAAGGAGTACTCGTGCCCAGGGAAGTGGGTGCAGATTTTTGTTCCTTCTTGGGCCTCCACACCATTTTGTTTTTCTTTGGTGGTGTGGTGATAGGTTTTGGAGCTTCTTCCTTCTTCTTGAGGTTGTTCTTTTTTTGCTCTGGCCTCTTGTTGTTTTGCTTGGGTTTCTTGGTGAGGCCTCCCACCAGTTGAGGTTGGATCTTGTCGGTGTCTAGAGGACCAGGTGTCTAAACAGAGCGACTAGTGAAGTTGTATCTACGCGTCTAGGCCTTGATGGTGTGCAAAGCGGACACAAGTATGTATAATGGTTCGGGCATGAACGGCCCTACGTCGAGTGGGTTTCGCTGCAGTTCGTGTTGCCTTGCACTGGGGTGCTCGTAGTAGGGGTTACAAGCTTTTGAGAGAGGGAGCAGATCCCAGGTCTCTTGTGACTGGTGGTGGTGATGTGTGGTTTTGATTGAGGTGGGCTCTAGCTATTGTTGTTCGATCGCTAGATCGTTCAATCTCTTCCCCCTCCTAGATATGGTCCCTGTCTCCCCTTTTATAGCTTCTAAGGGGAGGGCTTGGGTTACATTCGTGCCAAAGGGGTAAAACGTGCAGAGTGAAAGAAAAACAAAAAAAGTGGCCTCGAGCGTGGCCGTCCTCCTCCCTATCCCGTGGGAGCAGTTCCTCTATAGCGTGGAGATGTACAGGGCGTTGATCTTTTGGCCTCTCCATCTACTGGTGCGACGTGCCATGGCCATGCCTTGACCTGTACGCCTCTGTGCCGTGAAGGTGGATGGCACGTGCGCCTAGATTTTTGTAGTGAGGAGGTTAGGTGGCATAGCTGCAGTCACCCCCGTTGCTGTGGAGGTATGGATGTCATCGTGGTAGAATGACTGGGGTCATGTCGAGTTAGGGAGTGGTTCCTGTGCTCCTGTTGACTGTGCATGGTCACATCCATCCTATCAATGGGAGCGAGTACCGTAGTTGGGGGCCCCTGTGGCTCCCCATCTCGCCTGAGAGTTCCATGTGCCCTTCGGGCGAGGCGGAAATGCACCACGGGGGGTCAAGCGCTTTTGGTGATGCCATAGGGGCTTGGGTGAGGCGAAGAGATGTCGCTCGAGATGCCTATCGTGCCCGAGGCCTCTTCGTAAGGCTCGGGCGAGATAGAGTTTGCCATTCATGCCTTGAGCGGCTAACATGTTGTTAGTGCTTTTTGGGGCCCTACGATGGGGTTCTTTAACAAACGTGCAGGGTGCCGTATTTTACCCCCTGTTGGGTACCCTGGGTATTTTGATACCTGATAGTAGCCCCCAAGCCTATGGAGGATTGGTGCACTCCTTCAGAGGCTTGAGAACGAGCAACTGTGGGTAGTTTTTGCCTCATTTTTATTTTAGAAGAGGACTGTCTGGTGGGTGCACACGAGCTCACCCGGCGGGTGTCGCCCCCGAGGCCTTGGAGGGATGAGTTATCCCTTCAAGGGCTTTTAATTGAGCAAGCATGGCATTTCTTGTATGACCACGGGTTGGGCGGGGAGCCCCCGCGGCCTTGGCCTTGACCATTCGCTAGGTCGGGATGCGAGAGCCCCTAATGAGTATAGGCCCGATCTTCCGAGAGGTAGCCGGTAAGTTCGATTTGTGGAGATCTCAACGTTGGCGATCCGGCTTCAAATCAGTCATGATTTGAACCCTGCAACCGTTACACCACTGCTCCGTTGGTTATCAACTAAGCACAACTTGATTGACCTCGCCAAGAAGGCTTTTCCTACAAGCGAATCGAAGAGCACAAGCAAAAAAGTAAAACACGCAATCTAAAATTGCAAATATGAATGATGCGAATATTAATAGCGGGTTCGAGAACTCGGTTCCAAAGGACTAATCGACACAGTGAAGGAGATCAAGAACAGGGGCCCTAGATCACTATAAAAGGATTTGTCACCACAATTACAATGAACGATTCAGTTTCTCGATGGAAAACTAAACTCTAAACAAAACCCAATTTTCTAGTAGTGGCGCCGGCTGTGTTTATAGTCTAAGACTCAACCTAGGGTTGGGGACGGCCAGGGGTTGGGCGCCCACAACTTGGGCTTAAGGCCCGACACGACACATGGCCAAGTTGGCCCAAATAGGTGACGCAGCACCTTGTCGTAGTCACACAGAATGATCCACGGACCTTCTGGAGCTAGGACCAGATCCAAAACGACGGCATCATCGTTCCCTTTCCAACACATCCAAGAACGCCCCATTTCGATGTCGTATGAGAAAGTTATGACTGAAATAGTGACGACATGTCTGCTGAATCCGAGGGTGACGTGGCAACTGAGTTGGGGATGAATTGCAACTTGGGGAAGACCATAGCGTCGGTGTGTCTAGCATGGCGATGTCCTCATTAGCCCCCGCACGCTGCAAGGGACTGACTAGATGGCCTCTCTGCTATCATATTGTTTCCCTTGCGCTCTTTAGCAGAACGGAGGGGTATGCGTGGGCCCTTGTCATCCCATTTGGGCCTTATCACGGCTTATTTGATTTTGAGAAAACTATCTGGTGGGCGTGCACGAGCGCACCCGCCGGGTGTAACCCCCAAGGCCTTGGAGGGATGAGTTATCCCTTCAAGGGCTTTGAATCGAGCGAGTGGGTCCGCCTAGGGAAGACGAGGGGTCATGCCGGGCAGTTGCTGTTGTGACGCTTCGTGTTGCGGTGCGTGGGAAGGTGGGTGATTCATGTTCCATTGGTTATCTTTTCACAAGACTTCGTTATCACGATGGGGTGTAAACCGCCTGTGAGAATGGTTCACCTTCTCAAGGCATGGCATGAGACCAACGTGGCTCCCTTGGGAGATGAGCGAGGCAGTTGGGCGCATTGAATGCCTAGGAGTTGAGAGGCCTCCCCGGGGCCCTTTATAACCTGAGTCATGGTGCTTGACCCTGGCATCTCTCTTCTTCTGTCCTTGCTCTCTACTCTTTCTTGCCACCTTAGCCATGGAGCACGGCAACTTGTCTAGGGGTTCTTGTGTGGGCACGCCGGGAGAAGGGGACGGGGCACCCTCTCACTGCTGTTGACTTAATCCTGGCATTGCCTCTTCGTCGGGGTACGGGCAGGCCCAGAATGTGGTGGCCTGGGGTGTTCCTACCCCACTCCAAGAAGCCTAGGAGGAGTTAGCCACCGTTAAGGCGGTGGTGACCTCTCTGGAGGAGGAGGCGGCGCTCGCCCATTCGCAACGAACGGAGTCTGATCATTGGTGCACGGGTGAGTGATCTTCCATCCCTTTATTTTGTCTTTTTAGTTGATCTATTGTCTGATGTTTGTCGTTTGTTTTGGGTAGAGCTGCTCGCAGAGGTGGAGTCCCTCCACAACACCGTCGATGTCCTCACGGACTTTGTCCGTGCTCCGGTGGGGTGTCAGGAGGAGCGCCTCCTCAGTGCGTGAGCGCTGATCTAGGCGGTGATTGAGCGCAGTGTCCATTGAGGGGCGGCTGTCACGCTGACGATGGCCCAGGCGACAATGGACATGAAGCTCTAGGACATTGAGGGCTTCCCGATGGGAGAGGGGTTGGTAGACTATGAGGACCTCCTCGAGGGCTTCAAACCAGCGGTGTATGTCGTCGCTTCTCTGGTCCTGCGGACTAGGTCCTCAACGAGGACCTGTAGGACTAGTCTAGGACTCCCTTCCCCTACAAATGTAAAATAATTTATCTAAAAAATTAGTTTGTCCTATCATTGTCCTATTTTGTTTCCCTATTCCTATTATTTCGCCTTGCATTGTTTGTCAATAGCGGTTGGCGAGGTCGCTGAGACCCTGCCTATTGACGGTTTTCTATGGGGAGGAACTAACTCGTGTGTGTGTAGCTCTCGGGGTTTTTGACAGATCGATCGGACGTTTGAGTGTAGCAGTTTCCCATGTCCCGAGGCGGGATCGGATGCGTTCTTATCAAAGCTCCTGCCATTACCCAAGACCATAGGTACGTCAGGGCGCTCAGGAGAGAGTTCGTTCCTAGGTCGGACATTTCTGCCCCTGGGTCCCGTGCCCCGAGGAGGGTCGGACTTTCTTTCCTAAGTCTTAGGATCGCAGGCCCATCGGGATGCTCGGGAAAGCTTGTTCGTGGGTCGGACATTTCTGCCCCCGGGTCCTTCAAAGTCCTTACTGGCGTGTGGGCCTAGTTAAGTGGCTTTGTTATCATATCCCTCACGCATCTTTTTCACAAAGAGGAGGGTTTGGGCAACGCCACGGCTTCCCTCGCTGGGTCGAGCCGTGGTGCCCGTTGAGTTGCAATCGGATCGGTTCAAGTGAAGCCCTGGTTCCCGTTCGCCGGGATCCGATGGAGGTAAGCTAGTGACCGGCTTCAAAATTTCCTAGCGGTTGGTTTGGGGAGTTCTTGGGGTCGTTCGACCGCCCCCGAGGGCTCGTTGCCTTTTTCAGAAAAAAAAAACTCCCGAACCGTGAACCGGCCTAGACTTGAACATGGTTCGAGAAGGCCCATGACGCTCAGCGCAACCGGGTACTGGCCGCTCGTTGCCCCTTCTCATACCATCCCTCACTCGGGTGGCTCGGAGCAGCTGTCGAACCCTTCACGGGCTAGCCTTCGAACTCCATGCCGTAATTGGACCGTAAAGGGCGGAAACGTATCGTGTATTTGTCGCTGATAAAATAACTCATGATTTTAACGTGTAAATGATGACATAAATTGTAACAGATAACATGCAACGATTTCATCGGTACGAAAAGATTGTGTTCGAACAGAATAATAGATCATGGGCAGGGGATGATACGATGATCTACCAATCATGGCATGTCGACACCGTGCGCGACCTCCACCCTCTGGTGTTATGGCCACATGAGCTCGCAGCCGTCATCGTCGGAGTCGCCGTTGTCGAGAAGGTAGTCGCAGATGCCGATGAAGCGACATAGAGCCCCCGGGTCGCTGAGCCTGGAGAAATCGACGCCGACCCAGCTGCTGTCGTCCTCATCGGAGCTAGTACTAGAAACTGTCTCGGTAGTCATGAGTACTGTAACACCCCAGGTGTTTAGCTCCATAATTGCATTGCATTGCATGAGCATAAGCATGCATCATTTCATGTTATTTTATGTGATTGCAACTATTGTGATTGTTTTTAGAATTTTGTTTGACTCACATCATGTGAAATTTAGGGAGTTGGTGTAACTAAAGGGTAGAGTAGCTAATTACATCTCACAACACCTTAGTTATACTTAGGGTCACTCATGGAGCAAGGTTCATATTGACCAAAATCACCAAAATGCCCTCCAAGGTGTAGTTGACCACCATTGAGCCTTGGGATGCTCTAGTTTGACCAATTAAAAAGTCCAGCTTAGAGACCTTGCATGGAGAAGCACCCTTAAGCAAAGTTGTAGAGAATTTCATAAGGAACAAAAGTTCTAATATGGCCACCTCATGAAAATGATCAGAACATACTCAAAAATGGCCCACAAGTCAGTATTAGAGGCTGTTTTGGGACTTAGCAATTTTTGCTAAGTGTGAAGCTGAAAACCGTTTCACTGTACCTCGCTTTGGCAACTTGTAACTCACAAACTAGGCCAAACCAGTCTTTGAGCCAATTGACAAAGTAGTTGTCCACACATAGCTCTACAACATTGTCAATATCACCATCACCTAGTTCTAAATAGTTTAGGAGATATGGTGCCTGGAAAAATGAGTTTCAGTCGGCTTAGTGACTGAAACTAGGTTTCAGTTTCCAAGTACACTACATTGGAGCTCTGTGGTTTCAAATCTAGGCCAAACCAGTCCAAACTCCAATTGACAAACTTGTAGCCCTCATGTAGCTCTACAAAATTGGTGTAATCATCTTCGACTAACTCAAGCTGGTTTAGGAGATATTCTTCGTTGAAATTGCGATGTCAGTCATCGAATGACGGCCTTCATTCAGTCAAACCCGACTTCGTTGTCTGTCGTGGCCGACCGGAGGCAGGACAGCGGTGACACGTGGGGGCTCGGTGGCGGCCATGCGCCGGCCGTGGTCCCACTAGTCAGACCACAGGGCCTTCAAGGACGCCACGAAGCCGGACCTGTCCCTCACTCGCGCCTCTGCTTCCCTCTCGCCCTCTCCGAGCCAGGGCGGAGCACTGAGGTGCCTTGCCGCCGTGCAGCTTCCCCGCGCTCGTGCGCCGTCATCATTGAGTCTCGGCTCAATTCCTCCCGCCAGCGACCCCGCAGCATCTCCCTCTACCACCTCCACCCCTTTCCGGGAGCGTTTGAGCGAAGGTGAGGCCACATTGCTCGCTTCTGCCGCCACGGCCGCGTTCGGGACCTCGCCGGAGTTTGAGGCCACCGTGGTCAGAGCGGCTCGTCCCTTCTCATCCCTCCCTTTTCCCATAGTTAGCGTTCCAGTGACCCTGGGAAACTCGGAGCGGGCTTGGTTGAGGCGGTAGGGGCTCACCGTCGCCGGTGTACCGCCGCGCACCTCCACCGTGCCGCCATGACCGACGGCGAGTGCTTTCCCGTTGCTCCGACGCCCCGTTCTTGCCACCAATCGACGTAGTTCGATGACGTGGTTATGCTCGTTCATCCAGTTTCATCGGCCGACTCACCGACGGCGAGTTCCGGCGACCACAGCCACCCTCCTCCGCCTCTCTCTCGCTGACCGGTGGGGCCATCCGGTCAGTCGCACGCGCGCGCGGGCGGGAGCCATAGCAGGCCGCGCGCGGGAGCGGGCCGCGCGCGAGTCGTGGGCCGCGTCTTTCCGGGTCGGCCCAGTAACGAATAAGATTGTTTGATTTTTATTTATTCTATCACAGTTTTGGTTAAGTTTTGGAAAATGTAGATCAAGGGTTTTACTTGCTCAAAAATCATGAGATAAATTTTGTTAGGATCTACATGATGTGTAGTATTTTAGAAAAATATGAGTTTGCTATGTGATGTTTAGTTTTCTGGATATTTAAATAGGTCTTTGAAATGTGTTTTAAATCACATGCAAAATTGCTTAAATTATATCTTGAGTTTCAGTGTTCCAAAAATTATGAACTTTGATGGGTAGACTAATTTATACTTGCTCTAGCTCTGGTAAAAATTTGAGCAGTAGTGCTTAAGTACTTTTCAAGTTATAATGATATCTTGTAAAAATTTGAGCAGTAGTGCTTAAGTACTTTTCTACATGTGCAATGTTCATATAACTTTTTGGAGAATGTCTTGGTACCCTAGAGTGTCCAAGAAAAATAAGAAATCTGTTGTTTGACACTTTTTACTATGCTTTGTTATTTATATAAAAATCAGCCTTTTGGGCTTGTGAATTTTTTTCAGAGAGTTCCTGTGAATAAATTGAGTTCAAATTTTTACAGTAGTCTCTTTTTGGGTCAGAGAGTCCCCTGTAATTTTTGAAGAATTTTAGGAGCAGTTTACATATATATTTAAAATTCCACTTAATTACTTAAGTAAATTAAGAAAGGGGTGTAAATAAATATTCTAGGTGGGCACACCTTACTTTCTGGTGTTCTTGTGACCTTTGTGAACTTGTGGTAACAGTAGTTTCGTCTTATGGGATATTTGCCATATAAATAAATATTTAATCTTTGTAATTCTAGGTCTTCTGGACAGCTGGTAGTATCTTTGGGTTTGACCCTTAATAAAAGTGTTTGCTGGAAAACTTGTGAATACCAAAATTGTAGTAAACTTGATAAACTAGCTTGTGTCACAATTTTGGGAGCATTTGGCTTAGTAGTTTGGGAGTCATTGCTGTTTTAAGTGACAGTCCAGAATTGGCTGCTCTCTGTTTAGAGAGAGCAGATTCTGGAACTTTAGAATTTCGACTAGGTAAACTTTGGAATTAAGTGCTGTGCTCTGAAAACATTTTGTGGTGTATTTCATAAGCTTTCCAGATTGTCTCAGATCATATCTTTTGGAGTTGGGATTCTCCAGTTATGTTAGAATCCTTGAGCTGCTGTCCAGAATGTCTTACTGTGGTAACCTAAGTAATATTACTCTTGTATTGTTAAGTGTTAGGGCCTTAACCGAAGAAGAACAGCTGTATCTTAGGTTGAGTAGCTTAGGTAAGTACTTCTCCACCGGAGAAGAGATTTGCACGTACTAATAAAGTAACTTGAATAGAGTATTTTATTTCTGAAATGCATTTCATTCCGAGCATGTTGCACCTTTATGCATCCATGATATTTATTGTGCATTCATGCAATAGGTGTACCGGAGAGGGTAACTCTCCTCGAATTCGAGCCTGTGATTCCGGAGGAAGTCCAGGACCAGCTAGAGCAGCTAGAGGAACCAGCCGGCGACGAAGCTCCTGCCGAAGATCTACCTGAGTGTCCTGATCACCGGCCTTCGACCTTTCTGAAAGGCAAGCCCCGGTGCATGCTGAACCTACTGATTTATAAATTAATCTTCAGTACTTTTAATTATTTATTGCATTAAGTTGTAGGAGTTACATGAAAGCACTTGTTGCATTATACCTGTTCTTGTCCAGATATCGTACTTAATCCTATATTAGGTTTAGGCACGTGTCAATGCTTAGCCCTGCTTAGTACGGTAGAAGTCGGGTGATTTCCGGTCATCCGTGAGATGTAGGAAGGAATCACGAGTGGCTTTATGGCTATCGTGGATGGAACCATGATTAACAATGAAATTGAGACCGGGCGGGAGTTTGATAGTACAGCCGTAAGACACTTCACGTCTTGGGTGTGGAGCTATGCCCGTCTGAGTCGTTTGAGGACCGATTCGCTGTACGTCCTTGAGTCATGTTGAACGCAGTCTAACACTTAGTTGGCCGGATAAGCCGTTCCGACCGCGAAGCCGAGTAATGTGATTCAGGCCGGGAATCGAATGGTAGGTTGCTTCTTGGAGGAGAGAAAGGATGTGCTTGGGGACATTGGCGTGAGACTAAGGGGGGGTTAGAGTCCCTATCACCTGGCAGAGTGTCGCCCTTGGGGTCGCGACATTATTCGGACCCGCGATTCCTGAATCATATGAAACGGTGGCCTATGCGACCCTGGCAGGGGTCTGCACGGTGAGTGTTAGAAATACCCCTCCAGCTGGATAGGAATTCGATTCGAATCGCTGTCGCTCCCGGTTAGTGAGCACTTGACTTGAGCAGCGACAACGTAGATCTCATTAAATGAACCGGTGGTTAAGGGAATGATACAATGTTGCCACAATTCATACCTGCTCTAGATATAATGATGATAATTGTTTGATTATAATCAAGTGCATGTTTAGTACAGGTGCTAAGATAGATGACAGGTAAATGCTAAAAATAACTGCTAGTACAGGTTATAAGAGTCTCAATTACTTATGCCTTTATGCAAAAATGTGATGTCAGCTAGCCTCTTGTGAAAGCCTTGCATAATCCTTGGTGTCATCTTATTTCTGGTTTTCGACGGGTAAGTCTAGCTGAGTACATTCCAGTACTCAGGGTTTATTCCCTCCTGTTGCAGATGATATGCTCTACCAAGGCTTCTGCAAAAATTGTCTGCACCCTGCGGGTGACGAAGACTAGATCACTTGGGCGTGATCATCTTTTATGTACTTTCCTGATGCTTTTGTGGGATGTTGATCAACAAGACTGGCAGTAGTTAAACAACTGGTGTGTGTTCGCTTCCGCTACTTTATAAACTTGGTTTGTAATATTTGCGACTCCGTGTGTGTAAACTTATTTCGGAACTACTTGCGAAATGTAACGTATGATGTTGTATGTTGAATGATGCGATCTTGGTTGTAAGCAAGTTGGTTTGAAAATCCTTTGTGGTTTCGATTGACTACCGGGATTATATGGGCTCAAGTTCGAAAATTTGAGCGCTTCGGTGCTTGTTTTTGTACTTGTGCTCTTATAATTTGGTCGGGTCTGTTACGGCTGGTATCGGAGCATAATTCAACATTAAACACATCGTATGAGTATTTAAAAACAAAAGTATTTGATTATGAAAAAGGGTTAATACATAAAAAAATTATTTTAGGTATGCCAGTGATCACATCCCTTAGCCCAAATAAGGACTCTTAGGTGGCTTATTATAAAGACTAACTTGGGGGCCTTATTTATTTTTGTTTCGTCGTCCATACGGCGTGATATTGTATGGATGTCATCCACTTGGGTGGTAATGTATGGATCAATTACCTTGACGCTCTGGTAAGTGGGAGTTGTGAGAGCATGATTGTCCAACCGGCGATCTAGGGGAGAGTAGTTTTGGTGACTTGCATACTTACATGTTTAAACCATGTAATTACGTAAGCACTTAATTGTGGGAACCTTTATATCGGGTAGCTTTGATACTGAAGTATATACATCAGGGGATGTGTATATGGAAAGTATTTAAATTACTGCTTTCTTGTGTGCATATATTGGGAAACTGTTGGGCTGAAATGAGGTTTTCTGCAGGTACACTAACAGCGTAACGAGTAGACCGATAGTTTCGCTTATATGAGAGAACGTATGTATGCCACCGCCTAGCGTTAGAACTTTAGGTTTCTACTAAGGTGAGAGGGCGTACGGAACGTGCATGCATCATGTTTAATTATATCATACATATCATTTACTCCCTCCTTAAAAATTTCAGTACTCCCGACTAAATTAAATTTCGTATCCCCTAAATGATCCTCACTTTAAGTCGTATCTTGTTGCTACAGATGGCACGTACCAAGAGGACCGCTCGCAAGTCCACTGGAGGCAGGGCACCGCGTCACCAGCTCGCTCCACGTGAGCCCCGCCCTGAGCCTACTGAGGTGGAAAGGCTGAGGGTAGAGTTGGCTGAAGTGACTGCTACCAGGAATACAGCGCGTCAGCAACTGGAGCAAGTGATTCGTGATCGTGACCAGGAAACCCTTGCAGTCCAGAGATTGACAGTAGCAAACCGCAACTGTCAACGCATGTTGGTCCGTGTCATGAACCAGAGGGATGAAGCCTGGCATGAGGAGAACGTTCTGAGAGCTCGTCAGTTTGAGCTCGAGCAACAGTTGGAGAATGTGGAAGAATACAATGACAATCTTCATGAAGAAGTGCACCGCCTGAACAACCAGCTAAATCCTCTGCTGCCTCGAAATATCAACGCGGATGATGACATGGGTTCGGGAATCTTCATGGCTGAAAATGATGATGAAGTGGAGGTCAATGGGCCCCAAGATGCCGAACCAGAAGAAGAACCAGAAGAAGAAGAAGAAGATGAGGAGTTAGAGCCTGTTAGTGATGAGGACGGCGGGGAGATCCTTGACACCGACTCTAAGGACGATGCTTAGAGTAGTTATCACGTAGCTATGATGTTAGGATCGTCTTTTGTGACTCCTGGGGTTGGAGTGAGGCTTTGTAATAACTTAACTTTTTGGATGTAAGGTCGAACCCTATGTTTCCTGGATGTTTAGTTGGAACCTGTTAATTTCGATCGCAATTGGATGTCTTATTGTGTTGCGTTCGATGATGGTGTCACGATTAGTACCCTTCGGTGCCGCGACGAAACCGAGGGCCTCCTATGGCGCGCGACATAAGGCTGTGCTGCTTGGCACGCGCTGGTATCGAGGTGGCTAGTCATGATCCACCATGGAACTCTACCGTTGAGAAGTCTCTTTGTGATCAGTTGAAGTAACCTTTCTCAGTCAACTAAACACTTTGAAATTGAATCCAAGTACCAGGCAAAAGATCAAAAATCACGTATATTTTAACGTAAACGGTTCAGTAACTGCTGTGCTCCTCGTGTGTGAGCCTTTATCAAAGTACATCTTGTTAGATTCTCTCGCATGATTGCGCCAATTGATCCGCTTGAATGGATTGTGCGGTTGTGATGAAGTATTGTGTCATGAGTATTTTGAGAAGTCTATTTCATGAAGTCAGTTTGACATATTTACAATAATTCATCTATAAATTTCCCACATCGTCAGTGCTCATTGGCTATGCATTTTGCAGATGTTGTACAATCTTCATCGGGGTCGTGGCAATGAGGATGAGGAACAGCCACCCCCTCTGCCACCACCTACCCTGGCTGAGTTAATGCAGACCGTGGTCGAAGGGCAGCGCATGCTAGCAGATGCTATGCGCCAGCTTGCCAACCGGGAGGCTCGTCCTGGCCGCCAGGTCCCAGAACCCAATCAGTACAGTGATTTCAAGGACTTTCTTGATACTAAGCCCCCGCTCTTTAAGGAGGCGGAGGAACCACTGCAAGCTGATGAGTGGTTGAACACTATTGAACAAAAGTTTCATCTGCTTCGCTTGACTGATGAGCTAAAGACTGAATATGCTTCTCACCAATTGCATGGTCCAGCGGGTATTTGGTGGAGCCACTATCGTTCCACACTGCCTACAAATGTCCCGATTGCTTGGGACCAGTTCAAGGCTGCATTCCATGGGAACTATATTCCTTCAGGTCTTATGGCTATCAAGCACACAGAATTTATGAGGCTGTCGCAGGGCAATAAAAGCTTGACTGAATACCTGCAATCTTTCAACAACCTGGCAAGGTATGCCACAGAGTTTGTGGATACTGATTCTGTCGAGCCCCCAATTTAGGGTCCACTGTGCATCATGTATCAGTCCCTGGATCAGTAGCTGATACGCACAATTCAAACAAGATTGATATCAAAAACCATACTTTTATTACTAATAGAGAAATATATTACATGGTTCGGGTTGCATAGCTTGGGCCACTGGCCTTACATTGTATATCAGAGATTTAAGACAGCGGTCCTATAACAACGTGGCTCCATTCCTACAGGCAACTTGGAGTGCGGACATAACCCTAGACTTATTCCTTAAGCGTATTCCTATAACCCGGTCATCGTAGTCCCAGTGTAACTTCTTCGTGTAGTCGTATGGCTCCGTCTTCGAGTGTGCTCCAGACGTTCTATCCTTGTGTAGTCCTTGGTAGCTTCATCCTCGAATATACTCCTGCAGCTTTATTCCTAAAAACATAGAGTGGAGGAGGGGTGAGTACATACGTACTCAGCAAGCCCTAACTTTGGGTGGAGAGGTGGATGAAGGCTATATATGTAGAGAGAGAGGAGGTTAGTGGTAAAGGTGGTAGAGTGAAGTAGTTATAAATATAGGTTGGGCCCTGGCAGGGTATTGTCATCCTCACAAGTTCCCGAGTTGAGTATAGATTACCAAATTCATAAATACATCTTACCAGAGTGTCATAGTTGTTGTAGTCTAATCATTTGGGGACCTCATCCCAGCGATTGCCCATTCCAAGGACGTGGCTATTCGAATAGATTCAATAAACTCTACAGAGGTGTACAAATTTCCCCACATGATAGGCGTAGTCGATACCATCGTCATGGCTTAGACAGGCCTAACGAGACCTCATACCCGAGAGGGCGCTACCATAGATTTCCATATAATTCCACCACAGACTACTCAGGGACCGGAACCCACAAGCATCAGGATGATCACACAGCATCCTAGAATATCGAGTGGTTGGATGATCACACAGCATCCGGTGGATGATCACATAGCATCCAGATTAAATAATAAAAGGGTGCTCGCACACGGCACAATAATAAATTTTACATGGAAGACCACAAAGCAACCATGCCGATCAGACCACGGTAGATCACATAGCAGCCGTGTCCTCTCCTGTTAGTCTGTTGCCACTCCGGCCTCCTAGTAAAAATTATACTTCAATCTAACGGGGTGTGAGATCAAGTCTACCCATATAGACATGTGGCTGTACGGAATTTTGGCTAGGCGAGATGGCCAATGAACCGGTCCTTATGTGACCGAGGCGAGTATCTCCCGCAGGATCCCACACAGGCTATCCTGCCAAGGTAACCCATACCACATGAATTACCCCCACTCGCCCCCTGTCGAGGTTTAGTCCAATTTTACCAACTTAAGTTTCATAGTTATTATCCTCAAGTTCATATTTCTCATATCTCATCAAGGTACCAATACCTTCTCATAAATCACATAACAATATTAATCCATGAATGAGGATTTAATAAGTAGTATATGTTAAGATTAGCAGTTGGTAGGTCAGGTATGGTGGGTTATGGTGGAGGCTAGCAAAATATAGAGGTGGTAGGAGGGGAGTAAACAAAGGAATGGAAATGTAGGAGACAGGTGGGGATTAGGACTTGCCTTTGCTCGCTGTCGAGTATATCTAAGGTTGTCGTTCCTTCATTGTTCCCGTGTTGGTGGTGCTTCTAGGGTCCCGTGGGTCATCTCTGCGTCTCTGATCCTACGCGGACTAACGTCGATAACAAGACACACAAACGAGAAAATAACAATCAATGCATGTCAAACCAGCACGGCAGCAATCGTTCCTAGACGGGTTGATCCTAGTTGGGCGATGAATCATTAACTAGCCTATCATTATTATGTCAATTTGAAGTAAGATTTGGATAGAGGTATTTCATCCAATCGAGGTGGCTCCTATGAGCTAGGTTAGAGTGGGTGGTTGGTTAACCATACATGGACGTATTCCCGGGTATCGGGCATGGCCATATATAGTGTGTAGGTGATATTATCGGTACACTGCTATATCTCTGGGTTTATACATATTCTATCGCGTAACATTATATTTTATAATGCTACTGAGAATATTTTATATTAGTAAAGCGCATATTTCATTTTATTATTATATGTATATTATTATTACTAGCATGCGGATACTTTAATTCTACCGCGCATATGTTATATTACTATTGCATTTATATATTAGTACTACCTATATATGTTGGTTATATCTAACCCTAGCGCGTCCATTTTATAATTCTAACGCGTGTTTTATAATTCTATCAGGTATATCTTATGTTCCCCTATATCACTACTACGGTTATATTTATACGGATGCAATTGTATCACTAAGTATACGTTATGTTTATTCGTGTAGTTATATTTAAGTGATCGTTTGCGGAGCGTTTAATCTAATATATGCGTCTACAGCGTGATTACTAATAAAGTAAATCAAGGCAAACAAATCTAGAATTTAAATGGGCACCATTATTTGATGATTTATGGTGAAAGAATTATGCAATTTGGAATTAAGACGTGCAAGATATAAAATATTTAAATTTACCGGTTAAACGAGTATGAAATAATGCATGTAAATTAATTCTACTATTTTTATCTATGCAATATGGGTGCAAACTATATAAATACGATCTAGAACTACTCTAGTTAATTTAGAAAATTTTCGGGAATTTTTGTGTAATTAATAATCTTACCGTTTAACATACTGTGTACGTTCCCCGTGTGTGCCTAGCGTTTTACCCCTATGGCTGCAGCGTGGGTCCAGCCAGTGGTCAAACCGGCCGGTCACTGTGCTCGTGCACCTGTGTGCCGATCGGTGGACCAGCTGCTTTTCCCTCTCTGTTTCACGTGAACCAAGTTCACCCAAAAAAAAGAGAGAGGGTGAGGTGGCATGCTCCCGTTGGTTACTGTGACGTGGTTGGGAGCTGGTCATTGGTTGCCTACGGGAGTGGCCGCGTCCGTTCCTTCTTCTTCCCTGTGCAGTCAACGAGCCGAGCGAGATAGAATAGAGAGCGAGAGAGAGAAAGAGAGACAGGGGAGAGTGAGAGGAAGAGCGGCTTGGCTTCGGCAGCACTCGGAAGAGAGCAGAGCAAGGGAGAGCGCGGCGACGTCCGTGGCCTCGACTCCGGCGAGGTGCTGGTGGCGCGGCGCCGGTGTGCGCTGAGCAGGCGGAAGCGGCTCCGGCGGCGGCCTCGTCTCAGCGAGCAGAGGCGAGCGCGGCGGCGAGTCGCGGTTGACGACCTCGGCTGCGGCGGCAGAACGAGCATGGCTTCCTCTGGTCCTCTTCCTCGAACACCAGAACCAGCAGTGGGAGAAGGTGAGCTCGAGTAGGAGGGAGAGGGAAGACTGGTGCTCGAGCTTGACGGAGGTGTCTATCCACGGTGGTCTCGCCGGCCTTTTATAGATGCAAGTAAGGCGGTGGGGAGGCGGCCGATATTTTTCGGCATGGTAGGCCGGCAGCAGCAGGTCGATGGGACGGCTCGGAGGGACAGCTGGCGTCTGTACTCATCTTCCTCAGCTCCGGGACAGGCGATGGCTGGACCGGGTGGTGCATGACGGAAGAAATATCTCCGGCCGGGGAGATATTTGCCGGCATGGTTGGCTGCTGCGGCAGCGTCCAGCCGTCCACGTGGTGCTGTCCACGGGCTTCGCGGTGAAAGGAAAAAGAGACGACACGGGGAACCGGGGAAGACGGCGCATACGTGGACTGCCGAGCTGGGCTGGCATTCTTCATGTGCTCCAGTTGAGGAGGATATTTGCCGACCGCAGAGCAGAGCAACAGCGGCTCAGTGTCTACGCGGCGCACGCAAGGCTCAGGCAGTCAGGCTGGCCTTTACTGGAGCATGGCAATTGGCAACAAGGCGGCAGCGGCGCCGCGTGTGAGCTGGCAACACAGCTACACGGGGCAGTAGACGACATGAGTTCCCGGATTGGATAAGAACGCCGCCGGAAACGACATCAGAGAAGGTCGGTTCACAGCAAAATATCTCGGCGACCACACGTGCTCGACTACGGAGGACGCGGTGTCGCGGAGGCAACGCGATGCGCTGCGCCTGTGCTGTTGCCAATTGGGACCGAGCTGGGAGAGGCTGCTGCCGTTGCTGGCTAGGCCCATTCGGCAAGAGGCGTACACAGCAGGGGTTTTTCTATTCCTTTTTGGTAACAATGCACGTGCATATATATAAAAAACCTATACGTATATATATGACAAGATATATATGATGTATGTATTTCTAGGTATTTCAAGGCAAAGAAATTAACTAGCATATAATTGGGCGGACGATGAATTAACCTTGTATGTGTATATATATCTACCCATTATGTTTTGTAAATGAATAAATAGATGAAGCATTTCTAGCACTAGGAAAATAAAGAGTATAACCATGATATATATACATCTAAATATTATATAACGGTAGAAATTAAAAGCAAGGAATTCATATAGACTTTAACTAGATGTAAACTAATTTTAGGAAAACAATAATCTAGCAATGCGATGGCCAATATAACTAAGCAGAGAAGGTAACTAAATATTGTTTATACTTATGATGCATTTGCTACTACTATAAAGAAATAATTCGAGAATGCAATTGGAAATTAAGGGGGTTATTTTGGTGCCGCAATATAAATTCTAGGAAGCAAACAATCAAACATTCAAGCAAGCAAGCATTCAGTCAAACAAACATTCAAACAATCGCAAGGCAAGGAGAATGCATATGGTGAATTTTGATGTAAGGGTTTTTGTAAATCATTTTATTTTAAAATGGTTTTGTGGGAAAATATACTAATCAAGTTTTAATTGGTTGTAAATTTTTAAAAGTTCAAATTTTTAGTGGTTTTTAAGATGATGCAAATACACGGGTGTTACAGATCTACCCCACTTAGAAGAATCTCGTCCCCGAGATTCAAGTAAACTAGAGAGAGAAACTAGAGGGAGAGAAGAAACTAAAGAGAGAAAGATCGCAGATTCCTTTTTATCTTACAGGACTGCCTCCCGAGAATTATTCAGTCTTCGTAAATTGTCTTCCCATTTGCAGTAGGTCACCATTGTCATACATTGGTTTCGGTAACACTTGAGGCAAAGTTAAATCCATCTCTGCTCATGTTTCCTGATGCCCCCCCTTTTTTGTAATATTAGTAGTCACTCAACTCAATCTTCTGACTTTCTGATCCCCTAAGTAATTTCAATTTCAAGATCTTGGGCTACCCCAGTTGATTGGTGACTCTTATATTCCTGAGTAGGGGTCTAGGTCTACCCCACTTAGAAGATTTAATCTTCTAAGTATTTTTTTTATTTTCTTATGGTCGTAGAGCTGCTTGAGAGGTCTTGGTCTTTGGGTTTCTTCTAATTGAGCATATCACCCTTGTCTTGAGTTGCAGCGATTGTCTTCTGATGATCCACCCTATTATGAGAACTTATTTAATTTAATTCTTCCAGGTTTATGGTGCCAATCTTCTGGTTCTGCTTCTTTTTGAGCAACAATCACAGTGTTCTTAGGGTTCCATTTCTCATCCCAAAAACTTGCATCTTTCTGCTTCATTTATTTCCACCATGTTCTTGTACTTTTCTTCCTTTTCTTGTATCGAGGTCCGGATCTACCCCACTTAGAAGATTTATCCTTAAATCTTCGATTATTTTATTTCTTAGATCTGATTACCTTCCGTGTAGATTATTATCTATCTTGTGATCATCCTTACTTGGCTTCTTAGCGCATGATGTTTTGATTGTGTACACCCTATTTATCTGATTTTTTTGTCCATACACCCTATTTAACATCTCTTGCTTTGGTAGGCTTCAGGGTCGTGAGCCAAACACACAGATTTTTATTACCACAGGAGGAATACAACAATGGGGAAAGAGGGAGGTGCTGACTACGAGTACATCTCCCTTGGGAGGACTAGTCTACTTCGTCGGACAAGGAGGCTTCATTCCGACGTGCTGGAGATTCTTCCACTGAGCTTGGTGCAGGTTCTTCTTCGTTTAGCGGTGGTTGAGTGAGCAGGAGGAGAGGCTCGGCGTCGAAGTCTCTCGATGGTGGTGGTGCTGGGGGTACTGCAGGGTCCGTCCTTCCTCTTCCTGGCAGGTGGATGGGGATTCCTTCCAAAATCACGGGCTCTTGCCTATCAGCGGCGACTCGGGCTTGTGCTTCTACATGAAGGCTCCTAGCGTAGATCACGGCCACTTGGGCGCGGTGGATGCAGTTCATCAGTTCGGCAGCTTGCCTATCGTACTGCTCGTCGAGGGAGAGCAGGTAGTCGGTCATGAACTTTATGGTGGGGTTGTCTTCTTGCTCTTGCAGGGCTTCCATGCGGGCGATCCAGGCAGGGCGGTTCTTCTCTAGTGGTGGGAAGAATCTCATGGGTGTACGAGTGATGGGCTCTTCGTAGAGCTGGCACAGGTGTCGCAGGGCTTTACGGGCGACGGCTTGGTAGGTGTCGGTGAAGCGAAAACCGATGGCAGTCATGCTCTAAGCTTCAGCTATGTCGGGAAAGTCTTCACTCTTTGCGACGTAGATGGTGACTTCACAGCGCTCGATGCCATGTTCTTCATACTCACGGCCTTCATACTCGGGACGCTTTTGTATTCCAAGTCTCTGCATGGTGGCATACAGGAGCTTGGGGAATCCTTCGGTGTGGAGGCAGTAGCTGCTGACCCAAACACCTTCGGCCATTTGTGGGTGTGGGAGGAATCAACTGTGGTGGTTTGCGAGTGGAAAGCTGAGGGTGTGGTTGCTTTGCTTTTGCTCACGGTAAGGAAAAGCTGGCAGTGGGATTCTTCATAGGGCGTGGGTGATGATGAGGGCAGAGGAGTTCCTTCTTTTATAAGGTGCCGGTGGTGAGGCTTGCAAGGGACGCTTTGACTGGTCCTGAGGTGTGCGGTGGAAGGAAGTGGAGTCGGAATGGGTTCCACTACACAGTGGTGCACTGTGACGGGGTGTAGTTTTGACAACTGTGCAGTGGTCTTGTCGGTTTGCGGTTTACTGTAAATCCCAAAAATATGAGTTGGCTAGGGTCTGCTGGTGATGGTGGTATTGACTGCACCCCCTTTTTTTCTTCTTTTCCCTTTCAATGACTTGAGTCCAAAAATCTCAGAAATACATTTGGCACCAACAAGATCTCTAGGATTTTTATTCCCCTTTCCTGAGTTCAATAATTAACTCAGGGCTTTTCATATGGTAACGGGCGCGTTACAACAATGTACAAGATTATTGATCCTATCAGCATAGAAATTAGGGTAGCAAAGACGAATGTAACGAGTTCATCTACTTCTAAGCACATCTTGAGGGCTTCAACTTCTGGCTTCTGACAGCGTACTTTTCTTTTTCTTGATATTTTCTTCGAAAATCTTCGGTTGGCAGCACTTTCTTCTGGCTTTTTCTTGGATTATTGGAATAAGTTGGCACTGGAATGTGGGACTCAGGTGGGTGGTCAGTGTTGAGAGTGGGGTGTCTTGATTGTGAAGGGCAGCAGGGGGCGTCTTTTATAGACGGTCGACGGCGTGGTTAGGGGAGCGGGTGCGCGCCATTATCGGCGGCGTCACGGACACAGTGGCGTTGTGGGGGGACAGAGGGGACTGCAGCAGCAGCTTTCGGCGTTGAGGTGACAGCACGAGTGACGGTGTGGGGTGGTGGTGTGCGGTGCTGTGGGGGGCAGCGGCGTGACGCTGAGGGGATGGCACCGGTGTGTAGGAAGACTGAGCAGTGGTATGGATGGTGGAGGCGTGCGCGAAATCTACGGCTTTCGCCTGCAGCATGCTGTGTATATTTTCAGGCTGCTCTGGAGCGACAAGGAACAGACTATTGGTGCAATTAACTGGATCAACAATGTGTTGGCTGTGCTGGCACAAGTAATAATTAGGTAGCTGTTGATTTCTTGTTTCAGTCTTGTCTTCTAAAACTATTTTCTAATGGTTCCTGCCTTCTCAGTATATCTTCGATAGTTGTCTTCCTTTGTATAATCTCCAAGAGGTGCATCTAGAATGAGGGAGAAGGAAGAGCACAAGGTGGAGGGGGAGATCTAAAAGGGGTAGTTGTAACAAACAACAAAGGTCAAACAAGCGTAAACGGCGTACGTTCTACTTTCACGTTTCTATCATGGAAGGTTACTCTAGACCTATGAAAGACCTAATCTATCCTAGCGATACTGCTCGTAATTTTGAAAGGGGTGAGAAGAGAGAAAAGTTGTTTTTTGATATAGAAGGTGAAGGAAAGGTAAGAGTCAAGGGTTATTAACAAAGATTTTTTAAAATAGTTTTTAGAAAAAGCATTCCTAACTAACGTCCATGCTAAGGGTTCGTCCTACAGTCCAAGTATAGCTCTGATACCACCCTGTCGAGCCCCCAATTTAGGGTCCACTGTGCATTATGTATCAGTCCCTGGATCAGTAGCTGATACGCACAATTCGAACAAGATTGATATCAAAAACCATACTTTTATTACTAATAGAGAAATATATTACATGGTTCGGGTTGCATAGCTTGGGCCACTGGCCTTACATTGTATATCAGAGATTTAAGACAGCGGTCCTATAACAACGTGGCTCCATTCCTACAGGCAACTTGGAGTGCGGACATAACCCTAGACTTATTCCTTAAGCGTATTCCTATAACCCGGTCATCGTAGTCCCAGTGTAACTTCTTCGTGTAGTCGTATGGCTCCGTCTTCGAGTGTGCTCCAGACGTTCTATCCTTGTGTAGTCCTTGGTAGCTTCATCCTCGGATATACTCCTGCAGCTTTATTCCTAAAAACATAGAGTGGAGGAGGGGTGAGTACATACGTACTCAGCAAGCCCTAACTATGGGTGGAGAGGTGGATGAAGGCTATATATGTAGAGAGAGAGGAGGTTAGTGGTAAAGGTGGTAGAGTGAAGTAGTTATAAATATAGGTTGGGCCCTGGCAGGGTATTGTCATCCTCACCAGTTCCCGAGTTGAGTATAGATTACCAAATTCAGAAATACATCTTACCAGAGTGTCATAGTTGTTGTAGTCTAATCATTTGGGGACCTCATCCCAGCGATTGCCCATTCCAAGGACGTGGCTATTCGAATAGATTCAATAAACTCTGCAGAGGTGTACAAATTTCCCCACATGATAGGCGTAGTCGATACCATCGTCATGGCTTAGACAGGCCTAACGAGACCTCATACCCGAGAGGGCGCTACCTTAGATTTTCATATAATTCCACCACGGACTACTCAGGGACCGGAACCCACAAGCATCAGGATGATCACACAGCATCCTAGAATATCGAGTGGTTGGATGATCACACAGCATCCGGTGGATGATCACATAGCATCCAGATTAAATAATAAAAGGGTGCTCGCACACGGCACAACAATAAATTTTACATGGAAGACCACAAAGCAACCATGCCGATCAGACCACGGTAGATCACATAGCAGCCGTGTCCTCTCCTGTTAGTCCGTTGCCACTCCGGCCTCCTAGTGAAAATTATACTTCAATCTAACGGGGTGTGAGATCAAGTCTACCCATATAGACATGTGGCTGTACGGAATTTTGGCTAGGCGAGATGGCCAATGAACCGGTCCTTATGTGACCGAAGCGAGTATCTCCCGCAGGATCCCACACAGGCTATCCTGCCAAGGTAACCCATACCACATGAATTACCCCCACTCGCCCCCTGTCGAGGTTTAGTCCAATTTTACCAACTTAAGTTTCATAGTTATTATCCTCAAGTTCATATTTCTCATATCTCATCAAGGTACCAATACCTTCTCATAAATCACATAACAATATTAATCCATGAATGAGGATTTAATAAGTAGTATATATTAAGATTAGCAGTTGGTAGGTCAGGTATGGTGGGTTATGGTGGAGGCTAGCAAAATATAGAGGTGGTAGGAGGGGAGTAAAACAAAGGAATGGAAATGTAGGAGACAGGTGAGGATTAGGACTTGCCTTTGCTCGCTGTCGAGTATATCCAAGGTTGTCGTTCCTTCATTGTTCCCAGTGTTGGTGGTGCTTCTAGGGTCCCGTGGGTCATCTCTGCGTCTCTGATCCTATGCGGACTAACGTCGATAACAAGACACACAAACGAGAAAATAACAATCAATGCATGTCAAACCAGCACGGCAGCAATCGTTCCTAGATGGGTTGATCCTAGTTGGGCGATGAATCATTAACTAGCCTATCATTATTATGTCAATTTGAAGTAAGATTTGGATAGAGGTATTTCATCCAATCGAGGTGGCTCCTATGAGCTAGGTTAGAGTGGGTGGTTGGTTAACCATACATGGACGTATTCCCGGGTATCGGGCATGGCCATATATAGTGTGTAGGTGATATTATCGGTACACTGCTATATCTCTGGGTTTATACATATTCTATCGCGTAACATTATATTTTATAATGCTACTGAGAATATTTTATATTAGTAAAGCGCATATTTCATTTTATTATTATATGTATATTATTATTACTAGCATGCGGATACTTTAATTCTACCGCGCATATGTTATATTACTATTGCATTTATATATTAGTACTACCTATATATGTTGGTTATATCTAACCCTAGCGCGTCCATTTTATAATTCTAACGCGTGTTTTATAATTCTATCAGGTATATCTTATGTTCCCCCTATATCACTACTACGGTTATATTTATACGGATGCAATTGTATCACTAAGTATACGTTATGTTTATTCGTGTAGTTATATTTAAGTGATCGTTTGCGGAGCGTTTAATCTAATATATGCGTCTACAGCGTGATTACTAATAAAGTAAATCAAGGCAAACAAATCTAGAATTTAAATGGGCACCATTATTTGATGATTTATGGTGAAAGAATTATGCAATTTGGAATTAAGACGTGCAAGATATAAAATATTTAAATTTACCGGTTAAACGAGTATGAAATAATGCATGTAAATTAATTCTACTATTTTTATCTATGCAATATGGGTGCAAACTATATAAATACGATCTAGAACTACTCTAGTTAATTTAGAAAATTTTCGGGAATTTTTGTGTAATTAATAATCTTACCGTTTAACATACTGTGTACGTTCCCCGTGTGTGCCTAGCGTTTTACCCCTATGGCTGCAGCGTGGGTCCAGCCAGTGGTCAAACCGGCCGGTCACTGTGCTCGTGCACCTGTGTGCCGATCGGTGGACCAGCTGCTTTTCCCTCTCTGTTTCACGTGAACCAAGTTCACCCAAAAAAAAGAGAGGGTGAGGTGGCATGCTCCCGTTGGTTACTGTGACGTGGTTGGGAGCTGGTCATTGGTTGCCTACGGGAGTGGCCGCGTCCGTTCCTTCTTCTTCCCTGTGCAGTCAACGAGCCGAGCGAGATAGAATAGAGAGCGAGAGAGAGAAAGAGAGACAGGGGAGAGTGAGAGGAAGAGCGGCTTGGCTTCGGCAGCACTCGGAAGAGAGCAGAGCAAGGGAGAGCGCGGCGACGTCCGTGGCCTCGACTCCGGCGAGGTGCTGGTGGCGCGGCGCCGGTGTGCGCTGAGCAGGCGGAAGCGGCTCCGGCGGCGGCCTCGTCTCAGCGAGCAGAGGCGAGCGCGGCGGCGAGTCGCGGTTGACGACCTCGGCTGCGGCGGCAGAACGAGCATGGCTTCCTCTGGTCCTCTTCCTCGAACACCAGAACCAGCAGTGGGAGAAGGTGAGCTCGAGTAGGGAGGGAGAGGGAAGACTGGTGCTCGAGCTTGACGGAGGTGTCTATCCACGGTGGTCTCGCCGGCCTTTTATAGATGCAAGTAAGGCGGTGGGGAGGCGGCCGATATTTTTCGGCATGGTAGGCCGGCAGCAGCAGGTCGATGGGACGGCTCGGAGGGACAGCTGGCGTCTGTACTCATCTTCCTCAGCTCCGGGACAGGCGATGGCTGGACCGGGTGGTGCATGACGGAAGAAATATCTCCGGCCGGGGAGATATTTGCCGGCATGGTTGGCTGCTGCGGCAGCGTCCAGCCGTCCACGTGGTGCTGTCCACGGGCTTCGCGGTGAAAGGAAAAAGAGACGACACGGGGAACCGGGGAAGACGGCGCATACGTGGGACTGCCGAGCTGGGCTGGCATTCTTCATGTGCTCCAGTTGAGGAGGATATTTGCCGACCGCAGAGCAGAGCAACAGCGGCTCAGTGTCTACGCGGCGCACGCAAGGCTCAGGCAGTCAGGCTGGCCTTTACTGGAGCATGGCAATTGGCAACAAGGCGGCAGCGGCGCCGCGTGTGAGCTGGCAACACAGCTACACGGGGCAGTAGACGACATGAGTTCCCGGATTGGATAAGAACGCCGCCGGAAACGACATCAGAGAAGGTCGGTTCACAGCAAAATATCTCGGCGACCACACGTGCTCGACTACGGAGGACGCGGTGTCGCGGAGGCAACGCGATGCGCTGCGCCTGTGCTGTTGCCAATTGGGACCGAGCTGGGAGAGGCTGCTGCCGTTGCTGGCTAGGCCCATTCGGCAAGAGGCGTACACAGCAGGGGTTTTTCTATTCCTTTTTGGTAACAATGCACGTGCATATATATAAAAAAACCTATACGTATATATATGACAAGATATATATGATGTATGTATTTCTAGGTATTTCAAGGCAAAGAAATTAACTAGCATATAATTGGGCGGACGATGAATTAACCTTGTATGTGTATATATATCTACCCATTATGTTTTGTAAATGAATAAATAGATGAAGCATTTCTAGCACTAGGAAAATAAAGAGTATAACCATGATATATATACATCTAAATATTATATAACGGTAGAAATTAAAAGCAAGGAATTCATATAGACTTTAACTAGATGTAAACTAATTTTAGGAAAACAATAATCTAGCAATGCGATGGCCAATATAACTAAGCAGAGAAGGTAACTAAATATTGTTTATACTTATGATGCATTTGCTACTACTATAAAGAAATAATTCGAGAATGCAATTGGAAATTAAGGGGGTTATTTTGGTGCCGCAATATAAATTCTAGGAAGCAAACAATCAAACATTCAAGCAAGCAAGCATTCAGTCAAACAAACATTCAAACAATCGCAAGGCAAGGAGAATGCATATGGTGAATTTTGATGTAAGGGTTTTTGTAAATCATTTTATTTTAAAATGGTTTTGTGGGAAAATATACTAATCAAGTTTTAATTGGTTGTAAATTTTTAAAAGTTCAAATTTTTAGTGGTTTTTAAGATGATGCAAATACACGGGTGTTACAGATTCCAAGAAAATTGCTAGCTTTAAAAGAGGCCTCGGCCCAAAGCTGATGAAGACTATGGGCACTAGCAAGTGCACTACTTTCAATGAATTTATCAGTGATGCTCTGACTCAAGAGAACAATAACTCTATCTATGCTGCTTCTAAGAGCCGCAAGAGGGCACTTGAGGCAGGTGCTTCACAGTCTCGAGCTCCAGCTGCCCCGAGGGCTCCTCCTCGCCCTCCTGCCATAAGTGCTAAGTTCCGTCCTCCCGCAAAAGAAGGCGCCAGTGAAAACTGGATTTCGCAAGGCATATACAGTGGCTCTGCCAAATAGTAATTCGGGCCAAGGCAGCTCTAGTGTCCCTCCTAGCAACATGCCTTGCTGGAACTGCAACAAGCCCGGCCATTGGTCCAGGAACTGCCCTTACCCTAAGAAGAATGTCAACCAAGGTGGCCGTCAAGGGCACGCTCATTATAACAGTATTGAGGAAATCCCATCTGGTGAGGTTGTCACTGCAGGTAAGTTCCTAGTTGACCAACACCCTGCAGTGGTACTTTTTGATTCAGGTGCTTCGCATTCCTTTATCAGTCCTAAGTTTGCATCAGAGTTTGGACACAAATTGCATACTGTTGAAGGTGGGGGTTATTGTATTAGCGCAGCAAGTGGGAATATTTCCACAAATAAAGTAGTGGGGAATCTTGAGCTTGAGATAGAAGGGCGAAAGTACTCGCTTGCCTTAGTGGTTTTGTCGGGCTTAGGCATAGATGTTATTCTGGGCATGAATTGGATGAGTCAGAATGGGGTACTCATTGATACATCCACTCGGGTAGTTATGCTCAGAGATCCTACAGATCAAAAGGGTTTTCTGGTACAACTTCCCAGGAAAGTTGATTTGTCTGGGAAAGTTCATGCTGTGCAAGCAAAGGCGTTGGCCGAAATTCCAGTAGTAAATGAGTTTCCGGACGTTTTTCCCGATGATTTGCCGGGACTCCCTCCGGATCGGGATGTGGAATTTAAAATCGAGTTGTTGCCTGGCACGGCTCCCATCTCTAGGAGACCCTATAGGATGCCTCCGAATGAACTAGCTGAACTTAAGGTGCAATTGAATGAACTTTTGAAGAAGGGGTTGATTCGTCCTAGTTCATCGCCGTGGGGATGTCCTGCTATCTTTGTAAAGAAGAAGGATCAGTCATTACGAATGTGCGTTGATTATAGACCTCTCAATGCAGTCACTGTCAAAAATAAGTACCCTCTACCGCGCATCGACATCTTGTTCGATCAGTTGTCTAAAGCTAAAGTTTTCTCCAAGATTGATCTAAGATCTGGCTATCATCAAATTAAAATCCGTCCTGAAGATGTTCCAAAAACCACCTTCTCTACCAGATACGGTCTTTATGAGTATCTTGTTATGTCCTTCGGCTTGACAAATGCCCCCGTGCACTTTATGTACTTGATGAATTCGGTGTTTATGCCAGAATTGGACAAGTTCGTGGTGGTATTTATTGATGACATCCTGATATATTCTGTAAATGAGGAAGATCACGCTGAACATCTGCGTATAGTCCTCACAAGACTGTGTGAACATCAACTATATGCAAAGTTCAGTAAGTGCGAATTCTGGCTTCGAGAAGTACCTTTCCTTAGGCATGTGTTGTCTGATGGGGGAATTATGGTGGACCCCGCCAAGGTAAAAGAAGTACTGAACTGGAAGGCTCCTATCTCGGTTCACGAGGTCCGGAGTTTTCTTGGTTTGGCTGGCTGTTATCGTCGCTTCATCCCGGATTTCTCCAAAATAGCCAAGCCAATGACTCGGTTGCTGCAGAAAGACACCAGGTTTGTCTGGACTCCTGAGTGTGAAGCGGCTTTTCACCAACTGCGAACCCTCCTAACCTCAGGTCCGGTTTTGGCACAACCGGATATCGAGAAACCATTTGATGTTTATTGTGATGCCTCAGGCATAGGTTTGGGAGGTGTTCTGATGTAGGAAGGCCGAGTAATTGCATATACCTCTCGACAACTTCAGAAACATGAGGTGAATTATCCAACACATGACTTAGAACTCGCCACGGTTGTTCATGCTTTGAAAGCCTGGCGACACTATCTGTTGGGCAATGTTTGCAATATCTACACAGACCACAAAAGCCTCAAATACATCTTCACCCAACCCGAGTTAAATATGCGTCAACGAAGATGGCTCGAGTTGATTAAGGATTATAACCTTCAAGTGCACTATCATCCTGGCAAGGCAAATGTGGTTGCGGATGCTTTAAGCCGTAAGTCTCATTGCCATTCCTTAGTTGAAACTGATTTTCATCGATCTCGCCTCCTACATCCAGCAGTCTTGTACAACATCACTGTCAGTTGTACTCTCAAAAGCAAAATTTTTGAACTCCAAAAGACTGACACTGGTATATTCCACATCAAGCGTAAGATGAAAGAGCAAGAAAGTACACAGTTCAGGGTAGATGAAGAGGGTGTACTATGGTTCAAGGATAGGTTAGTTGTGCCTAAGGACCGAGAGCTTAGAAATGATATTATGTCTGAAGCACACTCCTCTAAGTTGTCCATCCATCCTGGTAGCAATAAGATGTATTATGATTTGAAGCCATACTATTGGTGGACCAAGATGCGAAAAGAGATAGCTGCATATGTGGCTAGGTGTGATACCTGCTGTAGAGTTAAAGTTGTGCACATGAAAGCTGGGTTGCTTCAACCACTTTCTATCCCAGGTGGAAATGGGAAGAGATAAGTATGGATTTCATTGTCGGTCTTCCTCCTACTGTCAAAAATCATAACTCCATCTGGGTAATTGTGGATCGTTTGACCAAATCAGCTCACTTCATTCTAGTTAGAGTGGACTATCGTCTCACTGACTATGCTGAGTTGTACTTCAATCAGATAGTCCGGCTCCATGGGATACCTCGTACTATCATATCTGACCGTAGTCCCCCAGTTCACCGCTCGCTTTTGGGAGCACTTGCATCACCTTCTGGGAACCAAGTTAGTGAGAAGCTCTGCTTATCACCCCCAGACGTCAGGACAGACGGAACGGGTTAACCAAATCTTGGAAGATCTGTTGCGGGCATGTGTAATATCGTCCAAGGGTTCTTGGGCAAAATGGTTACCTCTAGCCGAATTCTCGTACAATAATAGTTACCAAGAGAGTATTAAGATGGCCCCATTCGAAGCTTTGTACGGTCGTAAGTGTAGAACCCCACTAAATTGGATAGAATCTGGTGAGAGAAGATTTTATGGTATTGCTTTTGTTGAGGAAGCTGAGGAACAAGTCCGTACCATCCAAAAACATATGGCTGCAGCCCAAGCTAGACAGAAAAGTTATGCTGATCGTCGTAGAAAACCACTCGAGTTTGAAGTTGGAGACTTCGTGTATCTGAAAGTTTCTCCAATGAAGAGTGTCCCAACGTTTTGGTGTTAAGCAGAAACTTGCGCCAAGATACGTGGGTCCTTTCCAAATCATAGGCAAGAGTGGAGCTGTTGCGTACAAAATCCAGTTACCTCCTAAAATGAGTGCCATATTCAACGTCTTCCATGTATCACAGCTCAAAAAGTGTCTTCGAGTTCCTGAGGAAAGAGTCCCTTTAGGAAATATTAGGCTGGAATCCGATCTAACTTACGAAGAAAAGCCAGTCCACGTGATCGATACTCAGGAACGAGTGACTAGAAGCAAAGTGGTTAAATGGTATAAAGTAATGTGGAGTAATCAGGGTAGTGAAAGTGACGCTACATGGGAACGGGAAGACTATTTACGGGATGGTTATAAGGAATTCTATGAAAAATGGTACGCTTTCCAAATCTCGGGACGAGATTTTTATAAGGGGGGAAGGCTGTAACACCCCAGGTGTTTAGCTCCATAATTGCATTGCATTGCATGAGCATAAGCATGCATCATTTCATGTTATTTTATGTGATTGCAACTATTGTGATTGTTTTTAGAATTTTGTTTGACTCACATCATGTGAAATTTAGGGAGTTGGTGTAACTAAAGGGTAGAGTAGCTAATTACATCTCACAACACCTTAGTTATACTTAGGGTCACTCATGGAGCAAGGTTCATATTGACCAAAATCACCAAAATGCCCTCCAAGGTGTAGTTGACCACCATTGAGCCTTGGGATGATCTAGTTTGACCAATTAAAAAGTCCAGCTTAGAGACCTTGCATGGAGAAGCACCCTTAAGCAAAGTTGTAGAGAATTTCATAAGGAACAAAAGTTCTAATATGGACATCTCATGAAAATGATCAGAACATACTCAAAAAATGGCCCACAAGTCAGTATTAGAGGTTGTTTTGGGACTTAGCAATTTTTGCTAAGTGTGAAGCTGAAAACCGTTTCACTCTACCTCGCTTTGGCAACTTGTAACTCACAAACTAGGCCAAATCAGTCTTTGAGCCAATTGACAAAGTTGTTGTCCACACATAGCTCTACAACATTGTCAATATCACCATCACCTAGTTCTAAATAGTTTAGGAGATATGGTGCCTGGAAAAATGAGTTTCAGTCGGCTTAGTGACTGAAACTAGGTTTCAGTTTCCAAGTACACTACTTTGGAGCTCTGTGGTTTCAAATCCAGGCCGAACCAGTCCAAACTCCAATTGACAAACTTGTAGCCCTCATGTAGCTCTACAAAATTGGTGTAATCATCTTCGACTAACTCAAGCTGGTTTAGGAGATATTCTTCGTTGAAATCACACTGTCAGTCATCGAATGACGGCCTTCATTCAGTCAAACCCGACTTCGTTGTCTGTTGTGGCCGACCGGAGGCAGGACAGTGGCGACGCGTGGGGCTCGGTGGCGGCCATGCGCCGGCCGTGGTCCCACTAGTCAGACCACAGGGCCTTCAAGGACGCCACGAAGCTGGACCCTGTCCCTCACTCGCGCCTCTGCTTCCCTCTCGCCCCTCTCTGAGCCAGGGCGGAGCACCGAGGTGCCTTGCCGCCGTGCAGCTTCCCCCGCGCTCGTGCGCCCGTCATCGTTGAGTCTCGGCTCAATTCCTCCCGCCAGCGACCCCGCAGCATCTCCTTCTACCACCTCCACCCCTTTTCGGGAGCGTTTGAGCGAAGGTGAGGCCACATTGCTCGCTTTCGCCGCCACGGCCGCGTTCGGGACCTCGCCAGAGTTTGAGGCCACCATGGTCAGAGCGGCTCGGCCCTTCTCATCCCTCCCTTTTCCCTTAGTTAGCGTTCCAGTGACCCCGGGAAACTCGGAGCGGGCTTGGTTGAGGCGGTAGGGGCTCACCGTCGCCGGTGTACCGCCGCGCACCCTCCACCGTGCCGCCATGACCGACGGTGAGTGCTTTCCCGTTGCTCCCGCCGCCCCGTTCTTGCCACCAATTGACGTAGTTCGATGATGTGGTTATGCTCGTTCATCCAGTTTCACCGGCCGACTCACCGACGGCGAGTTCCGGCGACCACAGCCACCCTCCTCCGCCTCTCTCTCGCTGACCGGTGGGGCCATCCGGTCAGTCGCATGTGCGCGGGGGGCGGGAGCCATAGCAGGCCGCGTGTGGGAGCGGGCCGCGCGCGGCGAGTCGTGGGCCGCGTCTTTCCGGGCCGGCCCAGTAACGAATAAGATTGTTTGATTTTTATTTATTCTATCATAGTTTTGGTTAAGTTTTAGAAAATGTAGATCTAGGGTTTTTACTTGCTCAAAAATCATGAGATAAATTTTGTTAGGATCTACATGATGTGTAGTATTTTAGAAAAATATGAGTTTGCTATGTGATGTTTAGTTTTCTGGATATTTAAATAGGTCTTTTGAAATGTGTTTTAAATCACATGCAAAATTGCTTAAATTATATCTCGAGTTTCAGTGTTCCAAAAATTATGAACTTTGGTGGGTAGACTAATTTATACTTGCTCTAGCTCTGGTAAAAATTTGAGCAGTAGTGCTTAAGTACTTTTCAAGTTATAATGATATCTTGTTATTTAAGAAATATTTAAATGAATTTTTGTAATTTTTCTACATGTGCAATGTTCATATAACTTTTTGGAGAATGTCTTGGTACCCTAAAGTGTCCAAGAAAATTAAAGAAATCTGTTGTTTGACACTTTTTACTATGCTTTGTTATTTATACAAAAAATCAGCCTTTTGGGCTTGTGAATTTGTTCAGAGAGTTCCTGTGAATAAATTGAGTTCAAATTTTTACAGTAGTCTCTTTTTTGGTCAGAGAGTCTCCTGTAATTTTTGTAGAATTTTAGTAGCAGTTTACAATATATATTTAAAATTCCACTTAATTACTTAAGTAAATTAAGAAAGGGGTGTAAATAAATATTCTAGGTGGGCACACCTTACTTTCCGGTGTTCTTGTGACCTTTGTGAACTTGTGGTAACAGTAGTTTGGTCTTATGGGATATTTGCCACATAAATAAATATTTAATCTTTGCAATTCTAGGTCTTCTGGACAGCTGGTAGTATCTTTGGGTTTGACCCTTAATAAAAGTGTTTGCTGGAAAACTTGTGAATACCAAAATTGTAGTAAACTTGATAAACTAGCTTGTGTCACAATTTGGGAGCATTTGCTTAGTAGTTTGGGAGTCATTGCTGTTTTAAGTGACAGTCCAGAATTGGCTGCTCTCTGTTTAGAGAGAGCAGATTCTGGAACTTTGGAATTTCGACTAGGTAAACTTTAGAATTAAGTGCTGTGGTCTGAAAACATTTTGTGGTGCATTTCATAAGCTTTCCAGATTGTCTTAGATCATATCTTTTGGAGTTGGGATTCTCCAATTATGTTAGAATCTTTGAGCTGCTGTCCAGAATGTCTTACTGTGGTAACCTAAGTAATATTACTCTTGTATTGTTAGGTGTTAGGGCCTTAACCGAAGAAGAACAGCTGTATCTTAGGTTGAGTAGCTTAGGTAAGTACTTCTCCCACCGGAGAAGAGATTTGCATGTACTAATAAAGTAACTTGAATAGAGTATTTTATTTCTGAAATGCATTTCATTCCGAGCATGTTGCACCTTTATGCATCCATGATATTTATTGTGCATTCATGCAATAGGTGTACCGGAGGGGGTAACTCTCCTCGAATTCGAGCCTGTGATTCCGGAGGAAGTCCAGGACCAGCCGGAGCAGCTAGAGGAACCAGCCGGCGACGAAGCTCCTGCCGAAGATCTACCTGAGTGTCCTGATCACCGGCCTTCGACCTTCTCTGAAAGGCAAGCCCCGGTGCATGCTGAACCTACTGATTTATAAATTAATCTTGAGCACTTTTAATTGTTTACTGCATTAAGTTGTAGGAGTTACATGAAAACACTTGTTGCATTATACCTGTCCTTGTCCAGATATCGTACTTAATCCTATATTAGGTTTAGGCACGTGTCAATGCTTAGCCCTGCTTAGTACGGTAGAAGTCGGGTGATTTCCGATCATCCGCGAGATGTAGGAAGGAATCACGAGTGGCTTTATGGCTATCGTGGATGGAACCATGCTTAACAATGAAATTGAGACCGGGCGGGAGTTCGATAGTACAGCCGCAAGACACTTCACGTCTTGGGTGTGGAGCTATGCCCGTCTGAGTCATTTAAGGACCGATTCGCTGTACGTCCTTGAGTCATGTTGAACGCAGTCTAACACTTAGTTGGCCGGATAAGCCGTTCCGACCCGCGAAGCCGAGTAATATGATTCAGGGCCGGGAATCAAATGGTAGGTTGCTTCTTGGAGGAGAGAAATGATGTGCTTGGGGACATTGGCGTGAGACCAAGGGGGGGGTTAGAGTCCCCTATCACCTGGCAGAGTGTCGCCCTTGGGGGTCGCGACATTATTCGGGTCCCGCGATTCCTGAATCATATGAAACGGTGGCCTATGCGACCCTGGCAGGGGTCTGCACGGTGAGTGTTAGAAATACCGCTCCAGCTGGATAGGAATTCGATTCGAATCGCCGTCGCTCCCGGTTAGTGAGCACTTGACTTGAGCAGCGGCAACGTAGATCTCATTAAATGAACCAGTGGTTAAGGGAATGATACAATGTTACCACAATTCATACCTGCTCTGGATATAATGATGATAATTGTTTGATTATAATCAAGTGCATGTTTAGTACAGGTGCTAAGATAGATGACAGGTAAATGCTAAAAATAACTGCTAGTACAGGTTATAAGAGTCTTAATTACTTATGCCTTTATGCAAAAATGTGATGTCAGCTAGCCTCTTGTGAAAGCCTTGCATAATCCTTGGTGTCATCTTATTTCTGGTTTTCGACGGGTAAGTCTAGCTGAGTACATTCCAGTACTCAGGGTTTCTTCCCTCCTGTTGCAGATGATATGCTCTACCAAGGCTTCTGCAAAAATTGTCTCCACCCTGCGGGTGACGAAGACTAGATCACTTGGGCGTGATCATCTTTTATGTACTTTCCTGATGCTTTTGTGGGATGTTGATCATCAAGACTGGCAGTAGTTAAACAACTGGTGTGTGTTCGCTTCCCGCTACTTTATAAACTTGGTTTGTAATATTTGCGACTTCGTGTGTGTAAACTTATTTCGGAACTACTTGCGAAATGTAACGTATGATGTTGTATGTTGAATGATGCGATCTTGGTTGTAAGCAAGTTGGTTTGAAATCCTTCGTGGTTTCGATTGACTACCGGGATTATATGGGCTCAAGTTCGAAAATTTGAGCGCTTCGGTGCTTGTTTTTTGTACTTGTGCTCTTATAATTTGGTCGGGTCTGTTACAAGTACCTCCATGATAGCCTACGCAAGGTGAGTCGGTAGATCTACGAGAATCTCCCCCATAGACGGATTAAAATGAATTGCGGTCGAAGACTCGCCACGGGCCCTCCCGAGGTCATGTGGCTTACCGGTCGGCATTGTTTGGCCTTGGGAACCTCTTGGGCAGTCATTCTCAGGGGCCTGCCCATTGTCCGTGCCTAGGTGGAGGTCAGAGATGGCGTCGATGTTGATGGAAGGGGGAAGAAGAACCAGATCATAGTCCACTCCTGTGGAGATGAAATCCAGGTTCCCGAACTGGACATGGGAGCCTAGGGTAAAGCGAATGCGGGGATTGGCCATCAAGATCTAATAGATGGATCATGACACGCAGAAGGGCCCTACCTAGCGTGCCAACTATCGGTGTCTAGAGGACCGGGTGTCTAAACAGAGCGACTAGTGAATTTGTATCTGCGCGTCTAGGCCTTGATGGTGTGCAAAGCGGACACAAGTATGCATACTGGTTCAGGCATGAACGGCCGTACGTCCAGTGAGTTTCGCTGCGGTTCATGTTGCCTTGCACCGGGGTGCTCGTAGTAGGGGTTACAAGCTTTCGAGAGAGAGCAGATCCCAGGTCTCTTGTGAGTGGTGGTAGTGATGTGTGGTTTTGATTGAGGTGGGCTCTAGCTGTTGTTGCTCGATCGCTAGACCGTTCGATCTCTTCCCCCCTCCTAGATGTGGTCCTTGCCTCCCCTTTTATAGCTTCTAAGGGGAGGGCTTGGGTTACATTCATAGCAAAGGGGTAAAAACAGGGAGAATGAAAGAGAAAAACAAAAAAAGGTGGCCTCGGGTGTGACCGTCCTCCTCCCTATCCGGTGGGAGCAGTTCCCCTGTAGCGTGGAGACGTACGGGGCGTTAATCTTTTGGCCTCTCCATCCACTGGTGCGACATGCCGTGGCCATGCCTTGACCTATACGCCTCTATGCCGTGAAGGTGGGTGGCACGTGCGCCTGGATTTTTGTAGTGAGGAGGTTAGGTGGCACAGCTGTCGTCACCCCCGTTGCTGTGGAGGTATGGATGTCGTTGTGGTAGAATGATCGAGGTCATGTCGAGTCAGGGCGTGGTTCCCGTGCTCCTGTTGGTTGTGCATGGTCATGTCCATCACGTTAATGGGAGCGAGTACCGTAGTTGGGGGCCCTGTGGCTCCCCGTCTCGCCTGAGGGTTCCACGTGCCCTTCGGGCGAGGTGGAAATGCACCGTGGGGGTCGAGCACTTTTGATGATGCCGCGGGGGCTCGGGTGAGGTGGAGAGATGTCGATCGAGGCGCCTATCATTCCCGAGGCCTTTCTGCAAGGCTCAGGTGAGATAGAGTTTGTCGTTCATGCCTTGAGCGGCTGACATGCTGTCAATGCTTTTTGGGAGCCCTACGATGGGGTTCTTTAACAAACGTGCATGGTGCCATATTTTACCCCCTATTGGGTACCCTGGGTATTTTGATACCTGACAGATCTCAATCTCCCTAATGCCTTGTTGGTTTGGCCCATACTTGATGTGTATCATGGAACATTGTTCCTTCTTTACCTGTCATACATGTCTTAAATTTTTGTTTCTTTGTTTCTTGGGCTACCCGTTTTTATCATGTTTATACATGTTGAATCCATTAAATGGTGGGCTTAATGTTTTTCCTTGAATGTAAAAGCGGGCATGCCCTATTCCCACTTGTAGTTCTGCATGTGTTGTATTAAGGAACGGTCTCCCTGGTAGGAGGGGAACTTCCTTACTATGGCCCATGTCTAGGATGGCAAAGTCGGTGGGGGACATTTTGATCTTGGATTCTTAACAAAATGTCCTTGGCTATCCCCACTGGCCTTCGTAATGATTGGTCTGCCATCTGCAATCGAAAGTCTACGGGGGATAGAGGCCCACCAAGAATTTTATTGTATATTACATTGGACATCACATTAATGCTGGCCCCAAGGTCGCAGAAGGCGTTGGTGAAGACATGCGGGCCAACTGCACATGTAACAGTTGGGCGGCCCGGGTCTCCCATTTTGGTGATGAAAGGCGGGTCTACAAAGTATCCCTGCCTTTTCAGACATAGGCGCTTACCATAGTTCGTGGAGACCATGTTGACTGATTCGAGTGGGACTTCAGGTTTCCCCGAAGTCTTCCCCGAATCAGTGGCAGGTAAGGCGGTAGCTAGCTGAGCTATTTATTTTTCTAGTGTTTTATTAAAGCTCAACTAGTTTTAGACATAAGAAGATAAATTTTCAAGTTTTGTGTTTATATTTTCTAGCATTTTATCATTATGCAGCAACTTTTTGGTAAGATTTTCGTTGATTTTAGCTTGGCCTAGAACTAAATCTTTTAATGAAGGTTGATTCGAATTGTAATTTCAGTTAAAATTCAAATTACCTTGGAATGGTGGATGAGATTGGTTGTTCTAGCCATCATTACCTCCTGGTTGGTGGTACCCGTTGTTGATGTATTGTGCTTCTTCACGGGTCTCGAGGCAGTCATTCCCTGAATGGCCAACACTACCACAGACCTCGCACGTCATCTGTGAGTCCATGGTCTTGACGGTGCTAGTGTTGACGTCGGTGGCACGCTCGTCAAACTTCTTCAGGAGCAAGTCTATTTTTGTGGCTAGATATCCGTATCTTTCATGGTATGCATGGCTTTTTGTGTTTTGATAGGGGTTTTGTCCTCACCCCAGCCCTGATTGGCCACCATCTTTTCGATCAGGGCTATAGCCCCGTTGGTGGTGAGCGATAAGAATGCGCCACCAACAACAGCGTCTAGGTGCCCCTTCGACATGAGTGTTAACCCATTGTAGAAGTTCTGGAGCACCAGCTAGTTCTCCATCCCGTGGTGAGGGCAAGCTTGGATGTATTCTTGCAGCCTCTCCCACGCCTCCGGGATGGGTTCCATTGAAGTCTACTAGAAGTTGGAGATTCTTGCCTGCAGGGCATTGGTTTTGCCCATAGGGAAGAACATAGCGAGGAATGCAGTGGAGCATTTGCTCCATGTATCAATAGCTTCCTTGTCCTTGTAGAACCACTATTTTGCCTTCCCCATGAGAGAGAAGGGAAACAAACGGAGCCTGATAGCCTCAGGTGCAACGTCTTTGATGACGATGGTGTCGCATAGTTCAAGGAAGTGTTGTAAGTGCACGTTGGCATCCTCACTCGGTAATCCACAGAATGGACTAGCCTGCACCATGGTATCAACCTAGTCCTAAGTTTGAAGTTTCTGTCACCGATGTTAACAGCGGGCCCGGTGGGCACGTTGGCAACAGCCGGGACAGAAAACTCACAGAGTGACTTCTGGGCCATAGCGTTGGTAGCAGCTGGTACAGGGGTGAGCGGTTCGGTTGTCGGTGGAGTGGAAGAAGTAGAGGCACGAGTCCCCTTCTTCCTTAGGAGTGCCTCCGGATCTAGAATGAAGTTATCCGACAAGTCCAAACCACTCATGCACTATCTTATTTTTATCCACAACAGGAGAAAACATAGAAGATTAGCCTGTATGAGCAAATGGTTACCATACATGCATGTTATCATGATCATATCATGCTAGAGTCTTATTAACCAATGCCTTCCCCGGCAACGGAGCCAAAAATGCTCGTTGGCATTTCTTAACACGATCACCAAGAATGGAGGTTTTAAGTCCATCCCCGGTAACGGTGTTAGACATGCTTGTTGACATTCCCTAGCATCGATACTAGAATTGGTTTATCCTAGCAGCAATACTAAGGAATGTCAACCAATAGGTCATAATGTTTATAGAGGTTATCCGCAAGCGCACGGATCTATCGTTGTAGCATTTCACCCGAAAGTATTATCAGGGTATCATTATTTATATTTTCCCGTAGGAAGGCATGGTAGTAAGAGTTCTAGCATGGATATGAGCAAGATAGACATACGTGCATAACTAACCAGATGATCATACAGGGGTAAATGATTGTAGTGTAAATAGTAGACACACACATACACATCTAACACTCCGCTCGAGGGGAAGAAGAAAGAATAAAGAATGAAAGAATATCCTAATAGGAGTAGATGTATCTTAATACAGTTGTATGCTATGAGCAAAGTAATCATACATATACATGAGACTTACAAACATTTGTGTAGACATGAGTATGAAAATAGCTGTAAGAAGATTTGGAAAGCTAAAATTCCCTTGAAAATAAAGATTTTTATGTGGCTCATTTTTTAGAATGCTATCTTGACTACAGATAACCTGTGTAAACAAAAATGGAAGGGAAATTCATCCTGTGCATTCTGTAATGAAAATGAAAATGGGCACCATCTTTTCTTTGATTGCCCAACAGCTAAATATGTGTGGAGTTTACTTGCTTTCTCATTGGGTTCTGATTGTAGACCTAAGGATATGAATCAATACTAGATTTGCATTAATAAAATTCTCCCCCAGGCCCCCAGAATGCATGCTGTGGGGCTAGCAGCAGTTTGTTGGGCCATTTGGCACACAAGAAATGCGGTGTGCTTCGATGATAAAAGAGTGAAATCTCCTACTGAGATTGTGTGTTTGATATGTTCATTCCTTACATACTAGGCAAGGCTTCTCAAGGAGGATCTGAAGGATCAAGTAACTCAAGGAGCGATGGTGATCAAGACAGTGGCACTCATCTTCCACTTGCATCAAGGAGGAACATCAGCTGGTGCCTTTTGTTGGTTGACATAATGGAGAGTTGTCCATAGCTTTAGTGATCCTTTCACCAGCTGTCTTGCTAAAGCATAGTTGTGCTTGGCATCTTTCTGAGTGATGTCATGTATCATGGAGGGTTCCTCTTTTGGTTGTTATTTGGTTATGGGTGAATGTTGCAGTTGGCCCTTAGCTGATCTACGAACTATTTTAGTAGGTTTGTCATGAATGGCAGTGGTAGTTCGCTCAGGCATTTTGATCCCAAGGTGATCGAAGTGTCTGACGCATCTTCGTTTTACCTATCCTGGCCGTTGGTCCTGAACTATTACTATCTGTAATTTCATTGCCCTAGTAATGAAATTTGGTTTTACCGGTGTGGAAAAATCATACATATACATGAGCTAGAGCTAGGCCTATGTGAGATGGATCAGGAGGCCACCGAGTACTGGTCTGCCAGCAACCTCATGTGACAATTTATGTACTCCTACACCATGGCCGAACATGGGGGATTACGAAGGACGGACAGGGCGATCACCACCTGCCGCCTACCCCACAACCGTGGGACATGAAATGCATTCACCCGCCCATATATATCCAGGCACCTTGCCCGCATACATAGAGACCACCCAAGCCCCCCCGGGTCCCCGACCCTATGGATCGACAGGTAAAGGACTTGGATGTATCCGAAAGCATGATGAACCACCACCTCAACATAAGTCTAAATCTATTCATGAACATGGTATGAACGATAAAGCATTGAGCCAAGTATGATATGAACATGACATAGGGACTATATTCTAGTTCATATATCACGAATATATCAACATGACTATACTCTAGCTCATAGCACAAACTATATTCATAAGATGAAGACATGGCTATTTGGAGAAAAGATAACTTTTTTATTCTCACCAAATTCTTCTCCAAGGAGCCAAGCCCTCCAAGGAAGCTTCTCTACTACTCTACTACTTCTACTAGACTAATTCTACCCTAGAGAGTGGAGAGGTGGAGTGGAGAGAGGAAGCTCAAGTGAGAGTGTGAAGTGTGTAGTGAGGTGTGTGTGAGAGAGAGAGCCCCCTCCCCTCTTCTTATATAGGCCAGGCTCAGGTCGGTGTGGGGGGAATATTCCCCGGTGCACCCCCGCACCGCCAGCCAGAGCATTCAATGTGCCGACACGCGCGAGATGGGTCGAGGCAATGGCATAGGGGGCGTGCCCGCGCCCCAGGCACGCCCGCGCCCTAGGTGGCCTGGCCCGCCTCCTCCTTCGTGTGATGACTCCTCTGTTGGGCCTGGACTTCAGTGCTGAGGTGGGTTGGCCCTGGTTTGGTCACCTAGTTGGGCTTCTTCCCTTCTTTTGTCATTTGTGCTTTCCCGATTGAGCCTTTTCGATACTTTCTGCTTGTTTCTAGTGTAGATTCCTGGGACATGTGAAAACTTCTGGTACAAGTGAAAATAGGTTAGTAGCAAAGGTATATGTGTGTAGAATCATGTAATTCTTTCCTTTTTGGACTTATATTGGCAGTATAAATATGTCCACAAGGACTGCCAACAACAACTGGGCTGAGACACCACCATAAAGGAGGTCTAGGTCCACCAAAGAACCAACCAGATGAAGGCGGTTGTGAGGTGGGCCCACCTAGGTGCAGCTGCACCCCCATAGCCTTGTCCTGGCCCCACTCTTCACTAGTGGTTGTATGGCGGTGTGTGGAGGCGGTTCCCGGTGGTTTCCCCTTTTACCAGCACCAAACCATCATGGCTCTAGTATAAATAGATGGGCTAAGCTCGCCTCTCGCACACACACATCATTTGGAGCTACACACCTCGCCTCTCTACTTGTACTCTTTAGCTTTAGTGTTAGTTTGAGAGCAAGGCAAAGAAGCTACTTGGAGAGCTTGTCTCCTTGGAAGAAGAGTACTCTTGGTATGAATACATCTATGAAGAGTTCTTCCATATTCAAGCTTTCATATCCATCATATAGTAGTGCATATGAACTAGAGTATAGTTTTGTTCATGTTATAATCATGATATATGAACTAGTCTAGTTTGTATGTTATGATCTTGACATGTTCATCATCGTTCTCCAACCTTCATATGATTTGTATGAGTAGAAGTAGAATTAGGGTTGGGGTAGCGGTTCATTGTACCTTTGGGTTTGCCCATGTTCTTGCTTGTCAATCCATAGGGTTGGAGTCCCAGGGGGACATGGGTAGTTTCTTTGTACACGGGCGTGATGCTCAGGTGCACAGAAACCTATGAATATGAAGGCATCCCACGGTTGAGGGTTAGACGGCAAGTGGTGATAGCCCTGTTCGTCCCTTGTAATCCCCCATGTCCGGGTGTTGTGTATAAGTTTTAAAGTCTCTCATGCTTGTTGGCAGACCAGTGCTCGGAGATCTCCCTGTCTATCTTAAACTTAGTTCTAACTCTAATCATGTAATTTGTATGATCATTAACTTGTTCTTTGCATGGCTATATTAGAACAATGCCTACTCCATTTAGGAATATTCTTTTATTCTTTGTTTTCCTTTTATCCTAGAGGTTGGCCCAGATGTGTGTCCACTATCCTTGTTATACCGATTTTACCCCTATTATAAGCTATGACCATCATGCAAGTATGTAATCATGTCTATGTCATTGCTAGATACAAACACCTTGCCCTCCTTTGGGAAAATATAAATAACGATACCTTGTAATACTCCTAGGTGAAATGCTACAATGATAGTTCCGTACGCTTGTGGATTTTGGTCTGTAAACATATTAGGACTATCATGATTAGTGTTCCTAAGTACCATTACCCAGTGACTATAACTCCCAACACGCATAGGTGCCAGTGCTGAGGGAATACACTCCTGAGTAGTGATGGTTAGGAATGCCAACCTGGTATTTCTAAAATGCCATTACCTTGCAACTATAAACCCCTAGTATGAGCGTCCAGGGCTAGGGAACTATATTACTGAGTAATGATTTAGGAATGCCAATTAGGTATTTCTAGCACCTTTACCAGTGATGGACTTAAAACCTCCTCACTTGGTGATCGCATTAAGAAATGACAACACCCTCCCAAGCCTTACACTGCTAGGAACCATTTTCCCAACATCGGAATTACATGAAAAATGTGCTTAAAGTATACAAAGAACACAGTAAAACACAAACCTGACATGAGCCCAAGGGGAGAAGGCCCACTAACCAAGCAAACCAAGGCCCAGTCATATGGAGAAAAAGGCCAAGAACCCAAACCAAACCTTCTCCAAATAGCGCCAAACTTTGCAGGTGTGGCCCATACATCCCCAGAGACCCACTAGATAAAGATTGGGTTGGGACAGCTCTGCCAGGGTGTGGCCACACCCTGGTGCGCCCTCACCCCTATGGGCACGTCTCGGGCCCATGTTTCACGGGCTACATCTTACCGTCTTACCTACATCGGTTGTCGAGGTTTGGTCCAGGTTCAATGCACCTAGGAGGTCGGTTTGGACACTTTATGAGGGGATCAAATGCATATTCCATGAAACATCCCCTCCTCTCCACCTATAAACGGAGGCCACCTCCCCCTCACTAGAGAACACACAAGAAGAGTAAGAGCAAGAGCAAGAGCAAGAGCAAGAGCTTCACTCCAAGGGCTTAGGCCCTAGCTAGCTAGAGAAAAGTAGTAGAGAGAGATGTGAGGGAGAGTTCGGGGAAGTACTGGACTTGTCGGTATTCTCCCCAAGCTTGTACCTCGATGAACATCGGCTTTGTACCTCGACTAAAGATATGAGGGAGAGTTTGGGGAAGTGCTAGATTTGTCGGTATTCTCCCCAAGCATGTACCTTGATGAACACTGGCTTTGTACCTCAACGGATATTTTGGCTAAGTAAGTGTTTGTGATTCTTATGGAATTAAGTCTTTTGATTAGTTAAGCTTTACTCTTATTTGCTTGTGGATTCATCGTCCATTCTTGTAGCGGATACTCTAGTAGAGGGCCCTAATAAAGACGGATAACCCTGATCAACGCTAGAGTAATAGTCGATAGCGTAGACGTGGTGTCTAGGCTAGAGGCTACCTTCGTTTGCCTCGTTCCCCATGGGCGAGAGGTAGGTGGCAGGTGGTGACAGCCCTATCCATCCTTGGTTTCCTCCATGTTCAGGTTTAGCATAGAGTTGTAGGTCGGGATCGCTTGGTAGACCAAGTGTGATCCAGTGCCCGAAGTAAGCAAGTAAAGGTAGAGTTTATCTGTTCTTTAGATCCTAAAAGCCATAGGAATCCATCTCTACACTTATCAGTTATCCTTGGATGGATTAGCTAGAAGAAATACCTCTGTTCTCTATGGAAAATACGATGCTCTGAATACTTCCGGGTGAAAGCTACAACGGTAATAGTCTTATAGAGCTCCCCGCTTAATAGTACGGCCATCTATCATAAACCCGGTCACACCCTCTATAGTGTCTTGACCGGCAAAACAAAATCCATATTTATACCTTTGCCTTGATCTCCATAGGGTTTTGATTTTCTCTTTCTCCTTTTCCATGTTGGAGCACTTGATCATCATCACATGTGGCCATCTCCATCACTTGAGTACCATCTAGCTCCATCACTTGGACTTGGACCAACCTATCTCATTTACACACTTAGAGCATAGGGTTAGTCCAAATAGGTTTCATCAATTATCCAAAATCAAACTAGGGATTCCACCGACCACTCGAGGGCGGTGGCCACGACACGGCGGTGGGGCAGGTTGGCCGGTGGTGAGCGAGGTGGCGGTGGCACCGATGAGCGGGGGGATAGACTACCGGATGGGTGGGGTAGGCGGTGGGGGCGAGCGACCGGTGAAGTTAGGGGAGGGCGGGTTCATCCGGCGGGGGTGGTTGGTGCGCTGGGAGGTCGCCGGTGGCTTGGGCAGTACTTGAGGTTGGCGGGGGCAGTGACTCACTGGGGAAGAAGAACAGTAACTACAAGGGGGGAAGCAGAGCAGAGCGGGCGCGTGTGCGCTGCGATTGGTCTTCGTGTGCGTGCGTCTAGTAAGAGGGTCAGGATTGTAGCTATTGCTTGAACATATGTGTGGAACACAGCAAACTTTATTTACTCCTTAACATGTATATATGGTTCCTCTCTCTAACATTTTCTTGAGAGCATGGTTTTCCTTTTTCTCGTCTTTCTTTTTCTTTTTTTCTCATTCTTTTCTTACCATCATTATCTTTCTTTTTAGTTCTTTTGCATAGCTCATGCCTCTTTTGCAAAAAAATGGAGGGAGATCACATTTGAATCATGATGTATTTATTTGATGGGAATGGACTTGCATATGTTTGCTTACTTCTAGTGTAGAGTATAGCAATTGGTAGCGTGTATGTTATCTTGATCATGATAGCATAATAGATTTCTCACTAGGGTCACAAAAGACTTGACAAAGCTCAATACTAATATAAATATATGGTGTTAGTAGAATATTGTCATCAATGAGGAACTTGTCAATTTTGTTCTTTTTCAAAACAAATAACTCCAAAACTTAAGCCAACACTTTAAAGGATGATAGCATCTCTAATCTAACTATATCATATCTCATAATGACTTAGATTATTTAGATCAAGCACTTGCATCTCACAAGTTTCAAGTTCATGATGATTCCAATTTTAAGCCAACAAACTCAAAACGTAGGACAAAAACTTGTGAAACTGTTAGATTTAAACACTATTACTATGGTGTTGCTTAAGTAAAATATAGGAGTTTTCATTTTTATACTTTTCTGGTGGTCAGATTCACCACTATAAAATGTGTTTCCCTAGATGGTCAAAACTGATTCCTAGAGGCGGTGCCTCTATTCATCATTATTTCTAGAGGCGGTATATTGCCCGCCTCTCGAAATAGATTAAAAATAAAAAAAATGATAGCCCACCGGTGAGCCCATTTTTTGAGCCCGCCGGTGAGCCCATCCTGCTCTGAAGCCTGCAACCGTGATGTTGAGCTCGCTCCGAACCACGCCACCATCATGGAGCCCATCACGTCACAATCACCGAGTCCTGCTGCGACCTCGCTATCTAACAAAGATCCAAGGGTGCCGCCGCTGCTGTAACCAAGATCTTGTCCGACTATCCACTCTTCGCGTCGAGACCTGCCTCCTCACATCGAGATCCCATTCGGCCGCCACGAGTGTCACCCTATCCACACGAGCACCACCACCGGCCGCGTTAGGTCTGGATCCACCTACTAGTGCTAAGAGACGGAGTCAGGGAGAGGGCAGTGGTGACAAGGCCCTAAGAGAGAGTGGAGGAGATGGTGGCATTTGGTGCGTGGGGGACAGAGAGTGGGGGCAGTGGCTAGAGGCAGAGGAAGTGAGACAGAAACCCTAATTTTGGCTATATATATGCGACTATGGTACTGGGCCGGTCTAGGCTTTGGGTCTATCTATGGAGGCAGGCCATTTAAGAGGTCCGTCTCTGAAAATAGGCCTCATTTTCATAGGCGGACCTTTTAAGAGGTTTGCCTCTGTTAATCCATTTTAGGAGATGGTCATTCACCAAATGTCTCTGTAAATGAAGAGACCACCTCTGAAGTTCACTGCCCATTTCTGGAGATAGTACTGACAGACCTAGGTCCTGAGGGTTCCCTATATAGGGCTACATCTCGGCTGGGCCCTGGGTTGGCCCACGGTCTACTGGAGGACGCGGGTCAAGCTGGCATGGACTCCAAGCTATGAAGGACCGACCTAGTCGGCTTACCAGGAAAGCTAGCTTCTATAATAGCACTAGGAGTCTTCTATTGTAACCGACTAGGACTAGATACGTGCCTCTGTCCTCTGCCCCCTATATAAAGAGAGGCAGGGTGCACCCCTTTGTACGCACAATCATACAAACCAATCCAACGCAAAAGGCTAGCTACATGTTGCACTGGACTAAGGTATCACGCGCATCGCATCCTGAACCAGTATAAATCGTTGTCTCTTGCGTTTACCGCCGAGTTCAGCGTACGTCGAAGCCCACCAACCATCGTCTCAGGTAAACCCGTGACAAGTTGTCGGTCATTAAACACCGACAGCTGCCGCGCTAGGTAGGGGCATATGGCTCGATACAGCAGCCACGCGTTCACTTTAGACGTGTCAAGATCGCAATACAACCCAAATTTTTGTTCGGCTTTCATGCAGTAAAATTGCTCCAAGTTGAAGCCACTCTTAACACAGTACGACTGACAAGTACTCGGATCACACTAGCAAGCAATCGGCTACCTGGAACATGAATTCAGATTGGGAATTTCATGATTTATTCAGCAAACATCAGCAGATTACAAGTCGGATAGCTCCTAGAATACAAAGCACTCATCTTGGATAGTCGTATACAAATAAAAAGACCCTAGTTATCACTCGGCAGGCAACACCCGACTCGATGCAGATGTTTTCAAGGCGAACGTGCAGTGCATCCAAGATTGGGCTCTAGTGGCATAGTACAGTATTGCATACCAGACTCGGGTGGCCAACAGAGCTCGCAGTAGCTCGTCGTCCGGCATCTGTCTACCCAAGCTTGCAGTGTCTGGACTCACTCGGATCAGTGTATGACCGTTAGGCACGCTCGAAGAACTGACATGGGACTACTGGATGAGGGGATCATCCATACATCACAAGGCTTCTTCTAGCTGCCAGAGCAGACCATTCTATTCTGCATTACCGAGGAACTAGCCTGCTTCTAGTCCCTATCACAAGACCTCTTCTAGCTGCTACATGCATTGACTACACAAGCCGACTACTCTCAGGGGCTGATCTAACCACCATATTTGTACGCTACAAACTCAGAGTTACTACACATCTTCTGCAACTAAAGTGCAAGTGCTCGCCAGGCGTGTTTTTATAGGCTCAGGATAGACTACATGGACCAGGTTCATAGGAGAAACATTTGATAGTACACTGTTCAACAGTACAGGCTCACATGCCGCGTGCACCCCAGTACACCTTTACAGCGCGCGGGACACCTTTACTTCAGCACATGTGATTCAACAGTGTACTCGATGGCATAGTGGCATATCCGGTGGCATATTCTACGCATCTTGCTTCACATGTGACTTCTGATAGTTCAACCTGCTTCCTGACAAGCAGTCGGACAATTGTTTCTGCATCCTCGAGTATATTCTTTTCAGATCCTAGTGCTGACTACAGTTATTGGACACAGGCTCGGGGCTACGGGATACATATCATTGGTGGATGTTTTTTCTTTTAAAGACCCTTACAAACAGCAAGAGGCTCGAGGGCTAAGCATATATGCTTCACCTAGTGGTGATGCATATTGACTTCAAGAGCACTTCATGACTTCACTCGAGAAAGCACTCAGACAACGCTTGTTTCTACTTAGCAAGACCTGGTGGAACAAGAATGCTTCCAAGTTCAACCATAAAACGCTCGGGGGCTTAACATACCAGAGTCCTAGGGGTTCCCTACGGGGTCTACAACCCGGTTGGGCCCTAAGTTGGCCCACGGTCTGCTGGATGACGCGGGTCAGGGTAGCGTGGACTCCAAACTATCAAGGACTAACCTAGTCAGCTTACCAGGAAAGCTAGCTTCTGTAATAGGACTAGGACTCTTCTATTGTAACCGACTAGGATTAGATATGTGCCCCTATCCTCTGCCCCTATATAAAGAGAGGCAGGGTGCACCCCCTTGTACATATAATCATACAAACCAATCCAACACAAAAGGATACACGCCGCATTGGACGTAAGGTATTACATGCATTGCGGCCTGAACTAGTATAAATCGTCGTCTCTTGCGTTTACCACCGAGTTCAGCGTACGTCGAAGCCCACCAACCATCGTCCCGGGTAACCCCATGAGGAGTTGTCGATCATCAAACACCGACAAGTACCAATTCCTGCCCGCCTCTCTAAATAAAATGGCGAGTCTCCTAAAATCATATTTGTAGTAGTGCTTAGTGGAGTTAAGGACTGCCAACAATAATTGAAGCGTGTCCCCTCCTCTATGTGCGTGTGTTCTCTCAATATGCATGTAGTTCATACCTTACCTTTTATTTTGTCTCTTGTTATGGCTCATGTTCATGACATCATGAATCTAGATTTTGACTTTAATTTTTTTAACCTACTTGTTTCTACCATTTTTTATCCTCAAGTTAAAAATTGAAATTGATGTGCTAGCTTATGCTCAAGTTAAACAAAAGTAGAGGTCCATCCGCAACTCAAGAACCAAAGGTTCAAGAGAGAGGAAAGACCTCCATGGAAAAAATGCCTTCACCTGACAAAGACTTGTCCAATTTTAGGCATCGGGATTTCTAAAACTACTAAGGCCAAAAAAACACCTTCACCCGAGACCTGTTCAACTTCAGGCATTGCATTTCTAAAACTATGAAGGTCAAAAACACCTTCGCCCGACAAAGACAGTCCACTTTCAGGGCTAAGGTACTCTAACTTCAAAAGTCCAAAACACCTTCAGCAGTAGACAACATCCAATATCACGAATCAGGGGCTCCCAAACTCAATGGACCAAAAACACCTCCACCTCTCACCCTGGCTAAGTCTTCGCCCCTGCCAAACGTTCAGAGACCCCAAGGATCCCAAGATCACATTAGCGAAACAATAGTTTTCACAGCGATACACATTCAATGAAACCAACTGCCAACTAACAACTACCACCTACCAGGCCTTGAATGCAACACACAATTCAAGCCTATAAAAGGGGACCAAGGGTCACCTCCCCCTCCCCCCAAACACAACAAACACCAAGGAGGATATCAAGGCGTGGAAGAATTTGGATTGGGGGCAACAAGCCTCCCTAGTCCCGGGTGATTGCCGCTCTACACAATAGTGCCATCGAGGACACTCTGGTTTCCCTGTCACCCACAGCCGCATCAAAAAAACTATTTGCTTGGAGTGGAATGAAGGCTGATATCAAGGTGTTCATCTCCACCTGCTCTGTTTGCCTCCAAGCTAAACCCAATAAGGCTCAATATCCTGGATTGTTATCTCTCACCTGCTGGTTGCAGCAGAAGCATGGTAGGTCATCTCAAATGGACTTCATTGAGGGCCTACCCTGGTCGAGTCACGCTGATTGTATTGTGGTTGTGGTCGACAAGTTTAGTAAGTTCGTGCATTTCATTCGTCTGCTCCATCCTTACTCTACTCCCAAGGTTGCACAAGCTTTCCTGGACAACATATTTTGGGTCCATGGTACGCCTACCCACATCTCTGATCATGGCCCGAGATCTTCACAAGTATTTTCTAGAAGGAGTTGTTCCAGTTGGCGCAGACCACTCTATGCATGAGTTCTGCATACCATCCTCAATCCGACGGCCAAACCGAACAAGTCAACCAATGCTTGGAGACCTAATTGGGTTGCTTCATCCACTCATGTCCAAGGGCTTTCCTTGGAGGAATACTGGTACAATACCAGCTGCCACTCGGGGTTGGGCCGCTCCCCGTTCGAGGTACTCTATGGCTGTTCACCACGTCATTTTGGTTTAACTGATGATTATTTTTCACCTGTGTCGGATGTTGCCGCCATGATGGCCGAGCGTGCCACAATGCTTGCTGTCGTCCACTGGCACAGAAGGCCCAAGCCGACAAGCGCTGTTCCGAGCACACCTTTGTGTCAGCGACTTCGTCTACCTCCGCCTACAACCCTACGTCCAATCATCGTTGGCTCCGCATGCCCACTAGAAGCTTTGCTTCAAACTTTGGCCCCTGCAAGATTGGCGATGTCACCTACAAGCTGCTGCTTCCCCCAAGCTCTTCGGTCCACCCAGTTTTCCACATCTCATTGCTGAAGCCAGCACCACCTTCACCAAATCCAGCTATTCCCGTGCTGCCTGACATCAAGGACGGTCTCCAAGTGCCGGAACGCGTGCTGCAACGCTATATGCATCCTCGTCACGCCGGCGTCGTTCCTCAACTCCTCATCAAGTGGGCGGTCCAACCTCCACAATGACTTGGCAACGTGGGACTAGATTTCGACTCTATTGCCACTTGAAGTCATTTGCATCACCACAAATTGTGTTGTAATAAGGACGTGTTTTGTAACATTTGTCCAAAAAGGTGGCAATAGGGGGGACTATGTTGCCACAAAAATAGTGCATTGTTGCAATATTTACGTTCGCCGTTGCAAGAGGTGAGACTTATAGCAACCCTTTTTAAAAAAGTGCTGCTATAGGTTCAAAATATTGCCATGATGACATTTCGTTGCATTAGTATTGATTGGCGTTGCAACTGTCTGGTGCTCTTGCAACCATATAGAACAGTGTTGCTATTGCTTGAAATTATTGCCACAGTTGTGTTGGATTGTAATATTTCTCATGACCATTGCAATAGGTAGACCGTGTATTGCAATAAAATTTCTAAGACGATGCAATAGTATGTTGCTATTGCCATAATTTTGTTTGGTTGTAATATTTCTCACGGCCATTGCAATAGTTAGATGTTTATTGCAACTAAATATCTAAAGCGATGCAATAGTATGTTGCTATTGCTACAGGTGTTTTTGGTTGCTATAAAATTCCAGTGTTGTTGTGATATGCTGCTGCAGGAAACACTTGTATTTTGTTGGCTTTGGGTATGGCAAGGGCCCAGCAAATAAACCGATTCCTAGCGTTGCTCTACATATGTGATCCATCCCGATCGATTGGTGCCCCAACTTCCGGCATTGGTGCCCTAGGGGACATGAAAACGCTGATGTCCATCACCCCTGCCGAGCAGCAACTACTCCATTGGACAGTCTCTATCTGTTTGATCATGTGGCTACTCCTGACATGCAATGAGTAGTAAGTGCAAGCCAGTCTGACCGGCGGTTTGATATTTTGATCATCTCGACAATTTATTCAATCGACACTTTTCAACATGTGGCAAGTCTAGATGGAAAACAGATGATGGTGCTGAAAAGGGTGACAAGTGAATTTGGCTCATACTGTGCATTGATCCATTAGAACAAAAATCTATTAGTATCAATGATCTAGTTCCATATTAGACATGGAAAATCATAGGTAGAAACAATGAAGAATTAAATGAGCATACAAAAAATTCTTTAAATTATTAAAAGGCACCAAATGAAAAACTGTTACAAACCATTCCTCAAGCTCTACCACATGGGCAAATGATGTGGGAATGTGACAGGTAATGACACAGGAAAATATCATGATGAAATTTATCATCATATATCTTCACATGGCCAATTCTGCTTGGTCAAGAACAAACATCAAAATCTCCCAAGTATCACATCAAAAGAAATTTTAGAAAAATGAGCAGTCCCACCATCGTATGCATCTCGCATTGTTGTTGTCTCTGATCCATGTACTAGTAATTTGCGCACGTACATGCGCGCATGATAACTTTGCAGTTTTATTTGTCAAATGAAACCTTGAGATAGATATAGATATGATCAATAGAGAAAGACTCAACCAAATATTAGCGGATGCCCTTGCGCTTGCGCGCGGGGTTGGCACCACATATTTTTTTGGAAAAGTATAATTAATTATACATAACAGTATAAAAAAGAAAGCATACTTTGTTGATTTCTTATAAACAATAGTCATGCAATGGTACAAGTGAGACATATAGACTGGACATCGCTGCAGTGTGGTGGCTGAACCTTGAACCTAGGATAGCCTTCGAAAAGTTTTGTGTGCAACTTTGCATATGTTGTCTTCTGAAATGTGATATAAGACTCATTAGTCAAACTCTAGCTTTAGTGAACTTGCTAAATGAGTTTTTTTTCCATGTCCATTGTTGATAGATTGTGCTGATTGAATGAGCTAGTGCCCAACAAATGCATTGGGCTAGCTCGCTTCATTCAGTTTATCCTATAATTACTCGTATAACTTGTTGCTTGGTTTGGAGTTATAGAAACTAATAGTTTCATGTGTACGTGAAACTTCTCTCATATTTTTATTGCAATGCACAAGGAAATTCTTAATCATATGCCAAATGTCAATGTTCTTTTTGTTCAAGACGAATGTAGAGTGGAGCGCATGAGTAATGGGATGGTCCAAATCAAGTCAAGCCAAGCTTCAGTGGTGTCTAGGCACTTTAGATGTTGCTGTTTAGGACCAAATGTACTGAATATCTTTATTGTGCGGTGGTTTGAGTAACGTGTGTGTAGCAATGTGTGTGTAGCCTGAGTTTGATATTGCATCGTTTAATTATAGATGTGAACAAATAAATCAATATTTTGGTTTAATGGCTTGATTGAAATGCTTTGTTGATGTCTATTGAGTTTCTAATTAATTAATGGCGCTGCAATATTGTCCGGTGGCACCAAACCAAAAGCGTTGTAAAAGTGGCTATTGACAACCACATTTTCCGTGGCAATATATCCTATAGCAACGCACAATCCGTGTAGCAATAGAGGCTGCTCCTTATAGCAATGACATGGTGAATGTGGCAATTGCACATGTTGCCACCACTTCTTCGTGTTGTGACATAATCCTTATTGCCACACTCGTTATGCGTAGCAATAGCAACTGCACCTTATAGCAACCAAATCTAGGCGTGGCAATTGAAAATATTGCCACTATTTCTTGGTGTTGCGACATAATCCTTGTTGCCACACTCGTTATGTGTAGCAATAGTGACCGCACCTTATAGCAACCAAATCTTGGGCGTGGCAATTGCACATGTTGCCACCACTTTTTGGTGTTGCGACATAATCCTTGTTACCACACACATTATGCGTGGCAATACATTGTCTTGCAACACACGTTCGTTGTTGCTAGTGCACCATTTGCTATGACATGGGCAAGTTGCCATTGCAAGGTCCAGCAACGCCTAAGACGTTGCATTAGTTGTGTTGTCACACCTACAACCGTAGCAAAACCTTATGTTGCAACGCCTAGGTGTTGCAAATCCAAAATGCATTTTGCAACGCTTCGTAGAAAAAGCATTGTCCTAGGTTTTACCCACACAAGCGCCTGCAACGCCTCCCAACGAAAAATAAAGTGTTGCTATTTCTGCTATTGCAACTATTTCGGGTCTTTTGCAACACTTTTCGAGCGTTGAAACAAGATCAAAATTTAGTAGTGCTCACCATCAAGCAGCAGTTCCCCACAGCACTGCCGTGGGGACACATCGTGACACAAGGAGGGGGCTGACAGCACTCCTCACCCTGGAGAACCACAGGAAGGGTCGAAGCCCAAGCGTAGTACCAGGAAGCGGGCCAGAAGTGCTAAAGTCTATTGGCCAGATTGGTTTTGTTACCTTTGTGCTGTCCAGGCCCATGTAGGAAGGGGTTAGGAGATAGGTGGAACACTATGTAAGGATTATCGAACAAGAACAAGCAAAAACTAAACGTGCGACCTGCCGAGCGGTCTGCCAGCTGGCTACCTTCCACCTCCGATCCCCCTTCTTCCGCCTACTCCTCGCCGCCGGCGAGAAGTGGGCTGACGCAGACTAGTAGGGCGAGGAGGAGAAGGCACAGCGCTCTTGGCATGGCTGCCCCTAGCTATAAGCGTTCTAATTCAATTCCACCGATGGAATTGATGTCCGTGTGTGTATATAGGTGCACACCGTCGTACACTCTGCATGTGGTATAGTACACATCGATCATATCATGCTTGGACGCTTTCATATCGATAGTGCTCCTATTAACAATTGAGAACATCTGGGTAACTATTGCAAAGCATGTATGTGAATTTCTTTGTGTGTTATTTTCATGGGTATCAAAATGGCTAAATTGGGCAATTTAGATGAACCTTAGGGGTTAGTTTAGATTATATTTTTGTGATGGTAGAGGTAGATGATTTAGATATTGGCTTTGGGATTACTTTAGATATTTTTCATAATATTGAAGGGGTGGGTAATGTTTAAAGATCCAATTAATAGGCTAATAGCTATTGTTATCAATGATGTTTGAAGATTACAAAATTCATGGCTAGACTAGAGGTTTATGATATTTTTGAAAATTTCTACATTTTTTCTAATTTACTAGAGTGTCTTATAAGGATTAGCAAAATTGATCACTTTATATATGTTCTCGCTTGAACCCATGCTGAAATGATAGGCTTTTCTCAAACAGCTATATATTATCCTCAACGAGAATTCGAGGAAGGGATGGCCGATGACTTAGGAGAGTCAGTTCATTTCAACTAAAAAGACAAAACAAGAGGGTGAGATGTCCCATCCTAGCCAATAAGAAACTCAGATCAAATGAGGAATCTCAGCCACAAGGCATATTGTTGACGTTAGATTGTGATCTAAGCCATACACTAGCAAGGGCTAGCTCGCCCTAGGTTACACACAACCTGAAACACGCAGCAAACAACTTCAAGAACGACTAAACCGATCTAGAGCTCGTCCAACACCGCAAAAGCTTGGGAACGCCTCCCGGGAGGACCCGTCAGAGAGGAGCACGCCTAGGGTTGTTCTAAGATAGTAATGCCGCCTAGAACGCCGATGAATCTCACATAGAGATACAACGAACAGCAGGAGGGTTGGAAAAAGGTAAAACTAGGTAGTAGATGTATTTTTGATGAATGAGTGTTGGATTCTTCAATCGGCCGTGATCCTCTCGTATATATAGATGGGGTGGTCTTATCCTAATAGAAAACGTCTCCAAATCATGATCTCCAAGTTTCCTATGCAAAAACACATCCAAATCCCGATTTAGAAGGAGTTTGAGTTGGACTCGTACAGTCAAACCAGCCTAGTCGGTTCTCGGGCACCAGCAGAGAGCAAATCAGCTAGGCGCAGCCAGGCCGGTTGGCTTGTGGCGCAGGCAGGCAAACGGCTTAGCCGTCCTGCAGGCCAGCTAGGCCAATCGGACAGCAGCGAAGGAACAGCAGCACCAGAGGGAGGCCTGGCCGAGGCACAGCAAGGAAGCAGCAGCACCAGAACGGCAGTAGCAGGGGAGGCAGCTTGACGAGCCTTCAGCCAAGCCGATTGGCCAGAGCATCCAGCTGAGCGTGCAACAGCAAGAGGCAGCCACGAGAACCAGCCGGCAGGAACGCAGCACGGCAAGCACCAGCAGGTCTGGGCGCCAGGAGCAGCAGGGGGCGCACGGCAGGCCAACAGGGGTGCGGCAGCAGCCTGCAACCGGTTCAGCCGGCCCTGCAACCAGCCTAGCTGGTTGGGCGCATGGCACACGAACCAACCAGCCTAGCGGTTTTCCAACCCGCCAAGCTGGTTTAGGAGGAAAGGTTGCTAATTTTTCCTTCTTTTTCCTCCGGATCTTGATGCAATATTCCAAATATATTTTTGTGATCATATTGATTTCACAAATATTGCCTAGATCTTATTCCATATTTCCGGGTCATTTTTTATCGCCAACACATATCGTGTTTAAAACAAACTGAAGAATTCAACCACAACCACCCATGTCGTCATTTTCAGTTTTTCACCCGATTGAGGAAACAGAAATGAGGAAATGTGAGTACGTGCTCGGTTGACGACGGTTGGTGCAAATTCTTGTTGAGCCAGAAGTAAGCACCAAGGATTTTCCAAAGGTGGTGTCAAAGGAGCGAACAAGTCTACACCTGGCGTATACGTCTTTGGTGTTGGCATTGCGTACGTGTGCGTGGGCTCGCACGGCAGAGTCGGCCTCTGGCTTATAAGGGCATGTTTAGTTTCCAAAAAAAAATCCAAAAAATTACAGTAACGAATCTTTGACACATGTATGGAGCATTAAATATAGATAAAAAAAAATAAAATTAATTACACAGTTTAGCTATAAATTACGAGACGAATCTTTTAAGTTTAATTAGTTCATGATTGGACACTAATTACCAAATAACAACGAAAATGCTATAGTGATTTTTTGCAAAAATTTTTGGGAACTAAACAGGCCTGAGCCACTGCCGTGTAAAGGAAGAAAGCAGATAATGAACTAGGTAGTAGGAAATCGAATCATATCGGAGAGGAATCCTTGCTTGCTCGTCCGTTCCCCACAAGTTATCTGTGCTGTGATCTTGCTCACGTCCAGCACCTTGCCACGGCGAGTGGTCGTTACACTGTTCCCTACATCGCACTCGCACGCACCGCTCCGGCAGTAATCAAGACCGTCTCGAGGACGCACGCGCAACAAAAGAAAAGGAAAGCGCTCACCTTTGCTTGACAGGAGCAGTCGGTCTTTATTCAAACGCGTGCCGGGCCAGGGACTGTCGCCGTCCACCATCGCTGGCGAAGAGGACGAGCTGCTGAGCCAGGAAGCCAGGACGGTCAGCGAGGCGGCGGCGGGATTCGGCCATTCGGATGTGGAATCCAACCACTGATGAGGCGTCGTCGGCCACTTGACGAGGAGGCTCTATGCAGAGAGGAGAGAGCAGGCGAGGAGTCTGGCCCACTAACTCTATCCAGCCTACTCAGGCAGCTTCCTAACTTGAACAACGGTGATCGAGTTCGCCCATCCCATGAAAAAGACAAAACGGCACAATGATAAAACAGCCCAGCCCACCTAAGGCTGTGTTTAGTTGAGAAAATTTGGGTGAAAAGTTATTGTAGCACTTTTCGTTGTTATTTGGTAAAATTTGTCCAACTATGGATTAATTAGACTTAAAAGATTCGTCTCGAACTTTACAGACAAACTATGCAATTAGTTATTTTTTTTATCTACATTTAATACTTCATACATGTGTTTAAAGATTCGATGTGATGGATGGAAGAGAAAATATTTTGGGTACGCATGGCAAGTGAACGCGGCCTAAGTGATAATGATAAACGGAGGGCAGGGCGCCCAAGGCACATGCAGGTCCGCGGGCGCAGTTCCACCGCGCATGCGCGAGTTGAGCGCCTGATCCTGAGCGGGCACGCCGCTGCCCGCTGGCCAGCCAGTCGGGCCCGACGAGCCGCGCGTAGCAGGCCAGGCACAGGCAGGCAGCTGTAGCCTCGGACGACGCCACAGCGCGGGCCGGACAATCGTTGCGAGCCTGCATGCGATATCGTTGGCAGACGGATCGGTACGTAGCTAGCGAACGACGCGGCAGCGTCCGTCGTCGGCGTGCATGCATCGGCATCGGCGTCGCCCGGACGGGGTGGCGACGTCGACGTGCGTCGTGGCGTGGCGGATGCGCGCTCGGTTGGACGGGCCCTCACGCCGGGGGGTCGATGGCGATCGGGTCCAGCGGCAGCCGGCATGCAGAGCGATGCGTCGGCGCCATTATGCAAGCGTGGTCGCGGTCGATCAGGGATGCCGCGGGCGCGGGGCGATCCATGCATGCGGTGCACCATATATGCTGATGCAGTTAGAGAGCAACACGTGAGTCAGGGACTCAGGGTACGTTACGGCGCGTGTGGGCAAGGGGATCGATGCGATGGCTCATGGCTCCATGGGCCAATCAGCTGGCAGCCGGCCGGTCGCACATCCAGGTACGACGCGACGACGACGGCGACGGCGACCACCGTAACAGTCAGCTCAGCGCGCGCCTCTGGTTGTTCCCCTGCGCCGCCTCAATCGGAGAGCCCGACCGCTTGTCTCGCTGCTCACATCATCATGCTGCTCGCTCCGTCGTCCTCGTGGGACACAGCATTATGGGTAGAAAATGCAGGTACACACCAGAGGCCCAAGTGTGATCAGAAGGAAACTGAAAGTGACAGAGTTGGTTCTATTCGTCTATTTACAGATTTTTTACATTTAGAGATGCATGTGTCGATACTCGCTACCGTAAAATCACTATTTTACCATGTTTACTCTTCCGTTCTCAAGAGCGATTTTATTGCCTTGTGCTTTAGGAAAATGATAGGATGGAATTGTTAGTAGCATTGAAATTTGTGACTTCATTATATATATACTTCAGAAAAATATTTTTTCTCCTTCTTTCTTGGTTATTTTCATGCGATCAAATATGAGCATTGTTTCCGGATCGAACGACTCATCACATAGCGTCTTCTACCTTTCCGCACGGAGCTTGCTCACTCTCAGCTCCTCCGTCTACCACTAGTCAACCCCGTCCTACGTTCCACCAATAGCCAACCATGGTTGCTCTGCTCCCCTTACACTATTACACTAAGGCCTCGTTTGGTAAAGTTTGGAGTGGTTTCAATACTGGCTTCTTCATTGCATTGTAGAAAAAAGGTGGTTTTTCTCTCCTATGAAAATAAACTAGGAGCCGCTGAAGACACTTTTTTTTTTGCTTCACTAGCTCTGACTCCTATGTGCACTATAGCAAGAACTCAAAGCCATTTGGAACCGTGCCAAACAAGGCCTAACTCAGGGTTATCAGGCCATCCTCATGGCTTCCCCACGCTTACCTAACACAACTGTCGTCGTTGTCCTCCACCAATGGACGGTGATGGCCCTGCTATGGTACAACGCCGCTTCACTTCTCCTACCTCCTACACTAGGCTAGATTGCAATCGCAAAACATCTAGGAGCCACTAGTGGACCCAGGGCCTGGTGACCCTAAACCTCCGCCTAGGCGCACATGCCGCATTCAACTCCAATAGAATTTTATTATTGTGTAGTCCATCATGGAGAAGATTAGGCCTACTCCACTGCTTATCCCACTAAATCGTCTAAGCTCCTAAAAAGTCATGGATCCACTACTTCTACGAGCGGTTTGTGTTTTCAATTGCTTTCTAAAAATGGAGCCTATTCAAGATCGTTAGATGTGACTCTTAGATTGCACGTATTTTCTCGGTGACTCTAGAGTCTATATGCAACATATCCTTAAAAGCAAGGGGCTGATTCAAACCTTGCCATTACAAATGCCATGCTTTGGAAATATGTCATTTTTATTAACGACATTGAAAATCCACCATCAATTCTTGATTTCCTTGAACCGTGTCATTTTATATATGTGTTAAATGTACTTTGGACCCACACGCAACCAACCGTATTTCCAAATGGACGAAAATACCCCTTCTACTCCCTCTCTCTCCACTCCTAACTCGCAAGCCCCACTACTATCTATCTCCCACATCGTTTCTCTCACCATGCCGATCTCCCTGCCGCCCGCGTTGACCTCCCCCGCCGCCTACCATGCCAATGCCCTCTGTTCTCGCTAGATGTGCACTGGCGCAGCCCCCCCTCGCCGCACGGACCTTGGCACTCTCCTTCCGCATATGGACCTGGGTTGGCGTCGCCTGTTCCTCATCGTGCCATCGATGGTCGGCGAGATGAGGGAGACATATAAAATGGCATGGTTCAAGAAAAGTAGGAATCATAATGGCAGATTTCTAATATCATGAATAGTAATGGTAGATTTTCAAAGCACGACATTTGTAATGCTGGTACGATTCAAATTAACCCCAACAAAATCATGTATTGAATGTGTCGGGTGCGCAGCTCTTATATTTGTTTATTTTGTACTCCCTCCATTCTAAATTATAAGTCGCTTTGACTTTTTTTGGTGCATTAATTTTGCAATTCTAGATATAATATAAGTCTAGATACATATTAAAATTCTATGTATAAAAAAAAAGGTCCAAGCGACTTATAATTTGAAACTTCAGGCCTGATTGGTTGGTTACCAAAAATTTACCATGCCAAGGATTTGACAAACCATAGTTTTGGCTATGATTGGTTGACTACTAAAATTTATCAACTTCTCATATTTGGCTTGCCAAATCTTTATTAATTTTTTTGCCTAACTTTTAGCTTACCAGATCCTTGACATAACAGATTTTAGTAGCCAATCAAATGTACCCGAAGTACCCTACATGCTCAGCGACGAGAGAACGGGGAGGCAGCTGCGTGACAGCGTCATTTGCACGAGCATGATGCACGCATCAACTGACGATCCTATTCCTGGAAACGGACAGCTCAGTGCCCGCAGTCTCTATCTGCTGGCTGCCTCGATCGCTGCATGCATCTGCACTGAGGCACTGAACCGGGTAGCGGCCGGCTAGCTAACTGCGATGCATCGGCATCGCCATCTACAGTACTGGTGCACTTGTTGTTGGATGGACGACTGGCATGGAGGACCCACACACATTAATGCCTCATGTTACATTGTTGAGTCAGTTTAGGCCCCGTTTGTCACACCTCAGCTTCATTAGTAAAGTTGTTTTTTTAGAAAATAGTTTCATAAGCAACTTTTTAGGTGAAGCTGAGCTGTTTTGGAAAAATTGTTTGGCAAAACAGTTTCACCTACAACTTCGTGCATGGATGAGAGAGAGAAATGAGGGAAAGAGCTAGGATAAGCTACTTTTTTCAGCTTTATCCCAGCTCATATCTTTGTAGAGGAGGAGAAAAACAGCTTCACCCATAAATTTGTTTTGGAAATGAGTATTCGGCAAATAAAACAGCTCACAACAGCTTCATGAAACTGTGCCAAACAGGCCCTTATTCTATCCTTATTGGTTACAGCTCATGAAGCTGTTATGAGCTGTGCCAAACAGACCCTTATTCTATCCTTACTGGTTGTGGACTTGTGGTTGCCAGGTTGGTGTGGTGATCCATTCATTCATGTACCATGATGTACAGTGGACCGGGTTACGGATTACTACTGCTCCTTCGCAATAGCTCCACATCGACACGGCTGCACCAGGCCTAGGTCCTAGTTTTTTTTTTACAGAGTGAGGACCTCCGGGCCCAGTTCTTTCTGAACATGGACCACATGTTAGATTGTGGCCCATTATGAATATCTTGGCCTAACAACTGAGAATACCGGCCCGAGCTCTTCACGGGCCGACGGGATACGCGACCACCTGGGCCCAAAATGTCGGCAGTTTGGCCCAGATCACACACGACAGCGCGCTGAATGCAACGCAAGCGTGGCACCTGACAGAAGCTGGGGTTTCTCACAAAGAAAAGAAAAAAAAAAACAGACAGAAGCTGGGGAAACCGGCTGCAGCCTCGCCTTCTCTCCCTGCCTGTTCAACAGAGCTGAGAATGCATGCTGAAACCATCTAGGGTGCCCAGGACTTCAGTGCCAAGAATCTTCTGCGATCTCTTCTGTTCATGTCTGGCTGCTTCTGCAAACTCTGTCGCTGGTTCCGTGCAATCTGTTGACTCGACTCGAAGCTCAAGGCCTTGTTCGGCTGGCTGGCTCCCAGCCAGCCAGCAGTGCTTTTCTCTCACATCAGTTCAGCACCAGCCACCACCAGCCACCAGTCAGCAGTATTTTTCTTTCACAATAAATCAGCCTCAGCCACCAGCCACCAGCCAGCCGAACGAGGCCCAAAGTTCAGAGCTGGTACAGGCTTCATCAGATCATGACACTGATCCAAAGCTACCCAGCGCGATCCAACAGAAAGGTGTAATAGCAGCACTAAAAACACACACTTCATCCTGATGCTGATGCTGTTCATGGTAAACACAACCATACAAGGAATATTAGTACCAGTATGTTCAAACAGGGAATGTTGTGACTGTAGCTAGCGATTCCTATTCGCATTACAATGAAAGGAAGAATTAAGATCAACTGATCAGGTGCATTACATACACGCAGAATCCATTAGCTGGTCGAAATCCCAGCTCTACCTTTGTGTGGAGCAAGCAAAAATCTATATTTACAAAAGGATCAAGCTTCTATACGAGTAACATGATTCAAAGACAGCAGCTCTGCCTCACACTCACACGGGAGACTGAAACTGAAATGGAGTCAGCTAACCTGTACTCGCAGAGAAACTGAAACTGGTTCAGAGTTCAGACACAACAATACAATTAAGAAAAGCCATCCCCTCTCTGAATCTTCTCCGTGATCATTCATTGTTTTCTTGCTAGCATGGCTTCAGCCTACAGCCTCGATCTGCTCCAACAACTGTAGTTTCCTCTGGTAAGCGCTTTGCCTTGAGCTTCAGCCTACAGCCTTGAGCTCCCAGCGCCAGGGTTCGGGGGTTTTCTCGGCCTACGTGAGAAGGTCTCCTTCTTAGTGCTAATGCCCTGGGGCGGCTTGCCCCCGGCGGGTCGAGTTTTTTTTTTTAGATATAGGCTTCGAAGATTATCACAATCACCAATAGACTGAGGTAAACTCTTGATACTCCGAACATCATCCAGTTCTAGAGTTCTAAGCTTCTTAAGCCTATCAATAGATTCAGGTAGAAATGTAAGTCTAGTGCATTTTATTACATGAATGGCCTGCAAGTTCCAACAATCCGAGAGAGCTTCTGGGAGTACCTCACAGTTAACATTGGATATTTCAAGATATCCCAAGTATTCAAACTTTGACACAAACAGAGGCAATGAGTCAGCAGCTATATACTTCAATATAATAGTACGGACACACCACTGCTTGTTCATTGTGTTGTCGAATGTGAGGTCACGGCCAGAAACATAGAGTGCGCGGACCTTGCCACATAATTTGTTGTCAAGCCTCCCAGTGCATGAAGTCAAAGATAGGTATCTGCATCTCTTTATTTGATCGTTTGTTTCTATCTCAGACACAAATTCATCATGTAGAATTTGTCTAGCGAGATCATGAATCAGGTCATGCATTTTGCATCCTACATCACCACCTGTGGGCCAATATTGTACTTGATCTTGAAGGAACCCCAATTTAAGAAGGGAGTCAAAGTAGTCCTTTCCAACATCTTCTGGTTGTCGACCTTGGTTTGTCGGGACGAAGCCATGAGCTATCCATTGAGAAATCAAATGGCGCCTGTTGATTACATAGCCTCTTGGAAATATAGAGCAATGTACAAAACAAGGCTTTAGATGATCTGGTAAATGAACAAAACTCAACCATAAGCATGCAAATACTCTATGTTCGTCATCCTGAACATCTAATAAATTACTATTGCTTATGGACTGCCATTCTTCAATTCCTTTCATTCCATGGAGGACACCTGCAATAACTTTAATTGCAAGAGGCACCCCACCACATTTGTTCACAATCTCTATCCCGACTTGTAGGAATTCAGCATCTAGAGCTTTCATGGCAATTCCAAAACATTGCTGAAACACTTTCCAGCTATCTACCTTAGACAAGAATGGTAGGTCATATGCATAGCTAGAATCCACTGCCTCTGCAACTTTTCTACTACGAGTAGTCAGTAAAATACTACTGCCAGGTGCACCACTCTTTAAATGTACCATGAATCGCTCCCAATCAACACGATCCTCTGTCCAAACATCATCCAAGACAGCTAGGAACCTCTTTCCAGCTAACTTGCCTGCGATAGTTCTGCTCACATGCTGCAATGGGAGATGGTCAGGCATTCCACCAGTAATAGCTTCAAACAACTTCTCCACAAGCTTTTCAACAACAAATTCTCTTGACACATGAACCCACAATAGAACATCAAAATGGTTTATAATGTTACCATCATTAAACACTAGTTTCGCGAGAGTAGTTTTACCCGAGCCACCTAGCCCAATGACTGAAACTATCTTTATTCTTTGTTGGTTGTTAGTCTCTATCAGCTCAGATGTTATTTGATTCTTCTCTCGGTCCCTGCCAAATATTGATGTCTCATCCACAATAGTATACAATGGCACCTCTCCAATTGTCTTTCTTGTATGCTGAACAGGATGATCTGCTGGCATGCTATTTGCTATTGTGCTATAGTCACTCCTTCCTTTCACAATTGCATCAAATCTGCTCTTTATTGCCTTGATCTTGTGAGCTATCTTAAATTCAGACACAGCTGATTTAGGTTTTGTCAACAAGTATTTGACCAAGGTATTCTTGCCACCAGTAACTTTTATGTCTTGTTTTTCAGCCTCGATGTGGAACTCATGGACTAAATCTTCAGCATCATAAGCAGCTTCTTTCAAGTTTTTGAGCCATTTAGATGATCGGCCATTTCGTATTGCTTTATCACCTACTGTATGCAACCACTCGTTGATGTCCTCAACTAGATCCTGAAGTTCCTGAAGATCTTTGGCTACACCTGCTTTAGAGCTGAACTCTTTGATTGCAAGAGGAGCTAACTTCGTCCCCACAATCTTCAATACAGCTGATACCAAGGCAACTTCCATCCCACCCGTATTTATCGAAGTGTCTCCCTTGCTTGTACCCTGCAAATTAAATTTGCCAAGAGCTGCAACCTTTTTTTTTTTGCATAAATGAGCTACAATAATCTTTGCGTTAGAACTTATAACCACTGTAATTCGTTGCTACACACAGTGCGTATGCACCTGAATGCCTGATTATTATTTATTTTCTCTGTTTGCTAACTCTCTGTTATGTATGATTCGTGCAGACAATGATCTGGTGTCATAGAAATGGTGTGCATGAATTAGTGGGTGCTAACAGTGATAGACATCTGACCTGGGAAAACACCCTTTAGACTTCACGCTCTTGAGGTGTTTCTTTGCAAGCAAACTCCTATGTTCTTCTTGTTTCTAACATCACCAGGAAATTAACATGAATGAGACGAAACACAGGGTATGACACATACTTGAAAGTCAGTTGTATAAGATAGGGGTCAATATACCGAAGCGCTGGCATCGGAGAAGAATAGATTAACTGTGTCGTTCTTGTACAGAATGATTGCCAGCCTCCTGTAAATAGAGTTCCCCTGAGAAGAGGCAGAAGGAAAGTAAATTTATCCACCAAAGAAAATAGCATATGCCAAGGAAGAAATTGATAAGCATGAAAAGAGCAACAAGGAAATGAAATTATTCTGGTTTTGAGGATACTAGATACCTTGGGATCTGATCAAATGACGTGTGCTGTGCAATCTCCAAATGTTTTTGTCCATGCAGATCGGAGCATGCGAGGCTTGGGCTGCTGAAACTTTCAAGGAATGCAACTCAGACTGCAGGTCTGCAGAGAACTTTTCGTAATTTTTGGTGCTTCAGTGGCTTGTCGCTGTCAATAAGAAATATTATCACCTATCGAGAAAGAGATGTGCACTTAAAAATTGCCAGGTCTGGACGGCCAAATGTCCCCATCGAACAGAGATTTATACAAAAAATTGACACTAATGTTCCTTCGTTGCAATGTGGTTGCCAGTTGAATTACTTGCATTGAAAAGGATTGCCACCACTAGTGACTTAAAAACCTTTAAGGTACCACAAGCTGAGTTGGAAACACATACTAAAAATGACACGGTTTTGAAGCCATCTTTAGGCATGCACGATAGGGACGATAGCAAGGATTTAAACTAGGTGGAAAGTTGTGGAGACGTTTGCTACGAAATAGTTATCACCCATTTGACACCCTCCCCCTCAAAAAAAAACTTCACAAAATTGCCACCCTCCTAACACTTTGGTGTCATGTCACCCAACTTTTAGGCTAAAGTAAGTGCTAAATCACCCTGATTCAAAAAAAGTGCTAAATCACCCACATTTAGTCCAAAAGCTGGGTGACATGGCACTAAAGTGTTGAGATGGTGGCAATATTGTGAAATCTTTTGGGAGGGTGTCAAATGGGTGATGGCTGTTTGGTAGGAGGGCAATTCCTGAAATTTCCCCATTTGCTGGGCTGGACCTTGGACTGCGCCATAAAAACTAGGCTCTCTCGTTGACACTTCAGGGGAAATTTACATATTTACCAATATAACGACCGCCACTCGTCCGTTTCTCATCCTTAGGATGGCAATTACAAATTTACCAGATGAGAGAAGTTTTAACATCCGTTTTACCACTTTTGCGCATGTGGCATGCCACGTTGACACGTTGGCACCCAGTCAGCATGGACACGCGAAATGTTCTTGCTACCCCTGACCTGCTCCTCTCTCTTCCTCTCTGACACTCAGGTCCTGCAGCTCCCTATCACTGCCAGGTGGGCCCCACTCGTCAGCTTCGTCTTCCACCTCCAGCACCTGGATGGGATCACACAAAGAAGCTCCACCTATCGGCAAGGGTGGGCGCGGTCCCCGCCATGGGCGAGCTCGGCAGTGCAGATGGACCACGGGCGAGCTCAGTGCCTGCTCACGTCGCTTGCCCCACCGGCAGCAGTTTTGCTGCATGATTCTAGTGTTAGGTTTGATCTCCCACCAGTTAGGTCCAATGACCTTTTGGGCCTTGCTCTCACACCCTGATCGGGGGCGCCCAACCCTACATGGTTGGTGGGCCCCATCACACTGCGCTATATATAGAGGTGGGGGCCGGCCTGTTCTAGGTACGAGGTTTGCCCTCAGCCGCCACTCCCCACCGATATTCCCCGATCCCGATCTGAGAAGGGATGCAGCCAGTGACCGGAAGCCACCACCGTCTCCACTGCGCCACCGTCTTCACTGCGTCGATCCCCTCTCCACTGACAGTCATTGCCGGCACACAGAATGGCACTAGCGAACGAGACTCCGGCCGGCGCTTCCTCCACCTCAGCCGCTGCGACGACTACGACGTTCGATGGTCTGCGTCTCGTACTCCACCAGTCCCTTTTCACTTTGCAGTAAACGATGTACTAGGACTTGGTACACATTGTAATCACTGAACATGAACATGTACCCCGATCTAATGAACCTAAGATGAATGATACTTAACATTGGTACCGGAGCCACGGTTATTGAAAGAAATATAGATCGGGAAAAACAAAGAAAGGTCGAACCGTTTTCGGATCGGCAAAGAACAAGTTTGAAACCCTAACCGGGAAATGGGGAAGAATCGAATCGAACCATGATGAATCCCTAACCCTACGGAGATTGAGGGGACCTACCCTGGCCCCATTATCCTCACCGCCGGTGGCCTTTACTCGCTGGTACAGGAAGACAACCATGCGGTTGCTCATCGGCGCGCAGGGAAGAAAGCGAGTCGCGGCACACGCTCCTGGCTCTGGGCACCGCCTGCGGGACCGCTCGACGGCGACGAGCTCAGCCTAGGGCGAGCTCGCACGCCGGCGATGGGCCCGGCGGCGGCACCACAATCTTTTTTCCCTCCGGCTGTCACGGCCTATGATGTTGCTGTCCTACTGCTGTGCGGCGGCTGAGAGAAACACGGGGAAGAAGAGAATGAAAATGTGACCTAGGGTTTGGGGAAGCCGGTCACCCTGGCGTTTTGATCTCCCGATCGCCACGGTGGACCGTCGGATGACGCTAGATGGCCAGGATCGTCTCGGGCCAGAAAAGGCACAGGCGTGGCGAGCGCGGGGGCCGAATTGCTGGCCCAGGCCCAGGTTGCGGCCTGGGCGCGGCGTCCCCTCCGACCAACCAAGCAGGCCATGCGTGCGCGGGGCGCAAAGCCGGTCACGGGCTGAGTTTGGCTGCTGGGCCGCGTGCTGCGCCACTTGGGCCTCTGCTGAGCGCAGAGCGCACGCGATCGCGGGTGGGCCGCAGGCCGAGCGAGGCATGCGAAGGAGAAATGTGTCTTCGGGCCAAAATAGAAGAAGATGATGAACTTCGTTTTTTTCAGAAGCAGTTTTTGACATAATTTTGATCAATTTGAATTGAATTTGATGTGAATTTTTCTGTGCAATTTTGTCCAGCGATATTTTGCTTAGAAAACAGTGAATTTTAAGTGTTTCTGGAAAATAATAATATGAAAGATTATTAACGTTTTCGCTGTGCATGATAATTATTGTTCTCTTTTGATTAAATTTGAACCAACGGGATAATTTAATTTTAAGAAAAGTGATGAATTTCTAATAATTTTGATGAGATTATGATGTTATTTTCTGACCAACGTTGTTAATAACAATATTATAATTTTTGATCTATGAGAAATTATGCATTAATTTTACTTCTGCCCAACGGTGATGTAAAATGTTTGCATAGATTAATTATATGTTTCAACTTGACCAACGTTGAGTTAAAGCATGTGATTTTATGTATGAACTTTTCTCACTTACTCTGGTGTGGTTTCAGGAGGCAAATGCATTGTGAACATCGCGAACATCCTGACACTCAATGGGTGCAATTACCGTGTGTGGCGGGAGAAGTATGAACTGGAACTTGCGTTAGGAGAGGTCGATTTTGTAATCACCTCACCGTGTCCTACTGAGCCAGACGGCCCGGTGAGAGGCGAAAATGAATCTGACGTGGATTTCGCTGCTCGAAAGCGTGATCATGCTGAGATAAGAATAAAATATGACCTTGAACATAGATAATGGACTCTCCAACCGCAAGTGTCTGTTGGTGGCCAAGGCCACCATAGAAGAACAGATAAGGGGCTCAATCCCTGAATGTGCTACTGCCACAGAATATCTTGAGAAAATCAAGAGTCAGTTTACTAGGTCTACCAAGACCACAGCAAGTTCACTGATTAAGAAGCTTGTGAATGAGAAATACACTGGTGGTAGCATAAGGGAGCACATTTTAAAGATGGACACTATGGCATCTAAGCTAAAGGAAATGAATTTAAAGGAAGATGATTTCCTAATTCATTTGATTTTTACTTCTTTGCCAAAAGAATATGACACCTTCATTATGAACAACAATATACAGCCTGAAAGATGGGGCATAGAAAGGCTTATCTCAATGTGTGCTCAAGAAGAGGAGAGAATAAAGTCCTCACAGGGTGAATCTGCTCATTTTGTGAAGGATAACAAAAGAAAGAACTTTAATGACAAGAATTCTAAACCACAAGGGAAACCTAAGTGGGATAAGAAAAATTCATTTTCCTCTAATTCACAGGGAAAGAAACCTCAGGATTCTGAGAATTGGCAATATGGTGGAGCTAAAAAAGATCAGTGCAAGCACTGCTTCAAGAAGGAACACTACAAGAGGGATTGTCTAGACTTCCTGAAATCTCTACTAAAGAAAGGTGATGAATTTATTATATTTATAGATGAATCCCTGTATTTAAGTTATGCTAAATCCACTTGGTGGATTGATTCAGGAGCAACTACTCATGTTGCAAATTCTTTACAGAGGTTAAGTGGGACGAGAACCTTAACGAGGAGAAAGAACGATTAAAGTTGTAAATGGAGTGCAAGCCAATGTTGAAGCCATTGGAAATTTATCTTTAGAATTTAATAATGGTTTTGTACATAGACTTAAAGAAGTACTTTATGTTCCCTCTTTGCGTAGAAATTTAATAAGTGTTTCGAAACTTGAAGATGATGGAATTGATTGTCATTTTGGTGATGGCAAATGTAAGATACTTGTTAATAATGGATGTATTGGTCTTGCCTTCCGATAAGACAAGCTTTATTTATTATCTCTTGATAGAAATACGAATAATGTATGTGATGAGAATATGAATGATTCCCCATCTACGAATGTAACTAAGAAGCAGAAGAGAATTGATACTGTCTCTTCGAAATTATAGCATTGTCGCTTGAGCCATATTTCGAGGGGGAGAATAGAACGATTGGTTAAAGAATCAATTCTCCCGCACTTAGAATTTTTAGATTTAGAACAATATGTTGATTGTATCAAAGGAAAATATGTCAAGAAAATTAAGAAAGATGCCAAATGAAGCACAAGAATCTTAGAAATAATCCACACAGACATATGTGACCCATTTCCTGTGAAAAGTGTGGATGATTATAATTCGTTTATAACATTCACAGACGACTACTCTCGTTAGGGTTATATTTATCCCATTAAAGAAAGATCGGAAGTATTGGATAAATTCAAAAATATTTAAAGCTGAGGTTGAAAATCAGCACAATAAGAAAATAAAGATAGTATGATCAATCCGAGGTGGAGAGTACTATGGGCAACATACCCCATATGGCTAAATTCCTAGACTATAAAGTTTCTACAGTAAAATGGCATAGTCGCTCAGTACTCCACACCAGGGGAGTCTCAGCAGAATAGAGTGGCTGAAAGACGTAACCGTATCTTAATGGATATGGTAAGAAGTATGATAAGTTACTCCACATTACTGATTAGTTTATAGATGGAGACACTAAAAACCGCCATTCACATACTTAATCAAGTACCAAGCAAATCAGTGTCTAAAACACCGTATGAATTATGGATAGGAAGGGAACCCTCACTTAACCATTTGCATGTGTGGGGCTGTCCGGCTGAGGCAAAAGTGTTTAACCCAGATATAGGAAAGTTAGTCTCCAAGACAGTCAGCTGCCATTTTATTGGCTATCCAAAAAGATCGAAAGGATATCGCTTCTATTGTCCTGACAGACATACGAAGATTGTAGAAACAAGACACGCTGTCTTCTTGGAGGATAACATGATCAGGGAGAGCATAGTAGCACGAGAAATAAGCCTATAGGAGAAACGGGTACATGTACCCACTCCGATGGTTGAAGAACCATTTTTCACGCTACCTATTGCTGTTGCGCCGACAGTGCAGGACACTATAGTGCCAACACTTGTTGCAAGTTCTCCCGTAGCGATAATGAATGAACATGAGGAACCTGTCCTTGAGGAGCCTGTCATTGAGGAACCTATAGAACCAAATATCGCACATGAAGAAGAACGGAAATATCCCAATGTGGAACAAGTGCCAGAGGCACCTAGAAGGTTTCAAAGAATAAGAAGATCAACTATTAATGATGAGTATGAAGTTTATGAAACAGAAGAATTTCAGATGGGGGATGATTCCACCTCATTCGAAGAAGCCATGAGAAGCGACCACTCATCAAAGTGGCTTAAGGCCATAGAAGATGAAATGAAATCAATGAGTACCAATAAAGTTTGGGAATTAGAAATTATTTCTAAAGGAGCAAAAACATTAGATTGTAAATGGATCTACAAAACAAAATATGACTCTCAAGGAAATGTAGAAAGATTTAAAGCGTGACTTGTGGCGAAAGACTTTACGCAAAGAGAAGGGATTGATTACAATGAGACGTTTTCTCCGGTCTCATGTAAAGATTCCTTCAGAATTATAATGGCACTTGTAGCCCACTATGATTTGAAGTTACATCAAATGGATGTAAGGACGACATTCCTTAACAGGGATTTGGAAGAAAATATTTATATGGCACAACCGAAAGGTTTTGTTGTAAAAGAAAATGAAAATATGGGATGCTGCCTAAAGAAATCAATCTACGGATTGAAGCAAGCCTCAAGACAGTGGTATTTGAAGTTTGATAGAATGATAAAATGTTTTGGGTTTAAGAAAAATATTGAGGACAATTGCGTTTACGCAAAGTTCAAAAATAGAAAGTACATATTTCTAATTTTGTATGTGGATGATATCTTACTTGCTAGTAGTGATATCAATCTACTAATAGAAACGAAGAAATTCTTGTCCTCAAACTTTGATATGAAAGATCTTGATGAGGCCTCGTTCATTTTGGGAATAGAGATTCACTGAGACAGAAGAAAGGGGTTCTAAGATTATCGCAAAAGACATATATAGAAAAGGTTCTGAAGAAATTTAGTATGCATGTGTGCAGTCCTTCACCTGCTCCTATTGTCAAGGGCGATAGATTTGGGGAACATCAGTATCCCAAGAACCAATATGAAATTGACCGAATGAAAACGGTACCGTATGCTTCAACAGTTGGAAATTTACAATATGCTCAAGTGTGTACACGCCCTGACTTAACTTTTGATATAGGTTACTTGGCAGATATCAAAAGAATCCATGGATTGAACATTGGAAATTAGTGAAGAAAGTCCTGCGTTATTTGCAGGGTACGAAAGGCCTCATGTTAACATATAGAAGATCTGATTCCCTGCAGATAGAGGGGTATTCAGATTCCGATTATACGGGAGAAGAAAGAAAATCCACGTTAGGATATATATTTACTCTCGCAGGAGGGGCTATATCGTGGAAAAGCTCCAAACAAACTGTAACTATATCCTCGACGATGTATGTTAAGTTCGTAGCATGCTATGAGGCAACGGGGCAGGTGAATTGGCTGAAGAAATTCATATCCAGATTGAAAGTGATTGATAATATCAATGAACCACTGAGATTGTATTATGATAACAACCCAGCGGTACAGTATGCTCACAACAATAGGTCAAGTGGTGCTGCCAAACACATTGACATAAAGTACTATGTTGTGAAAGATAAAGTTCGGGATCTGAAAGTCCCTAGTTTGGTTTTGGCTAATTGATGAAACCTAGGACTAACCTTTGTATCTAAGTGGATGATTTAGATAAAGGTGGTCATTGCATATGAGACATGACATTGACTCATATGACCAAGATGGTGAAGACCAAGATGAGGCTTGGCTCGATGGACCGGTTGTGAAGGTAAAGGGCAAGTCGAGGCTTCGAAGCGAAGGACCATGCGATGGTGAAGCTTGAGCAAGACTTAGCGCCAACGGACCGATGCAACGGTGAAGAGCAAGTGAAGTCAAGGTCGATGGATCGAGACGGTCATGTGATGATATGAAGTGGATCATATCATTTGGAGAAACAAAATGGGCTCAAGGCAAAGGTATAACCATAGGGCCATTTTGTTTTACACTCAAGACACCATAGAGGGTGTGAGTGGTTTAGGATCGATAGCCGAACTATTAAGAGGGGAAGTCTTATCGGTTATTCGATGCACGGGTGCCACTAGGTGAATTCATGAAGTGCATTGCATGTAGGGCCTAGTGAGCTAATTGGAAAACCTTTGAAAATGATTGAGAAAAAGCTAACACACAAGCACATGGAGATGTACACTTGATGGTGTTGGCACATTTGCAAAGGTGGCGTTGGTCGCGCTGTGGTTTGCGGGTAGAGAGGGGTTTGGGTTCCTCTCTCCCTCCCGCCGAGCGTGCGAGCACGGGATTCAAGCGATTTCGGGGAAATGAAATGCCTATTTTCCACTACGCCGGAAGTCGGAAAAGAAACAGAGGCGAACGGGGTTACTGAGGTGACCGGACGCTGCACCGGACGCGGTCACGGTGTGACCGGACGCGTCCGGTCAGTACAGCGCAGGAGTCGGGCGCGCGGGCTAGGGTTTACAACCGGCGCGTCCGGTCACTCGCGGGACCGGCGCGTCCAGTCAGGCGCCCTAAGGGAACTGCAGTTCGCAAGGTCGATCGGACGCGGTGAACGTCCGGTCACACACGATCGGACGCGTCCGGTCATCGAGGGAGCTTACTGGACTCCAACCGGATGCTGGCACTGTCGCGTCCGGTCATCTTCTGGAGCGCGTCCGGTCATTGCTTCGCGGGCGCGCGGTACTGTGCGACCGGCGCGTCCGGTCGATTGAGCAGCGCGTCCGGTCATAGCGTTTGACCGTTGGCGCACAGTGACCGTTGGAGGATCTAACGGTCGCGTTTGAATTCGAGGGACACGTGGACGTCGCAGGGCGACCGGACGCAGTGAAGCATGTCCAGTAAGTTTCGACCGGCGCGTCCGGTCATCCCGAAAAAAAAACGGTCAGTGGAGTGGCAACGACTCTATTTGGATAGGATGCTTATAAATACTCGTTGGCCGGCCCTTGGGGAGCTCTCTTGGCATTTCTAACACTCTTGTGCATCCTTTGAGCTAGAGCTACTCCTTCCACTCATCTCTCTTGCTTGTTTGCAAATCAAAAGTGAGATTGAGTGATCCCAAAGTGCATTGCATAGCTTGAGGGCATCTAGTGGCACTTGTGGGTGGTTTAGCCGGTGGATTTCTTGTTACTCTTGGAGAGTACCGCTCCTAGCCGGCTTGGAGATTGTTGGAGGCGTTGGCAAGAGAAGGTGATTGTTCTTGGCCACCTCCGGTTGATTGTAAGAGGTTCTTGTGCTTTCCTCGGCGGGACGCCAAAAGCAACTCTATTACATTGCGCGTGTCATTGAGTTACCTCACTTGAGAGTGGTGTCTTGCGGTGCCTTGCGGGGCATGCCTTGAGGGGCAAGTGACTTGAGGGTCACACCGAGGAACCATCTAAGTGTTGGTCGACACAACCGGTGACGTAGCTTGTCGGTGCACAAGTGAACACCGGGTGAACAAAAATATTGTGTCTCTTGTCTCCCGGTGATTGGTCTTCATATTGTGTTGTTGTCAATATTGATTGATTGTATATCATCTTGGTGATTGGCAACATCTTCACTCCACCGACGGTATAAGATTCACAATCCTATCTCTTGCATTTACTTTTACTAGATTATCTTGTGTAAGCTCTAGTGGTAGGCTTTGCTAGTGTTGTTAGCTTGTTCACTAGTGTAAGTTTAGTGACATAGCCCTTGTGTGAACTAGAGATCATAATCTACTAGACTTGTGGATAGGAGGCTTGCATCACAACCGTAGGCTAAGCAAAACTCGCTTTTGCGCCGTTTGTTGTTCTAACTAGTTTGCTTAGTGTTTCTTGTAGAAATTTTTATAGGCTATTCACCCCCCTCTAGCCATCTAGGACCTTTCAGGATCATATAATAAATCTTGAGCATATAAGTATAGATAAAATACTCGCGGATCTGCTTACAAAGGACTTACCACCTAACATGTTTAGAGAACATGTAGCCGCCATAGGTTTAAGGGAAATCCTATGATTCCCGAACATATGAAGGGCCCAGAAGAAAGTTTCATTCCAAAGCAGAGAAGTGTGTTGTGGCTGTTAGTCTAACGACACTAATTGCTATGACGATGAGACAATTCAATGCACTGATCCGTAATAGAATAGGATAGAAGCAAGAAAGATATGAATGAAAGTTTTGAGTAAGAAATTAAAGAACGAAGAAAATGATGAGAGATCAAGGGGAAGAATGTTAAGTTTGATCTCCCACCAGTTAGGCCCAACGGCCTTTTAGGCCTTGCTCTCGCGCCCTGATCAGGGGCGCCCAACCCTATATGGTTGGTGGGCCCCTGTCACACTGCGCTATATATATAGGTGGGGACCGACCGGTTCTAGGTACGAGGTTCAACCTCGGCCGCCACTCCCTACCGATATACCCCGATCCTGATCTGAGAAGGGGCGCAACCAATGACGGGAAGCCGCCACCGTCTCCACTGCGCCACCGTCTTCACTGCGTCGATCCCCTCTCCACCGACAGTCGTCGCGAGTGCACAGAATGGCACCGGCGAATGAGACTCCAGCCGACGCTTCCCCCACCCCGGCCGCTGCGACGACTATGGCGTTCGATGGTCTGCATCTCGTACTCCACCAGTCCCTTTTCACTTTGTAGTAGATGATGTACTGGACTTGATACACATGGTAATCACTAAACATGAACATGTACCCCGATCTAATGAACCTAAGATGAATGATACTTAACATCTAGCAACCATAAACGTTTCGTCGTAGTCAAACCAAGCATTGCAACCGGTGCAAGCAAAGGCAAGCATGCAACTTAAAATTCCACCGAAAGAGGAACAAGAATCTGAGGAGCCAGACCTTGGGCAAGTAGTGCACGGGCACAGATGGCGTGGTGCAGCTGAGGAACCTGTCGAGATTCCCTGCCTCATCCAGCGCCGTCGCCGGGGGAGCAGTGATCGCATCCGCCGCCTTGGCGGAGGAGGCTGTCGGCGCGGACACGGGCGGCGGCTTGGAGGGCGTAGCGTCGGCCTGCCTCTCGGGCTCCTTGACCGGGGCGGGCGTCTCGGCCGGTGGCATCTTCTGCTGCCTGGCGGTGGCGGCCCTGGGCGTGAGCGTCCCCGCCGCCGAGGATGATGGGCGCTGCTGCTCTTGTCCCTAGGCCAGGCCCTTGAGCCGCTGCAGCTGCTCCTCCTGCTGCTGGCGGCGCATGTGGGGCGGGCTGTAGAACCAGTATGCGACGCCGCCGCCGGCACCGCGCGAGGAGGAGGAGGAGCTCGTCTGATTCCATCGATTTCCTCTCTGTATCTGCAGGCACCGAGCTCGCCCGTGGTCCACCTGCGCCGCCGAGCTTGCCCGTGGCGGGGACCGCGCCCACCCTTGCCGGCAGGTGGAGCTTCTTCGTGTGCTCCGATCCAGGTGCTGGAGGTGGAAGACGAAGCTGACGAGTGAGGCTCACCTGGATAGTGGTAGGGAGCTGCAGGACCCGGCTCTCAAAGAGGGAGAGAGAGGAGGACGTCAGGAGCAGCAAGGACATTTCGCGTGCCTACGCTGATTGGACGCCAACGTGTCAGGCAGACGTGGCGTGCCAAATGCGCAAAAGTGGTAAAACAGATATTAAAACTTCTCTTATCTGGTAAATTTGTAATTGTCGTCCTAAGGATGAGAAACGGACGAGTGACGATAGTTATAATGGTAAATATGTAAATTTCTCACACTTCGATATTGGTCACAATGATATTATCCATTCCTGCAAAGAGAAGAAGCGCATAAAAATTGTGCCTCCTCTCTAATTACTCCCTCTCTCCAGAAATGATAAAGAAATTTTACGAGAGAAAAATCATATAAAGTAGATTTTGACCCCCTAACTTCTATTTTAATATGTAATCAATTGCTAAATAATCAATATTATCTCATAGGCACTTTAAACACAAACATATTGATGCAACTTTTATAGACCATAATAAACATGCACATATTGACTAACCGTTGGTTAAACTTTGGAAAAATTTGACTTTTTTTCTCAAGTTGGCGGACAAGCCCGCTAGCATCCCTAGCTGAGGGAGTAAGTCTGAAGTCTGAACGACATACTCTGATTTGGTTTGACTGCAACCCAACATACCCTGCAGCATCTGTGCTGTGCGTGCTCGTGCCCAACCTTGCGGAGGGGGAGGTGAACTAACTGCCGCCCGTCAGCAAATTGATGCGCCTGGCTCTCCTGCATCCGCGCCAAGATGTCCGAGAGCCACACCAGCTCTGCGTCGAACACCTCGGCTGCCCCTCTCCTTAAAAACTTGTTGGAGACATTCTCACAAACAGGTGCTGGGCACGCGCCGTGGCATGTGTGCCGACCACCTTACCGTGGCTATGGTAACTACGAGCATGTCGACAGATGCAAGCACCTCGTTGTAGCGGTCCTAACTACGCTGGCGGCACCGGGCACCGGCGGGCTTCGGACAGAGTTTTGCGTCGCTAGCAGGCGGAAGGGAAGAACAGCTTCGATAGTTCAGAATTGCCTTCCCCCTCAGGAGGAGTCAGGACAGAATGCATTACATGGTCCAGCTGCGTGGACTCAAATGGATTCGGGTCATGGCCCATTTACTAGAAATCCACAGGCCGCTCATTGTCTAAGTGATTATCGATAGACTCCCACTGTACAGATCATGGCCTGGACGATTACATGGGCTAAGTACAGATCATGGGCTGAGTGTACAGGACTCCCACTGTACTAGTCTAGAATAGAAGCTCGTGGGCTGCGCGCCTGTACAGAAGACACTGTACTAGTAATAATTTCTAGAATTTGCTAAAAAAATAATATCTAGAATAAAAACACTATTATCTCAGACACACTGTACTATATATGGCCATGCAGCCCGCAGCACGAAGGCCCGGCCCAAGCATGGCACGGCCCAAGCGGCTCCGTGCCCGTGCCGGCCCGGCCCGAGACACCAGGGCGTCTTGGGCTGCTCTCCCAGCACAGCACGGCCCGCAAAAATAGCATCGGCCCAACAAAGGCCTGCCTACATCTCAATCCCATCCCTAACCCTAAATGGCCCATTCACGTACTCGGCCATTCCCTTTCCACACCGCCCTCACCCGTGGCTGTCATCTTCTCGGTCCTCTCCGCTTTCCCCATCGCAACCCGCCGCACACTCCACTCCTCTCCCCGTCGCACCACGCAACTCCTCGATTCCACCTCCTCTCCCCGTCGCACGAGACTGCTCGACGCGGTCGGCAACCCCCTCGACCTACACGGGCGCGGGCACGGCCACACCTCTCCACCGCCTCCGCGGCCAGCGGCCCCCTCGACCACGTGCGGCGGCATCTCTCCACCTCCTCTGCTTTGCTGGTGGCCTCCTCCGCGCGCCAGCACCTCTCCACCGCCGGCATCCCCTCCTCGACTCCGCGCAGCAGCGCCTCTCCACCGCGTCCGCAGCCGGCACTCCCTCCCCTTCGACCCCGTCCTCTCTACCCCTACTGAAGTGGGCCACGGGCTGGCCCGGCCTGCTAGATTTCTCGTGCTTCTTAGGTCGGCCTGGCATGAAAAGCGGCCCAGCAGGCCATGCCTGGGCCGTCGACCAAGCACGACGCCCAGCTCGGCACGGCCCGAGTAGCACGGCGTGCCGTGCCGGCCAGATCCCCTTCGGGCCATGCCTGGCATGGGCCCGTGTGGCACAACCGCCCAAAATAACACACTAACGGAGGTACTTGCCTTCCTCTAGGCACTAAGTACTCCGCCAGCGGCTATTCCAGCCGTTTCTGTCGAGCACACCCAACGGGAGAACTCGAAACCGTCCACATTTTCATCCAGGATCCAATAATAAAAACGAGTACAATACTTAGTTTATTCCATACAACATAGTCTTTAGAAATAAGTTATTACAATACCAAGTTCAGAGTATGGAATTAAAACAGCGGAAGTAAATATCTAGCGAGCGTAGCAAAGATCCATCTAAGCCCAGCGGACGATCCTCCACACAAAGCCTCAAGCAGCACCTGCAACAGAGGTAAAATAAACCCTGAGTACACAATGTACTTGTAAGACTTACTCGACTAGGAATAATTTCCCGACTCCAAGGATCATGATAGGCTTTTTGGCTACTGGTTCAAGTTTGTAGAAAAGCATTACTACTAGTGGATCTTTATTGCAGTTCTTTTATTTGCCATCTTTTAGTTTATCAGCTAACCATCTATGTAAGCACTTATGCTATTTTCAAACAAGAGTTGGTCAATACAAATCCATCCTTATTCATCTTTTCTCTTTCAGTTCTTACTACGATGCTCGGATCAAGTCATATCAGACCGCTTACGCGGCGATTCGCGAATCAATGTAGCCCAGTTGGGTACCCCGAAAAACACACGCCCCGCCCGTACCGAGGTACAAACGGGACCAATCCATTATCCTCCTATCAAGAGAACCGAGTCCCCGTCCATACTGGGACTCCAAGCCCTCGCCCTCTCGCGGTGCTTAGACCTCCTAATACCCATATATAATCCACCTTCAGTTGGTCCGGATGGAGCCGGAACCCATGACAAGAGAATAACAAGTCTTTCTAGCCCCCATCCGTTAGTATATGCTCGGGATAAGGAGATCTGTGACCTGACAACCATCCAAATACAACGACCGGTCCTTAACCGACTCGGACAGGGAAACAATGTAACCTAGTGATGCCCTGTTGGCCGCAGGACACCCCTTGTCACATCCACCACTACCAAACCACATCCCTGCCCGGTCACCATTTCATCTGCCTTTATTTCCATGTTAATCATAGTGATAATAATGATCACCTATCGTGAACAACACCATGTTGTTCACGCTAACGAAACCTAAGCATGGCACTACACGACCTAAACTAGTAGGACTCTTGTGTAGTAATATTTATGCAAGTGAGTTTTAATAGAACTCCTAAAACGTAAATGCACATGTAACATAGATATCCTATTGTCATTTCAAAATAGAGGTTATGCACCGGAGCTTGCCTTGGGCATCCTGGTGTGCAGCAAAGTTAGTGGTTGATGGCTCCGGGGCTCCTTCCTGCATAGGGACCTCCTCCTCGTACACCTCCACTATCTCCTCGTACTCCGGCTCCTCCGCAGCCACGTACTCCACTATCTCGTGATCTATATGCAAGAATGATGACATGACTTAATGCAATGACAACAGCAGCTCTTAAAATAACAATAACTATTACTAAGCTACTAAGCTAGCTCTAATGACTAACATAATAGACTGTCTACTTATTCTTACTAAGCAAGAGTAAACTGATCCAATTAATCTTTACTCATTAAATTGCATACTCTTCATTTGTTTCCGATTTAATTTTTACTACGGCTAGGGAAACTTAGCTATCACATCTAGTAAGCTATTCAAGGACTACAAAACTACAGCAAGCACCTAATAAAATCATGAAGCTACCGCAAAAGTTTCAAAGCTAAAGCTATTACCCACTTGCCACAAAAATTTCTACAAGATTTATCATATTAATATTAAGCACTTTTGATTGATTTAATAGACTTTAGCATCACCACATATAGGTATGATCTAACTACACTAACAGGCAGATAATGATTTTAGAAAGAAGAATCGAGTGATTCAGAGATCATATGGTGAAGATATTGATTGCGCAAAGTAGCTGTTAATCATCTCTAGAAAATCAAAGGGGATTAATTAACTCATGACTTAATCTCTCGCGACGTGCTCATAGTTGCACTGGTGGTGCCCTAGTCTTTAATCAAAGAAATAATGAAGAAGGATGGCGCTGCTAGGGAGAGATAGAGGAAGTACTGGAGGGACTCACGAGATACTCACCGCAATCGACTGGTGCTTCGGAGATAAATCGATAGACGCAGCTTACTCGGGCAAGATCAGAGGAAGTTGATTTTGGAGGAAGAAGAAATGAGCAACGGAGCAGGACAACTCAGCGGCTCGCAGAAGAAGTATGACCGACACGCGCGACACACTTCAGCGGAGGCAGCACTCTAAATAATCTCGCAGCGTATCGGGGACAAAAATTTGTTTGGATGAACAGTGTTTCTGCGTGCTACAGTGATCTCTGCAGAATCGCGTGACTTCCATGAGTGAACAGTATTTTCTGCGTGCTACAATATTTTCTGCGCGTGTAGAGTAGATTCTTGCGCGCTACAGTGTTCCTGCACGCTACAGTATTTCTGCGTGTTCTCTGGTTCACTTACTGGCGTTCTGCTGAGTGCGACGTGCTGGTAAGTTCTACGAGCTACAGTCGGGCATCGGACAGAGTGAAATTTTTTGCAAGGGACTAATAAAGACTCATGTACTCTGGGAGTAGACCTGGCAGAGAGGAAATAATTTAGACGTGCTGCACACTCTTCCCTTTCTCCTTCCTGCTCGGTTGAGCAGCTTTGATTACTCGATGTGAAGACCGATTGAGGAGGAAGCAGACAACAACTTTGATTGCTCGACGTGGAGACCGGGTGAGGAGGTAGCAAGCAGCAGCAAGCAAGCAGTATGTGCATGTCAGGCGTGCAAGTGGCCGGTGACTTGTGTCGGAGCGTGTCATTCACGAGTAATTGATCTATCCCGCTTTGGTTTGATAAAATTCGTGAATATTCACACTTGGTAATTTTAGTTAGCGAATTCTTGCTGATCTAGCTTTTATATTATTCGTTTTTCGTTTTTCATTTCCGAGACTCGAATTGCATTTCGATTTTTATTTCCAGCTTATACACTTTAACTAAATGCAATGCTCATGAATATTCTTAACCTGTGATTTACAATGTAACACTAAGGGTGTTACAACTCCCCCCCCCTTAAATAAAATCTCGTCCCGAGATTTTGACGTACAAAGAGTGAGAGATAAAGATACATTATTAATGATCAGACCTTGATACACTAGGGATAAGATGGGGATAGTGCTTCAAGATATATCTCTCTTGCTCTCAAGTTGCTTCAGTCTCTGTGTGATTCTGCCCTTGGACTTTGTAAAATTTCACCACACTATTTCTAGTCACCCGTTCTTTCTTATCTAAAATTTTTATAGGGTGCTCAATATAAGACAAGTCCGGTTGGAGAGGTAGCCCTTCAATTTCCACAACTTCTTCAGGGACTCTCAAACATTTCTTCAGTTGAGACACATGAAATACATTGTGGACTGCAGATAAAATATCCAAGAGTTGGAGGCGGTAAGCAACTGGGCCACACTGTTTCAAAATCTTATAAGGTCCGACATAGCGAGGGGCTAACTTTCCACCAATACCAAAACGATGTACCCCTCTTATGGGAGAGACCTTCAGATACACATGGTCTCCAACGGTAAACTGCAACAGTCTCCTTCTCTTGTCAGCATAATTTTTCTGTCGGTTTTGGGCTGCCTTTAAATGCTCCCGAATGATGCTCACTTTTCCTGGGCTTTCTTGACAAAATCAGGCCCAAAGTAACCACGGTCCCCCACTTCAACCCAGTTAAGCGGGGTCCTACACCTTCTTCCATACGGAGCCTCAAAGGGTGCCATGCGGATACTCTCATGGTAGCTGTTGTTATAAGAAAACTCAGCTAACTTCAAACACTTATCCCACTTTTCAGGGAAAGAAATCACACATGCTCTCAACATATCTTCTAGCACTTGGTTCACTCTTTCTGTTTGACCATCTGTCTGGGGGTGATGAGCTGAACTATGGAGCAGACAAGTACCAAGACATTTTTGAAGTTGCTGCCAAAAGTGAGACATAAAGACTGACCCTCTATCCGAGATAATAGTGAGAGGAACTCCATGAGAGGTCACAATCTTATCAAAGTACAACTGTGCATAGTCTGTGGCTATATATTTTGTACTCACTGGCAGAAAATAAGCGGACTTGGTGAGACGGTCTACAATAACCCAGATGGAATCATGTCCCTTGGAGGTACAGGGTAAACCCACAATAAAGTCCATAGAAATATCCTCCCACTTCCACACAGGAATGGGCAAAGGCTGCAACATTCCTGGCGTACGCATGTGGTCCGTCTTTACTCTCCCACAAGTGTCGCACTCTGCTATATGCTTAGTGATGTCCTGCTTCATATTTGGCCACCAATACAAGTGACGCAAATCATGGTATATTTTATTACTCCCAGGGTGGATGGATAGTTTGGAGTTATGTGCTTCTTCCAAAATTTTTCTTCTCAACTCCTCACTCGAAGGGACCACTAACCGGTTTTTAAACCTCAAAACACCTTGCTCATCAATGAAAAAATGCGGACCTCGACCTTCCTCAAGCAACTTCTTAATGTGCGGGACCTCTACTGCATCTTGCTTTTGCTCACTAATTATTTGTTCTTGCAACTCTGAGACTAAGGCAATGCTGGCTAGCACTTCTGCATGATGGAGAGATAAAGGTGCTTCTTCTTCCTGATGCGCCTTCCGACTCAACGCATCAGCCACTACATTTGCTTTTCCCGGGTGATAATGGACCTCCAAATTATAGTCCTTAATCAACTCTAACCATCTTCTTTGTCTCATGTTCAGCTCAGCTTGAGTAAAAATATACTTGAGACTCTTATGATCTGTAAAAATATTAACCTTATTTCCCAGCAAATAATGCCTCCATATTTTTAGAGCGTGCACCACAGCAGCAAGCTCTAAGTCATGGGTGGGGTAGTTAACTTCGTGCTTTTTCAGCTGGCGTGAAGCATAAGCTATCACACGCCCATCCTGCATAAGCACACATCCTAACCCCGTCTTTGAGGCATCACAGTACACATCAAAAGGTCTCTCAATGTCCGGTTGGGCTAAAACCGGGGCAGTGGTAAGGAAAAGTCTTCAGCTTTAGAAAAGCTTGCTCACAGGCCGGACTCCAGACAAACCTAGCATCTTTTTGCAAAAGCTTGGTCATAGGCTGGGCTATCTTAGAGAAATCTGGGATAAAACGCCTGTAATACCCTGCTAAGCCAAGGAACTGACGGATCTGATGGACTGACTTAGGAGACTTCCAATTCAAGACATCTAGCACTTTACTCAGGTCTACAGATATTCCCTCGGGAGTCAGCACATGGCCCAAAAACTACACTCGGTCTAACCAGAACTCACACTTGCTGAATTTAGCATACAACTTATGCTCTCGAAGTCTGGTCAATACAACCTGAAGATGCTGGCCATGCTCTTCTTTATTCTTGGAGTAGATCAGAATATCATCAATAAACACCACTACAAACTTGTCTAACTCCAGCATGAAGACTGAGTTCATGAGATACATGAAGAAAGCAGGAGCATTGGTAAGATCAAAGGACATGACTAGGTACTCATATAGCCCATACCTAGTAGAGAAAACAGTCTTGGGTATATCTTGAGGCCTAATTTTAATCTGATGGTAGCCTGAACGAAGATCAATCTTAGAAAAGACCTTAGCACCAGCTAACTGATCGAACAAAGTGTCTATGCGAGGCAATGGATATTTGTTCTTAATAGTTACCGCATTGAGAGGGCGGTAGTCTATGCACATCCGTAGGGTGTCTTCTTTCTTCTTTACAAATATGGCTGGACATCCCCAAGGAGAGGTACTAGGCCAAATAAATCTCTTTTCCAACAGCTCCCCTAATTGTTTCTTCATCTCTGCTAGCTCCGGTGGGGCCATCCGATACGGACGCCGAGATATCAGAGTTGTGCCAGGATCTAACTCAATAGTGAACTCAACTTCTCTATTAGGAGGCAAGCCAGGTAGATCCTCAGGAAAGACATCCGGAAACTCACGAACCATAGGGATAGAAGCAAGGTCTGGGAGAGCTTCCGTGTGAGCCAAGACTAAATGAGTTGTTCGGGAGGGAATACGAAGAGACATCCTATCTTCGGACGAAGGTAGCCGAAGCTCAACAACTCTGTGCCTAAGATTTAGTGTCACCCCATAAGCCTTCAACCAATTCATCCCAAGAATGGCATCAATGCTTTGCCCTGACAGTACCAAAAACTAGAGTCGATAGATGTGGGTAGCTAACTCCAATTTGACTGTATCTGTCCGGGTATTAACACATAATAATCCCCCCGCAGTATTGATCTTAAATGCAAAGGGCATAGCCAATAGTGATATATCATGCTTCTCGATGAAACTCTGACTCATGAATGAATGTGATGCACCAGAATTAAATAACACATAGGCTGGATGGGAGTTGATGGTGAACATACCTGCCATCACTAGATCACACTGCAATAACTCCTCAGCAGTGGTGAAGTTGACCTGTCCGGTATGACTCACAGGTGCCTTCTTGGTGACGATAGTCATTTTCACCAAGCGTGAACTTGCGGACTGTGGAGCAGACTGAGTTGGCTGATTCTATGGACAGTTCCGAATAAAATGGCCCTCCTTGCCACACTTGAAACAAACATTCGGGCCAACTCCCGGACCTAGACACGGCTGAAACTGTTGACCCTGCGACTGCTGCTGACTCTGCTGGACAGGAGCACGGTAGAGAGTGGAAGGTGCCTGGTGAGACTATTGCTGGTGACGGTAGGGATGCCCGCCAGTGGATTGATAGGGCACCCTACGAATCACCTGCACCTTCTGAGCCTACGGATGTCTAGAAGGCCCGCCAAAAGACCACTTACGCTTGTGCTCAGCGTAAGAGTCTCGCAGAAGCCCCTCCATGGTGATGGCAGCATCCATCAGGGCACCAAAAGTCTGGTAGTGCCTAGTGAACAACTTCTCCTGCAGCATGCAAGAGAGGCCATGGTAAAAGCGGTCCCTCTTCTTCGTGTCGGTGTCCACGTGGGTCCCCGTGTACTGTGCTAGCTGGTTGAACTTGTTGGCATAGTCCAACACAGACATGTTTCCCTGAGTTAGCTCCAGAAACTCTGTCACCTTCCAGTTCAGCAGCCCGGCAGGGATATAGTACTCCCTGAAGGCCGTCGTAAACTCTGGCCAAGTCACGCGGTGGTCCACTAGCTGCATGGCATTGAAGGTTTCCCACCATGCACTAGCGAAACCCAGCAGTTGCTATGCTGCAAAGCGCACCTTCAGCTCCTCCATGATGTCGAGAAGCAAGAACTTCTGCTCCATGACACGAAGCCAGTGCTCCGCGTCTAGAGGCTCCCTTGTCGGCGTGAACGTGGGCGGGTTGGTCTTCAAGAAGTCATGGTAAGAACAGGGCCTCTCGAGACCACGGACACCACCCCCATTCCCGCCGTTGCCACCGTGGCCTCCGCGGGCGAAGCCACCAAGAGCCTGTGCAATCATCTCCAAGGCACGGGCTGTCTCCTGACGTGCAGCCAACATCTTTGCCATCATCTCCGCATGGGTCATCGGAGGCGGTGGTGGCGGTGGTGGAGAAGGAGGAGCAAGAGGAGCCAAAAGTGGAACCTCATTGCTGCCCTGAGTGGCGTACTCCTCAGCACGGGCGTTCTCGCCAACCTCAGCCCCGACACTATTGCTTCTGCGAACCGACCTTCGGTTCATCTGCTACCAGATAAGAACCACCCATTAGGGACAATTACCAGATTTAGTCAAAAGGAGAGAAGTAATTTAGAATTAGCTTTTAGTTGGTTAAGTAATTCATTTATTACTTGACTATTTCCCGTGAGAATAGGGTAAATTTTTAAACCAAGTTGATTTAACATGATGCATGCATCGCCCTATTCGACCTTTCCCGCCAGAATATAGCGGCGAACGTAATATTTTTTGGCACATCGTACACTCACGTTACTATCGGATTCTTACGTAACGCAAGTTTGTGTACCTGCATAAAATTGGTTAGATAAAAATAGTGCCACTATCCTATATAACAGGGCTTAGCTAAATCGTGTCCTAGCTTTTCATAAATTTTTTGTTGGTCAAATTTTAAGCTTTTAGAAAGGGTGATAAACTCATAATCATTATTAGCTCTGGTACCAACTATGGCAGAACCGCCCAAAATAACACACTAACGAAGGTACTTGCCTTCCTCTAGGCACTAAGTACTCCGCCAGTGGCTATTCCAGCCGTTTCTGTCGAGCACACCCAACGGGAGAACTCAAAACCATCCACATTTTCATCTAGGATCCAATAATGAAAACGAGTACAATATTTAGTTTATTCCATACAACATAGTCTTTAGAAATAAGTTATTACAATACCAAGTTCAGAGTGCAGAATTAAAACAACGGAAGTAAATATCTAGCGAGCGTAGCAAAGATCCATCTGAGCCCAGCAGACGATCCTCCACATAAAGCCTCAAGCAACACCTGCAACAGGGGTAAAATAAACCCTGAGTACACAATGTACTCACAAGACTTACCCGACTGGGAATAATTTCCTGACTCCAAGGATCATGATAGGCTTTTTGGCTACTGGTTCAAGTTTGCAGAAAAGCATTACTACTAGTGGATCTTTATTGCAGTTCTTTTATTTGTCATCTTTTAGTTTATCAGCTAACCATCTATGTAAGCACTTATGCTATTTTCAAACAAGAGTTGGTCAATACAAATCCATCCTTATTCACCTTTTCTCTTTCAGTTCTTACTACGATGCTCGGATCAAGTCATATCGGACCGCTTATGTGGTGATTCGTGAATCAATGTAGCCCAGCTGGGTACTCCGAAAAACACACGCCCCACTCGTACCGAGGTACAAACGGGACCAACCCATTATCCTCCTATCAAGAGAACCGAATCCCCGTCCATACTGGGACTCCAAGCCCCCGCCCCCTCACGGTGCTTAGACCTCCTAATACCCATATATAAGCCACCTTCAGTTGGTCCGGATGGAGCCGGAACCCATGACAAGAGAATAACAAGTCTTTCTAGCCCCCATCCGTTAGTATATGCTTGGGATAAGGAGATATGTGACCTGACAACCATCCAAATGCAACGACCGATCCTTAACCGACTCGGACAGGGAAACAATGTAACCCAGTGATGCCCTGTTGGCCGTAGGACACCTCTTGTCACATCCACCACTACCAAACTACATCCCTGCCCGGTCACCATTTCACATGCCTTTATTTCCATGTTAATCATAGTGATAATAATGATCACCTATCGTGAACAACACCATGTTGTTCACGCTAACGAAACCTAAGCATGGCACTACACGACCTAAACTAGTAGGACTCTTGTGTAGTAATATTTATGCAAGTGGGTTTCAACAGAACTCCTGAAACGTAAATGCACATATAACATAGATATCCTATTATCATTTCAAAATATAGGTTATACACCGGGGCTTGCCTTGGGCATCCTGGTGTGCAGCAAAGTTAGTGGTTGATGGCTCTGGGGCTCCTTCCTGCACAGGGACCTCCTCCTCGTACACCTCCACTATCTCCTCGTACTCCGGCTCCTCCGCAGCCACGTACTCCACTATCTTGTGATCTATATGCAAGAATGATGACATGACTTAATGCAATGACAACAGCAGCTCTTAAAATAACAACAACTATTACTAAGCTACTAAGCTAGCTCTAATGACTAACATACCAGATTGTCTACTTATTCTTACTAACAAGAGTAAACTGATCCAATTAATCTTTACTAATTAAATTGCATACTCTTCATTTGTTTCCGATTTAATTTTTACTACGGCTGGGGAAACTTAGCTATCACATCTAGTAAGCTATTCAAGGACTACAAAACTATAGCAAGCACCTAATAAAATCATTAAGCTACCGCAAAAGTTTCAAAGCTAAAGCTATTACCCATTTGCCATAAAAATTTCTACAAGATTTATCATATTAATATTAAGCGCTTTTGATTGATTTAATAGACTTTAGCATCACCACATATAGGTATGATCTAACTACACTAACAGGCAGATAATGATTTTAGAAAGAAGAATCGAGTGATTCAGAGATCGTATGGTGGAGATATTGATTGCGCAAAGTAGCTGTTAATCATCTCTAGAAAATCAAAGGGGATTAATTAACTCATGACTTAATCTCTCGTGACGTGCTCATAGTTGCACTGGTGGTGCCCTAGTCTTTAATCAAAGAAACAATGAAGAAGGATGGCGCTGCTAGACAGAGATAGAGGAAGTACTGGAGGGACTCACGAGATACTCACCGCAATCGACTGGTGCTTCGGAGAGAAATCGATAGACGCAGCTTACTCGGGCGAGATCAGAGGAAGTTGATTTTGGAGGAAGAAGAAATGAGCAACGGAGCAGGATGACTCAGCGGCTCGCAGAAGAAGGATGACCGACGCGCGCGACACACTTCAGCGGAGGCAGCACTCTAAATAACCTCGCAGCGTATCGGCGACAAAAATTTTCTTCGGATGAACAGTGTTCCTTCGTGCTACAGTGGTCTCTACAGAATCGCGTGGCTTCCCCGAGTGAACAGTGTTTTCTACGTGCTACAGTATTTCCTGCGCGTGTACTCCTGCACGCTACAGTATTTCTGCGTGTTCTCTGGTTCGCTTACTGGCGTTCTGCTCAGTGCGACGTGCTGGTAAGTTCTACGAGCTGCAGTCGGCCATCGGGCAGAGTGAAATTTTTTGCAAGGGACTAATAAAGACTCATTGAAAGTCCTATGTTTGGTGTTGGTAATTAGTGACAATGCCTAAGTACTAATCCTATGCCTAAGTTGTATGTAGCATATGAGGATTAGTACATTCCAAGGTTGGTGGCAAGATGGACATGGTGATCATGATGGCCACACTTGGATTTGGACGCAACCCTACGTGATCAAGGCAAAGGTATATGCTTAAGGGTTGTGTTTTAGTAACCAAGACACCTAGTGGGTGTGGTTACATTATAGGATAGATAGCCGTACTATAAAGAGGGGAATGACGCGGCTATTAAACTCCTAAGTGCCTCTAGATGTGCATTTCATGATCATATGCATTTGGATAGAACTAATATCGCCTCGAAAAATGATTGTGAAAATGCTAACACACTCACACATAACGAGATCACTTGGTGATGTTAGCACGTTTGCGACGGCGGTGGAGTTTGAGCGGCAGAGAGGGTTTGGGTTCCTGGATTCAGGCGTTTTCGAGAAGTTGAAACGATTATTTTCCACTACGCCGGAAGTCCGGAAAAGAAACGAAGGCGAACGGAGGTCACAGAGGTGACCGGACGCTGAACCGGACGTGGTCCTTGCATGACCGGACGCGTCCGGTCAGTGTTCAGTGTCTGCGTATTTTTTAGTTCGATGATCGGACGCGAGGCGCGTCCGGTCACTGATGATTGGACGCGTCCGGTCATTCAGGGAGCTTACTGGACTGTAACCGGACGTTGGCACTGTCGCGTCCGGTCATTTTCTTCAGCGCGTCCGGTCACTATTTCGTTAAGCGCTGCTCAGGCGACCAGCGCGTCCGGTCCTTCACGGGACCAGCGCGTCCGGTCGTTCCCGGCGCGTCCGGTCAGTTGGACCAGCGCGTCCGGTCGTTGCTTCGCAGTTAGCCGTTGGGCGACCAGCGCGTCCGATCAGTACTTCACGAGTTAGCCGTTGGGCGACCGGCGCGTCCGGTCAGTTGGACCAGCGCATCCGGTCAGCCTGATTTCGGCTGTTTAAGTTTCTAACGGCTATATTCGAAGGGGTACGTCTATAAATACTCGTTGGCCGGCTCAAGGCTCCCTCTCTCGAACATTTGACATACTTGTGAGCACTTTGAGCTAAGCAACTCCCCTCCCACTCATCTCTCTTGCTTCTTTGCATATTCGAAGTGAGATTGAGTGATCCAAGTGCATTTGCATTATGAGATTGCATCTAGTTGGCACTTGGTGGTTGATTTGCTGCGGGATTCTTGTTTCTCTTGGTGGTTGCCGCCACCTAGACGGCTTGGAGCAGCTTGGAGGAGTTGGCAAGAGTTGGTGATTGTTCTTGGCCACCTCCGGTGATTGTGAGGGGTTTGTGCCTACCTCGGCGAAGCGCCAAAGGCAACATTAGTAAATTGCTTCGTGTCATTGCAACCTTTTGCCATTTGGTAGGTTCTTGTGGTGCCTTTTGAGAGGCTCGGTGTGTGACCGATTAGCCACCGAACCACGTGGTGAAGAGGGACACAACGGGGACTAGCGTGCCGGCAAGCACGTGAACCTCGGGATAAATCTTCGTGTCATCACTTTCATATTGTGATTGATTGATCCCGGTGTTCGGTTATCTTGGTATTCATTGTTGATTATATTGGTTGGCTCAATACTTCGCCCCTCGGTAAAACTCTCCTAACTCAACTCTGCTTTATCTTCTTAGTTATCTTTGCTAGCTAGTTAGCTTTGCTAGAGTAGTTCTTTTGTGTAGCTTGCTAGTTGTAGTTGTAATTACCTTCTCGGTTTGACTTGTGCGGTTAAGTGCAAATACTAGAATTGTGAATTGGATAGGTGGCTTGCAAACACCCCGTAGGCTAAGCAAAACTCGCATCTCGCTATTTGTTATATTGATAAACTTGTTTAGCTTGTCTTTGTAGAAAATTTTAAAAGGCTATTCACCCCCCCTCTAGCCATCTAGACCTTTCAAGTGGTATCGGAGCCGTGGTCACCGTTTGTAAGGCTTAACAACCTCGGTGTAAGATGGCTCAAGTTATGTTCAATCATGTTAATGGCAAGCCTCCATTCTTTGATGGCGTCTCTTCCTTTGATCATTGGAAAAGGAAGATGAAGCAATATCTAGGCAATATACATGAGAAGGTTTGGGATGTGACCAAAGAAGGATACGTCATTCTTGATGAGGAAAACCTCACTCTAAATGACCGCATCAACAAACAATGCAATACGGCGGCACTTGACACAATCTATCGTGCCATTGATGATAAAGTATTTGAGCAAATCAAAGATCTTGAAAAGGCAAATGAGCTTTGGATAAGGCTTGAAGAAACATATGAAGGTACTTCAATGGTAAAAAGTGTCAAACTATATATGCTCAAGGACAAGTTCTCCACATTCAAGATGAAGGATGATGAATCCATCCCGGAGATGTTCTATAGGCTCCAAGTCATTGTCAATGATCTCAAGGGGCTTGGGGAGAAGGTTGAGGACAAGGACTTCTCACACAAGTTCTTGATGTGCTTACCCAAGAAGTTTGCCACCTTGAGAAGAATGATCTTTAGAGAGGGATTGGACAAGGTCAAACCAACCAATGTGCTTGGAGATATAATGACCGATGCCTAATACAATGATGATGAAGATGAGGTAGAAGAGAAGAAGGAGACCAAGGTCAAGCAAGAGAAGCCCATTGCATTCAAGGCTTCATCCTCTAAGGGCAAGAGCAAGGTAGAAAGTGATGATGATGATCCATTCGATGATGAGACCATGGCCCTCCTTGTGCACAAGATGGGAAGGTTCATGAAGAAGAAAGGATATGGGGCAAGGAAGAGGAGAGACACTATAAAGGCAAAGACCCTTTGCTACAATTGCAATAGCCCCGATCACATAGTGGCGGATTGCCCCTATGAAGATAAGAGATTTCATAATGGGGACTTGAAGCTCAAGAAGAACAAGAAGGATAAGAAAGAGAATGAGAAGAAAGCAAATAAGAGCTTTACTTTCAACAAGAAGAAGAAGGGTGGTGGTTATGTAGTCACTTGGGATAGTGACAACTCCGATAGTGATGATGATGAAAGCTCTAGTGATGATGAGAGGATCACTCGGCGAGCCATTGCAAACATCGCCCTCTCCAACAAGCCATCCATCTTCGACACTACATCAACATGCCTTATAGCCAAGCCTACCAAGGTAAAACATGATGATGGTGATGATGATTCTTGTGCTAGTGATGATTGTAGGAATGATGAGGAGGAGGATGAGGACTACTCCAAGGATGATCTATTAGGCATAATAGATCAAATGAGCAAGGGCTACAAGAGGACAACCAAGAAATATAAAATCTTGAAACAAGAGCTCATTGCCAAGAGCAATGAAAATGATGTCTTGATGGAGGAGCTTGTTGCTCTCAAAAAGAGTAAGGAGTGCAAAGGAATTGAACAAGAGCTTAAATCTCTTAGGAAATCCTTTGATGAGCTAGAGGCTTCTCGTGAGTGTCTAAAGGAAGACCACGAGGATCTTGAAATTGCTCACACTAGGCTTAAGGAAGCCCACTCCACTCTACTTGAGCTCATCAAGGAAAAGGACCTTAAGTTAGAGAAGTTCATGAAGGAAGCTAAGGAGGAGCAAGTGATTGTCACTTGTGATATTGGACTAACATGTGATATTATTGATGATTCTTTATTTGTTAGTCCTACTAATGCTTCATGTAGCTCATCATCATCCACCACAACTAACTCTACCTCTACTACTAGTGATTCATCACTTGTGGTTGAGACTCTCAAGAGAGAGGTGGATGATCTCACCCGCGCATTAGGCAACGCCTATGGTGGGGATGCCCGCTTGCTAAAATGCTTGGGTAGCCAAAGGTTCTCTCTTAACAAAGAGGGATTGGGTTATACTCCCAAGAAGGGCAAGGCGGCCTTTGCTACTCCAAAGTCTCGCTTTGTGAAGGGCAATGGTCGTTATTGCAATAGATGCAAGCAAGTTGGACATCTAGAGATTAATTGTAATAAAATGAACAAGAACAAGAAAAATGCTAATGTACCTTATATTCCTTTTGATTCTTGTTATGTGCTTACCAAGGGTGATAAAGGTGTGCATGCTAGGTTTGTTGGTACACCAATTATGGGCCCAAAGAAGAAGGCCATTTGGGTACCAAAGAGCTTAGTGACTAACCTCCAAGGACCCAAGCAAGTATGGGTACCTAAAAGACATTAAATTATTTTGTAGGTAAATTACAAGGCCGGAGGAAGGCATTGGGTGCTTGATAGTGGGTGCTCTCAACATATGACCGGTGATTCAAGAATGTTCAACTCTCTCAAATCAAATGATAGTGGCATTGATAGTATCACATTTGGTGACAATAGCAAGGGTGATGTAAAGGCTCTTGGAAGGATTGCAATCTCTAATGATCATAGCATTTCCAATGTGCTCTTAGTTGAAAAGTTGAACTTCAATCTTCTCTCGGTTGCTCAATTGTGTGATCTCGGTTTCAAGTGCATATTTGGTGTTAATGATGTGGAGATAGTTAGTGTTGATGGCTCTAACTTGATCTTCAAAGGCTTTAGATATGAGAATCTATACTTGGTTGATTTCAATGCTAGTGACACTCAACTTTCAACATGCTTGCTCACCAAATCAAGTATGGGTTGGTTATGGCACAGAAGACTTGGTCATGTTGGTATGAAGCAATTGAACAAGTTAGTGAAGCATGACTTAGTTAGAGGCTTGAAGGATGTCACATTTGAGAAAGATAAGCTATGTAGTGCATGTCAAGCCAGAAAGCAAGTAGGCAACACTCATCCATTGAAGAGCATTATGAGTACTTCCAAGGCATTTGAGTTGTTGCACATGGATCTATTTGGGCCAACTACATACATAAGCATTGGTGGCAACAAGTATGGTTTTGTGATTGTGGATGATTTCACTAGATACACATGGGTATTCTTTCTTGTGGACAAGAGTGATGTATTTGACATATTCAAGAAGTTCATCAAGAGAGTGCAAAATGAGTTTGAGACCACAATCAAGAAAGTAAGAAGTGACAATAGAAGTGAGTTTAGAAACACAAGAGTTGATGAGCTATGCGAGGAGCTTGGAATCAAGCATCAATTCTTGGCCAAGTATACACCTCAATCAAATGGCTTAGTTGAGAGGAAAAATAGAACCTTAATTGATATGACAAGATCAATGTTGAATGAGTATAATGTGAGTCATTCATTTTGGGCCGAAGCAATCAACACGGCTTGCTTCTATAGCAACCGCCTCTATTGCCACAAGTTTCTAGAGAAGACACCATATGAGATCTTAAATGGAAGAAAGCCCAATATTGCATACTTTCGGGTATTTGGTTGCAAATGCTATATCTTGAAGAAGGGCACTAGATTGAGCAAGTTTAAGAAGAAATGTGATGAAGGCTTCCTACTTGGTTACTCAACTACTAGCAAAGCTTATAGAGTATGGAACCTAGCTAGTGGACAACTTGAAGAAGTGCATGATGTTGAATTTGATGAAACAAATGGCTCTCAAGATGAAGAAGATAACTTAGATGATGTGAGAGGAACTCAATTGACCAATGCTATGAAAGAAATGGACATTGGTGATATTAGGCCAAAGCAAGTGATTGATGTGGATGACATCAAAGATCAAGTGCTCCAAAGTCCAATTACACAAGCTAGTGGTTCTCTAATGCAAAATCAAGCTAGTACATCATCTCAAGTGCAACAAGATCAACAAGTGGCTAGTTCATCATCCCCAACTCATGATCAACATCAACATCCAAGCAATCAAGTCCAAGTGCTTCAACCAACTAACATTGTAAGAGACCATCCATTGGATTCCATCATTGGTGACATACAAAGAGGAGTTCAAACTAGATCAAGATTAGCATCATTTTGTGCTCACTCATCTTTTGTGTCAATGGAAGAACCCAAGGACATTGATAAAGCATTGAGAGATCCAGATTGGGTAAATGCAATGCATGAAGAGCTCAACAACTTTAAGAGAAATGAAGTATGGGAACTAGTTGAAAGGCCTAAGGATCACAATGTCATTGGAACAAGATGGGTCTTTCGCAACAAACAAGATCAAGATGGGATAGTAGTAAGGAACAAAGCAAGACTAGTGGCTCAAGGTTACACACAAATAGAGGGTCTTGACTTTGGTGAAACTTATGCCCCGGTTGCAAGATTGGAAGCAATTAGGATCTTACTTGCCTATGCTTGTGCTCACAATATCAAGCTATATCAAATGGATGTAAAGAGTGCATTTCTCAATGGGTACATTCAAGAGGAGGTGTATGTGGAGCAACCTCCCGGTTTTGAAGATGACAAGAAACCCAATCATGTATACAAGTTAAGGAAAGCTTTGTATGGATTAAAGCAAGCACCTAGAGCATGGTATGAAAGATTGAGGGACTTCTTGCTATCCAAAGGATTTGTCATGGGCAAAGTTGATACAACTCTTTTCACCAAGAAGATTGGGAAAGACTTGTTTGTGTTGCAAATATATGTTGATGATATCATATTCGGTTCAACCAATCAAGATTATTGTGATGAGTTTGGGAAAATGATGGCAAAGGAATTTGAAATGTCAATGATTGGTGAACTTAGTTTCTTTCTTGGACTTCAAATCAAACAAATGAAGGAAAGAACATTTGTGAGCCAAACCAAGTACATCAAAGATATGCTCAAGAAGTTTGACATGGAAGATGCAAAGAGTATTACAACCCCAATGGGCACTAGTGGAAGTTTGGATAGTGACAAGAGTGGCAACATGGTGGATCAAAAGCTATATAGATCAATAATTGGTAGCCTACTCTATGTGACGGCATCAAGGCCCGATGTGATGTTTAGTGTATGTATGTGTGCAAGATTTCAAGCCTCACCAAGAGAAAGTCATTTGAAGGCAACAAAGAGAATATTGAGGTACTTAAAGCATACACAAGATGTTGGATTGTGGTATCCCAAAGGTGCAAGTTTTGAGCTAGTTGGATATTCGGATTCCGACTATGCCGGTGACAAAGTGGAGAGAAAGAGCACTTCCGGGACTTGTCAATTGTTGGGAAGATCACTTGTCTCATGGTCATCCAAGAAGCAAAATAGTATTGCACTATCTACCGCCGAAGCCGAATACATTGCCGCGGGTAGTTGTTGTGCACAAATCTTGTGGATGAAGGCAACATTGAAGGATTTTGGAATCAATTTCAAGAATGTACCATTGCTATGTGACAATGAAAGTGCCGTGAAGCTAACTAACAATCCGATTCAACATCAAAGAACAAAGCATATTGATGTTCGTCATCACTTTATTAGAGATCATCAATAAAAGGGTGACATTGCTATTGAGAGTGTTGGCACCGAAGATCAATTAGCCGATCTATTCACCAAGCCACTTGATGAGAAGAGATTTCACAAGCTAAAGAATGAGTTGAACATACTTGACTTCTCCAACATGAGTTGATGCACCCCATATATTACATGCCTCTCCTTCGAGCCCCAAGGTACAATTGGTTGACATGTCATACATTCCATACTAAGGACATGTTTAGTGCATCTAGTCATGATTTCTTATGTTCTAGGATCATTCATGAAAATTAAATGAATTTGAAGTTTATATGGTGCCACTATTGTTTCCATGACTTGTATGATCTAGTGGTAACATATAACTTGTTTAAGTAGCTTGTGATCCTAAGTGTTTTAATCTAGAAAACTTGTCTAAATATTTGCTTCAACATGGTGCATGATAACCCTTCTAGTGAGGTGTGAAGAAGCTTGCCCTTGGATCAAACCGAAGTATTTTATTTATGCAAGCAATCTAGGTTGAATCATAAACTTGATCCTCACCCCATATTTTAACATGATAATCTATCTAAAGTTTGCTCCTTGTGGTCAATTGGTGCCAAAGGGGGAGAAAATATTGTTCACAAAGATAGAACTCAAAAAATGTTATGGGGGAGAAAATGTTGTTCACGAAAATGTTGTTCACAAAGTTAAATCCTAAAGGGGGAGAATTGATAAAAGAAGCACACAAGTAGGGGGAGCAAGCTCTTAAACATGAATGTTGCATTTCTATGTGCACTTCATATGTATGATGCATAGTTATGCATTTCGTTTTCTCCGATACATCGCTTGTGTGGTGACTTGCTAGTATAATTTGAATGATGCATTGTGGTACTAGCATGAATAGGAAGTAGTTAGATTTTTGTTGCTTCATGTTTTTCAAAGTGGTACTAGAACCTTGCTTATAAATGTTGATCTCACGAGGTTTCTAGTTATGTTAGTGCTTTTACAAGTGGAATCTAACTACACAAGGTGCTAAGATGGTGTTTATCGCTACTCCGATGGTATCACGCTTCAAAGGTCTATAATCTTAAACACTTAGCACCTATTGGTAGACAATGCTCCTAATCTTTCCTATCTAACATGTATGCTTCCAAAATCCAAACATATAGCATACATGTAGGGGGAGCCATTGCTATCAATTTGAATTCATGATCACATGTCCATAATTCTTACACATGGTAATATACTTGGACAATGTGACATGGGTTCAATCAAAATTTTATTATAATATCTTTGTGAAAGGTTTGTCACCAATTACCAACAAGGGGGAGATTGAAAGTCCTATGTTTGGTGTTGGTAATTAGTGACAATGCCTAAGTACTAATCCTATGCCTAAGTTGTATGTAGCATATGAGGATTAGTACATTCCAAGGTTGGTGGCAAGATGGACATGGTGATCATGATGGCCACACTTGGATTTAGACGCAACCCTACGTGATCAAGGCAAAGGTATATGCTTAAGGGTTGTGTTTTAGTAACCAAGACACCTAGTGGGTGTGGTTACATTATAGGATAGATAGCCGTACTATAAAGAGGGGAATGACGCGGCTATTGAACTCCTAAGTGCCTCTAGATGTGCATTTCATGATCATATGCATTTGGATAGAACTAATATCGCCTCGAAAAATGATTTGTGAAAATGCTAACACACTCACACATAACGAGATCACTTGGTGATGTTAGCACGTTTGCGACGGCGGTGGAGTTTGAGCGGTAGAGAGGGTTTGGGTTCCTCTCTCCCTCCCGCCGAGCTTGCGAGGCGGGATTCAGGCGTTTTCGAGAAGTTGAAATGATTATTTTCCACTACGCCGGAAGTCCGGAAAAGAACCGGAGGCGAACGGAGGTCACAGAGGTGACCGGACGCTGAACCGGACGTGGTCCTTGCATGACCGGACGCGTCCGGTCAGTGTTCAGTGTCTGCGTATTTTTTAGTTCGATGATCGGACGCGAGGCGCGTCCGGTCACTGATGATCGGACACGTCCGGTCGTTCAGGGAGCTTACTGGACTGTAACCGGACGCTGGCACTGTCGCGTCCGGTCATTTTCTTCAGCGCGTCCGGTCACTATTTCGTTGAGCGCTGCTCAGGCGACCAGGGAGTCCGGTCCTTCACGGGACCAGCGCGTCCGGTCGTTCCCGGCGCGTCCGGTCAGTTGGACCAGCGCGTCCGGTCGTTGCTTCGCAGTTAGCCGTTGGGCGACCAGCGCGTCCGGTCGTTTGGACCAGCGCGTCCGGTCAGTACTTCACGAGTTAGCCGTTGGGCGACCGGCGCGTCCGGTCAGTTGGACCAGCGCGTCCGGTCAGCCCGATTTCGGCTGTTTAAGTTTCTAACGGCTATATTCGAAGGGGTACGTCTATAAATACTCGTTGGCCGGCTCAAGGCTCCCTCTCTCGAACATTTGACATACTTATGAGCACTTTGAGCTAAGCAACTCCCCTCCCACTCATCTCTCTTGCTTCTTTGCATATTCGAAGTGAGATTGAGTGATCCAAGTGCATTTGCATTGTGAGATTGCATCTAGTTGGCACTTGGTGGTTGATTTGCTGCGGGATTCTTGTTTCTCTTAGTGGTTGCCGCCACCTAGACGGCTTGGAGCAGCTTGGAGGAGTTGGCAAGAGTTGGTGATTGTTCTTGGCCACCTCCGGTGATTGTGAGGGGTTTGTGCCTACCTCGGCGAAGCGCCAAAGGCAACATTAGTAAATTGCTTCGTGTCATTGTAACCTTTTGCCATTTGGTAGGTTCTTGTGGTGCCTTTTGAGAGGCTCGGTGTGTGACCGATTAGCCACCGAACCACGTGGTGAAGAGGGACACAACGGGGACTAGCGTGCCGGCAAGCACGTGAACCTCGGGATAAATCTTCGTGTCATCACTTTCATATTGTGATTGATTGATCCCGGTGTTCGGTTATCTTGGTATTCATTGTTGATTATATTGGTTGGCTCAATACTTCGCCCCTCGGTAAAACTCTCCTAACTCAACTCCGCTTTATCTTCTTAGTTATCTTTGCTTGCTAGTTAGCTTTGCTAGAGTAGTTCTTTTGTGTAGCTTGCTAGTTGTAGTTGTAATTACCTTCTCGGTTTGACTTGTGCGGTTGAGTGCAAATACTAGAATTGTGAATTGGATAGGTGGCTTGCAAACACCCCGTAGCTAAGCAAAACTCACATCTCGCTATTTGTTATATTGATAAACTTGTTTAGCTTGTCTTTGTAGAAAATTTTAAAAGGCTATTCACCCCCCCTCTAGCCATCTAGACCTTTCACTCATGTACTCTGGGAGTAGACCTGGCAGAGAGAAAATAATTTGGACGTGCTGCACACTCTCCCCTTTCTCCTTCCTGCTCGGTTGAGCAGCTTTGATTGCTCAATGTGAAGACCGGTTGAGGAGGAAGCAGACAACAGCTTTGATTGCTCGACGTGGAGACCAGGTGAGAAGGTAGCAAGCAGCAGCAAGCAAGCAGTATGTGCATGTCAGACGTGCAAGTGGCCGATGACTTGTGTCGGAGCGTGTCATTCACGAGTAATTGATCTATCCTGCTTTGGTTTGATAAAATTCATGAATATTCGCACTTGATAATTTTAGTTAGCGAATTCTTGCTGATCTAGCTTTTATATTATTCGTTTTCCGTTTTTCATTTCCGAGACTCGAATTGCATTTCGATTTTTATTTCCAGCTTATACACTTTAACTAAATACAATGCTCATGAATATTCTTAACATGTGATTTACAATATAACACCAAAGGTGTTACAGCCCGTGCCGTGCCAAACCGGGCCGGCCCGTTGGCCATCTATACACTGTACTAGTACAGATCATGTGCCTTCTATTCTAATTTCTAGACTAGTACGGTGGGAGTATTTTGATCTGTAGTTGCATGCAATGCCAGATACAATCCTAGGGTTTCTTCTTGTGCCTAGGCAATTTGCACAGAGCTTACCACTGAATATTTTCATGCCAATATTTCATCCTACAATTACTGTGATACAGAGGCACAATCTTCATGACACAAGAACTGAAATCAGAATTTATTTTGATGGACACTAAAAGGTATGCCATTCTACAATGAAACCTCTGAAGCTTAAGTGGTATGCAGACTGCAGTGCTAGATGTATATACATGTATGTGTATTTACCTACGTTATAGGGTGCTCTCTGCGGTTTTTACATACTATTTCCTCTTTGGGGCTTTGGAATACATTGAGTTACATTCTCTAACAACATTCAGAAGGCAACCAAAATGCACCAATTTAACAGCAGATGGTAATTGCAGCAAAATAGCATCCTCAATACACAGCATGTGTGCTATGAACAAATAAAAAGATGATAAAAATAAAGCCCCAAATTTCAAAAGGTATCGGAAACAACCCAAGTGATGGAACGTGAATGTCTTTTTCAGACAACGAGAAATGCTTGTACAGCAGAGCATGCTCACAATACAATTTGTTTGCTTATGTTCCTTGGCTGAAAGTTTGTTCCTCTCACCCGGCATTGCTCCCGGTAAGCTGCCTATTCCCAGCTGAAGAAACTTGTTGTATTCCCTCAATCTGTAAAGCAACTTCTGACATTGCTGGTCTCGTTGTGGGGTTCTTGTCACAGCAATGGATTGCAAGTTCGAGAAACTGAACCAGCTCCTCTACCACAGTGCTTTTTGTAAGGAGCTTCTTGTCGAATGCTTGTGCTGCCCAGTGCTCACGGGGGATTGATAAAACCCAATCGAGCAAATCTGGCTCGCCTGTGAATACTGGTAACTTCCCGGTGAGCATCTCAAGCAGTATGATGCCAAAGCTGTACATATCATCCTTTTGTGCAATATTGTTGTCGGTAACTAATGCTGGGTCACTGACTAGAGTTTTGAGGCCGTGTTCTGAGACACGTCCCTCATAGTTCCTTGTGAGAAGAATGTTGGAGGAGTTGAGGTTGCCATGAGACGCAGCAGCAGCATTGGTTGAGTGGATGTAGGCAACAGCACGAGCTACAGAGAGTGCAATGGCTGATCAAATCTCCCAGCCTACTGGCGCCACATTTTTTCCTGGAAAAATTATTCCTATGTGAATAAAGCAACGCAAACTACTAGCTACATATAGAATATCTTGCAACAGAACCTTCTACTCAAAGCAAATTCATTATAAATTTATAAATTAATTTTCTTGATGATTTTTATTATGAATCTTGACATGACTTACTGCAAGTTATCAAAAGCAAAGCCTATTTTTGTGGATCCAACTCATGAACAGTTATATTACCATGAAGATTTGAAGCTAGGCTACCATTGGGAAAATAATCATACACCAGTAGCTTCTCATCCTTGCTGTAGTAGTATTCACGTAGTGGGACTACAAGCTCATGCTCAATTGTTCCTATTGCTGCTATTCGTTCCTTGAACACTGCCTCTGGCACATCTGGCAAATATACAGTCTTCAGTCTCTTTACAGTTAATGTGAAACCATCATGCAGTACAGTCTTGTATGTCGTTGCATATTTGCCTTTCCCAAGAACCTCGGCAGATCCATCCAACAGCTTTTCTAATTCTATCCCTTGCGATGAACCAAAGCTGTAAAGTCTTCGACTCCCTTCTCTCACCACTGTGACATTATGCACATCTCTATCTATTTCACTGACTTTCTGTGCTTGTACCTCTGCTTTGAGAACTTGATTTCCATGGAAGTGTTTCTCAGCAGGAACCATATTTTGGGGTGGTTGTTTGCTTCTCCGTATCCAGCCAAACAAAAGTACCTTTTCTTGTGACTGATATTGAGCTTTTCTAATCATACAAAGACTTTCTGCAACATCTTTCATTTCTGGACGTTTCTCTAGGTCCATTGCTAAGCATTTTGCTGCTAGCTTCCCAATTCCATCAAGAATCCTCAAATTGTTCTCATCTGCAACTTTTACATCATAAAATTCCCGTATCTTCTTTTGTTTTGCTAGAGCTTGAGTAAAGTTTTCAATAAGAATATGGTTAATTTTACCACCATCGACAGCCTTTCTTCTAGTAAACAGTTCCAAGAGAACAACTCCAAAACTATAAACATCACTCTTCGAGGTGAGGCGTCCGCTCTGTACAAACAAAGGATCCATATACCCTATACTCCCCAGTACATGTGTGGTGTATAAAGTATTATCTGTTGAAAGTAACTTTGATATCCCAAAGTCTGATATTTTTGCATTGAGGTTTTCATCGAGAAGTATGTTGGCCGGCTTAATGTCTCCATGGATGACTTGCCCATACATTTGTGAATGCATATAGCTTAATGCTTCTGCACACCCTATAGCAATACCCAATCGTGTTTCCAAAGATATGGAAATTTCACTGCAGTGAAGAATATCACTGAGGTTTCCTTTAGAGATATATTCAGTCACTATCATTAGTGCATTTTCACCTATACAGCAACCAATGAGTCTAACTACATTCCGGTGATTGATTTGGCAATGGACAATCACTTCTTTGGCAAAGTTCTCCTTTACACCATGGATGTACTTCTTTACAGCAACTGAACTGTTATCATCAAGAACCCCTTTATAAACTTCTCCAAATCCCCCTTTCCCAAGGAGAGTGTCATAGTTGTTAGTGATTATTCTTATTTCTTCTTCTTTGAAATACCTTATGTTGTGATTGTTATGTGCTGTCCACATTGGTTTGCCATTATCCTCAATGTATCCTCGTAGCTCATTTTCAGGCAGATCCATTTTATTCCAGTAGCAAAAATACCGACTACAGAAATCTTGATAACATCTGATACAGAAGAGATGTTGATAATTATCACCTGAAAGGCACATAATGCAGGAAAGAGTTGGTGTTAAATTACAGACCAGTACTTCAAAGGAAACAAATTGATATAGTACTTGCACCCATGAAACATCTTAAATAATCTTCATAATGTTTTTTTTTCTAGGGGACAAGGATACATAATTAGCACAGATTTCAAATTTTGCAAAATAGTCCTCAATTGCTAAGAAGTTTGACGACTGAATAAAATATGAGATAATTATCAAACAGGTTATTTTCTAGTAGAATTAAGAGGTCAATTTCCAGCTACAATCAAGAGCAATTGACATTGTAAAATGGTGGGAAATAAAGCATAACCAATATATTAGTATGACAGAATGAGTCAGTTTGAAGACAAAAAATTGGGCTTCACCAATGCAAGGATCAACTCCGCCTATGTTGACTGGAAGACTTTCTTAAGTCGTCTCAACATAGCCGGTCCCAAGCCCGGGTAAAGGAGGAGGGTGTGTTAAGGTCTGGCGAACCAACAGTAAAAAAACAACCACTCTCATGGATTTGAAACCCACAAGAGATTCGTTGGGGCGTAACCCTCTTAGCGACGCGCTACATCGGAACCCGGGTGTGGTGTTAAATGGGCAAGGGCCGGGTCGTCATCCCCTTAGTGGCGCGTCGTATCGTGACCCGGGTACGATGAAAAATGAGCAAGGGTCGGGCCGTCGCAACCTTAGTGGAGCGCTACATCTACGCCCGGGTGTAGTGAAAAATGAGCAAGGGTCTTCGCACTTCCCTCGACGGGTGTGAAGGGTAAGGAAGCTAGCCGAGCCAACTAGGATTCGTCTAGGTAGCTGGAACGTAGGGTCCCTAACGGGTAAGCTAAGAGAGCTAGTCGATGCAGCAATTAGAAGGCGTGTAAATATTCTTTGCGTTCAGGAGACTAAATGGAAGGGCCAGAAGGCGAAGGAGGTGGAGGATACTGGCTTCAAACTTTGGTACACGGGGACAACATCGGGTAGGAATGGTGTAGGCATCTTGATCGATAGGAGCCTTAAGGATGGAGTCGTTGATGTTAGGAGGCAAGGCGACCAGATTATCTTGGTCAAGCTGGTAGTTGGAGATTCGGCTCTGAATGTGATCAGTGCCTATGCCCCTCAGGTAGGTCTTAGCGAGGGCACCAAGAGATAGTTTTGGGAAGATCTTGATAGCATGGTTAGTACCGTGCCTATCAGCGAGAAACTCTTTATAGGAGGAGACCTCAACGGTCATGTTGGTGCGACTAATGTAGGTTTCGAGCGGGTGCACGGGGGTTCGGGTATGGTAGTAGGAATCAAGAGGGGGAGGATGTTTTGAACTTCGCGCTGGCCTATGACTTGTTGATAGCGAACACCCTCTTTAGGAAAAGGGAATCTCATCTAGTAACCTTTCGTAGTGGACAACCACGTTTTCCTAGACGGTAAACGGTAAACGGGCGGTGACCCTCCGTTTAGCGTTTAGACTGTGTAGACGCCGTTTAGACGGCGTCTAAACGGATTAAACGGTTTTGTTACTGTAGCAAGGTTTCAACAGTTTTGTATACATAATTATATATAGATGTCAATTTTACATGTAAGATACCTTGCATAATTCCATAAGTCACAGAACATGTACAAAACATGAGAAGGGAAAAGAACATGAGTCACAGAACTGCACATACCTTGCATAATTTGAGTTTCTGAACTTGCATAACTCCATGTCCACTCCTTTGACTCGATATAATCTATGCACATATAGGAGAAAATAAGTACTGTGACATGCAAACTAAAGCCACATGCAATATGCCAATCCTGCAAATGGCATGTCATCGACCTTTCAATCAGAGCATAACAGAGCAAGATTGATGCAATTCATGGTGCTAATTCGAAGTAAATGGAATCAGAGCAAGATTGAATCATAACAGAGCAAGATTGATGCATAACAGAGCATAACAGAGCAAGATTGATGCATAACAGGGAATCAGAGCAAGATTGAATCAGAGCATAAGCATAACAGAGCAAGATTGAGAGCAAGATTGAAGTACTTAATCGAGCTAATCAGGAACAACAAGTAAATGGAAGAACGGACAGAGCAGTACCTGGGATTGGGAGGCAGTTCGGTCGGAGGAGGCGTCAAGGCTGGAGCTGCTGCTGCTCGGAGGCGGCGTCAAGGCTGGAGCTGTTGCTGCTCTGAGGAGGCGTCACGGCTGGAGGAGCTGCTGCTCGGAGGCGGCGTCACGCGCGCAGGACGGAGGCGCGACGCGCGCAGGACGGAGCCGCGACGCCCGCGCAGCTGGAAGTTGGCCTCGTCGCCGGCGCGCTGGTCGACGCGCGTGCAGAGGAGGGAGCCGCGACGCGAGCGCAACTGCAGGTCGGCCTCGTCGCCGGCGCGCTGGGACGCGCTGTGCGCGAGAGCTGGCGGCGGCGTGCGTACGAGCTGAGCAGAACGGGGAAATTTCCTCTCAACCCTAGCCTCCGGTACTTGTACCCGGCCCAAAACTTGTCGAGGCGCCAACTCTTCCCGCCTGCTGCTCCCGCCCCGTTCCCTCTTCCCGCCTCCCGCCCGGTTCCCTTCCCGCCTCCCGCCTGCTGCTCCCGCGCATCGATTTGGGCCGCGGCCATCACCTAAACGCCCGTTTATTCCCGTTCCAGGCGTCCATTCCCGTTTCCCTGCCGTCCCGTTTAGCCCGTCTTCAACGTTTATTCCCGTTTTTGACCGTCTAAACGGGAAAGCCGTTTAACTGTCCGCCCAGGCCCTAAACTTCACGGCACCCTGTCGTTTTACCGTCTAAACGCGTTTAGACGGCCGTTTAAAAACCGTTTAGGAAAACGTGGGTGGACAACACTCGAGCCAGATCGACTTTATCCTTACAAGGAGGGAGGATAGACGTGCTTGTTTTGATTGTAAGGTGTTACCTGGGGAGTGTGTTGTCCCTCAACATAAGCTTGTGGTGGCGGACTTTCGTTTTCGGGTACGTGTCCACCGGGACAAACGGCCCAAGATTGCGAGAACGAAGTGGTGGAAGCTTAGAGGGGAAGCAGCGCAAATGTTTAAGGAGAGGATGCTGGACGAGGGGCCTTGGGAAGAAGGAGAAGATGCCGACGACATGTGGCTAAAGATGGCAACATGTGTCCGGAAGGTTGCTTCGGAAGTGTTTGGCGTGAGTAGGGGAGGCAAACGGGAAGCGAAAGACACATGGTGGTGGAATGACGAGGTGCAAAGGGCTATTAGGGAGAAGAAGGAGTGTTTCAAGCGTCTCCACCATGACAAGAGTGTAGCCAACATCGAGGGCTATAAAATAGCGAAGAGGGTTGCAAAGCGAGCTGTGAGTGTAGCAAAAGGTCAGGCGTATGATGGCCTTTATCAGCGACTAGGCACGAAGGAAGGGGAGAAGGACATTTATAGGATGGCTAGAATCCGCGAGAGGAAGACAAGGGACATCAACCAAATAAAATGCATCAAGGATGGGACAGATCGACTTCTGGTGAAGGATGAGGAGATCAAGGACAGATGGAGAGAGTACTTCGACAAGCTGTTTAATGAGGAGAATGAGGGTCTTGCCCTTGAGTTGGACGACTCATTTGACGATACCAACAGATGCTTTGTGAGGAGAATTCAGGAGGCAGAGATCGGAGAGGCTTTGAAGAGGATGAAAGGAGGTAAAGCGATGGGCCCTGATGGTATCCCCATTGAGGTGTGGAGATACCTAGGCGCCAGAGCGATAGTATGGTTAACTAAGCTTTTTAACCTTATTTTTCGGTCTAACAAGATGTCTGAAGAATGCAGGAGAAGTATATTAGTACATATCTTCAAGAACAAGGGAGATGTTCAAAATTGTACTAACTATCGTGAGATTAAGTTGATGAGTCGTACGATGAAGCTCTGGAGAGGATTATCGAGCATCGCCTAAGGAGAGTGACACATGTGACCCAAAATCAGTTTGGGTTCATGCCTGGTAGGTCCACCATGGAGGTGATTTTCTTATTACGACAATTGATGGAGAGATATAGGGAGCAGAAGAAGGACTTGCACATAGTCTTTATTGACCTCGAGAAGGCATATGATAAAGTACCGAGAAATGTCATGTGGTGGGCCTTGGAAAAGCACAAAGTCCCAACTAAGTACGTTACCCTCATCAAGGATAAGTACAGGGATGTGGTGACGTTTGTCCGAACATGTGATGGCGACACCAGTGACTTTCCAATTAAAATAGGACTGCATCAGGGGACAGCTTTGAGCCCTTATTTATTTGCTTTGGTGATGGATGAGGTCACAAAGGACATACAAGGTGATATCCCTTGGTGTATGCTCTTTGCTGATGATGTGGTGCTAGTTGACGACAGTAGGGCGGGGGTTAATAGGAAGCTAGAACTATGGAGACACACGTTAGAGTCGAAAGGGTTCAAACTTAGTAGGACTAAGACCGAGTACATGAGGTGCGATTTCAGCGCGACTAGGCACGAGGAGGGAGACGTTAGCCTCGATGGGCAAGTGGTGGCCAAGAAGGATACTTTTCGGTATTTAGGGTCGATGCTACGAAAGGATGGAGATATTGATGAAGATGTTAGGCATAGAATTTCAGCCGGCTGGTTGAAATGGCGTCAAGCTTCTGGCGTTCTCTGTGACAAAAGGGTGCCTCAGAAGCTGAAAGGTAAGTTCTATAGGACGGCGATTCGTCCGGCGATGTTATACGGTGCTGAGTGTTGGCCTACAAAAAGGCGACATGTCCAGCAATTGAGTGTAGCAGAGATGCGTATGTTGCGTTGGTGTTGTTGGCACACAAGGAGGGATAGAGTCCGGAACGACGATATTCGGTATAGGGTTGGGGTGGCACCAATTGAGGAGAAATTGATTCAACATCGGTTGAGATGGTTTGGACATGTCCAACGGAGGCCTCCTGAGGCGCCGGTGCGTAGTGGAGTTCTAAAGCGGGCCGATAATGTAAAGAGCGGTAGAGGTCGACCTAAACTAACTTGGGACGAGTCCTTTAAGAGAGATCTTAAGGAGTGGAATATCTCCAAGGATTTAGCTATGGACAGGAGCGCTTGGAGATTGGCAATCAACGTGCCTGAACCGTGACCTCTTTTTGTCTTGTGCCATTTATGTCCCTTTATGTGTTTCCCTGTTTCACGTCTCTTTTGGGTTTCATCTCTAGCCTACCCCAACTTGCTTGGGACAAAAGGCTATGTTGTTGTTGTTGTTGTACCAATGCAAGGATCCAAAGTGGGCCTCAAGTCGAAACAACTCTGTAGAGTTGAATCCTAGGATTCAAGGACAAGACATTAATTCAACTGGCTTAAATGCAATATTTGAGCTTCAAGAATGCTTTCTGTATCAAGATTCAATAGTTCTAATACAGAACTGAAGTCTCCTTGGTTGTACTATGGAGGAATATAATGTGGGTGGAACTAAACTTGCTACTCCCTTTGTCCCAGAAAAAAATGCAATTCTCGCTACAGTACTAAGTCAAACCATCTTCAGTTTGACAAACTTTGCACAAAAAAATTATGATATCAAATAAGTATCATTAGCTCATCACGAAAAATATTTTCCTAGTATACCTATTTGGAATGGAATATATTTTCCTAGTATACCTATTTGGAATCATAACTGTTGATACTATTTTCTATAAACTTAGTAAAACTTGAATAGTTTGAGTTAGACCATATCCAGAATTTGCATTCTTTTTGGGACAGTGGTAGTAAATCAAAGGAAGGTGTTCCTAATTTAGGGGGTTACTTTAGAGTATTTTTCATAGTGACAGAGGTGAATAACTTTTTAGATAGAATACATAATAGATTCAATGGCTATCGAATAGATGGCTCATTGCTGGATGTTTCTATTCTTTTGCAAGAATTTCTAAGATTTGTCTCTTTTTCTAGCGTGGAGGCTCCAAAGGAAGTCTCTAATTTGTAATAGTAAGAAACACGGTGTTTTCATGGATTATTTATTTAATTATCCTGTTGATGCTAACTTGCTATCATGTATGATTCATGCCGACAACAATCTGACCTGCGAAAAATTGGGCTTATTTTGTGATCCTGAAGTATTTCTCTGCGAGCAGCTCTTATATACTTCTCATTTCTAACATGACCAGTGAGCAACGTGCATGAGATCGAGGAAACACAGGATATGCTATATACATGCAAATGAGCTAGTTAAAGGTTAGGAATATACCAAAGCCTCTGACAGGGAAGAATGAAGAAAAAGAATGTCCTTCTTCTACTGATCGTGCGTTCAACCTTCAGTACATATGGAGTCCCACTTAGAAGAGGCAGAAAAATAGACCGGACCAACTTTTGGGCTCCTAAAGTGCTTCTTTCCAAGCAAACTCCTCTGTTCTTCTTGTTCCTAACATCAACAGGAAGCAATATGCATGTGAGAGGAAAGGAAAGCTGTGACAGTTACATGAAAATGTACTTTCTAAAGATAGAGAAACTAACATACCAAAGCCTCTGGAACAGAAGGATAAAAATCTATGTTATTTTTTACTAATTGGATCTTCAGTACGTCGTTGAGTCCTCCTAGAGAAGAGGCAAAACGATTGTAAATTTACTTGCTGAAGGAAATGGCTGGTGCCAGAGAAGGAACAGACGAGCATGAACCGAGCGAAAACCAAATGAAGAGGATAATCTGGCCTAAAAGGCGGTAGATACCTTGAAATCTCATCAACGGCTGTGTGCCCTGCAATCTCCAGACATCTTCTCAATGGAAAACTGAGTTTGCAGGGTTTGGGCTAAAGGAACTTTTTAGGCACATACTGAAAATTTGGTGCTTCAGTAGTTGTAATGCGTCGTTGACATCTATACGTTCTCGCTTGAACCCATGCTGAAATGATAGGCTTTTGTCAAACAGGTATATATTATCCTCAACGAGAATTCGAGGAAGGGACGGGCAATGATTTAGAAGAGTCAGGTCAACTAAAAAGACAAAACAAGAGGGTGAGATGTCCCAGCTAATAAGAAATGCAAGTCAAATAAGGAATCTCAACCAGAAGGTATATCGTGTTTAAAACAAATTAAAGAACTCAACCACAGTTACCCATGTGGAAACAGAAATGAGCAAACGTCCGCATGTGCTCGGTTGGTGCAGATTCTTGTTAAGCCAGAAGTAAGCAGCAAGGGTTTTTCCAAAGGGGAGTGAGGAGAGTTGAAAATACAGGCGCCGTTCTCCAGCAATAGCACCACTGAGCCTCCAGCAGTACCCCGTTCATCCCTAATACTGCTTCTGCTTGAGGACATTTCCACGAACAGGCTGTGGGCACGATCGAGCGCGTTCGTTCCATGCCATGGCACTAGACTCGCACAGGCGTGCCTGCTCCCTATGTCGCACTCGCACACACCGCTCCGGCAGTAATTAAGATCACCGTCTCGAGGACGCACGCGCGATAGAATAGAAGAAACAGGAAGCGCTCAGCCGGTCGCTCACCTTTGCTTGACAGGAGCAGTCGGCCTTGAATCTTGATGCAACGCGCGCCGAGCCAGCGACTGTTGCTGTCCATCGTCCATGTCCACCATCGCTGGCGAAGAGGAAGAGTTGCTGGTGCTGGAGCCAGGAGGGAGTCGCTGTCCACCATCGCTGGCGAAGAGGGACATCTGCTGGAGCCAGGAGGGTCATCGTCCGGCCTCCGGCCTCCGGCCTCCGCTGTCCGCTCCACGTGACGAGGAGGCTCCATTCCAGTGGAGTCCGGCCCACTAGCTCTGTCCGGCCTACTCAGGCAGCTTCGTAACTTGAACAGCGGTGATCGAGTTGGCCCAGCCCATGAAGAAGACAAAACGGCCCTGACAAGTGATAAATGATAAAACGGCCCAGCCCACCTGAACGGCACCGTACATATTTTTAAGGCCTGTTGGGGACTGAACGAAGAATGCTGAAACCAGCTTCATCTTTTCTTCTGGAGCAGAGCTCATCGAGGTGTCGAGCTGGAAAGGTTAGGAGCAGAGTCTGATTACCAACGTGTCAGTGTACATTCACGAGTTGATAAATCGATGATTACCTCCGCAATTAGCAATTTGGCATCGCGTCTCTGTCGTCTCCATTGCAACTGGTTCCATCATTCGTGCATACACTCTGTTGACTCAACACAAAGCTCAGAAGCCAGAGCTGACGGTGATGATCCGAGGCTAGGCGCAGACTCATGCACCAAAGCATGACATCAAACACGGCGCCATGCCGTGCCTCAAGCACAACGGCATGATGCTTCCAATTGCTCCTAACACCCAGCATTGCTTGCCTTGGGTTGGGGGCCTATCTGTCTTCCTTGCACCAACTACAACTATGGCTAAATTCATGGAAAACTTCTGCTCGCTCATGGACTCTACAGCACCGATCAATGGTGCCCCTCAGTCCGTCACCAAGGTAAAAGATGTCCTATAGCCACACCAGCAGCAGCCCTCCCGTGCGTCGGCCACGAGTCGCCCGCTCAAGAACTCAAGAAGGCCAAGGGATCAGGTGCTGTCTGTCCACCTCCGGCAGCGGCGGGTGGAACCAGGCAACCACTGCCACGCTGGTAGTGGTGCTGTGGTAGTGAACACGATTTGTGAAAATACCATCAGGCATATACATATACAAACAGAGAAAATTGCTTTCCAGAAACAAACGTACGGAACCCAGAAACATATGGCAAAATGCATGTTCCTCCTGTAAACAAGGCCTCTTTTTTTCATTTTATACAGCCTTCAACTATCACCAGAATCTGCAAACACAAGCATTGGATACTAACACCTATATACTCCAGAGAAGAGTTTCAGTGTTGCCAGTAGGCAGTAGTAGCTAAGGAGAAAAAAAAAAGCTGTGAAAACAGGTATTCACCTCTCGAATCCCCATCCAGAGACGATTTTCATCCTTGGTGCTATCCAGTTTTCCAGCTGAGGCCACCATGGGCGCAGGCACAGGCGCACAGGGGAAGCAATGGGACTCAAGTGCCTGTTCACTGTACTCAGGTCGCTGTGTCCACAGAGCAGGTGAGGAAAAAGTTTTCATGTCTATTCTCTCAAACCAAACAAAAAATATGCATGCCCACAGAACTGAAACTAAATGAATTTCAAGGAATATGATTCAAAATAAGAGAATAACAAAACAGAATGATCATAAACAGATAAGTTCAAAGTTAAGTAGTTAACAAGTGGGTCTCATCTCATCTTATTATATTATAAGTGATACCAGAAAGTAACAACAAACATGAAGTCGCTTTATCTAGTCAGAATCTGGTAACTTGAAAGACAATCAAGTCATTATAAAAATGCAGCATCACAAGAACACCATAATCCCCAATGTTTCGCATCACAAGTTCCATGTGAAAATTACTGAAGCTCTGGATGTGCATGGTGAGCAAGTTAATGATATATACACAAAATAACTGAGAAATGAGGGCAAGATAGCCATCAAGAATAGCACAGGAACTTACTGCCCTATTCACACCTACAGCCATCACATCTCCCTTTGATACCAAGGAAATCTCCCAAACGGGCTTGGCCTCACAACAGCTGGCTGAGCTGAAACATCGGCTAGTGAGTGCCTTATAGGCCTGAGTCCGTCCTCCACAACCTGAAGATCTGTTTGTGTGATGGTTTGCTCAGCTAGCCCATGGACTGCCTCTCCGTGGGGCTGATGTCCAGCTGCATCGAACTGGTGGTGGTTTGTCTGCATCAACATCGACCACAATCTCTGGCTGAAGTGGCTCAAATGGAGCAGCTACTGCAGGTGCTGGGGGACAACTAAATCTATTCGTCCTTTTTTGCTTGTAGGAAGGCCTGGGCTTGTATGAGTTGTGCCTGGATTCTCTAGGCCCGTCATATTCAAAAGCGCTCATAATCATTCCCATGATATATGGCGCATAAAACAGCAGGTCCTTCGTGCCATTGCGACCTGAAATAATCAAATCTATCTCACCGAAGAGCAAAGCAATGATGTCAAATGGATGCTGCTTCACAATATGATATAAGAGGTTCCAGTTATGTCCATCAATATTATTTCCAGACCTGGGATAGATGGTCGACCAGACAATCTTTTTGGCTATGATTGTCATAGGAGAGAGACCACTGATTTGGCCAGGTGTGCAATCTGAAGCTGTGTACAGGATCCTTTTGTCATCATCATCAAGCCAAAACTGTGAATGAATCTCACTATGAACACCGCAAGGAATGCCAAACATTTCCTCCCATGCTCTCTTGTTCGTAGTGATCTTTCTGCCATCTGTCATCCAAGTTATGGAGCTCTTGTCCGTGCTGATATGAACCGTAGAGTAAAATTGTCTAATTAACTCAGTGTCCCAAGCACAGCGATAACTCATGATGTGCTCAAGCCCCAGAAAGGCACATCGCTCCCTGATACCAGCAAACTGATCTACACTACGAATATGATCCCAGTCAATCCACTTCATTTCAAATATCTTAGCACTCCTATAGATGGAGATGTACAAGTCCTGCTGCTCAATGGACCAGAACCTCCTGTCTGTCGCTGTCCTCTGCCCCTCATAGTGGTTAATAGTTCTGAGCCTCTTAAGCTCATCAGAAGGGGCCAGAGCATAATCCAAGGGCTTTCTTTCCTGCACTGGAGCAACTGGAGGCAACTCCTCCTCCTCCACAACCTCTATTATTGGCTTTAGGGCTTCAGGTGGCACTTGCTCCCCTGACTCAGACTCTGAGCGTGCCTGATCACTGTCTGCAGCATTACTGTAAAATTCAGGCTGCTCAGTTGGGCTGCGGTGCTCAAACTGTGAGCTCTCTGGCTGGTTTTCCTCATGTGATAAATGCAGCTGCGCCATCTCCCCCTCTAACTGCTCAGCCACCTGCATGAATGGAAACATATAATATGCACATAGTGGAACATGTGAGATATTAACATACCCTGCACCCAAAGAAATGGGTGAAAAAGAAAAACACTTGCAAAGAAGAATACCAGACAGATATTTTTGGTAAATTATTTATAAACAGCATTAAAAATTCTATGAGATCAATGAACTAACAACTATCAAAATGAACAGTGTGCCCAATAGATGAGGCAAAAGATAATTTCATAGATGATAGAAGATTATTTGCTCCTAACTATCAAAGAAATACAACTTCAAGGATCAGTTATGTGGAACTAAAATTACTTCTGCCCTAAGTTTCACAGGCCTACAACCATGCAGAATGTTGCAGGTATGTGAAACTGAGAGCAGAAATAGTTGTGGTCTTGTGAAACTAATCCCAGGAGGTATAGCTCCTTGATAATTAGATGCAAACAGTTTCCGTTTTGTGATGAACATGTTGCAAAGCACCACTATCACCAATAATAACAACAGAAGTCAGAATGATAAAAAAAAAAATACAAGCATGTTAACTGATAGATGCTTAGAAAAATATGTCATTACCACTGATTCCTTATCAGAAACCTCCTTTCGACATATTCTCCGACTCTCTTGTGAACACAGTAGCTCATTATTTCTATAACTTAGGACCCTGAGAGAGAGAGAGAGTGAGTGATAAATGTTGCCTTACAGCTGTAAACAAAGATGCATGTTAACAAAATTCATAATCATGCAAACCTGGTTGAGCCAGCTAGATCAGTCATTCCATCTTTCAAAGAGCTCTCTCCTTTCCCAGAGGATCGCGCAACTAGCGATTGTTGTTGCAGATTATGCAGCTCCACTTCTAGTTTTTCTCGCTGTACTCTTTGTTGTTCTGCTTCTTCTTTTAATTTCTTAACCTATGGAGAAATGTCAAAATTCATTGTTGAGAAAGAGCATATATGACTAGTTAAACACTAATAAAACAAAAGCAGTGGAAAGCTCACTTCCTCTTCCAATAAATACATAGTATCCTTAAAGTCCTCAATAGACCTCTCCAGCATTTCATTCTTTTTCAATATTTCATTCTTCTCTTCAGCATGTGTCTTCCTTATCTGAAAAATAATAATAAGTACAAAGGTTATAAGCAGTATTAGGGAAACATGATAAGCCAGCAACCAAGTAGGTTCTACTCTGAATATGCTAAATTACAATGCAGCTGAGAAACAAGATAATTTGTTGTTCAATGAAATCAAACAAATATTTGAAAAGCCAAAAGTTTCAATAAAGTAAGCCTAATAGCCTTTCAAGGGTTACCTCTTTATTCCTTGAAATAAGTGATGCAGCAACCTGATCATTCACTTCTTGCATCCTTATCTCCAGTTCTTTAAGTCTACCTTCGTAGTAACTCTTTGACTGCTCTTGTTGTGACTCCAACAATGAAGCATAGTTTTGTGCAAGAACCTCCTTCTGCACAATCGTTTCAATGGCTTCATCCAATAAAAGCTCAATTTCACCAAGGTTTTGTTTGGCCAACAACTCATTATTCTTACTGGCTTCTAGCTGCAGCTGGATTGATGACTGCTCTGTTGCTAAGTATGTAATCAGCTCAGTTTGAACCTCAACCTGCCTAGAGAAATCATTCTTTTCTTGCTCAGCAGAACTGCAAGATACATGATCTTGTTGGTACTTCCTATTGAAGTTTGCTTTCTCAAGCTCACTGTTTAATCTCTGGATTTCCATATCCCTCTCCTGGAGAAGCTCTAGGTTTTTGTCATTAGCCTTCTTCAGCTTATTTGATTCTTGTATCAAATCAAACAGATTAGATTCAAGAGTTTCTCTTGTGCCATTCAGTTCCTCTTGTATGGCTTCTTTCTGCCTGCAAGCTTCAAGGATACGAAAATCTGCTGCTTTCAGCTCATTGCGTAAAGCAGCTGTCATGTCCTCAGCTTCTGCACGGGATTTCAGTTCTTCCACGAGAATGGTTTTATGTATGTCCCATTCCAACTCCAGGCTTAACTTACTTTCTGTGTTGCTCATGAAACCTTCATCAGAACAGGCTTCTAGATTTGCAGGTGTAACAGGGACATATTTGGACAAAGAATTCTGTCGATAAAATCAAATAGCATAATGTTAGCATATTTCTCATAGCAAAAACGTAACAGATGCAATATGGAGGTGCAATATGCAGGGATAGTAATGGAAGCCAAAGCCTATATGAGTCTTACTGTTTTTGATATAGCTATTCTACAGTGTTGTATGGTTAAGTTATGCAGTCTTTCAAAGAGTGCTAAAGGTCAATTTAATTTTAGAAAAAAAAATAGGACAGGGATCAGTATGTGTATTTGACATGTACCTTGTAGTTCACCTCCCCCTCCCAGAACGAGATGCTCTCTTTGACCTTGAAAGGCGACACATCCGCAGACCTTGTCGCCAAGCTCAACGAAGGCTTCTTCGTCAGCTCAAGGGAAGTCCTCGCCACCCTCAGCCGCGCCGGTGTGTTGCCCGCAGTCCTGACCCCAGAACCGTTCTTGGGCGTCGGCGCCGGCAACTGGGGCTTCCGGTTGTACATGGACGAGGACGACGCCAGTGGCGGCCGTATGGCGCGGTAGTGAAAGGTATTCCGGGAGGCGGTGCCAGGCCCTGTGGGGCCCGATGTGAACGGCGCAGCGTTGAATCCATCCGGCGGCGCATTCTCATCGCCACGGGCTGCGGCGGGATAAGGGCCCGCCGAGTAGCGGCGTTGAGGGCCGAGCCCCCTCACCATTCTGGTTCTGCGCAACAAACAAGAAAAATCTTATTCTCGAAAAAGAAAAAAAAAACAAGAAAATCTTCAGAGCTCCGAACGCTTTGAATCAAAACTAGCTTTCTCCCACAACTGGCTTCCAGAGGAATCACGGGGAGAAGAAGTTTCGTGTTTGGCATACCTAGTTCTAGGGAGAAGAACCAAGGAGAACCGCCACACACCGGCAGCGGGTGCGGCACGGTGTCCCTGCTGCTCAGGCTCCGGCGAGGAGGAGGAAGAGGTTGCGCCGTCCTTGCTCGGGCACCAGTGAAGAGAAGGAAGCCCCAGCGCCGGCGCCGCCGACCCGTCGCCCGGATCCTGGCCGGAGGGACGCGCGGGCTGCCTGCTCTCTCCGACTCGCCGCTTAAAGGAACAGAGGAAGGGGCGTGCCGGTGAGGAGGAGGAGGAGGAAGTGCCTCCCTATTCTCCTCGGGAGCCGACGAGGAGGACGAGGCGCGGGCGCGGGCGGGGCGACCTCCCCCCGCCTGGAATGGATCTTGGCCGCAGCAGCTGCCCCTCTCCCAGATCTCGCTCGGCCGACGACGAGGAGGAGAAGGAGGCAGGGGCGATGGTCGACCAAGAGGAGGCAGTGGAGCGAGGGGGCGACGGCCAGACGGGGTGGGAGTAGGTCTGGATATAGAGAGAACCGTAGTTTTTTCGATTTTTTTTAAAAATTTATATAATCTTATTTATTATTATATTCTGTATTGTTTAAGATCTAACTTCATGACGAGCCTAACGAGCCGAGCTTAACGAGCCGAACCGAAGTTGAAAGTCATTCCAAATCAAGTTATTTTCATTTTAAAAGATAAATAAGTCCAATCGGAACACTTTTGTACCGAGCCACCGAGCCAGCTTAACGAGCTTTTTGTCCGTCCCTGGGTGGGAGGGAGGAGGGCGAGGTAGGGGTGGGTCGTGCAGCGGCGTGGGCGGAGGGAGGGAAGCTGCTGCGGTGATTTTTTGAAACAAGCCCCCCTTCCTTCGCTTCGACGCCAGGCCAGTTTGGGTTGGGGTTTGGGTCTTGTTTAGATCCCAAACTCGGGGGTGGCCGAATCTGCACAGTGTCACTCCGAGTATTGTAGCACTTTTTGTTTTTTAGTGTAAAAAATTGTCTAAAAATTAATTAATTAGACTTAAAATGTTCGTCTCGCAAAGTACAATAAAACTGTGTAATTAGTTTATGATTTCTTCTACATTTAATACTTTATATATTTACCGGTATTTTGATGTGATGGAGAATCTCCTTTTTGTATAGTGGAATTTAGGGTGAATTCTGTAATCTAAACGAGGCTTTGGCCGTTGGGAAGCTCCTGCGCTCTGCTACTGTTACCGAGAGGTCACTTGATTGCCCTCGCGATGCGGACCGCGGGAAGCCTTTATGTTGGCGCGGAATCCTTCTTCGACCGTTGGACGGCGCAGTCTTCCTCCAACGAAACGAAATTTCAAATACTCCCTCCGTGTAAAAAAAAAGTCTCGCTCTTTCACAAATAGTCAGCCAATTTCAATCGTATATAAAATCATATTCTATACTAAATAAATCTAGTAAGTGGCTGTTTGGTTCAGCGCCTACACCGGCCACTTAGTTTGTGGCGTCGCTGAAGGCTGTGGCGGGGAATAGGGCCGTCGCACCTGTGACGTAAATTTCTGCTACAAAAGCTGATGGTTGCCACACCTTAACGCTGAACCAAACAGCTCCCTTTGCTCCGTGGCGTGCTGCAGGTTAGGCAGGCAAGGTGTGGCGGCAAGCCAAACACCCCCTAAGTATATTCTACGATTAATCTAGTAATAATACTTAGTGCATATCATAAAAACATTACTACTCTTTTTGTGTATAGTTCAAACTTGAGATTCTTCAACCCTTGGAAAGTGAGATTTTCGTTCCTTTTAGGAAATTGCTAAAAAAACACTTAAAAGTCATTGCAAGACATATGCAATATCTAGATAGCAAAACACAAAATAAACACACTTTGCAACGTGCTTCTGAAAAACAGATAGAACATTTCGAACACACGCTTGCAACATGCGTGTATAACCATTGCAACACGTATGCAAAAATCTCGATCTACTTTTGTCCAGAAGGGTAAGGGTGAGAAGAAGAAGACGGGATGTGTGTTTTACACCCAAGTGAAGGGTCGAGATGGCAGACTAGAGGGGGGTGAATAGTCCTTTCTAAAACTTAAACGCGTAGGCTAACCAAAACAAATGCGGAATTAAACTTATCGGTCTAGCCAAGACTACACCCCTCTATCTAAGTTCTCTAGCACCTTGCAAAGATCCTAATTAAGCAACTAAGGTACTAAGCTTACCAAGAGCTCACATAATCAATTCTAGAGCAAGGTCACACAAACCTATGCACTAGTACTTTGCCAAACGATGGAGCTCCTACACAACTAGTGAAGCAAAAGCACAAAGCTTAAGCTCGCTAGCAAAGCTCAATAACAAGGCAACTAATGCCAAATTAGAGAGCCCAAAACACTTAGCAACACAAACTAAGCAATGTGACTAACAAGGTTACACAAACCAAATTAGTCACGCAAAGGGAAGCTTCTAGCTACACAAGCAAGAAGACAACTAGCAAACTATATAAGCAAACTAGTTACGAGAGCAACTACACAAGCACAAGTATATATGAAAGTAAATACAAGCTTGTGTTGCATGAAGGCAAACCACCGAGAAGAGTAGACAATGTTGACACGGTGATTTTCTCTCGAGGTTCACTTGGTTGCCACCAAGCTACGTCCCCGTTGTGTCGACCAACACTTTGTGGTTCAGCGGCTAATCGGTCACACACCGAGCCTCTCAAAAGGCGTCGCAAGAACCCACCATCAAGTGTGGTAGCTCAATGACACGCTCAACTAGAGTTTCTCTTCGCGATCCCCGCGGGGTGAGCACAATCCCCCTCACAAAGCTTCTCCGGAGCCTCGCACAATCTTCTTGCGTGCTTCGACGGAGCCACGAGCCACCAAGCCGTCTAGGAGGTGGCAACCTCTAAGAGTAACAAGCACCACCGGCTTGTAACACGATCACCTAGTGCCACACGATACAATCTCTCAAAGCAACGCACTAGAATCGCTCTCTCACTCGATTCGATGAATACTATCAAGCATGAGTGAGTTAGAGGGCTCCCAAGCACTACCACACAAGTCATAAAGACTATAGTGTGCTCAGCTGCCGGCCATGGCCGGCCACAACGTCTATTTATAACCCCACGATCAAATAGAGCCGTTACCCCTTCACTGGGCAAAAATCGGGACGACCGGACGCGCCGGTCGAACTGACCGGACGCGCTCAGCTGCGTCCGATTCTCTAACGGTCACTGACCCCCAACGGTCAAACCAGCGATCGGACGCGCTGGTCCAAACGATCGGACGCGTCGGTCGCACAACGGCTAACTGCGAAGCAACGACCGGACGCGTTCATCGCGCAGACCAGACGCGCTGGAAACGACCGGACGCGCTGGTCCCGAGAATGACCGGACGCGCTGGTCGCCTGAGCAGCGCTCAACAAAACAACGACCGGACACGCTGAAGAAACATGACCGGACGCGACAGTGCCAGCGTCCGGTTACAGTCCAGTAAGCTCCCTGAATGACCGGACGCGTCCGATCATCAGTGACCGGACGCGCCTCGCGTCCGATCATCGAACTGAAAAACGCGCAGACACTGAACACTGACCGGACGCGTCCGGTCATGCAAAGACCGCGTCCGGTTCAGCGTCCGGTCACCTCTGTGACCTTCGTTCACCTCCGTTTCTTTTCCGGACTTCCGGCGTAGTGGAAAATAGTCGTTTCAACTTCTCGAAAACGCCTGAATCCCACGCTCGTAAGCTCGGCGGGAGGGAGAGAGGAACCCAAACCCTCTCTACCGCTCAAACTTCATCGCCTTCGTAAATGTGCCAACACCAACAAGTGATCACCACCTTGTGCACGTGTGTTAGCATTTTCATAATCATTTTACCGAAGGAGTTAACCACTCAACTTGTCACGCCACTCGATCCTAGCAACGATGCATAGTTAGATCACACGAGTGGCACTAGATGACCGATATGCAAACATGTTTGCCCCTCTTGATAGTACGGTCATCTATTCTAAACCCGATCATAAAGTTCTCTACACACCTATGACCGGTGAAATGGAAATACCCTAGGTTATACCTTTGCCTTGCGCATTCCACTTTATCTCCTCCGACATTGATGCAACACATGCACCAACCAATCACTAAATGATATGATTCACTTCATATCATCACGTGACCGTATTGGTTCATCGATCTTGACCTCACTTGCTCTTCACCGTTGCCTCGGTCCTTCGGCGCCAAGCCATCACACAACTTGCCCTTCACCCTAGCAACCGGTCCATCAAGCCAAGTCTCATCTTGATATTCTCCACCTTGGTCACATGACTCCATGTCATGTCTCATATGCAATGAGCTCCTTCATGATACCATCACATGTGGACTAATCTCCTGTGTATCTCACATAACCACATATTAGTCCACCTAAGTTGTCACTCAATTACTAAAACCAAACAAGGACCTTTCACCAAGCAAGTGTAATTTCCAGAGGAAGAACCTGTTACGATGGGTATGTTCCATGTTGCTAATCATCTAGCAGTACTTTTATTTGATTCTGGTGCATCACATACATTCATAAATCGTACCTTTGTTACGAAGCATGACATTCCAATTTTGGAAACCCAAGAGGATTTCTTTATCCAGTCGCTCGGGGGACGACTGTGTAATAAGAAAATGGTGCGTGAGGTACCTATAGAGTTGGGTGGGCATATATATGATTAATCTAGTAATAATACTTAGTGCATATCATAAAACATTTTTACTCTTTTCGTGTATAGTTCAAACTTGAGATTCTTGAACCCCCTAAGTATATTCTATGATTAATCTAGTAATAATACTTAGTGCATATCATAAAACATTACTACTCTTTTCGTGTATAGTTCAAACTTGAGATTCTTCAACCCTTGGAAAGTGAGATTTTCGTTCCTTTTAGGGAACTGCTAAAAAACACTTGAAAAGTCATTGCAAAACATGTGCAACATTTAGATAGCAACATCCAAAATAAACACACTTTACAACATGCTTCTAAAAAATAGATGGAACATTTGGAACACAGTCTTGCAATATACATGTATAACCATTACAACATATGCAACATGTATGCAAAATCTCGATCTACTTTTGCAACATCGATGTGAAACACTTGCAACACACACCTAAAATATCTGAAACACTTAAAACATACGGTTACAACATGCACTTTCAGTGCAATGTCACCTGGTTGCTTGGATGAATGGATGCCTCGTCTTTGCGAAGCTCACGATGGCGGCGCATAGAGCTCACCGGTGACCCAGCGGAGGCACTATGCCACCCTGGGCGACCACGTGCACGAGGCCGTGGCCAGCGAGCTCGGTGGCCTGCTCGATGAGCACCGTGGCGAGCAACCCCTGCTGGGCAAGCGCCCCTGGGTAGAGAGATTTTTTTTAAAGAGGCGCGGACGGGAGCGAGCGGATGACGTCCTAGCTAGTGGGAAGCCGCGTTCGTCCATCCGAACGTCCTCGATAGAGCATTATCGTTTTGCGTATATATGTTCAAACTTGAGATTCTTTAACTCCTCACAAAATAAGATTTTTATTCTTTTTTTAGCACGAAGGGAGTACCACCTGGTATAGGTTCGTGTACTCCCTCGTTCCAAAAATAATTGCACATCGCACTTCTCGAGCTAAGTATATAGAAAATAATATCAATATTTATATTTCTAAAAATCATTATAAAAATATATTCCATCGTTAATTTTATGATACTTGTTACATGTCATAAATATTAATATTTTTATCTATATTTGGTTAAATTTTAAAATGTTTGACTCTACAAGGAGTAAAGTGTGTAGTTATTTTAGGAGGGAGTAATTATTAAAGTACTACTCGTCCAATTGTTAAAGATTGGGTGGCCACCTATTTTATATTCCAATATAATGACAATCATAATCCTAACTATTGATAGTTTCCATAGCTACTACTAAGAAACTACTTTTGAAACTATATGTCACCTAAGACAATAGTATCTTTTGTGGGCTCATCCCAAATATTTTTATTCAATTATTAACGGTGTCCTCTTCCTTCTAGGCTCTTCATCTTAGGGCGTGCTTGGTTTCTCCAACAAAATTGTCTCGCCTCGTTCTGTCAGGTTGGCACAAAACATGAGAAGCTTGCCCAACCAAGTGAGCCAATTTCGCTATCTCATCGGGCAAGGCAAAAATTGGTCACACAGACTTCGAGATCTATAGGCAGGACATCCAAAACAAGCCAACCAGCTTCCTATCCTCGCTTGGCGAGGCAATACAGCGATCAGCAAGAGATCCAAGCAGCCCCTTACATTCCGTTCTATCCGTGAACCTTTTGTTAAGATCACATCTCCGGTCAATTCTGTCTCTCTTTCTCAGCTCTAATAAACACTTGTTCGCATTCACGATAAAAACACACTATTACAGAAACGTTATCACCACTTCAGAATCCTCCATTACCGTCAAATTTGGCTTCAGAGGTAAAATGTCAGTAGCGACATCCATTATTTCTAAGTAGAAAGAATCAATTTATGGGCATTTTCAGTAACATTCATGCATAAAGATCCCTACAAACCAATTATCAAAATAATCAAGTACTCTTTAGGGGCCATTTGATAGGTTTGTGAGAAGAGGCCAGGAGAAGCCTTTCTTTCTTTTTTTTTCTTTTTCTTTTTTTGCTCGGGCTCCTTTATACAAAAAAAAGAGAAAGTTTTGGCTCCTTCGGGCTCCTTGCAAGGAGCCAAATATGACCTTAATCTTAACAATATTTATTTTCAAATCAATACGGAGCGGTTTTTATGAAGCAAAAATATTCTCCCTACACCAAGAATTATATGATCCTTCTCTGAAACATCCTCACAAGTCTCTGATATAAGTTGGGGGTCCTTTTCAATTTCTCTAAAAAAAAATCTTCACACTAGATTGGTTTTGAACACCAACCTGTAGTTCGTTATTACTGCCAGTTGACTAAGAACCCCGATAGTGATGCTATTTTTTCTTCATAACCAATTGCCGATTTGAAAACAAACAGTGGTGATATAGAATCATTTCTGTAGTAGTGGATGCTCCATACTCTTCAAGCTGCTTTTACCCCCAAAACACCTATAAGTTCCCACCCCTTTGGTTGCAAAAGTACTTATGGGTTCCCACACCTTTGGTTGCCTAAGCAGGGAAGCCCAACCAAAAGGGGCTTGAGTACAATAACTGCAACTATGCGCTAATTAAAGAATCCAGAATTATACTATCCGTGTTTCTATACATACATTCTGGAGGTATTTACATGGTGCTTCTTAGAGGTTTGCCGAAGCTTCATGTGCTTCAGCAAAAGGCCTCCTATGTACACCCCCATCAAGGCCTAACAAGTTGAACTGTGCACCCATCTCTGGATGTTTCATGTATAATGGCCTGGGCCGGCTATATTGCGTTCTTTTTCTTTGACCGCAACGTGAAAAGTTGGTCTCTGTATTGAGCTGGAAAAAATAATAGGAAGATCAGGCGATTAGAAGGACTACTCAAAGTAAAACTGAAAAAAAAAACAATCTTTAACATTGCAGTCGTGCAAGTCCGCAGGAGCTCACCAGCATCTTTGTAGCGTTCTTCTACTGCAGCGATGAGCATATTTCGGACCAAATCAAACTCTTGGGCCTCACTGCAATGTTGGTCATCAGGCCTGCAAAATGAGATGGTGGCAGTTGCAGAGTCTAAGAAGACACTTATCCGTACAGGAATATATAAAAAACAGAATTTGTATGTCTACCTGTCAAGCCTTGTGATTTGAATGTCGTCAGAGCCTACGTAACTCTCAGCGGCCTTTGGTTGTACGACTTTCAATCCATTGTTATATGCAATACGCCTGTTAACTTGTATAGGGACCTATGGATGAACCACCAAATTGGAATAAGTACCACACCCAGTGAGCAATAGAACTTACAGAATTTGTCTGCATTTTTTTTATTTTTTATTTTTTTTTGCTGAAATAAGAATTTTAGGTTGTCGACTGCATTCTAAGTACTAGAATGGCATAACGGTTATGTTCAACAAAAAAAATGGCATAACGGTTATTTAAAATCTGCACCACGTCAAGTAGAGCTTCAAGTGAGATCTAAGATGAGGTAGCGGTGCTAACCTCAAGAGAAATTAAGGGGAAGACTCCATTGGAGGCTGTAATTAGTAATAGTAAGATTCCTATAAGAGGAATTTATCTATCCATATCATTGTATTGGGGTCATATCATCCACCAACAGCAAGGTTCATAGCATCAAAATCAGAATAGAACAGGGAGGTTGCTTTGCTGACCAATCAAAGGAATCATGTTGCTTTGATTCTCCAATTGAATGGTTTAGGGCTCGTTCGTTTAACGTGGAATGATTGTCCAGGAACTATTCCAGCTGGAATGATAGGCTTATTTGTACTAATATGGATTAGCTGGAATAGTTCCCAGCCTCAAAACTGGTGAAACGAACGAGGCCTTATAGTTTATACTCGTATGAAATATATAGAATTTATCTTCTTAATAAAAAGATACGCACTCTCGTGCGTATTCGAGAAAAAAAAATATATAGAATTTATATGGTCACTAGGACAAAAATATACAAGGAACACCTTCAGTATCAGCAATAGCTGTGGTCCACGCAAATATTGCCAGCAGGTACTGCAAATGAAAAGTACAAGAAGCAAATGCATACCTTGCAACGGAAAGCAATGTTGATAGCATCTGATGGCTTGAGGTCAAAACTAATAGTGTCTTGGTCATTCCCAATCTGGTATCATGTTGACATGCCTTTTTTCAGAGCAATGCTTTCAGAAGGATTGTTTATGTGACATATTGTTTACTTTGGAGTGCAGTGCAGTTACCTTTGCAAGATATAGTCGAGAATAGTATGCGTCATGGACCATTTCTGTAATCCGCACCAAGCGCACCTGAAAAGCAGAGTATGTAGCCGAAGTGATCGGTGAAACAGCGTATATATCCAGGCCTTGTTCAGCTTCCTAAATTCATCCCTAAATTCTACTATGCAAAAAGAAGATTCTCTATTATATCAAAATGTCGGCACATATATGGAGTACTAAATGTAGTTGAAATCAAAAACTAATTTCACAGTTTTGTTGTACTTTGCGAGACAAATATTTTAAGCCTAATTAATCAATGTTTAGACAATTATTACCAAATAAAAAATAAAATTGCTACAGCGCAGCACAATAATTTGCGCGTGCCCCAAATCGGTCATCTAAACGAGGCCCAGCCGAAATCCTGCCTGTTAGATTAAATGAATGGGACATGTTTGACAGAATAGGCATGTGTTTGTGCAGGTGCATGACTCATAAATATTAAATAGTAAATTCAAAAGCAGTAATGTGCACCAAAAGTTCATTGAACACCTCTTTTTTGGAATACCCAATTCATCCAGAAAAAAATAGACCCAAACCCAACCATGATAATTATTATTTTTTTCTCAAACACACCTCATATCCCATCCTTGCAGTCATCTCCAATACGACATTGTAGATAGTTGGCCTTGGCTGGAAAGGCATAACAATGTCAGTAGTGCAGTTTCTGAGCTCTTATGAGCACTTACATACAGAAGTTTGTGCAGTAACTAAATCCAACTCTTACAATTCGGATGTTCCGAAGCGCAGCCAGCAACATGATGCTCGGCGTCTCCACTGGGGAGGAGGAAGAGGAAGGTAGCACGTGCAAGCAACAAGATTAATTAGAAAGAAATGCATCTGCTGCCAACAGCAATTAATGACGTCAATGAGGAATTATTCATCCAAGCAGCAAGCAAGGAGCTGGTGGTACATACTGACGATGATGGGGAGCAGAAGGTCGCTGCCGTCTTCCATCTTGAGCACAATCGCGTGGTGCGGCGCCGAGTCGCGGAGCCTCAGCACCCGAGGGTTGTTCTGCACGCATCTCAGGTTCTTGCCGTCGCGCATCTTGATGACGAAACCGCCGTCCGACACGCTCCTGAGCTCAACTGCAAGCAAGCAAGCACGGATTTTTTGAGCACCAGAGACGAGCAATGGACGTGTGCTGTGCTCCTAATGCTGAAAAGTGAAAAGAGATGATACCGACCGGCCTCCATGACGCTGGAGTCGACGAACTCCTCCCCGCTGGCGTCGAAGTCCGCGGCGGCGGCGCCGTCGCCGTCGGAGGAGGAGCCGCCGAGGGTGCAGCGAGCCGGCCGCCAGCCGATGGTCCTCCCGTACCCGTGCCGCGGCGGCGGCGAGGAGAAGAACCTGCGCGCCACGCCGGCGCGGGGCGTCGTCGCCTGCAGCAGCCCGGCGCCTCCGCTTCCTCTGACACGCACGCGCCGGAGCAGCTGGAGGTGGCCGCCGACCCTCGCGTCGGCGACGGAGGCCGCCGCCGCAGCGCCCGTGACGGGGGCGGCGTGGCAGCGCGGGAGCACGGCGCCGTTGATGATGTCCGTCGTCGTCGTCGTCGTCCCCCGGACCGGGATTTAGTTTCGTCCAAGAGAGAGTGATCTGAGTAGCTGTGGACGGACGCCGCCGCGGGGGAGAGTGATCAGAGCATGGTGCAGGGGAGCTTTGATCTGTTGGCGCAGGTTATTAGCTGGACTGGACTGCAGCAGGTGCTTGTTGGCTTCGTTCTTGCTTCTTCAGTCAGTCAGTGGTTGCAACGCTTTGCTCAGAACCTCACATGCAGAAAACTTATCCAAAAACCCAGGAGATATTTTCTACAACGGACGGCATGCATAAAAGGGGATGGATCGGGGATATTTCAATCCTGCTTTTTTGTGATTTTAACGAGCAGTGAATGAAACAAGAGATATCTCATGCATCACCCATAGAGATACTAGGGCCTTGTTTAGATTGAAGATTTTTTCAACCTGATGAATAGTACCATTTTCGTCTTATTTGACAAATATTGTCCTATCCTAGACCAACTAGGCTCAAAAGATTCATCTCGTAATTTTGAACTAAACTGTGTAATTAGATATTTTTTTTACCTACATTTAGTACTCCATGCAAGCGGCTAAAAATTGATGTGATGGAGAGAGTGTGAAAAAACTTGGAATTTTGAGGTGATCTAAACATGGGGTAGAGAGAAGAGATGAGGTCTGTACGAGAGATACCTCTTGTCAGCTGTCACCTTCATCGGCGATGAGACGACTCTCGTCTTGTCTGCTGATAGTACAAACCTCCGCAGGACAGTGTGACGAACAGGCTGTGGGCACGCGCGCGTTCCATGCATGCCGCCCTGGCACCAGCGCGGCAGGCATTGCTGCGGCGATCCTGCCGTGCGCTGCGCACGCACCACAGAAGAAAAACGCGCCCAACACTAGCTTGGTCCAAAGTTTTTCCTCGATCGGTCCCCCGCCGGACATGCCGAGCCCGGGAGGTCCAGCTAGCGTGCCGCCGTGCCGCCGGACATGAAGATGAGCTCAAACAGGAGCGCGCCAAGGGAGCACGCAGCCACGCACGCACACGCCGGCGGTCGGCCTTGAAAGCGATCGGGACCGTCCGGCCATCGCCCACGAGGCCACGGCGCCCCAACCCCAAGTCCATCCAGGTCCAGCCTGGCCGGCGGGTCGGAGCCGGGAGCCCCCGCCCCGGCCCCCGGGCGGCCGGCTCCACAGCACGCGTGGACCGCAACTCCGCCGTCGTTGCTTGGACACGCACACGCCGATGCCGCCACGTGAACAGTCGGGCCTTGTCGTCGTCCTGGCCTACTAGTCCTGTTGGGCCCTAGTAGTACCTTCATCAGGTTGCGGCCTAGTAGAACAGGAGAGAAAATGTCTTTTTTTTTTCTTTTTCTTTGCCTCTCACCTGCTCCCTCCGTTTTAAATTATATATATATATATATATAGTAAAATTGACGTGTCAAGAAATCAAAACGACTTATAATTTAGAACGGAGTGAGTATCCATTTATCATCGTACTCAGGACGAGTATGGACGAGCTGTTTAGCTAATAGTTTTTATGGCTAATAAGCCGGCTAATGCTGTTTTGTTGTGAGAAAAAAAAACACTATAACATTGCTGATAAGTTCAAGAGAACATGGCCTTATATCAAGTGATCGATAGTGACAAAACTTTCCTCGGTTCATTCTCCTTATACAAAGGTAGAGCCGTAGAGGGTCGAATGGCGATGCTCATGTGATCATATCCTAGCGAGTTCTTTGTAGGAGAATACAGGGCGTCATGTGTGGCTTCTTAGCCCGCCCGATTGTATTTGTATCAACTTTGCTTCTGTGTACACTATATGCAAACTTCGTTTCCTAAACAAGGACTATCAGCGTAGTGATCCTAAAAAATGTACTACCAGTGCAATTCTAGCACAGTGTCATAGTTCAGTATCTTAAGTTCGATCAATTATAGATAAAAAAAAGTATCAATATTTATGATATCAAATAAATATCATTAGATTAATTACGAAATGTATTTTTATAATAAATTATTTTGGAGCCGTAAATCTAAATAGTATTCACTAGAAATTTGGTCAAACATAAACCACTTTTGATGGCACGTAACCCATAGTTGTATTCTTTTCTGGACAGAGGGAGTATCATTATGAGCTCACTGTGTTTCATCGTAGTCTATATTTCCTCTCTAAATTCTAACAAATTATCTTTCTCAAAACCTTTAATACCTCCTTGCCTCTCTGCCTACACTAGAGGTGGTTTCATCAAATTTTAAATAAAACATGTAAAAAACCCAACAAGGCTTTTAAACCACAAAATATGCCTCTAAAATTCTGAAGAAACATTGAGATAGTTTGGACAAGAGAAACACAGAGAAAAATATTTAAAGCCCATAAACATAGACGCTTCCAAAAACTAGATTTAATTATAAAAAAACAGGGAAAAATCTAGAAAATCTGAAAAATTCTCAAAACGTTCTAATAGATGTCCAAACGCATTTTGCAAACTTTCCCTGACAAAATCACGAGGTGAAACTAGCAAACACGGATACATTCAACATCAATTATATTTTATTCATTCTGGTTGGAAGAGGCCATGCCACCTAAGAGGGAAATGAATTAGGGGCCTGATTAGTTGGCTTCTAATTCTTGCCCAACCAAAACTATGCCATGCCAAAATTTGTAGTTATCAATTGGTTCATTACCAAAGAATTGGCACGCCAATATTTATGGCCAAAGTTTTGGCAAGTCTTAGAAAGTTCTTAAACTGCATATAAAAGAGAAAATTGGCAAGCCTTGATGTTGGCAGCTAACCAAATGCACGTCTATGTTTTTTGCCCTAACTTTGGCAGCCTTGATTTTGGCAAGACTAAGTTTTGACTTGCCATAATTTTGATTGGGCAAAAGTTGGTAGCCAACCAATCAGACCCTAGGTAACTTAGAAACCTAATGGCCTCTAAAACCTACTTATCAAAGCCTATGTAGGATATTATCTAGATATGCACTACAATTTTGTTAAGTGTTTGTTATCTCTATTTAAAAGAGTTTTGCACCTAAGGCTCCAATTCTATTAACAGCCTAGCAAGGTAGACTAGAAAAGGGTCAAACACACGTCAAGGAATGTAAGTAAATGCAGAAAGCTAAATGAATTAGAGAATGCAAACTCTAGCATCGACTTTTTCCTGGGGGTATTGAGAAATTAAACTTGCATTTTCCTATAGTCCTTGTTGAAGACCCTCTAATGATGCCCTTGCAAGAGCAATAAAAAAACTTCATATATCGCTCATGGACCTTGCCCACGCGCAAGTAGGTCTTCATGTGACCTTCTTCGGATCACTCTCCATTGTCTTTACTATCGAGTTTTTGACCAAAATTTTTACGAGCCTCGTATCCCTTAGCACGACAGCGGCTGCTGCACAAGTTAGAAGGTAAAGGCCTCATATTCGAATCCATGACACGCACACGCAAAAAGCAACGACAATGTAAGTGCGGATAAATCATTTTAAAATAATATGGCTGATCTTTTGGACCATCCTTAAAAATATATTTTTAGGGATACTTCTATCGGAAATGTTGTGGTCAGGGCGTCCGATCGTCCGGACATTTTCGTTTGCGCGCTGCGACACCAGCCTAATAGCCCAACAGTCGTATCCTCTCGTCTACTCGCCTCTAACCATAGCATGTTGTCTCCATTCTTCGGAAGGCTCTTCATCGTGCCGCAACCATGCTCCACCATGACCGTGCTCCGCCATTCCGCCGCGGTGTTCTCCATGGCATCCTTGGGGCCGCCGACTGGCATCTCTACTGCGTCCGAGAGCTCTTCCTCCATCTCCATCGCGCCTCCTATCCGCCTCGGCCTTCTCCAGCGTGTGGACCGCCTTCTCCACCGGAGCGGTGATAGCTCACGCCAGATCCACCGTGGCCTACTCCACCGGAGCGACCTTCTACATTGGACTTGTCACCGCCTTCCCCACCAGAGCGGCGAGCTCTGCGCACACCGGCGAGCTGTACTCCAATGAACTCCACATATCGACGAGCCTCCATTCTCCCAAGTAAGAAGAAGATGTTGTGCTAAAAGCACATGTTACAAACATATGTTTCAAGTGTCTCAGATGTTTCAGAGGTATGTTGATGGGATGTTACACATGTTGCGATGGCTATACATGTAAGTTGCAAGAGTTTGTTCAAAATATTTCATCTGTTTCGAACGTATATTGCAATAGTTTTATCTGGATGTTGCATATACATGCATGTTGCAAAGCGTATGATTCAAGTGTTTCAGGTGTTTCATACGTATGTTGCAAGTGTTTGATCTTATGGTCTGTCCTCAGATGGTTTCGCACCTCTGCTTCATTTCTTGATTGCTGTTCCTGCATAGATCTGCTAAACATTGCGACGTCTATATATATATAGTAGTGCAAATCGTGAACGCTAAAACCATATAACATGAACCGGCATCTGGCACCTAAGAGTGTACTTATACAAATGTATATATTCGCTAGTTCAGAACCAAGAATCTCGTGCTAGTTCTTTGACATCTGACATCTCTCTTCTAACTTCGCGCTCACAAAACCCACAACAATTAAAGTCAGAATTTGCTTCGCCAATCAAGAACCAAAAGTCAGAACTGCAGATCCAGTGGATGTGTATGTAGATCACTGACACAGCGACACTTCTCTGAATTAGCCTGCCTGCACTGCAAATGGTGATGCTGTTAGTTTTTCCTTCTTATTTTTGAGTAGTGCAAATGGTGATGCTGTATGTAACATGCTGATGCATGCAAATTGCAAGTAGGTACACTCCTAAAAAAACATGCCACTAGTAGCTCTGTTGATGGTAAACAAACATGCTGCTACGCAGTGCAGTCAGAAGTAACCACGCACTGCTGTGCTGTACACAAGCAGGCTCATAAGCTCATTGGCCAGGGAAATTGGGAAAAGGCATCTCGCTTTTCACTGACCAGGGATTAGCAGGAGATAGGAAGATGCTGTCACGCTGAAACTGCTGCTGCTAATTACGGAGGCCGTTGAACTCATCGGGGGACTAAATTATAAAATACTGAATTACCTTAATTTTACCACTGCAGACCACATGCATGGCGCTGTCTGTTCATTCGTACTATAAACAAAATTAACAAACAGGTTTCAAACCCCTCGATCGCTCCTAGTTTCTTCAACGCTTGCAACCGGACGCTCACGCCATCTCCGGCCGGACCTCGAGGCTGAAGAATCTGCTTCGGGCAGCTGCAGTGGAGCCATTCCGAGACGACAGGTAACGAGCGCGCGACGCCGACCCGCGACCCAGCAAGGGCTTGCATGGCGGACACGGACTTGTGAGCGAGCGCAAGCCAACAAGTCATGGGACTGGAGGAGCTCCGATCCGCCCTGCTTCTCTACAGTCTACGCTACGCAAGCCATGGGTCAAACAGACAAGTGCTACTGTTGCTACTGCTACTAGGATACTGTGACTGTACTTATGTACTAGACGGCGATTAGCGCTCTATTTTCCTTTTGGCAAATGGATGGCGGTGATTAGTAGGGGATTTTACTAGTGGCAAGGCAAATGGGTGCTAGTGCTTGGTAATTAGTAGTTGGAAGAGAGATTGGACATGGACATGTGGTGGACCAGAATCAGCAGGTTCCATCCCTCAGTCAAACTCAAATCTAGGCTTGGCATCTTGGCTTGTGTTATGTCATCTTTTACTTTCTCTGTTCTTTTACATGTCGTATTAGCTTCATCCTAAATCAAATATTTGTACCTTTGATCGTCGACTTCAAAAAGATTATATGGATCCATGACGTAAGATTTAAGTTTTTTTTAAATTCAATATGAGAAATACTATTATAATATATAATTCATAAGTTGTAAGACTATAAGGATTTTTTTTGAAATCGATGGTCAAAGATAGTAAAGTTTGACTTAGGACAAAGTTGATGTGACATGTAAAAAAGAATGGAGAGAGTAACTTTGATCATCAATGTAAAAAGAATATATGGATTGACAGCGCAAGATTAACATTGCATTATTGAGATTTATTATGACCAAAACTTTAATAATATAAGATAATACTGATAATATAATTCACATACACAAATATACCTCTAATTAAACTTTCGTATTAGAAACTATGTCATCCTATGGCCGTCTTTCACTTTTCAAACATCTTTCTCCCTACACACCTACAGACTCACCTTTCGTATTGGTATCAGAAGAGATATATTATAGTGCCACTGTATCAACTCATCTAATATTCATAAAAATATATTAGGCCACCTCAATACATACATGAGATACCGGTGAAGATGCTCTAATAGACTTATAAATTTTTTTATGGGAGGAAATCCTTAATATAATGACGTGAACTCTAGCATGTCCCATAATGGCATGTTTGGAACGCAAATTTTCAGTCTAATTTCATAGAAAAAAGAATGCAGTAATAGGAAAACATTACCACATTCCAAACATGACATGAAAAGATAAATATTATTATGCCTTTGAAGCTGGAACCGAGAATTGAGAATATGCACACGACACACCAAATTGTTATTTTGTCCTAAACCAATGTACCAAGCTGTTGTTGGGTATCACCGTCCGACAGAAAATTTCAAATATTTTGAAATCCAATGAAACCATCGCATTAAATAGCTAGCAACACGGAGCAGAAGAAAACAACCTAAACATTCGCAGTAGTCTCCTCTTGAAACATCCTCTCCACTCAAACTCCTACGCTTGGAGACTCGAGTGAAGTGGAGACCTTGTGAGCCGAGCCTAAGCGAGCTGCCTGCTGCCTGTGAGCATGTGACACACTGCAAGCGACAAGCGAGTAGTCGCCCAATGCACCCTAGCTTGTTTCGACGTGTTGTGCCTGCGACCTTGCCCATGTCCTCACCCAAGTGGCCATACACGACTAAAACCCACTACTACTGACGTAGCTAGCCTCCACGCCTCCATAAAAAACGAGTAGGTTTGCCTTGGACCTTTACTCCAGCTAGCCTCTTGTATATTGTGCAAGAACCTACCTGATTCTGCAGACGTTTTGCATGCAAGCTGATGCTTGGTTTCTTCAGACTCGAGTCAGTTCAGATCATCTCTAGTGTGTGTAATTATTGGTGTTTGTTTTCAGATCGATCGATTTGTCAATGATTAGGTCAGTGAGTTGGAGCAAGTGGCAATGCAATTTGCAGCTAATAATCCTGTACTGTATTAGTACTAGGGATGGGATGGGATCTTAATCTGATTTGTGAATATCTTGGGGTATTATTTTAGTGCACCAAGATCTGACTGGAAACGAGGTCATCTGCCCTGCATGAGCTGACCGACCTAGGAAGTCAGTAGTCTAGTCTACGCAGAACCAATTGATCCACATTGGCACTGCATTTTTCTCTTTCTTTTTCTTTTTTGAAATAATATATAGGGTCCGTTTGGTAGAGCTTTAGCTCTAGCCAAAACAGTTCTAGTTGTGACTTCACCTTTAGAGTAGATTCACTTAGAGAGCTGAATCTGTTTTTTTTGACCGTTTGGCAAAACAGCTTTTTACTGTGAAGGAAAGGGATGAAAGGTCCAAAATACCATTTTTTTCTTTTTTCTTTCTCTCCTTTTATTTCTCTTTATTTATTCTTTCTCTCTCCACCTTATCACCACGCACGCAGACCTGCACATGGTATCGGCCTCGCGTCGGTCGTCGCTTCCTGTTCCTCTTCCCCGCGCGGCCGCACGTTCGCTTCGTCGCGCCTCCCCGTGCCGAGCCTGCAGCTCCTAGCGCCTCCCCAGCTGCCCCACCGTCCTCGCCCTCGCCGGGACGACCCACCGCCCTGCGCCCTCACGCCCTTGTTGGAATTGCCTCCGCCCCGGCGGATGCCATGCCCGTCTTCTCCGTGTCCACCTCCATCTCGTCGTCTCGTCCGCTTGGCCTTGCCGTCGCGTCCGTGCGACCTTCACCCACCTGAGCCCAGGCAAAACAGTTCGGGCCCACACGTTGTCATAAGGAGCCGGTGGGAGCTCTATTTTTTGGCTTCGACAGACCGCACTGGCACCTGAGAGTGCAATATCCGGGGCTCCTTGGTCGGAGCCTCTCCCTTTCTACCCGTTTGGTAGCGGGAGCCAAAAAAAACAGCTTCCGGAGCTGGTCGAGAATCCCTACCAAAGGAGCTCATAGTTGAGCAGATTGTTGTTTTATGATCTATCCTGAATTTCTGACAGGTAGTGCCCCCTCCCAGAAAAGATGCAATTCTAAAATAGTATTCGGTTAAATCTTCTCAAGTTCGATCAAATTTATATAAGGAGATATTAATATTTAGTAATTAAATATGTATCACTACCATTAGATTTATCATGAAATATAGTGTACCTATTTGAAATCATAAATACTGATATTATTTTTTAATTTAATCAAAGTTAAGATAGTTCGACTTGGTCTAGGGCCTTGTTTAGTTCCCAACTTCTCCCCAAAATTTCACTATGCAAAAAGAAGATTCCTCGTCACATCGAAATGTCGGCACATGTATGGAGTACTAAATGTAGATGAAATTAAAAACTAATTACACAGTTTTGTTGTACTTTGCGAGACGAACATTTTGAGCCTAATTAGTCAAAATTTAGACAATTTTTACTAAATACAAACGAATTGCGCACTATAGCAATTCAGACGCTCCCGAATCAGGATCTAAACAAGGGCTAGATTAGAATTGCATACTTTTTAGGATGGGGGGAGCTTTTACTCCTTGTTCCAGTACATATTCAATTCGAAGCAAAGGCATGAATAATTGGAAGGTACAGCAACATGTCCTGGAGTTTAATTATCTCACTCCCTTGTCCAGTTGTCCTAGCCCGATCTGCATAATGTGGTCCTGTATTTGTCAGTTGCATCACAAATAGTTAGGGTGTGTTTAGATTGGGGTGTACTACTCTGTCTCTTTTTGTTTGTCGCCCGGGAAGCGTGTCTGTGAGGGAAACACGGTTTTCTAGAGACAAACATTTAGGGACGGAGAGTGTAAAATTTTTAGAAGCACAGTAACTCTTTCGTTTTTATTTGGCAATTAGTGTCCAATCATAGGCTAATTAGGTTCGAAAGATTCGTCTCATGATTTACAATCAAATTGTGTAATTAGTTATTTTTTTACCTATATTTAATGCTTCATGCATGCGTCTAAAGATTCGATGTGACGGAAAATCTTGTAAAATTTTTGGAATTTTGAAGCATCTAAACAGGGCCTTAGACAGAAAAATGGGTGAAGTTTTAGACTTGAATGCCCAACCAATAACAGTTGGGATCTTATTATGGGAATGGACTAGGAAGAAGAAAGACCACACTATCTTTTTTTTATATTTCTGATAAAGGAGGTCAACCAGGGGCAAAGGATCCCCTGGAGATTTCCATTTCCATTCACTAGAATAGAGTGGCCCTCTGAATGTTCAAGTTATACAAGAGAGGTCATGTCTGTGCTTCCAAAGGCCACTACCCAAATTTCCATTCAGTATTTTAGTGCCCTCTGAAGTCAAGATGGCAACGAGTACGTACCCGACGGGTAGTGCTCACCCGTACCCGTACCCGCACCCGCAAAATTTTACCCGTCGGGTTACCCGTACCCGCATGCGGGTAAAAAAATAGTTCCATACCCGTACCCGACGGGTAACCCATACCCGATAGTATACCCGAAAATTACCTAAAAATATCAAATAGTCACATGCAAAAATAAATCATTCTAAGCTTCCAACAAGTTACAAACATGCTAACAAATATTATTAGCATCATTACAACAAAGACAATCTACTAGAAATATAGTGGATGTCTCAATGGGCCAAATTCATGACTTATATGCGCTAAAATAACTGAGGTTGTCTAGCTATTTTTGCAGGTATGTCTTACCCGCGGGTATGCGGGTTTGGGTAGTATACACCCGCACCCGTACCCGCATACCCGATGGGTATAGGATTTTGCCCAATAACATACCCACGGGTAGAAAATTCATTCCATACCCGCCTCTTTATCGGGTAATACCCGTCGGGTACTCGGGTTTCGGATACCCGTTGCCATCTCTACTCTGAAGGTCCAAGTTAAACTACAAGAGAGGGGGGGTTTAAAAAGGTTACATAATCGAAAAGGTTGTACACCAAGACTCTGCGGCCTGTTTGGTTCTACGCCAATGCATACCATATGCTATTTGTGGCGCCGCCGCAGCTGATGCGAACAAAATGGCCGCCACAGTTACGGCGAGAATTACTGAGGGCCGGTTTAGATAAAAAAAAACTTGCAAAACGGCATTGTAGCCCTTTTCGTTGTTATTTGACAAATATTGTCCAATCATGGTCTAATTAGGCTTAAAAGATTCGTCTCGTCTATTTCGTCTAAACTGTGTAATTAGTTTTATTTTTTATCTATATTTAATGCTTCATGCATGTGTCCAAAGATTCGATGTGACGAAGAATCTGAAAATTTTTACAAAATTTTCTGGGGACTAAACAAGGCCTGAGTGCATGAAGGTTATGATCTTGTGGCGTGCCGTATCTTACTCTCGAACCCAGAAGCAGCCTATTATCTGTGGCAGCCTCATGCATGGCGTGCTAAAGTGAGGCGTGAAACCAAACACCCTGCATCATCCTCTACACCAGGGTTGTACAGTGCACAAGCGTGGAGAAGTCATGTCTGTGCTTCCAAAGGCGCCAGCAACAAAGGAGTTGTTGGGTGATGGTTGATTGATGTACACTTTCATGGATGGCAATATTCCAACTGTAACGGATTCAGCATTCAATCGAGTTGCCGAACTGTATAAACTGCTCTCTTCCAATTATGATTTCAAAAGATTTCGCTAATTCATGTGAAAAAAATCCTATCCGTACTCTAGCAACAAGTCTGCTGAGTACATGAAAAGTATTAGGAAAAATCTGTATTACGAAATTCTTGTGATATTTCAGTTATCCTCCTAAAGCATAACTGCAAGATTTGACAAGAAATTGACTTTAAGGGGGTGTTTAGCTGGGGAGAAGAAAGTTTTTGGGTGTCACATCGGATGTGTCGGAAGGATGTCGGGAGGGGTTTTCGGATACTAATAAAAAAACAAATTACAGAAACCGTCAGGAAACTGCGAGACAAATCTAATGATACTAATTAATCTATCATTAGCACATGTGGGTTACTGTAGCATTTAAGGTTTTTAATGGACTATTTAGACTTAAAAGATTCGTCTCACGATTTTCCCGAGAACTGTACAATTAGTTTTTTTTCGTCTATATTTAGTACTCTATGCATGGCCTTGTTCGGCTGGCTGGCTCCCAGCCAGCCAGCAATACTTTTCTCTCACATCAGTTCAGCACCAGCCACCAGCCACCAGCCAGCCAGCAGTATTTTTCTCTCACAATAAATCAGCCTCAGCCACCAGCCACCAGCCAGCCGAACGAGGCCCATGTGTTCAAAAATACTCTTTTACTGTAGAAGAATTTTTTTTTTGGAACTAATCACAGCCTAAGCCCAATGGACAAAAGACGAGATTCAGACGAGGGCATGAGGCCGAGCAGAAACTGTTGCCATCATTCAGCCTGAGTGGCGGCATGGATGGATTATTGGATTGGATGGGGCGATGAAAAAAGCTCCCCACGGGCCTTTTTGGCGACAGCTCACTGCTTCACGAGGCCTATGCTATGTGGCCATTTGACTTTGTCCTGCCCACTGACTGTCGCTGGATTCTCTGCGCAGCAGCTAGGAGGAGTAGATGCGCACACAGACACGCCTCACCTGACCTGATCCATCCATCCACATCACGAGTGTCATGCCAAGTTGACAAAGGCAAAGGAACACAATAGTCATATGGCGTGAGACGACCAGAATCATGAAATGGAAAACGTTAATGGATAAACACACAACACCAAAAACACTGTTTGAATGTCAATGGTAGCACTACTACAGGTTTTCAATGATGGAAGTCAATGTCAATTTGGGGTAGGAGTAGTTCTCACCATTAAAATTCAAGCTGATGGAAACAACACATTCGTTCTAAGGACTATCAAACTTTGGTGGGACCATCTCAAAGATAAGGAGCTACTCTTTGAACAGATACAAACTTGTTGTATGCATTATTATAACAAATCATCATGAAGTGCAAGAAAAGCAGCATGAAACTAGACGAAAAGGCCAAAGACAGCTCCACAAATCAGTCAAGAAGACGATCATTGTGGCATGCTTTTGCTTTAACCCCATAGACAAAAACAAACTGAAGACCAATAACACTGCATTTCAATGGGGAAAAAGTTTCCCTAATAACAAAAAAAGGGGAAAAGTCAATGCACAAGCACTTGTTTGGATGCAGCTGCTGCTTTACAGCCAGCCCACTCTATTGTTACACACTGTAAGGTGGGCCCAGGGAAAAAATAATGCTACTCGGGGTGTGTTCACTTTGCGAAAAGTAGGTGAAAAGTTACTGTAACATCTTTCGTTTTTATTTGGTAAAATTTGTCCAATCATGGACTAACTAGGCTCAAAAGATTCGTCCCGACATTTACAGACAAACTATGCAATTAGTTATCTTTTTTACCTACATTTAATGCTCCATGCATGTGTCAAAACATTTGATGTGATAGGTGGAAAAGGAAATATTTTGGATTGGGGCCTCGTTTAGTTCGGTGAATTGGTGAGAAAAACACTGTATCAGAATTCCTGTAGCATTTCGTTTGTATTTGGTAAAAATTATCCAAATTTTGACTAACTAGGCTTAAAATGTTCGTCTCGAAAAGTACAACAAAACTGTGCAATTAGTTTTTAATTTTATCAACATTTAGTATTCCATGCATTTGCCGACATTTTGATGTAACGGGAAATCTTCTTTTTATATAGTGAAATTTAGGGGAGAATTGGGGGAACTAAACAAGGGCTGGGATGGGGAAGTGAACAAGCCTCCGAGAAGATAGTACGCTTGCAAACAAACGGCGGCCCCTAAAATAGTGACTGTCAGTACTTTATTACTCCAGTCCAGAGCAAGAGGTAGGAGGAGGAACAAGTCCAGAGAGCAAATAAAGGCCTTGTTTAGTTGCCAAAATTTTTAGGAAAATACAATTGTAGTATTTTCGTTGTTATTTGGTAATTAGTGTCCAATCATGGTCTAATTAGGCTTAAAAGATTCGTCTCGTCCATTTCGTCTAAACTGTGTAATTAGTTTTAATTTTTTATCTATATTTAATGCTATGCATGCGTCCAAAGATTCGATGTGACGGGGAATCTACTGTTCTTTTGCAAAATTTTGTGGATAAACTAAGGGCTGGTTTAGATGCAAAATTTTTGGCAAAATGAGCACTGTAGCGTTGTCGTTGTTATTTGGTAAATATTGTCCAATCATGGTCTAATTAGGCTTAAAAGATTCGTCTCGTCCATTTCGTCTAAACTGTGTAATTAGTTTTATTTTTTATCTATATTTAATACTTTATCCATGTGTCAAAGATTTAATATGACGGGGAATCTGAAAAAATTTTGCAAAAATTTTTTAACAACTAAACTCGGCCTAGCCAAAGTTGGTGATGTGCTGCTGCCTGCTAGTAGCTCTTGCAAAGGCAATGAATGCAACCTCCTCCTCATCATGGGTGTGTTTAGTTACGCGAAAAGGCGTAAAAAAAGTACTGTAGCACGTTTTGGCTTTATTTGGTAAATAGTGTCCAACCATTGACTAATTAGGTTCAAAACGTTCGTCTCGCAAAGTACAACGAAACTGTACAATTAGTTTTTGATTTCATCTACATTTAGTACTTCATGCATATATCGCAAGTTTGATGTGACGGGAAATCTTTTTTTTGTATAGTGTTTTTTTTTTTGAACTGAACACAGCCCATGATGCGCTGCATTTAGTGGCATTGAAAACACCTGCAAGGGGTTTGGTGAGTTGAGAGGAGCTAGGGTGTGTGGCTGGGAGCTGGTTTCTGCATCTGCCTCTGAGCTCGGGTTTCTTTCTTCCTCATCTGTGAATCGAGCTGGACTCTGTTCTATCTCCTGTTTGTATGTTCGAGCAGCTGTAGATTTCAAGAACTATTCAGTCATATCTCACCCCACCCCATTCCATTTCATTTCATTTACCAAGTGGTTCTTGCTCAACATCTGGAGAGGCGGAAAAGGTGGAGTCAAATCTTTTGTGTTTCTCTGCTTTCTTTTTTCCCCCTTGTTTGATGCTCGTCTCTTTTCTTTAATTTGAGTTCTTGATCCTGCCAAAAGCGAAAGACATCACCTTTTGTTTGCAAAGGTGAGGGGTGTCCTGGCATTTCAAACCTTCCCCAATCCCTCCCACCCCAAAGCTCCAATTTCTTTCTGCGGTTTCCTCGCCTCTGAATCCCGTTCCCTCCACGAAAACCTCAGATTTCCACGCCCTGTGCTCCACCGCCGCAGATTCGCCCACAACCAGCTATCCAAAATCCAGTTTTTCCTCCCGAAACTGCAGTTTTCCTGCACGTCCAAAATCTCCCCATTTCGCACGGAAATCTCGGGGGTTTGCCCACTCCATGCCTCACTCCGCTCGTTGATCCAAACCGCCACCGGAAAGCTGCGATTTTTCCGCCGGGAAGCGGCGTCTTCTCGATCCGAGGCCCATGCATCTGTCGCTATGGAAGCCGCTATCCCACTGCGCCGCCGTCCTCCTCGCTAAGAACCACCGGCGCCGTGGCGGCGGGGGCGGTGGGCACGGTGGTGGCAGCAACGGCCACCGTGACGACCCGTCCTCCTTCCTCCGGCAGCTGCGGGACGCGCTCGACGCCGCGTCGGAGGATGGCTCCCTCTGCCCGCCGCCAGACACCGCCGGCGCCGATGCGGACGCCGCCGTGTCCCGCTCCCGCTCCCTGGCGCGCCTGCGCGCGCAACGGGACTTCCTCCGCGCCACGGCCCTTGCCGCCGCCGCCGGTCCGTTCCGGTCTCTCTCCGACCTCCCGCTGCTCCCCCACGCCATCGCCACCTTCATCGCCATGTACCCGGACTACGCCTCAACCGCCGATGTCGACCGCCTCCGCGTCGACCATTATTCCCACCTCGACGCCCCCGGTGCCGGCAGGGTCTGTCTAGACTACTGTGGTTTCGGCCTCTTCGACTCCAGTTGGGATTCCTCCTCGTCGTCCTTCACATTGCACGAGCTCAATGCCAATTTGAGCAACCATGCGCTCTATGGCGGTGCTGAGCCCGGCACCGTGGAGAATGACATCAAAGAGCGCATCTTGGAGTACCTGAATGTGCCAGCCAGTGAGTATGCGCTGGTGTTTACAGTGAGCCGTGGGTCAGCGTTCCGGCTGCTTGCTGAGTGCTACCCCTTCGAGAACAACCGGAGGTTGCTGACCATGTTCGACCATGAGAGCCAGTCGGTCAATTGGATGGCACAGAGTGCACGGGCAAAGGGTGCCAAGGTGCGCACTGCATGGTTCCGCTGGCCAACACTGAAGCTCTGCTCAACGGAGTTGCGGAAGGAGATCGTCGGCAAGAAGAAGGGGCGGCGACGGGATGCTGCAGTCGGGTTGTTTGTCTTCCCTGCGCAGTCTCGGGTGACCGGTGCCAAGTACTCCTACCAGTGGATGGCGCTGGCGCAGCAGAATGGGTGGCATGTGATGCTTGATGCTGGTGCACTTGGCCCGAAGGACATGGATTCACTGGGGCTCTCCCTATTTCGGCCGGACTTCATTATAACTTCGTTCTACAGGGTGTTTGGTGCAGACCCAACTGGGTTTGGTTGCCTTCTGATCAAGAAGTCAGTAATTGGGACACTGCAGGGGAGAAATGGGTGTAATGCATCAGGAATGGTGAGGATTGTTCCAGTGTTTCCACAGTATCTCAGTGACTCAGTTGATGGATTTGATGCATTTGATGGGTTTGAAGATGATGCAGGCGTTAACAAAGATGAAAAGCCGTCTTCTAATGCTAAAAATGGGTCGCAGCTGCCAGCATTTTCAGGTGTCTACACATCTGCTCAGGTTAGAGAGACTTTTGAGAGTGATCCTGGTCGGGACAGCAGCTCAGACAGGGATGGGGCAAGCACCATCTTTGAAGAAACTGAGAGCGTGTCTATGGGTGAGGTCATGAGGAGTCCAGCATTCAGTGAGGACTGTTCATCAGAGAACTCTTTCTGGGTTGATGTTGGCCAGAGCCCATTGGGGTCAGAGAAGTCTGGTCAGTTCAAGAAAGGGAAACTGGGTTCACCATTACCATCTTCTTGGTTCAACGGAAGAAAGTGTAACAAGAGGATGTCCCCAAACTTAACTTCCAGGATATCTAGAAGCCCACTTTATGATGGTCATGTGATTTCCTTTGATGCAGCTGTGCTATCAGTCTCACAAGATGCAGACTGCCTCAAGGAAGACCCTGAAGAAGAAATTTTCGAGAATGGGCGGAGAACTCATTTCAGGCAGGTTAGTGAAATCCAAGAGGAGCCAGAGGTCGAAGAGGTGGCATGCCAACATGCTATGAATGGTGGTGCAGAGCACAAAGAAAGCGCGATAAGAAGGGAGACTGAAGGGGAATTCCGGCTGCTGGGAGGTAGGGATGGCAACAGCAGATTTACCGGGGGGCGACTCTTCGGTGTTGAAGAGATTGATGGAGGTTTAAGCATGGGGCGCAGAGTTTCTTTCAGCACGGAGGCTAATATCATTGCTGATAGGCTGAATCGGGCCTCAGATGCTGCTGAAGCTTCTGGATATACATTCCGTGATGATGATGGTTGTGCAAGTGATGGATATGATGATGCTCAGGACTGGGGCAGGAGGGAGCCAGAGATAATTTGCAGGCACATTGATCATGTTGATATGATGGGACTCAACAGAACTACTCTTAGGTTGAGATACTTAATCAATTGGCTAGTAACTTCACTTTTGCAACTGAAGTTGCCAAACTTGAAAGGTGGTGATGGAGTCCCTCTTGTACACATCTATGGTCCCAAGATTAAGTATGAAAGGGGAGCAGCTGTTGCTTTTAATGTGAAGCAAAATGATGGAACATTTGTTAATGCTGAAGTTGTTCAAAAGATTGCTGAGAAAAACGGCATATCTGTTGGCATTGGTTTTCTCAGTCATATAAAAGTAGACATGAACCAGAAACAGTTAAATGGCATGCTCGATATACCTGAGGCTTCATTTTATAAGAATGGACGCAGAGACAATAAAAAGGTGACCATAAGAGTTGAAGTCGTGACTGCTTCACTTGGCTTCCTTACTAACTTTGAAGATGTTTACAAGATGTGGGCTTTTGTTGCCAAGTTCCTTGATCCTTCATTTCTTGAAAGTGAACGCCTCACCATTGCTGCTGACCACTCAGAAGGACAAAATTAAGTATGACATGTAACATAGCAACAAAAAGTGAGAGGAAGGTGATTTCTCCTTCTGTTGAAGCATATGTTGTCTTCTATGCTTTCAAGGGGTAATCAGTAGTGGATTTAGCAGATTTGTTTATTCTTTGCCTAGTTCCTCGATGAGTCATATGACTTGTTTTTGTTCATGTAGAGTTTGCTCAACTCAAATATGTACCAGCAGCTCATCAGTAGAGCTCTTTCCCACGGAACAATGTCTGTAAAGCAGCTCACTGGAAATGAAATAGTTTGAGTGGTTTTGTGCAAGTTCAATTTAGTCAGATACTCAGTCTCAGATGTGTGTTCGTAATGTGGTTTTTACATCTTAGCAAACATTTCACTTTGGTCAACTTATGTGCGTCTCTTGCTTAAAATTTGTGATCTGAAAGTTTGAATATGTTCTGTGGTTTGTGGATCCTTGTAACATGTGGGTGTTGCTGAATACTTCTTATCTGTTCATAAAGTAAAAGCAGAAACTTAGAATGCTGTGAGTTTAGGTTCCAATATTCTTCCAATTTGCATCTAGGGCTGCTTAATCTGCACAGTACATGTTTAGGTTTAATAATATAATAGTAAAACATCCAGTTGGGTTTGAAGTTTGAGTGCAGTACCATTGTTTTCTTTATGAGCACTGAGCAAATATCAACCACATATTGCCTGTACTGTATTATGCCATTTAAGTTTCTTGTGATCACATAGAAATGATATTTTTTTAATGTTATTTTTTATCACAATGAAAGTTGAATGCCTTGATAACTATATTCCAGGATGTATAGTCAGATGGTGCTGTTTCTGCAGCTTGGGACCATCTTTGTTCAATGCAGCCCTTAAGTCTTTTCCTATCCTACTGTCAGTCCGTGGCATACAAATTCCTAGGATCGTCTCTGAAATGGAGACGGTCTCATGAATTCATGATATAACATGGAGAAGGTCTGATACAACCTTAATGTTCCCTTTGGGCTAATAAACCAAAACCAAGATAGCAAACTACAAATTTGTTTTGTGCTTTGCTTTTAACTATCCAGGAAAGGTAACTCCTATTTGAACTGTTCCGGTTTCACGCCCTGTTCGCTTGGATTTATCAGCACAATCAACAGCCATCCAGCAGTGTTTTTCTCTCACAACAAACCAGCGAACAGTACTTTCAGCACAATAAACCAGCGAAACGAACAGGCTGTCAGTTTGTTCATGACTTTTGATGGTCCCCATTCACCTCTAGGCGATACTCTGGAACTTTATTATAGTTCCCACTCTGTGATACCATAATATAGATCCAGGTAGTGGTCCCTTCTCCTTTATGCTAGTAATCAAATTTTGAAGCTCATACAAATTGCTGACCTATCTGTGTTAGATACTTAGGCTGTGTTTAGATGCACTGAAAAGTGCACTATGCAAAATAAGATTCCCCGTCACATCAAACTTGCGATACATATATGGAGTACTAAATGTGGATAAAATCAAAAACTAATTGCACAGTTTGGTTGTACTTTACGAGACGAACATTTTGAGCCTAATTAGTCAATGATTGGACAATTATTACCAAATACAAACGAAATGCTACAGTGTATTTTGGCTATCCAAATTTTGGATCTAAACACAGCCTTAGATGTTAATGCTCAGTTGTAATTTTTTGGGGATGCTCAAAGAATCTGTGATCTCATGGGTTTTCCTTCCAAGTACAAATGATGGAGTATACGAAGTGAACTTATGATACTTAAAGCAGACATAGATTGCTCTTGCCTAGTCCACCTTATTACATAAGGGAGATGTGAATCCGGAAAAAGGTGATTGATGTTTTCAATATTTTAAATTTGAATTGTATCCCATGTAGCATCAAAATAGTTAACTTGGAAACTGAGTTAACAATGGATTTCAAATGAAGGAATTTTATTGGTTCCAAATACATTTTTTCGTTTCATTTCAAAATCTTCAGTTTTTTTTCCAGTTTAGTTGAAAGTAAGGCAATGTCATCATAGGTTTGAAGTCTTTGGCAGAAACTCTGTGTTTCTTACCTGACTAGGGCACCAGGCCTTGCTGATTCTGCCATGCCATGTCTTACACTGCTCGCTCAATATGACAGCCAGAGTTCCAGAGTTGTTCAGTCTTGTTGAAAGCAGAGATGTTCGAGCTCTATGGCTGAAAGCCCTGGATGATTCTTTTACTAGCTTACTAGGTGTCTATGCTTTATCGGCCATGTTTACTTCCCGAATTCGGGTGCCCGAATCTGGTCCTGCTGCTACAGTGTTCCGGTCGGAACACTGTAACAGCTTTTGTTTTGTAGTGTAAAAAATTGTCCAAAAATTAATTAATTAGACTCAAAATGTTCGTCTCGCAAAGTACAACAAAACTGTGTAATTAGTTTTTGATTTCATCTACATTTAGTACTTCATGCATTTGCCGGTATTTTGATGTGATGGGGAATCTCCTTTTTGCATAGTGAAATTTGGGGAAGAATTTAGGATCTAAACAAGGCCATCGATTGATTTGATGCTTGATAGGTCATGCCTTTGCTCAGTCAATTTCACAGAGATGCTGGGATATCTCCCAATGTCAAGCAGTGTGGTGTCAGTTTCTCAGGGTACTAAACAGAGGCACCTGGAGGATCAATTCAGGTATGTACCTCTCCGTTCCCTCGTCCCTTCATCCCATTCTTCTCATTTGCACATGGTGGGTGTTATTAATTGCACAAATAAATTTCTTTAAGTGGTTAACTGTTTGGAAGGGGTGGACTGTGGTTAGAGGCGGAGGGGGGGCACACTGATGAGTACATGCCCAATCCTTCGAGAGGTAGCTGGTAAGTTTGATTTGTGGAGATCTCGACGTTGACGATCCAACTTCAAATCAGACACGATGCGAACCCTGCAACCGTTACACCACTGCTCCGTTGGTTATCAACCAAGCACAACTTGATTGACCTCGCCAAGAAGGCTTTTCCTGCAAGCGAATCGAAGAGCACAAGCAAGAAGGTAAAACACGCAATCTGAAATTACAAATATGAATGATGCGAATATCAATAGAGGGTTCGAGAACTCGGTTCTAAAGGACTAATCGACACAGTGGAGAAGATCAAGAACAGGGGCCCTGGATCACTGTAAAAGGATTTGTCACCACAGTTACAATGAACGATTTAGTTTCTCGATGGAAAACTAAACTCTAAACAAAATCCAATTGTCTAACAGCGGCGGCGGGTGTGTTTATAGTCTAAGACTCGACCTAGGGTTGGGGACGGCTAGGGGTTGGGCGTCCACAACTTGGGCTTAAGGCCCGACACGATACATGGCCAAGTTGGCCCAAATAGGTGACGCAACACCTTGTCGTGGTCACACAGAATGATCCACGAACCTTCTGGAGCTGTGACCAGATCCAAAACGACGGCGTCGTCGTCCCCCTTTCCAACGCATCCAAGAACGCCCCGTTTCGATGTCATATGAGAAAGTTATGACCGAAACAGTGACGACGTGTCTGCTGAATCCGAGGGTGACGTGGCAGCTGAGTTGGGGACGAATTGCAACTTGGGGAAGACTATAACGTCGGTGTGACCAGCGTGGCGATGTCCTCATCATCCTCCCCTTCTTGAATTGAAGTCGTCCTCGACTCCATCTTGGCGATGTCCTCATCATCCCCTCCTTCTAGAATTGGAGGCGTCCTCGACTTCATCCCATCATCAGCGAACTCCTGCAAAAGGTTAGTGACAGCAGGCAATGCACCAGACATAATAGGTTGACAAAACATAGTATAACATGGTGCATCAGGATTATCACATAACTCGGTAGTAGCAGAAGTTGTAGCAAGAAAAGTACCTCCTTTTAACTTAATCCTATTATTTTTAGCAATGTCAGTTGGAGGTTTATTTTTAATCTCATTAGCATGTTTAATAATATCTGTAGGAGATAAAGGAAGCAATGTAATTTTCTTGTCCTTATGTATGATAGTGTATGTATTAGTTCTACCATGGTGTAAAGCATCATTATCAAATTCCCATGGACGACCTAACAAAATGGAACAAGCTTGCATAGGGACAACATCAAAATCAGCAGTATCATAATAAGAACCTGTGAAAAAGCTAATGCGTGCTGATTTAGTTACCTTAGTCTTACCACTATTATTGAACCATTGAAGTTTATATGGATACGAATGTTGTCGTGTGGTCAAGCCAAGCTTCTCAACTAAATCTGAACTCACCAAGTTATTGCAACTCCCGCTATCATGATAGTGAGAACACGACAACCCTGCATAATGAAACACATGTGGAACAAATTGTTGTGTTGGATCGTTATCTCTTCTTCATGTCCGACACGTGTACTCAACACACGCTGCACAAGAAAGCTAGGGTAGTCCGCGACAGCAGCCACAGAGTCAATGATGATGGCCTCCTTGTCTTGATCGTCCTCGGTGGAATTTGCATCAATGTTAGCAGAAAGGGATAAATCATCTTCAACATCACTAGCACTTACATATCCATCCTCGGTAGCAATGAAAGCACGACGACTGGGGCAATCATTCATGACATGTCTAATGCCTTTGCATCGGTGGCAAATGATTTTAGAGCTGGACGAGGAGGAGCTAGTAGAAGCACTCGGAGTGGCATCTTTCTTCTGCACATTAGACAATTTACTTACCCCGGAAGAAAATGGAGGTGTAGATGGCTGTGATGCAACAGGAATCTTGGGCGTATCCGGCTCTGAACGCTGCTGAAAATTCTTCCCATTGTTAGACCTGAAAGGCTGGTGTTGTTTGCGGCCCTGTACTTCATGTTCTGCCTTAATAGCAAGATGATACAATTGAAAAAAATCGCATCATTCTTTGTAATCAAGTATGTTCTGTATATCATGGTTTAAACCACCAAAAAATATAGCACTAGCATCAGTATCATCTTCATTTATACCACAATAGGCTAAACCAAAAAGCAATTCTTGATAGTATGCTTTTACTCCTTTATCATCTTGTTTTAAAGTTTGTAGTTTCAAACGTAAATCACGTTGGTAATAAGGAGGAACAAAATAAGATTTCATACGTTGCTTTAAAGCATTCTAAGTTTGAGGCACAGCAGCAGCATTATTAGCATTGCAAAGATCACTCCACCAGAACAAAGCAAAATTAGTAAACTCACTAGTAGCAAGTCTAACTCTATGCTCAGCAGGAACATTATGAGAATTAAATTTTTGTTGAACAGCAAACTCCCAATCTAAATAAGCCTCTGGATCAACATTACCAGCAAAAAGAGGAAAGTTAAATTTAATTTTAGCAAAAGACTCATTATTACCATGATTATTACCTCCCATACCGTGACGGTTGAAGTTGAGACGGCGACGGGCATAACTGTCAGCATCCGCATCTTCATCACCAAAATCATCTGCATCTTCATCATCAGCACGATGAGGTGGAGGGCGTTGCTCGAGTTGTTCAATGCGGGTGATCATATTGTTCACATTGCGCGTCAGCTCGGTCATAAGATTGCGTTGTTCAGTCATGAACGTTGTAAGCTCGCCCTTGGACACGCACTCATTGAAGTCCATCGGAGATCCTGCCATGGTTAGAAGATAGAAAAAAGACAACACCAAAGTATTATCCCTATCAACTAAAGTGAAACAAGTGGTGGCGGTGGTGAAAGTGAAATGCAAAATCACAAGCGGCTTACCACCGTCTTGCCTGTATTCTTAGCAACGCCAAACAGGAGCAAAACCAAAGTGGCGAAGTAATCTGTTGTTGAGCGTGGGTAACAGTTGCAAGATGAACCTGTGCTGACAGAAGAATATGGGAAGCTATGGATAGGCACACAATATGACAGCAAGGATTAGGAATTAACGAATGCAGATTAGCGATTGTTTAATCCGGATCCAAAGTACAAATCACAGGTGCTGGCTAAGATGTGTCGAGACGTAGCGCAACAAGGTGAAAACCAAGAATGACGAAAAGAATTCACAGAACAAGCAAATAACCTGAATTTTTCTTTTTTCCTGAATTTTTCCCGGAATTTTCCAAAAGGCACTGGTAGGAATCAAACTTTTTTTTTATTATTTTTTCACTATTTTTTTATTTTTCTCTGAACAAGGATAAAAAAAGATGCAACCACAAGAATTGGCACCTACAACTGAGGTGGTATGTGGTCTACAGAAATACAACACGTTCTCTGAAAAGCGTGCAAAAACTTTGATAATTTATTTTTCTTTATTTTCCTGATTTTTTGGCAATTTTGATGAAACCAAACAGGGCGAAGCCAGTTTGGGTCGGCTCCAAATGGTGTCAAGAAGCTGCTGTAAAAATTTCAGATTTTTCTGATAAACGAGCGAAAAGTTATGTCTGTTTTACTGAAGGTATCTCAAGTTATGGTTTTCGGAAGGCACAACACGGCAGCGATAGTTAGGGTAAAACGTCCCTAAACTCTAACACCGATCACAAGATCGTCCCTGTGACTAACCGCGATAGGTATTCGTCTGATGATGTAAGGAGGGCTGCGATGCAGACAAAATAAGAGCGGCTGGCAACCTATCTAGGGGTTGCGTGGCAGTGAGAAGTTACACAAGGCGGCTAGCGGGACAAGTAGAGTAATGTGGTGGCTTCGACTTGTTGGTTGGGAACGGTGGATGGGATAGCGGCGAAAAACTAAAATCACAGCAACGAGCGATTGAACTACGACCACGAACACAATCCTAAACCAGCAACAAGACTCGACCACAGACACAAACTCAACAGCGCGAATCTGAAACGAAATTGCAAAGGCACAAAGGGTGATAGGACAGCGGAAATTGAAATATTTTTGGGCTTTTTATGGACTCTAGGTAATGAACAAATATGAATCTAAGACAAACGAGATTATACCTCGCGGTAAACCTGAAATATCTGATACCAATTGATGAGTACAGGCCCGATCTTCCGAGAGGTAGCTGGTAAGTTCGATTTGTGAAGATCTGGACGTTGGCGATCCGGCTTCAAATCAGACAGATTTGAACCCTGCAACTGTTACACCACTGCTCCGTTAGTTATCAACCAAGCACAACTTGATTGACCTCGCCAAGAAAGCTTTTTCTGCAAGCGAATCGAAGAGCACAAGCAAGAAGGTAAAACACACAATCTAAAATTGCAAATATGAATGATGCAAATATCAATAGAGGGTTCGAGAACTCGGTTTCAAAGGACTAATCGACACAGTGAAGGAGATCAAGAACAGGGGCCCTGGATCACTGTAAAAGGATTTGTCACCATAGTTACAATGAACGATTCAGTTTCTCGATGGAAAACTAAACTCTAAACAAAACCCAATTATCTAACAGCGGCGGCGGCTGTGTTTATAGTCTAAGACTCGACCTAGGGTTGGGTACGGCCAGGGGTTGGGCGCCCACAACTTGTGCTGAAGGCCCGACACGATATATGGCCAAGTTGGCCCAAATAGGTGACGCAGCACCTTGTCGTGGTCACACAAAATGATCCACAAACCTTCTAGAGCTGGGACCAGATCCAAAACGACGGCGTCATCGTCCCATTTCCAACGCATTCAAGAACGCGCCCGTTTCGATGTCGTATGAGAAAGTTATGACCGAAACAGTGACGACGTGTCTGCTGAATTCGAGGGTGACGTGATAGCTGAGTTGGGGACGAATTGCAACTTGGGGAAGACCATAACATCCGTGTGACCAGCGTGGCGATGTCCTCATCACACACCCCCCTAATCCTCCAGTTAAAACAGAAGAACACCTTTGATTCTTATGCTAATTATTAAGGCATATTGAGTGAACTTGGACCCTCCTGCCAGCTAACCAATGTTGTTGACAATGGTCCCCCCTATATCAATTTTCTGGCTCCGCCCCTGACTGTGGTCTAAATTCAGAAATTCTTAAGGTTTAAACGGTTTGAAGTTGAGGTTCCTAGAGCTGGAGTATTGAATTTGGGTGAATCCCCCTTATTTCTGTGATTTTTTTACCTCGACTTCTGCCACTGCTTTGAAGTTGTGAGTTTTAACAGTTGATGTCTTGCAATAGTCCTGGCAATATCTTGTTTTGGTGTCTTTCATTGGGTGTGTTTAGTTCCGCGAAAAGGTGTAAAAAAAGTACTGTAGCACGTTTTGGCTTTATTTGGTAAATAGTGTCCAATCGTTGACTAATTAGATTCAAAACGTTCGTCTCGCAAAGTACAACCAAGCTGTACAATTAGTTTTTGATTTCATCTACATTTAGTACTCCATGCATGTATCGCAAGTTTGATGTGACGGGGAATCTTTTGTTTGCACAGTATTTTTTTTTGAGGAACTGAACACAGCCATTGTATTGCAACACTAAAAGACAAAATCTACATCATCATTTTTTTTTAGAAAAAAAAGATTCTATTCCCTTTCTCGGTAAACAGTCTGCAGTAAAACTTACCGAATCAATATGTCAGCAGATTCCTTGCAGCTTTTGGTGCTTGAAAGTCAATATTCTTGTACCAGTAATCATGACGGCCCTATATCTGGAGTATGCGACTATGCTGGGGGCCGGGGCTTTCCATGACTAAGGCACAGTTTAGTTCCCGGAAAATTTTGCAAAATTTTTTAATTTCCCGTCACATCGAATCTTTGACACATGCATGAAGCATTAAATATAGATAAAAAATAAAACTAATTACACAGTTTAGATGAAATGGACGAAACGAATCTTTTAAGCCTAATTAGACCATGATTGGACAATATTTGCCAAATAACAACGAAACGCGCTACAGTATCATTTTGTCAAATTTTTCGGATCTAAACCGGCCCTAATTTCGAAGCTGGCCTCCTTACGGAAGTCGTAGTGCTTCTTGGCAGGAGGTAGGCCTATTATCTTTTTTTTATCATGAAGTGTTCGCTGTCCTGCATTTATGCATGCTTGAGGTAAGGGCCTCTCGAATATGCACTGAGAGAAGACATGGATTTGATTAAATGCATTTCGCGAAGCACTAGTTCTTTGAATGCTTTTAGCTACCAGGGGGTGCCCTTCTTTGATTTATTTGAAATAAGACTGCTGTTGGCAGGCTTTGATGACCGTTTATGCCATTGCAGTAACTTAGAGTGCAGTCTAAAACCTAGAACCTTATTTTGATAGACTACAAAATGAGTATTTTGAATAAAAGGTACAATCATAAGCACAAGAATTTCAACTTAACGTGCAGGCAAAAAAAATTAGCAACTTATATGATCAAAATTTAAAAGTCAAAATCTAGTGCAAAACATCATGAGACATGGGCGCTGCCATAACTTTAGCTATGTTTTAAACAAAATATATATTGAAGATACTTGAAGGTACAATGCAGAGGGAGAAAAACTATAGATATGGATGAGAAAAATATATAGAGTAATTGATACATTTATCATAACATGATAGAGATTAAAGAGTGTCTATGCTAGATATTTATTAGAGAAACAAAAAAGAGCACAAATATAAATTACTTTAATTACTTGTAAACATTAAATTTATCCACAAACTTCTAATACCTATGTCTCCATAGATTATAGCTGACAGGAGCTTGTGTTAATATACTAGTTGTATTAGTTCTCAATACTTGTCTCGAATATGCAGAAAAGTTGCATGCAAATTGATTAAGACGAAAAAGGTACAAAGAACCGACACCAAATAATTTTTTTAATTCAATGCTTACATAACGAGTGAAGCAGTTTTGTGAAAGTGAAAACAAGGTGGTCATCATCATCGATTCTGATCTGATCAGTGATCACTGAGTTGTCACACTTGGCACTTCTCACTCGGTTGGCAGCCAGAGATGCTGGAGAATCTCTGATGATACCTTCAACTTTTTATACTATAGTACTGCAAAATAGTTCACTTTAGTTGTTAGCAGATTTTATATATTCATTCAAAGGCTTTTAGTTCCTTGAAAATGTACTATGCAAAAAGAAGATTTTTCGTCACATTAAACTTGCGATATATGCATGAAGTACTAAATGTAGATAAAATCAAAAATTAATTGCACAGTTTGGTTGTACTTTGCGAGACGAATGTTTTGAGTCTAATTAGTCAACGGTTGGACAATTACTACCAAATACAAACGAGTAAATTTTGACACACCAATTTTGGTGAACTAAACACAGCCAAAGGTTCATGGAAGAAAACACTGCTGTACTCGATTAGGCCAAGTTGATTTGACCCTAGCTATGGTGACTGGACATGCCATGTTCTGTTCCATCAATTTCTCTGTCAGAGATGCTGTAAAATCTCCCACAGGCCACAGGATACTGAAGCAGTGCAATGTCGGCTGTGTTCAGTTCCTCAAAAAAATCACTGTGCAAACAAAAGATTTCCCGTCACATCAAACTTGCGATACATGCATGGAGTACTAAATGTAGATGAAATCAAAAACTAATTGTACAGCTTGGTTGTACTTTGCGAGACGAACGTTTCGAACCTAATTAGTCAACGATTAGACACTATTTACCAAATAAAGCCAAAACGTGCTACAGTACTTTTTTTACGCCTTTTCGCGTAACTAAACACACCCGTCATCGTCTTCACTGGGGGCTCGTTTAGATGTCATCCAAATTTCAAGTTTTTTCGCTTTCTCTCCATCACATCAATTTTTAGCCGCTTGCATGGAGTATTAAATGTAGGTAAAAAAAATAACTAATTACACAGTTTAGTTGGAAATCACGAGATGAATCTTTTGAGCCTAGTTGGTCCACGATTGGATAATATTTGTCAAATAAGACGAAAATGATACTATTCATCGGGTTGAAATTTTTTCAGCATCTAAACGTGGCCTGGGATAAAAAGAGCTCAGTTTCAGTTCAGTTCTATTCCTCTCCTCTTCCCTATCATTAATGACTCTTTTGTACCAAGTGGGTTTTAATCCACATAAATGATTATTTTAGTGTTATAAGTGCGGTTACCTAACTTAGGGCTTCCCATTACTACCAAGACCTTTGGGGTTTGGTTTGCCACTCTTGAATGTAACCCATTAGCCCATCAACCCATGCTTCTCGATAAATATAGTAGTATAATTAATTAAAACTGATTATCTTCACTCTCTTCATTTCCTAATACAACACCAATTTGGATAATCTATAATTCCCATCCTGTTGTTGTGATAAATTTACCAATTACTCTATATGTTTTCGTCCTTTGCATTGTACCCCTGTAAGTTGTTGCTGCTGCACAAGAATCCGCTTGCAGAAGAACCCGTTTCTCTCTTGCTCGTTTTTTTTCTCGAACACGCAGGAGAGCTGTGTATCATTGTATTAATAGAAGGATAAGAGTCATACAGAGACCCAAACACAAACACACACAACCACATAAACTAACAGGACTTAATTACCAGAAAACAAAAAGGTGAGACCTGACCCAAAACAAAGGCACTCTAAACACCATCTCTTGCTGTGAGCAGGGGTAATCCCTTGGCTCCAGCCAAGCACCAAAGATGGGCTTCATCCCTAGCGAGGTTCAAAGCAGTAGACATATTAGGGACGGCCCCATTGAATACACTCTTGCTCGTTGTTTTCCAACTCATTTGTTATTGGTTGCTGCACAAGATAAGGACAAAATTTCTACAACTCTATTTGGATATTAGTATTCTCCTTTATAATAGTTTATTTAGTATAAGAAACAAAGTGTCACTAGCATATTTCATTAGATTCCTTGCAGCCTTTGGTTCTCAGTCTAGAACTCTAGATTCCCAGAATCCCAGTGTAAGTAATCATTCATGCCATTCTTTTTTGTGCGTCTATATTTTCAGTAGAAGTTATGATTACCTACATTGGCTAATGTGCTAGAGAGAAATCACAGGAACGCAGGTACAGTATCCACAATGTAGGCACTAGGCAATGTGGTGTTTGGTTCATTTTTTTTCAAGTGGTGTTGGTGTGAGCCTGTGAGGCCGGCCTTGCCCTATATATTGTCTGGACTGGAGCTGGAGTTTGGGCATCTGGGTGTTGAGGCTGCTTTCTGCAGGTGCAACGACTTGTGGAGCTCCTTTCCAAGGTTAGTGGCCTCTTCATCTTTTCTAAATCTTGATCACCTAATGAAGTTCATAATTTGCCTCTGGCCAGGTACCCATTTTTATTTTTTTGTTTGGCCTAAAAAAATTGAATGTTATGCATAGTCAGGAGCACAAAAAGATGTTTTTGTTTTGTTGCAATTGCATTACCCTACAAACTAAAATTGTTTTGAGTTATTGTTCAGCCACCATGATGTTTATGTATCTTTCGCCTTTTTTGGGGCAAGGAGCTGCACTGGGCTGTGGGTCCTAAAAATATTTGATTTACATCCTCACAACTTTGGTACAATGACCGACCAACTACTTATCATGCTATATTTGCAACATATTTGCTGCGGCTATCATTATAATTCTGAAAAAATGGCTGATATATTTGGGTTATTTCTCTTGTACTTACTCAGGTTGTGTATGAGTAGGTGCATGCATTCGATTTAATGTTCCCGTAGTAGCTTCATCTCAAATTACATTATATTGTAGGAGAGGTGGTAGGATGAACAAATCTGGGACAGTCTTCAAAGCGTGCATTGCACATCATTATTGGCACCACATGGATGACCCGAAGCGTTTTTTCAAGATTATGATTGGTGATTTCAAAAATGGAGTGGTAAGACATTCTCCGTGACCCTGTTTGTTGCAATCTTGTGCACAGATATATATCTTATATTTTCGCAAAAAAATATCTTTTATTTTGATGGGAAACCAAATCTTCCATTTCTGAGTCCAAAGGTGAACACTCTATCCTCTAATCACATGTGCTCCCAGAGTCCCAGTCCCAGTTCCCTTAAAATTAATGATGTGGAAAAGGATTCCTTGAAATTAATGATGTAGGAAAGGCGACCGCACTATCAACCTGGCTGTTAGAAAATTATAGGTGTGATTATGAATATGCTTATTCTATATGTTCTAGTCATTAGTTCCGTTTTGACTGGCTTATGCACTTATCTGTAAGTGCAGAGACCGGAATGTTTGTTTTCCTTTATCTGAAAAAAGTCAGTACTGATTAGTAGCTGTGGTGGTTCCTGGCCCATTTTTTCACTTTATTTACTTCAGTCATCAGTGTTCACCTCTTGTGATGTAAAACACCTAATTCGCTAACTCATGCAGACCATACCGAAGAAGTTTGTGGCCAACATCAGAGAGCAAATGTCTGAACAAGTCACACTCAAGGTGCCAGATGGCAAGACATACACCGTTGAGGTTGCTGAGGAACAACAGAACGAGCTGGTCCTTCGGTCTGGATGGGCAGAATTTGCAAGTGCTTACGAACTTGAACAATTTGATATTTTAGTGTTCAAAAACAGTGGGAACTCACACTTGAAAGTCCGAATCTTCGATCGAAGTGGTTGCGAGAAAGAGCTCTCCTGCATTCTGCTGGACAGCATCCCTTGTATGCAAGAAAGGAAAGGTTCTCATGGTAAGCAAATGCAGTTACCGACAGGCAAAAGGTTGGCAGTTGGCAGCCCAAGTGGCAGCAGAAAGACTCCGAAGATGAACCCAATAGACTCTCCATCACAGAATAAAAGTAAGAATTTGATGTGTGTAATGTACATAAAGTTTCAGCATTTTCTTGTAGTCTTTGTTTACTACTAATCTTCTAATAATGTTTCTGAATCTGATGACCGTGCATGTTTGTGACTGGGCTTCTCTGCAGGACATGTGTCTCCTACTAAGAGGCATGGAGTTGCTAAGCCTCCGTACATGCTCCCACGGCACACATCTCCAACTGATGAACAGAGGAGTAAAATAGAAGGGAAAGTTGGAGCTATCCAGTCGGAGACTCCCAAGATGAACCCAGCAGACTCTCCATCACAGAAGAAAAGTAAGAATTTGATGTGTGTAATGTACATAAAGTTTCAGCATTTTCTTGCAGTCTTTGTGTACTACTAGTCTACTAATAATGTTTCTGAATCTGATGACCGTGCATGTTTATGACTGGGTTTCTCTGCAGGACATGTGTCTCCAACTAAGAGGCATGGAGTTGCTAAGCCTCCATACATGCTCCCAGGGCACACATCTCTAACTGATGAACAGAGGAGTAAAGTAGAAGAGAAAGTTGGAGCTATCCAGTCGGAGACTCCCAAGATGGACCCAACAGACTCTCCATCACAGAAGAAAAGTAAGAATTTGATGTGTGTAATGTACATACAGTTTCAGAATTTTCTTGCATTCTTTGTGTACTACTAATAATTATTTTCCTGGTTGGCAACCTGACATTATGCAGCTGGACATGTCCCATTTTCTGAAGGCATTCATCAGGAGCCCATCAATTCAGGTGTCTCCCAGAAGCTCATCAAGTCTTGGACTGTATGCAGTATGACAAGTGAGCAAAAAGCTAAAGTTATCGCCCTTGAGCAGAAAATCCAACCCAAAATTCCTTTTTACATCATGGCAATGTACAAGGACAGTTTGGCTTCTGGAATTCTGGTCAGTAGGTGTTCATGCATTAAGATATGCTTCACTTGTGCTTCATGTTTGAGTATTGAGCCTTCACCTACACTGATCAAATCGAAGTTTGTAAACTAATATAGTTCTAAAACCATTTGTGCTAGGCCATCTCCAAGAAATATGCCATTAAACACCTCGCAACCGAAAATGGGACCATCCAGCTCTGTCAACCTGATGGTAGCAAGGTATGGCCTATCAATTTGGACATAACCGCTGATGACCGCTGTGCTGTTTCTACGGGCTGGATGGGCTTCATTCGCCACAACAAGTTACAAGAAGGTGATATCTGCATCTTCCAACCATCAAAGAGGAAGGAGTGAAACTGATATTTCATCCATTTGTACAAAGCCGCCGCCTGCAGCCACCAGGTTATATATAACTATATAAGTATTGCATTTGGTGATATATATATATATATATATATATATATATATATATATATATATATATATATATATATATATATATATATATATATATATATATATATATATATATATATATATATATATATATATATATATATATATATATATATATATATATATATATATATATATATATATATATATATATATATATACATGCTCTGACTCTGATGACGATGCATGCTTGTGATTGGGCTTCTCTGCAGGATATGTCCCTTCAGCCAAGAGTCCTAGGCTTGGAGCTGCTAAGCTTCCATACATACTCCCGCGATTCACATCTCTAACTGATGAACAGAAGAGTAAAGTAGAAGAGAAACTTCGATGTATCCAGTCGGAGATCCCCGTATATGTGGCTGTCATGAAGAACAGCAATATTAACACCCGTCTGTGCATTCTGGTGAGTCATCATTTCGTTTCTCTCTTGTGCAATGTTATATACTAGTAAAAATAAAACTGGCTTTTCATTTGTTGAAGGTTTGTTCTTGTCGATTTGGTAGTGAAGTCACACACACCATGTCAATTTTTTTGTTTTTTCTGAGTAAAGTTGGAAAGCACTATATATTTGCACTGATCAGTTCATTGCAACCATAACAACCACAACCTATTTCTGTGCCTGCATTATCACTGAATTTTTTTACATCTTCCATATGGTACCAGGGATTCAGTTCAGCGTATGCAAGAGAGTATCTTCCAGGCGGCGGTGAGAACCAGCTGACTATGAGGATGGGAGGCAACTTGGACGACACATGGGCACCTGATTTGCAGGTCAGGAATGGGAGGAAGCAGATCTGTGGTAAAGGCTGGAGGAAGTTTGTGACTGACAACAAGCTGAAACCAGACGACATCTGTCTCTTCAACCTGAGGAAGAACACCAAGACGCTGACGATGGACGTCCACATTATCCGGAAGAGATCGGTGCAGTTGCATTGCATGGTCAGCGTCACTGCATCGGAGCTGTTCGTGCCGATGCTTCGCTCTGTGAAAATGTCGGGCGCTTTTGTGTTTCCAGTGTTCGTTCGTTAGCTGTGGGTATGACGTTTGTCTGTACTATCCATCCAGACTCCTAAGAGATGGAGGTCACTGGTGTTCTCCAATCTCCAGCATGAAGCTCTGCTGCATGCGATGAACTCTGAATAATCTTATTTCAACCAATGCGTTGCTTATTTTATCGCAATTCTAGGTGGGAGAATTGCGTTGGATGGTAGAGTCAGTCAACAAAGCTAGTTTAGAACTAGTTCATCCAGAATGTTTTGAGCACCTGATCTGAACGTGTTTCAGTTCAAGTACGGAACCACATGACATGATTTACAAGGTCATCATTCGTTACAATGTTGAAACAGAATAACAGGTAAAGAATAGTAACGGTTCTGGTTTTAGGATTATAAAGGCTAGTAATGGCATGCATGAGTGGAGGCTGCATGATGAATACCCACTAACCCACATGCATCAGGAGTTTGCGAGATTTTATTAGTAGGCCTAGTTGAGTTCCGCAGGTGGGAGAGAACTGGAAGGGTAGTGATGCCATGCGTGAGTGGAAGAAGCAAAGGCTGCGTGCATTAAGCACCCATATTCGAGTATGCGTTGCTGCTGGATTGAATTGTGCGGCTGGAAGACAATTGGACTGGGAAGAAGTTAGTAGGACATTGATGTGGTGGGGCAGGGAAAAGGATGGCTAAATATCATAGTTTTTTTTGAACGCAATGGCAGGAGCTCTGCCTTTCAATTAAGATGGGAAAAAGAGAGTTTATGTACAAACGAGGAAAGGGGTTAGTGGGGTTTAGGCCCCCGAAGCAAAGAAAAGGGAACCACAGAGGAACACTCTTAAAATGCTAAGCGTGAGCGAAAGCTCTCTTCCTTTGCTCAATGTCTTCCTTGATTCTTGCAGCCACCTGTAGCCCCGTCTCTGAGGTGTTGTTGAAAATTCTCCTGTTACGCTCCTTCCAAATGTTCCAAAAGGTGTAAATCACTATCCCATTGAGCCGTCTTCGTTCTGTAGCTGGCACCTTTCTTGCTGTCTCTTCCCACCATGCTTTGATATGCATGGGGTCGGCCTGAGCCTGTGACCGTGGCTCAGGGAGGTTGAGGTTCTCCCAAGAGATGACTAGGCTCCAAACCTCTTTAGCAAAGGGGCAACACAAACAGAGGTGCAGACCGGTTTCTAAGGGACCATTGCAAAGGACACAATGTTCATGATATGGCCATCCTCTTTTCTGTAGATTATGCGCTGTAAGAATCTTGTCTTGCAGCAGAATCCATGCAAAGATTTTGCATTTGTTCTCCACTTGCGCTCTCCAAATTAGATCGCTTCGGAGTAGAGCGAAAGAGCCTTTAAATTGGATCCGATATGCTGAACGGGTGGAATAAACCCCTTCCGGGGTCCATTTCCAAGCGATGGAGTCTCTGACGCCTTGCTGGAGGTGCACGTCCTGAATCCTTACCCATAGAGAGATGAATTCTTCAATGTGGACAGCCGAGGTGATTCTTCCCCTTAGCGAGCGTATCCAGTTATTATTCTGTAGTTCATGTTGTACTGTTCTGTTCTTTCTGGAAGCAAGCTGAAATAAGTTAGGGGCCAGATATCTGGGAGCCTCTCCCTGAAGCCAATTGTGGTGCCAGAAGTGTGCCTTTGCGCCATCCCCCAATGTTATTGTGATTGATGAGTTGAAGAGGAGGCGGTCGCCATCACTGCAAGGGAGTTCAGATCCAATCCACGGTTTTGATTCCTCCACCCATTCTTGCCATAGCCAACGCAGGCGTAGAGCTCTTCCAAATCTGTCCAGGTCAGGCACCCCTAAGCCCCCGAGATCTTTTGGTCTGGTAACTGTGGGCCAGTTAACCAGGCAGTGTCCACCATTGGTGTTCTCCTCCCCTTTCCATAAGAATGATCTCCTAATTTTATCAATTTTTCTCCTTGCCCAAGCAGCCAAGGGAAACACTGTGAGGTGGTAGGTTGGCATTGAGGAGAGGACCGAACTGACCAAAGTGAGGCGCCCAGCCTTGTTTAGCCATCGTCCTTTCCATTTCGGTAGCCTTTGTCCAATGCGCTCGATGAGAGGCTGAACGTGAACCTTTTGGAGCGATCTGGTGTGAAGTTGCAGGCCCAGATACTTGCATGGGAAGGCGCCTCTACTACCAGTGAATGGCGATAAGACGTGATCTAGGTCCACATTTTCACATCTGATTGGATGTATAGTGCTCTTTTGCAAATTTATGTGGAGCCCCGAGAAGGTACCGAACGCTGTAAGGATCATATTAACAGCTTCCACGTCTTCTTTGATGGGGTTAATGAATATAGCCGCATCATCCGCATACATGGATGTTCTCCATTTTGCTGCTGTGAGGGGTAGCGGGGTGAGGATCCTTTGCTGAGTTGCTAGATCAAGCAAACGCTGGAGCGGGTCCATGGCCAAAATGAAGAGCATGGGTGATAGAGGGTCCCCTTGGCGGACACCTCTAGCATGGGTGAAACTGGGGCCTTGTCTTCCATTCATTAGTGCAGTCGAGGAGGCTGTACGGAAAAGGATGGACTAAATATCATAGTTTCCCTGTCATCAAATGGTGGAGGCCTGAGAGTTGAGCTTTAGAAGAAGTAACTACAGGTAGATGGCGTTGAGGGTGCAGTGCTTCAGGTGGCTGCTTCAGCTCCGTGGAAAAGCCCCAAAGGTAAGGTAAGAAGCTAGCTCATGCAGTGAGGTGTGTGAGGAATATGCTGCATTCATGCATCGATTGGTCAGTCATACTGTTATTTCGATTGTCTTGGTACATGATTCTTGGATACAAAATGTCTTTCGAGGAAACATTAGGTGTGCATGTTCTTTGATGGCATCAGACTTCTTTGAGATGCTCCTTTTTTTTTTTGCTTCTGCCTTTGATTTTTTTTAACAGGCAGGAGAGCTTAGGAGTTCTTTTTTTAAAAAAAAATCTAAAAAACACGAATTCTGATCTTTAAAAAAATCACGACTTCTGAAAGCTGTAGGGTCACATGTACTATGTGCTGGAAAATTTCCCTAACAGGTGTCTGAAATTATTTTTATAGAAAAACAGGTATCTGAAATTGGTGTTTTCAGTTCGTAGATAACCTGCAATCCATTTGTAATCTACTCTGCTGTCAGGGTGTGATTGAGTAGTTGCATGTATTAGATTTAATGTTCCCCTATAATAGCTTCATCTCAAATTACATTGTAGGGGAGGTGGTACGATGAAGAAATCAGATGGGACAGTCAGCAAAGAGTGCATTGCACATCATTATTGGCACCACATGGATGATCCGAAGTGTTTCTTCAAGGTTATGATTGGTGATTTCAAAAATGGAATGGTAAGACATTCTCCGTGATCCTGTTCGTTGCAATCTTGTGCACAGATATGTATCTTCTATTTTTGCAAAAAATGATTGGTGATTTAAAAAATGGAATGGTAAGACATTCTCCGTGACCCTATTTGTTGAAATCTTGTTCACAGCTATGTATCTTCTATTTGTAAAAAAAGATCTTTTATTTTGGGAACCCATTTCTGAATCCAAACATGAAAACTTTATATTTATCCCCTAATCACATGTGCTTCCAGAGCCCCAGCCACAGTTCCCTTAAAATTAATGATGTAGAAAAGGATTCTCTTGAAATTAATGATGTAGGAAAGCCGACCACAATATCAACCGGGCTGTTAGAAAGTTCGTGCTCTGATTAGTAGCTGTGGTGGTTCCTGGCCCCTTTTTTCACTTTACCTCAGCGTTCAGCTCTTGTTATGTACAAAAACACCTAATTCACTGACTCATGCAAATCATACCGAAAAAGTTTGTGGCCAATATCAGAGAAAAAATATCTGAACAAGTCACACTCGAGGTGCCAGATGGCAAGACATATACCATAGAGGTTGCTGAGGAACAACAGAAGGAGTTGGTCCTTCGGTCTGGATGGGCAGAATTTGCCAGTTCTTACGAACTTGGACTAGGTGATCTTTTAGTGTTCACAAACAGTGGGAACTCACACTTGAGAGTCCGAATCTTTGATCGAAGTGGTTGCGAGAAAGAGCTCTCCTGCGTTCTGCTGGACAGCATCCCTTGTATGCAGGAAAGGAAATGTTCTCATGGTAAGCAAATGCAGTCACCAACAGGCAAAAGGTTGGCAGTTGGTAGCCCAAGCAACAGTAGTAAGACTCTCCTTCATCACAGAACAAAAGTAAGAATTTGGTGTGTTTAATGTACATACAATTTCAACAGTTCTTGCATTCTTTGTGTACTAATGCTTTTTTTGTTGGTTGACAACTTGGCATTATGCAGCTGAACATGTCCCATCTTCTGAAGGCATTCATCAGGAGCCCACCACTTCAGGTGCCTCCCAGAAGCTCATCAAGTCTTGCAATTGATGTGTTCCTTCTGAATTTGATGACCGTGCATGTTTGTGACTGGGCTTCTCTGCAGGACATGTGTCTCCAACTAAGGCGCATGGAGTTGCTAAGCCTCCATACATGCTCCCACGGTACACATCTCTAACTGATGAACAGAGGAGTAAAGTAGAAGAGAATGTTGGAGCTATCCAGTCGGAGATCCCCGTATATGTGACTGTCATGAAGAACAGCAATGTTAACAGCAGGATGTGCTATCTGGTGAGTCATCATTTCTCTCCTGTGCAGTGTTATATTCAAGTAAAAAATAAAATAAAACTACCTTTTCATTTTCTGAAGGTTTATTATTCCTGTTGATTTGGTAGTCAAGTCACACTCACCATGTTATTTCTTTTTTTGTGAGTAAAGTTGGAAAGGTCTCTTTAATTCGAGCTGGTCAGTTCACTGCAACCTATTGCCCGGAAGAAGAAAAACAACCTAAACCTATTTATGTGCCTGTATCATCACTGGATTCTTTTACATGATCTTTCGGTTCACTGCAACCTATTGCCCGGAAGAAGAAAAGCATCCAAAACCTATTTCTGTGCCTGTATCATCACTGGATTCTTTTACATGATCTTCCATATGGACTATGGTACCAGGGAATCAGTTCAGCGTATGCAAGAGAGTACCTTCCAGGCGGGAGTATGAGGATGAGGCTTCGGCGCAAGGAGGATGTATGGGAACCTCGATTCCAGGTCAAGTACGGGAGGCAGCAGATCCTTGGTAAAGGCTGAAGGAAGTTTGTGACTGACAACAAGCTGAAACTAGGCGACATCTGCCTCTTCAACGGTTCAACCTGGTGAAGAACACCAAGACGCTGACGATGGACGTCCACATTATCCGGAAGAGATCGGTGTAGCTGCCTCTGCCTGGTCGGTATGATTGATCAGAGCTAGATGTTCGTACCGATGCTTTGTTCTGTCAAAATTGCGGGCGGGCGCTTTTGTGTTCCCAGTGTTCGTTCGTTTGCTGTTTTCATTCAGACTGACTCCTAAGCTACGTTGCACAGATACGGGATACAGATACGCCCGATACGGCCATACGGTGATACGGCATTTTCCAAAAACAAGAATACGCCGGGCAAGTATATAAATATACCAAAAAAAACAGAATACACCTACTAAGAACAATTTTCACTCTAGCAGAACAATCAACAAATAAAAATGGCAAAATATAGCCATCGCTAGTGCCACAAAGCATATAAGATACTTACTGTTGGAGATGGCTGCCTCATCATCAGCCACTTCCTTGCGAAGTTGCTGAAGAATTGGTATTGTCGCCTGTTTGCAAATGTGCACACCTTGGTTTGGTATCTTCAACAAATATGCTCTGATTCTAGTATAGCTACCAGATATTTGTTTGCCGCAAAATTTGCACTCTATTACTGCATTTCCTCCATTAGGGCCGTTGTTCTCGATCTTATTAACATGCCTCCAAAGAGGATATCTAGGATCACTGATCTCATTCACTTTAGAAACACTATCGCCATCACTTGCTACATTGACACTACTAGGTTCAGAGACATGCAACGGAGAACTTCCACTATCATTTCCCATTCCTAAACAACAACAATAAAAGAAATCTAGAGTTTGAAACTTGGAATGCAGATTAAAAACTGACCGGAGGAGATCTAGAAGGGATTAAGTACTGACCAGATTAAGAACTGAGGCAGGCGTCGTCTGCGGCGGCAGGAGCAGGCATCGTTAGGAGCTGGCGGCGGCGTCGACAGCGGCAGGAGCGTGCGGCGTCGGCATCGGCAGCAGGAGCGGGTGGCGTCGGCGTCGGCAGCAGCCAGCAGGAGCGGGCGGTGTCAGCGGTGGCAGCAGGAGCTGGCGTGGTGGCTGCCTACCTGTGTCTCGTGACTGGATTCGACGGCGTGTGGCTATTAGGGTTCCAGCATAGTGTAAATGGGCCACCAAAATGGACTGCTGAGATTATGGACTTCAATTTGAGGGGTTATGGGCTTCGAAGTACTTCCTTCATCCCTAAATATCTATCGTTTACGTTTCCCGAGAAACAACTTTGACAAATATATATTAAAAATATTAATATTTATGGTACATAATTAGTATTATTGGAAAGATCTTTGAATCTAGCTTTTTAATAATTTTTTTGGAGATACAAATATTGCACACATTTTCTACAAATTGAATCAAACTTGTGGCGCACACACACCAACGGCGACAAATATTCTGGGACGGAGGGAGTATCGGGCAAGTATCGGTCCAGTATCGACAAAGTATCGGGATTTAATTAATTTATTTTTATTTCTTTATTTTTTCGATACTTCACCAATACCGTATCGACGGCGTATCCGATACATATCACGATACCAACACGGCAATTCAAGAAAGTATTGGTGTAACATAGCTCCTAAGAGATGGAGGTGGTCACTGGTGTAGTGGTGTTCCAAATCTAACCTGTCCAATAATCTCAAGCATGAAACTCTGAATGCAATGTACTCTGAATAATCTTATTTCGACCAATGTGTTGCTTATTTTATCGCAAGTTTCGATGGAAGAATTGTGTTGGATGAAGAAAGCTAAAAAGTCGCACCTTATTTGAGAGAGAAATATCTGTCCTACATCCCGACCCAGTGGCCCAATCACTGAAACCGGGCCCACCACACCACGTCATCACCGTTAGCGGTGGACGATACACGCGTCACTGGGTGGTACCTCCCTCTCTTCTACTCCCTATGTTCGTATGGGCCGGATTCTGGGCCCATCCATGTCGCCGGCTAGGAAGGCAGCCACCCTGCCATGCGCAACGGACGGCGAAGGGGCGGTAGCCGGCGGCCGGCGTGGGGCGGGGAGAAGATGCAGGACAGCAGGAGCCAGGAGGCGAGTCAGGGCGGCCGATGGCACAAGCCCTACCTGCTGTTGGTTGGTTGTTTTTTATTTACTCGTTCCGTTGTAAAAGAGTTGCATAACTCGCTTTGCAAGAGTTAATTAACCTCAAGTTCAATCAAATACATAAAGAAATTATTAATATTTATAATACACATTAATAGTAAAATATATTATTAGATTAATCATGTATTATAGTTTTTATTTATATAAACTTTATTTAGAGATACATACTATATACTCTCTTCGTCCAGGAAAGAATGTAACTATGAGATCCTTGTCAGTCAAAGTAACTCAAGTTTGACCGAGTTTATAGTAAATAGTATTAACACTTATGTCTCCAAACAAAATTTATTATGAAAATATATTCTATAACTAATCTAAAGTACTTATTTTCAGTACACTAGGGAGGGTCAAGCATCCTTGTAATACTCTTCTAACCACCTAGGGTGCCGCTAAGGCGTGTTGTATTAAACTTTTATTCTGCCTTAATACAAAGGCCCTATTTAATCCCATGGCAAAACTTTAGCCTTGCACTTTTAGCCCTTTTTTTTTGCCATGGGGATCCAAACAGGGAGACTAAAAGTGAGGCTAAAAACTGGGCTAAAATCTTTTGCTCCCAAAGAGGCCCTAAACTGGGCTAAACTCTCTCGTAGCGGGCACTGGACGCCCCATACCCATTGTCGTTCACATGCATGGCTGTACATGGATGATTAAATAAGGGCAAATCAGTAATTACAAATTAGAGGACTAAAGTTTAGCCCATGGATTCAAACAACCCAACATGACTAAAGTTTCCTAGGACTAGTGATTCAAACATCACCAAAGACGCGCAAACCTTTTATATGCTTGAGAAAAAATAGTACTTATTTTATACTTCCTCCGTCTGTCAATACAAAGCGTAACTCGATTTTCACGAGGACCAAGAAACGAGTTTATTGTTGTGCCTTCAAAGAGAGCCCTTGGGCTCCGCATCTAATTAACTAGATGCTGTGCATGCGTGCATGCATTAACCGCCATCAGTGTCGTATAGGAGCACTAGACGCTCAAAAGAACATGCATGCGCTGTGAGTAATGGCCAGCGTGGGAGCCCAGGAGACGGGCGACGCAACACTAAATGCTGCATGCGGGCGTGAACAGCCGCCGAGATGCCGCCGCTTGTATTCCCTGACTAAGAAAATAAAAATAGTTACGCCCGGATGGAGAGAGTATCAAGAATGCCAATATTTTTTATATGAATTTAATCAAAATTTAATCTAACTTTTTGAAATATGAGAATTGTATTTTTACCTGAACGGAGAGAGTATTAAACTTAGATTGATAGACTCGTTGGAAATGACATATGGATTATTTTGGGAACGGAGCGAGGGTACATACCACACTTGAATGCTGGGAGCGAAACAGTCATCCACAGATCCACACAGATGCAATTACTACAGTAGGACCCACGAGCATAGCACAGCTCGGTTGTTCATGAGGTGAGGTGGGCCCACACATGGCCCAATATATATATGCGTGCCCCGGCTGGGGTTTTCTCCATCCGTAGCTGCTGCTTCCTTTGTGTGCAAGTGTTGGGGTTTTCTTCCACATCAGTAGATAGCGGTGCAGTGCTTCAGGTGGTTGCTTCAGCTCCATGGAGAAGCCCCAAAGGTAAGGAGCTTCTTCTTTGTGCAAATATGCATCATCGCTAGCTCATGCAGTGAGGTGTGTGATTCGTGCATCGATTGGTTCATACACTGTTATTCCGATTGTCTTGGTACATGATTCTTGGGTACAAAATGCTTTTTGAGGAGACGTCAGGCGTGCATGTTCTTTGATGGCATCAGACTTCTTTGAGATGCTTTTGGTTCTTTTTGGCTTCCGCCTTTGATTTATTTGTGTTCGGCAGGAGAGCTTAGGAGGGTTTTCTTATTCTAAAAAACACGCGTTCTGATCTTTCAAAAGAAAAAAAAATCACGAGTTCTGAAAGTTGGTTGTGTCACTCGTACTGTAGTGCTGAAAATTTTCGCTTAGAGGTATATGAAATTAGGGTGTGTTTAGTTCAGGGGCTGTAAAGTTTTCGGAGGTACTGTAGCACATGTATAGTAATTAGTGTCCAATCATAGACTAATTAGGTTTAAAAGATTTGTCTCTCAAAAGTCAAAATACATACAAACTATGTAATTAGTTATTTTTTATCTATATTTAATGCTACATGCATGTCCCAAATATTCGATGAGATGGGGTGTAAAGTTTTTAGATGGGAACTAAACACCCCTTTGTGTTTTCACATTTCAGTTCGCAGCTAACCTGTATAACCTGCAATCCATTTGCAATCTGCTATGCTGTCAGCAGCTTTTGCAGATTCTCTGCGTGGAAGTATTATTGGATTAGATCTCGTGCTTTGTGGTTAATTTCCAAAACCATAAGTATTCTTTTACTGTTTGTGTCTCTCTTCATTTGAGTAGTTGCATGACTTAGATATAATATTCCCCGATAATAGCTTCATCTCAACTTACATTATATTGTAGGAGAGGTAGTAGGATGAACAAATCAGCTCGGACAGTCCGCAAAGAGTGCATTGCACATCATTATTGGCACCACATGGATGATCCGAAGTTTTTCTTCAAGATTCTGATTAGTGATTTAAAAAATGGAATGGTAGGACATTCTCCGTGATCCTGTTCGTTGCAGTCTTGTGCACAGATATGTATCTTTTATTTTTGCAAAAAAATAAAGATCTTTTATTTTGATGGGAAACCAAAATCTTCCATTTCTGAATCCAAACGTGAAAAAATAACATGTGGTCCCAGAGTCCCAGCTCCAGTTCCCTTAAAATTAATGATGTAAAATGGGATTCTCTTGAAATTCATGATGTAGGAAAGGCGACCACAATATCATCCTGGCTGTTAGAAAATTATAGGTGTGAATATGAATATGCTTATATGCTCTAGTCATTACTGATTATTAGTAGCTGTGGTGGTTCCTGGCCCCCTTTTTTCACTTTATTTGCCTCACTCATCAGCGATCACCCCTTGTGATGTAAAACATCTAATTCGCTAACTCATGCAGACCATACCCAAAAAGTTTGTGGCCAATATCAGAGAGCAAATATCTGAACAAGTCACCCTCGAGGTGCCAAATGGCAAGACATACACCGTTGAGGTTGCTGAAGAACAACATGAGCTGGTCCTTCGGTTTGGATGGGCAGAATTTGCCAGTGGTTACGAACTTGAACTAGCTGATCTTTTAGTGTTCGAAAACACTAGGAACTCACACTTGAAAGTCCGAATCTTCGATCGAAGTGGTTGCGAGAAAGAGCCCTCCTGCGTTCTGCTGGACAGGGTCCCTTGTATGCAAGAAAGGAAAGGTTCTCATGGTAAACAAATGCAGTCACCAACAGGCAAAAGGTTGGCAGTAGGTAGACAAAGCGGTAGTATTAGAAAAACTCCGAAGATGAACTCAGCAGACTCTCCTTCAACACAGAAAAAAAGTAAGAATTTGGTGTGTTTAATGTACATACAATTTCAGCCCTTATTGCATTCTTTTGTGTACTAATGCTTTTTTTTTCTTGGTTGACAATTTGGCATTATGCAGCTGAACATGTCCCATCTTGTGAAGGCATTCATCGTGAGCCCACCAAATCAGGTGCCTCCTAGAAGCTCAGCAAGTCTTGCAATTGATGTGTTCCTTCTGAATCTGATGACCGTTCATGTTTGTGACTGGGCTTCTCTGCAGGACATGTGTCTCCAACTAAGAGGCATGGAGCTGCTAAGCCCCCATACATGCTCCCACGGTACACATCTCTAACTGATGAACAGAGGAGTAAAGTAGAAGAGAAAGTTGGAGCTATCCGGTGGGAGATCCCTGTATATGTGGCTGTCATGAAGAACAGCAATGTTAACAGCACGACGCGCAATCTGGTGAGTCATCATTTCTCTCCTGTGCAGTGTTATATACAAGTAAAAAGAAAAGAAAACTACCTTTTCATTTTTCGAAGGTTTATTATTCCTGTTGATTTGGTAGTCAAGTCACACTCACCATGTTAATTCTTTTTTTGTGAGTAAAGTTGGAAAGGTCTCTTTAATTCGAGCTGATCAGTTCACTGCAACCTATTGCCCGGCCGGAAGAAGAAAAACAACCAAAACCTATTTCTGTTCTGTGTCATCACTGGATTCTTTTACATGATCTTCCATATATATATATATATATATATATATATATATATATATATATATATATATATATATATATATATATATATATATATATATATATATATATGTCATCAGGGAATCAGTAAAGCGTATGCAAGAGAGTATCTTCCAGGCGGCGGCGGCGAGAAGCAGCTGAGGATGAGGATGAGGCTTCGGCGCAAGGACAATGCATGGGAACCTGAATTCCAGGACAAGTACGGGAGGCAGCAGATTCTTGGTAAAGGCTGGAGGGAGTTTGTGACTGACAACAAGCTGAAACGAGACGACATCTGCCTCTTCAACCTGATGAAGAACACCAAGATGCTGACGATGGACGTCCACATCATCCGGAAGAGATCGGTGTAGCTGCCTGGTCGGCATGATCAGAGACAGATGTTCGTGTCGATGCTTTGTTCTGTCAGAATTGCGGGCGGGCGCTTTTGTGTTTCTACTAGTGTTCGTTCGTTCGCTGTTTTCATTCAGACTCTTGACTCCTAAGAGATGGAGGTAGTCACTGGTGTTCCATATCTAACCTGTCCAATAATCTCTAGCATGAAACTCTAAATGCAACGTACTCTGAATAATCTTATTTCGACCAATGTGTTTGCTTATTTTATCGCAAGTTTTGGTGGAAGAATTGCGTTGGATGGTGCAGTCAAGAAAGCTAAAATGTTTGACAGTTTGAGCACCTTTTTTTTAGCAGATTTTGAGCATCATATTTCAGAGAGAAACATCCATCCTACATTCCGGCCCAGCGGCCCAATCACTTCAACCGGGCCCACCACGCCACGTCATCACCGTCAGCGGTGGACGATACCCGCGTCACGGGGTGCTTCGCTCTCTTCTACTCCCTCTGTTCGTATGGGCTGGATTCCGGGCCCATCCATGTCGCCGGCTGGGAAGGCGCGCTGTGCCGCGCGCAACGGACGGCAAGGGGCGGGGAGAAGATGCAGGACAGCGAAAGGCGAGGTGGGGCGGCCGATGGCACGAGGCCACGAGCCCTACCTGCTGTTGGTTAGTTGTTTTTTATTTACTCGTTCCATTGTAAAAAGAGTTGCATAACTCACCTTGCAAGAGTTAATTAACCTCAAGTTTAATCAAATATATAAGTAATTTATTGATATTAATATTTATAATATGCATTAATACTAAAATATACTATTAATTGATCATGTAATATAATTTTAAGTAAACTTAGACTCTGTTTAGATCCATAGGTACTAAAAATTATTTAGCTAATAGCTAATAGATGCTAATTTTTAGCATGAGTCTGTTTAGATCCATCTGCTAATAGGTGATTGATTAGTGAGTTGAAATCTACTTACGCACAAAAAAAAGTTAGCAGCCCTCCAGCGAATAATTAGTAGTTTTATTAGCAAATCCGTTTAGATCCAGACTAATTTTAGCTACAAATATTTTAGTATTGATAGATCTAAACAAGCCCTTACATACTATATTATACGACTCTAGCTAGATGGGCCTCTTTGGTTCATGCAGCAGTTTGCCAGGCAAAACCTTAGATAAACTGTGGCTGCCACAAAAAATTTGGCTAGCAAAATTGAAGCCACATTCGTAGCGAAGTATGGCAAAAAAAAAAAAAGAAAAAAAAGAGAAAAAACTGAGTCTACGACGTGTGGGCCAGGGTACCAAGAAAGTGTGACATTCCGTAGTTGTGGTAGCGAATCAAACAGCTACGAAAAACCCTGCTATGGCCCTGTTCACCTGACTTATAAGCCGTCTTTTTCGGCTTGTCTTTTCAGCCGGAACAATATTTCAGCTTGTTTTTTTGGCGAAGCGAACGGGCCATATGTCATGGCAAGTTATGATGAGTTATCACGGAAAAGAAAAACCCTTAGATTGATAGACTCATTGGAAATGAGATATGGACTATTTTGGGAACGGAGTACTAGGGCTTGTTTAGTTCCAAAATATTTTGCAAAAAAACAGTAGATTTTCCGTCACATTGAATCTTTGACACATGCATGGAGCATTAAATATAGATAAAAAATAAAACTAATTACACAGTTTAGACGAAATTCACGAGATGAATCTTTTAAACATAATTAGACCATGATTGGATACTAATTATTAAATAACAACGAAAAGTGCTACAGTAGCATTTCGCAAAATATTTGAGGACCTAAACGTGCCCCTACTTTGAGTGCTGAGAGCGAAACTAGTCATCCACGCAGATGCAAGTACAGTAGGACCCACGAGCATAGCATAGCACAGCACAGTTTGGTGCTTATTAAATGTTCATCTGGTGAGGTGATCCCACATCATCGCCCAATATCTGCGCCCCGGCTGGGGTTTTCTCCATCCGCAGCTGGCTAGCTGCTTCCTTCCTTCGTGTGCAAGGGTTGGGGTTTTCTCCAGATAGCGTTGAGGGTGCACTGCTTCAGGTGTCTGCTTCAGCTCCGTGGAAAAGCCCCAAAGGTAAGATGTGCGAGGAACATGCTGCATCATCGCTAGCTCATGCAGTGAGATGTGCGAGGAACATGCTGCATTCATGCATTGATTGGTTCACACTGCTATTCCGATTGTCTACATGATTCTTGGGTACAAAATGTTTATTTGAGGAATGTTCTTTGATGGCATCAGACTTCTTTGAGATGCTTTTGATTTTTGGCTTCCGCCTTTGATTTATTTGCTTTTTTGTTGAACCATCGGATACCTTAGGAGGGTCCCCCCCCCCCCCCCCCCCCCCCCCCAAAAAAAACATGAGTTTTGATATTTCAAAAAAACACGAGTTCTGAAAGTTGTAGGGCTCACTTGTACTGTAGTGCTGGAAAATTTCCCTTACAGTTATCTGAAATTAATGCTTTCAGTTAGCACATAACCTGTATAGCCTGCAACATTTGCAATCTGCTCTGCTGTCAGCAGCTTTTGCAGATTCTGGTTTGCACTGCGTGGAAATATTATTGGTTTAGATCTCGTGCATTTGTGGTTAATTTCCAAAACTGCAACTTTTACTTTTTGTTTCTTTCTTCATTTGTGGAACAATGCCCATTCCAGACTCAGAGTGGCTCTGTGGATCTTTCGACTATTTCTTGTTTCCACTATCTTATGCTGCCTACAATGAATTAATTTATTAACAAAGCTTTAAGAGGGTTTTTGTCAGTTAACTTGCTGAATACTGTTGTGGTGATTTTTTTTACCCAAGTGCATTTGCCTTCGTTACATGAATTGTGTTTTCAGTCTCGTGGATGTATGTAGGAGAACACTGGCATTTATGTATAATCCAGCAATAGCTTTACGTGTTAAAAACTTCTCAGTTCTCGAAACATTTATGAACACTTGTTTATCAAGCTTGATTACATTCGGGAGACTGAGACAATGCTGAAACTTGAAAACACTTTGCAAGATTTCATTCATCTTTGTTTCCCCCCAACATGCAGCTAAGCTTAATAATGAAAATTTGCATGGCCTCATAACATTTAAGTTTTTTCCGATACTTCCATAGAAAGTTCTCATGGGCTCTTATACCTGATATTTGCATGGCCTCAGAACATTTCAGATTTTCACGTCGATCTAACTTCATCTCCATTATGGTAAGAGTTGTCACAGGATGACTACATATTTAACAAGATGCAAGGACTGCACTGTACATCATTACTGGAATCACATGGGTGATCAGGAAAAGAGTTTTCTCAGTGTTATGATTGGCGACTATGTGGTGAGGCCTTTCGTTTGCTGATAATGTGCACTAAGATATCATTTTTCGGTAATTCTCATAATTTTTCCCCAGAAAGGAGGGTGGATAAAATAAACCATTCGCTTTGATAATCAAGATCCCTGAATTGATTTTAAAAGTAATTTCCTTGAGGAAAGTGCAATTGGGGAATCGGAAACCCCTACTATTATTTGGTGAAAACTATCGCAGCAGCATATTAGAACAACTGAGTTTCTGCTGATGTCAACACATGTTTTTCAGAAATAATTACCAGCACTAACATGGTTTTGAAATAGAAACTTGAGTAGTGAAGAACTTGTGATTACTACCTCTGGTGGTTGTTGATTTTCTTTCCCTATTTCACTGCATAGTAAAATTTATAGTTTTAGATAGCATCTCTACATCTTCCCTTTTAAAGAAAGAGAAATCCACATTGCAGTGCAGTTTTTTCTGTATCATCTATGCATTTGTAGTATTCTTGTGGTTGCAGTAATTGATCATTCTATTTAACTAGGTGTGTTATATTTGTCTAACAAGGCAGTTCCTTTTATATTACAAGACAGTTCTATTCCCTTGCGACAGTCTTGCGCCTTAACTGGACCGTGTTGGTCCTATCTTTTTTTCTGTTTTATTTTCCCTTTTGACCTAGTTTTGTATGACACGACTACACGAGATCACACTTGTCAGGCCTAATAGGAAAGACAAGTGGTGTGTCAAGTACTATTATGCTCACGGTGCACAGCCTGTCCGAAACTACAACTTCGTCAAGTTTATTCAGGAAAACAGGCTTTGAGGGCGATATCTGCGCCTTTGAGCTGATGAAAGGCACGAGGAGTGTGACCATGACCGTCCATGCAATCAGGAAGGTTGACAGCAGGTTTGTTCCCGTGGACTGAAACTGAAAGTTTATCGTTTGTTTTGTTCAACTATATCCTCCTAGGACTAGGAGTAGGAGTTGCACGTGTACAGGTGTGGTTTCTGCAACATGTAGAACAGTATGTAGGAGTAACACTGGAAACTGAAACTGGAGTGCGTAGTAATGCCTTATTGCCTTTGGCTTGCATGCAATGCAAGTGCACATTTTGTGTACTGTAAGGTTACTGTTGGATGCAGTGGAGTGGCTGCTGGAACAAAATTTTACCTATGTTTGGTCTAAAAAAATGTTACCTGTGTGATGGATGCCTTAAGATGGTGTTCAGAGGTAGTTTCTATTATATATGTTTAGAGGGAACAATTTAGTAGAAACTTGTTTGTGCAGTGATGTGGCTTGGGTGATTCAGAGAAGTCTACAAGGACACCAATTTCTTAGCGTTCCAATGCAGTTGAGAGAGAAACCATGCATCAGCTCAGGTGAGGCTCAATAATCTGAATTAGTAACTGGTTTTTTCCCAACGCTTGGCTCTCTAAATGAAGGCGAAGGTGCATTGTTGAACGAAAAACAAACCTAAATAATTGAAATATTTCGGTCCGTTTTTTAATAGAATTGTTGATATCTCATTGGACTCAACCTCATCAAGAAAATCCAACCGTGGAAAAATGTATATCACGCCAACTTTGACGACTTGAAACCAAAAAGTAACAAGTCAAATGACAACCATTGTCAAGTGAACAATACAGTCGCTATATATCAATTCAGACCAATAGGTATTCGCACTTGCGGACCTTGGCCCCGACGACCCTAGGCCACCGTTCGACTCATCCACATAATTCTACTATATAAAATTATTTGTGAGTCTATATGCTTTTAAAATTAGACTTAATTTCTTACTTTTAGCAGTTGCATTTCTCGGTCTCATAAAGAAGCTTGGATGCTACTAGGTACTAACTACAGCTATAGACAATAAACACTTAATTAACCGTGTAACGAGATATGGAAAGAAGATAGTTACACATAAAGCATGTGCTCCAAAAATGTTTATGTACGCAACATTTGGGGATTACAGATTTAATAACGATTAGTTTATAGATAATGTTGCAGCTAGGACGTCCGTCCGCCTCCATTCGCCCGGACGCTCGCTTGCTGGGCGTGTGGACCGGCCCAGGCAACCGCGCACTCATCTCTACTGCCCTTTACTCCAAAAACAAAAATGTCATTTCCTCAGCCCGACCATTGCGGCCGGCTACACCGCCACATCCTGCCCGTGCGGCTACTCCACCGCCGCATCCTGCCCGCGCGGCCGCTCCAACGCCGCATTCTACCCTCGCGGCCAACTCCACTGCGGCATCCGGCCACTGCGGCTGCTCTATAGCGCCGCCCGACGCGACGTTCTCCACACGCCCGCCTAACCGGCAGCCTCCATCTTACATCTCCACTGTATCCGAGCGCCGGCGGTTGCCTTTCCCCCTCTCCACTACGCTCACCGACCGTTGCGCAACTTTCGTTCTCCATTGCGCTCGCCCCGCCACTTTGGTTCGTCTTCGGTGACAGCTCACGCCAAGAGCGCCTTCCCCTCTTTCTCCACGCGCCCAATCTACTTCCTCGCTCACCTGATCCCACCTGGTAGGCCGTGGGCATCGGCGACACTGTGTTTCAAGTGTTTCATTTTGACGATGTTTCAAAAGCAGATCTAACATGTTGCATATGTTGCAATGATAATATGCGTATGTTGCAAGCCTGCATTTCAAGTGTTTTAGGCTTTTTAGACGTATGTTTCAATTGTTTCATCTAGATGTTGCAGATGTTGCATAACATGCCTGTTGCAAACATATGTTTTCAAATGTTTCAGGTGTTCCATACATATGTTGCAAGTGTGTTTATCTATAGATGTTGCAAAGATCTGGGTGTTGCATATGTTTGCAATGACTTTTTCAAGTGTTTTTTAGGTGTTTCAGACGTATGTTTCAAGTGTTTCAACTGTTTCGATTGTATGTTGCAATTGTTTTATCTGAATGTTGTAAAAGTAGATCTGCTATTACACATGCTGCAATAGGACCCACCTGCCGTAGCTGCCTGTTGCAGCCATTGGGGCGTCGTTGTGTGTCACCGTGATGCATCTGTGGCGCGCATCCACAGCTAGGGCGCATGGATTCCCTTGCGTGTTTGAAACAGAGCAGCCATGGGAAACGAGGGGCGCGGTGGGTAGGCCCGCGCACGCGGGAAACCAGGGGCATGTGGTGGCATGGGTGGGACTAGTTAGCCGAGCGGGCAAGGGTGCATGTCATAGAGAATGTGCGGGTGTCCGGACAAATGCCGCGTCCGAACGTCCGTGCGCTAGTGCCTCCGTTAGTTTATTAGGTTAGGCTCCTCTATTAGGGCAATATTTAAAAAAACGAGAATGAATTAGAGTACCATATAAGTAGATTGGTGGCAGTGTTTTAGGATTAAACAAGGAGACATATGTTTTTAGTAATTTTAAATGCATATTTATTTCACAAATCGAACTCGCTGAACAGTTGTTGAAGGTTAGATTTTTGAGTAAATTACAGTCACCGTACAGCAACTTAGCAGGTAGGTGCAGATTAGTCCAACAACTTGTAGACGGATCAAATTAGCACGCTAACTTGGTAAATTGGTGCATATGGTACAAACGATGTTAGTGTGATAAAGTATGTACTCACATATTAGACACTACTATGCGTGAATTTAGTGTGGAATAGTTTGATATGTTTTTGGCAACTATAAGACACATCACGAAGCAGGTGCTCCACACCATTGGTCACCCCTTATCACCGAGAAGCTAGTGCCTCTCATCATGAATATAGTTAGCGTCTATTGTTTTTTGAACTTCAATCCTCTATTCTAATCATATCAAGGTGGGTTTTCACATGAGGATGGTCATTGGTTTATAACATGAATCTGGTTTACTGATATCAGTTCATAAACTTGTAGGGTTGGTACAATGGTGTTCCTCTTGTTTTGTAGGAACTACTCTGTTCTTAGCCAACATTATGATCTATGTTTTAATGGAAAGGTGATCAACAGTTTTTATCCAAAATAGAAAGTTGAAAATTTTTAGTTTTGTATCAATTGCAAACAATCTAGTATTGGTTTAGGTTTGATTTGAGATGTTTATAGTAGCTGGATTATCTATTAATTCTAGCGCCTTACGTGTATAAGCTAAATATTTTGCCATATTAACATTGTTTGGACTTTATATGCACCAATTTGTCACGTTGATCGTACTCATTTGACCAGTTTCCAAGTTGTTGAGTCAATTTGCACTCACATATCAAGTTTTTTGTACGGTGGACGTAATTACTCTATATTTTGTCCTATCTTTTTTTTTGAGAATTGATTTTGTAGCGGTTTGTTCATTCCTTCCTCGCTTTGGGCTGTTTTTTTTAACCCGCTTTGGGCTGTTTGGTGGGCCGTGGCAGGCCGGCCGAGTTCGACACAGCCACGCCAGAGGCTCGTCGGGCGGAAGATCCCAAGTCCCAACTCCCAACCTCGCCAATGGATTCCAAATCATCCGCTGCCTTTCCCATGGAGCCGCCTGCCATCCGCCGCCGCGGCGCGGAGGACCTCATCAGCGGCCTCCCCGACGAGCTTCCGCACATCATCCTCCTCCGCCTGCCATCCGCCACGGCCGCCGCGCGCACCAGCGTCCTCTCCCGCCGCTGGCGAGGCGTCTGGGCCCACATGCCCGAACTCGTCCTCCGCGGCAGCCCTGCTCCATCGACGCCGCGCTCGGCCCTTCTCGACTCCATCGACGCCGCCCTCAACTCGTATGCTGCACCTACCCTCCACAGCCTCAAGATCGACCTAGGAGGAATCGACCCACGCCAACCGTATCGCTTCATGGCTTCGCTTCGCCTCCCAGCGCCTCGCTGCCAAGGTACATCTCCGTGTCCGTCTGGAGAACGATGCCGCCCGAAGGTACGGGGACGTCGAGCCAGAGCTCGCACTGCCCATCTGCGAGAGGGCTACGGAGATCGAGATCGACCTTGGATACCTGACAGTTTTTTTTTCTCCGGCCGCCGCCGACCGGCTCCTTCTCGGCCCTGACTAATCTGAAGATAGCATGCGACCAAATGGACGGCGGCGAGCTGGGGCGCGTAGTGTCCTCGGCGCAGTGTCCGTGCCTGCAGAAGTTCCGTGTTTCTGTGTTGGAGTTCGAACCCACCCGCCACTACCGGAATCCGCTTGTCGAGCGCCGGAGGCTTTGTCTAGCGTTTTTTTCCGGACCCTCGGTAAAAAAGCTTTGCCAAGAGTCAAATAAAAAAACACTTGGCAAAACCTTTGTACTCGGCAAAGAAGGCTTTGCCGAGCGTCCGATAAACGGCTCTCGGCAAAGAAGTTTCTTTGCCGACTGCCAAAAAAAACACTCGGCTTCTTTGCCGAGTGCCAAAGTAAAACACTCGGCAAAGCAATTTTTCAAACCACGTTTTGGTGCCCTAAATGAATTCAAATAAAAGAGTTTTCAACTACAAAGTTTCATAACTTCTCATGATATACAAACTTTATATTGGTCATTTCTTCATTCGACAAAGTAATAATTACGTTGTTCACAAAATCTATATGTCTCTCATGTAGTTTCATGAAACTACAAGAGAGATATATAAGATTTGTGAACAATATTAGCACCACAATTTCGGATGGAAAAACTTACTAAATGAAGTTTGTAGATCTCGAAAGGTTATGAAACATTGTAGTTGACCACTTTTTAATTTGAATTCATCTTGTCATGCAAATCTACGTTTGAAATTAAAAATTTTAAAATTTTAAAATTTGAATTTTTCAAAAGACCTCGGATGGAAAAACTTCATAAATGAAGTTTGTAGATCTCAAAAAGTTATGAAACATTGTAGTTGACCACATTTCATTTGAATTCATCTTGTCATGCAAAATTACGTTTGAAATTCAAAATTTTAAAATTTGAATTTTTAAAAAGACCTCGGATGGAAAAACTTCCTAAATGAAGTTTGTAGATCTCGAAAAGTTATGAAATATTGTAGTTGACCACTTTTTCATTTGAATTAATCTTGTCATGCAAAACTACGTTTGAAATTCAAAATTTTAAAATTTAAATTTTTCAAAAGACCTCGGATGGAAAAACTTTCTATATGAAAAATGTAGTGCTCGAAAAGTTATGAAACTTTGTAGTTGACAACTTTTTGATTTGAATTCGTTTAGGGCCTCAAACAATCAATTTTCACTTGGTTTAGTATAATATTTGAGTAACCGAAACGACATATAGACGCATGTGAGTGTGTAGTGCAGGTGGCAGAGGAGGTATTGCGTGAGGGAGAGGTCACGAGATCGAATCCCGCCGACCGTGTAGCTGCGAAAAATGCCGCGACTTGCGACTTGCGACTTCGACGGAGACGGGCGGGGGCGCTGGCCAGTGGCCCCCTCCCCCGATTAAAATTTTTTTTCTGGTTTTTTTTCGTATTTTTTATTTCGCGCTTTGCCGAGCGTCGGGCTCTCGGCAAAGGCTTTGTCGAGTGCCCGATAAACGGCTCTTGACAAAGAAGCCTTTGCCGATCGGATTTTTGCCGAAAGCGTTTTGCCGAGAGCTGCGCTCGGCAAAGGCTTTGCCGAGGACCTTAGAGGCTTTGCCGAGAGCCTGGGGTCCTCGGCAAAGCAGCCAGCTCCGGTAGTGCGCGACATCTCCATTAGCTCGGAATCTCTGGAGTGTCTCTACTACAGGGGCAGAACTGGCAAGCTGGACGTTAACGCCCCAATGCTCAATGACATTGATGTGTCTTGCGCTGCTGAGGCTTGCATGGCCGCCCCAAAGCTGGAGAATGTTAAATAGCTTGTCCCCTATGATCCTCGCTGCCACCAGTTTGCTGTGGCAGGGCGCCACCTTTGGTCACTATCCATCATGCACTCGACCTGTTATGCTGTGGCAGGGCGCCACCTTCGGTCACTATCCATCATGCACTCGACCTGTTATGCCATCCCCGTGTCGTCCACACGGCTGATGGAGAGATTTGATACCGTCAGTGAGCTGACAGTTTACCTCTCACTTGGGAAGGTACGATTGTTTATGTAAATTATTTCACAACAAAGTAGAGATCATTGTTTTGTATGGTACTTCCTCATTCTCGCTACCCGAGAAATCAGTTTTTTTTTACTTTGACCAATTATATATGAAAGAATATTTATAATACATAATTAGTATCATCAGATAGATCGTTAAATGTACTTTCATAATAAACTTATTTGAAGATATAAATGTTGCATGTTTTTTTTAGAAACCTAGTCAAAGTTGAGAAAATTTGACCTGCAGACATCTCATAATGACTTCTATTGTGGGACGGAGATAGTACATCTGGAAACCATGGAAAAGATTCTATAATTTTGAAAAAGGTAGCCATGCTGAACTCAGATGCCAAAATTGACAAAAATTCTGACACAACTTATTAGTGAAAAAGTGGAAAGCCTTGTACATGTAACTGATTCCCATGCCAGCATTGCTTACCTATCCATAGGAACTGTGATATCCTTCTGCACACATGAGTTAAAATTAATGTTACTATAATTCTTATTCTTATTTCCATCAATAGGGTCAATCTTATTCCATTCCAAGTATTAGAGCTGATGCTTTGAAAATTTTGCATGCCCAACTACTTATATTTTGCTGATTCCATCTTCTCGTTGACCTCAATGAATTTTGTGCCTATGGCAGGGAATAGCGGGATATACGACCTTCCTGAAGGAAACGGAGAAGCTTCCCATATGTGAAACCCTTGTTGTTGTTTTAATGACGAATCACCGTGGCCATGCTTTTGCACCAATGATGTTGCATCTTCTTAGAAGGTGCATTTGTATCCGAAAGTTCAAATTGCTTCTTACTATGCGTACTCCATCTGAGGTAACTTCCAAGTTTTTAACTTTTGTGAGTGACTCTTGTAGCAATGATATGAATTTTGAATCATGTGAATATCTGCTATCAAGGAACTTGGCCATAAATCTTGACTGACAGTATATCAGGGACTAATATTTATCACTTTAGCAAGGCTTTTTCGTGGTCAAAGAAAAAAAATTCCTATCAGGGTATAAATTAATAAGTTTACAAGTGATTAGTTATAAAATATAGTTATATAATAAGTCAGAGGACACCTCCTGATTCCTCCAACTATACTTGTTAGGCAAGGAAATTAATTTAGCAGCTGAACCATATGCAATAATGCCACAACACATTAGCTAACTAACTGAGCTTTTGTTCCCCCCCCCCCCCCCCCCCCCCATTAGAAACAAGTGCAATATGGTTGGTCTAGGTGATACAGACGAGGAGAACAAGAAAGGGCTGCTGATTCACAATAGTTAGTCTAGTTGACACTAGTAGTTCTATGTAGAAGTTTGTTTCACAAAGGAAATCAAGAACTTAACAAACACAAACTCATGACAGTAGTGGGTCCTTATATATAATTGATACTTAGAAAGGATGTGAGCAGACCTGAGTGTCCCAGGGTTGTGTGGTTTGTGACATGGGCTTGCAAAACTGAAATGTTTACACGTGCTATATATATCACGTTAGTGCCTCTTGAACTAAATTCAGTTGGATGCTCCCCTCCCCAAAGGGTGAACCGTGCTGTATTGCATTTGTTTCTAAACATGACCTGTTTGCTAACATTTTTTACTTATTTTTCAGTTGCCATCCTGTACTACGTCAGGTTGTCCTTGTCTTCTGCCAGAGAACCACAGGTTGGATGACATCACCTTTGATTCACTGGAAGAGATAGGAATCGCTTTCTTTACAGGTTCAGCTGAACAGGTGGAATTTGTAGAGTTGTTGCTGTCTAATGCAACACGGTAACCACCCTAAAAAGGTAGACTTTACAGTGCCATCTGTCCTGTTTCTTCGGAGATCATGGAGGTTGTCCAAAGGATCAGCAGCATGTGTCATCCAAACAGTAAGGTCCAATTTAACGTGCACGCCACGGAGGTGCCGGAGCCATAATATAGAGGGCGCTGATGTGTCATACTCACATCATACGTACTCTTCGGTCACGCACCCGAGGGCAGCGCATGTCTCAGTGCCGATCGGACGCGGTGGCGCGTCCGATCACGAGCGACCGGACGCGTCCGATCACGAGAGGAGCTCTTTGGACTCCGATCAGACGCCGGGTGCTGCGCGTCCGGTCAATTGGTGAAGCGCGTCCGGTCACGGCAACGGCTCTCTCTGACTCGCACTGCTATTGTTTGTCCTGTAGTGACCGGACGCGTCCGGTCACCTTGATCAGTGCGTCCGGTCATCACGTTTTTCACTGCGATGTCCTGTAACGGCTAGTTGCTTACCTCTTCGCTATAAATAGATGGTGGCCGGGTTTGGGGGTTAGCTCTTGCACTTTTGAGATATTGAGGCACACTTTGAGCTGGAGAACTTCCTCTCCACTCATCTCCTTGCTTGGTTGCATAATTCTAGAGAGATTGAGTTAGATTCAAGTGCATTGCATTGAGAGTTGCATCTAGTGGCACTTGATCTTTGAGTTTGCCGCGGATTGCTTGTTACTCTTGGGTGTTTCCCGACACCCTAGACGACTTGGAGCAACGGTGGTGATTGAGCTCACGATTGGAGACTTGTTCGAGCCTTCACCAAGCGATTGTGAGGGGTTCTTGAGTCTTCCCCGCGGGAGTTCGTGAATTGGCTACTCTAGTGGAGCTCGTGGCTTGGAGGATCCCCATCTTGTGAGTGGATGTGCGGCACCCGCTGAGGTTTGACTTTTGATAGTCAATTAGCTCGCGATCCATGAAGTGGGTGCATCGCCACAACGAGGAGTAGCTTGCCGGGAAGCAAGTGAACCTCGGTGAAGAATCTTGTGTCATCTCTTGCCGATGATTCTCTTGTGATTGTGGGTGATTGTTTCTTTGGATATATTTCTTCTCTACACCGTCAGTATAAGAACCAATTCACTTCCTCTTTACATTCTTGCACTTTACCTTATGTAGCTTGTTTAGTGTACTTTGTTTCACCTAGGTGTAGTTAGCTTAGTGACTTAGCTTTGTTGATGTGAATTATAGATCATAGCCTTGTTTACTAGACATGCATAGGTGGCTTGCTTAGTATAGTTGAGCCAATGCTAGATTTAGCTACGCCATCTTTTATGCTAACATTGTTGTTTAGTGAAGTTTGTAGAAAATTTAAATAGGCTATTCACCCCATCTAGCTATTTGGACCTTACAGCTACTCTAATAAGGCAATGTTTTAAATAGCGGTAATGAATTAGAATACCATGTAAGTACGCTGGTGACGTTGTCTTAGGTCAGGAAGCAAAGAGATTTTCAGTATTTTTAATACATATTTATTAAAAAAAGTATTTGGATGTTTTTTAAATATTTCTATATTTTTTAAAAGTCTATATTGACCTCTCTAAACTATCATGAAAATCTGATTTATCTCCTTCATTGCTGACGTGACACCACGTTAGTCAAAACCGCTTTTAAAATTGTTCCTGGAGTTGAATCACATGGTTTTAAGAGTTCGGCCTTGTTTAGATGGCCAAAAACACCAAAAAAAATTTTACACAGTACCCGTTACATCGAATCTTTGGACGTATGTATGAAGCATTAAATGTAGGTAAAAAAATAACTAATTACACAATTTGTCTATAAATGTCGAGACAAATCTTTTGAACCTAGTTAGTCCATGGTTAGATAAATTTTACTAAATAACAACGAAAAGTGCTACAAGATTTTTTCTCAAAAACTTTTGAGATCTAAACAAGGCCTTAGAGAGACAAACTGAAAGGTTACATTATTTTTTTTCCCAATCTTGTGCGTACGAGACCTGTAGCTGTTGGTTCATCCCTTCCTCGATTTGGACTCTTTTGTGGGCCGTGGCAGGCCGTCCGAATCCGACACCGCCGCCACGCCGGAGGCTTCTCGTCGGGCCGAAGATATATCCCATATACACAGTAACACAGTCAATCCCAATTCCCAAGTCCCAGCCCTAGACGATGGATTCCAAATCATCCACTGCCGTCCCCATGCCGCCGCCCGCCATACGCCGCCGCGGCGCGGAGGACCTCATCAGCGGCCTCCCCGACGAGCTTCTGCACACCATCCTCATCCGCCTGAAGTCCGCCGCGGCCGCCGCGCGCACCAGCGTCCTCTCCCGCCGATGGCGAGGCGTCTGGGCCCACATGCCGGAACTCGTTCTCCGCGGCAGCCGTGCTCGTGCGACGCCGACGCCGAACCCCTCGGCCCTTCTCGACTCTATCGACGCCGCCCTCAACTTCTACGCCGCACCTACCCTCCACAGCCTCAAGATCGACGTAACCGGAATCGACTGGTGCGACGTCCCCGCCAGCCGTATCGCTCCATGGCTGCGCTTCGCCTCCCAGCGCCTCGCTGGCAAGCTATGTATCAGTCTTTGTGTGTTCGTAATGCCTTGGGGCATTAAGATCAAGGAGCAACTCGCGCTGCCCATCTTCGAGAGAGCTACGGAGATAGACATCAAGTTGCCGGTCATATTTTTTCTCCGGCCGCCTCCGACCGGCTCCTTCTCGGCCCTGACCGATCTGAAGATCTCATGCGCACGAATGGACGGCGGCGAGCTGGGGTGCGTCGTGTCCTCTCCACAGTGTCCGCGCCTGCGGAAGCTCCGCATCTTTGCGGTGACTCTCGACCCCAACTGCGACGTCTGCATTTGCTCGGAATCTGTGGAGTGTCTTGACTACCGCGCCGATAACACCGGCATGCTGGAGGTGAACGCGCCAAAGTTACAAGAGATTTCTGTGTCTCGCGCTGCTAAGGCCGCTTGTATTGTCGCCCCGAAGCTGGAGAATATTAAATGGAGCGACAGATTTGACCCTAGCCTCCACCAGTTTGATGTGGTCAAGCGCCATCTTAATTCGCTATCCATCATGCACTATAGGTTTGTTGTAGTGCTCATATCGTCCACACGACTGATGGAGAGATATGATACTGTCAAGGAGCTGACAATTTCTCTCAGACTTCATCAGGTAATTGTTTATGTACAATTTTTCACAATAAATTGAATGTTACATACCAGATAAAAGATTCTACAATTTTGTAAAAGGTAGTCAAGCTGAATTCAATGCAAAAATTGATAATTTTAGACACAACTAGTGAAAACCTTTACTATAACTGATTGCAAATTGCATTGAAGCCATTGATTCCCTATCCAAGATCAAGAACTGTGATAGCTGTTAAGCATGTTCTGCAAGCACGAGTTAAAGAGCACCTTTTCTATCATTCTTATTCTAATAATTTATCAACAATAGGGCAAATCTTATTTTGTTTCAAGCATTGGAGCTGAAACATTGGTAATTTTGCAAGCAAAAGTACTGATAATGTGCTGATTTCATCTTCGATCTTCTCATTAAACTTAATGAATTTTGTGGCTATGGCAGGAAATAGCAGGATATGTGAACTTCCTGAAGGAAATGAACAAGCTTCCTGTATGTGAAACCCTTATTATTAGTTTAGTGAGGGATGACCATGGTCTTTTACCAAAGATGTTGCATCTCCTTAGGAGATGCAGCTGTATCAGGAAGTTTAAATTATTACTTAGTGAGGATACCCCATCAAAGGTAACTTCTAAACTTTTTACTTTTTTGAGAGACTTCATTGACATGTATTTTGAATCATGTGACCTCTGCTATCAAGGAACCTAGCCATAGCTCTGCATTGACAGAATATCAGGGGCCGATATTTATCACTTTAGAAGGTTTTCTTGTGATCAAAGGAAAAAAATCACAGCGGGTATTTTCTACATGACGATACGTATAAAAGTTAGTTAAGTTTCAAACTCATTTGTTATAAACTATAGTTATAATATAGTAAATTAGATTACACCTCTCTACATTTATCATTTATATTTATACATGCTAGTAGAAAAAGGAAATTCATTTAGCAGTTGAATCATACGCAATTCCACAACACATCGACTAACTAATAGCCCCTTTCTTCCATTCAAGACAAATGCACTATGGTTGGGTTTAGTCCACACATGCGAGGAGAACAAAGAAAAGGGACAGCTGATTCACAGTTGTTAGTATAGTTAGACTAGACACAAGTTCTATGTAGAAATTTTGTTTCACAAAGGAAAACAAGAACTTAAGCCAAACCCAAAACATTAGTGTGTATCACCTGTGTGCTAACATTTTTTTTTCTTAATATTGTCAGATATCATTTTGTACTACGCCGGGTTGCCCTTGTCTTCTCCCAGAGAGTTACAGGTCGGATGACATCACCTTGGATTCACTTGAAGAGATAGGAATAAGTTTCTTTACCGGCTCAGCTGAACAGCAGGAATTTATTGAGGTGTTGCTTTCTAGATGCAACATAGTAACCCTTAAAAGGTTAGACATTATGGTGTCATCTACCCCTGTTTCTTCAGAGATCATGGAGTTTGTCGAAAGGATCCGCACCATGTACAGCAAGGTCCACCTTAACGTCCTCATTGATCAGGGAGGTGCCGATGCCACTGGCCTCCTAATTTAGAGGATGCCCACACACATGTCACATGTGTATACCCTTTGTTTTCTATGAAAACACTGCTAGAGTTCAAAGGGTGCTATAGGAATCACATTTATGTTAGCCTGATTCTTGGTATATTGAAATTGCAAAAGGGAATCTCAGTATTGAAAGTTGTAGAAAGGGAATATCACTAAATATGTTTTGCTGCTATAGAAATTCCTACATTCTGGTACCTCGATGGAGCTATAACAGGAGCAGGTCTTTCTGATCTAAGACGTCCATGGTTAGAAAATTCTCCGAAATTTGCTGCTTTCAGTCCTGTAGGAAACCAATATGGTGGAAATTCCGGGGTACCCACAGAAACTAAGAATAAGACACTCTTGTAGCAAACTGATATCAGTTCAATTTCCATTCCTTGCATACATGCAGCACAAATAGAAATCCATACGGTGCAATTTCCTTTCAGTAAGAAAGGGAATAGTTCTGGCCTCTGTGACCACACACCACGAAGTTCTTACAAGTTTTCAGCTCATTTGTGAGAACACCAAATGGAAGAGAAAAAAACAAATTCTATTATTTTTTTCAACAATTTTTGAGGAAAATATCCAAAGCAACAACCTCCAAAACTTTGCTCGAATAGATGGTCTCTCCCTTTTATATTCTCACGCTGCAGCAATGACTTCAAAACACAACCAATATGTTTCCCCCAAAGATAGTGTTGTTGAACAACATGCGGTAGGGAAACTGAATTGGCTAGTTTCTAGAATCCAAAATGTCTTTCCTTGAACATGTTAGCATGATGCTTGTTGTGCTAACATATTGGCCTTATTGTTCTCATGCCTAGCTAGGAATATGACGAATTCAAAATTCATCAAAATATGAGAGGATGTCTATGCATTTATCAAGATATACCCTTCTAAATGTTGAAACACTTTCAGAACTTGATCAACAATCAATAAAGGAACATGGATTCTAATAAAAGTTCTAAATTGAATAACAAGGCTTTATATTTGGCTTGAAATATTCTAGTTAGCCAAAAAAAAAACAATCCCTGGACGAAACAAGCACAACACCAATTAACCATTTTACAAGCCGACCCATCAAAATAGATCTTCTATATGGAGTAAGAGTAATGTAATCAATCTCGATATCATCTTCAATAGAAATGTGATGTTCAATAGAAGTAGATATAGTTTAACCTTTGAAGGAGTTTAAAGATCCATATGCCAAGCTAAATTGATTAATTTCCTCTTTAATCTTGTATCATACATAATTGGATTGAAGCCTCTAGCATATTGTTTGTGAGGCCTAATTAAAGTAGGTTTAATAGGCAGTCCATGCTCGACTAGCTCACAACTTAATACAGACATCTCTTTATAGTTCCACGTGAAACTATCATATATTTTTTCAATAGTATGATTGACTCAACATTATAATCCACTTTCAAACTATTGAGTTGTGACAAGTTTTCATCGAATCTTCGAGAACACCAAATGGAAGAGAAAAACTAAAAAAAATATTTTATATTTTTCCATTCATTCTTGATGAAAATATCCAAAGCTAGGACATCTAAAGCTTTGCTTGCTGAATGAATGGTCTCCCTTGTATATCCTCACACTATGGAAATATCCCAAAACATAGCCAATATGTTCCCCAAAGATAGTGTTGTTAAACAACATGTAGTAGGGAAACCGAATTTGCCGATGAAACTGGCTAGGTTAGTTTTTGTAGAAAGCATTTATTAGCGAATTCATGTCGCTTCTGGACATGGTAGCCTGATGCTTGTTGTGCTAATATATTGGCTCTTACAGTTCTCATGCCTAGGAATATGATGAATTTGAAATTCATCGAAGTATGAGATGAAGTCTAAGCATTTATCAACATAATATATATTCAATGACCCTTCTAAATATTGAAACACTTATAAAACTTGCTGAACAATCAGCAAAGAAACACCAAAAGCTTCTGCATGCTTCACTTCTGTGGATTGTAAAATTTCTAAACTGAATAACAATTAAGGCTTCATATTTGGCTTGATTGCTCAGCCGACTAGAGATCTCAAAAACAAATCATTGGGTGAAACAAGGCCAACACCAAGGCCTTGCCTGCTTTTACAAATTGGTCCATCAAAATAAATCTTCTATGGAGTAAGTAATATAATCAATCTCAATATCATCTTCAGCATCAATGCGATGTTCAACAATGAAATTAGCTGCAATTTGACCTTTCAATGCTTTAAAAGATTCATATGCCAAATCGATTAATATCCTGTTTAATCTGGCCATACATAATGAGATTGAAGCATCTATCAGATTGTTTGTGAGGCGTAAAACTAGGTTTAATAGCCGGCTAGAGATCTCAATAACAAAGTCATTGGGTGAAACCAACACCAAGGCTTGCCCATTTTTACAAATTGGCCCATCAAAATAAATCTTCTGTGGAATAAGAGTAATACAATCAATTTCAATATCATCTTTAGCATTAATGCGATGTTCAACAATAAAGTTAGCTGCAATTTGACCTTTCAAGGATTTGAAAGATTCATATGCCAAATCAATTAAAATCCTCTTAAATCTGGCCATACATAATAAGATTGAAGTGTCTATCAGATTGTTTGTGAGGCCTAAAACTAAGTTTAATAGGTAGCCGATGCTCACAGTTCAATAAAAGCATATCTTTATAGTTACACGTGAAACAATGAATATATTATTTTAATAGGACGGACTCAACTTTTATAATCGGCTTTCAAACTCTACGCCTTGTTTAGTTTGCCTCAAAGTTCCAAGTTTTTTCACTCTCTCTACATCACATCAATTTTTAACCGCTTGCATGGAGTATTAAATGTAGGTAAAAAAATAACTAATTACACAGTTTAGTTGGAAATCACGAGATGAATCTTTTGAGCCTAGTTGGTCCATGATTGGACAATATTTGCCAAATAAGACGAAAGTGGTACTATTCATCGGGTTGAAATTTTCTTCAATCTAAACAAGGGCCTAGTTTACAAAAGTCAGTATAGAAATAGTACCATCACCAATATAAACCTCCTCAAGAGGGTTGGCCGTCGTGACCCCTTATCCTAGTTTGTCTAGCTCTTCACAATCATCAATAACGTCAGTACTTCACACACATCATTCTTGTTAGATGGATAGTATTCCACACGATATTTCAATCATTCTAAATTAGCACCAATTAATTACATAATATAAATTTAGCCAATTTTCAGTCAATCGTAAAGAAACATATACAAAGTTGTATTTATTTGTTTAATGCTTTTAAAATGCATTTAGTCACTCGTTAGAATGTTTTGAGAAATTTCAAGAATTTTCTAGATCTCTTTCATATTTTTCTAGAGCTAAATCTAATTTATGGAAGCTTGTAAATGTATTTTCACAGGATTTAAATATTTTATTTAGGTTTTTATGTCTCAATCTATCATTAGAATTTTTCTTAGACATTTAGAAGCTTACATATATTTTCTATGGTTTAAAACCTTAGCACGTGTGTAACAGACTGTTTCTTAATAAACTAAAAACTTATGAAACCACATTGAATCCACGTGTTGCATGCGTGCATTTATAAACAAAAAAAAAGACTGTAGTTCCCTTTTGCATTTTGACTAGTTCTGTGGGCCATGGCAGGCCATTGAATGCCGAAGACTCTTTTTTTTTAGAGAAATAGTGCATTCATTGATCAAAAGCAATAATACAATCTAGTTTTGAGAAGCTCACTAAGGTGGTGTTTGGATCCATTTGCCATGGGCTAAAGTTTAGCCCTTGTGCTAAATGTGCTAAAATTTAGCCTAAGTGGGATGTTTGGATCTAGGAGCTAAAAGGTGAAAAGGAGAGGAGAGAGAAAGAAAGTGTTGCACTTTTAGCCCAGTTTAGGCCTCTAGTGGAGCAAATGAAAAGAGCAAATGCTTTTAGGAGAGTTATCTCTCCAAACAACACAATGTATTGAGCATCTTGCTAATTAAGCTAATTCATGAGCTACTTTATAGCACTCTCAATTTTACAAACCTGCACTTCTAGAAGATTTTCTCATCGCACGGAGATAGAAAAAAAATCTAGAGATAGGCCACGACACACAAAACCTAATATAAAATGTTTAAAGCTCATGAAAGTATATCTAAAAGCAACCAAATATTAGATTTAGCTCTAGAAAAATAAAAAAAAATAACCAAAACATATTAAAATTCCCACAACATTCTAATATATAAATGTGTTCTAAAAGCTTTCATAATAAAACTATGAGATGCAACCAACATGAATACACCATACATTAATGTTGAATGCGTTCATGCGTACTGAACTTTGTTGAATGTCATTGGTTATAATGCTTTGGGAAGTTTCCACATTTTCCTAGATATTTTGCATTTTTCCCAGAGCTAAGTATAATTTCTGAAAGCTTTTAAATGTATCTTCATGAGTTCTAAATATTTTATTTAAATTTGTCATGTCCAAATCCATTTTTACAACTTTTCATGAAATTTTATAAGCTTACTACGCCCGTGCGTTGCACGGGGTAACAAAGTTTTGGCTATGCCTACGTCAACACTTGTGGATTGTGGCTTAGATGAACATAAAGTTGATTTTTTGATCTTTATCATCAACAAAATCGTTTTAGATCAGGAGGAAGATTGCAGAAAGAAATATAAATTAACATGATAATGTAATGAGTTAAGACCCAAACAAGTAATGGCCGAAGCGGTTCTTCAAAGTTGCATCTCAAATTGATGCTGATCAAGCATCTTGCCCTTGCCCGGATACAGCAGGGAGAAGATAGAATCCAGAAAAAAAAACCCCAGCTGAATCACCAACACCACTGGCCCTTGCTCAGCTGCCTTCGTGTTGCCCGTGGCTATTGTTCTCCTCTGGTTTCCTCGCCAGCAGGAACGTGCCACCACAGCGTCGGCGTCCCCCACGACCCGCTCCGCTCGTGCCGCATTAGTAGCGACACGCGCGCCGCGTGCCTCATCGGCCGGGCTGGCGTGGCTCACTCCGCCACCGCCGCGCTGGAGACCTCCGAGCCGTGGACGGCTGGACGCCTCCAAGCATAAGACGCCTCTGAGCATGAGGACACCTCCTCGTGGCATCCGGCGGATGGCGTCTTTCTATTTAAAATCTCAGGGCGGGGTGAGGTCCACCAGTCGCCCACCAACAGGAGCACATCGAATTCGGGTCGGGGAGCGGATGGATACACATATTTGCATGTGGCTATGTGGGCATGCAAACGTAAGCCTCGACACAGACTCTGCAGCGGTGTGCATGAGGGGCATGCAACGTAAGCCTCGACACTGCCTCCGTTCGTTCTCAGCGCCGCGATCTTCTAGCGGACTCCGTATCTGACGATTCTTGCATAACGCGGACTCTGCAGCGGTGCGGGCGCGGGAGCGGGGCGGGTGCTCGAACTCGACGTCAACACGAGGACTGCGTACCGTGTAGTAACTCGTTTCAAAGTCCGAGTCTCGACGGCTGCGCGCGCACGACTGGAACACGGAGGCGCGCACACGATTCTTCGGTGGACGAAACCTGTATGTGTATTTTTAGTAACACAAGATAGACGTTCTTTGTATTTTGATTTGAAAACTTTACCATGTGTTTACCATATCTTCAAAATTTAAAAATACTGAAAGCACCATGAAATAAAACTACAGTAACGATACACTGCAGACGTCCGGACGGGACGGACGGACTCGACGCGCGCGACCGACTCCATCCGACCAAGCCCGCTCCCTCTCCATCCTTATTCGCTCGCCTGGCCTCCCCATCCTTCTCCTCATTCACTCCGCCCCCACTCACAGTCGCGCGCCCGCTCTTCTACTCGGCTCCATGGCACCAGAGTCGGCCGCGACACCGGCGGGGAGGAGCACTCGCCGGCAAGCCACGCCTGCACCCTCCCCCTCCTCCCTCCACTCCCTCCCCCTTTCCTTTCTCCTTTGCTTCCGCGTCCTCCATGCGACCGAGAGAGGGCGGCACGTGGTGGATCCATGGGAGCTCCGCCCTCCCCGTGGTGGATCCATGGGAGGAGGCGCAAATCCAACGGCGTGGTGGTCTCCTCCACCCTGGAGCGTCCTCCTCCACCTCGACGGCAGCATGGGGCCTCCCACCGTGGCGGATCCATAGACCATCGGGGCTCCCCGTGGTGGATCCATGGGCTCCGACGAGGTAGGTGGGGAAGGACCCCCACGCGCTCCTTCCTCTGGATCTGAGGCGCCCCTCCTCTTTCTCCCTCCCCTCCTCCTCCTCCTCCTCCTTGCCCCCCTCTGGATCTATGGTTTTGATGGCGGCTACGGTTTTTGTGGCGAGGCAGATCTAAGCTCCATGCAACAGATGATGTGAAAGCACAATTCTGTGATGTTGTAGTAGCTTCTTCTCGATTTTGTGGCGAGGCAGATGCAAGCTATATTCAACAGATGATGTGAAGCAACCATTTATCTGATGTTGCAGTAGCTTCTTCTCCTCTGTTGCAGCAGCTTCTCTCTCGTTGTTGCAGTAGCTTTTTCCCCTTGTTGCAGTAGCTTCTTCTCCTTTTGGCAAGTCAGATCTAAGCTACATGGCAACAGATGATGCGAAGCACGTTTCTCTGATGTTGCAGTAGCTTCATCTCCTTTGTTGTATTAGTTTTTTCTTGTTGTTGCAGCAGCTTCTTTTCTCCTTGTTGCAATAGCTTCTTCTCTTTTGTTGCATTAGCTTTCTTCTTGTTGTTGTAGCAGCTTCTTTCTCCTTGTTGCAGTAGCTTCTTCTCCTTTTGTTTCAGTAGCATCTTCTCTTTTGTTGCAGTAGCTTCTTATCCTTTGGTGCAGCAGCAGCTTCTCCTTGTTGTAGCAACTTCTTTTTTGTTCATTTCACCAGTTTTTGTTTGTGTTTCATTAGTTGTTTTTTCTGATGTTTCAATAGCTTTTTGCGTTGTTTTTAACAGTTTTTTTTCGTTTGTTTCATTAAGGCCCCTTCGATGTTGCAGTAGCTTTCCCCCCTTGTTTGCAGTTGTGGGGGGTGGGGGGGTTTACAGTGGTGAGCTGGGGGGCGGAGGTGCTAGGGTCGACGAGGTTGGGGGCGAGATAGATCCGTGCGCGTGGGGGAGAGGGGGGCTTGGTGGTAAGCTGTCGGTGGGGCTCCGTGCGGGGGGCGGGCCGAGGGATTCCGATTCGTGGGTGTAGGAGCGGGGCGGGGGTCGCCTTTTCCTTTTTTCGTGGGGCGGGTGCGTACTGGGCGGGACGGGCAGGGGGCGCTTGCGTGGTTTTTTAGTGTCCGGACGTGGCCCTGGAGCCGGGCGTCCGGGCGCTAGCAACGCCCATAAAACTGCCTTTGATTTGACAGACTGTTTTTCTAGAGTTCGAAGAGGACTCCAAGAATTGTCATCGAAGCAAAAGGTATAACGGATCAACGTAATTATACGAGATTAAGTAAGAAAATTTTCCACCGAGGCGGTTAATTTATCAAACTTAAACCCGTATAACCCGAGATTCCGTGAAATCACGAGGGATTTCAAACCAACCAACGTACAACCAAGATCGTACTGATTTAGCAGCCACAGTTCACATGATACGTAGAGTTCACAATAAAAGTGGAGTACATCGGAGTTCGGAATAAAAGTTATTACAACACAGTTCAAAATAACATAGCGGAAGCAAGTAGTTTTACACCCACACTTCGTTCAAATACAGTGCCAGTAGATAGTCATGGTCCACAAAAGCAGTAGATAAGACAAACAGAGTGACCCTTGCCCAAGGTCCTAGTTGTCGCCCATCGCCGGATACAGACAGTTGGAGCAGTACCCATAGTACATCTGATCATCTGCAACAACAATGGGAACAACGCCCTGAGTACGGGAATGTACTCAGCTAGACTTACCCGTCATAAACCAGAAATAAAGGACACCAAGGATCATGCAAGGCTTTATAGATTGGACTGGCTTGACTCATTTGCGAAAAGCATAAGTTGTTATGAAAAACTATACCAGTACTTTTTGCATCACCTTTTTAGTATAACCTATTTAAGCTAGGTAAGCACCTATTGCTAAAACAATCACTTGATTCCTCATTAACAATCTAGATTACCATATCAGGTTTAGCATTTCCAACATCATTCACTTAACCATCAGTGTTTCTTTAATGTTACTACGATGCCATAGCTCGAGTCAAGTGCTCACTAACCGGGAGCGACGGCGATTCGAATCGAATTCCTATCCAGCTGGAGATTTATTCCTCACACAAACCCTGCTTCCCCTGTCAGGGTCGCGTAGATCATCAATGACACTTTCCAAGAAGCCGCGGGATAACAATCATGGATCGCACTACCCAGGGACCGCCCGACTGCTAGGACGCACCTTGGGCTCACTCTTCGCGTCCCCGTTACACCCACTTCAACACCAGTCTGCCAACCCGAGTTTATCCCGGCTCGAAAAGTGTCACTAGCTTCGCGGTCGAAATGTACTTTATTCGGCCAGCTAAATGTGAGGCATGCGTTCAACATGACAAGAGAGACGAGCAACGATCGGTCCTTAATCGACACAGACGGAATCACTATAGTCCAAAACCCTATAAGACTCCGCCCGGTCTTCATTTATTGATCAACACTTGGTTACTTTTCATGATCACAATTACATCTAACCATAACCTGGTATCCACCTATAACTCGCAGGTGACAGAAAATCACCCGACTTCTACCGGTCTAAGCATGGCTAAGCAATTCACTCGATCCTGACCTAACAGGGTGAAAGATAATCCGGTGACCAAGGTAATAATGCAACAACGGTTTCACTCAACTCCTATAACTTAATGCAACTATATATAACTATAGTTCATGTAGTAAGGAACAACTTTTATAAAATAGGAGACTTAAAATGCTCCGGGGCTTGCCTTTTTCGAACGAGCTAGGATGGTGGTCGACGCACTCTGGCAGCTCCTCGCCTGACTCTTCCTCCTCGGGCACCTCCTGTGCCTGGGGCTTCTGCTGTTCCGTCCAAACCTGCTCCTCCTGTACTGCTACCTGCGACTCCTCCTGCGATCCTGTATGATGCAAGTGCATAAGTAATCATGCGAATGATGCATCGGATTATGGTGGAGTGCTTTGATGACATGAGATGCAGATGAGCACATGGAATGAGCAGTTTGAATATAACTATTTCTTCTACAAGGTAGTTAACGTCATCCAAGAACATATACCCTAAAATTACACATTATCCTTCTATTAGTTAGCCTATCATCTACACATACAAGTGAACCTAAGCTACCAAAGCTTACCAACCTAACTCATCCATAACATCAGCAAGGCATAATGATGCTTCAAAGATACACCAAACATATTTTATTTCTCTTAATTTCTCATAAAGAATAATATTTTATTCCCTATTTAACTAGGGTTACACACCAACACCTATTTCTGGTGTAGATAAAAAATCTACAAAAATTACAGTAGATTACTCTTACCCTAACTAACCTACTACTAAATTTTCATGAGAATGGCCTATGTAAAACTGCTTGTACAAAATAAACAAGTTATAGCCTAAATATGAGCATGAAATTATTTTGTACTAGAAAAAGTATCAAACAACAGATTTCACATTTTTCTTATGTTACTAACAGTAAACTAACATACTACAAAAATTATCACATGTATGTTCTATACAAATTTAGCTCTCTACTAAAAATAACAAAGATTATCAAATAAAAGCATTTGAACTACACTTCAAAATTTTCTCACAGAACATGCTTTACTAATATTTTTCCTAGAAAGTACATGACTAATAAAGATTAAAGCAACAAGAATCACATTTTTCCCTTCATGATTTTATTTACTACACATTTTCTAAGATATCAGCATTTATAGCAATTAAATAAACCTACACAGAAAAGTGTCAACAATTTATCATGAAATATTTTGAAACTGTAGATCTATCCAAGAGGAACATTTCAAAATTTGTTTCATCATTTTTGGAGCTATAAATCTTGAGATATGATTTTTAGAAGCCTTTTCAAATTTTCTGGAAAAATCAATTTCTTTAAAACCGAAAATTTAACCGGCCTTCAACGCTACGCGCACACCGTGGTTTCACCCCCAACTCCCACCGAGAGACAGACAGATGGGTCCCACGGGTCAGCTGACCCCACCGGTCAGCCGGAGCCGAGCAGAGGAAGGCGCTGACCGGGAAAAACTCGCCGTCGGCGAGGTCGCCGGCGACGAGGTCAGTACCAGGCGACTCCCCGCAATCGCGCGAACCCAACGATGTGATTATCAGGGTGAGAGGAAGAACGGAGCACGGGCTACAACGACCATGGCGGAGGCGGTGGCGTGGCTCGCCAGCGCTAGGCCGGAGCAGTCCATGGCGGAGGTCACGGACGGGCGCACGAGCTCCAGCGAGCAGAGGCGATCATGGTGCGCATGGGGAGGAGGGAAATGAGACGGCGGGAAGGTGGGACCGACGAGAGCCACGGCGGCGGGCTCACCGGCGGGGGAGAAGATGGCTAAATTCGGCCTCCTCACCTGCGGATTTGGCACAATAAGGGCACGTCGAGGATGAGCAAAGGAGGGTGGAGGCTCCGGCGAGACGCAACCCAGCGAGGCGCGGCGGTGGGGGAGCTTGAAGGGCGGCGGCAATGGCGCGCGGCCGCGGCTCCGCTGCGGCTGTGGCTGGCGCTCGGAGAAGCGAAAATGGGAGGGAAAATGAAAGGAGCGCGGAGGGGGTAAGTGGGCGTGGGGACGCGGGGGCCACCAGGGCGCGTGTCACGCGGCGTTGCCGTCGCTCGGCCACGCGGCGGCCGAGTGCTGCCGCTGCGCCACGACGTCGCGTGCGGGAGCGCGCGCGGGGCGCGGACGCGCGGGAGAAGGCGGGGGCGAGCGGACCAGGCCGGCATCCGTTCGCGGGCCGAAAGGGAGGCCACGGCCCACTAAAGCGAAAACTGATTTTTCTTTTACAAAAATATTTCCAGATTTTCCTTATTTGTTTCAAAATTGAATTTGAAAATGAAAAAGAGGTTTTCAGAACTTTTGCCCAAAATAAAAGTTGTTCAAAATTTTATTCTCTACAACTTTCATGTAGGGCACTTTTTAAAATTCTCAATAGATTTTGAATTTAGGATTTAAAGCTAAGTTGTTAATAAAAAAAATATTTGTTTAGAATATTTTTAAAACAAAATTTGAGAAAAACTTGAATTCAAGAATTGCTCCAAAAATCATGTTAATTTATTCTAGATTATTTAAAATTGTAGCTACACAAAGTTTCACCACTCTTTAGCACTTAAATGCAGAATTTGGGTTTTAAGTAATTGTTTTTCAACTTTAAATTTAAAAGGGTCTATATTGCATGCAACGATAACCATATATGAGATTATTATGACTAATGCTTTGAATGCTAATTCATGCTTAACATCCAGGGGTGTTACAGCCCTCCCCCCTTATAAGAATCTCGTCCCGAGATTTTGAGTTACAAACCATTTATCGTAAAAATCTTTATACGCAGTTTGAAGATATTCTCCCGTTTCCCATGAAGCATCACCCTCATCATGATGGCTCCACTGAATCTTGTAGGTTGTTACCACTCTATTCCGAGTGACTCGGTCCTTTGTATCCAGAACTCGAACCGGTTGTTCATGATATTCCAAGTCCGCCTTGATCCGAATACCCTACGGTTCTATTCTCTCTTCCGGAACACGCAGACATTTCTTCAACTGGGATACGTGAAAGACGGGAAAGATCGAACTCATCCCTTCTGGCAATTGCAACTTGTACGCCACGAGACCCTTTTTCTCTATGATCTGGTATGGTCCGATATATCTAGCAGACAGTTTCTGCTTGATTCCAAACCGTTTCTTCTTCATGGGGGTAACCTTCAAATAGACATAGTCACCCACTTGGAAATCCAATGGTCTCCTTCTTTTGTCTGCATAACTCTTCTGACGGGACTGTGCAGCTTGCATGTTTTGCCGGATAATACAGACCTTCTTCTCTGCCTCATTTACAAAATCAATTCCATAAAACCTTCTTTCTCCAGGCTCTACCCAATTTAACGGTGTCCTGCACTTCCTACCATATAAAGCTTCAAAAGGTGCCATCTTGATACTCTCTTGGTAACTGTTGTTGTAAGCGAATTCTGCCAATGGTAACCAGGATTCCCATGAGCCTCTGGATGATAGTACACAAGTTCTAAGCATATCTTCAAGTACAACATTAACTCGTTCTGTCTGTCCGTCTGTCTGTGGATGGTAAGCTGTACTACGAATCAAACTAGTACCCAAACCTTTATGAAGATGTTCCCAAAAATGAGAGGTAAACTGTGAACCACGATCAGACACGATCGTTTTTGGTATACCATGTAATCGGACAATCTCAGCAATATACTTTTCTACATATTGAGGTGGTCGGAAGGTTGTCTTAACTGGCAGAAAGTGAGCTGTCTTGGTGAGACGATCTACTATTACCCAGATAGAATCATGTCCCTTCTGTGTGGTGGGAAGACTAGTGACGAAATCCATACTTATATCATCCCATTTCCAATCGGGTACAGACAAGGGTTGCAGAAGTCCTGTGAGTCTCATGTGAAGAGCTTTAACTCTACAACACATGTCGCAACGAGCAACGTATGCTGTAATTTCCTTTTTCATCTTAGTCCACCAAAAACGGGGTCGCAAATCTTGGTACATCTTACTACTTCTGGGGTGAATAGATAGCTTGGAATGATGGGTTTCATTCATCAACTTGTTCTTAAGCTCTCTATCCTTAGGTACCACCAGGCGATCCTTAAACCATAACACTCCTTGGTCATCCAATCGAAAGTGTTTGGTGGGTTCCCTCTTCATCTTTTCTTTGATATGAAAGATTCCCTTATCTGTCTTCTGACCTTCAATGATCTGGTTTTCTAGAGTACAACTGATCTGAATATTATGCAACACAACAGGATGTAACAATTTGAACCCTTCTTCAAACAACGGTTGCACATCAATAGCATGTGATTTTCTGCTCAGTGCATCTGCTACTACATTAGCCTTCCCGGGATGATAATGTACATTTATATTATAGTCCTTTATCAGCTCTAACCATCTTCTCTGTCGCATGTTCAACTCAGATTGGGTAAAAATGTATTTGAGACTCTTATGATCTGTAAAGAGGTTACACACATTACCCAGCAGGTAGTGTCTCCAAATCTTTAGAGCATGCACTACTGCTGCAAGCTCCAAATCATGTGTAGGATAGTTAACTTCATGCTTCCTCAATTGACGTGAGGCATAGGCAATGACCCTTCCATTTTACATTAGTACACATCCTAACCCATTCTTAGATGCGTCACAGAACACATCAAAAGACTTTTCTATATCCGGTTGGGCCAGAACAGGAGCAGTGGCCAACAACTTTCGCAAGGTGCAGAAAGCTGCCTCGCACTCCTCTGTCCATACAAACTTATGATCCTTCTGTAACAGGCTTGTCATTGGTTTGGCAATCTTTAAGAAATCCGGTATGAAGCGACGATAGTAACCGGCTAAACCAAGAAAACTGCGAACTTCATGCACCGAGGTTGGTGACTTCCAGTCCATAACCTCTTGCACCTTACTAGGGTCTACAGAAATGCCATTTTCAGACAACACGTGGCCGAGAAAAGGAACTGTCTTAAGCCAGAACTCACACTTGCTGAACTTCGCATATAGTTGATGTCCTCTGAGTCTAGTCAAGACAATCCTGAGGTGCTCTGCGTGATCTTCTTCATTCTCTGAATATATTAGAATGTCATCAATGAACACAATCACAAACTTGTCCAACTCTGGCATGAAAACAGAATTCATCAGATACATAAAGTATGCAGGAGCGTTTGTCAATTTGAAGGACATGACAAGATACTCGTACAAGCCATATCTGGTAGAGAATGCAGTCTTAGGCACATCTTGCGGCCTAATCTTAATCTGGTGGTATCCTGATCTCAAATCTATCTTAGAGAACACTTTGGCTTTAGATAATTGGTCAAACAAGATATCAATCTGAGGAAGAGGATACTTGTTTTTAATTGTCACTGCATTCAGTGGTCGATAATCCACGCACATGTGTAAGGAGTTATCCTTCTTCTTTTTCACAAATAGGGCAGGGCATCCCCATTTAGACGAGCTGGGACGAATCAAACCTTTCTTTAGCAAGTCCTAGAGTTGCTTCTTCAATTCGGCTAACTCATTGGGAGGCATCCGATAGGGCCTTCTCGAGATCGGTGCTGTTCCCGGAATTAACTCAATGGCAAACTCAACATTTCGGTCTGGTGGAAGTCCAGGTAACTCATCCAGAAACACATCTGGAAACTCACAGACCACTAGAATCTAGGCTAGCAGAGTAGTTTGGACCGCACAAGTCGTGCTAGCTAGGTCTACCTTCCGAGGTAGGACCACCCGAAAAGTACCTTCTCCACTTGGTTCCTTAAGAGAGATACTCCTTCCTCCAATATCGATTACTACCCCCATCTTATTCATCCAGTTCATACCCATGATCACATCCAAAACTAACCCTGGCATGACTATCAGATTAAGCTTATATTGTCGATTTGATATGTTTAGGGTTACTCCCAGAACTATCTGATTAGTCAACAGATCAGCCCTAGCTGAACTGATTTTATAAGAACATTCCAATTCAACTATCCTTTGCCCATGCCTCTTAACAAATGCTTGACTTACAAAGGAATGAGATGATCCGGAATCAAACAAGACTACTGCAGGATGATTGTTGATAGAAAACATACCAGCTGTTACCGGTTCTCCTTCAGGGATGTCATCCATAGTGGTGTGATGCACACGAGCTTGATACTGCGTCTGCTGTTTCTTAGGGTAGGGACAAAACTTCGCAAAGTGTCCGGGTTGGTTGCAGTTGAAGCACGGTCCCTTCACTTGAGCCACAGTTCCAGACAAACTGCCTTGTCCTATCTTCGCCTGAGGCAATGCCATCTTGAATGGTTTCTAGTTCCTCTGGGGTTGCTGAGCATTCTGATTCTTCCTTTGCGGTGGCCTAAACCTTGCACCTGGGGCAGGCGATCGATAAGCCGGACGGTTGGCCACTAGGGCTCTGGACTGGGACGAACCCGACTCGAAAGCTCTCTTACGGATCTTGGAAGCAGCATAAACGTTGTTGTTCTTCTCTTGCTTCAGACAGTCACTAACAAAATCATTGAAACCAGTCCTCATATTTGTACCCACATGTTTCATCATCTTGATTCAGGCCTCTCTTGAAGCTAGCGATCTTCTTGGCCTCAGTATTCACCATATCAGGAGCATAACGGCTCAGGTTATTGAATGCATGTAGATATTGAGTTACAGTCTTCGTGCCTTGATTCAGTGCCAGGAATTCCCCAAGCTTCATCTCGGTCAGACCAGGTGGAATGTACGTTCCACGGAAGGCTTCGGTGAACTCCCTCCAAGTGATGTGAGCGTGGGGAGGAAAAGTGGTGCGGTGATGTTTCCACCACATTCCTGCCGGACCTTGAAGCTGATGAGCTGCATACTCAGTCTTCAACACTTCAGTCATTCTCAAGACACGGAACTTGTCTTCCATAGTATTAATCCACTCTTCTGCATCCAAGGGTTCTGCGGCTTCCTTGAAGATCGGGGGACGAGTATCCATGAAGTCCTTGAAACTGCTGTACTGATTTGCTTTGTGCCCACCCGAGTTTATTCCCCGATGGGTGTTGTATGCGATACTACGCAATGCAGCTTCCATATTCTGTTGCATGCCCTCCATATTACGTTGGCTTCCAAGAAATTATGCAAAAAACTGTTCCGCAGTGTAGGGTGGAGGAGGCAGTGGTGGATCCCGATCATCACTAGCAGTTGCACTGCCACCAGCCTCAGTGGCACCATACACGGTACGACGAGTGTTCGGCATCTGCATGTTTCAGCAATAGTAATTATTAGGTGATGTTGTAGGAATTGCGATCGAATGAAAAATCATGCTGACTGAATTTACTAGAGAGAATAAATTCATACAATAAAACAGGGGCACAATAAGTCATTCTAATTAGATTACTTAAAGCGCACACATCGCGTCCATTACAACCAAGTTGCCAGCATACATACACTGGACTTTTTGACGTTCGGATACCGCCACAAACACATCCAAGCTTTCCAACATTACATCAAAGCCTTAGTCTTTCTACTCATTATTACATGCCCAACGTGCCAACAAAGCAAAAGACCATATAGATGGAACCTAGTAGCTAGCGCCACAACTACTAGCCTACTCATCGTGGTCGCTGTCTAAGTCCGAGACGTTGGCTTCGTCGCCATTAGCAGCGTCGTGGTGCTCCCCAACTAGTGCTTCGGGCTCTTCAGGATCTTCATCTTCATTCAAATCCATCTCTGCCGCACCAGGAGGAACATAGGGGTTGAGTTGATTGTTCAGCCGATGAACCTCCTCATGCAGATTGTCATTATATTCCTCTGCATAAGCCAACTGTTGCTCTAGCTCAAACTGTCTAGCCCTCAAGACATTCTCTGCGGACCAGGCTTCATTCCTCTGATGGGGCACATGAGTCAACATGCGCTCAGCGTTCCTGTTGGCGGTGGTCAGTCGCCCAACCTGCTCTCTCAGGGACGCACATCTCCTTCGAAAGCCACAGTTCTCTGGGTAGCCTGATCTCTCTGGCGAGTCAACTGAGCCATCTCTGTGTTGAGCCTCTCAATCTCGGCGTCATGATCTCTCTGAAGCTGACGACGGTCATCACAAGCCTGACCAAGAGCACTAGACACATGTCTCAGGCTACCTTCCACTCCATCAAAAACCCTCATCACTGCGAACATGGCACTCATAGCGGGGTTGTCACTGTTCTGTGCTTCTGCAGCGCTAATCTCCAGAGATCTTCCTCTTGCCTGCTACCACGAGTCAGTGGAGGGGTTGCCCCTCGGAAAGACTCCAACTATAGCTGCTGCCAACTCCTGAGGAAAGCGATCCATGATATCCCTCAGGATCCCAAAGGCTGCCCTCTCAGCGGCTTCTTCAGGGGTCCTGCCAGTTGACTCAAAATGCCAACCGGTCCACTCAGAACCATCACCTCGGGGACGAACTACTACTACCACAGTCACCAAAAGTCCTTCCCCCAACCGCTCATTCGACCAAAAGTAGCGGGGCTCCATCCCATCAGGATAGCCTACATAGCTGAGTACTCTCCACAAGAGCGTAGGCATCCCAAACTCTCCAAGAAAAGTGTGGCGCTGACGAGTGCGTGGAGCAAGCTGATGACGGGGAGCTCTGCCGGTGGACTTGCGGGCTGTCTGCTTGGTACGTGTCATCTGTAGCAAAATTTTATTACCGTGGTGAGAACAGGTTTTTAAGTTGGCATTTTTATCGAAATGAGATAATCAACTTATAAGGGGAGGAACAATGCCATGAATGAAATGCACCACATGATACATGCACGTTCTGTACGTCCTCACAAACTTAGAAAACTAATAACCACTAACGGAATAAACGGTGGCATACAACGATCTCTTGTAACGTACTAATACGTACTACTCGAAAGCGTTGTTATGTACCTGCAGAAAGTCACTTCAGCCCAACCCTCACAGTATGAAAATACACAAGAAAGCAGTAAAGTAAGTTACTCGCTCTACACGCATCCCCAGATACGAGTATAACGGTAACAACTACCCGAATCATCTTCTTATTGACGGCATCGTCACCGCATGACGGAAGTCCCCACCAATTGAATACCCTTATACGAATATGCGCATGGCACGTAAGTATTTCGGTATCACATAAGCACTCCCCTAGATCGGCAGTGTATCCGACCATGCTCTCACAACTCTCACTTACCAGGGCATAGAGGAAAATGATCCATACATTACCACTTAATTGAATGGCACTCATACAATAGCACGCCGTATGAGCGACGAAATTTCAAATATGATGCAAACCCCCAAGTTAGTACTTAATTAAACCACCTAGAGTCCTTATGGGGCATAAAGGATATGACCACTGGCACACTCTTAAATTTGAAAGGTTAGTGGAAAACACAGTTTTGTTTTTAAATACCCATGTGAACAGCAACATGCTAAACCATGCTCCGATACCAGCTGTAACGGATCAACGTAATTATACGAGATTAAGTAAGAAAATTTTCCACCGAGGCGGTTAATTTATCAAACTTAAACCCGTATAACCCGAGATTCCGTAAAATCATGAGGGATTTCAAACCAACCAACGTACAACCAAGATCGTACTGATTTAGCAGCCACAGTTCACATGATACGTAGAGTTCACAATAAAAGTGGAGTACATCGGAGTTCAGAATAAAAGTTATTACAACACAGTTCAAAATAACATAGCGGAAGCAAGTAGTTTTACACCCACACTTCGTTCAAATACAGTGCCAGTAGATAGTCATGGTCCACAAAAGCAGTAGATAAGACAAACAGAGTGACCCTTGCCCAAGGTCCTAGTTGTCGCCCATCGCCGGATACAGACAGTTGGAGCAGTACCCATAGTACATCTGACCATCTGCAACAACAATGGGAACAACGCCCTGAGTACGGGAATGTACTCAGCTAGACTTACCCGTCATAAACCAGAAATAAAGGACACCAAAGATTATGCAAGGCTTTATAGATTGGACTGGCTTGACTCATTTGCGAAAAGCATAAGTTGTTATGAAAAACTATACCAGTACTTTTTGCATCACCTTTTTAGTATAACCTATTTAAGCTAGGTAAGCACCTATTGCTAAAACAATCACTTGATTCCTCATTAACAATCTAGATTACCATATCAGGTTTAGCATTTCCAACATCATTCACTTAACCATCAGTGTTTCTTTAATGTTACTACGATGCCATAGCTCGAGTCAAGTGCTCACTAACCGGGAGCGACGGCGATTCGAATCGAATTCCTATCCAGCTGGAGATTTATTCCTCACACAAACCCTGCTTCCCCCATCAGGGTCGCGTAGATCACCAATGACACTTTCCAAGAAGCCGCGGGATAACAATCATGGATCGCACTACCCAGGGACCGCCCGACTGCCAGGACGCACCTTGGGCTCACTCTTCGCGTCCCCGTTACACCCACTTCAACACCAGTCTGCCAACCCGAGTTTATCCCGGCTCGAAAAGTGTCACTAGCTTCGCGGTCGAAAGGTACTTTATTCGGCCAGCTAAATGTGAGGCATGCGTTCAACATGACAAGAGGGACGAGCAACGATCGATCCTTAATCGACACAGACGGAATCACTATTGTCCAAAACCCTATAAGACTCCGCCCGGTCTTCATTTATCCATCAACACTTGGTTACTTTTCATGATCACAATTACAGCTAACCATAACCCGGTATCCACCTATAACTCACAGGTGACAGGAAATCACCCGACTTCTACCGATCTAAGCATGGCTAAGCAATTCACTCGATCCTGACCTAACAGGGTGAAAGATAATCCGGTGGCCAAGGTAATAATGCAACAACGGTTTCACTCAACTCCTATAACTTAATACAACTATATATATAACTATAGTTCATGTAGTAAGGAACAACTTTTATAAAATAGGAGACTTAAAATGCTCCGGGGCTTGCCTTTTTCGAACGAGCTAGGATGGTGGTCGACGCACTCTGGCAGCTCCTCGCCTGACTCTTCCTCCTCGGGCACCTCCTATGCCTGGGGCTCCTACTGATCCGTCCAAACCTGCTCCTTATGTACTGCTACCTGCGACTCCTCCTGCGATCCTGTATGATGCAAGTGCATAAGTAATCATGCGAATGATGCATCAGATTATGGTGGAGTGCTTTGATGACATGAGATGCAGATGAGCACATGGAATGAGCAGTTTGAATATAACTATTTCTTCTACAAGGTAGTTAACGTCATCCAAGAACATATACCCTAAAACATGCACCTTATCCTTCTATTAGTTAGCCTATCATCTACACATACAAGTGAACCTAAGCTACCAAAGCTTACCAACCTAACTCATCCATAACATCAGCAAGGCATAATTATGCTTCAAAGATACACCAAACATATTTTATTTCTCTTAATTTCTCATAAAGAATAATATTTTATTCCCTATTTAACTAGGGTTACACACCAACACCTATTTCTGGTGTAGATAAAAAATCTACAAAAATTACAGTAGATTACTCTTACCCTAACTAACCTACTACTAAATTTTCATGAGAATGGCCTATGTAAAACTGCTTGTACAAAATAAACAAGTTATAGCCTAAATATGAGCATGAAATTATTTTGTACTAGAAAAAGTATCAAACAACAGATTTCACATTTTTCCTATGTTACTAACAGTAAACTAACATACTACAAAAATTATCACATGTATGTTCTATACAAATTTAGCTCTCTACTAAAAATAACAAAGATTATCAAATAAAAGCATTTGAACTACACTTCAAAATTTTCTCACAGAACATGCTTTACTAATATTTTTCCTAGAAAGTACATGACTAATAAAGATTAAAGCAACAAGAATCACATTTTCCCTTCATTATTTTATTTACTACACATTTTCTAAGATATCAGCATTTATAGTAATTAAATAAACCTATACAGAAAAGTGTCAACAATTTATCATGAAATATTTTGAAACTGTAGATCTATCCAAGAGGAACATTTCAAAATTTGTTTCATCATTTTTGGAGCTATAAATCTTGAGATATGATTTTTAGAAGCCTTTTCAAATTTTCTGGAAAAATCAATTTCTTTAAAACCAAAAATTTAACCGGCCTTCAACGCTACGCGCACACCGCGGTTTCACCCCCAACTCCCATCGAGAGACAGACAGATGGGTCCCACGGGTCAGCTGACCCCACCGGTCAGCCGGAGCCGAGCAGAGGAAGGCGCTGACCGAGGAAAACTCGCCGTCGGCGAGGTCGCCGGCGACGAGGTCAGTACCAGGCGACTCCCCGCAATCGCGCGAACCCTTGTCGGTGGGGGAGCTTGAAGGGCGGCGGCAATGGCGCGCGACCGCGGCTCCTCTGCGGCTGTGGCTGGCGCTCGGAGAAGCAAAAATGGGAGAGAAAATGAAAGGAGCACGGAGGGGGTAAGTGGGCGCGGGGACGCGGGGGCCACCAGGTCGCGTGTCGCGCGGCGTTGCCGTCGCTCGGCCACGCGGCGGCCGAGTGCTGCCGCTACGCCACGACGTCGCGTGCGGGAGCGCGCGCGGGCAGGAGGAAGACGGTGCGGGCGCGGACGCGCGGGAGAAGGCGGGGGCGAGCGGACCAGGCCGGCATCCGTTCGCGGGCCGAAAGGGAGGCCGCGGCCCACTAAAGCGAAAACTGATTTTTCTTTTACAAAAATATTTTCAGATTTTCCTTATTTGTTTCAAAATTGAATTTGAAAATGAAAAAGAGGTTTTCAGAACTTTTGCCCAAATTAAAAGTTGTTCAAAATTTTATTCTCTACAACTTTTATGTAGGGCACTTTTTAAAATTCTCAACAAATTTTGAATTTAGGATTTAAAGCTAAGTTGTTAATCAAAAAAAATATTTGTTTAGAATATTTTTAAAACAAAATTTGAGAAAAACTTGAATTCAAGAATTACTCCAAAAATCATGTTAATTTATTCTAGATTATTTAAAATTGTAGCTACACAAAGTTTCACCACTCTTTAGCACTTAAATGCAGAATTTGGGTTTTAAGTAATTGTTTTTCAACTTTAAATTTAAAAGGGTCTATATTGCATGCAACGATAACCATGTATGAGATGATTATGACTAATGCTTTGGATGCGAATGCATGCTTAACATCCAGGGGTGTTACAAAAGGGCTCTTTTTTTTGGGGTACATATATAGAGGCAGTCCCCGGTCCAGGACTCCAGAACCCTTGCTAGCTTATCGATTCGCAAATCGCAATCATCCACTTGCCTTTCCCATCCCATGGAGCTGCAGCCGCTCTCGCTCGCCGTCTGCCGTCGCGACATGGAGGCGGGGGACCTCATCAGCGGCCTCCCCGACAAGATTCTGCACACCATCCTCGTCCGCCTGCCGTCCGCCACGGCCGCCGCGCACATGAGTGTCCTCTTCCCGCTGATGGCGAGGCGTCTGGGCCCATATGCCAGAACTCGTGCTCTGCAGCAGCCCTGCTCCATCTCCATCGATGCCACCGTCGGCTCTTCTCGACTCCATCGACGCTGCCCTCAACTCCTACGCCGCACCTACCCTCCATAGCCTCAAGATCGACGTTACCGGAATCGACGTCCCCTCGGACCGTATCGCTCCATGGCTGCGCTTCGCCTCCCAGCGCCTCGCTGGCAAGCTATGTCTCAGTTTGTGTGTTGAGAAAGCCGTCGTCCGCTATCGGGACATTAACGAGGAGCTGGTGCTTCCCATCTGCGAGAGAGCTATGGAGATCGACCTCAAATTCCTGACAGACTTCGTTCTCCGGCCACCGCCGACGGGCTCCTTCTCGGCCCTGACCGATCTGAAGATATCATGCACCAAAATGGACGGTGGCGATCTGGGGCATGTCGTATCCTCTCCTCAGTGCCCACGCCTTCGGATGCTCCATATTTTTGTGTCAAATCTTGCCCCCGTCTGCGACGTCTCCATTTGCTCGGACTCTCTCGAGTGTCTCAACTACACCGGCTTGAACACCGACAAGCTGGAGGTGAACACGCCAGTGCTACAAATGATTTCTGTGACTCGCGCTGCTAAGGCTTGCATTGTCGCCCCAAAGCTGGAGAATTTTTTTTTTATTTTTAACACTTTTGAAAAACTATTTTTAATTTTAGCACCGAAAGTTTTTTTATATCTAACACTTTTGGCCGCTCCCCACGCGAGGGAGCGGCATTTTAACTTTGCCGCTCCCCCTGGAGGAGTGGCAACGCTGCCGCTCCCTAGATCAGGGAGCGGCAGCGGGGGGCGCGGACTATGTTTTTCAGATGTGTGGCAGCAGAACAACCCCCAGCTGCCGCTCCCTGATCTGGGAAGCGGCAGCGGGGGGAGGGGGGGCGTTTTGCTTTGCGCGGGACACGGCTCGTGCGGTCGCTGCGCCAGACAGAAGAAGGCCGAGGCGACGCTCGCCACCGCCCCCCCGGGCGCCGGTAGAGGACGCCAGCAGCAGCGCCCCCCCTGGGCGCCGACAGAGGACGCTGGCAGCAACGGCGGCGGCGGCAGCACACGCGCGCGCGCCCCCTCCCCCGCGCCCGCGTAGGACGCCGGAGCAGCGCTCCCGGCAGCAGGGCCGCCCCCTCCGCGAGCATTGCCCCGTGAGCAACGCCGAGCCTTCTCCCCCGAGCACTTTGGCCTCGATAGCATCTCCCCGCGTCCGAGCCAAGGTAATTTCGTTTTTTTGATGTATTATAATCGTTAGCTAGATTAGTTTGTTTAGTATTGTTAGTATAAGCAGTTAGTTTAATTGTTTAGTTGGTATCATTAGTAAAGCTAGCATAGTTAGTATAAATATTATAAATAGTTATTTTAGTTAGTATGATTAGTAAAGTTAGTATATGTATTATAAATAGTTAGTATGTTTAGTTTAGATTAGTGAAGTTAGTATAGGAGATATAAATAGTTACTTAGGTATTATAGATAGTTAGAATAGTTAGTTTGTTTAGTTTAGATTAGTGAAGTTAGTATATGTGATATAAATAGTTACTTTAGTTAGTTTAGTTGGTATAGTGTAGTTAATAAACTTAGTATAGTTAGTTTGTTTGGACGACTTGATGAAGTTTGCTCGAATGGTTTTCAGATGGATTGTTGTGTCCTAGTTTATTTTGGAGGAATTGTTAGGAAGGAAGATAGTGAATTTGAGGATATGGAAGAGGAGTTGGAATGGTTTGATGAACCGCCGAGCTTCAATGACCTTTGTGTGCGTTTGAACGCAAAGTTTGGCGGTGATTTCACAATCAAGGGGAGATTTGACAGTGGGAAGACTCGGGCAAAATATGTCCTGTTGCCTTTGCGTGACCCTACTCATTGGTCCCGCTACACTAGGGTCCTCGCAGGCTCGAACTCACCCATTGCTGAGGTGGTTGTGGAGAATGGGTACAGGTTGAAGGATGATCATCATGACGATGTTGGAGGTGACGAAGAAGCAGTTCCATTCACATCCAGTCAGTTGTATATGGATGGTCAGTTGACGCAAGAGCAGTTGCATTCACATCCAGTCGGTTGTATAAGCAACGACTTCGATGTGAGGGAGTTCGAACATGAAGAGCAGGAGCAGGCAGAAGAGAACAGGTTTGGTCATGACGACCACGACGACGATGACGACGACGACGATGATGACGACGACGACGACGATGATGATAGAGCTGCCAAAGCGACGCTGGTTCTTGCTACAACGTCCGATGTTTCACTTTCGGTGCTTCATGCCATGCCGACTCAGGGCAGGCTGGTCCATGATTTACCAGAGGGTGGTGCGTCGTATTTTGATTCGTGGGGTAGGATCAGTGAAGCACAGCATTATGTTGCACCGCCCCCTTACACAGAGGCAGAACTCATGCAACTGAGCCAGGACGGTGTACCTTTAAGTGGTGGTCCGAACTACAGGGATGTCAGCATGGTACATATGGCACTTTGTGACACAGGTCTGCAGATCTGTACATAATCACTGTATAACCATGAGCATATAATCCTTCAGAAGGGCATGATATTCAATACAATGTCAGAGATGAAGCTCTTTCTTCAGGATTATGTTGTGTACCACCATAGGCCATACTTGGTGACTCATTCCGACAAGAACTTGAGGTACCACATTACCTGCAAAGCAAGTTATCCATGCCAGTGGAGGCTTACTACAAGGAAGAAAGCGAGTGATGGCAAATGGAGGATAAGTAAATTGGTCCAACCCCATTTATGCTTGGATAACAAGGGTAAAGAATATCATTTGCAGCTCACTGCACGTTACCTTGCCCATCGTATATTGGGGCTCGTTGACAAGGATAATGACATCTTGGTGTCTTATTTACAGCAGTCCATATATGAGCTTGTAAAGTATCATGTGAAGTATGGCAAGGCTTGGCGTGCAAAGCAAATTGCACTGGCGATCCGATGAGGTAGTTGGGAGGAGGCATACAACCGGGTTCCCCGAATACTATATGCAATGAATTACTACAACCTTGGCATGAAATGGTTTGTGGACACCGGTGGGATGTTTTTGCAGAACTCGATGAGGCATGTGCTACATCGTGTTTTCTAGTCGTTTGCTCACACGGAGCAAGTTTTCCAGTTCTGTAGGCCAGTGGTCCTTGTTGATGGAACTTTCTTGACGGGAAAGTACAGGGGCACTTTAATGATGGCTGCAGCGGTTGATCCGGAGGACCAGATAGTACCAATGGCTTTTGCTTTGGCAGAGGGAGAGAACAATTCGTCGTGGTCATGGTTCATGCGGCTTCTACGTACCCAAGTGCTTGGGGCATCACACACTATATGTTTGATTTTGGATCGGCACGCAGGGATTCTCCACGCCGCCGGTGAAAATATCGAAGGGTTCCCGTCTTTGGTGCATGCATCATTTTGCAGCTAATTTTTGGCGGTGTCAGAGGAAGAAGGAGGTTAGTGACATGGTTAAGGCTCTATGTTGTGTGCGTACAGAGTACCAGTTCAAGGAGAAAATGAGAGAACTAGACAAAGTGATGAACCAAGCCGCCAAGACATGGTTACAGGACTAGATGGAACAGAAGAAAAAGTGGGCACTAGCATACGACGAGGGTGGATTCAGGTACGACATCATGACCACCAACTCGTCCGAGTCTTTCAACCGTGTGTTCACCAGAGTTCACTCGTTGCCAGTGTCTGGGATTGTTGAGTTCTCTTTTATGAAGTGCAATGAATATTTTGTGAAGAGGTGGGAGCTCGCGCAGAGGAATATAAGGGAGGCTGGGGTGTGGGGAAAGGCAGCCACTCATTTTATTAAGGAGGGAGAGGAATTGGCCAAGCAACAGATTGGCGAGCCATACGGACCTCACAGGCATATATATACAGTGTACGGGGGTTGGGTGGCACAAGCATGGGCGGGGAGCATTACAGTGGGAGGAACTACCATGTCGATTTAGACAAAGTTGAGTGCAGTTGTAACGTCCCTCAGATCATGCATGTCCTTTGCTCTCACATGATCACGGCCTGCAGGATGCACGGATATGACTACTTGGCTTTGCCATATATGTCTCCTTTGTACCTCTATTCGAACACCGTTCGGGTATGGGAGAAGAGCTTTGAGCCTTACCTCGACCCGTCACAGTGGCCCTCATATCATGGACCTGACTACACACCCAATCCGGCCCTGCAGAAGTTGGGCAAGGGCAGAAGGAAGAAGAAGCGTCTCAAGGGGGATATAGATGCTATGAAAGGGTATGGCGATGACATGTACAGAGGGGGAGACTTCAACGAGACACGTGGGAGGAATTTGTGCTCGGTTTGTAAGCAACCGGGTCACAAGGCTAGCAGGCATAGAAGACCTGGACAACAGGTCTGTCCATATTAGTTTGTTAAGATAACCTAGTATACCTGTTCTTATTTGTACCGTTATGTTTTATTCTAACATATGTTTTGTTCAGTTTTTAATATTGTTTGCACTAACTCTTTTTTTCGAATATGAAACAGGATGCAGGAAGCTCCTCCTCCGATGTCGCACCCGCAGTACCCCCTCCTTGACTACGACTACGACAAGGACCACAGGGTTGCTCACATGGAGTACGGGTCTATGGACGAGCAGCTGCCTCTTCTGAAGCCGCGCACACACACCCGGTAGCTCAGGTGGGACGAGCATTACGCGCCATACATACGGCGTGCCGGTTTCCTCGAGCTTGTCCGCGTGGTCCGGGAAGGTCTTCCGCCCCTAAACCCCGCACTTCTTAGTGCAGCTATGGACAGGTAACTTATTTTTCCCCTAACATAGGTGTTATAGAATGATATTTGAAGTATGTAACCTTTTTTTCATAACACAGGTGGAGGCCGGAGACCCACACTTTCCACCTTCCTTGCGGCGAGATGTCCATGACCCTGGAGGATGTGAAGGCAATATTTTGCCTTCGCATTGGTGGCAGTTGTGTGACTGGCGTAGTGGACAGCGACGGTTGGAGGCAGAAGGTGTATGAGTTCTGTGGCCACTACCCAGATGACAACGAGGAAACTAAGAAGCATAAGTAAGTTACTTAATTGCTTCTAAATGATTTTGTTGCAGTCTTTGTTTAAAATTGATGGCCTCTAATTGTCTTTGCAAATTTCAGAAAAACTTCCGGTGTCACGTCACAGTGGCTCATAGGGCGCTTCGATAACCTCGACCCACATGCTGGGCCGGGTACCGTGGAGACGTACGCTCGGGTGTGGCTGTGGCACTTTCTTGGTACATTCTTGTTCCCCGACGCGTCGGGCAACGTCGTCACCTGGATCTTTCTGGACATACTACGTCAGCGGTGGGAGAACATCGCCCTGTTCAGTTGGGGCAGCGTGGTCCTAGCGTGGACGTACAGGCAACTGTGCGCTGCTTGCCATCACGGATCGGGCTACCCATCGCTTGGTGGTTGCTCATACCTGTTGCAGATCTGGATCTGATACTGGTGGTCTGTCGGGCGCCCCAGAATGGCTAATTTGCCCGTAAGTAATTTACGACGAAACTAATTACATTAGCATTGCGTACGAAACTTTATTTAAGAAATGACTAATTCATCTTTTGTGTACAATGCAGAATTGGGAGCCTCAGGACACAATGCCTACAACCTTATGGATTTGGAGCGGGGCAGAGCAGGTCACAGGGAATGCAGAGCGTAAGTACAAGGAGTACACCGACTTGATTGACGTGCTAACACACATGCAGGTATGTTGGGGTCTTTGATTAGCATCCTAATAGTTTATCTTGTCAATGTTAAAGACTAACTGAATTGCTATTTGCTAGGTGTATTGGCAACCCTACGACGATCCCGATCTGCGGGGCCACTTGAGTCCGACGTGTTGGCAAGAGAACGACGAGTTTCGGTCCGACGTCCCGCTTGTTTTCTTCCACGTGGTTGAGATGCACTGTCCCATCCGGGTTTGCAGGCAGTTTGGCAAACATACGGGCGTGCCACCACCTCTTTACTCCATGGACAAGGAGCTGCACAGGTTGGTTCACAAAATCATATTTATGTATCAACTAATTTGGCATAACTATGCCATTGCATTTATGTGCACTAACACCGTATGAACTTGTTGCAGTATGGACCGCAGGCTGAGGATGAAGCAGAAGGACTGGCGTGAGATACATGCACAATACATCGAGAGGTGGGAGAGAAGGGAGAAGCAGCCGCTACAGGATGGCCCGCCACATGACCCACACGCCTTCAACGAGTACCTGCGGTGGCTTCATAGGTCGACCCGTGTGCACGTGAGGCAGGCGTACCAGGGGGGAGAACTTCCCGCCGACTCCGAGGACGACATCGTCACCGACGAATACGAAAAGGCGACTATGCGCGAGACACAGCCACAGAGAGCCCCCCTTCAGAGATACGTGGTAAGATCCTGGGTCCGTGCACTTTGGGTGGGTTGTATTCCAGTTTTAGTAAATTGTAACATCAAGGTGAGACCTCATTTATGTATGCAGGCCAGACAATTTTCAATGATGTCCAACAAAGCAGCGTTTCAACTACACGATTGCAGGAACAAAGGGCGAGGTGCGCTTGAGACATTTGTGCACGTAAGCAACACATTGAAAATATCCTTTAATGTTGTACGAGTCAAAAGGTTGTCCTAAATAATATGAGTCCACACATGTGTTTGCAGAAAATGAGCAGGAGTTTGAGGAAGCTAGTCCAGAAGTTGAGCTGCATGGACACTCCGTGGGAGCCGCCAGCAAACCCTTCACGTTCCCAGAGCATAGCTTTGGCTTCTCTGATGACACCTGTGGGCTCTTCGAACCCTGTGACAGGGTCCACCTCCGGCGTGTGTACACCACCACACCGCCCCGACAAGGCTCCAGTTGAGGTAGAGGATGACGACTCAGAGTCGTCTGATGAGGACGAGGCACCGGGCTTCGGCATACCCCAGCACAGGCACCCTACGCAGCAGGGCCCTTCCCACCTCGGTCCTTTCCAGCAGGGCTTCTTCCAGCAGGGTCCTTTCCAACAGGGCTTCTCCCAGCCAGGCCCGTACCCGCAGGGCTCTATCCACCTCGGTCCTTTCCAGTAGGGCAACTTTCAGCATGTATCTTTCCAGCAAAGCCTCTACCAGCACAGCCCATACCAGCCCAGCCCGTACCAGCACACCTCGTACTAGCACGCCCCGTCCCAGCCCAGCCCATACCAGCACACCCCGGTGGACCCTTCCCAGTACCAGGAGATTGGCATGTCACAGCTCTATGATGCCCCGTTGGGAACCCAAGGAGACGAACAGGTAAAACTAAATAAGCAAATTTTCTTATTTGCCTAGCTCATGTTATGTAAGAATGCCACAATCTAACATCAATTTGTCTTTTATCTGAGCAGGGGCCGACCTATGTGCAGGGGACGAGCCATGCACGGGGCCAAGGACGGCAGCACCGTCATCGGGACCACACGGACGTTGGCTACACCCCCAACGTGGTGCCTACCAATCCGAAGAGACGGAGGCGGCCGAGGGAGCCTTACACTCCTGGGACATAGAGTGCATGTAAGCATAGCAATTATATAAGGATAACATTTTAACGATAAAAAATTATATATGTGTTACTTACCAATATCATATATACTACAGGTTGACTTGGTTATTTTCATGGCAGGATGAAGTTGGAGACCTTTTGTTGCACTCTATGTCCCCATTTATGTATCCAAGTCATTTGTTGAACTTATGTGTCCTAGTAGTGTGTCGAAATAATTTGCAACTACATGTATTTCGAACTAATGGATTTAAGCTTGTAATATGATGTTTTATGTGTTTCAGTGAACTTGTAATGTGCAACTTGTAATGTGCTTACATTCTACTTTTCAAGCTCACTGGAGCGTTCGACGACGTTTAACAGTGTTTTATGGCTGCCGCTCCCTGGCTGGGGGAACAACAACTCTGCCGCTCCCTGCCTGGGGGCTGTGTTTCCTACTGCTCCGTGCTTTGATCGGTAACCTCGACCACATGTACTTCTTTTATAATACTAGGACATGTTGGAAAGTCACATGTTAGAAATAAAACACTTGCACGATCGAGGAAAACAGTAGGCACATAGTACACACTTATTACAAGGTTCAACAGTTCCACTACCACTTACTCCAACATAAACATAGTTCAAACTCAAACACTGATATTAACGAACTAAACAATGGCATGTTGCAAACTAAACCTAGCATGCCTAATAAGGAGCGGCAATGATGCTGAGGTGGCAGTGACGAAAAATGGGCACGGGGCTTGCCGCTCCCCCCTGGAGGGAGCTGCTCCTCCAGGGGGGAGCGGCAGCCCCCTGCCCCCTTTCGCCACTGCCACCTCACCAGCGTTGCCGCTCCTCCATGTGGGGAGCGGCAAAGTTGAAATGCCGCTCCCTCGCGTGGGGAGCGGCAAAAAATTCAAGCTGGAGAGTGTTGATTGGAGCGGCAAATATAATCCTGTCATCCACCAGTTTTCTGTGGCCGGGCGCCATCTTCAGTCATTGGACATCATGCACTCGAGCTTTCTTGGAATGCTCATATCGTCCACGCGACTGATGGAGAGATATGATACTGTTAAAGAGCTGAAAGTTTGTCTCGGACTTAATAAGGTAATACCTTTACGTACAAAATTTCACAAAAAAAAAATTAAAGGTTATTGTTTTTGATGTTACATTACGTCTGGAAACCAGGGAAAAGATTCTACACAATTTTGTAGCCAAGCTGATGAACTCAACACAAAACTTGATAATTTTGGGCACAACTTAATTATACCTTGTTTAGATCAAAAAACTTTTCACGAAAAACTACAGTAACGATCTTACGGCACATGCATGGAGCATTAAATGTAGACGAAAAAAAAATAATTGCATAGTTTGCGTGTAATTGCGAGACGAACGTTTTGAGCCTAATTAATCTGTGATTTGACACTAAAGTGCTACAGTACAAATGTGCTAACGACGGATTAATTAGGCTTAATAAATTCGTCTCGCGGTTTCCAGACAAGCTATGTAATTAGTTTTTTATTAGTATCCGAAAACCCCTTCTGACATCGCACGGAACATCCGATATGACATTTTCACCGAAAATTTTTCACCAACCAAACACAGCCTCAGTGAAAACCCCTGTAACTGCTTGCATCGAAGCCATTGCTTCCCTATCCTTAATAAATGTGATAGCTGTTCTGCAGACACGAGTTATTTAGAGCAACTTTTCTATCATATTCTTAGGCCTTGTTCGCTTCCCCATCCCAACCCAAAATATTTTCTCTTCCACCCATCACATCAAATCTTTCGACGCATGCATGGAGCATTAAATGTAGGTAAAAAATATAACTAATTGCATAGTTTTCTGTAAATGTCGGGACGAATCTTTTGAGCCTAGTTAGTCCATAATTGGACAAATTTTGTCAAATAACAACGAAAGATGCTACAGTAACTTTTCAGCTACTTTTCGCGAAGTGAACACACCCTTATTCCTATAAGAACTGTGATAGCTGTTCTGCAGACACGAGTAGTTAAGAGCAACTTTATTATTTCTATCATATTCGTATTCCTATATATAATTCATCAGTAGGGCCCCAATCTTATTCTGTTTCAAGAATTGGATCTGAAACATTGGTAATTTTGCAAGAAAAACCACTAATAATTTGCTGATTTCATCTTCTCATTAAAATTAATGAAAATTGTGCATTTGCAGAAAATAGCGGGATATATGACCTTCCTGAAGGAAATGGACAAGCTTCCAATATGTGAATCCCTTCTTATTTCTTTGATGGTGAATCACCATGCTCTTCCGGCAATGATGTTGCATCTCCTTAGGAGGTGCATCTGTATCAGGAAATTGAAATTATTTCTTGCTCTGCCTAGTCAGCTTAATCCACCGAAGGTTCTTCTAAGATTTTAGCTTTATATGCGTTCTATATGACTATATCTAATTCATTTAGCAATGATATATGCATTATGAATTCGATCTCTGATATCAAGGAATTTAGTAATAAGTCTGCGCTCACAGTATGTATATCAAGAACTAATATATTTTATCACATTGGCAAGGCTTTCTCATGGTCAACTAACTAAATAATTCCTTATCGTGTGACTATTACATGCAGATAAATATAAATTAATAAGTTAGAAGTCATTATTAGTTATAAAATATCTAGCTATATATTATAAATTAGATTACACTTCTACATTCCTCCTGCTATATATACATGCTGGAAAAGGACATTCACTTAGCATAATATGCAACGCCACAATACATCAGCTAATTAACTAACATTTTCTCATACAAAACAAATGCAATATGATCGGTCTAGTCGACACAAGCGAGGAGAACAAGAAGGGGCAGCCGATCCACAATAGTTAGTCTAGTTGTAAGAAAGTTTGTTTTACATATGAAATCAAGAACTAAACCCAAACCCAAAACAGTAGTTGCTACCAATAATATAGACGATAGTACAAGATTGTTGCAAGGAGATCGAAGGTCATATTGTTGTGTCGATGTTGCATGGGTTTGTAAACTATCACATAAATAATTCATGTTGAGGACTAGGTCGGATGCAAAGGGCAAACAATTGATTCTTCTATGCATGTCCTGGCAGCTGACATTTATTTTTTACTTTTTTTCAGGTGACGCCTTGTTCTATATCGGGCTGCCCTTGTCTTCTACCAGAAAATTACAGGTTGGATGATATCGCATTTGATTCACTTGAAGAGATTGGGATCAATTTGTTTACAGGTTCAGATGAACAGGAGCAATTTATGAAATTGTTGCTGTCTAAATGCAACACAGTAACCCTTAAAAGGGTGGACATTACGGTACCATTTGACCCTGTTTCTTCGGAGATCATGGAGGTTATTGAAAGGATCCGCAGTGTGTGTCATCCTAACAGCAAGTCCAATTTAATGTGCTCCCAAGGGAGGTACATAATCCATTTGCCTCCTAAGACTACCCGCAGTGGGTACTCTAAAACGATACTCTAAAGCTTTAGAGTATGAATATAGAGTAAAAACTGCTGCATTGGATACTCTAAAACGATACTATATCTTTTCTCTCACTCTATATTTAGAGTGGTACTGTGCTTACTCTATACTCTATAGTGGCGGGTCCCACTAGCTAAACAAAGAAAAAATGCTATAACTCACAAACCAAAAATCTAAATTAAATTTCGATTTCACCATTAAATTCGTCTCAATAAATCCTTCAAAACTAGATCACACATGGATATATTTAGATAAAGTGACAAGTGAGTCACACAGTGAATAGAGTGGATAGAAGATGATATAGAGGATGGATGTGTGCGGGAGAATTGAGTATAGAGGAGAGAATCTTGCTGACTAGGACGTATAAAGGATGAATATAGAGGTCCATGAGTGTGGGTAGTCTAATATAGAGGACGCCAACATGCCACATCATTCGATAGGCCTTCAGTTTTATGAGAACATTGCTAGAAGTCTAAAGGATTATTGAAGCTACCAAAGTTACTGCAAATTTATGTTAAGTTTTATTCTTCGTGAGAATTTACATTATGGAAGGGATATGTAACTAATATTTTAGTATACAATAAGAGAGATTCCTACATGCTGGTACCTCAACAGAGCTATAACAGGGCAGGTGTTCTCAGCTAACATAGGGTTAGAAATTAATCTGAAATTTGCTGGTTTCAGTATGCAGGTAGGAAACCTGAGATTGGAAATTCGGGGCTAGCTTTAAATCAAACCTTAGTGGAAGGGTCACCTTTGATTTTTATCCTGTGGTGTAGTAGTAAACTAATGCTTTGTGTTTTGGTAACCTTACCTGAATTTTGATAGTGAACCAACGAGTTTTATATGGGCAGGTTAATCTTTGTCTGTGCCAATTCTAAAGCAATGAAGAACCTTGAAACTGATGAAAAGTGAATGCAAAGCTCGAATACATGTTGCTCATAATGCCACGATTCTTAGATTGGAGGAGCCCAGGGCTTGTTCTGTCCATGTTATTAACTTAGTATATGCATACAATACTAGTACTATATGGAAACGATCAAAGATCTTTTAACCTTTTTCTGTTTGCACGTCACAAGCTTGAAGCTTTGGCTGAGTTTATTCGGTGAAAAGTTTTTTTTGGGAAAATATCACATCAGATGTTTCGTGCGATGTCGAAAGGGTTTTCGGATATTAATAAAAAATAATTACATAGCTTGCCTGGAAACCGCGAGAGGAATTTATTAAGCCTAATTAATCTATCATTAGCACATTTATTACTGTAGCACTTTAGTGTCAAATCACGGACTAATTAGGCTCAAAATGTTCATCTCGCGATTTCCTACCAAACTGTGCAATTAGTTTTTTTTTCGTCTACATTTAATGCTCCATACATCTGCCGCAAGATTCGTTACTGTAGTTTTTCGCGAAAAGTTTTTGTTTCTAGACACACCCTTCGTTTGCGCCAGACGCACGCTAAACGGCTCGCACTCAACAAGACAACATGGCAAGCGGCTCCCGCAAATGGCACCATGCGAGCATGCACAGGCATGGGCCACGACACTTCCAAGGTAGCCCTCGCCACAAGTGCGCAAAAGGGCCTCTCGCCTGCCACGGACACCGCTCCAGCTAGGTCACGTCCGTGCCCGCTAGCGCTAGCAGACCCGAATGCTTTATTTGCGCTCTTCCCTCCGTGGGCTGCGCCACACAAAAAAAAAAAGGGCCGGCTGGCTTGATGGAAGAAGTTCCAAAAGAGGCATAAAAATCATACAACTTAAAAAATGTAGGCAAATGTGCAGTTAAAAGTGATTTTAGTGACATTTATGCTATTGGCCTATCAGGTAAGCCTCTCCCATCCAATATCTAACTAGGATATGTACAACGTAGAAACTGTTGTTATATAGATAGACAAAGACTCTTGTGGTGAGAAAAACAGTTTGTCACCAAGCATCCGTATAAGAGCGTTTGTTGGTAAATCTAAGTGCTCTTTTGGATACATCCATTCTCCATAGAGATTGGAGTAACTTCCCCATCAACCCCCTCCAGTCTCGTGAAGAATGATTGATCCAAACTGTCCCTAAAAGCCTAGTTTAAGCATTTGGATAGCATAGAGCAGCAGCGGCTCTAGGTCACTGCGCCAACGGTTGGTCTGGAGCTGCCTGCTGTCTAGCTCATGCGTAGAGCGAATGGTGGCCACAACGTGCTTTGGCCAGACCTTGCCGCTGGAGAAAGGGGCATGCAATCTAGCATTGGAAGGGAGAGGACATTGACCACAACACCTAGAAAGTCATCATCAAACCAGTACCGTGGCACAGACAGGCCCTTCGGTGCAGGCTAGCAGCAACACCGCTCAGACGCAAGTAAATAATTTACTAACATGTTGTCCTTATCAAGGAATCTTGATTTCCTTTCTTTCTTTGCTCACTTTGCTTGGTTGTCCTTCTTCATGTGTTTCTTTTTGTTTGCCTTAACAGGGTCGCTTTGGTTGATAGTCATATTTGGCTTATACTCAACACACCATGTGTTTGTGACATGGCCTAGACAAGGGTTTGGTAACTTCCCAATTCCCATTCACTTCAACATTTCATCCATCCAATTTGACCTCTTTAATATTCTATAACAGTTGCGTAAAAAAACATATTCTTACAGTTTATTTGCAGCAAGACATGATGAAACAAACGATCTTCTTTCAAAAAGGATTCGATTCAAAACTCTTATACGTTCGTCAACCTGGATATTTTTCCAGAGATTTTCCTTACTTTGTCTGTAAAATAAATAATTCGAATTACCTTAACTTTTTCAAAAGATATCTTTTTTTTCGATTAACTTTTTCAAAAGATATCTGAGTTTGATTCGAAATACTTATTTTTATGTTATACTATTTTTAGAAATCTAAAGACTTGATCTTGCAGGCCGAGTCCAAGAGTAAAGAAAGTTTTTTTAAAACGTACTGATTTACCGACCATCTAGCCTCTCCCCTTCTGTAGCTCTACTTTTTTACGATGATCAATTGTTCAGCAAGTATGGGTCTTTCTTCCCCATTAAGTTTCAGATCCCCACTACAAGTTCCCCAAGTATCTATTATGATGCCAATAATTCACTTCTGACTTCTTCTCTCCAAACAATTTTACATGAGTTAAATGCATTGGAGGTTCATTAATAAAAACTATTAAAGTTATTTACCGCAGATCTTGTGCATCTAATGATGATATACTTGCTGACCAGTTATATGAAGCAACTTATGACCAAGTCATTTCGTCAAGCTAGCCATGGACGCGGGAGGATGGCCATCTCCGAGACCTACGAGTCGCCCGAGCCACCCACTACTGACCTAGGCCTTGAGGAGACAGTGGAACACGTCGTGGTCGGCATTCTAGCTGCGCAGCATGCAGCCATGGTGTAGAGGTGGTACATCAAGTCGGTGCTGTCGGGGAGCACGCTACACGGGCGGGAAGAGGCACATGTTCTCATTCAGCACCACATGGGTATAGTGTGCAGGCCCATGATGTGCTCATATGTGAGCGCCGTCGAGCCGTTGCCGTGTATGGCAGGCACTGCAGCCGGGTTGTTGGACAGGAGGTCATGGCTTTGGCAAACTAGCTTCCGGCGCTCCTGGGTTATTGTGGCCATGAGCTCGTTGACGAGCTTAATGGCCTATTTGAGCTCCCTCAACCTAGGGCGTGTTTAGTTCATTGACAAGCTTAATGGCCTATTTGAGCTCCCTCAACTTAGAGCGTGTTTGGTAATCACTTATACAGGCCGCACTAGCTTTGCGGCGTCGCGGCGATGCCAAATGTGCGCTGCGGGGAATTCGGCCACCAAACTTTTGGAGAGTGATGGCACAAAAATTGAGCTGGATGTTGCTGCCATGTCACAAACTCACAACGGCAGCGAGTGCATACGCGAAGCAAGCAGCTGCTGCAACTTTTACACGGGAAGTGTGGAACGACATAGCAAACTATGCTAGCCGACCAAACGCACCCCTAATGTCGAGCAGACACTTTATTTAACTCAATTTACATTGAAAACACAGGACCTCCATCTTCATCTTATCTTCTTTTTTTTATATAGAAATATCTTATCTTCTCGTAGACGCCGCAAACCAAGTTCGTTCTTGGGCTGTGTTTGTGGGCCGCCGTGGCAGGCTGCCCGAGTCCAACGCTGCCACACCGATAGCATAGTAAAGTCCATCACCGGTCTCTAAACTTGTTTGGTTATACCGGTTTATAAACTTGTAAATCAACTATTTAGGTCTTTAAACTTGTTCAGTTGTGTTATCCCGGTCCCTGAACTTGGAAATCACCCGTTTATGTCCTCAAACTTGTTCAGTTATGTCACTCCGGTCCCTAAACTTGATTTTGAGTCTCATCTGGATCAAAACAGGGCGATCTAAAAACTTTATATCAAAAATTAATTCATAACTTTTTCATATGAACTCGAATGAAGACAAACTTTATATCAAAATTGTAGTCCTCGACGCGATCTACAACCTTGTGGTTGAAAAGTTTTTTAATTAAAAATGTTTAGGGTCCCAAAATATTGTTGTAAGTTTATAGATTTTGAAATTTAAAATTTAAAATTAAATTTTGGATACTAAATAACTTCAAATAAAAAACTTTCAACTACAAAGTTGTAGATCATATTGGGAACTATAACTTTCATATAGACTATATCAGTGTCTAAGATTATTTGATAATTTTAAATTTTAAATTTCAAAATCTATAAACTTACAATAATATTTTGGGACCTAAACAGTTTTAATTCAAAAACTTTTCAACGTTATAGATCACGTCGAGGGCTACAATTTTGATATAAAGTTTTTCTTCATTCGAGCTCATATGTAAAAGTTATGAATTAATTTTTGATATAGAGTTTTTAGATCGCCCTATTTTGATCCAGATGAGACTCAAAACCAAGTTTAGAGACCGGGATGACACAACGGAACAAGTTTGAGGACCTAAACGGGTGATTTCCAAGTTTAGGAACCAAGATGACATAGCCGAACAAGTTTAGGGACCGACATGACGCAGATGAATAAGTTTGAGGACCTAAACGATTAATTTACGAGTTTAGGGACCAGGACGATACAACAGTACAAGTTTATGAACCGGTGATGGACTTTACTCTATATAGTAACTCAGTCAATCCTGAACCCCAATCCCAAATCCCAACCCTAGCCGATCGATTCCAAATCATCGACTGCCTCTCCCATGGAGCAGTCCGCAATCCGCCGCCGCGGCGCGGAGGACTTCATCAGCAGCCTCCCCGACGAGCTTCTGCACACCATCCTCATCCACCTGCCGTCCGCCGCGGCTGCCGCGCGTACTGGCGTCCTCTCCCGCCGATGGCGAGGCGTCTGGGCCCACATGCCGGAACTCGTCCTCGGCGGCCGGCACCCCTGCTCCTGTGACGACGCCCTCAGCCCTCCTCGACTCCATCGATTGCGCCCTCAACTCCTATGCCGCACCTACGCTCCGCAGCCTTAAGATCGAAGTAAGCGGAGTCGACCGGTGCGACGTCCCTGCGCACCGTATCTCTCCATGGCTCCGCTTCGCCTCCCAGCGCCTTGCTGGCAAGCTAAGTCTCAGTCTTGACCTGAAGTACGATCCCGACGGGGACATCCTGGAGGAGCTCGCACTGCCCATCTGCGAGAGAGCTACCGAGATCGACCTTGGATACCTGATGGAATTTGTTCTGCGGCCGCCCCGGACCGGCTCCTTCTCGGCCCTGACCTGTCTGATGATATCATGCAGCCAAATGGACGGCGGCGAGCTGGGGCGCGTCGTGTCCTCTCCGAAGTGTCCGCGCCTGCAGAAGCTCTATATCTCTGTAGGGGTTCTCGAGCCCGACTGTGGCGTCTCCATTTGCTCGGAATCTCTCAGGTGTGTCTTTACTACAGCGCTGCAAACACCGGCATGTTGGAGGTGAACGCGCCAATGTTACAAGAGATTTCAGTGTCTCGTGCTGCTAAGGCTTGCATTGTTGCCCCAAAGCTGGAGGCTGTGTTGAATGGAGCGGCACGTTCAATAAATCCTGGTCTCCACGAGTTTCCTGTGGCCGGGCGCGCGCCATCTTAATTGGCTGTCCATCATGCACTCGAGCTTTCTTGGAATTCTCATATCGTCCACACGACTGATGGAGAGATATGATACTGTCAAGGAGCTGGCAGTTTTTCTCGGACTTCATCAGACATCAGGTAATTTGTTTTTGTACAAAATTTCAGAACGTTATGTCTGGAGACCATGCAAAAGATTTTACAATTTTGTAGAAGGTAGCCAAGCTGAACTCCATGAAAAACTCGATAATTTTGGACACAAATTAGTGAAAACCTGTCACACCCGGTTTTAAGGACAAAACCAGATATACACCATATGTGAAATAAAGAAGTCAAATCTCACATATAGCCGCAGATAAGTGTAATATCAAAAGACAAATGCTTATTTAACATAACGCAATAGTATAAAATATACCTTAGAGAACAACACAGCGGAAAGACAACTCCGAGCACCGGGTGTAACCTTCACTCCAGGATCAAACTGACTGGTTGATCACAAGCCTAACAAATTCCAGAATCTAGAAATCTGGTACCCTTCCTGAGATGGGGAAAATAGCAAGAGTGAGTCCATGTCGAACTCAGCAAATATATCATAGGGTTCATGAGGCTCAAAAGGTTTGACACGAGTTTACTGCGATAGCTTTTATTAAGTCATCTTTTAGCAATTGAGTAGCAACAAGTTTACCATAAGCCCAAATAACCTCATGATCATGTATACGAGAATAATGTATAGCAAGAAACAATAATCATTAGTGAACATCAATATCATCAGTGTTATCATTATCATCAGTGTTCATCATTTATTCTGTAAGGGTCCAAGGCCACTCGTGACCGTGAGCACGGCTGTTATAACAGTTTTACACTCTGCAGAGGTTGTACACTTTCACTGCGAGTCATGTTTACCCATATGCCCGGGATCGCGACTCCCAAAACACTTCCAAGGTGAGCAGGCAGGAAAACACTATGAAGCCTTTCAAAGGTTCGTCTAACAAGTTAGGGCCATTAGATTTCACTCGGCAAACAGATGTAGAGCCCTCCTTCCTGATGGCACAATAACACGCAGCCTATACACATGAGGACAGAGGCCGCACTATACCCGATTCGTCAAGCTATTCTTACGCCATAAAGGAATACCTCTAACAAGCTAGAAAAGGTCCTCATACTGAGCTAAAGCTAGAGCCATTTTAGCCCTCACAGTTGTACTGTAAATCCCGGATTTTCGCTTACAGATAAGTCCTTATAGAGAGAAACTAGAGCACCATAAAAACAACCAAATATGCTCTAGCCCTCTTGAGCCATGTTTCTATAAATCATCTTTTAAACGTTTATTGCATATACCATTAGTCAAGTTACAGATCATGGTTATTTATCTTGAGCGCTAGCATAATACTACCCAATGCAATGTTCCATAGGTGTCAAGGTACAAGATACAAAAACTAGGATATCCTTAAGGGTAACAAGGTAGATACATGCACATGAATTAAGTATATTAAAGGTGAATAGGAAACAAGGATAATCCCATGTTATACTTGCCTTAAATCAAGATCCTTCTTCTGATCCAAATCTTCAATTAATAGCTTCTTGAATCTCCACGTAAATCTCACCGACTGGACTTGATCAATAAATCACCACACACACATCGAGCAATCATACACGAAGCAAACAATGAATAATAATTAGAACAGTACACCAACACAAGTGAAACAAGTAAAAAGGTTTTAAAGATGTTCTACGCATTGCTACGAACACACAGACGCGAAAAACACGCTAATTGGAGCTACGGTGAAAGAAACGACTACCGAAAGATTTTGTTATATAAAACGGAAAATTATAGGTTTCATTTGTTTTAACTATATAAAATCATATATATAGGATAAAATACTTTTTATAGATATTCAAAAGTGACTTAGGCTAAATTATATTTAAACTTAGAAAACTAAAGGAGAAATCAATAATATTTTATTTATAAATCTAGTTGCACAGTTATTAATCAAGTTAGATCTAAACTATGAAATTCCAGAGATTTTGATAAAGAAAACATTAATACTTGTACGTAGTTCATGTTGTTATAAATCCATTGCAATTTGAACGGACTAATTCAGAATTAAAACAATGAATTAAATGAGATTTTCTTTAGTAAAATAATAGATTAAATCTAACATCGAATCTTAAAGGTAGAAAACCTAACCAACAGTAGCACTAACAGTATAAAAAGTTTGTAAAACTCTTCTACACGTTACTACGATCACATAGACGTAAAGATCGCGAAATTTAGATTTAAAACGTAAAAGTTATGAGTTTTCTAAGATTTCCTATAGATAAATAATTACTTTAATATAAACTCAAAAATAAATTATCTCAAACCTATTGTACAGTTCTATCATCATGTAGAGCTCGCAAATATGAACCTAACGCAATTTGAATGGACCAAATCGGAGTTAAAACAAAGATTCTACGACTAAAACAAATTAAATGGCAAAACTGTAAATATCAGAAAGCGTATTTTTCTTTTCCGAAACAAATTACGTTTTCATTTAATCAAAACGTATTTTTCGGTTTACGCTTTGGACCGGGGGTTCGATAACACAAAAGTTTAGGGTCTCTTTTACAAAAGTTCACGCGAACCGGTATCATTAAATAAGATCCGTCCGATTCAAAACGGACGGCCGAGATCGGATCGGGGAGAGAGAAAGAGAGCGGCCGGCGGCGCTCCGGCCGGTTTTTGGCCCGGCGGCGACCCTTTCACGGCGGCGCCATGGCCGGGAATCGCCAAAGCTCGATTCCGGGCACCATTCAACGAAGGGGAAGCACCGGGAGAAAGACCGAAGCATGGCGAACTCACCAAGGGCGAAATCTAGGGCGTAAGATGGATGGAGGCGACGGTGTGCTCGGGATGGCGGACGGTGGCGGCGAGGTAGGGTGGGATCTTGCGGTGGCGATGTTCTCAAGGCTACAGCAGCTCCTAAAGGGTAGGATGGGGGCGGAGAGGTGGGGGGCTTAGCTTTTATAGCCCAAAGCGGCGCTAAGTAAGGAAGGAGGAGGATTTGGAGAAGGATTCACCGACGGTAAGAAAGGAAAGAGAGACTCCGACGGCGGCTTGGGGAAGGAGATGGTCTGACAGGTGGGGCCGCGGTGTCAGCGACGCTGGAAGCGGGGAAACGTAGCGCGCGCGACTTGGGCCGGCGGCCGCGGTTGCTGGGCTCGGCCCAAGAAGGAGAATGCGGGCGCGGGAAAAAAAAGAGAGGAAACGGGCCGCCGCTGCAGGCCGAAGTGATGGACTGCGGGAGGAAAGCGGCCCGAGAGAAGAAAAATTCCTTTTCTTTTTCTTTTTCTAATTTTTCAAAGCCATTTTTCAAAAGATTTTTAAATCCAATTTGAATTTGACTAAAACCACTCAACACAAAATTTCAAATGCAGCAGCATGAATGCTCAATCATGTTTCTACCCTTATATTTGATTTTTAAATTTATAAAAATTATTATCATTCTAAGTTTGCATGCTCACAAAAATATACAAAAATCATATTTCTCCTATTTTTCTTCTTTTCAAAATTTTAGGGTGTTACAATTCTACCCCCTTAAGATGAATCTCGTCCCGAGATTCGGAAGATGCTTACTCAAACAGTTTCGGGTAGGTTTTTCTCAGATCCTCTTCTCTTTCCCAAGTGGCCTCACCCTCTGTGTACCGATTCCACTGAACTTTGCACATCTTAATAGTTCGACTTCTCGTAACTTTTTCGGCAGTCTCTAGAATTTTCACTCGAAACTCTTCATATGTAAGATCCTCCTTAACAGTGAGCTCCTCTAGCGAAATCTGTTCCTCTGGTATGACTTCTGTAAACTCATGATCCACTTTGCTATCCTCGGTGTACCTATCTTCTAATTGATCATTCTCGTTTTCCTCAGGTAAGAGTCGACCCCCTTGATACTCAATTCTTTTCCCTGACGATGTTGTTAACAGCATTGTGCACCGAGTACCATGAATCACTCCTTTATGTGCACAGAGCCATCCATTACCAAGAACCACGTGAATTTTAAGTGACTCCAACACAATGAGTGTTGCGGTGAATTTTTCCTTATTTATGACAAGACTGATGTCCGGGCATATCTGATCTGCCTGTATTTCTCTCACTGGGGTTTGAACTAGCAAAGGCCTCCTCATTGGACTCTTCACCATCTTGCACGTCTCTACCATGTCGGCGGAAATGAAAGAATGCGAAGCACTAGGGTCAAATAAAGCAAAAACTTGTACTGAACTTACTTGAATATAACCTCCCACTAGTTTGGTAACTCCATGAATTTTATCCATATCCACATTGCTCAGTCTTCCATTGACATAGTTTTGCTGCGCTTTGCTTCCTTGAGCAGGCTTCTTATGGACTTTCCTTTTTCGCTTTCGTCGTTGTGGATTCTGACTTAGTTCACTCCCAACTTGCTCTGCAACGTTGTTGTTTTGATAGTGCTCAGCTTCATCATACCCATAACATCTTTCAATGGCAGAAACATCAGCCTTTTCCCACATATCAGTGCGAGACGTCATATAGGACTCCTGAGTCATGAGACACGACACTTCCTGTCATCAAGTGACCAACATCAGCAATCACGAGCAAGTATAGATGATCATACTCATGAGCTATCTAAAGAGACAACTCTCGCCTCCATGGATCCAGAATTATCAACCTTGTATACAGACATTTCTTGCTTGAGAGTGGCAACTCAATCATGGAGACTAAACAATACTTCCAAATAAAGAATTAAAACTCAATAAACCTTCTTTGCATTGGCTACCCCCCTTAAAATACGGGACACCAAATAAGGTAGCTTTGAACCTTTTTCTTCTAGATGAGTTAACTAGCATCCATACGTTCTAATATCCTAATGATTCTTTTGTGCATAGGTAGAAACAAGAAATCTGAAGTTTCTCGCGAGCAGAAAATCAGCAACGCGGTAAAACTGCCACAACTCTCGTTTTGTAATTCCAATGAAGTTCCACCTTATACCGTTGGAAAGCTTATGAAATTTCCTGAAACTTTCTTATAGAACACTTTTCCAAATTCTATAGATAACTTGGTCGAAAACAGCACATAACAGACTCTGTTCCAATTTTCAGACAGCACAGTTGCATCGTCTTGTGATTTTTGTATCTCCCAATCCAAAATAACTATGAGGGTGGTTCTTGCATTTAGAGAAATGCATTGAAGTCTACTCTTGTCCAAAATTTTCTCATGATTTTTGGTCATTCAAGAACAGAGATATAAGTTGATAAAGACAGGCTGCTCCGAAAGACAAGATATAGAAAACAGGAGATAACCAAAACCCAGCTATTTACTTCATTAATCCTTATACCTTAATCCTATATCTAAATAAAATTATAGGAATACTCCACAAGATCATTGCAATCATTACAAAGATCCAAAATAAGCACAAGCATAATGACAATCCAACTAACACATTGGTTCACACATCACGCATTGACTCAACTTGTGGTGCTATCGTTTCCTTCATATTAAAGGCAAAGATCCTAATGCTCCTCTTCTGATAACGCAAGAAGATGGTAAGATGAGGTTCTAAAAGCATACCAAATCAAGTAGTGAAGATGAGAACAAAGACTTTTAAAATAAGCAACAAGGTGGAGATGAATAACAAGGTAAGGATATAGTATAGAAGAAAATACCAAGGTTTTATAGAACAAAGATTGTTATAACAGTTTCAAAACCTTAACACGACCAATTTCTAACTAGGCTTGCATCCTACAGTCAGCATTGCTCTGATACCACTCTGTCACACCCGGTTTTAAGGACAAAACCAGATATACACCATATGTGAAATAAAGAAGTCAAATCTCACATATAGCCGCAGATAAGTGTAATATCAAAAGACAAATGCTTATTTAACATAACGCAATAGTATAAAATATACCTTAGAGAACAACACAGCGGAAAGACAACTCCGAGCACCGGGTGTAACCTTCACTCCAGGATCAAACTGACTGGTTGATCACAAGCCTAACAAATTCCAGAATCTAGAAATCTGGTACCCTTCCTGAGATGGGGAAAATAGCAAGAGTGAGTCCATGTCGAACTCAGCAAATATATCATAGGGTTCATGAGGCTCAAAAGGTTTGACACGAGTTTACTGCGATAGCTTTTATTAAGTCATCTTTTAGCAATTGAGTAGCAACAAGTTTACCATAAGCCCAAATAACCTCATGATCATGTATACGAGAATAATGTATAGCAAGAAACAATAATCATTAGTGAACATCAATATCATCAGTGTTATCATTATCATCAGTGTTCATCATTTATTCTGTAAGGGTCCAAGGCCACTCGTGACCGTGAGCACGGCTGTTATAACAGTTTTACACTCTGCAGAGGTTGTACACTTTCACTGCGAGTCATGTTTACCCATATGCCCGGGATCGCGACTCCCAAAACACTTCCAAGGTGAGCAGGCAGGAAAACACTATGAAGCCTTTCAAAGGTTCGTCTAACAAGTTAGGGCCATTAGATTTCACTCGGCAAACAGATGTAGAGCCCTCCTTCCTGATGGCACAATAACACGCAGCCTATACACATGAGGACAGAGGCCGCACTATACCCGATTCGTCAAGCTATTCTTACGCCATAAAGGAATACCTCTAACAAGCTAGAAAAGGTCCTCATACTGAGCTAAAGCTAGAGCCATTTTAGCCCTCACAGTTGTACTGTAAATCCCGGATTTTCGCTTACAGATAAGTCCTTATAGAGAGAAACTAGAGCACCATAAAAACAACCAAATATGCTCTAGCCCTCTTGAGCCATGTTTCTATAAATCATCTTTTAAACGTTTATTGCATATACCATTAGTCAAGTTACAGATCATGGTTATTTATCTTGAGCGCTAGCATAATACTACCCAATGCAATGTTCCATAGGTGTCAAGGTACAAGATACAAAAACTAGGATATCCTTAAGGGTAACAAGGTAGATACATGCACATGAATTAAGTATATTAAAGGTGAATAGGAAACAAGGATAATCCCATGTTATACTTGCCTTAAATCAAGATCCTTCTTCTGATCCAAATCTTCAATTAATAGCTTCTTGAATCTCCACGTAAATCTCACCGACTGGACTTGATCAATAAATCACCACACACACATCGAGCAATCATACATGAAGCAAACAATGAATAATAATTAGAACAGTACACCAACACAAGTGAAACAAGTAAAAAGGTTTTAAAGATGTTCTACGCATTGCTACGAACACACAGGCGCGAAAAACACGCTAATTGGAGCTACGGTGAAAGAAACGACTACCGAAAGATTTTGTTATATAAAACGGAAAATTATAGGTTTCATTTGTTTTAACTATATAAAATCATATATATAGGATAAAATACTTTTTATAGATATTCAAAAGTGACTTAGGCTAAATTATATTTAAACTTAGAAAACTAAAGGAGAAATCAATAATATTTTATTTATAAATCTAGTTGCACAGTTATTAATCAAGTTAGATCTAAACTATGAAATTCCAGAGATTTTGATAAAGAAAACATTAATACTTGTACGTAGTTCATGTTGTTATAAATCCATTGCAATTTGAACGGACTAATTCAGAATTAAAACAATGAATTAAATGAGATTTTCTTTAGTAAAATAATAGATTAAATCTAACATCGAATCTTAAAGGTAGAAAACCTAACCAACAGTAGCACTAACAGTATAAAAAGTTTGTAAAACTCTTCTACACGTTACTACGATCACATAGACGTAAAGATCGCGAAATTTAGATTTAAAACGTAAAAGTTATGAGTTTTCTAAGATTTCCTATAGATAAATAATTACTTTAATATAAACTCAAAAATAAATTATCTCAAACCTATTGTACAGTTCTATCATCATGTAGAGCTCGCAAATATGAACCTAACGCAATTTGAATGGACCAAATCGGAGTTAAAACAAAGATTCTACGACTAAAACAAATTAAATGGCAAAACTGTAAATATCAGAAAGCGTATTTTTCTTTTCCGAAACAAATTACGTTTTCATTTAATCAAAACGTATTTTTCGGTTTACGCTTTGGACCGGGGGTTCGATAACACAAAAGTTTAGGGTCTCTTTTACAAAAGTTCACGCGAACCGGTATCATTAAATAAGATCCGTCCGATTCAAAACGGACGGCCGAGATCGGATCGGGGAGAGAGAAAGAGAGCGGCCGGCGGCGCTCCGGCCGGTTTTTGGCCCGGCGGCGACCCTTTCACGGCGGCGCCATGGCCGGGAATCGCCAAAGCTCGATTCCGGGCACCATTCAACGAAGGGGAAGCACCGGGAGAAAGACCGAAGCATGGCGAACTCACCAAGGGCGAAATCTAGGGCGTAAGATGGATGGAGGCGACGGTGTGCTCGGGATGGCGGACGGTGGCGGCGAGGTAGGGTGGGATCTTGCGGTGGCGATGTTCTCAAGGCTACAGCAGCTCCTAAAGGGTAGGATGGGGGCGGAGAGGTGGGGGGCTTAGCTTTTATAGCCCAAAGCGGCGCTAAGTAAGGAAGGAGGAGGATTTGGAGAAGGATTCACCGACGGTAAGAAAGGAAAGAGAGACTCCGACGGCGGCTTGGGGAAGGAGATGGTCTGACAGGTGGGGCCGCGGTGTCAGCGACGCTGGAAGCGGGGAAACGTAGCGCGCGCGACTTGGGCCGGCGGCCGCGGTTGCTGGGCTCGGCCCAAGAAGGAGAATGCGGGCGCGGGAAAAAAAAGAGAGGAAACGGGCCGCCGCTGCAGGCCGAAGTGATGGACTGCGGGAGGAAAGCGGCCCGAGAGAAGAAAAATTCCTTTTCTTTTTCTTTTTCTAATTTTTCAAAGCCATTTTTCAAAAGATTTTTAAATCCAATTTGAATTTGACTAAAACCACTCAACACAAAATTTCAAATGCAGCAGCATGAATGCTCAATCATGTTTCTACCCTTATATTTGATTTTTAAATTTATAAAAATTATTATCATTCTAAGTTTGCATGCTCACAAAAATATACAAAAATCATATTTCTCCTATTTTTCTTCTTTTCAAAATTTTAGGGTGTTACAATTCTACCCCCTTAAGATGAATCTCGTCCCGAGATTCGGAAGATGCTTACTCAAACAGTTTCGGGTAGGTTTTTCTCAGATCCTCTTCTCTTTCCCAAGTGGCCTCACCCTCTGTGTACCGATTCCACTGAACTTTGCACATCTTAATAGTTCGACTTCTCGTAACTTTTTCGGCAGTCTCTAGAATTTTCACTCGAAACTCTTCATATGTAAGATCCTCCTTAACAGTGAGCTCCTCTAGCGAAATCTGTTCCTCTGGTATGACTTCTGTAAACTCATGATCCACTTTGCTATCCTCGGTGTACCTATCTTCTAATTGATCATTCTCGTTTTCCTCAGGTAAGAGTCGACCCCCTTGATACTCAATTCTTTTCCCTGACGATGTTGTTAACAGCATTGTGCACCGAGTACCATGAATCACTCCTTTATGTGCACAGAGCCATCCATTACCAAGAACCACGTGAATTTTAAGTGACTCCAACACAATGAGTGTTGCGGTGAATTTTTCCTTATTTATGACAAGACTGATGTCCGGGCATATCTGATCTGCCTGTATTTCTCTCACTGGGGTTTGAACTAGCAAAGGCCTCCTCATTGGACTCTTCACCATCTTGCACGTCTCTACCATGTCGGCGGAAATGAAAGAATGCGAAGCACTAGGGTCAAATAAAGCAAAAACTTGTACTGAACTTACTTGAATATAACCTCCCACTAGTTTGGTAACTCCATGAATTTTATCCATATCCACATTGCTCAGTCTTCCATTGACATAGTTTTGCTGCGCTTTGCTTCCTTGAGCAGGCTTCTTATGGACTTTCCTTTTTCGCTTTCGTCGTTGTGGATTCTGACTTAGTTCACTCCCAACTTGCTCTGCAACGTTGTTGTTTTGATAGTGCTCAGCTTCATCATACCCATAACATCTTTCAATGGCAGAAACATCAGCCTTTTCCCACATATCAGTGCGAGACGTCATATAGGACTCCTGAGTCATGAGACACGACACTTCCTGTCATCAAGTGACCAACATCAGCAATCACGAGCAAGTATAGATGATCATACTCATGAGCTATCTAAAGAGACAACTCTCGCCTCCATGGATCCAGAATTATCAACCTTGTATACAGACATTTCTTGCTTGAGAGTGGCAACTCAATCATGGAGACTAAACAATACTTCCAAATAAAGAATTAAAACTCAATAAACCTTCTTTGCATTGGCTACCCCCCTTAAAATACGGGACACCAAATAAGGTAGCTTTGAACCTTTTTCTTCTAGATGAGTTAACTAGCATCCATACGTTCTAATATCCTAATGATTCTTTTGTGCATAGGTAGAAACAAGAAATCTGAAGTTTCTCGCGAGCAGAAAATCAGCAACGCGGTAAAACTGCCACAACTCTCGTTTTGTAATTCCAATGAAGTTCCACCTTATACCGTTGGAAAGCTTATGAAATTTCCTGAAACTTTCTTATAGAACACTTTTCCAAATTCTATAGATAACTTGGTCGAAAACAGCACATAACAGACTCTGTTCCAATTTTCAGACAGCACAGTTGCATCGTCTTGTGATTTTTGTATCTCCCAATCCAAAATAACTATGAGGGTGGTTCTTGCATTTAGAGAAATGCATTGAAGTCTACTCTTGTCCAAAATTTTCTCATGATTTTTGGTCATTCAAGAACAGAGATATAAGTTGATAAAGACAGGCTGCTCCGAAAGACAAGATATAGAAAACAGGAGATAACCAAAACCCAGCTATTTACTTCATTAATCCTTATACCTTAATCCTATATCTAAATAAAATTATAGGAATACTCCACAAGATCATTGCAATCATTACAAAGATCCAAAATAAGCACAAGCATAATGACAATCCAACTAACACATTGGTTCACACATCACGCATTGACTCAACTTGTGGTGCTATCGTTTCCTTCATATTAAAGGCAAAGATCCTAATGCTCCTCTTCTGATAACGCAAGAAGATGGTAAGATGAGGTTCTAAAAGCATACCAAATCAAGTAGTGAAGATGAGAACAAAGACTTTTAAAATAAGCAACAAGGTGGAGATGAATAACAAGGTAAGGATATAGTATAGAAGAAAATACCAAGGTTTTATAGAACAAAGATTGTTATAACAGTTTCAAAACCTTAACACGACCAATTTCTAACTAGGCTTGCATCCTACAGTCAGCATTGCTCTGATACCACTCTGTCACACCCGGTTTTAAGGACAAAACCAGATATACACCATATGTGAAATAAAGAAGTCAAATCTCACATATAGCCGCAGATAAGTGTAATATCAAAAGACAAATGCTTATTTAACATAACGCAATAGTATAAAATATACCTTAGAGAACAACACAGCGGAAAGACAACTCCGAGCACCGGGTGTAACCTTCACTCCAGGATCAAACTGACTGGTTGATCACAAGCCTAACAAATTCCAGAATCTAGAAATCTGGTACCCTTCCTGAGATGGGGAAAATAGCAAGAGTGAGTCCATGTCGAACTCAGCAAATATATCATAGGGTTCATGAGGCTCAAAAGGTTTGACACGAGTTTACTGCGATAGCTTTTATTAAGTCATCTTTTAGCAATTGAGTAGCAACAAGTTTACCATAAGCCCAAATAACCTCATGATCATGTATACGAGAATAATGTATAGCAAGAAACAATAATCATTAGTGAACATCAATATCATCAGTGTTATCATTATCATCAGTGTTCATCATTTATTCTGTAAGGGTCCAAGGTCACTCGTGACCGTGAGCACGGCTGTTATAACAGTTTTACACTCTGCAGAGGTTGTACACTTTCACTGCGAGTCATGTTTACCCATATGCCCGGGATCGCGACTCCCAAAACACTTCCAAGGTGAGCAGGCAGGGAAACACTATGAAGCCTTTCAAAGGTTCGTCTAACAAGTTAGGGCCATTAGATTTCACTCGGCAAACAGATGTAGAGCCCCCTTCCTGATGGCACAATAACACGCAGCCTATACACATGAGGACAGAGGCCGCACTATACCCGATTCGTCAAGCCATTCTTACGCCATAAAGGAATACCTCTAACAAGCTAGAAAAAGTCCTCATACTGAGCTAAAGCCAGAGCCATTTTAGCCTTCACAGTTGTACTGTAAATCCCGGATTTTCGCTTACAGATAAGTCCTTATGGAGAGAAACTAGAGCACCATAAAAACAACCAAATATGCTCTAGCCCTCTTGAGCCATGTTTCTATAAATCATCTTTTAAACGTTTATTGCATATACCATTAGTCAAGTTACAGATCATGGTTATTTATCTTGAGCGCTAGCATAATACTACCCAATGCAATGTTCCATAGGTGTCAAGGTACAAGATACAAAAACTAGGATATCCTTAAGGGTAACAAGGTAGACACATGCACATGAATTAAGTATATTAAAGGTGAATAGGAAACAAGGATAATCCCATGTTATACTTGCCTTAAATCAAGATCCTTCTTCTGATCCAAATCTTCAATTAATAGCTTCTTGAATCTCCACGTAAATCTCACCGACTGGACTTGATCAATAAATCACCACACACACATCGAGCAATCATACACGAAGCAAACAATGAATAATAATTAGAACAGTACACCAACACAAGTGAAACAAGTAAAAAGGTTTTAAAGATGTTCTACGCATTGCTACGAACACACAGGCGCGAAAAACACACTAATTGGAGCTACGGTGAAAGAAACGACTACCGAAAGATTTTGTTATATAAAACGGAAAATTATAGGTTTCATTTGTTTTAGCTATATAAAATCATATATCTAGGATAAAATACTTTTTATAGATATTCAAAAGTGACTTAGGCTAAATTATATTTAAACTTAGAAAACTAAAGGAGAAATCAATAATATTTTATTTATAAATCTAGTTGCACAGTTATTAATCAAGTTAGATCTAAACTATGAAATTCCAGAGATTTTGATAAAGAAAACATTAATACTTGTACGTAGTTCATGTTGTTATAAATCCATTGCAATTTGAACGGACTAATTCAGAATTAAAACAATGAATTAAATGAGATTTTCTTTAGTAAAATAATAGATTAAATCTAACATCGAATCTTAAAGGTAGAAAACCTAACCAACAGTAGCACTAACAGTATAAAAAGTTTGTAAAACTCTTCTACACGTTACTACGATCACATAGACGTAAAGATCGCGAAATTTGGATTTAAAACGTAAAAGTTATGAGTTTTCTAAGATTTCCTATAGATAAATAATTACTTTAATATAAACTCAAAAATAAATTATCTCAAACCTATTGTACAGTTCTATCATCATGTAGAGCTCGCAAATATGAACCTAACGCAATTTGAATGGACCAAATCGGAGTTAAAACAAAGATTCTACGACTAAAACAAATTAAATGGCAAAACTGTAAATATCAGAAAGCGTATTTTTCTTTTCCGAAACGAATTACGTTTTCATTTAATCAAAACGTATTTTCCGGTTTACGCTTTGGACCGCGGGTTCGATAACACAAAAGTTTAGGGTCTCTTTTACAAAAGTTCACGCGAACCGGTATCATTAAATAAGATCCGTCCGATTCAAAACGGACGGCCGAGATCGGATCGGGGAGAGAGAAAGAGAGCGGCCGGCGGCGCTCCGGCCGGTTTTTGGCCCGGCGGCGACCCTTTCACGGCGGCGCCATGGCCGGGAATCGCCAAAGCTCGATTCCGGGCACCATTCAACGAAGGGGAAGCACCGGGAGAAAGACCGAAGCATGGCGAACTCACCAAGGGCGAAATCTAGGGCGTAAGATGGATGGAGGCGACGGTGTGCTCGGGATGGCGGACGGTGGCGGCGAGGTAGGGTGGGATCTTGCGGTGGCGATGTTCTCAAGGCTACAACAGCTCCTAAAGGGTAGGATGGGGGCGGAGAGGTGGGGGGCTCAGCTTTTATAGCCCAAAGCGGCGCTAAGTAAGTAAGGAGGAGGATTTGGAGAAGGATTCACCGACGATAAGAAAGGAAAGAGAGATTCCGGCGGCGGCTTGGGGAAGGAGATGGTCTGACAGGTGGGGCCGCGGTGTCAGCGACGCTGGAAGCGGGGAAACGTAGCGCGCGCGACTTGGGCCGGCGGCCGCGGTTGCTGGGCTCGGCCCAAGAAGGAGAATGCGGGCGCGGGAAAAAAAAGAGAGGATACGGGCCGCCGCTGCAGGCCGAAGTGATGGACTGCGGGAGGAAAGCGGCCCGAGAGAAGAAAAAATCCTTTTCTTTTTCTTTTTTCTAATTTTTCAAAGCCATTTTTTAAAAGATTTTTAAATCCAATTTGAATTTGACTAAAACCACTCAACACAAAATTTCAAATGCAGCAGCATGAATGCTCAATCATGTTTCTACCCTTATATTTGATTTTTAAATTTATAAAAATTATTATCATTCTAAGTTTGCATGCTCACAAAAATATACAAAAATCATATTTCTCCTATTTTTCTTCTTTTCAAAATTTTAGGGTGTTACAAAACCCCTGTACTTGCTTGCATTGAAGCCATTGCTTCCCTAAGACTGTGATAACTGTTCTTCAGACATGAGTTATTAAGAATTTAAGAGCAACTTTTCTATCTTATTCTTGTTATTGTAATTCATCAGTACGGCCAATCTTATTCTGTTTCAAGAATTAGAGCTGAAACATTGGTAATTTTGCCTGAAAAACTACTAATAATTTGCTGATTTTATCTTCTCATTAAACTCATTGAAAATTGTGCAAATATGACAGAAAATAGCTGGATATAAGACTTTCCTCAAGGAAATGGATAAGCTTCCAATATGTGAAACCCTTGCTATTTATTTCATGGCGAATCACCACGCTCTTCCGGCAATGATGTTTCATCTCCTTAGGAGATGCAGCTGTATCAAGAAATTGAAATTATTTCTTGATCCGTGTGGTCCACCGAAGGTACTTCTAATCTTTTAGCTTTGTGTGTGACTATATATATATATATATATATATATATATATATATATATATATATATATATATATATATATATATATATATATATATATATATATATATATATATATATATATATATATATATATATATATATATATATATTTCGGATTGTGTGATCTCTGCTATCAAGGAATTTAGCTATAGATCTGCACTCACAGTATATCAGGAACTAATATTTTATCACAATGGCAAGGCTTTCTCATGGTCAAATCAAAAAATGATTTCGTATCATGTCACTTTTACTGTTTGACATGAAGATAAGTATGAACTAATAAGTTAGAAGTCGTTTGTTATAAAATATGTAGTTATTATATAATACAGCTCTACATGTCAAGTTAGAAATCGTTTGTTATAAAATATATAGTTATTATATAATACAGCTCTACATGTCTCCAGCTGTACATGATGGAAAAGGAAATTCGTTTAGCAGCTCAATCATATGCAATGCCACAACACATCAGCTAATTAACTAACAGCTTTTTTCCTCAAAACAAATGCAATTGGTTGGTCCAGTCGACACAAGCGAGGCGAGTAAGAAGGGGCAGCTGATTCGCAATAGTTAGTCTAGTCGATACAGGTTCCACGTAAGAAAGTTTGTTTCACGTAGGAAACTAAGAACTTAATTAACCCAAACCCAAAACAGTAGTGGGTACCAATACATATATATGATAGAAGATAGCTAGGGGATTTGGACATCATATTGCTGTGTCGGTGTTGCATAGGCTTGTAAACCTGAAATATTTACACATGCTATATCACATACATTCATGTTGAGAACTGGGTCGGGTGCTCCCCTCCCAAATGGCAAACATTAACATTGTTTCTTCGAGACATGTCCTGTCCGCTAATATGTTTTTTTTTACTTATTTTCAGGTGACATCTTGTTCTGTGTCAGGCTGTCCTTGTCTTCTGCCAGAGAATTACAGACTTGGATGGCATCGCATTTGATTCACTTGAAGAGATTGGAATCAAATCCTTTACAGGTTCAGATGAACAGGAGGAATTTATGAAATTGTTGCTGTCTAGATGCAACACTGTAACCCTTAAAAGGGTGGACATCACGGTACCACTTGCCCCTGTTTCTTCGGAGATCATGGAGGTTGTTGAAAGGATCCGCAGCATGTGCCATCCTAACAGCAAGATCCAATTTAACGTGCATGCCAAGCCATTGGCCTCCTAATATAGAGGACGCTCACGCAATAGCCCGTGAAGATCACAAATTTGCTGCAATTTTATGTTTGTTTGGTCCTGTGTATTCAAAATTGTGGAAGGGAGTATATAACTAACATTTTGGTACTAAAACAGAGCCATATCAGCTCAGGTTTTCTCAGCTCACACCACAAGGTTAGAAATTAATCTGAAATTTGCTTGTTTTTTTTAGATAAAGGATAGTATTTCATACCCGGCTTCATCTACCAACAGGTAGAATCAGACCAATTATTACAAAGCTGAGGCCATAGACCAGAAAAACGAAAGAGAAAATAAACTAGGAGCTCTAGAAGTCATCCACGGCATTCCGGCTTGCTACAAGACAAGAATACACCGCCAAATGCACGGCAACAGCGCTAAGAAATTCGGGAGAAAACTATGCTGGCACCAACACTAACAACCAAAGAGGAATCTTCCAAGAGCGACGTCTTCAACAAGAGCATGACATACGAAGATGCCATCATCGCCCGACCAGGAAGACTGGTCTTGGATTTTCACCCCGAAAGATCTCTATGGCGCCCTATGTTGGAGAGAAGTGACGACGCCTCCAACGAGGAAGTGGCACCCACGGGTGTCACCGTCATGAAACATAGCAGCTGTCTCACCGAAATCCATGCCGTTACGCTAGTGACCATCGAGGAAGACCGCCACCAGATCCGTAACAATGGAGTTCTTGGGAAGTGCACCACCAGCAAGCAGATACGGCCTCAATCGGAGGCGGCGCCAGACAGCCACCACACCTCCACTAGGGCCATCCGCACCTCCATGCGCAGCAGCGCCCCGGAGCCCCAGAACCGGCAGGGGTACCAGATCCATCGCCCAAAGCCCAGATACGGCCATCGTCGGGAGCGGCGCTGGACGGCCACCGCCCGCTCAGTCACCCATGCCTTGAAGCCTCAGGTCCGGCCTCACACCGTCAGTCTCCAGGTCTCCTCCGCCTCTGCTCCCTCCGCTCACACCTCCTCCTCCTCTGCCAGCCAGATCCAGCCGCCGGAACGGCATCGGATGTGCAGATCTAGCCCAGAGAGGACTGGATCTGACCTTCGGAGGATCGAATCCGCCGTCCCCATCGTCACGAGGCTCCTCAGCCGCACAGTCTGGTCGCCGGAGAACCGAAGCCTTCGGCCCGCCGTTGGCCGGCCGCCGCCGCCCAGACCGCCGTCTCCACGGCCGTCAACACGCCCATGGATCGCTAGAACCGATGAAGAAGCGCCCACGCCACCACTTCATCGCCACAGCTCGAAAGGGCCCCGCCGCCACCATCACGGCAGCCCGCACAGCCTTGCTGGCGGCCCACTCCGGCGACGGCGAGACGAGAGAGGGAGGGGGTTGGAGGCGGCGCGGCGGGGGCGGAGCCACCCGAGTCACCCGCGCGGGGGGCTTGTTTTAGTCTGGTATATAGGAACCCGAGATTGTTGAAATTCTGGGGTTTTAAGATAAACCAATGCGCAAGGTTCACTTTTGATTTTTATTATCTGGTGACCTGGTGTGTCGTAAAACAATGCTTTTATGTTTTGGCTAACTTTGGTTCGAATGTTGAACTGAAAGTTCCAATGAAGAGCAATCTTACCCCGAATTCTGATAGGGAACCAGCAAAGATGGAATTATGATTGAAATTGCTAGACTTTTAATTATTTGGACGAGCTCTTTTACGATGGTTGGGAAAGTACCATGGTACCTCCTGGTACTTTTGTTTTTCCTATTTTTTGGACATTTAGTTGTGAAAGATTATTTATAAAAAAATATTTTCTGTTGTTTAGGGCATAATGGTTATTGACCTTTTTGCCTTATAACGCTAGCTGCTAGGGACGAGGTGTCCTACCGCTCGGCGTAGATGCAGCCGCCGTAGCGTGCCAGCATCCGTACGCTCGCCCCGGCAACCCCGCCGCCGCAGCCTCATTATGCTCGCCCCAACAATGCAACAACTGCCAGCAGCTGCAGAAATTTTTGTTGCTGGTAGTTTTTGGTGGCCAGACTTCCCAGGATGCGTATGCTTCATCTTTATAGCGTTCCTGGCGGAGCATTGCAAGTGTGTGGGGGCTGGGGGCGGGCATTACGTCGTGGCGCGTCGGCTGCTGCGCCACCATGCGGCCGCCGGAGCATGCACTGATGTGCGTGCTGGCAGCAGGGAAAGCGTTAGGGGTGGGGGACCCGTCCGGTGGTGTTATGGCAAGGCGGATGCGGACGGCGAGCCTGCGGTCAGTAGGATGAGATGAGAGGCTGGAGCGGTTGCGGCAGCGGCGCAAGCAGTGGCCGTCGGCGCAGCAGCGGCGGACCAGGAGCTCCGAGCAAGCGCGACGGGACAACCAGAGATTGCCGTCCAAGAACAGATGGATATTATGGAATTACCCATAACCGAAAAAATTAAGTAAAACAAAATTTTGGGAACTGGCCTTCAAATTTTGGTACTGGTCCTACCTACTTTGGTACTATCCCCACCATTTTAGTAGTACTGAGTACTTTAACATAGGTATCTGGCTCTATGGATGATTCATATTTTTTCCAACCATTGTAAAATTTCTCTATTTGGACAGGTTAATCTTTGTCATTGCCAATTCTAAAGCAATGAAGAACTTGAACTGAATTCTGATAGTGAACCAACAAAGGTGGAATTATGATTGAAGTTGATAGAGTTTTATTTGGACAGGTTAACCTTTGTCTGTGCCAATTCTAAAGCAACGAAGAACTTGAAACTGGTGAAATGTAAAATGCAAAGCTCGAGTACCTCTTGCTCATTATGGCATGATTATTAGAGATGGGAGGCCAGGACATAGTGTCCATGTTATTAGAGAGGTTCTTATTGTACCTGGAAGCTTGTACAAATTAAAATTGGTACTATGAAAATGGTAAAACATGTTTTAACCTTTTTCTGTTTGCATGTTAATGTACTAGATGAGCAATCTTTGATTTAAAAAAACCGGTAATGCTACGATTAGAGCGCCTGGACACCGGGAGTCCCTTCGAATGCTAAGTGGCCTTACATTGTCCACGTATTGTATCTACCACACGTAAAAAAAGATACCTCCCTCTCAGGTGGCTACTCAGGCTTATCCTCTTCCATTCCATCTCATCTCTCTCTTCTCCATGTCTCCGTGAAATCACAGAGCATTGCTGTTGCCTCCTTCCTCCACCCAAGCCAACCACACCGCCTCCTTCCTCAGTTCGCACAACGTCTCCCCAGTCACCGACGAGATGGCTCGCTACTACAGGCTGCCACCGCTGCCCCTAGCCGATGGTTGTTGGGCGTATGTGCCGGGGCGCCTCGGGTCATCCCTGGTCAGACCAAGGGCACCCATGAGCATGGTCGGTGCTGGTGGTTCTCGCGCGCTGCCGCTCGTCGCGGGTTCCCACCCCGATGGCCGCAATCGACCGTCCCTAGCCTCCCCTTCCCTATATTACAAATGTATGTTTCAAGTGTTTCAGATGTTTTAAGTGGTATGTTACGAATGTTTTATATGGATGTTACAAAAGCAGATCCGGATGTTGCACATGTTGCAAGTATTTCATAGGTACGTTACACGTGTCTGTTCAAAATGTTTCATCTGTTTTTTAGTCTTATGTTGCAACAAGTGTTTTTATGTTGCAAGTTGCAAGTGTTTTATCTGTATGTTGCATATGGTTCACACATACGTTGCAAGTGTTTATCTGGATATTGCGTATGTTTGCAATGATTTTCAAGTATTTAAGACGTATGTTTTAAGTATTTCATTTGTCTTATTTTGTTTGTTGCAAGTGTTGCATATAGGATGCGTGTGAGAAACAATAGGGGCACGAGTGGTCCGTGTGCGGGCCTCGCGTGCGAAACGTAGGCACGAGCGGGTGATGTTCGGGTAGCGCAGGCCTCCGCATGGACACACGAAAGGGACTGCCGTCGCGGGCGTCCGGACACTACCAGTGAAAAAAAGAAGATGAATTCACGAGTTTGGTTTGCTCCACGTTCGAAGGCGGTCCCTCTCGCTGCATATGCTCCGAACCAGTCGAGCACGGATAAGCCCAACTGCGCAAATGGGCTTCCCGCATGCCACGTGCGCCGCTCCGGCTGGGCCACGTCCATGCCCGCTAGCAGACCCTGAAACCATTATCCGCGCTCTTCCCCCGCGGGCCGTGCCACAAAAATATTAAAAGGGCCGGCCAGCTTGATGGAAGAGGTTTTAAAAAGGCACAAAAATGATTTACAAATTTTAAATTGGAGGTACATCGGACGTGATCCAGTCCTCACGCCACATGTTTGATCCAGCATGACAGGTTTATTGGCAATTTTGTAAGAAATAATGGGTCCGTGTGTCAATTTTTTCAAAGATTTTGGGTGGATGGAATTTAATTTGAGCGTTTGCCACTGGTTATATGTTGGCAAAAGTCTAGCTAGCATAAGTCCATTTGGTGCACGACGGATATTCTCCCTGTTTATATGGCTGAAAAGCCATGGCTGAAAGTACTGTTTGCTGATTTGTTATAAGAGAAAAACATTGTTCGTTGACTGAAAAAGTAAGGCTTATAAGACAAGCGAACATGGTTATTATTGATCATCGTCTCAAAATATGCACTCGTAGATGTTAAAAATTTCAATTCTCATGTATCTCAAATGATGCCTGATTTTTATGTCGTTGTTCAGTCAACATACAATTATATCATTGTCTGACTATAGAAAAGAACGTGAATTGTTGCCTGTGGCTATAAGTTGCCTTTTAATTATACTGGTTGGCCAAAGGATGCTAGATCAGTTGGTCTAGCACTCCGGCGGCACCCCTCAGATCCGGGGTTCGACTCCCAGTGGGAGCGAATTTCGGTTGAGGGTAAAAAACCTCCCTCGCTGGTCCCGTGTGCCAAAGCACTAGTGTGACGGCCCGTTTCCGGCCTGCGGCGACGGTCTGCGGACCGGCCCAGGTGACGGGGCCCACGGTCTCCTGTCCTAGTGTCAGGGCGGGGCCAGGGTTCGGGGGGTTTCTCGGTCCGGGCTACTGAGAAGCTTCTTCTTAAGTGGAATGCCGTGAGGGAGGTCTTTCCCCTACCGGGCCGAGTTTTTTTATTATACTGGTTGATTGTGTAAGATTGTTGCTTAAAAATTCTTTAAAACTAGAAGGACAGCCCGCGTGTTGCTGCGAGAATCACTAGTACTACTTATATTTACTAATATGATTAAATAAATATCATAATACATCTTAGTGGATGATTTTTAGCATTCTGACGTGGACAACTAAATATATGTTAGTCAATGATATGGTTTGCTAATATGAATAGCTTGAATGGAGACATAATGACATATGCTAGTTGGATGTTTTAGTGGATATTGATGTGAATACTTTGCATTGAGAGATAGCTGAATGTGCTAGTGGGATGTTCTAGTGGATGCTGATATGGACACTTTGCATGGCAAGATAAATTGCTAGTAGGGTTTATCTTTATAGGAGATATAAATTCAAGCACCTGGAATATAGTAACTCTCTAAATATTTAGGCACATGACTTTTAGGGCAAGTGCATAGTGTTCCATAGATGGTCTAGTGCAGTACCACATAATCATGAGACAATCAAACAGTCAACATATACAATTGGGTTGTCTTTTAAATTATCTTATAATAATTTAATTATGCATAATTTGTACAATTAACAAAGGAAATTTGTAAGTTCCACAACAATATTAAATTGTATAATGGTGAGATATTTGTCTTATAGTCTTTTGCTTATGAGATGGTTCCTTCACGAAACAACCACCTCTTTCTCTCACCTTATTCCTCTCTTCTCTACACCATCAAAATTTCATGTGACATTACAAGAGACAACCTTTAAGACCGTTGACATGTATGTATCTGCCCTTAGGGCACCCACAATATGTTAAATATGTGATGTTAAACATTTGTTACTACTACAGGAATAGACCATAAACATTGTGCAACCGCACCGCAAGAATTAAGATGCGTCCATAAGAAATAAAATGACATTTCTCTCTCTCTCTCTCTCTCATCTATCGTGTTCCTTCACACGAGCAACGATTGGTGTTGGCGCCATTGCAAGGAGCTAACCGAAAGGGTAAGGTGCGTCCATAAGACATAAAATAGCATTTCTTTGTCCCCCCCTCTCTCTCGTCTATCGTGTTCCTTCGCATGACCGGGCGTTGGTGTTGGTACCATCGCAAGGAGGTCACCGAAAGGGTAGAAGAGGCAGAGTGAAGTCCTCTTGAGTCACCTTGAGCACCGCCACCCACAACAGTTGCAGAACAATAGGTCTAGGAGTTCCGGTTGCCGTGGCAGTAACAAGAACGGTTGGAGCCACGAGCTGGAGGACGAGACATGCGGCCTCTTTGAAAGGTCCTTGTTTGGTTTTGGTAATTAAGTGACAACCTTAGGTGAACTAATTGTGTTTAATATGAGATACACATGAGATTAGTCCACATATGATGGTGTCATAGAGGAGCTCATTGCATATGAGACATGACATAGAGTCATGTGGCCAAGGTGGTGAAGATCAAGATGAGGCTTGGCTCGACGAACTAGTTGCAAGTGTGAAGGAAAAGTCAGAGGCTTTGGAGCAATGGACAGTGAGATGGTGAAGCTTGAGCAAGACTTGGCACCGATGGACCGACGCAACGGTGAAGAGCAAGTGAGGTCAAGATCGATGGACCAATGTCACATGATGATATGAAGTGGATCATATCATTTGTGATATGGTTGGTGCATGTGTTGCATCAACGTCAGAGGAGATGGAGTGGAATGCGCAAGGCAAAAGTATAACCTAGGGCATTTCTATTTCACCGGTCATAGGTGTGTAGAGAAGTTGATGACCGGGTTTAGAATAGATGGTCATACTATCAAGAGGGGCAAACTTGTTTGCATATCGGTCATCTAGTGCCACTTGAGCGATCTAACTTTGCATACGTGTTAGGATCGAGTGGCAAGGCAAGTTGAGTGCTTAACTCCTTGGAGAAAATGATTGTGAAAATGCTAACACACATGCACAAGGTGGTGATCACTTGTTGGTGTTGGCACATATGCGAAGGCGATGGAGTTTCAGACGTTTTCGAGGAGATGAAACGCTTATTTTCTATTGCGCCGAAGGTTGGAAGAAATGGCGAAGTCGCAAAATCATTTGGTGCAGAAAAAGGAGCGACGGACGCTGGCTCCTGCAGCGACAGACGCTGAGGGCCGCGTCTGTCCAATTCACTGCGTAGTCGTGCGAGTTTGCACGCGATAGACGCGCTGCTAGGGCAGCGACGGACGCTGAGTCTGAGTCTGTCGGGCAACCCTAGCTCGGCCAGCTGCAGCGAATGAGATAGATGCAGGGGTGGTCACGTGACGGACGCTGGTGTCAGCGTCTGTCGCGTGTGGCGTCAGCCAGGCTGCGAGCCACGGCAGTGACAGACGCTGGGCCACGTCTGTCGTGTCTATCGCGGTTGAGCGCGGCGCGGGAGCTCTCTGTGCCGCGTCTATCACGTGACGGACGCTGAGGCCGCGAAGCGTCGGATGCGTCTGACGCTGGAGAATTTGACCGTTGGAGTTTTGGCGTGTGGTGACACGTGGAAGCCGTAGGAGCGACGGACGTGCCTGTAGCGTCTATCGGCTTGGCGACAGACGCATCTGTCACCCTCGAAATTTGTCCAGTGAGGTTTCCAACGGCTCTATTTATTTGTGGAGCTATAAATAAAAGTGGTGACCGGCCTTGGCTAGTGCTGAGCACCCTTGGGACTTAGTGTCCTTACTTGCGGAGTGCTTGGAGAGCCTCTAACTCACTTGAGTTTGATAGTGATCATCCGATCGAGTGAGTGATTCTAGTGCGTTGCATCATGAGGATTACATCGAGTGGCACTAGGTGATCGTGTTGCAAGCCGGTGGTGCTTGTTACTCTTAGAGTTTGCCACCTCCTAGATGGCTTGGTGTCTTAAGACTCCGTTGAAGCACGCGTGGAGATTGTGCGTGGCTCCGGAGGAGGACTTGTGAGGGGGATTGTGCTCACCCTATGGGGATCGCGAAGAGCAACTCTAGTAAAGCTCGTGGCTTGGAGGATCCCCATCTTGAGAGTGGATGTGCGACGCCCGCTGAGGGTTTGACTCTTGATAGTCAATTAGCTCGTGATCCATCAAGTGGGTGTATCGCCACAACGGAGACTAGCTTGGTGGCAACCAAGTGAACCTCGGTGAAAAACCGCCGTATCAACCTTGTGTACATCTTCTCGGTGGTTTGCTTTCGATTCACAAGCTTGTATTTACATTCATATACTTGTGCTTGTGTAGTTGCTCTTGTAACTAGTTTGCTTGTGTAGCTAACTAGTTATCTTCTTGCTTGTGTAGCTAGAAGTTGTTTCCTTATCTTACTTAGTTTGTGTAGCTAAGTAAGTTGAGTTCTTGGTTTAGCTTGTGTAGCGTTAATCTTAAGCTTTGCTAGTGAGCTTAGTTGGCTTTGTGCTTTTGCTTACTAGTTATGTAGGAGCTCCCCCGTGGTTGCTAAAGTACTAGTGCATAAGGATGAAAACAGAACGGAAATATCTCGAACTGACCGCTTTCGTTTTCTATATTATGGTTCCGTTTTTAAACATAAAAAATTGTCAGTTTCCATTGGTTTCACAACCATTTTCAACCATTTTTTGTATTCTTTAATTGCTAAAATGTAGAAATGTACCGAACAAACCGATTTCGTTTTTTATTTTGTAAGTCCGTTTTCGACCGTTTTCGACCGTTTTCATCCTTACTAGTGCATATGTTTATGTGACATTGCTCTAGAATTAATTAGGAGAGCTCTTGCTAAGGAAATCACCTTAGTTGCTTTTTAGAATCTTTGTTAGGTGCTTGTGAACTTAGATAGAGGGGGTGTAGTCTTGGCTAGACCGATAGTTTTAATTCTGCATTTGTTTCAATTAGCCGACACGATTAATTTTAGAACGGACTATTCACCCCCCTCTAGTCCACCATCTCGACCGTTCACTCTTCCCTACCCCCTCCTAATTCCACGCTTAGCTCCGGATGTCGGGCACCCTTTTCATCACCGCCGCTCCCCACGGCCAGTTGGCGGTGCTTGCTCGTCTATGACACCCATGTGTAGGTGGAGGTCGCCCAATCCCATGCACATGGCTTCGATTTAGCAGGAGAACTCGAATCAAGAGATGCTAGCTTCGATTCTGACTATTGTTAGTTGTGTGCTAGGGAGATCTGATTGGATTTGCAACCTTACAGCCATGGACGAGAATGAGTTTAGGAGAGAGGTGGAAGGGATATGAGAGGCTGCCTGGGCCTGGTGGTGACGGTTGGGAGTTGCTTTTAAATTTTATCGAAGTATGGGTCACATTTAAGGGCCAGTTTGGTAGAGCTTCTCTGCTCTACATTTTCTATGAAAGATAATTTTCTGTGAGAAATGATTCTCTGACTGAAATTGGTTCTCTATGATTTTCTAAGATAAACTCTATGCATACAGTGATTCTAGGCGCGGAGTGAATCAGGAGAAACTATTTTTTTCAGCTCATAGCCTCCTAGTTCAATTCGAAGAATCACTTCACAAAATCAGCAAATAATCACTTATTAGTAAAAAATTATGTGACACATGTATTCAGCCCGGAAGCTGCATATGTACCGTATAAATTTAAATTGGCCACTAGGTGACAACTATTGTGCATTTATGCAGGCCCATCTTAAAGTGAACTTTTCGTTTGCAAATTGCTATTTTCTAGGGTCGTCGTCACTCGTGACCTTTAGAAGAAAAAAATACTTTCCTGGGCCACATGTTTTTTTGTTGGACATGTATGCATGGCCTACCACATAGGAGAAACTGCTGAAAAAAATCGATTTGTATGGAGAGAAAAAAATCAATTATAAAAAAGGAGAAAAGTTTTCTTATCAATAGAAAAGTATTTGTATATGTATCCATGTACATACAGTGTAACTTTCTTTTATTGGTGCATACAGTGTAAGTTTGGCAAAAGAAGGGGAGAAACAAAGTAAAAAGTACTCCCTTGTGCTTAAAAATATATAATTTTTATTTTCGAAAAGTCAAACAATTTAAAGCTCAATCAAAGTTATATAAAATAATGGGTTCATTAAATTAATTATAAAATATTTTCTAGCAAATCTAGTTGGAGACATAAATATTAATATTATTCACATAAATTTAGTGAAAAGCTACTTTGCGTGACACAAATTCTATAATTGTATTTTTTTAGAAAATGCTATAGTTGCATTTTTTTAGACTAGCACTCATAACAAGATTTCTCAAGTCCACGAACAACTAAGATAGATTATATCACAAGGATAAAGATCATGTCTCATGACATACTCCCTCCGTTCCTAAATATTTGTCGCTTTACGCTTCCCGAGAAACAACTTTAATTAAATATATATTAAAAATATTAATATTTATGGTATATAATTAGTATTATTGAAAAGATCTTTGAATCTAGTTTTTTAATAAATTTATTTGAAGATACAAATGTTGCACGCATTTTCTACACGTCGAGTCAAACTTGCGGGCACAAAAACCAGAAACGACACTTAATTAGGGACAGAGAGTACATCCATAGCACAAAGTCTCATCCCTCACACACATGATCCAAATATGAAATTCAAATAATCTGTCACATCCATCATGATACATCAATAAGGCTCACATCTCATAACTAAAACTAAAGCTGCAGTACATATTTCCAAATACAAATGATCAACACAATGAAACACTCTGACGGAGGGAGTACAAACTTTTTTTATAAGTATATTTTACTCCTAAATTCAAACATTAACCATGCCTTCCGAAGCCAACAGGTCTTTGAGGAACTCGAGGAAAGCTGCACGCGACGGCCCCCCTTCCGCCAGCGCCTCGGCCGCTCGGTCCCTCGCCGCCGCCGCGCGCTCCCTGAGCGCCCGCGCGCCGTCGGAGTCCTCCATCACCCACCTCACCTTCGCCTCCACCTCTTCAGCCGTCACCACGTCGTCGTCGTCCCTCCTCCTCATCTCCACCCCTAGCTTCATCTCCTCCACGATCCGCACCTTGTTCATCTTCTGCTCCGCGTACAGCGGCCAGCACAGCAGCGGCAGCCCCGCCACGACGCCCTCCAGCGTCGAGTTCCACCCGCAGTGCGTCACGAACGCGCCGGCCGCCCTGTGGCGCAGCACGTCCACCTGCGGCGCCCAGTTCTTGACGACGAACCCCCTGTCCTCGGTGCGCTCCTGTAAACCGGCCGGGAGGAGCGCGCTGATGTCGTCAGCGGCGCCGGGACCGGGAGGGCCTCGCACGACCCAGAGGAACCTCTGCCCGGACCTCTCCAGACCGACGGCGATCTCCTCCAGCTGCTTCTTTGGGAACACGCCCATGCTCCCGAAGCAGAGGAACACGACGCTGCGGTCCGGCTGCGCGTCCAGCCAGCGGAGGCAGTCGTGGTTCGTGTCCGTGTCGCCGCCGGGCGAGACCAGCGGCCCGACGCAGTAGACCGGCGGCGTGGGGCGGTCCGGCACGCACAGCCCGTCCCTGAGCGCCCGCATCGCGCGCGGCTCCAGCGACTCGAAGGAGTTGATGAGGATCCCGCGGGCCTCCGGCATCCGGGCAGCCACGCCGATGATGCCCTTGCACGCCTCGCCGTCGTCCGCCAGCCCCTGCGCCAGGTCCGCGACTCTCAGCGGAGGAACGCCCGGGAACGACACGACAGCGGACTCGCCGAGCGCCGCGAAGCTCGTGCCCACGCTGGCCCGCATGGCGGGGAGGCCGAGGAAGCAGGCGAGGCCGGCGGCGCCCGAGGGGAAGAAAAAGTAGGCGGGCAGGCCAAGCTCGGCCGCAACGTCGACCGCGTCGGCGCAGAACATGTCGAGGACGATCGCCTGCACGCGGCGCGACGCCGACAGCGCGCGGAGGAAGTCGCGGAGCGGCGCGTTCGTGGCGCGGAGGAAGCGGAGAATCCGGGCCAAGGGGTCGTCAGGCTCGGCGTCGTCGCCAGACTCGCCGCCGTCGGAGAGCGGGGCCGGCGGGGGGAGCACGTGCAAGGCGACGGAGGTGTTGGAGGCCTTGGCGCGCGCGACCGTGGCGGCAAAGTCGTTCGCGTAGACGGGCGGCTCGAAGACCACGATGGCCACGTCGACCTGCTGCTCTCCGGCGTGGAGGAGGAACGCCTTGGCCAGCTCGAGCATCGGCGCGAGATGGCCGACGCCGACGCCCGGGTACAGCACCACCGTCTTCTTCTCCATGGCTCGGCTGACGACGACTCAGGCTGTGTTTAGATAAAAAAAAGAGCGAAAAATTTTGGCATAGTAACTGTCTTCATTAAATGTAGATAAAAAAAATTACACAGTTTTGTTTGTAAATGTCGAGATGAATCTTTTGAGTCTAGTTAGTCCATGGTTAGATAAATTTTGTCAAATAACAACGAAAAGTGCTACAGGAACTTTCCCCTAAAAAATTTCACATCTAAACACGTCCTCAGGCTGTGTTTAGGTGCTGCTGTAATTTTTTTTGAAGTACAATAACTCTTTCGTTTATATTTGACTGCTGTAAATTTTTTAGAAATATAGTAACTCTTTCGTTTATATTTGATAATTAGTGTCCAATCATGGATTAATTAGGTTCGAAAGATTCGTCTCGTGATTTACAACAAAACTATGTAATTAGTTATTTTTTTACCTATATTTAATGCTCTATGCATGTGTCTAAAGATTAGATGTAACGAAAAATCTAAAATTTTTGGAATTTCGAAGTATCTAAACACACCCTCAACTGCTTGCTGCGCACCAGCACATCCCTCCAAAGCAACAAAAAAGATAAGCTCCGTGCAATAGATAAGCTCCAACTCCAATCAGCAATAAAAAGCTGCATATTCTAGCCCTTGTTTAGATTGAAGATTTTTTCAACCTGATGAATAGTATCACTTTCGTCTTATTTGACAAATATTGTCCAATCGTAGACCAACTAGGCTCAAAAGATTCATCTCGTGATTTTGAACTAAACTGTGTAATTAGATATTTTTTACCTACATTTAGTACTCCATGCAAGCGGCTAAAAATTGATGTGATGGAGAGAGAGTGAAAAAACTTGGAATTTTGAGGTGATCTAAACATGGGCAGTATGGGAGAAGGCAGTCAAATATCAAATGAATGTGGCAAATCAGAGAGAGATGGGAACCTGGCTGTGCGGCGCGGCATATTCTAGTACGTGAAGTGCTTTACCCGTGCCGTGAGGGAGCAGACGCCTCGAGGTTGCTCGTCCTCCTCCTGGATCTAAGAAGCGTAGCGCCGTTCTGGTACAAACCTGGCTGTGCGGCGCGGCTTTGACCACCGGACGTGTGCGCCGCCCCACGGCCCCGGTGGCACGACGGCTGGGCGCGGTGAGCGGTGGCGCCTCGCGGTGGCAGATCTGGCGGCTAGTGTGCCATGTGTGAGAGGAGGCGAAGGCCGGTGGAGACGACGTGCTAGCGGAGTGGCCTGTGGCGGCTGTGCTAGCTGTGGTATGCGGCCGTGCGGGTAGGAAGTGAGTAGCAGATAAGGTTAGGGTTGTTTGCGATTTATATACTCAGATGGTTGCAATTGGATCTTTAGACGGGTCTTATTGCTGGGTCACGCTGGCAGGCATACGAAGCGGGGCGGGGAACGGGGACGGGGACACGCTAACCATCTCCGCCCCCGCCATCCCCGACGGGGACGAGATCTCTACCGTATAAATCCCCATGTGGGATAATCTGTTCCCATTCCCGTCCCCTAATAAGAGAATTCCCACGGAGAATCGGGGATCGGGGCACATTGCCATCTTTAGTGAGAAGCGGTAAGAGAGGCACGAGCGGGTGCGCGGGCCTCCGCATGGACACACGAAAGGGACTGCAGTCGCGGGTGCACTAGCAGTGAAAAAAAATGAGCGACCTTTGAATTCACGAGTTTCGTTTGCTCCACGTTCGAAGGCAGTCCCCTTGCTGCATATGCTCCGGACCCGTCGTCCCTGCTGGCCTGGCCAGCGTGCACGGATAAGCCCACCAACTGCGCAAACAGGTTTCCTGCATGGACGTGGCCCAGCCGGAGCGGCACACGTGGCACAAAAATATTAAAAGGTTTTAAAAAGGAACAAAAATGGTTTACATCCACTTAAAAAAACAAAAATGATTTACAAATTTTAAAATGGAGGTGCATCGAACATGATCCAGTCCTCACGCCACATGTTTGATCCAGCAGGACAGGTTTATTGGCAATTTTGCAAGAAATAATGGGGTCCGTGTGTCAATTTTTTTCAAAGATTTTGAGAGGGTGTAATTTCATTTTAGCGTTTGCCACTAGTTATATGTTGGCAAAAGTCTAGCTAGCAAAAGTCCATTTGGCGCACGACGGATATTATTGATCATCGTTTCAAAATATGCACTCGTAGATGTTAAAAATTTCAATTCTCATGTATCTCAAATGATGCCTGATTTTTCTATCGTTGTTCAGTTAACATACAATTATATCATTGTCTGGCTATAGAAAAGAATGTGAATTGTTGCCTGTGGCTATAAGTTGCCCTTTTAATTATACTGGTTGATTGTGTAAGATTGTTGCTTAAAAATTCTTCAAAATTCAGGCACATGGAATATAGTAACTCTCTAAAAATTTAGGCACATGACTTTTAGGGCAAGTGCATAGTGTTCCATAAATGGTCTAATGCAATACTCCACATAATCATGCGACAATCAAACAGTAAACATATACAATGGGTTGTCTTCTAAATTATCTTATAGTGATTTAATTATCCATAATAGGAAATTTGTAAGTTTCACAACAATATTAAATTGTATAATGGTGAGATATTTGTCCACGTTTCCTATCCTACAGGTGCCTGAAAGTGAAAATGAACTAGCAGCAAGGGAGAAGGTGCTTAGTCATAAGGATGAAGATGAGTAGTAATTGTTGGATTCAGATTAGATGGATGATGTTCGTCGCCTGAAAATAAAGCAAAATTCAGGCGCTTGTGGTCTAACAACTCTCATATTTGTTTTATAGTCTTTTGCTTATGAGAAGGTTCTTTCACGAAACAACCACCTCTCTTTCTCTCACCTTATTCCTCTCTCCTCTACACCATCAAAATTTCATGTGGAATTACATGAGACAACCTTTAAGACGGTTGACATGAAGCAATGTATCTATCCTTAGGGCACCCACAATATGTTAAAAAGGTGATGTTAAACATTTGTTGCTACTATAGGAATAGACCATAAACATTGTGCAACCACACCGCAAGAATTAAGGTGCGTCCAATAGAAATAAAATGACATTTCTTTCTTTCTCTCTCTCATCTATTGTGTTCCGTCGCACGACCAACCATTGGTGTTGGCGCCATCGCAAGGAGCTGACCAAAAGGGTAAGGTGCGTCCATAACAAATAAAATAACATTTCTTCGTCCCCCCTCTATCATCTATCGTGTACCTTCGAATGACCGACCGTTGGTGTTGGCGCCATCGCAAGGAGGTCACTTGAAATGGTAGAAGAGGCAGAGTGAAGTCCTCTTGGAGTCACCTCAAGCACCGCCACCCACAACAGTTGCAGAACAATATAGGTCCAGGAGTTCCGGTTGCTGTGGCGGTAACAAGAATGGTTGGAGCCACGAGCTGAAGGACGAGACATGCAACCTCCTCCCTATCCCCCTCCTAACTCCATGCTTAGCTTCAAATGTCGGGCACCCTTTTCATCAACGTCGCTCCCCACAGCCGGTTGGCAGCGCTTGCTCGTCTGTGACCCCCATGTCCCATTCTGACTATTGTTAGTTGTGTGCTAGGGAGATATGGTTGAATTGGCAACCTTACAGCCATGGACGAGAATGAGTTTAGGAGAGAGGTGGAAGGGATATGACAGGCTGCCTCGGCCTGGTGGTGAAGGTTGAGAGTTGCTTCAAATTTTTATCAAAGCGTGGGTCACATCTAAGGGCTAGTTTGGTATTGCTTCTCTGCTCTATATTTTCTATGGAAGCCGATTCTATGAGAGAAGTGATTCTCTGACTGAAATTGATTCTCTATGATTTTCTACGATAAACTCTATGTATACAGTGATTCTGGGCGTGGAGTGAATCAGGAGAAACTACTTTTTTCCAGCTCCTAGCCTCCTAGTACAATTCAAAAAAATCATTTCACAGAATCAGCAAATAATCATTTATTAGTAAAAAATTATGTGACACCTGGATTCAGCCTGCAAGCTGCTCTGGGAGCTCTACCAAACTAGCATGCATAAGTACCATATAAATTTAAATTGGCCACCAGGTGACAACTATTGTGCATTTATGCGGGCCCCATCTTAAAGTGAACTTTTCGCTTGCACATTGCTATTTCCTAGGGTCGTCGTCACTCGTCACCTTAGTAGAAAAAAAATACTTTCCTGAGCCACATGTTTTTTGTTGGACATATATGCATGGCCTACCGCATAGGAGAAACTGTTGCCAAAAAAATCGATTTGTATGGAGAGAAAAAAAGCAATTATAAAAATGGAGAAAAAGTTTTCTTATCAATAGAAAAGTATTTGTATATGTATCCATGTACACACAGTGTAACTCTGTTTTATTGGTGCATTCAATATAAGTTGGGCAAAAGAAAGGGAGAAACTTAAGTAAAAAAACACTCCCTCGTGCTTAAAAATATATAATTTTTATTTTTAAAAAGTCAAACAATTTAAAGTTCAATCAAAGTTATATAAAAATGTAGTAACAGTATCATTAAATTAACTATAAAATATTTTTTATAGTAAACCTAGTTAGAGACATAAATGTTAATATTATTCACATAAATTTAGTTAAAAGCTACTTTGACCGACACAAATTCTATAATTGTATTTGTTTTAGGGAATGCTATAATTGCATTTTTTTTAGACTAGGACTCATCACAAGATTTATCAAGTCCCCAAACCACTAAGATAGATTATATCACAAGGCTAAAGATCATGTCTCATGACATACATCCATGGCACAAAGTCTCGTCCCTCACACACATGATACAAATATGAAATTCAACCGTCATGATACATCAATAAGGCTCACATCTCATAACTAACTAAAGCTGCAGTACATATTTCCAAATACAAATGATCAACACAATGAAGCACTCTGAAGGAGGGAGTACAAACTTTTTTATAAGTATATTTTACTCCTAAATTCAAACATTAACCATGCCTTCCGAAGCCAACAGGTCTTTGAGGAACTCGAGGAAAGCTGCACGCGACGGGCCCCCTTCCGCCAGCGCCTGGGCCGCTCGGTCCCTCGCCGCCGCCGCGCGCTCCCTGAGCGCCCGCGCGCCGTCGGACTCCTCCATCACCCACCTCACCTTCGCCTCCACCTCTGCAGCCGTCACCACGTCGTCGTCGTCCCTCCTCATCTCCACGCCTAGCTTCATCTCCTCCACGATCCGCACCTTGTTCATCTTCTGCTCCGCGTACAGCGGCCAGCACAGCAGCGGCAGCCCCGCCACGACGCCCTCCAGCGTCGAGTTCCACCCGCAGTGCGTCACGAACGCGCCGGCCGCCCTGTGGCGCAGCACGTCCACCTGCGGCGCCCAGTTCTTGACGACCAGCCCCCTGTCCTCGGTGCGCTCCTGGAAACCGGCCGGGAGGAGCACGCTGATGTCGTCAGCGGCGCCGGGACCGGGAGGGCCTCGCACGACCCAGAGGAACCTCTGCCCGGACCTCTCCAGACCGACGGCGATCTTCTCCAGCTGCTTCTTTGGGAACGCGCCCATGCTCCCGAAGCAGAGGAACACGACGCTGCGGTCCGGCTGCGCGTCCAGCCAGCGGAGGCAGTCGTGGTTCGTGTCGCCGCCGGGCGAGACCAGCGGCCCGACGCAGTAGACCGGCGGCGTGGGGCCGTCCGGCACGCACAGCCCGTCCCTGAGCGCCCGCATCGCGCGCGGCTCCAGCGACTCGAAGGAGTTGATGAGGATCCCGCGGGCCTCCGGCATCCGGGCAGCCACGCCGATGATGCCCTTGCACGCCTCGTCGTCGTCCGCCAGCCCCTGCGCCAGGTCCGCGACTCTCAGCGGAGGAACGCCCGGGAACGACAGGACAGCGGACTCGCCGAGCGCCGCGAAGCTCGTGCCCACGCTGGCCCGCATGGCGGGGAGGCCGAGGAAGCAGGCGAGGCCGGCGGCGCCCGAGGGGAAGAAGAAGTAGGCGGGCAGGCCGAGCTCGGCCGCGACGTCGAGCGCGTCGGCGCAGAACATGTCGAGGACGATCGCCTGCACGCGGCGCGACGCCGACAGCTCGCGGAGGAAGTCGCGGAGCGGCGCGTTCGTGGCGCGGAGGAAGCGGAGCATCCGGGCCAAGGGGTCGTCAGGCTCGGCGTCGTCGCCGCCGCTGCCACATTCGGATGCCGGCGGGGGAAGCACGTGCAAGGCGACGGAGGCGTTGGAGGCCTTGGCGCGCGCGACCGTGGCGGCGAAGCCGTTCGCGTAGACGGGCGACTCGAAGACTACGATGGCGACGTCGACCTGGGCTCCGCCGTGCCCGAGGAACGCCTTGGCCAGCTCGAGCATCGGCGCGAGATGGCCGACGCCGACGCCCGGGTACAGCACCACCGTCTTCTTCTCCATGGCTCGGCTGACGACGACTCACTCAACTGCTTGCTAGCTTCGCACCAGCACTGCCTGGTTCTGGGACAGGATCGGAGTATGCAAACGGCGACACGAGCATGCTGCCACTGCGGTCATTCTGGAGTATGCGCTAGCAGCCTAGTGTTGACAAACATGTCATGCATGATGTCACTGAGGATAGTGAAGGGAAGGGACGAAGCAGAGACACGAAAACTCACAACTCCTTGTTTAATAAAAAAAATAATAATTTTTTGACTGGCCATGAGATTTAGTACCTATTCTACATTTTTTTTGAGAAAACCTATTCTACTATTTATATCTGAAAAAATTGAAGGGCTTGTCTATAGCCCATAAGGATGTTTCTGGGCCAGCCAGCATGGCACCATATTCTTTTTCTTTTTTCTTTTCCTTTTTATATTTTCAAATTCAGCATCCTTTCCGTGTACGTTGTCCAACTGATCGAGGTCCAACCCAATAACCATAGGACCCTATCCCAAAGCAAATTTTCCACATGCCACGTGGTCACAGTGCATATTTCAGCTGTAGAACATTTTTTGCTGATTTAAGATTTGTTAACGAGTATCCATATTGGAATTCTTTACTCCCACATGTCCAAGGTGTAAACATTTTAAACGCTTCTCCCTATATTTCAAGTGCTTAAATTTTAAAATAATTTTAGGCAACACTCTTGTACAACTAACTAGTACAAGTAAATTGTTACTTTTGTGATTTGTTATTTGTCTTTGTATCATAATATATCAAATTTTTTGTCCTTGTCTAACTATACAAAAAATTATGAATTATTAATTGTCTTTGTGTCAACATATATTAGATTTTGTCAGGTTTTTTATTTTATCTATCAGATTTTCTATTCTCAGAATAAAAAACTACAGATTATGCCTACATGAATTGCAACAAGCTAAAATTGTAATTTTAGTATAAAATATATGCAATAACCATCGCCTAAAAGAAAACTAAAATTCAGGCACTTCTGAATTTTAGCAAGTCCCAATGATGCTAGGCTCAAGTGTGATGACTTTATGAACCAAAGAACAAATGTGGCTATAAAAATTGATGCAATTAGTAAGGAGGAAGAGAAAAGATATGAGATTCGCTTGACATCTTCTTTAGATGTAGCAAGATTTTTCATAATGCAAGGTGATGCTTTCCATGGACACGATGAGTCCTCTACTTTTAACAAGGGTACATTCAAAGAAATGGTTGATTGGTACAAAGATAAAGTTGAGATTGTTAAGGATGCATATGTTAAAAGGTGCAAAAAATTGCACAATGATATCTCAACATTAATTCTTCTGGTGGCAACAGCTTCAGTTGAGAGGATATTTTCTAATATGTCTATTGTAAAGACAGATTTGCGTAACAAAATCGGTGATGAATGGCTCAATGACTTAATGATATGCTACACTGAGAAAGGAGATATTTAGAAGCATCAAGAATGACAAAATCATAAAACGATTTGAAGACATGAAAACCCGGCATATGTTAGTGCCTCGAAACAATTTAGTGGTATGATATACATTCTCTTCTATCTTCAAAACTTTGAAGTTAAATACTTGAAATTTATGTCACTAATTTATTTTTTCTTGTATATAGATTGCTTCTAATGATTCATGAAGAATATGGCAGCGTGAATAATGTGTCGCCATCGATCGATATTTTGTTGGTTAGTTATAAAATTTGTATCTTTAACTTGTTCTTATGTGTTTTATGATGCACTTTCAAATGTATATCTAAATTGACTTAAGTTGGCTTTGGCCCAGCCCCCCTAAATATTTTTTTGTGGATCCGTCACTGGTTGGTGCCATGCACGCACTGACGCATTGCGTGTGGGAGATGCGCAAGAAATTGTTTGGCATGCATGGCGTGTGGATGCATGGTTGACCGAGTTGCAACTTGCAATAAAATTAGTGGTCAGGTCAACAAGGTCTCTCTAGCTACACTGTGGTGGTGGTGTCCGATACGGACTAGAGGAGACCTAGCCACCTAGGTCATGGCCGGCCGGTTAGGCGTACGTGCGTGGCGTGGCGTGGCATGGCCCGGCAGGGACGCGTGCCGGTGCAAACCAAACGTCCTATGTCATATGGATGGGATCGGCGTCGTCCAGATTTTGGAGACGGTCAGATCGACGTAGGCCACCCAAACAAACGGTCCATGCGTCGGCCGCGCGTGTCACCGGCGACGCCGGCCGGCGGCCGTGAGGGGTGTTGTTGTGACCGAGCTGCTCATCCGCCATGCATCCAGTTTGCCACACACACCACTATACCAGCTCCAATTGTATTCATCCATCCATCTTCTCAGACTCCTATCTGATGTGAACGCTACAGCAGGACCACCTCCAACACTGAAAATTAAGGGCCAAAAGAGAAGGCCCCATGCTTTCGCACTGGCCGAGGCTCACCGTATATATGGGCCGAGGCGTCACATGGCTGGATTGCGGTCCAAGTTGTGCAAAGAAGGACACTGAACATTCCTCTCGTCTCTCAATCAAATAATGAATCAGAGGGGAAAACAGAACACAGAGAACGCTCTTAAATTACTCTATCACTGCTTTAAAAAAAGGGACGTGCTGCCCCTCGGACGTCCGATGGGTAAAATCCCATCGGACGCCCCTCCCGCGCACATGCCGTTCCAACAAGTCGCGCGTTCCATCCATCAATCAACAAAAACGGAAAGAAAAACCGCACAGCCTCGCCCCACCTCGCCCCCCGCCCGCTTGGCCTCGCACCCCGCCCCGGCCCTCGTGCACACACGCAATCCCGCCGCCCCCCAGCGGCGTGCAACATGAACAAAGATCTAATGCAGTAAGTGAAGAAAATCAATGCAACAAGGTGACGTCGGAACCCCCAGCTGATTGCAACATCACCAGGGAACTAATGCAACATACGGAGAAACCCAATGCAACATGATAGTAGCTCAACTCAAAGAACTCGCCGGGACCCTAGGCTACTGCAATATAACCCGAGACCTGATGCAACGAACAGGAAAACCCAATGCAACATGGTAAGAGTTGAACCCTAGTCTACTGCAACATCAGTTAAACACTAATGCAACATTCTGATAACCCAGTTGCAACATGGTGAGAGGTGAACCCCCAGATCTCGCCGCAAAGCCTATCTAGCACCCAAAACCCATAGATCTAGAGCAGGGGAGAAGGGAGAAGAAGAAGAACACCGGATCCAGAGGAGTAGGGGGGAGTGGAGCCTCAGATCAGATCCACTAGACCTACCGCTCCTTCAGCGTTGTTGTCCTTCTCAAGCTTGTGCCTCTTGCGGTTTGCAGCTGGGGGAGGGAGGGGAGGGAAGGAGGAAAAGAGCGAGGGGCGGCTCGTTGGCGAGGGCAAAGCAGCAAGAGCGGCGCGCGTGGAGCGCAAAGAGAGCTCGAGGGAGATAGCAGCAGGGCGTGGAGACCGCGTCGCGCGAGCACCCCTAGCGTGGCGTGGCGCCGGTGAGCCGAGCGAGAGCGCGTGCGCTAGGGCGAGATGTGCTGCGGAGGCGATTGACGACGACCGGAGCACTCGAAGTGGGCAACAAATAGAAGGGGAAGAAGATAAGGAAATGAAAGGAGTGGAGGAGCGCGCGCCACGTCCGTCCGAGCCGTGAGGCACGCGTCGGACGACCCGTTACTAGCATTTCCGTAAAAAAAATCAACCAAATAATGAACAACGGAAAACATATATTCATTCATACTCCCTTATAGGTGATTTTTGTCTACGGTGATTTTGTGAATTTTTAAGATCTGTCGATTATAGGTGCTCATAAAAAATATAGGGTGTCTGCGTGTTTGCTCATGGGACGCGTGCATGTATGTGTGCATTTAGGTATTATTTACTATATTTGAGGAGAAAACAACAACAAAATATTTACAGTATATTTTGATCTCGCGTCTGGTGGTGCACGCCGGCAAGAGGAGGGTAGCGATGGGGGGCGCCTAAGCCACCTGCTCGCGGGAGCGTTTGTATCAAGGACCTATTGGTCAAGCTCCTTCCAACTCTAACTTCGCGCTACATTGGCCGAGGAGCCAGAGGAGAAAAAAAACAATGGCTTCTCCTGGCTCCTAATTCATTTACAAAAGAGAGAGAAAAACGGTTCCGATGAACGGTGTCTGAGTTGAAGTCCGAGCCCTATAATTAACGGTAATGATATACAGAGGACGTCCGACTCGCGCCGGACGCTCTGTATCCACTCGCTCGCCCGCATCCACTCGCTCGTCTCCTCCTCCATCTTATCCTCTCGCTCGCGCTCGCATGCCTCCTACGAGCTGCTCCGCCGCTCCGCCGCTCCAACGCGCGCCGCACCCGCACGCCTCCTCCCCCATGCCGGCGAGCTGCCCCTCCCTTCCTTCCTCCCTCCCCCCTCTCCCTTCCTCCCCCGCTGCGACCTCTAGCTCCTCTATGCCGCTGGAGCCGTGGGCGATGGCGACAGCTTTCGGCGAGCCGCGCGCATCCAATCCCTCCCTGCTCTCTCTCTCTCTCTCGCTCTCTTACCTCCATGTTTCCAGAGACGAGGACGACAGTGCGGTTCCGACGAGGTAGGTGGAGAGGGATCTCGATCTGAGGCCTCCCTCCCCCTCCTTCCTCCCTCTGGATCTCGATCTGGTCCCTCCTCTTCCTACCCCTCCTCCTCCTCCTTCCTCTCCTCCTCCTCTGGATCTAATGGTTTGGTGATGGCTAGGGTTCCGGCGAGCGGGTTCAGATCTCGCCGCTGTTGCAACGGTTCTCTGTGGATGTTGCAGTAGTTTTGAGTCAATGTTGCAGTAGGTGTTCAGGTGGTGTTGTAGTAATATGTTTCATTGTGTTTCAGTAGCTTCAGCAAAATGTTTCAGCTATTTTTCTTGTTTGTTTCAATAACATATTCAAGGTGTTTTAACTCCATCGTTCTCGTGTTAGATCTTTTTGCCTTTTTTGTTGTTGCAATTTATATGTTTCAACTACTTGAATCTATTGGTAAAGCAGTTCGTTGGGCATTGTTGCAATACTACATTTATGGTGTTTCAGCGTCTTTTCACCCTTATGTTGCAGCGGGCATGCGGGGGGACGAGCTGGGGGTAGGGAGCGGACTGAGGTGGTGAGTTGACCGTGGGCGGATCCCGTGCGCTTGCGGGCGCCCCCGTCTTCCTTCCGCGGCGAGTGGAGGTGTAACACCTCTGTGTGTTAAGCATGCATTCACATTCTAAATCATGAGTATTTGCATTTCATACATGTTTATCATCGCATGCAAATTAAGTTGGAATTTATTTAAACTGTGATAAACATGTTTGAGCTCTGAATTAGTAAAAATCCTAGGTAAAAGTGGTAAAAATTTGTGGAGCTATAACTTTAAATAACTTAGAAATAATTAACATGATTTTTGGAGCAAGTTTTGTATTCAAAATCTTCCCAAATCTTGCTTCTAAAAATATTTCAGAAAATTGAGTTTTCATTTAAAAATTTGACTTTAAATCATCAATTCAAAATCTATTTAGAATTTTGAAAGGTGCCCTAAATGAAAGTTGTAGAGAATAAAATTTTGAACAACTTTTGTTTTGGGGGCAATTTGTGAAAATGTCTTTTTCATCTTCAAAATTTGAATTTGAATCAAATTATAAAATCTGAAATTTTATTTAGAAAAGAAAATCAATTTCTCAGTTTTACCGGGCCGTCGCCTCCTTTCCGACCCAACCGCCGAAGCCGGCCCGGCCTGCTCCGCGCCCGCGCCCGCGTCTGCCTCCGCCCGCGCGCTTGCCTGCGCACGCTCGCCGCGCCAGCGCGACCGACCGCGGCAGACCGCGCACGCCGCGTGGCGGCCGCATGCCGTCGACGCCCTGCGCGTGGCAGCCGTGGCCTCCGCACTCGTGCACTACCTCCGCCTTCATTTGCTCCGCCCGCTGCTCACTTCTTCGCCCGCGCGCTCTTTCTCTCCCTCGCACAGCTAGTGCTCCGCCGCCGCACGCTATTGCTGGCATCTTCCACCATCGAGCCACCGTTCCCGCGCAACAAACGAGTCTCTTTCCGATTCGCCTTGCCACGAGCTCCGCCACCTCCTCCTCCCCTCCGAACGGGCCACCGTGCACCTTGCTCGCCGACGGTAAGGCTCAATTGAGCGTCTTCCCGCGCGCGCCACTGAGCCGGGCCGCCGAGCTCGCCTTGCATCGGCGCCCTCGTTCCCCCTTTCTCCCCTTGCATCACGCCTTTGTGTTCGCCTTTCCCACGCGGTTCGTTTGCTCTCCACGCCTCGCCCGCTCGCGACCAGAAGCGGCCGCTGGCCGTCGGCGGCGACCGCACCGCCGCGTTCCCGGGAGCCGGCATGCCCGGCCGTGGACACGCCCGCTTCCCCCTCGCTGTTCGCCAGGCCAAGGCGGCCTTGGGCCGCAGCCCAAGCCGGGCGGCGCGCCTGCCTTCCCGCGCGCGCGCACGGGCCGAAAAGCCGTAGCCGGCCGGTTGATCTCGCTGGGCCGGCCCGTAGCAATAAGAAAAATGAGTTTTTGTTTTTCTTTTATTATTTGAAAATGGAAATGGTTTGGAAAATGTTTGAGTACTCAAATTTGTTCCAAATCTGTTCAAATAAATTTTTCTAGGTTCCTTATCATCAAATCTACTTGAGAAAAGTATTGCATGTCAAGATTTAAATAATTTGCTGTAGAGTTTTTATTTAATCACTAAAACTGCTGTTTTCTTGTTAAATTTGTAGTAAATCATAGAAAGTTCAGAAAAATATGGTTCCACTTGCAATAATTTTCTTTAGTGATGTACTTTCTAGGAAAAATATATGCCATTCATGTTCTGTGGGAAAAATCTTGAGTTGTAGTATAAGTGTTTAATATTGCTGATAATTGTTATTTTTGCTAGAGAGAAAAATATGAATAAAATATGCATGCAATAATTTTTCTATAGTGATTATTTATTGTGTAGAATGGAGGAAAAATGTTAAATCTGTTGTTTGATACTTTTCATAGTATAAAGTATTTTTATGCTCATTTTTGGGCCCTAGCTTGTTATTTTTGTGTAGGCAGTTCTAGTAATCCAAATGCAATAAAAATTTTGTGGCATGCTAGATTAGATGATAGAAAGCTACTGTATTTTTTTTCAGATTTTTCTGTGCTACTAAAATAGGTATTGCTGTTCAAACCTAGTTGCAATTAGGGTTTAATTAACCTTGTCAATGCATGACTAGCTACTAGGAGTTGCTTTGGTGTATCTTTGAAGCATCTTAGATTTATGTGTTGACTTAGCACAGTAGTAGTAGAAGAGAATGTAGTAGATGACATGTGCTTGTAGTCTGTATTCTCAGATGATGTTGACTACCTTGTAGAAGAAATGTATTCCCACTTTATGAAATAAAGTGAACCTATTTATCTACATTTTATTTATCATGACTATTACATGTCATTTCCGCAATGCACCTAGGCATAAGCACTTATACGATTGCACCATACAGGATCGCAGGAAGTAACGCTAGTAGCAGTCCCCAAAGAGCCAGAAGAGCAGCCCGAGGAGCAGGAAGTGCCCGAAGCCGACGAGGAGGTCGGTGAGGATCTTCCAGAGTACCTAGATCACCGTCCGAGCTCTTTCGAGAGAGGCAAGCCCCGGAGCATTTCTCTCCCCCGGTTTGCAAATATTTTATGAATGCTTTACTTTAACTGCTGCATTATGTTTAGGAGTTATTTGCAACCGTTGCTGTATTATACCTTGCTTACTCTGTTCTACCCTATCCTTATCACCCTGTTACTCGCAGTCAAGTATTTGCTTAGCTTGCTTAGACCGGTAGAAGTCGGGTGATTTCCTGTCACCTGCGAGCTATAGGTGGTTACCTGGATCTGCTTGACAAAGTATGTCATCATGAAATAACTAAGTGTTAATGTGAAGCTGAGACCGGACAGAAACTTGCAGGGTTTCGGACTGTAGTGTTTTCCGTCTGTGTCGATTAAGGACCGACCGTTGTTGGGCCTCGAGTCATGTTGAACGCATGCCTTACATTTAGCTGGCCGAATAATGTACCTTTCGACCGCGAAGCTGGGAGATTATTCAGGCCGAGTGGATTGCCCGCAACGCACTGTACCGGAGCAGTAGTGGCAGGATACGGGGGCGCGATGATAAGGCCAAAGAGCAGTCAGGCGGCCCCCGGGTACATGTGATTCCTGGCAAGCTCGCGACTTTACCTGAATGGTTGACTCGGTGACCAATACCTCACTTTAGCGGGTGAGTGAGGTTTGTGTGAGGAATAAATTACCAGCTGGTTAATAATCGATTCGAATCGCCATCGTTCACTGGATAGTGAGCACTTGACTTGAGCTACTTCATCATAGTAATATTGATGGAACACTTAGACAGTTATATGAAATATGACATAATGGAAGTTGTTAATGATCGTTGGTTATCATTACCGGTTTAATTACATGTTACTCTAGTACAGGTGCAAATGTAGTTGGCAGGTTAATAAAGATTAAACTTGATGCAAAGCTTTGGAAAGATTCTTCAAATGATAAAAATGCCTTTTTGTAAATGAGTCAGCTACCCCACCAGAAAGTCTGTCATGATTCCTTGGTGTCTTTTATTTTGATCCTGTCGGGTAAGTCTAGCTGAGTACTTTCTCGTACTCGGGGCTTTGTTCCCACTTGTTGCAGATGAGCAGATGTATTACGGCTACTGTATCAACTGCCTTTATCCTGTAATGGGAGAAGCTTAGGACCATGGGCAATGGTCATTCGCTACATCTCGTCTGATGCTTTTGTTGAAAGATGATCCTGAACTGGCACTGTATTTTGAACTCTGCGTGCGTGTGTGATTTGAACTAAATGCTTCCGCTACTTTCATTCGAAACTGGTTTGTAATAACTATGTTTAAACTCCGATGTATTTGTGATGCGAACTTTTATGTAACTTGTGATGGTGACCGCTGAACTTATTACGATCTTGGCCGGTATGCAAGTTGGTTTGAAATTCGTCGTGATTTCATGGACTACCGGGTTATACGGGCTTAAGTTTGCTAAATCGTCTGCTCGATGGATGATTTTCTTACTTAATCTCGTATAATTGGTCGGTTCTGTTACAGCTGGTATCGGAGCATGGTTTAGCGTGTTTACTATTCACAAGTGTATTTAAAACAAAAATGTGTTTGAAAAATGTGATTTACAAACTAAGAGTGTGCCAGTGGTCATATCCTTTATGCCCAGTAAGGACTCTAGGTGGCTTAATTAAGTACTGACTTGGGGGTTCGTGCACCATATTTCTCTTTCGTTGCTCATACGGCGTGTTATTGTATGAGTGCCACTTAATTGAGTGGTAATGTATGGATCAGTTGCCTCTACGCCTCGGTAAGTGTGAGATATGAGAGCATGATCGGATACACCGCCGATCCAGGGAGAGTGCTTGTATGATACTGGAGTACTTACATGTTTTACGCATGTTTTTACAAAAGTGTCGCATGTGTGGTTGTTCCGTCCGTTGAGGCGATGCCATCAATAGGACGATGTTTTGGGTGGTTACTACCGTTGTACGTGTATCTAGGGATTCGTGTAGAGCGTGTAGATAGATTTACTGCTTTCATGCATGCATAGGGTTTTGGGCTAAAATGAATTTTCTGTAGGTACATAACAGCGTTTCTCGTGTAGAACGTATTAGTTACGTATATGAGAGATCGCCTGTATGCCACCGAATTCATCGCTAGATATCATTTATTTCTTAAGTTTGTGAGAACGTAAGAAACATGCATGCATCATGTTGCTTGTGCATTTCATTCATGCCATGCATTCCTCCCCTTATAAATTGATTATCCCCTTTCGATAAAAATTATACCAACTTAAAATATGTTCTCACCGGGTAATCGAAACTTTTGGTACAGATGGCCCGCAAGAAGCAGACTGCCCGTAAGTCCACAGGTGGAAGAGCACCCCGACGCCAGTTGGCCCCGCGGGAGCGCCGCAGCACGGACACCTTTCTGAGCGTGTTTGGCATGCCAACTTTGCTTTGGAGAGTGCTCCATGATGTGGGGTACCCGGAGGATCAGGAGCCGGTGTACACTTGGAGTGAGAGCCAGTTGGTAGAGGATGGACTGGCAGTAGTGGAGATCACTGTCCCTGCTCTTGGTGATGCTCCAGAATGGGATGGTTGGCACATGGAGTTTGAGGGATGTAACACCCCAGGTGTTTATCACCAATTAAGTAGTGGGTTTAAGCTCAAACATGATAGATTAAGTGGGGATGACAATGTAAAGGTCAACCTATGGAGATAAGCCTAATCTAAACTTGGATGTTACTCCTTTGTTTTGCATATAGGACTTTTACAAGATATAAGCTTGGGTGGTATTATGGCAATATCTTCATGTGTCTCACCTTAGTACCTATCTATATTGATCCCTGGAAAAGTTTCATGAAGTTTGGAATCAAAAAGTCACATGAAATGATAAGTTATATGCTTGTTTGGATTATAACTAAAACCTGCCTTACATCCTATGGGAACTAGTGTTGAGCAACATACAAATGCAAAATGTGCAACACATCTTGGAAATAGGTGGAACAACCTAGTGAAACATATGTAGCATGTACCTGGAAGCAAACACATGAAACAATTGAAATAGAGCTTTGAAACCAGCATTTCAATTATAGGGATTTCTATGTTTCAATGCATGAGAAACCTACACTTTTGTGCAACCTACGCATGGTGGGTATGTTTGGCCTCTACAACACCTTAACTACACTTAGGACACTTAATGGAACAATGTTCATGTTGACCATGTTGACTAATTGTGTCTCTAAGTGATGGTTGACCATGTGTGGACCTTGGAACGCTTTTGTTTGACCATTTCAAAAGTGTGACCTAGAAGCTTTACTTGACTATGCACCCTTTTACAAAGTTGTAGATAATTTTATAAGGAACAAACTTTGTTTAAGAGTCAAGTCATGAAAATGCGTGGAACATGCTCAAAAAGGGCCCACAAGTCAGAATTTGGACTGTTTCCAACACTTAGCAATTTTAAAACCCTGATTTCAGTGTCTTCGACATTGGCATTCCGCGTTCTCCAATTTTTGTTAAGCAACTCAAGTGGAGGCAAATACAAAAGTTGGAGTAGACATTATGGAGAAAAGCATGTAAAAAGATGGCATCAGTTTGACTTCATTTTGACCATCAAGTTGGATTTTTGCTCAGCACTGTCAATGCGCTGACACTACCACGTTGGTCACTAATTATCTGCTAATCTATGGCCCTAATGATCTTGCACCCTAAATGAAAAGTGTAGAGCGTGGTATGGGCTACAACTTTGCTTTTAGGCCCATAGCCCAATTCGAACCCGAGTCGGCCCAAAAATGGTCGCCAAGTCGGGCACCGCGACGTGTGACAAGTGTTCGAGAAAATGGCTCAAAGGCCGACGGGTGTCCGTGGACGTGGCCACCATGCCAGCTTCGCGCCCCCACCTTCATGGCACACGTCCTTGCCGCGCCCCTACCTTCCCGAGGTAGACACCGAGCCACCCCAGCCGCTCCTCCACTTCCCAAGCTCGCTCTCTGCCTCTCCCTCGCTCGGCTCCGCCCGGAGCGCGCATGCCACGATGGCCGCCCATGGAGCTCCGGCCGCCGCTGCGTTCCCGCCGCTCCGAGCTCCCTCTCATCCCACCGTGAGCACCACCACCTTCACCTTGCCACGATTCATCTTTGGCACGAGCTCTCAACTCGCGTTCACCTCTCCTGCCACTGGGAACCGCCACCGCCACCGTGCAGCCGCCGCCGCGGCCGGTCGCGCGCGTGGCCAGACCGCCACCGGCTGAGCCTGACCGGGCTGCCAGCGCCCATGCCTGCGGGCTTGGCCGTCGTTGCCCTTGCGCACCTTCCCCGGTCGCCCAGCCACCGGAGCACCGCCGCCATCGACACTGCCCCTCCGGAGCCGCCCGCGCACGTGGTCAGCAGGCCATAGACCACCTTGGCCCCTACTACGAGTGCCTATGGACGAGCCTCGCCGCCCTGGTGCTTCCCCACCACTTCACCGCGGCCGCCGACGACCTCACCGGCCGGAGAAGTGCCGGCCAGCACTCTCTCCCCGCCTCCCCTGTTTCCGGCGCCGGAGAAAGGAGACCTCCTGTCTGTCTGTCTCTCTTTGTGAATGACAAGTGGGCCCAATGGTCCAGCGGTTCCCACTTGTCGGTTTAAGAAAGCGGTTGTCTGGGTATGTATTCGGGTGGAGCTAGCAAATTAAGTAGGGTTGTTCTAATTCTATTTTTGAATTTCAGAAAATTGGTGAATCTTATAAAAATCATATCTCATGCTAGGTAATTCCAAAAATAGCAAATGTGGACTTTTTGGAAACCTTGAGAAAAGATCTATGCAATGGAGTCATAATATGTTATATGTTTGTAGATGTTTTCTGATGTCTTTAGTTAAGTTTTAAAAATACTCTAAAAATGCCTTTAAACTTAACCAGAGCAAGATCTGGAGTTTTAGAACTCCAAAAATAGTGATTCTTGTTTTGTTAATTTTGTGATGACATGTACTTGCTAGAAAAAATATTAAACACCCTAGTTGTTCACTATTTTCTTAGGGTTTTGATTGGACCTTGATAAATAAGGAATTTACATTATATTGCTTGTTATTTTTATATCTTGAGTTGTGCTGCTCCAATTGATGTGAACTTTTTATGGTAGTCTTTCCATGCTATGAATGTACTGTGGTATAACTTTCATGGCCATTGCTTACTGTATGCTCAAGTTATTGAGTTAACTTGTTTATGGCTTACTAGATAGCTTATAAATAATATATAAATGATAAAATAGAAAATGTTGTTCCATTACCTTAGTATGATGTTTCTCTATCATATTGATTCATAATATGGCCTTATGTTCACAGGAAGTATGGAGTTTTGGAATTAACTTGCTCTCACATGATTTATTGCTATAGCCATTTGTCTTTTTCATAGAGGTTGTTATACATGTCCAAATGGTTTCAAATTTGGATAGTAGACTTTTGGGAGCATGTGTAGGCCTCTGTAATTTTGGTAGAATTTATTATGCACTTTTGATATGTGTTCATAATTCCACCTAATTATCTAAATAAATTAAGAAAATGCATTAAAAGAAATTATTTAGGAATGGACACTATGTTTTTTGGTGTTCATTAGCCATGTGTGACATGTTGTAAAGTTGGTTTTGTCTAATTATATGTTTGCAACATAAGTTAATAATTATTTCTTGCAAATAAGGTTTCTGGACAGATCTGGAAACTTGGCAAAGTTCTTAATGATAATGTCCTTTGTTGTGAAACTTGTTTATACAAAAGTTGTTGTGAATTTCATGATCTAGCTGCTGTTAAAATTTGGTGGCATTTCGCCATATGGTTTAGAAACTACAGCTGTTTAAAGTTAGGTTACAGAATTGCTTGCTCTCTGTCTTGTTAGACCAGTTTCTGTGTTTGTGTAAATTCGACATATTAAACTTTGGAATCATGCTATGATGTTTATAAATGAAATTTAGATAATTTCATAAGATTTCCATAATATCTTCTTGCAAGTCATTTGGAGTTGTAGATCTCCAGTTATGATTAAATTACTCAGCTGTTGGTTTGATGTCCAGAAGGTAGCAATTTCTAGTTCTAGTACTTTGATTAACTTTGTCATGCTTGGGTATTGAAATGTGACTCATATCTTTGATGATACTTGAGTGGTACCCTGTAATCTTGTGAGACTTGTTTCCAGAGTTATGTGCTTGCCCTCTTCTATGTTATGTCTTCTTGAGGATTAAGTTAATTAGCTCTAGGGTTTATGTGAACTTTGGTATGCTTGCATGATTACTTGTTTATTTCACTTCTTTGCATTCATACATATGCATTGTTGCACCTCATTTAGGTACGTTAGCTGAAGCACGTGAAGGACCTGACGTGGAGCCAAACCCGACGACGGTGTTTGGTGGAACTATCCCGAAGATGGATGTACTCAGCGAGATTCATCTGACATACTCTAACTTGAGTCGGATCCTAGGCAAGCCCCGGAGCATTATAAGCCTCCTATCTTCAAAGCAATTAGTTATATATATATATGTTATAAGTATTGTTGCATTAAGTGGTAGGAGTTGGTTGAAAACATTGCTGCATTATATCATTCCTTGTCCAGATATATGAATCCTTGAATCCTACATAGACTAGGATCGAGTAGATGCTTAGCCCTGCTTTAAGCGGTAGAAGTCAGGTGATTTCCTGTCACCTGCGAGATATAGGGATATTCATATATGGCACGGTTGGCTATATTTGCTATCGTGAAATGGAACCATGTGTTAATAAAATGAAATGAGACCGGGCGGGATGACGATAGTGAAGCAACAAGGCATGGAGGTCTTGGGTGTGAATCTATCCCTGTCTGAGTCGTTTAAGGACCGATTCGCTGTACGTCCTTGAGTCATGTTGAACGCAGTCCAACACTTAGTTGGCCGGATAAGCCGTTCCGACCGCGAAACCGAGTAATATGGTTCAGGCCGGGAATCGAATGGTAGGTTGCTTCTTGGAGGAGAGAAAGGATGTGCTTGGGGACATTGGCATGAGACCAAGGGGGGTTAGAGTCCCTATCACCTGGCAGAGTGTCGCCCTTGGGGTCGTGACATCATTCGGACCCACGATTCCTGAATCATATGAAAAGGTGGCTTGTGCGACCCTGGCAGGGGCCTGCGCGGTGAGTGTTAGAAATACCCCTCCAGCTGGATAGGAATTCGATTCGAATCGACGTCGCTCCCGGTTAGTGAGCACTTGACTTGAGCAGCGGCAACGTAGATTCCATTAAATTGAACGGATGGTTAATTGGATCACGATGGAAAGGTTGCCTCAATTTATACCTGCTATGGTTAATATTGTTTGCTCCTAATAAAGTGAGTGCTCTAGTACAGGTTCTAATATAGATGATAGGTTAATGATAATTAACTTGATGCTTAAGCATTAATGATTGATCATCTATATTAAGCTTTTATGCAAAATGTTGTCAAGCTAGCCCCACTTTATATCAGCCTTGCATGATCCTTGGTGTCACCTTATTTCTGGTTTTTGACGGGTAAGTCTAGCTGAGTACCTTCTCGTACTCAGGGTTTTATCCCACTTGTTGCAGGTTGTGATGTATCATGGCGGCTGCAAGAGTTGGTTGACTCCTGCCGTAGTGGCGGAGTGTGATCACGGGCATGATCCTTCTTATTTACCTTATCTCTAATGCTTTTGTTGGAAGTCGATCGTGGTACTGGCATGTATTTGAAATAAGAATAATGTTAGTTTCAAATTACTTTGCTTCCGCTACTTTTCAATGTAAGTTGTAATAACTATGTTGAACTCCGATGTATATTGAATTACTTGTGAAATGGATGTAACATGTGACTTGTTATGTTGAATCACTACGATCTTGGCTTGTATGTTGGTTGGTTTGAAATTCCTCGTGATTTCATTGGACTACCGGAGTTATATGGGCTCAAGTGCGAGAATTTGATCACTCCCATGATTGTTTTTGTACTTGTGCTCTTATAATTTGGACGGTTCCGTTACAGCTGGTATCGGAGCAAGATTCAACATTAAACTTGTCATATGTGTATTTAAAACAAAGGTTTTGTTTTATAAAATCAGTTTAGCAACTTATAGCTATATATAGGTTTGTGAAATCTAAATTCTAAACTTAGTATGCCAGTGGTCAATTTCCTTGTGCCCATATAAGGATTAGTAGGTGGCTTATATAAGTACTAACTTGGGGGTTTTTTTATTTATGCATCTACGCCCAGGCCAAGGTATGTATGTGTGATGACTCTCCTACACTATGCTACCGGTGTGTTAGATTAGAGGTAGCCTTCATATATGAGATAGTCATATATGTCGCTAGTTTACTTTTATGTAACATCACACCTACGCTCAGGTAAGTGTGAGTTGTGAGAGCATGACCGTATAACCTACGGTCTATGGGAGAGCTAGTTTTGGTTACTGGATTATTTACATGTTACACACATGTATATATGAAGGTACTTAATTGTGGGTGATTAATGATTCGGGTAGTTTTGATGCTACATGTATATATACAGGGGTATATGTACATGGGAGTACTTAGAATTTTACTTTCCTGCTCTCATTGTGTGCTATATTTGGGGAATTGTTGGGCTGCAATGAAACTTTTCTGCAGGCACGCTAACCACGAATGCGTAAGTCGAATGTAGCTGTCGACTAGCTATATATCGAGAGAGTGCGTGTTATGCCACCGACATAGAACGTGATCGCCACCTTAGGTTGGCAATCTTGTGAGGACGAATAGGATGAAGCATGCATCTTCATGATTGTTGCCTTATGCATAGTTATGCTCCTCTCACCCTTGTTCTATAGTGTGTAACTTGTGATCAATGTGTTACACTATCTTTCTTGAATGAAGCTAAATAAGAATGCCTTACTCCATGTTGTTTGAGAAAAGTGTGTGCTTAGCCTTGCTAGAAATAATTATGGTTACCTGCTTGACCCTATAAATGCCCTCTAGTTTAGTCAAGGGGTGAATTTGTTGTCATACAAGTGTTTGCAGATGCTTTAGACCTCACCTAAGTAATTGTGATTCTTATTAATGAATTAAATTAGTTGGTCTAAGGTAATAATAATTAGAGCTACTAGAATAACATGTTTGTGTGCTCTCTTGTTAAGTAGAACAAAGGCAAGTTTAGTTTTGCTTGTCGAATGTTGGATGCTAGAATGTTTTCTGTTGTAGTGATGCTTTCATGATCATAATGGTGTTTTCTGTAGTTATGGAGAATACCAAAGTTGTAGCCAACTTACTTTTCTATCTTGTCCTAAAATTTTATGACCCTCGGTCTTATGGTTTGGGAGTTATAAATTTTAGAAGTTTGTTGTCAGAATCTGCTCATGTTCAGAATAGATCTGAATGTTTGGTTTGTTTGACCTTTGTGCATAGGGAATCATGTCTTGGAGATAATAGAAGAAGTGTAGTACTTTTTCTAAGCTTTCCAAAATGTCCTATAGCACTAATTGTGGTGGTATAAATCTCTAGTTATGAGCTTGCAAAATGGAATGACAGAATCTGTCCAAATCGGGGCAGAGATGTCTTCTTTGTCTTGTTTGGCCTTGTTGGCTATAGAATCATCTTAATATGATAATGAGAAAGTTATAGACAACTTAATAAGCTTTACATAAAGTTAAGGCTCAGCCTTGTTGTGTCCCTAGAACTCCAGTTTTGCATTTTTGAAGTTCTTGTTAGTTTTCTGTCCATATTGGTACAGATCTGAAACATTAGCATTTTTGGTCATGTTAATCTATGAATTTGCTTTTGGTATGAATAGCTAAAGTGTAGTCATCTTCCTAATCTTTCTAGAAAGTCTAGGATCACCTTTATAGAAGGTCTACAACCTTAGTTATGGTTGAAACAAGTAGTCACTATGCTGCTATCTAGATTCTATGCACATGTTAAGTTAGTCACCTTAGCTAGCGTTTGTTTTGAGCTAAACTTGTAGTTAGTTCGTGCTTGAGATAAATGCTTATTTTAGGTGAGCCTTGTGCTTTGGATTGTTTGCTTAAGCTCAATCGTTTGAATTTTTCTCAGATGTCTGCTTGACTGGTGTTGTATGTATGTTTGTTATCTAGGTAGTGCCCTAGTTGTCACCTCGTTTGTCCTCGGTGAGCATACGAGTGTCGAATAGCTTTATCCTAGAACAACATTCATGTTACGTAATTGTATGGTTGTTGTCTTCAATTAGGTTTCTCTCTTAGGAGCCTGAGCCTGTAGACTTGGTGGTTAGCCTTTGAATGTTCGTATCCATGCCTTTGCTTGACCGAAAGCCTAAAGCTTAGTTCTCCTATATGTTTGTATGAGTCATGGATGTGTTGCAACCCTTTTTGTGAAGACCTTTATCGACTGACCAACCAAGTTAACTTTTATCAATGCTAGCCTTTGACCATGGTTCGTACGTTGCCAGTTGTGGAGACCGTACCCAAATCCATGTTGGACCTTCCGGTTACCTCTCTCAAAGGTTAGCCAGTGTGACGCAACGTCTCTCTATTATGGCCTCTAAATCGTATGCTTGCAAATTCATGTATCTATCTTATCAACCCAATCTGTGCCATTTGAAATTCCTCATCGGGTGTATGTTCAGTAATGGTGTTATAAGTAGCAACTAATGGTGCCGCGACGAAACCGAGAGCCTCCTGTGGGTGCACACACAAGGTTGTGCTACTCGGCACGCGCTGGTATCATGGTTTCTAATCATAATCCATTGCAGAACAACACTTATGTGATTTTCACGTGACCTTCTTCCTTGATTGTTTTCCCATATCTTATCAAAAGACCCTTATGTAGGACTAAATATAGTAGAGCTTCCTCCTGAAGTTACTAAGAGGATAACCTTTGAAGAACAGGTCACCGACATAAATATTAACAGACTGCAATAGGTGGTAGACAAGTGACTCTACTTAGTTGTCCCAATACTGACGACCATCATCGAGTGAGCAACGTATCTCATTCCTGTTGGATAAAAAGGACACACAACACTTAAGTAGACAAGTCATCCGTTGGATAAGACTCGATCGTTACAATATGCAAGTTTTAACCATTGTATGCATAATGGCCATACTGTCGAAATCAACCATCTCTGGTGTGACTTCTTATCTGCTGACTTCGATGGCAACCATCTGCTTTGTATTGACCACAATTATTGTGATCAAGAATAAAGATTTGGAACTTTTTAGTGTTGAGAGACAACTAATTAGTTACCAATAGGAAGGTTAATCTCCAGTTAGGTAATGACTCATTGGTAGCTACCAAGGCTATGTCTTACAGAGCAATATCCAACAAGAAGTAAATCAACTAGCCAACAACTTGAGTGATATTCTATCTTCTAGAGCCATTGTGATCAAGTCAATTCCGTCTTGGACAATCACACAGATAGTGCAAGGTGTTCAATCAGCTACGGTGAAGAATTAGAGAAATGCATGCCCTAGTTTTGATCAACATCCTTGTGCCCTTAGGTACCACAAACGGTTTGTTCATAACTTAATTGGACAAAGTATTGAGGAATATTCGAAAGCAATTTGAGAAGTGTCAAACAACATATTCCTATCTTAGAGCTGTTGTTTGATCCTAAAAGGGAAGCCTCAAGGTGAAAGTTGGCCTGACAAAGTTGCTACATTGCAAGTCAACTCAACTTACAGTGCAACTAAGTCACGAAGGAAATTTTTTACTCAATCGCTTGGTGGTAGACTACTTCCCGCGGTTTAGTAAATATTACAACTTTTGTTGTCCTTAAGGTCTCACTACATTTTGCTTTGGTACTAAGTTTCCAATGATGACATACTTTAGTACCTTATAAATGTTTTTACCCAAGAGTTGCATCTGATTCAACCCAGATAACTGTTGTCTTTGGATAAAAGAATCTTCTTAGACAACTGTTGGCGGAAATAGGAAGCCAACAGAGTCAGCTATCACATTCACTAATCCCTCGATAGACTCAGATAATACAGTGTTGTCATCAGAGAAAGAGAACTGCACACATGGAACCACAAGTAGTTTTTCATTAGTTGGTGTCTAAATGAATGAACATTTACGACCAACATAGACCCTGTCTATTGGTTAGTCAGTATCCTATAACCTCAGAGTATATTTGTCGTCTATGATCTCACCCTTTTGGAAGGTTGTACTCAAGCCATTTTGGTAGAGAACTGCTTTTCAAAACCGTGTGAACATAGAATCATTTCAATGAGTATACTTCTGAAGATTTCAGTCTAGTGTAAAGTTCATATGGCCTATGCTGTGATTCACTAAAGAATCAGATACTTGTGAGTGGTTCACTCCTAGACCAAATGATCTCGGTACACTGAGAGTGCAGTATGTGCAATCTTAGATTCCTCCCAAAGTAACAATGCTTCATGGAAGTCAATGAAGGAAATTCTTCAGACAAATTTTACCATGAAGAGTAAGTATCAGAAAATGCCTTGACCAAATTAGTTCCACCAATGTCGAAGCTTTTAGCTAAATGCTATAGCAGATGATGGGAACTAGATAACGTGCCTCTCTTCCTTAAAAGGTCTTCCATTCCGAATCTCAGGCCGCGATTCTTTTAAGGGGGGAGGGCTGTAACACCCCAGGTGTTTATCACCAATTAAGTAGTGGGTTTAAGCTCAAACATGATAGATTAAGTGGGGATGACAATGTAAAGGTCAACCTATGGAGATAAGCCTAATCTAAACTTGGATGTTACTCCTTTGTTTTGCATATAGGACTTTTACAAGATATAAGCTTGGGTGGTGTTATGGCAATATCTTCATGTGTCTAACCTTAGTACCTATCTATATTGATCCCTGGAAAAGTTTCATGAAGTTTGGAATCAAAAAGTCACATGAAATGATAAGTTATATGCTTGTTTGGATTATAACTAAAACCTGCCTTACATCCTATGGGAACTAGTGTTGAGCAACATACAAATGCAAAATGTGCAACACATCTTGGACACAGGTGGAACAACCTAGTGAAACATATGTAGCATGTACCTTGAAGCAAACACATGAAACAATTGAAATAGAGCTTTGAAACCAGCATTTCAATTATAGGGATTTCTATGTTTCAATGCATGAGAAACCTACACTTTTGTGCAACCTACGCATGGTGGGTATGTTTGGCCTCTACAACACCTTAACTACACTTAGGACACTTAATGGAACAATGTTCATGTTGACCATGTTGACTAATTGTGTCTCTAAGTGATGGTTGACCATGTGTGGACCTTGGAACGCTTTTGTTTGACCATTTCAAAAGTGTGACCTAGAAGCTTTACTTGACTATGCACCCTTTTACAAAGTTGTAGATAATTTTATAAGGAACAAACTTTGTTTAAGAGTCAAGTCATGAAAATATGTGGAACATGCTCAAAAAGGGCCCACAAGTCAGAATTTGGACTGTTTCCAACACTTAGCAATTTTAAAACCCTGATTTCAGTGTCTTCGACATTGGCATTCCGCGTTCTCCAATTTTTGTTAAGCAACTCAAGTGGAGGCAAATACAAAAGTTGGAGTAGACATTATGGAGAAAAGCATGTAAAAAGATGGCATTAGTTTGACTTCATTTTGACCATCAAGTTGGATTTTTGCTCAGCACTATCAATGCGCTGACACTACCATGTTGGTCACTAATTATCTGCTAATCTATGGCCCTAATGATCTTGCACAGCCCAGTTCGAACCCGAGCCGGCCCAAAAATGGTCGCCAAGTCGGGCACCGCGACGTGTGACAAGTGTTCGAGAAAATGGCTCAAAGGCCGACGGGTGTCCGTGGACGTGGCCGCCATGCCAGCTTCGCGCCCCCACCTTCACGGCACGCATCCCTGCCGCACCCCTACCTTCCCGAGGTAGACACCGAGCCACCCCAGCCGCTCCTCCACTTCCCAAGCTCGCTCTCTGCCTCTCCCTCGCTCGGCTCCGCCCGGAGCGCGCATGCCACGATGGCCGCCCATGGAGCTCCGGCCGCCGCTGCGTTCCCGCCGCTCCGAGCTCCCTCTCATCCCACCGTGAGCACCACCACCTTCACCTTGCCACGATTCATCTTTGGCACGAGCTCTGAACTCGCGTTCACCTCCCCTGCCGCTGGGAACCGCCACCGCCACCGTGCAGCCGCCGCCGCGGCCGGTCGCGCGCGTGGCCAGACCGCCACTGGCTGAGCCTGACCGGGCTGCCAGTGCCCACGCCTGCGGGCTTGGCCGCCATTGCCCTTGCGCACCTTCCCCGGTCGCCCAGCCACCGGAGCACCGCCGCCGTCGACACTGCCCCTCCGGAGCCGCCCGCGCACGTGATCAGCAGGCCATAGACCACCTCGGCCCCTACTACGAGCGCCTATGGACGCGCCTCGCCGCCCTGGTGCTTCCCCACCACTTCACCGCGGCCGCCGACGACCTCACCGGCCGGAGAAGTGCCGGCCGGCACTCTCTCCCCGCCTCCCCTGTTTCCGGCGTCAGAGAAAGGAGACCTCCTGTCTGTCTGTCTGTCTCTCTTTGTGAATGACAAGTGGGCCCAATGGTCCAGCGGGTCCCACTTGTCGGTTTAAGAAAGCGGTTGTCTGGGTATGTATTCGGGTGGAGCTAGCAAATTAAGTAGGGTTGTTCTAATTCTATTTTTGAATTTCAGAAAATTGGTGAATCTTATAAAAATCATATCTCATGCTAGGTAATTCCAAAAATAGCAAATGTGGACTTTTTGGAAACCTTGAGAAAAGATCTATGCAATGGAGTCATAATATGTTACATGTTTGTAGATGTTTTCTGATGTCTTTAGTTAAGTTTTAAAAATACTCTAAAAATGCCTTTAAACTTAACCAGAGCAAGATCTAGAGTTTTAGAACTCCAAAAATAGTGATTCTTATTTTGTTAATTTTGTGATGACATGTACTTGCTAGGAAAAATATTAAACACCCTAGTTGTTCACTGTTTTCTTAGGGTTTTGATTGGACCTTGATAAATAAGGAATTTACATTATATTGCTTGTTATTTTTATATCTTGAGTTGTGCTGCTCCAATTGATGTGAAATTTTTATGGTAGTCTTTCCATGCTATGAATGTACTGTGGTATAACTTTCATGGCCATTGCTTACTGTATGCTCAAGTTATTGAGTTAACTTGTTTATGGCTTACTAGATAGCTTATAAATAATATATAAATGATAAAATAGAAAATGTTGTTCCATTACCTTAGTATGATGTTTCTATATCATATTGATTCATAATATGGCCTTGTGTTCACAGGAAGTATGGAGTTTTGGAATTAACTTGCTCTCACATGATTTATTGCTATAGCCATTTGTCTTTTTCATAGAGGTTGTTATACATGTCCAAATGGTTTCAAATTTGGATAGTAGACTTTTAGGAGCATGTGTAGGCCTCTGTAATTTTGGTAGAATTTATTATGCACTTTTGATATGTGTTCATAATTCCACCTAATTATCTAAATAAATTAAGAAAATGCATTAAAAGAAATTATTTAGGAATGGACACTATGTTTTTTGGTGTTCATTAGTCATGTGTGACATGTTGGTAAAGTTGGTTTTGTCTAATTATATGTTTGCAACATAAGTTAATAATTATTTTTTGCAAATAAGGTTTCTGGACAGATCTGGAAACTTGGCAAAGTTCTTAATGATAATGTCCTTTGTTGTGAAACTTGTTTATACAAAAGTTGTTGTGAATTTCATGATCTAGCTGCAGTTAAAATTTGGTGGCATTTCGCCATATGGTTTAGAAACTACAGCTGTTTAAAGTTAGGTTACAGAATTGCTTGCTCTCTGTCTTGTTAGACCAGTTTCTGTGTTTGTGTAAATTCGACATATTAAACTTTGGAATCATGCTGTGATGTTTATAAATGAAATTTAGATAATTTCATAAGCTTTCCATAATATCTTCTTGCAAGTTATTTGGAGTTGTAGATCTCCAGTTATGATTAAATTACTCAGCTGTTGGTTTGATGTCCAGAAGGTAGCAATTTCTAGTTCTAGTACTTTGATTAACTTTGTCATGCTTGGGTATTGAAATGTGACTCATATCTTTGATGATACTTGAGTGGTACCCTGTAATCTTGTGAGACTTGTTTCCTGAGTTATGTGCTTGCCCTCTTCTATGTTATGTCTTCTTGAGGATTAAGTTAATTAGCTCTAGGGTTTATGTGAACTTTGGTATGCTTGCATGATTACTTGTTTATTTCACTTCTTTGTATTCATACATATGCATTGTTGCACCTCATTTAGGTACGTTAGCTGAAGCACGTGAAGGACCTGACGTGGAGCCAAACCCGACGACGGTGTTTGGTGGAACTATCCCGAAGATGGATGTACTCAGCGAGATTCATCTGACATACTCTAACTTGAGTCGGATCCTAGGCAAGCCCCGGAGCATTATAAGCCTCCTATCTCCAAAGCAATTATATATATATATATGTTATAAGTATTATTGCATTAAGTGGTAGGAGTTGGTTGAAAACATTGCTGCATTATATCATTCCTTGTCCAGATATATGAATCCTTGAATCCTACATAGACTAGGATCGAGTAGATGCTTAGCCCTGCTTTAAAAGATAGAAGTCAGGTGATTTCCTGTCACCTACGAGATATAGGGATATTCATATATGGCACGGTTGGCTATATTTGCTATCGTGAAATGGAACCATGTGTTAATAAAATGAAATGAGACCGGGCGGGATGACGATAGTGAAGCAACAAGGCATGAAGGTCTTGGGTGTGAATCTATCCCCGTCTGAGTCATTTAAGGACCGATTCGTTGTACGTCCTTGAGTCATGTTGAACGCAGTCTAACACTTAGTTGGCCGGATAAGCCGTTCCGACCGCGAAGCCGAGTAATATGGTTCAGGCCGGGAATCGAATGGTAGGTTGCTTCTTGGAGGAGAGAAAGGATGTGCTTGGGGACATTGGCGTGAGACCAAGGGGGTTAGAGTCCCTATCACCTGGCAGAGTGTCGCCCTTGGGGTCGCGACATCATTCGGACCCACGATTCCTGAATCATATGAAAAGGTGGCTTGTGCGACCCTGGCAGGGGCCTGCGCGGTGAGTGTTAGAAATACCCCTCCAGCTGGATAGGAATTCGATTCGAATCGCCGTCGCTCCCGGTTAGTGAGCACTTGACTTTAGCAGCGGCAACGTAGATTCCATTAAATTGAACGGATGGTTAATTGGATCACGATGGAAAGGTTGCCTCAATTTATACCTGCTATGGTTAATATTGTTTGCTCCTAATAAAGTGAGTGCTCTAGTACAGGTTCTAATATAGATGATAGGTTAATGATAATTAACTTGATGCTTAAGCATTAATGATTGATCATCTATATTAAGCTTTTATGCAAAATGTTGTCAAGCTAGCCCCACTTTATATCAGCCTTGCATGATCCTTGGTGTCACCTTATTTCTGGTTTCTGACGGGTAAGTCTAGCTGAGTACCTTCTCGTACTCAGGGTTTTATCCCCACTTGTTGCAGGTTGTGATGTATCATGGCGGCTGCAAGAGTTGGTTGACTCCTGCCGTAGTGGCGGAGTGTGATCACGGGCATGATCCTTCTTATTTACCTTATCTCTAATGCTTTTGTTGGAAGTCGACCGTGGTACTGGCATGTATTTGAAATAAGAATAATGTTAGTTTCAAATTACTTTGCTTCCGCTACTTTTCAATGTAAGTTGTAATAACTATGTTGAACTCCGATGTATATTGAATTACTTGTGAAATGGATGTAACATGTGACTTGTTATGTTGAATCACTACGATCTTGGCTTGTATGTTGGTTGGTTTGAAATCCCTCGTGATTTCATTGGACTACCGGAGTTATATGGGCTCAAGTGCGAGAATTTGATCACTCCCGTGATTGTTTTTGTACTTGTGCTCTTATAATTTGGACGATTCCGTTACAAGGGACGCACTCCGGTTGAGGGTGCAGAGGGCGCAGCTTTCCGTGTCATCCGAGACATAATGAGCAGATTTCCTAACGAGCTGGCAGCAGCCTTGGCTGGCACTTTTCCGAGAGATGATCCTCGCGATGCTATTTGGGTGCAGCCGCAAGGAAGTGCTTTAGTCAGAATCCCAAGCGAAGGATAGGCTAGCGACAACCACGCTATGAGTGCGATGTATACAGCTATCAGAGCATACCAGAGTCTAGAGTGTACCTATTGGACTTTAACTGGTTTGCGTGGTGATGATCGGCTCAAAGCAAGAAAACAAAAGAAGAAGCAGGCACATGCTATCGCTAGTTTACAGGAGCAATTGGCTGATATGAGCTTGCAACGAGACCAGGCTCTAGAGAGAGGTGATAGTTCTCTACAGCGGGTGCATACATTGACTTAAGCCAACAATAATGTAGACCGTATGATTGGACAGTTGGTTCAGGAGAGGAATAAAGCCTAGAACGAGAGGAACCTCCTGAGGCAGAGGGTCGAGGAGCTAGAGGAGTACAATGTCAACTTGCATGAGGAGTTTCATGCGCTCTACAACGGGATTGGCCCATATGCTCCTCCAGAAGCCGCCGGTATGGACGTCGATGATGACGAGGACGAGCCCACAGCCGCACCTGCTGATGACGACGATGACGTTGCTACTGATGGTAGCGATGGTGACGTCTCTAACCCCAACAATGGCCCCAAGGAGTAGGCTAGTTGCTTTGCGTTAGCTAATAGGCCCTGTCGCGATGACCTTCTTTTGGTTCCATGTATCTTGATGTATCTCGTTTGCACCTTGAGACTTGGTGGAATGTTGGATCTTAGTTGTTCATGTGATACCTAAACGCATAAAGTCCAGTGTGTATGCTGGCAACGTGGTTGTATTGGACGCGATGTTTGCATTTGAAGTAATTTAATTAGTGGTGTTGTTTTAATTGGAATGTGATTATTGTGCCTCTGTTTTATTGTATGACTTTGTTCTCTCCAATGAATTCAGCACGGCATAATTTTTCATTCACTCACAATTACTACAACTGTGCTTAATGATTACTTGTTGCTGAAATATGCAGATGGCAAACACTCGATGCGCCACGTATGAGGCTACTGAAACTGGTGGAAATGGTGCCGGGGCAGGTGGAAGTGGTGCTAACAACGCCAACCATAATGAGCCACACCCGGAGCCGCATTTGTCGCCTCCTCCACCGCTCACTGCAGAGGTGTTCTTTGCACAGTTTCTGGGAAGTCAGCGCAATGCCGAGCAGTCACAGAAGAATATGGAAGATTTTCTGCGTACCATTGCCAACAACGTGCAACGTGGTAACAACCAAGGTGGTGGCAATGGAGTGAATCAGTACATCAACTTCAAGGATTTCATGGATACTAGGCCGCCAATTTTCAAGGAAGCAACCGAGCCACTTGACGCTGAAGAATGGATTAACACTATAGAAGATAAGTTTCGTGTGTTAAGGCTGACAGAAGTACTGAAGACAGAGTATGCTGCACATCAGTTACAAGGACCAGCAGGGATGTGGTGGAAGCATCACCGCACCACCTTCCCTCCAAATGCTCAGATCTCATGGAGAGAGTTCATCGAAGCCTTTCGTGGAGTTTATATTCCATCAGGGCTAGTTGAGATGAAATTGGGAGAGTTCTTGGCTTTAAATCAGGGCACCAAAACCGTAACACAGTATTTGCATGCCTTCAATAACTTGTGTCGTTATGCTCCTGACATGGTTGACACAGATGCTAAGAAAATTGCTAGCTTCAAGAGAGGGTTAGGTCCGAAGATGATGAAGCATGTGGGTACCAATACCCGCGCCAGATTCAATGACTTCATCAGTTATTGTCTGAAACAAGAGAAGAACAACAACGCGTACACAACATCCAAGACTCGCAAGAGAGCCTTTGAGTCAGGACCGTCACAGTCAAGAGTTATCACTGCTAATCGTTCGACCTATCGTCCGTCTGCACCTGGTGCAAGGTTTAGGCCACCGCAGCATAAGACCCAGAACTACAAGGGACCGTAGAAGCCGTACAAGATGGCCGTGCCGCCAGCAAGGACAGCCGCAATCGCGGGACAAGGTAACTCGAAGGGAGCTATCGAATCTGCTGGTACAGTAAAGGGACCTTGCTATAATTGTGATCAGCCAGGCCACTTTTCCAAGTTCTGTTCTTATCTGCCCAGAAAGAAGCAACAGACTTATAATGCTCGAGTGCACCACACCACTGTGGAAGAGATTCCTGAGGGAGAGCCCGTAACTGCTGGTAAGTTTCCTATTAACCAAAACCCTGCAGTTGTTCTATTTGATTCTGGATCATCGCATTCTTTCATGAGTCAAGCATTTGCACGGAAATATGAACAACTATGCACAGACTTAAGTTATGGTTACCGTATAAGTTCAGCAGGGGCTGATGTTTTAACCAATCAGATGGTTAAAGGGGCAACCCTTGAGTTAAGTATTCGAAAGTTTTGAGTAAACCTGATAGTTATGCCTGGACTAGTTCTGGATGTCATCATAGGGATGAATTGGATGAAAGAATGGGGAGCAGTTATAGATACAGGAAGTCGGGTACTTACCCTGAAGGATCCCCAGGGAGAGGGTACTTTTTAGGTACCATTGCCTAAAAGAACAGACCTTGTGAGTGTGACATGTGCTATGGAAGTCATTCTGATTCATCAGATTCCGGTCGTGTGTGAGTTTCCGGATGTGTTTCCAGATGAGTTACCTGGTCTTCCGCCGGATAGAGATGTTGAGTTTGGAATTGAGTTGATCCCCGGAACAGCTCCAATTTCAAGGAGACCTTATAGGATGCCTCCGGATGAGTTAGCTGAGTTAAAAAAGCAACTAGAGGAGTTGTTGAACAAGGGGTTTATCCGGCCAAGTAAGTCTGAATGGGGATGTCCTGCCTTGTTTGTGAAGAAAAAGAAAGAGGGTACTTTGAGAATGTGTGTGGATTATAGGCCTCTTAATGCTGTAACTATCAAGAATAAGTATCCCTTACCTCACATTGATGTTTTGTTCGACCAGTTAGCCAAAGCCAGAGTGTTCTCTAAAATAGATTTAAGATCAGGTTATCATCAGATAAAGATTAGACCACAAGATATACCAAAAACCGCTTTCTCTACCAGATACGGGTTGTACGAGTATCTTGTTATGTCCTTTGGCTTAACAAATGCTCCTGCATACTTTATGTATCTGATGAATACAGTATTCATGCCAGAGTTGGACAAGTTTGTGGTTGTGTTCATTGATGATATTCTCGTATACTCTGAAAATGAGAAAGATCATGAAGAGAATCTGAGAATTGTCTTAACCAGACTGAGAGATCATAAGTTGTATGCTAAGTTTAGCAAGTGTGAATTTTGGTTGAAGAAAGTTCCTTTCCTTGGTCACATTCTGTCAGAGAATGGAGTATCTGTAGATCCGAGTAAAGTGCAAGAGGTTATGGATTGGAAGACACCAATCACAGTTTCGGAAGTCAGAAGTTTCTTGGGTTTAGCTAGTTACTATCGTCGTTTTATCCCAGATTTCTCGAAGATTGCCAAACCAATGACAAGTATGCTACAGAAAGATCATAAGTTTGTGTGGACAGAGGAGTGTGAGACAGCTTTCCACCTCTTGCGGAAACTGTTGACCACTGCTCCAGTTCTAGCGCAACCGGACATTGAGAAACCTTTTGATGTGTTTTACGATGCATCAAAAATAGGATTAGGCTGTGTTCTTATACAAGAAGGAAGAGTCATTGCTTATGCCTCCCGTCAGTTGAGAAAGCATGAGATCAACTATCCGACGTATGATCTTGAACTTGCTGCCGTAGTGCATGCCTTAAAAATTTGGAGACATTACTTACTTGGTAATGTGTGCAATATTTTCACCGATCACAAGAGTCTCAAGTACATCTTCACCCAACCTGAATTGAACATGAGGCAGCGAAGATGGTTAGAATTGATCAAAGATTACAACTTGAATGTGCAATATCATCCTGGAAAGGCCAATGTAGTGGCAGATGCTTTGAGTAGAAAGCCACATTGCCTGAATGCGCAACCTTTGCTCGAAGATGGTTTTGATCTAATACATCCTATCGTGTTACACAGTATTCAGATTAGTTGTTCTTTAGAGAGTAAGATAATAGAAGGCCAGAAAACCGACAAGGGAATATTCCATATCAAAGAAAAGATTAAAGAAGAACCATCCAAGCACTTTAGATTGGATGAACATGACATGTTATGGTTTGACGACCGTCTTGTTGTTCCCAAAGATGGAGAGCTTAAGAATAAACTTATGGATGAGGCTCACCTTTCAAAGTTATCTATCCACCCCGGAAGTAGCAAAATGTACCAAGAACTAAGACCTCGTTTTTGGTGGACCAAGATGAAGAAAGAGATTGCAGCGTATGTAGCCAGATGTGACACATGTTGCAGGGTAAAGGCTATTCATATGAGACCTGCCGGATTGTTGCAACCTTTGTCTATACCTAGTTGGAAGTGGGATGATATAAGTATGGATTTCATCATAGATTTACCCACTACTCAGAAAGGACATGATTCGATTTGGGTAATTGTGGATCGTCTTACAAAGACAGCTCACTTTTTACCTGTCAAGACAGATTATAGACCACCTCAATATGCCGAGAAGTATATTGCTGAGATTGTGAGATTGCATGGCATACCAAAGAATATCATGTCTGACAGAGGGTCACAGTTCACTGCTCACTTTTGGGAGCACTTGCATAAAGGTTTGGGGACGAGTTTAATTCGTAGTACTGCTTATCATCCGCAAACAGATGGTCAGACCGAAAGAGTTAATGCTGTTCTGGAAGATATGTTGAGAGCCTGTGTGTTATCTTATAGAGGTTCATGGGAGTCATGGCTACCTTTAGCAGAGTTCGCTTACAATAATAGTTATCAAGAAAGTATCAAGATGGCACCATTCGAAGCTTTGTATGGCAGAAAGTGTAGAACACCACTTAACTGGATTGAGCCAGGAGAAAGAAGATGCTACGGTATTGACTTCGTAGAAGAAGCTGAGAAGAAAGTTCATATCATTCAGCAAAATATGAAAGCTGCTCAATCCCATCAGAAAAGCTATGCAGATCGAAGAAAGAGACCGCTTGTGTTCGAGGTTGGTGACTATGTTTATCTGAAAGTCACGCTAATGAATAAGAAACGGTTTGGAGTACGCAGAAAGCTTGCAGCCAGATTTATGGGACCATATAAGATCTTGGAAAGAAAAGGTCCAGTCGCTTATAAGTTAGAGTTACCTGAGACAATGGGTGCTATATTCCTAGTTTTTTATGTATCACATCTCAAGAAGTGTTTGCGTGTTCCAGAGGAAAGAATTGAACCTCGAGGCATAAAGCTCAAGTCAGATTTGGTATATCATGAGCAACCGGTTCGAGTGTTGGACTCTAAAGAAAGAGTTACTCGGAACAGTGAGGTGAAAACATATAAGATACAGTGGAGCCATCATGATGAAGGAGATGCAACTTGGGAAACGGGTGAATATCTGCAAAAAGCTTATGAGGATTTTTATAACAAATGGTTCGTAACCCAAAATCTCGGGATGAGATTCTTATGAGGGGGGAAGGCTGTAACACCTCTGTGTGTTAAGCATGCATTCACATCCTAAATCATGAGCATTTGCATTTCATACATGTTCATCATCGCATGCAAATTAAGTTGGAATTTATTTAAACTGTGATAAACATGTTTGAGCTCTGAATTAGTAAAAATCCTAGGTAAAAGTGGTAAAAATTTGTGGAGCTATAACTTTAAATAACTTAGAAATAATTAACATGATTTTTGGAGCAAGTTTTGTATTCAAAATCTTCCCAAATCTTGCTTCTAAAAATATTTCAGAAAATTAAGTTTTCATTTAAAAATTTGACTTTAAATCATCAATTCAAAATCTATTTAGAATTTTGAAAGGTGCCCTAAATGAAAGTTGTAGAGAATAAAATTTTGAACAACTTTTGTTTTGGGGGCAATTTGTGAAAATGTCTTTTTCATCTTTAAAATTTGAATTTGAATTAAATTATAAAATCTGGAATTTTATTTAGAAAAGAAAATCAATTTCTCTGTTTTACCGGGCCGTCGCCTCCTTTCCGGCCCAACCGCCGAAGCCAGCCCGGCCTGCTCCGCGCCCGCGCCCGCGTCTGCCTCTGCCCGCGTGCTCGCCCGCGCACGCCGCGTGGCGGCCGCATGCCGGCGACGCCCCGCGCGTGGCAGCCGTGGCCTCCGCGCTCGCGCACTACCTCCGCCTTCATCTGCTTCGCCCGCTGCTCACTTCTTCGCCCGCGCGCTCTTTCTCTCCCTCGCACAGCCAGTGCTCCGCCGCCGCGCGCCAATGCCGGCATCTTCCACCTCCGAGCCACCGTTCCCGCGCAACGAACGAGTCTCTTTCCGATTCGCCTTGCCACGAGCTCCGCCACCTCCTCCTCCCCTCCGAACGGGCCACCGTGCACCTTGCTCACTGACGGTAAGGCTCAATTGAGCGTCTTCCCGCGCGCGCCACCGAGCCGGGCCGCCGAGCTCGCGCTCCACCATCGGCGCCCTCGTTCCCCCTTTCTCCCCTTGCATCACGCCTTTGTGTTCGCCTTTCTCACGCGGTTCGTTTGCTCTCCACGCCTCGCCCGCTCGCGAACGGAAGCGGCCGCTGGCCGTCAGCGACGACCGCACCGCCGCGTTCCCGAGAGCCGGCATGCCCAGCCGTGGACACGCCCGCTTCCCCCCTCGTTGTTCGCCAGGCCAAGGCGGCCTTGGGCCGCACCCAAGCCGGGCGGCGCGCCTGCCTTCCCCCGCGCGCGCACGGGCTGAAAAGCCGTAGCCAGCCGGTTGATCTCGCTGGGCCGGCCCGTAGCAATAAGAAAAATGAGTTTTCGTTTTTCTTTTATTATTTGAAAATAGAAATGGTTTGAAAAATGTTTGACTACTCAAATTTGCTCCAAATCTGTTCAAATAAATTTTTCTAGGTTCCTTATCATCAGATCTACTTGAGAAAAATATTGCATGTCTAGATTTAAATACTTTGCTGTAGAGTTTTTATTTAATCACTAAAACTGCTGTTTTCTTGTTAAATTTTTAGTAAATCATAGAAAGTTCAGAAAATATGGTTCCACTTGCAATAATTTTCTTTAGTGATGTACTTTCTAGGAAAAATATATGCCATTCATGTTCTGTGGGAAAAATCTTGAGTTGTAGTACAAGTGTTTAATATTGCTGATAATTGTTATTTTTGCTAGAGAGAAAAATATGAATAAAACATGCATGTAATAATTTTTCTATAGTGATTATTTATTGTGTAGAATGGAGAAAAAATGTTAAATCTGTTGTTTGATACTTTTCATAGTATAAAGTATTTTTATGCTCATTTTTAGGCCCTAGCTTGTTATTTTTGTGTAGGCAGTTCTAGTAATCCAAATGCAATAAAAATTTTGTGGCATGCTAGATTAGATGATAGAAAGCTACTGTATTTTTCTCAAATTTTTCTGTGCTACTAAAATAGGTGTTGCTGTTCGAACCTAGTTGCAATTAGGGTTTAATTAACCTTGTCAATACTAGGAGTTGCTTTGGTGTATCTTTGAAGCATCTTAGATTTATGTGTTGACTTAGCACAATAATAGTAGAAGAGAATGCAGTAGATGACATGTGCTTGTAGTCTGTATTTTCGGATGATGTTGACTACCTTATAGAAGAAATGTATTCCCACTTTATGAAATAAAGTGAACCTATTTATCTACATTTCATTCATCATGACCATTACATGTCATTTCCGCAATGCACCTAGGCATAAACACTTATATGATTGCACCATATAGGATCGCAGGAAGTAACGCCGGTAGCAGTCCCCGAAGAGCCGAAAGAGCAGCCCGCAGGAAGTGCCCGAAGCCGACGAGAAGGTCGGTGAGGATCTTTCAGAGTGCCCAGATCACCGTCCGAGCTCTTTCAAGAGAGGCAAGCCCTGGAGCATTTCTCTCCCCCGGTTTGCAAATATTTTATGAATGCTTTACTTTAACTGCTGCATTATATTTAGGAGTTGTTTGCAACCGTTGCTGCATTATACCTTGCTTACTCTGTTCTACCCTATCCTTGTCACCCTGTTACTCACAGTCAAGTATTTGCTTAGCTTGTTTAGACCGGTAGAAGTCGGGTGATTTCCTGTCACCTGCGAGCTATAGGTGGTTACCTGGATCTGCTTGAGAAAGTATGTCATCATGAAATAACTAAGTGTTAATATGAAGTTGAGACCGGACGGAAACTTGCAGGGTTTCGACTGTAGTGTTTTCCGTCTGTGTCGATTAAGGACCGACCGTTGTTGGGCCTCGAGTCATATTGAACGCATGCCTTACATTTAGCTGGCCGATTAATGTACCTTTCAACCGCAAAGCTGGGAGATTATTCGGGCCGAGTAGATCGCCCGCAACGCACTGTACCGGAGCAGTAGTGGCAGGATACGAGGGCGCGATGATAAGGCCAAAGAGTAGTCGGGCGGCCCCCGGGTACATGTGGTTCCTAGCAAGCTCGCAACTTTACCTGCATGGTTGACTCAGTGACCAACACCTCACTTTAGCGGGTGAGTGAGGTTTGTGTGAGGAATAAATTACCAGCTAGTTAATAATCGATTCGAATCGCCATCGTTCACTGGATAGTGAGCACTTGACTTGAGCTACTTCATCGTAGTAATATTGATGAAACACTTGGACAGTTATATGAAATATGACATAATGGAAGTTGTTAATGATCATTGGTTATCATTACCGGTTTAATTACATGTTACTCTAGTACAGGTGCAAATGTAGTTGGTAGGTTAATAAAGATTAAACTTGATGCAAAGCTTTGGAAAGATTCTTCAAATGATAAAAATGCCTTTTTGCAAATGTGTCAGCCACCCCACCAGAAAGTCTGTCATGATTCCTTGGTGTCTTTTATTTTGGTCCTGTCGGGTAAGTCTAGCTGAGTACTTTCTCGTACTCAGGGCTTTGTTCCCACTTATTGCAGATGGGCAGATGTATTACGGCTACTGTATCAACTGCCTTTATCCTGCAATGGGAGAAGCTTGGGACCATGGGCAATGGTCATTCGCTACATCTCGTCTGATGCTTTTGTTGGAAGATGATCCTGAACTGGCACTGTATTTTGAACTCTGCGTGCGTGTGTGATTTGAACTAAATGCTTCCGCTACTTTCATTCGAAACTGGTTTGTAATAACTATGTTTAAACTCCGATGTATTTGTGACGCGAACTTTTTTGTAACTTGTGATGGTGACCGCTGAACTTATTACGATCTTGGCTGGTATGCAAGTTGGTTTGAAATCCGTCGTGATTTCACGGACTACCGGGTTATACGGGCTTAAGTTTGCTAAATCGTCTGCTCGGTGGATGATTTTCTTACTTAATCTCGTATAATTGGTCGGTTTTGTTACAGGAGGAAGGGCAGGCGGGTTCCTTTTTCTCTTTTCCTTTTTCGCTTCTTCTGTGCAGGTAGCGCGGGGTGGGAGCTGGCGAGTGGGGGGAGGGGGTGCGTCCGGACGCCGCCTGGAGCCGGGCGTCCGGCCGCTAGCGGCCCCCCTACCAAACGGCCCCCAAAGCTTATTTGGATCCGAGAGGTTTTTATAATTTTCAATCACCAAATTATGAGAATCCAACTATCCACCTCATTTCTATTCTTTGAAGATAATACATGTGAAAAAACTCCAAACACCTATAATCTAGGGCTATAAATCAAATAATTATGAGAGGGGTTACTATGAGCGTTCATGCATCCATTTCCATCAAGATCTGATGCATACACCATAGCTTCGGCTAACCAAGTTGCCGCATGCGATAGCCCCCCTTCCGCCAGCGCCTCGGCCGCTCTGTCCCTCGCCGCCGCCGCGCGCTCCCTGAGCGCCCGCGCGCCGTCGGACTCCTCCATCACCCACCTTACCTTCGCCTCCACCTCCTCGGCCTTCACCACGTCCTCGTCCCCGACGAGGGTCCTCTTCACCTCCACCCCTAGCCGCATCTCCTCCACGATGAACACCTTGTTGAGCCCCTGCTCAGCGTACAGCGGCCAGCACAGCAGCGGCAGGCCCGCCACGACGCCGTCCTGCGTCGAGTTCCACCCGCAGTGCGTCACGAACGCGCCGGCCGCGCGGTGCCGCAGCACGTCCACCTGCGGCGCCCAGGACTTGACGACGAGACCTCTGTCCCTGGTCCGCTCCAGGAACCCGTCGGGGAGGATTGCGTCGAGGTCGTCGGCCGACTCGCCGGGGCTTCGTGGGCTCCGAACGACCCAGAGAAACCTCTGGCTGGAGCTCTCCAGCCCGACCGCGATCTCATCAAGCTGGCTCTTTGGGAACGCACCCATGCTCCCGAAGCAGAGGAACACGACGCTGCGGTCCGGCTGCGCGTCCATCCACCGGAGGCATCCGTGGTCCGATCCGCGACGGTCCATGTCTCCGCCGGGCGAGACCAGAGGCCCGACGCAGTAGACCGGAGGCATGTCGCGGCCGGGGACGCACAGGCCGTCCCTGAGCGCGCGCACGGCGCGCGGCTCCAGCGTCTCGAAGGAATTGAGCAAGATCCCGCGGGCCTCCGGCATCCGGGAAGCCAGACCGAGGCTGGCCTCGCACGCGGCGCCGTCGTCGCGGATCAGCGGGGGGCAGCTCCGAGGCCTTGAGCGGAGGTACGCCCGCGAACGTCAGGACGGCATCGCCGCCGAGCTCCCCGAATCCCGCCGCGCCCAGGGTTCCCCGCAGGCCGGGGAGGGCGAGGAAGACGGCGAGGCTGGACGCGCCCGTGGAGGAGAAGAAGTAGGCCGGCACGGCGAGCTCCGCCGCGACGTCGAGCGCGTGGGCGCAGAACGCGTCGAGCACGAGCGCGCAGCGGACGGAGCGGGAGCGGGACGAGGACGACGACGCCGAGAGCGAGCGGAGGAAGTCGCGGAGCGGCGCGTTGGTGGCGCGGAGGAAGCCGAACATCCGGGCGATGTGGTCATGGGCCTGCTCCTGCCCGCCGTCGGAGTTGGAGGCTGGTGGGAGCTCGGGGGAGGGGAGGACGTGGAAGGCCACGGACGTGTTGGCGGCCTTGGCGCGCGCCACCGTGTCGTCGAAGATGGGGTCCCCGAACGGCGACTGGACGAGCACGACGACGACGTCGAGCGCGGCGCCACCGCCGTGGCGGAGGAGCAGCTTGGATAGCTCGAGCATCGGCGAGAGCTGGCCGACGCCGAAGCCCGGGTACAGGACCAGCGTCGTCTTCTCCATTGCTGGACGAGGCGACGACGACTGCAAGTCCTGGCGAGTGGCGAGCTAGTGCGCTAGCCGATAGAGTCCTCCAAGTGATCATCATGCTTCTGAACGCTAGTGTACGCGTCATCTGATCTGACACAACAACACTACGACAGTGGCCTCAGAAAAAAACAACACTACGACAGCATGTGGTCAGCTAGAATCTGTCTATTTTCCGAGAGAATTTTACCTTCGTTGTCTCGTAAAGAGCATCATTCTCACCTCAAGTCAAACATTTCATTTTTTATCAAATAAAATAAAAAATTTAATATTTATAATGTATAATGATATCATTAGATGAATCGTTGACTAGTTTTATAATGAACTTATTTAAAAATATAAATGTTTCTAATTATTTTTAGAAATCTTATTAAATTTTAAAAACTTGATCAGCATAAACTCATTGAGACAATCATTTTAGGAGCGAGGGAGTATTCTGCTAGGTTTATTCAGAAACGATCGATAGGAGGTCAAATCACTTTTATTTTTACTTTTTTTTCTTGAAAATGAAACCGATACGATATTATCGGAAATGAATACGGCGCCGATATTCCGGTAATTTTGAAAACGACAGTAGTCAATCGAAAAATACATCGATAACGATCAGAATCTATGAGAACGATATCCTCAAAAACGATAAACACATCAAATCGTAGAACATAAGATCCATATAACTCGACCTATTTCACATGACAATGATAAATAAAACCACAATTGACAAGATCATAGGCTGAAACCACACGGTTCACATCATCATAGGTCTCAAATAGTGGCAAACCACGCAACAGTACAACAATTCTTGACAAAGACACGAATAAACGATTATGTTCTAATAAGTTGACTCGACATAACATAGTAATCAAAACATGAATTATTGGAGTTACATGTGCAGCAAGTGATGAGGTGATAGGTTGATTGCCTTCTTCTTATACAGATGAAATACTTCCATATAGATAGTACCTTTCCAAAAAAAAATATTTTGCCTTATGTGCTTACGTGTGCAGATGGGTTCCTTTTAAAAAAAAATATTTGCCTTATGTGCTTGCGTATGTAAATCGTAATGCATTATATAGTCTATAAATAAATTAGAATTCATTAATTAAAGGCTTTGAATCGGTAATTATCTACGGTAAATTACCGGTTAAATACTGGAATCTTTGAAAACAATTAGAAGAGAGCAAAATCATTTTCGCTTTCATTTCTGATTATTTTAACCGTTATCATTTTGGTTTTTCCAACTGCTTCACGTCTAATCATCCGGTGGATGGTCCAATTTCAGTTTGGCGAGCATTCCCTCAGGTGAACGTTTCTGCTGTCTGATGCCGATAACAGTGTAACTTTTTTTTTTGCTTTTTTTGTTCTTTTTTTAAATATATTCATAAATACACCTTAGGAGGTATCCTTTTAAAATATAGACCCTGGGCCCGGCGCCAAGATCTACGGTGCCGAGCTCGGCGCCAAGATCCACGGCGCCGAGCTCATGCCACGTCCGCACCACGCTGGCAGCCACGTCAACGGCACGTGGAAAATGACCCTGGACCTCGGCGCCAGAGCAATTGGCGCCGAGACGTATAACCTCAGCGCCAATTACTATGGCGCCAAACCCAGGGTCTATATTTTGAAAAGATACCTCCAGGGTGTATTTATGAATATCTTTCAAAAAATAGACAACAAATAAAAAATTCGGCCGGTAACAGTGTGACACATGGTGGACCCACCCCCTACCCACACGTGAAGTTGGCGTAGGCGGCGATGTTGTTCTTGTTCTTTTTTTCGGCGTCTCTTTCTCTATCCAATGCTTCATTTTTCCTTTGTTTTCTTTTTTTCTTTTGATAAAGACAATCAAAACGAGTGTCACATCTTATATATCTAAAAAAACAACAGGGCTCATAGAGCCCGGACGCCCAGCTTTAGCGCGTGTCCAGACGCACCTGGGATCCGACCGGCTGTCCCGTTTGGATTCAAGTTGGACACAACCAAATAACGTTTCGATTCATGTCGATCCCACCAATCCGAACACAGCTTCACTTGCCAGTCGCGGCATCCCGCGCTCGTGGGTGGCTGGTCCCCTCGCCGCGCTGCCTGTCCCCCAGCCATCCCGCTGAGCCGCCCGTCCCTCAGCCATCCCGGTCCCCCAGCCATCCCCCCGCCTCGCCCATCCCCTCACCGCACCCCTCCACAACAGTCACCGCGCCCAGATGTCTCATCTCCTCTTCAACATGGAGTTCCCTGTGGGGCGTCGTCCCCCGCCGATTGTTGAGGGCCGTGAGGCAGATCTATGGTTAGAGGGAAGAAAGGAGGGCTCAAGCTTCGTCTACGGTAGATTGGAGTCTCGTGTTGCAATTGCCAGGGGCAAGGAGGTGGTGGAGACGAACTCTTCTTCTTGAAAACAGCATGTAAGATGTACATGTATGACCCCATGTCGCAATTTGCTTGAGTTGTATTGTTTCAGACTACAAATTTATGAACATTGGCGATTTGGAACCATACTTTTGCAGTAGATGCTCTGTTTTACTACTGAAATGTGTGTTACAATACTACTGAAACACTTACCAGAGTCCATTGCAACAAGAATTTTGGGTATCTGTGTATACCATGACTATCTGCTCTATTTTACTACTGAAACGTGTGTTGCAATACTACTAAAACACTTACCAGAGTCCACTGCAACAAGAATTCTGGATGCCTGTGTACACTATAACTAGATGCTTTATTTTACCACTACTGAAACATGTGTTACATTACTCCTGAAACACTAAACCAGATTGAACTGCAACAAGAATTCTGAGTGCTTGTGTGTTCTATGATACCCCTATTTTGTAGTTTCCTCACATCTATAACAAAATGTGAACTAAACCAAATTTGCAACACTCTGAAACGTGCAGGAGGGCATGATTGATGGGAGAAATACCATCATCTGTGTTTTTAGTCTTATGTTGCAACAAGTGTTTTTACAAGTTGCAAGTATTTTATCTGCATGTTGCATATGTTTCACATGTGTTTATCTGGATGTTGCGTATGTTTGCAATGGTTTTCAAGTGTTTGATACGCATGTTTCAATTGTTTTGTCTGTCTTATTTTGTATGTTGCAAGTGTTGCATCTGGATGTTTGAAAGTAGATCAGGTGTTGCACGTGAGAAGCACGTGAGAAGCGGTAAGAGCACGAGTGGTCCTAGTGTGGGCCCCGTGTGGGCCCCACATGGGCGCATGAAACGCAGGCACGAGCGGGTGGTGTCAGGGCAGCGCGGGCCTCCGCATGGACACGAGAAAGGGCCTGCAGTCGCGGGTGCACTAGCAGTAAAAAAAAGATGAGCGACCTTTGAATTCACGAGTTTTGTTTGCTCCACGTTCAAAGGCAGTCCCTCTTGTTGCATATGCTCCAGACCCGTCATCCCCGCTGGCCTGGCCAGCGTGCACGGATAAGCCCACCAACTGAGCAAACGGAGCAAACGGGCTTCCCGCATGGACGTGGCCCAGCCAGAGCGGCGCACGTGGCACAAAAATATTAAAAGATTTTAAAAAGGAACCAAAATGGTTTACATCCACTTAAAAAAACAAATGATTTACAAATTTTAAAATGGAGGTACATCGGACGTGATCCAGTCCTCACGCCACATGTTTGATCCAGCAGGACAGGTTTATTGGCAATTTTGCAAGAAATAATGGGGTCCGTGTGTCAATTTTTTTCAAAGATTTTGGGAGGATGTAATTTCATTTGAGCGTTTGCCACTGGTTATATGTTGGCAAAAGTCTAGCTAGCAAAAGTCCATTTGGCGCACGACGGATATTATTGATCATCGTCTCAAAATATGCACTCGTAGATGTTAAAAATTTCAATTCTCATGTATCTCTAATGATGCCTGATTTTTCTATCGTTGTTCAGTCAACATACAATTATATCATTGTCTGGCTATAGAAAAGAATGTGAATTGTTGCCTGTGGCTATAAGTTGCCCTTTTAATTACTAGTATATTGCCCGTGCTAACGCTACGGTATCATTTAGAAACACAAATCATCCAACAAAAAGCATAATAACTAAGCTAACAAAATAATAAGCATAATAACTCTATCGATAGTGAGATGGCCTACACTATAAAAATATTGGTACATATCACTTTAATCAAATTGGTTGATCTGCTACACTGCTAATCACTAAGTAACTGGTGTGATTAGCTTGGACAAATTCTAAAACCTCCTTCCGTCCCCAAATCTGGAGCAAATCAAAAACATTTCTTTATATTCTTAAACACCAAGTACAATTGATTTAAATTTACTGACAATTGAATTTACTGATCTTTAAACCCTAAAGAGAAAGAAAAAAAATTCAAGCACTTGCAACCAAATGAGTAAAGGATAGTGGTGATTCTACAAATAGCCAACCATAATGAGCAAAAGAAAAAAGAATAGAAATCAATAAAACTTTCTGCCAATAAATCACCATGAAGCAAGAAACGACGGTAATGAGCTCGCCTCCCAGCTCCCACACGACCATGGTATCCTGGTTGGTGCTCTTCCACGATTGGCATGTGTGGATGCATGCCACCGCGCTCACACCGTTGTCACACATCCCTCCTGAGACCCACGCGGGCTCATCCTGTGTCATTTTTTCCCTTCTCCTGGCAACTAAACGCCACCGCTAGGGAACCTGGTGGTGGCGAGCAGTGGAGAATCCAGGAAAATTTGTACTACTAACCTCTGTAATGTGGTAAAAAAATACAATATACTTATATTGATATATCAATAAAGGACGCCACAATCTCATAAATAATGTTCTATTATATTAAAGATGAAATTTCGTTAATACTTAATTATAAACATAACTAAACTCTAAAAATGAAATCAAACATTGCCTTAACTATGCCGTGGAGGATGTGGCAAATCGATGTTTAAAACATCAGCTAATTGTTGGACAACAACCGTACTAATTAAATTGATAAATTCACTTACGCTTTCTTTTTCCCCTTATGTGCTGTACCTGAATTGCTATTGCCGTCCATCCTAGTGCGGATGCTGCAGTGCTGATCGGTGAGATAAGAGAATAAGATATCAGGCATTCAAACTTTTATAGATAGGTCACTCGCTCACTCGTCATAAGATGCCTCACGGTTTAGTGGTTCAGGCATTCACGGTCTCACGCCTGAACTGGATGGTGGAAGCAGGAACCAATAACAGGATGGAAGTCGGAGTTGCAAGGCAGTAGAGGAGTCACAGACGAACTGAATCATCGAGCGTTGGAGCGTACCGGCCACCAGTCATCTTCTACCTTCGTCGTCGTCGGACAGGACAAAGGAGCAGCCATGGCTGCCTGGTTTGGGGGCGCAGGGGAGGGCCGTAGGAGCCGCGCTGTCCAGGTCGCCCCGACGGCGGAGGAACCCTGTGCCACGCACGTCTCGTGTTTCCGCTCGGGACGGGAAGGGGAAGCTGCTCAGCGGCCTTGCCGCGTCCTCGTCCTGCGACACCTCTGCACCGGCGGAGGAACCCTAGCGGCGCGCCTCTGCGTTTCCTCGCGACTCGGGACGAGAAGAAAAGGCACGGATGCGACACCATGAAAAAATTGAATCGTTTTCTTTCATAACCAGTGGCAGGTGGGTAATTCCTCGGAAGTATAGGGATGAGGAGGATGATACACAAGATCCTGTCCGTTCGATTTGAGTGAGCAAGGAGAGAGAAGCCTTTAAAGCAATCTGGATGGTTCGTTTGTATACTGTTATTTTTCTGGGTACAAATTTTTGGGTGAGTGAAGGGAGACTATCTCAGTAGGGGAGTTTTTGTAGTGTGGATTTAGCGATGAATATGTTGGTGCATTAGTAGGGTAGACTAGTATAGTGCCCGTGCTAACGTCACGGCTTCATTTCAACGATGCAAATGAAAACAACCAAACGATGATATATTTTTTTCCATAGTTTAACTTTCACACAATTGTATATAACCATGTATATAATCTGGAAAACACATGCATAACAAAATTAATTCTATCAAATTTATGTATTTAGCTAATGTGCTTTGTCAAAGCTGTTTCCATCGCGCTGATCTGAGCACTGAAAATTTAGTGTTTTGATAATATGACAAGGCAATGCATAAACTAATGGTACCCCTAGAGCATGTTAGGAAATAAACTTCAAAATCACTTGACATGAACTAAGAGATAAAAACAAGGCATTGCATTTACTATATGTTTCCATAGTTAAGAATAAAATGAAATTACAGTCTTTCCATAGACAAGGCATTGCATTTACTCAACCATTGCCAAGACGCCAAAACAATGATATCAAAGACATAACATACTGAACCTATCATTCATACAGTTTGATCATGTAACAGACTGGAACCAATTCCTGATCATAGTTCTTAAGGCGTCGCCTAGGCGTCTGGGCGATTTCCCAAGTGAGGCGTCGGGCTCGCCGTGGCTTCCGTGCGTATGGCGTCGCCTCAGCCGCCAAGGCGTCGCCACGGCGTCGAACGGACGCCGCACGCGCGAAAAGGCGCCGCGCGCGGGAGGAAAAGGAGCAGCACGGGGGAGGAAAAGGTTTCCGCGCCCGCGGGAGAAGGGGCGCGCAGGAGGAAAACGCGTCGCGCGCGGGGGAGAAGAGGCGCGCAGGCGGAAAAGGCGTCGCGCACGCGGGAGAACGACCATCCTTGGTCCCTGCTGCTCGCTAATTGAGAGACAGAGGGAGAGAGAGAGGAGAGGAGGGAAGAGAAAATGGCGGCTGGAGCACCTGAGCCGCTCCCGCCCCTTCCGCTCCGCCGATTCGCGGCTGTGACCTCACGACCCCCCACCGATTTGCGTCTTCGACCTCGGCTCCGCTCCATCAGCCTCCGTCGTCCTGCTGCGACAGTGCGACTCGTATCTCTTCCTCTGCTCAGGGCGGCATGGCCATGCGGGACGCGACTGAGGACGGGGCACAAAGGAGAGGTGGTAGGAAGGGGAGGCGGAGGGGACGCTGGATGCAGATGGAGGCGGGACGGAGAGAGGCAGGGGCAGGCGAAGGGGGGGATTCCCTACCAGCAGCTCAGGATCCTTCACATCGGCTCACAAGTACCACTTCTCCTCTCCCCTCCTCTGCTCTTCCTCTCCTTTCCTTCCTCTGTTCAGAAGTGAACTATATTGCTTATGCTTGCTTGGATCTTGGACTTGGATATACTCCTCTGATGTGGTATGCTGCTTGTGCTTGGATAGTTGGATAGGGTATAAACTGCTCAAGGTAGTATGGGTGGTGGCTGCTTGTGCATAGGCTCTAAAATTGGAAGCAAAAAGTATGTATAAAGTTATGTTTATCCTGCTTTAGTGTATGTGTATGGCGTCGCCTCGCCGCGCGCCTAATTCGCCTAGGTGTCTGGAAGGGGTGGGTCGCCACGCCTCGCCTTACCGCCTTAAAAACTATGTTCCTGATTATTCCTAGTCTACCCTACTAAGTGAACCAATTCCTGATCATAATGTGATCTCTTGCTCCATCCTTAATTTATTCGAGATCCTTGACATGAGCGATTCTGATTCTCCTACACATCAAGTTCTAAGATTTGCTGCACACTTAATCTGAGTTCTGAGATGATAGAAAACATGTTTTGATCAGATTTTTCTCTACATTAATTCATCAACCCTTTTTCTGTGCAAAGTGATCAAATTTCAGATTCTTCAGAGGCAAAACCTCTTAGCTATCCGACTACCCTATACTCAGATTTACACCCCTCAAAAAGAACAAATTTAGAAACATATCTAGGGGGTTTGTGCAAAGTCTAGTCTTCTGTTCATCACCACAAAAAGAGATTGTAGGTAGATTTAAGGTTTCATACCCACCATTGAGTATAGAAGTAGGGAACATTTGCACATGAACCATTTTACCAATGTCTAGTAGAGCTGCATTCCAGTAGAAATTTCCTTGCACCCCACCTCTCCTCTTTTAACCTGCATGTCTAGGAAGAACAAATTATCGATTACTGGAACAGCACTGCAAACTCTCTAGCTTAAAATCTCAATAGTTATGAACATCCAGCTATATCCAATAATCAGCCTTGCGTTAATGCTGCATAGTCTCATTCAGATTAGTAGTTAGTGTTAAAACATATCTAGGGGGCTCAGTTTGTAATTCCGCACGTGAAAACAGTGTAATCAGACCATTAAGCCGGTAGTGCAATGAAAACTCATGATTTGTGGTCAAAAGCAGGAAGTACCACTCGTGCAACATGTCAGTCAACTTTGCCCGAGTGTACATTTACTCGGAACTTAGAAAAACACATAATTTACAAGGGTAATTCCTAGCAAACTGAGTCACTACCATAACCCCAAACAATCTGTGCATGCAGCAAGCAGCATGGACATTATCTAGACTTCTGCCTAAGGATCCATTCAGAGCACAAGAATTTCATAAGAGTTCCTTAAACTGAAGCGGATGTTCAGGAAATAACCAGACATTCCGAGATAAATTTTTCGAGTGCCGTGAGAATTACACTAACAGGTCAATAGAAGATCAGTGTGGCATTTGCACTACCTAGTATCAAACAGTTATAATTGAGAACAGAAAGGATATGTTACAAGGAAAAGCAGGTCCTCGCCGACGCCACTGCCAGCAGCTAAGAAATCGCTTACCAGGTCAAGGACAAGGCGGGACAGGTCGACGGTCATGACGATGGCGAGGCTGGCCTCCCTCCGGACCACGGTGAGTTCCCGGTGGTGTGCGGCCAGAAGCCAAGAGCACATCAGCATCCATGTGGCGGCATATCCAATGGAGCGCAATCTTGATGTCGGTGGGCAGTGGCTGATGGATTCAGTCTCGGCCTCAGCAACATCTCAAGAATAGAAGAAATTAAACCAAACAATATATGATCGAATTAAGAAATTAAGAATAAAATTAACGATTCAGACATTTGTTCAGCAAGTTTGTGCTCAGCTTAAAAAATAGTTGTTTGTATTTCTGGCTTGATCAATGTTTGGTTACAGACCCAAATTAATTCTCATGTGTCCATACATGCAGCGATGCAAATTTACGAAACAGCAAGCAACCTAGCACAAAATAAAAATAGTTTGACCCTGTGACGGGACTGCAGCATGCGAAACAGAGAATTGGATCCATCAGCATGAACCAGATCAATCGGATCCATCGCATGAACCAAACACACGTACAGAGAGAGATGGAGCGAGGGAATTGGGAGGGCACACATTGCTTACCGTAACACATCGATCGGCAACGCGTCGGCGGCGCGGGGCGTGCCGGAGCGGCGGACAGGTGCGGATCGGATCCGAGCAGCGCGAGGGTGGTGCTGCAGCAAAAGACGAGCGCGCGGTACTCAGCGGCAACCGCACGGAAGCGGGTCTCCTCGTCCTCCGCCCCAATCTCCTCGTCGCACGGATTGAGTGACGCAGCAGCGGCTGCGGCGGGTGGCAGATCTAGGCCGCCGCGGCCCCGTCCGGCCACCGGCCGCCGGGAGAGCGCGCAAGGGGCCTAGGCGCGGGCACTGGCTGGCCACAGGCCACCGGCCGAGCGTGGGGACGAGCCGGTCGGCCGCCGCTGCTACAACCCCAGGGACGGGCGCGGGCCCCGTAGGCCTGGCCGGCTGCCGCCTCCTTCCTCCTTTCCTGCGTGTTTCCTGAAGAGATGACAGAGGGGAAAAGGGGACTACCGGGGCTGGCGTGGGGATTCGATCCCTGGCCGCCTGATGTTTGGGGTCGATAATGAGTGACAATGTATAAGGCCTCGTTTAGATGAGAGAATTGGGGAGAAAAACACTGTATCAGAATTCTTGTAGCATTTCGTTTGTATTTGGTAAAAATTATTCAAATTTTGACTAATTAGGCTTAAAATGTTCGTCTCGCAAAGTACAACAAAACTGTGCAATTAGTTTTTGATTTCATCAACATTTAGTACTCTATGCATTTGCCGACATTTTGATGTGACGGGGAATCTTCTTTTTGCATAGTGAAATTTGGGGGGAGAATTGGGGAACTAAACATGGCCTAAGTACTAATTCTACGTCTAAATTGTATATAGCATATGGTAAGATGGACATGGTGATCATGATGGTCACACTTGATTTGGATGTAACCCTACGTGATCAAGTCAAATGTATATGCTTAAGGGTTGTGTTTTAGTAACCAAGACACCTAATGGGTGTGATTACATTATAGGATAGATAGCAGTACTATAAAGAGGGGAATGACGCGGCTATTGAACTCCTAAGTGCCTCTAGGTGTGCATTTCATAATCATATGCATTTAGATAGAACTAATAACACCTCGAAAAATGTTTGTGAAAATGCTAACACACTCGCACATGACGATGATCACTTGGTGGTGTTAGCACATTTACGATGGCGACGGAGTTTGAGCGGTAGAGAGGGTTTGAGGTCCTCTCTCCCTCCCGCCGAGCTTGCGAGGCGGGATTCAGACGTTTTCGATGAGTTGAAACGTCTATTTTTCTTTACGCCAATGTCGAGATTTAGAGGCGATGTCACATGGTGTTTCACGAGCTAAAACATGTGCTAAAGTGATACACATACTTAGTCTTGCTCATAAGTGAAAGGGCGAATCAAGCGGAACGAGAAAACGACGAAAATTCGCTGAGTTATGAGCGACAGACGCTGGCGCCGCGAGCAACAGACGCGGGCACGCAGCGTCTGACGCTAAACCCTAGCTAAGGGGGGTGGCGTGAGCGCGACAGACGCGCGGACGCTCACGCGACAGACGCTGGCGTCAGCGTCTGTCCGCGGTGGTGACAACGGCTGTGCGAGCGAGCGTGGGCGACAGACACGGCGACGTGTCTGACGCGCGTCCGTCGGACGCGTTTGTCGGCTCGGAGCGTCAATACGCTCTCTGGACCGCATCTATCGCAAGCGACAGACGCTGGGTCGTGAGCGTCGGACACGTCTGATGCAGTGGGCGCGAACGCGATGAATTCAAATGGTCGAACACGTGGTGGTCGTAGGAGTGACGGACACTACTGTGCAGCGTCTGTCGCCTCCAAAAATTGCCGAGTAAGGTTTCTAATGGCTCTATTCGTTTGTGGGCATATAAATAACCCATGGCCTGGCTTAGGTTATTGCTCTTGCACTCTTTGACATACTTGTGAGCACTTTGAGCTAAGCAACTCTCCTCCCACTCATCTCTCTTGCTTCTTTGCATATTCGAAGTGAGATTGAGTGATCCAACTGCATTTGCATTGTGAGATTGCATCTAGTTGGCACTTGGTGGTTGATTTGCTGCGGGATTCTTGTTTCTCTTGGTGGTTGCCGCCACCTAGACGGCTTGGAGCTGCTTGGAGGCGTTGGCAAAAGTTGGTGATTGTTCTTGGCCACCTCCGGTGATTGTGAGGGGTTTGTGCCTATCTCGGCGAAGCGCCAAAGGCAATGTTAGTAAATTGCTCGTGTCATTGCAACCTCTTGCCATTTGGTAGGTTCTTGTGGCGCCTTTTGAGAGGCTCGGTGTGTGACCGATTAGCCACCGAACCACGTGGTGAAGAGGGACACAATGGGGACTAGCGTACCGGCAAGCACGTGAACCTCGGGATAAATCTTGTGTCATCACTTTCATATTGTGATTGATTGATCCCGGTGTTCGGTTGTCTTGGTATTTATTGTTGATCATATTGGTTGGCTCAATACTTCGCCCCTCGGTGAAACCCTCCTAACTCAACTCCGCATTACCTTCTTAGTTACCTTTGCTGGCTAGATAGTTTTGCTAGAGTAGCTCTTTTGTGTAGCTTGCTAGTTTTAGTTGTAGTTTCCTTCTCGGTTTAAATTGTGAGGTTGAGTGCATATATATTAGAATTGTGAATTGGATAGGTGGCTTGCAAACACCCCGTAGGCTAAGCAAAACTCGCATCTCGCTATTTGTTATATTGATAAAATTGTTTAGCACACTTTGTAGGAAATTTTAATAGGCTATTCACCCCCCTCTAGCCATCAAGACCTTTCACCGCCGAGGTTGCGCCATGCACGGGGGCGAGGGCGTGCGGGGGCTGGGTGCGGACGCGGACATTTGAGGAGGAGGATGATGATGATACACACAATCTCCACCGTTCGATTTGAGTGAGCAAGGAGAGAGAAGACTGATAAGTAAATTTGGACGGTCTGTTTTAAAAGAAGTTGTTTTCTGGGTACGCTTTTTGTGGGTGGATGGAGGGGAGCCTTCTCAGCGGGGGATGTTTTTTTGGTGTGGATGTAGGAAAGAAAATGTTGGTGCATTAGTAGGGTAGATACTGGTTGATTGTGTAAGATTGTTGCTTAAAAATTCAGGTACCTGGAATATAGTAACTCTAAAAATTTAGGCACATGACTTTTAGGGCAAGTGCATAGTGTTCCATAAATGGTCTAATGCAATACTCCACATAATCACGCAATAATTGAACAGTAAACATATACAATGGGTTGTCTTCTAAATTATCTTATAGTAATTTAATTATCCATAATTTGTACAATTAACAAAGGAAATTTGTAAGTTTCACAACAATATTAAATTGTATAATCGTGAGATATTTGTCCACGTTTCCTATCCTACAGCGCCTGAAAGTGAAAATGAACTAGCAGCAAGGGAGAAGGTGCTTAGTCATAAGGATGAGGATGAGTAGTGATTGTTGGATTCAGATTAGATGGATGATGTTCGTCGCCAGAAAAGAAAGCAAAATTCAGGCACCTATGGTCTAACAACTCTCATATTTGTCTTATAGTCTTTTGCTTATGAGAAGGTTCCTTCATGAAACAACCACCTCTCTTTCTCTCACCTTATTCCTCTCTCTCCTCTACACCATCAAAATTTCATGTGGCATTACATAAGACAACCTTTAAGACGGTTGACACGTAGCAATGTATCTATCCTTAGGGCACCCACAATATGTTAAAAAGGTGATGTTAAACATTTGTTGCTACTACAGGAATAGACCATAAACATTGTGCAACCGCACCGCAAGAATTAAGGTGCGTCCATAAGAAATAAAATGACATTTCTTTCTTTCTCTCTCTCATCTATCGTTTTCCGTCGCATGACCAACCATTGGTGTTGGCGCCATCGCAAGGAGCTGACCAAAAGGGTAAGGTGCATCCATAAGAAAATAAAATAACATTTCTTTGTCCCTCCTCTCTCATCTATCGTGTACCTTCGAATGACCGACCATTGGTGTTGGCGCCATCGCAAGGAGCTCACTTGAAAGGGTAGAAGAGGCAGAGTGAAGTCCTCTTGGAGTCACCTCAAGCACCACCACCCACAACAGTTGCAGAACAATATAGGTCCAGGAGTTCCGGTTGCCGTGGCGGTAACAAGAACGGTTGGAGCCACGAGCTGGAGGATGAGACATGCAGCCTCCTCCCTATCCCCCTCCTAATTCCACGCTTAGCTTCCAATACCGGGCACCCTTTTCATCACCGTCGCTCCCCACAGCCGGTTGGCGGCGCTTGCTCGTCTGTGACCCCCATGTGTAGGTGGAGGTCGCCCAATCCCATGCACATGGCTTCGATTCAGCAGGAGAACTCGAATCAAGAGATGCTAGCTCCGATTCTGACTATTGTTAGTTGTGTGCTAGGGAGATCTGGTTGGATTTGCAACCTTACAGCCATGGACGAGAATGAGTTTAGGAGAGAGGTGGAAGGGATATGAGAGGCTGCCTGGGCTGGTGGTGACGGTTGGGAGTTGCTTTTAATTTTTATCAAAGCGTGGGTCACGTCTAAGGGCCAGTTTAGTAGAGCTTCTCTTCTCTACATTTTCTATGGAAGTTGATTTTCTGTGAGAAGTTATTCTCTGACTAAAATTGGTTCTCTATGATTTTCTAAGATAAACTCTATGCAAATAGTGATTCTAGGCGCAGAGTGAACCAGGAGAAACTACTTTTTTTTAGCTCCTAGCCTCCTAGTTCAATTCAAAGAATCACTTTACAAAATTAGCGAAGAATCACTTATTAATAAAAAATTATGTGACACTTGGATTTAGCCTGGAAGCTGCTCCGTGAGCTCTACCAAAATAGCCCTAACATGCACATGTACCATATAAATTTAAACTGTCCACTAGGTGACAACTATTGTGCATGTATGTGGGCCCCATCTTAGAGTGAACTTTTCGCTTGCACATTGCTATTTCCTAGGGTCGTCGTCAGTCGTCACCTTTAGTAGAAAAAAAACTTTCCTGAGCCACATGTTTTTTGTTGGACATATATGCATGGCCTACCGCATAGGAGAAACTGTTGCCAAAAAAATCGATTTGTATGGCGAGAAAAAAAGCAATTATAAAAAAGGAGAAAGTTTTCTTATCAATAGAAAAGTATTTGTATATGTATCCATGTACATACAGTGTAAATTTCTTTTTATTGGTGCATTCAGTGTAAGTTGGGCAAAAGAAAGGGAGAAACTTAAGTAAAAAAGCACTCCCTCGTGCTTAAAAATATATAGTTTTTATTTTTCAAAAAGTCAAACAATTTAAAGTTCAATCAAAGTTATATAAAAAATATGTAGTAATAGTATCATTAAATTAACTATAAAATATTTTTCTAGTAAACCTAGTTGGAGACATAAATGTTAATATTATTCACATAAATTTAGTTAAAAGCTACTTTGACTGACACAAATTCTATAATTGTATTTGTTTTAGGAAATGCTATAATTGCATTTTTTTTATACTAGGACTCATCACAAGATTTCTCAAGTCCCCAAACCATTAAGATAGATTATATCACAAGGATAAAGATCATGTCTCATAACATACATCCATAGCACAAAGTCTCATCCCTCACACACATGATACAAATATGAAATTCAACCGTCATGATACATCAATAAGGCTCACATCTCATAACTAAAACTAAAGCTGCAGTACATATTTCCAAATACAAATGATCAACACAATGAAGCACTCTGAAGGAGGGAGTACAAACTTTTTTTATAAGTATATTTTACTCCTAAATTCAAACATTAACCATGCCTTCTGAAGCCAACAGGTCTTTGAGGAACTCGAGGAAAGCTGCACGCGACGGGGCCCCTTCCGCCAGCGCCTCGGCCGCTCGGTCCCTCGCCGCCACCGCGCGCTCCCTGAGCGCCCGCGCGCCGTCGGAGTCCTCCATCACCCACCTCACCTTCGCCTCCACCTCTTCAGCCGTCACCACGTCGTCGTCGTCCCTCCTCCTCATCTCCACGCCTAGCTTCATCTCCTCCACGATCCACACCTTGTTCATCTTCTGCTCCGCGTACAGCGGCCAGCACAGCAGCGGCAGCCCCGCCACGACGCCCTCCAGCGTCGAGTTCCACCCGCAGTGCGTCACGAACGCGCCGGCCGCCCTGTGGCGCAGCACGTCCACCTGCGGCGCCCAGTTCTTGACGACCAGCCCCCTGTCCTCGGTGCGCTCCTGGAAACCGGCCGGGAGGAGCGCGCTGATGTCGTCAGCGGCGCCGGGACCGGGAGGGCCTCGCACGACCCAGAGGAACCTCTGCCCGGACCTCTCCAGACCGACGGCGATCTTCTCCAGCTGCTTCTTTGGGAACGCGCCCATGCTCCCGAAGCAGAGGAACACGACGCTGCGGTCCGGCTGCGCGTCCAGCCAGCGGAGGCAGTCGTGGTCCGTGTCGCCGCCGGGCGAGACCAGCGGCCCGACGCAGTAGACCGGCGGCGTGGGGCCGTCCGGCACGCACAGCCCGTCCCTGAGCGCCCGCATCGCGCGCGGCTCCAGCGACTCGAAGGAGTTGATGAGGATCCCGCGGGCCTCCGGCATCCGGGCAGCCACGCCGATGATGCCCTTGCACGCCTCGCCGTCGTCCGCCAGCCCCTGCGCCAGGTCCGCGACTCTCAGCGGAGGAACGCCCGGGAACGACACGACAGCGGACTCGCCGAGCGCCGCGAAGCTCGTGCCCACGCTGGCCCGCATGGCGGGGAGGCCGAGGAAGCAGGCGAGGCCGGCGGCGCCCGAGGGGAAGAAGAAGTAGGCGGGCAGGCCGAGCTCGGCCGCGACGTCGAGCGCGTCGGCGCAGAACATGTCGAGGACGATCGCCTGCACGCGGCGCGACGCCGACAGCGCGTGGAGGAAGTCGCGGAGCGGCGCGTTCGTGGCGCGGAGGAAGCGGAGCATCTCGTCGTCGCCGCCGCCACCGCCGCCGCCGTCGGATGCCGGCGGGGGAAGCACGTGCAAGGCGACGGAGGCGTTGGAGGCCTTGGCGCGCGCGACCGTGGCGGCGAAGCCTTTCGCGTAGACGGGCGGCTCGAAGACCACGATGGCGACGTCGACCTGGGCTCCGCCGTGGCCGAGGAACGCCTTGGCCAGCTCGAGCATCGGCGCGAGATGGCCGACGCCGACGCTCGGGTACAGCACCACCGTCTTCTTCTCCATGGCTCGGCTGACGACGACTCCTCAACTGCAAGCTGCGCACCAGCACTGCCCGCTTGTTTCTGGAGTCTGGTTCTGGGACAGCATCGGAGTATGCACACGGCGACACGAGCATGCTGTCACTACGGTCATTGTGGAGCCTCCACTAGCAGTGTTGACAAACATGTCATGCATGATGTCACTGAGGATAGTGAAGGGAAGGGATGAAGCAGAGACACGAAAACTCACGACTGCTTGTTTAATCTATATCTATATCTAATAATAAATTATGAAAATTTCTGTACACTTTTTAGTTTTCACTGTAGATTGATGTCTGTCAGGTGGTCTGGGCTTTCTCGCGACCTAATTTAGCCGGCCCACTTCGGGTTCTATTCCAGTTTGGGTTGTCCTCCGGTATAAAATTTTCCACGTCCGTCCTCTATATAATCAGATCAACACAGCGCGTTTTCGGCGACGGCCTTGGGCACCCAATTGCTCATACTGGCTGCCGCTGGAGAGGTGCACGTACGCCAATCGCGATCAGGACCACTGCCTCCGAGTTCAACCCGATGGCGCCTGCACTGGAATCTGCTTTCTGTGGGTTTGGCTTCGTGCTGCGGCCAACGACCACGACACCGCTCGGGATCCTGTGCACCGCGATGGCTGACTTCAACGGCCAGTCAAGAAGACCAGACGCGAGTTCAATCTACAAAACCATGCATGGAATCCAATTCGCACGTATGCATGTATCATACATGCAAGACGATTAATCAACTAGCAAGCAATCAAGAGCACATACGCATCTACAAGATCCAATCGGCTAGAGTCATACTGCGTGCTAGCAAGCAAGGTCTTGATCAGGAGCCGACGGCCGCGTCTCTACCTCGCTCATCACTACGTCTCTGACAGGTCATCTGGCGGAGGACCCGCAACGACGGCCCAGCGCTAGCATGTGCAGTCCCGCGGCGCAAAAGGCCGTATCTAAGGTGCGCCACGCCATCGCCGACATCGCAGTCCGGCTCAGGATCACGGTCACGAGGACACATGTCCTATTTATCTGGCTTATAATTTGTACTTTTCAGCTTGTTTTTTCAGCCAGAATAGTGTTTTCTCTCACAACAAGTGTTTTTCAGCTGGCTTATTAGCACAGCCGAACGGGGTCACAGTCCTATGCATTAGTTGGCTTGCATATACGGGAGTATTATACATCTATACATATTCAACATGCATGGATGTCGCAAGCACAAACTCGCCCGGCGGCTTGCTGACAAGCTAAGTCCTGTTCCATTAATTCTATTTTAGTATTGTATTGTATGTTTATGTCTCGGTGTATCTACATCATCCATCATGACTCATTGGCCCTCTGCCCTCGACTACGACAACGACTTCACACACTTGTCCGACTGCAGTGAGCCGACGAACGAGCCGCCAAGCGAGTCGCCTGGACTACTTGCTCCGACCACTTGCCGTGTCGCAACAATGATCGCCGCGAAGAACAGCGCTGTAATAACCGTGAACACCATCATGACGGCAGGCCGGAAAGCTTGAGGGCCGGGCAATTTCGTCAACTCCGACCAGATATTCTTTCTAAAGATAATTACCTTCGTTTGATAGTTTTTTTCTTCCGTTGACAAGTTGACAATTAACTCATATCTAACTTTAATTAGAGATTAAATTATGTATTTTATGGGTCGTCAAAGAAATTCACGGAGCTCGATATTTGACTATAGGAACATATGCGAATACTATAAAAATTAAAATTATGATATATTTTCATCTAAATATTTTTATGCTTTGTATTGAAAAAATCAACCAAGATTGTATTTTAGTTCCATATATACAATCTTAACAGGTCATTGTCATTTTTAACTCATATTTTTAAAGATGTCATGGTCTCAAATAATAAATTATAGATTCAAAAATTTAACAAAAAGATCAAATATAAATAAACATATATAATTTCCGTCATTGTTTCCCACAAATATTTGATACTTTCTTTCTTCCGTTGCAACACACGAGTATATTTGCTAGTACAAATAATAAATAAAAAAATTTTGACTGGCTATGAGATTTAGTACCTATATTCTATCGACTTATTTCTATATCTGAAAAAAATTGAAGGGCTTGTCTATAGTCCAGAAGGATGTTTCTGGCCCAGCCAGCATGGCACCATATTTTTTTTCTTTTTTTCTTTTCTTTTTTTATATTTTCAAAATTCAGTATCCTTTCCGTGTACGTTCTCCAACTGATCGACGTCCAACCCAAATACCATAGGACCCTGTCCCAGATCAAACTTTCCTTATGCCCCGTGGTCACAATGCTTATTTCAGCTGTAGAACATTTTTGCTGATTTGAGATTTGTTAACGAGTATCCAGATTAGAATTCTCTACTCCCACATGTCCAAGGTGTAAACTTTTTAAACACTTATCCTATATTTTAAGTGCCTGAATTTTAAGATAATTTTAGGTAAGACTCTTGTACAACCAACTAATACAAGTAAATTGTTACTTTTGTGATTTGTTATTTGTGTTTGTATCATAATATATTAATTTTTTGTCCTTGTCTAACTATAGAAAAAATTTATAAATTATTAATTGTCTTTGTGTCAATATATATTAGATTTTGTCAGGTTTGTAGTTTTATCTAATGGATTTTCTATTCTCGGAATAAAAAATTACAGATTATTTCCTACATGAATTGCAACAAGCTAAAGTTGTAATTTTAGTATAAAATATATGCAATAACCATAGTCTGAAAGAAAGCTAAAATTTAGGCACCTCTGAATTTTAGCAAGTCCCTTTTCTTGAAAGAAAAGTGGAGAAAAACACTAAGTCTTCACATCAAACAAAAGACGAGGAAAGTTACACCAAGTTTGCCACAAAACCGTGTGGTCATGCCCCAACAGTGTTTTAACTAAGCATCCATAAACATTAGACCCAAATGCTTCTTACCGCACGCGTGTGTAGAGAGGCTTCAGCATGCACGCACTAGAAGAACAAAAAAATTGCATACGAACTCAACTGCTGGCTACCGCCGCCGGAGATGAAGCAGGCCATGGCGTTAGGGTTAGGATTTTTGGGGTTTCCATGCTCTCCGGGCATAGAAGGGAGATTCCAGGGAGGAAGCCGGACCGGCGGCGGCGCCATCCGTCGAGCGGTGGGAGAGGGTGGTTGGACCGTGCCGGCGGCGAGGGCAACGGCCAAAGGAGGAGGAGGAGGAGCAGGAGCATGGGAGGGGGTCGAGGCGGGGCCGCTTGCTCCATATCTAAAGCAGAGGGCTCAAGTTAGGGTTGGCTGTGGTCGAGTGCTGTGGCGGAGGCGACGTGGACGTCATCGGAGCTGGGCGGGGCGAGGAGGCGGGGGAGGGAGCGTGGGTGGAAGAAGAGAATGTGTGTGAGGAAGAAGATATCTATGAGGCATGCAAGGAAGAAAAAGGCACGCGGGCGAAAGGAGGTGTGCAGGCGGAGGTTTTTTGTGCCTGCACACACACAGGCTGTAGTAAGGTCCAACATTAAAAGGAACCAACTAAGACTCTGATAGCAGAACAAATGGATCAAATGCACTTACTCTAGACACCAACCTCATCGACTAGCGGCTAATGGCGGCAGCGCACGCGGGAGGCTGTCTGGTGGGGTCTCCTCATGTTTTAATTTTTTTTCCTATTTTTTACCAGATTTGTGATTTTTGGATAATGATTTATAGAGACGGCTCGAAATATGTCTGCCTCTGCAAATCAATTTCTAGAGGCGGCTTCTGCAAATTGATTTCTAGAGGCGGCTCCTGTTTCCGGCCGCCTCTAGAAATCCGACAAATCGGTGATTTTATATGCAGAAAAGCAGAGATGGCGCTTTTTTAGTAGTGCACGTCCGTGCCTTCCGGGGCCTCCAGGGCCCATGTCTTGCCTAGGTTTAGACACGCGCTGCCGCCCGGTGGGAAGGATGTCGGCCAAGCTGTGTACTTGCAGCGGTTTTGGTGATGGAGAAGGTGAAGGTGCTGGTAGAGGAAGCGATGGCGGAAGGCAAGGAGGAGGATGGAGTAGCTGGCTAGAGACATCATCATTGTAGGTTTGCTAACTAGCATTGCACTGTGTCGTCGGTCTGTGTGTTTCTTTGGTATTTATACAGATGGACACACCATGCATGTTGGTGCTAGGGGCGAATCTGCCACCGGGGCTGGGGGTGGGCTCGCGCCCCCTGCCTTGGCCGTGCTTGTAGAGCCCCCCTTAGCCCCCCCATGCAAAGCCCCTCTCGGCACCGAGCTCGTCGCATCACTACCGACCTCGCTGCCGACCCCGGCCGGTGGAGGGATCGACATCCAGATTATTCCCGACTCCGAGTGTCGGTGCTTGTTCACTGTACCCACTTCCTGCACCACATGGGCGGCGCTGGTCATCGGCATCGTGCTGCCTCCTGCGGCCGGTGCCGACGTGCCTCTGCCTCCAGGTCATGGATCTGACCTGGACCCTTGTCGACCCTTCCACGGCAGGTGCAAAGAGCGATGATGACCAGTGCTCCAACGCAGACTACACCACAGGCCATAGCAATCACCGCTGGCACATTGATGTTTAAGGAGCTCAGCAGGTTTCCCATGTCTCACAGGGCAGAAGAAAAGGGGAAAGTGGAGTGTAGAAGCAGGGCAGATCTGCCACCAGGGCTGGGGGAGGTCGTGCCCCCCTACCCTGGCTGCGCCTGTGAAACACTCGTTTGGACGGAGGCTGAAGATGAGTTGTCGAGTCTTGGCGACTTGGGCTATTTCTTTGTCTATTTTTCCCAAGAACAAATAGCGAAATGAGGCCTAGTAAAAGATAGACATAGACAGATGGGCCTTTCTTCTTTCTAGCTTTCCCCTGCCTCGCTCGCCTCTCTAGTGTGTGGTGCGGGCGTGCGGCATGCGGGGCGGAGCGAGAGGGATAGAGGGCGAGTGGCCTTCTCTTTGCTAGGGTTTGCGGCGACGACGGTGACGGCGGCAGGCCAGTGAGCAGCACCGGCCAATCAACCTCGTAATCTTACCTTTGTTTCTAAATGGCAAATTGGTCAATGGAGATCATTTCAACAAACTTGGTTTGACGAGTTTGATTGGCTTGTGTATAGTGAGTCCAAGGATGCAGCTTATTGCTTATAGTGTTATCTTTTGTTTGACCCGGGAAAGCCTGAAAAAATTGGTAGTTTTGCGTTTGCAATGAAAGGTTATAATAATTGGAAAAGGCTAAGGAAACTTTTAATTGTCACACTACTTGCAAGACTCACAATGATGCTAGGCTCAAGTGTGATAACTTCATGAACCAAAGAACAAATGTGGCTAGAAAAATTAATGCAATTAGCAAGGAGGAAGAGAAAAGATATGAGCTTCGCTTGACATCTTCTTTAGATGTAGCAAGATTTCTCATAATGCAAGTGATGCTTTCCGTGGACACAATGAGTCCTCTACTTCCAACAACAAGGGTACATTTAGAGAGATAGTTGATTGGTACAAAGATAAAGTTGAGATTGCTAAGGATGCATATGATAAAGGTGTAAAAAATTGCACAATGATATCTCAACATTAATTCTTCTGGTGGCAACAGCTTCAGTTGAGAGGATATTTTCTGCTATGTCTATTGTAAAGATAGATTTGCGTAACAAAATGGGTGATGAATTGCTCAATGACTTAATGATATGCTGCACTGAGAAAAAGATATTTAGAAGCATCAAGAATGACAAAATCATAAAACAATTTGAAGACATGAAATCTCGGCATATGTTAGTGTCTCGGAACAATTTATTGGTATGATATACATTCTCTTCTACCTTCAAGACTTTGGAGTTAAATACTTGAAATTTGTGTCACTAATTTATTTTTTTCTTGTATATAGATTGCTTCTTATGATTCATGAAGAATATGGTGGCATGAATGTGTCGTCGTCGATGTCGATCGATCTTTTGTTGGTTAGTTATAAAAAATTGTATCTTTTACTTCTTTTATGCGTTTCATGATGCACTTTTAATTGTTTATCTAAGTTGTCATGTAAATGGTTTAAAACTACTATATGTTAGCTTTGTTTATGGGATATAATTGAGTTAAGTTGGCTACCTCTGTTTGGCCCAGCCCCACTAAATATTTTTTGTGGCTCCGTCACTGGTTGGTGCCATGCACGCACGGCGTGCCATATGGTATGGTTGCGTGTGGAAGATGCGCAAGAAATTGTTTGGCAGGCATGGCGTGTGGATGCATGGATGATCTAGTTGCAACTAGCAACAAAGTTAGTGGTCAGGTCAACAAGGTCTCTCTAGCTACACTCTGGTGGTGTTGTCCGATACGGACTACAGGAGACCTAGGTCATGGCCGGCCGGTTAGGCGTACGTGCGTGGCGTGGCGTGGCCTGGCCCGGCAGGGACGCACGCCGGTGCAAACCAAACGTGTGTGTCGTACGGATGGGATCGGCGTCGTCCAGATTTTGGAGACGTTCATGTTACAAAATATTTCGTTGGGGGTGATCTCATCCGATTCCTCGTATTTCCCCTCGGTCCTATCTTCACAACCTCAACGACTCCGTACGTGGGGAAGACTTCCCCGTGAAGACCGCGTCCCTAACGGGAGGTTCCCCCATGACCCGAACGTGCGTCGTGGTTGCGTGCGGGGAGAGTTCTTCTTCCCCGATACTGTGTATAAATACCCCTGTGATCAATGAATAAAGAAAACCTGAGTTCATTTTACATTCTCTTTACTCACAATTTCTACTCGCAACACGTTATCAGCACCTCGCTCTTCTTCCCCAACACAGGGAATAGCTCAGCTGGTTAGAATATTGTCGAGGGGAGCAACCTAATCCGAAGGTAACAATGTCATATCCTCGCCGTAATTATGCTCCTTCAACTGTCCTTCTCCAGATTGTATGGATGGCATACAACCGTGCCCGCACATTGGGCATACACTTCGGCAACCACCGCCTCCAAGGCGAGCTTCTCCAGGACATCTGCGACGTCCTTGGCGAGCGCCGCGGCTACCGCCTTCGTGGTGATCGCCGCGACCTCGACAGGAACCACGGTCGTTCTCCTGTAGGATGCCTCTTCGGAGGTCGCCGTCGTGCCAACGTCGCCCCACCATCACGACATTCTGTGGTGTCATTCGTGGCTCCGACCGCGGCGCCATATGCGGCTGTGCCTGCGGCACCACCTCTGAGGGCGCCGGTCCACGCATTGCCGGCTCTAGCCTGGCCACGGTGCCCACTACACGGCGACGGTCCGTGCCCACCACCGCCACCGTCCATGGTGGCCAGCCTGCCATGGCTGTCATTGGGCATGGAGCTGTTGTCGCCGATTCGGTACTCGACACCGACGCCGTCTCTTGAGCAGGCTGCACACAGCCCGCCCCGTGCCATCCATTTCCACCAACAATCACAGCGCGGGTGTCGGCACCGACTCGTCCTCCGGCGTACGCGATGACCCGGTGCTCGCTGCTCCACCACCACCACCGCCGACTCCTCCCTCGCGCCTCCGCCGCACATGGATCAGCGTCCCCAGGGCCTTTGGCTCTGGGACGTGCTCCTCTGGCTTGAGCACATAAATGGGGGAAGGGGGAGGAGGCAGCGCAGCTGCTCAACGCGGCATTAGCGAGGTCCCCAGTGGCTTCGTCGCGCGCGCCACGCGCGGCAACGGGCGGGTCGTGGCCTCGACCGCGGCAGCACGCACGCCCCACGCAGGCTCGGCGGGCGCCCTACACGCAACCCTCGGCCAATGCCGGCGGTGCGGCTCATGGCCCCGGCAGCTCGCACCGCCCCGCTCACGGCAAAGGCGGCGGACCAGCGCCCGTGCGGCCTCGCGCGCCTGTGCACGGTCACGCGCCGCCAACCTCGTGCGCGGCCACGAGCTGCCCGCCCCTACGCGACCACACGACGGAGTGGTGGCGCTAGCCCCCGGTGGCCCGACGATGGCCTACCCTTCGCTTCCTCGGGCGGCGCGCGTACGAGGCCCGACGCGGGTGTCCGCGCTCGCGTCTCCAACCGCATCTGCCCGAGCGCCCGCCTAGCGGCGTGGCCCCACGGCGCGCTGCCCAAGGTGGGCCCGTGGGGCCCACACGGGTGCAGGAGGCCGCGCCCTCCCCTGGCGGTGGCGGCTCGAGCCTCCTTGGCGACGGCGGCTGGTGCCCCAAGGGTTGCTTGCGGCTAGGCTGGGGGCTAGGGTTTCCAAACCCTAGCCTCTAGCTTATATATCCCCCTCCCCAATTTGGGCCAAATTGACGGCCCGGGCCCAGGTTGGGGCCTGCGAGTCTTCAACCTAGGCCAGTTATCATTGCATTTTTATTTTGCAATAGTTATTTTCAAACCAATTGCAGAGTAATTTGTTTAATTCCCTAAATTACATCAGTTTTAGTTACTCTATTTTTCTGCAATTTAGACTCCTGATGTACTGCATTGTAAATATTTTCCTTTTACAATTGCATTGTGAATACAAATTTTTGTACATGTCGAATGTGTTTTGTCCATTTCAATTCCCTATTACATGTACCTATGCAATTATTACAATCGATTTTTCTCCCGATTGGAACTTGATTCACTCGATGTCACCTCAATTTATTATCAAATTGGCGAACACAAGGTAGTACTACATACTACTACAGGATTTATTCCTCAACGTGCTCTTTCAATTTGACTAGAAACATACAAGGAATACATCTTGACGTGAAACAGTTAAAATAAACAAAGATCTACACCTCCATGGTGACTACCTAAGTTCCACAAAATGACATAAAATCACTTTTACTTTATTCAAGTTTACCTTGTTACTTACGCAATTGCATTAATTTAATATTACAACAATGATATTGATTTTTAATTAAATCTATGGCAACACACATGTATGCGCAAGTCTCATCAAAGAAAGTTTGATGCTTTCGCTCTCGATGGACACAACTTTCCTACATGGGCGATGGATCTCAAAGTGAGTCTATCATTACGCGGAATGCTTAAGGCAATTGAAGCTCCCAAAGAGGGTGAAGCTGCATTGCCTGAACCAAACAAGTATCATGCCTATTCATTGTAAGGAACCACATTCATCCAGATCTCAAGGCTGAGTATCTGATGGAAGAGGACACACTGGCTCTCTGGCTTGCTTTGCAACGACGGTATGAACAGCTGTAACACCCCTAGGTGTTAAGCATGCATTAACATCCAAAGCATTAGTCATAATCATCTCATACATGGTTATCGTTGCATGCAATATAGACCCTTTTAAATTTAAAGTTGAAAAACAGTTACTTAAAACCCAAATTCTGCATTTAAGTACTAAAGAGTGGTGAAACTTTGTGTAGCTACAATTTTAAATAATCTAGAATAAATTAACATGATTTATGGAGCAATTCTTGAATTCAAGTTTTTCTCAAATTTTGTTTTAAAAATATTCTAAACAAAAAATTTTTTGATTAACAATTTAGCTTCAAATCCCAAATTCAAAATCTATTAGGAATTTTGAAAAATGCTCTACATGAAAGTTGTAGAGAATAAAATTTTGAACAACTTTTATTTTGGGCCAAAATTCTGAAAACCTCTTGTTCATCTTCAAATTCAAATTTGAAACAAATAAGGAAAATCTGGAAATATTTTTGTAAAAGAAAAATCCATTTTCGCTTCTTGGGCCGCGGCCTCCCTTTCGGCCCAGCAGCGCTGGCAGCCCGGCCCGCAGCCCCGCGCCGGCTTCCTCCCGCGCGCGCGCCCGCGCGCGACGCCGTGGCGCCGCGGCAGAGCTCGGCCGCCGCGTGGCCGAACGACGGCGACGCCGCGCGACACGCACCCCGGGTGGCCCCCGCGTCCCCCGCGCCACGCGCCTTGAACCCGCGCCCGCTCCTCCCTCGGCTGCACGCCCTCCATTCCTCCTCTCGTCCCGCCAGCAGCAGCGCACCGCCGCGCCATCACCGGCTCCCGGAGCTCCGCCACCGTCGTCCGCGCTCGTGGCTGCTTCTCCAGCCGATTCCTCCCGGCCTCAGCTCCGCCCCGCTTCCCTCCACCGCGTGCGCGCCTCCACTCCGCCGCTCGAGCTCAGGTGAGGGCCAATTGGCCGCCCCCCTCCTCCACTGCCGCCATGGCCGCCGTTGGTCGGCGCGCATGGCCGGAGCTCCCTGACCCTTCATGCCCCCTCCGGTCTCGAGCATCCGCTTCCCCTTCGCCTAGCAGTGCTCGCGCTCGCCTTCTCGGCCGCCCTCGTGGCCTGCATTGGCCGGCCGATGAGCTCCCGCGCCACCGTGCTACCATCTCCGCCGGCGAGCCTCCTCCGGAGCTCCCGCGCCGCTCGGAGTTGGTGCGCTGGGTACGTCTCGGTGCGGGGAGCAAGTTGGTGCCCTCCGCGTCGCCGGAGACCTCACCGGCGGCGAGTTCGCCACCGGTCAGCGCCTCCCCCGCGCTGCTCTGGCTGGCCGGTGGGTCCGTTGACCCGTGGGTCCCGCGTGTCAGCATGTGTGGGTGCACTGCACCGGGTGTATTCAGCGTTTTCACCGGCGAATTCTTAAAAGAATTAAGGAAAATGATTTCTCAGAATTATGAAACAGCTTTGAAAAATCATATCTCAAGATTTATAGCTCCAAAAATGATGAAACAAATTTTGAAATGTTTCTCTTGAATAGATCTACAGTTTAAAAATATTTCATGATAAATTGTTGACACTTTTCTGTGTAGGTTTATTTAATTGCTATAAATGCTGATATCTTAGAAAATGTGTAGTAAATAAAATAATGAAGGGAAAAATGTGATTCTTGTTGCTTTAATCTTTATTAGTAATGTACTTTCTATGAAAAATATTAGTGAAGCATATTCTGTGAGAAAATTTTGAAGTGTAGTTCAAATGCTTTTAATTGATAATCTTTGTTATTTTTAGTAGAGAGTTAAATTTGTATAGAACATACATGTGATAATTTTTGTAGTATGTTAGTTTACTGTTAGTAACATAGGAAAAATGTGAAATCTGTTTTTTGATACTTTTTCTAGTACAAAATAATTTCCAGCTCATATTTAGGCAATACCTTGTTTATTTTGTACAGATAGTTTTACTTATTCAATTCTCATGAAAATTTAGTAGTAGGTTAGTTAGGGTAAGAGTAATCTACTGTAATTTTTGTAGATTTTTATCTACACCAAAAATAGGTGTTGGTGTGTAACCCTAGTTAAATAGGGAATAAAATATTATTCTTTATGAGAAATTAAGAGAAATAAAATATGTTTGGTGTATCTTTGAAGCATCATTATGCCTTGCTGATGTTATGGATGAGTTAGGTTGGTATGCTTTCGTAGTTTAGGTTCACTTGTATGTGTAGATGATAGGCTAACTAATAGAAGGATAAGGTGCATGTTTTAGGGTACATGTTCTTGGATGACGTTGACTACCTTGTAGAAGGAATAGTTATATTCAAACTGCTCATTCCATGTGCTCATCTGCATCTCATGTCATCAAAGCACTCCACCACAATCCGACACATCATTCGCATGTTTGCTTATGCACTTGCATCATATAGGATCGCAGGAGGAGTCACAGGTAGCAGTACCGGAGGAACAAGCTTGGATGGATCCGCAGGAGCCCCAGGCACAGGAGGTGCCCGAGGAGAAAGAGTCAGGCGAGAAGCTGCCAGAGTGTGTCGACTACCATCCTAGCTCGTTCGAAAAAGGCAAGCCCCGGAGCATTTTAAGTCTCCTATTTTATAAAAGTTGTTCCTTACTACATGAACTATAGTTATATATATAGTTGCATTAAGTTATAGGAGTTGAGTGAAACCGTTGTTGCATTATTACCTTGACCACCGGATTATCTTTCACCCTGTTAGGTCAGGATCGAGTGAATTGCTTAGCCATGCTTAGACCAGTAGAAGTCGGGCGATTTCCTGTCACCTGCGAGTTATAGGTGGATACCGGGTTATGGTTAGCTGTAATTGTGATCATAAAAAGTAACCAAGTGTTGATGGATAAATGAAGACCGGGCGGAGTCTTATAGGGTTTTGGACTATAGTGATTCCGTCTGTGTCGATTAAGGACCGATCGTTGCTCGTCCCTCTTGTCATGTTGAACGCATGCCTCACATTTAGCTGGCCAAATAAAGTACCTTTCGACCGCGAAACTAGTGACACTTTTCGAGCTGGGATAAACTCGGGTTGGCAGACTGGTGTTGAAGGGGGTGTAACGGGGACGCGAATAGTGAGCCCAAGGTGCGTCCTGGCAGTCGGGCGGTCCCTGGGTAGTGCGATCCATGATTGTTATCCCGTGGCTTCTTGGAAAGTGTCATTGGTGATCTACGCGACCCTGACGGGGGAAACAGGGTTTGTGTGAGGAATAAATCTCCAGCTGGATAGGAATTCGATTCGAATCGCCGTCGCTCCCGGTTAGTGAGCACTTGACTCGAGCTATGGCATCGTAGTAACATTAAAGGAACATTGATGGTTAAGTGAATGATGTTGGAAATGCAAAACCTGATATGGTAATCTAGGTTGTTAATGATGAATCAAGTGATTGTTCTAGCAATAGATGCTTACCTAGCTTGAATAGGTTATACTAAAAAGTGATGCAAAAAAAGTACTGGTTTATTTTTTTATAACAACTTATGCTTTTCGCAAATGAGTCAAGCCAGTCCAATCTATAAAGCCTTGCATGATCCTTGGTGTCCTTTATTTCGGGTTTATGACGGGTAAGTCTAGCTGAGTACATTCTCGTACTCAGGACGTTGTTCCCATTGTTGTTGCAGATGGCCAGATGTACTATGGGTACTGCTCCAACTGTCGGTATCCGGCGATGGGCGACAACTAGGATCTTGGGCAAGGGTCACTCTGTTCGTCTTATCTACTGCTTTTGTGGACCATGACTATCTACTGGCACTGTATTTGAACTAAGTGTGGGTGTAAAACTACTTGCTTCCGCTACGTTATTTTGCAATGTGTTGTAATAACTTTTATTCCGAACTCCGATGTACTCCACTTTTATTGTGAACTCTACGTATCATGTGAACTGTGGCTGCTAAATCAGTACGATCTTGGTTGTATGTTGGTTGGTTTGAAATCCCTCGCGATTTCACGGAATCTCGGGTTATACGAGTTTAAGTTTGATAAATTAACCGCCTCGGTGGAAGATTTTCTTACTTAATCTCGTATAATTACGTTGATCCGTTACAGCTGGTATCGGAGCATGGTTTAGCATGTTACTGTTCACATGGGTATTTAAAAACAAAACTGTGTTTTCAACTAAGCTTTCAAATTTAAGAGTGTGCCAGTGGTCATATCCTTTATGCCCAATAAGGACTCTAGGTGGCTTAATTAAGTACTAACTTGGGGGTTTGCATCATATTTGAAATTTCGTCGCTCATACGGCGTGCTATTGTATGAGTGCCATTTAATTGAGTGGTAATGTATGGATCAATTTTCTCTACGCCCTGGTAAGTGAGAGTTGTGAGAGCATGGTCGGATACACTGCCGATCTAGGGGAGTGCTTATGTGATACCGAAATACTTAGGTGTCATGCGCATGTTCGTATAAGGGTATTCAATTGGTGGGGACTTCCGTCATACGGTGACGATGCCGTCAATAGGACGATGATTCGGGTAGTTGTTACCGTTATACTCGTATCTGGGGATGCGTGTAGAGCGAGTAACTTACTTTACTGCTTTCTTGCATATTTTCATACTGTGAGGGTTGGGCTGAAGTGACTTTCTGCAGGTACATAACAACGCTTTCGAGTAGTACGTATTAGTTACGTTACAAGAGATCGTTGTATGCCACCGTTTATTCCGTTAGTAGTTATTAGTTTTCTAAGTTTGTGAGAACGTACGGAACGTGCATGTATCATGTGGTGCATTTCATTCATGGCATTGTTCCTCCCCTTATAAGTTGATTATCTCATTTCGATAAAAATACCAACTTAAAAATCTGTTCTCACCACGGTAATAAAATTTTGCTACAGATGGCACGTACCAAGCAGACAGCCCGCAAGTCCACCGGCAGAGCTCCCCGTCATCAGCTTGCTCCACGCACTCGTCAGCGCCACGCTTTTCTTGGAGAGTTTGGGATGCCTACGCTCTTGTGGAGAGTACTCAGCTATGTAGGCTATCCTGATGGGATGGAGCCCCGCTACTTTTGGTCGAATGAGCGGTTGGGGGAAGGACTTTTGGTGACTATGGTAGTGGTAGTTCGACCCCGAGGTGATGGTTCTGAGTGGACCGGTTGGCATTTTGAGTCAACTGGCAGGACCCCTGAAGAAGCCGCTGAGAGGGCAGCCTTTGGGATCCTGAGGGATATCATGGATCGCTTTCCTCAGGAGTTGGCAGCAGCTATAGTTGGAGTCTTTCCGAGGGGCAACCCCTCCACTGACTCATGGCAGCAGGCAAGAGGAAGATCTCTGGAGATTAGCACCGCAGAAGCACAGAACAGTGACAACCCCGCTATGAGTGTCATGTTCGCAGTGATGAGGGCTTTTGATGGAGTGGAAGGTAGCCTGAGACGTGTGTCTAGTGCTCTTGGTCAGGCTCGTGATGACCGCCGTCAGCTTCAGAGAGATCACGATGCCGAGATTGAGAGGCTCAACACAAAGATGGCTCAGTTGAATCGCCAGAGAGATCAGGCTACCCAGAGGACTATGGCTTTCGAAGGAGATGTGTGTGCCCTGAGAGAGCAGGTTGGGCGACTGACCACCACCAACAGGAACGCTGAGCGCATGTTGACTCATGTGCTCCATCAGAGGAATGAAGCCTGGTCCGCAGAGAATGTGTTGAGGGCTAGACAGTTTGAGCTAGAGCAACAGTTGGCTTATGCAGAGGAATATAATGACAATCTGCATGAGGAGGTTCATCGGCTGAACAATCAACTCAACCCCTATGTTCCTCCTGGTGCGGCAGAGATGGATTTGAATGAAGACGAAGATCCTGAAGAGCCCGAAGCACCAGTTGGGGAGCACCACGACGTTGCTAATGGCGACGACGCCAACGTCTCGGACTTAGACAGCGACCACGATGAGTAGGCTAGTAGTTGTTGCGCTAGCTACTAGGTTCTATCTACATGATCTTTTGCTTTGTTGGCACGTTGGGCATGTAATAATGAGTAGAAAGACTAAGGCTTTGATGTAATGTTGGAAAGCTTGGATGTGTTTGTGGCGGTATCCGAACGTTAAAAAGTCCAATGTATGTATGCTGGCAACTTGGTTGTAATGGACGCGATGTGTGCGCTTTAAGTAATCTAATTAGTGATGTCGTGTTAATTGGAATGACTTATTGTGCCCCTGTTTTATTGTATGAGTTTATTCTCTCCAGTAAATTCAGTCAGCATGATTTTTCATTCGGTCGCAATTCCTACAACATCACCTAATAATTACTGTTGCTGAAACATGCAGATGCCGAACACCCGTCGTACCGTGTATGGTGCCGCTGAGGCTGGTGGCAGTGCAGCTGCTAGTGATGACCATGATCCACCACCGCCTCCTCCACCCTACACTGCGGAACAGTTTTTCGCACAATTTCTCGGAAGCCAACGTAATATGGAGGGCATGCAACAGAATATGGAAGCTGCGTTGCGTAGTATCGCAGACAACACCCGTCGGGGAATAAACCCGGGTGGGCACGATGCAAACCAGTATAGCAGCTTCAAGGACTTCATGGATACTCGTCCCCCGATCTTTAAGGAAGCCGTAGAACCCTTGGATGCAGAAGAGTGGATTAATACTATGGAAGACAAGTTCCGTGTCTTGAGAATGACTGAAGTGTTGAAGACTAAGTATGCAGCTCATCGGCTTCAAGGTCCAGTAGGAATGTGGTGGAAACATCACCGCACCACTTTTCCTCCCCACGCTCACATCACTTGGAATGAGTTCACCGAAGCCTTCCGTGGAACATACATCCCACCTGGTCTGACCGAGATGAAGCTTGGGGAATTCCTGGCACTGAATCAAGGCACGAAGACTGTAACTCAATATCTACATGCATTCAATAACCTGAGCCGTTATGCTCCTGATATGGTGAATACTGAGGCCAAGAAGATCGCTAGCTTCAAGAGAGGCCTGAATCCCAAGATGATGAAACATGTGGGTACAAATATGAGGACTGGTTTCAATGATTTCGTTAGTGACTGTTTGAAGCAAGAGAAGAACAACAATGTTTATGCTGCTTCTAAGATCCGTAAGAGAGCTTTCGAGTCGGGTTCGTCCCAGTCCAGAGCCCCAGTGGCCAACCGTCCGGCTTATCGATCGCCTGCCCCAGGTGCCAGGTTTAGGCCACCGCAAAGGAAGAATCAGAATGCTCAGCAACCCTAGAGGAACCAGAAACCATTCAAGATGGCATTGCCTCAGGCGAAGATAGGACAAGGCAGTTCATCTGGAACTGTGGCTCAAGTGAAGGGACCGTGCTTCAACTGCAACCAACCCGGACACTTTGCAAAGTTTTGTCCCTACCCTAAGAAACAGCAGACGCAGTATCAAGCTCGTGTGCATCACACCACCGTGGATGACATCCCTGAAGGAGAGCCGGTAACAGCTGGTATGTTTTCTATCAACAATCATCCTGCAGTAGTCTTGTTTGATTCCGGATCATCTCATTCCTTTGTAAGTCAAGCATTTGTTAAGAGGCATGAGCAAAAGATAGTTGAATTGGAATGTGCTTATAAAATCAGTTCAGCTGGGGCTGATCTGTTGACTAATCAGATAGTTCAGGGAGTAACCCTAAACATATCCAACCGACAATATAAGCTTAATCTGATAGTCATGCCAGGGTTAGTTTTGGATGTGATCATGGGTATGAACTGGATGAATAAGATGGGGGTAGTAATCGATATTGGAGGAAGGAGTATCTCTCTTAAGGAACCAAGTGGAGAAGGCACTTTTCGGGTGGTCCTACCTCAGAAAGTAGACCTAGCTAGCACGACTTGTGCGGTCCAAGCTACTCTGCTAGCCCAGATTCCAATGGTCGGTGAGTTTCCAGATGTGTTTCCGGATGAGTTACCTGGACTTCCACCAGACCGAAATGTTGAGTTTGCCATTGAGTTAATTCCGGGAACAGCACCGATCTCGAGAAGGCCCTATCGGATGCCTCCCAATGAGTTAGCCGAATTGAAGAAGCAACTCCAGGACTTACTAAAGAAAGGGTTGATTCGTCCCAGCTCGTCTGAATGGGGATGCCCCGCTCTATTCGTGAAAAAGAAGAAGGATAACTCCTTACGCATGTGTGTGGATTATCGACCACTGAATGCAGTGACAATTAAAAACAAGTATCCTCTTCCTCGGATTGATATCTTATTTGACCAATTGTCTAAAGCCAAAGTGTTCTCTAAGATAGATTTGAGATCAGGATACCACCAGATTAAGATTAGGCCGCAAGATGTGCCTAAGACTGCGTTCTCTACCAGATATGGCTTGTACGAGTATCTTGTCATGTCCTTCGGATTGACAAACGCTCCTGCATACTTTATGTATCTGATGAATTCTGTTTTCATGCTAGAGTTGGACAAGTTTGTGATTGTGTTCATTGATGACATTCTAATATATTCAGAGAATGAAGAAGATCACGCAGAGCACCTCAGGATTGTCTTGACTAGACTCAGGGAACATCAACTGTATGCGAAGTTCAGCAAGTGTGAGTTCTGGCTTAAGACAGTGCCTTTTCTCAGCCACGTGTTGTCTGAAAATGACATTTCCGTAGACCCTAGTAAGGTACAAGAGGTTATGGACTGGAAGTCACCAACCTCAGTGCATGAAGTTCGTAGTTTTCTTGGTTTAGCCGGTTACTATCGTCGCTTCATATGGATTTCTCGAAGATTGCCAAACCAATGACAAGCCTGTTACAGAAGGATCATAAGTTTGTATGGATAGAGGAGTGCGAGGCAGCTTTCTGCACCTGGCGAAAGTTGTTGACCACTGCTCCTGTTCTGGCCTAACCGGATATAGAAAAGTCTTTTGATGTGTTCTGTGACGCATCTAAGAATGGGTTAGGATGTGTACTAATGCAAAATGGAAGGGCCATTGCCTATGCCTCAAGTCAATTGAGGAAGCATGAAGTTAACTATCCTACACATGATTTGGAGCTTGCAGCTGTAGTGCATGCTCTAAAGATTTGGAGACACTACCTAATGGGTAATGTGTGTAACCTCTTTACAGATCATAAGAGTCTCAAATACATTTTTACCCAATCTGAGTTGAACATGCGACAGAGAAGATGGTTAGAGCTGATAAAAGACTATAATCTAAATGTACATTATCATCCCGGGAAGGCTAATGTAGTAGCAGATGCACTGAGCAGAAAATCACATGCTATTGATGTGCAACCGTTGTTTGAAGAAGGGTTCAAATTGTTGCATCCTGCTGTGTTGCATAATATTCAGATCAGTTGTACTCTGGAAAACCAGATCATTGAAGGTCAGAAGATAGATAAGGGAATCTTTCATATCAAAGAGAAGATGAAGAGGGAACCCACCAAACACTTTCGATTGGATGACCAAGGAGTGTTATGGTTTAAGGATCGCCTGGTGGTACCTAAGGACAGAGAGCTTAAGAACAAGTTGATGAATGAGACCCATCATTCCAAGCTATCTATTCACCCCGGAAGTAGTAAGATGTACCAAGATTTGCGACCCCGTTTTTGGTGGACTAAGATGAAAAAGGAAATTGCAGCATACGTTGCTCGTTGCGACATGTGTTGTAGAGTTAAAGCTCTTCACATGAGACCCGCAGGACTTCTGCAACCCTTGTCTGTACCCGATTGGAAATGGGATGATATAAGTATGGATTTCATCACTGGTCTTCCCACCACACAGAAGGGACACGATTCTATTTGGGTAATAGTAGATCGTCTCACCAAGACGGCTCACTTTCTGCCAGTTAAGACAACATTCCGACCACCTCAATATGCAGAAAAGTATATTGCTGAGATTGTCCGATTACATGGTATACCAAAAACGATCGTGTCTGATCGTGGTTCATAGTTTACCTCTCATTTTTGGGAACATCTTCATAAAGGTTTGGGTACTAGTTTGATTCGTAGTACGGCTTACCATCCACAGACAGACGGACAGACAGAACGAGTTAATGCTGTACTTGAAGATATGCTTAGAGCTTGTGTACTATCATCCAGAGGCTCATGGGAATCCTGGTTACCATTGGCAGAATTCACTTACAACAACAGTTACCAAGAGAGTATCAAGATGGCACCTTTTGAAGCTTTATATGGCAGGAAGTGCAGGACACCGTTAAATTGGGTAGAGCCTGGAGAAAGAAGGTTTTATGGAATTGATTTTGTAAATGAGGCAGAGAAGAAGGTCCGTATTATCCGGCAAAACATGCAAGCTGCACAGTCCCGTCAGAAGAGTTATGCAGATAAGAGAAGGAGACCATTGGATTTCCAAGTGGGTGACTATGTCTATTTGAAGGTTACCCCCATGAAGAAGAAACGATTTGGAATCAAGCAGAAACTGTCTGCTAGATATATCGGACCATACCAGATCATAGAGAAAAAGGGTCCCGTGGCGTACAAGTTGCAATTGCCAGAAGGGATGAGTTCGATCTTTCCCGTCTTTCACGTATCCCAGTTGAAGAAATGTCTGCATGTTCCGGAAGAGAGAATAGAACCGTAGGGTATTCGGATCAAGGCGGACTTGGAATATCGTGAACAACCGGTTCGAGTTCTGGATACAAAGGACCGAGTCACTCGGAATAGAGTGGTAACAACCTACAAGATTCAGTGGAGCCATCATGATGAGAGTGATGCTTCATGGGAAACGGGAGAATATCTTCAAACTGCGTATAAAGATTTTTACGATAAATGGTTCGTAACTCAAAATCTCGGGACGAGATTCTTATAAGGGGGGAGGGCTGTAACACCCCTGGGTGTTAAGCATGCATTAACATCCAAAGCATTAGTCATAATCATCTCATACATGGTTATCGTTGCATGCAATATAGACCCTTTTAAATTTAAAGTTGAAAAACAATTACTTAAAACCCAAATTCTGCATTTAAGTGCTAAAGAGTGGTGAAACTTTGTGTAGCTACAATTTTAAATAATCTAGAATAAATTAACATGATTTTTGGAGCAATTCTTGAATTCAAGTTTTTCTCAAATTTTGTTTTAAAAATATTCTAAACAAAAATTTTTTTGATTAACAATTTAGCTTCAAATCCCAAATTCAAAATCTATTAGGAATTTTGAAAAATGCTCTACATGAAAGTTGTAGAGAATAAAATTTTGAACAACTTTTATTTTGGACCAAAATTCTGAAAACCTCTTGTTCATCTTCAAATTCAAATTTGAAACAAATAAGGAAAATCTGGAAATATTTTTGTAAAAGAAAAATCCATTTTCGCTTCTTGGGCCGCGGCCTCCCTTTCGTTCCAGCAGCGCTGGCAGCCCGGCCCGCAGCCCCGCGCTGGCTTCCTCCCGCGCGCGCGCCCGCGCGCGACGCCGTGGCGCCGCGGCAGAGCTCGGCCGCCGCGTGGCCGAACGACGGCGACGCCGCGCGACACGCACCCCGGGTGGCCCCCGCGTCCCCCGCGCCACGCGCCTTGAACCCGCGCCCGCTCCTCCCTCGGCTGCACGCCCTCCATTCCTCCTCTCGCCCCGCCACCAGCAGCAGCGCACCGCCGCGCCATCACCGGCTCCCGGAGCTCCGCCACCGCCGTCCGCGCTCGTGGCTGCTTCTCCAGCCGATTCCTCCCGGCCTCAGCTCCGCCTCGCTTCCCTCCACCGCGTGCGCGCCTCCACTCCGCCGCTCGAGCTCAGGTGAGGGCTAATTGGCCGCCCCCCTCCTCCACTGCCGCCATGGCCGCCGTTGGCTGGCGTGCATGGCCGGAGCTCCCTGACCCTTCATGCCCCCTCCGGTCTCGAGCATCCGCTTCCCCTTCGCCTAGCAGTGCTCGCGCTCGCCTTCTCGGTCGCCCTCGTGGCCTGCATTGGCCGGCCGACGAGCTCCCGCGCCGCCGTGCCACCATCTCCACCGGCGAGCCTCCTTCGGAGCTCCCGCGCCGCTCGGAGTTGGTGCGCTGGGTGCGTCTCGGTGCGGGGAGCACGTTGGTGCCCTCCCCGTCGCTGGAGACCTCACCGGCGGCGAGTTCGCCACCGGTCAGCACCTCCCCCGCGCTGCTCTGGCTAGCCGGTGGGTCCGTTGACCCGTGGGTCCCACGTGTCAGCGTGTGTGGGTGCACTGCACCGGGTGTATTCAGCGTTTTCACCTGCGAATTCTTAAAAGAATTAAGGAAAATGATTTCTCAGAATTATGAAACAGCTTTGAAAAATCATATCTCAAGATTTATAGCTCCAAAAATGATGAAACAAATTTTGAAATGTTCCTCTTGAATAGATCTACAGTTTAAAAATATTTCATGATAAATTGTTGACACTTTTCTGTGTAGGTTTATTTAATTGCTATAAATGCTGATATCTTAGAAAATGTGTAGTAAATAAAATAATGAAGGGAAAAATGTGATTCTTGTTGCTTTAATCTTTATTAGTAATGTACTTTCTAGGAAAAATATTAGTGAAGCATGTTCTGTGAGAAAAATTTTGAAGTGTAGTTCAAATGCTTTTAATTGATAATCTTTGTTATTTTTAGTAGAGAGCTAAATTTGTATAGAACATACATGTGATAATTTTTGTAGTATGTTAGTTTACTATTAGTAACATAGGAAAAATGTGAAATCTGTTGTTTGATACTTTTTCTAGTACAAAATAATTTCATGCTCATATTTAGGCTATACCTTGTTTATTTTGTACAGATAGTTTTACTTATTCAATTCTCATGAAAATTTAGTAGTAGGTTAGTTAGGGTAAGAGTAATCTACTGTAATTTTTGTAGATTTTTATCTACACAGAAATAGGTGTTGGTGTGTAACCCTAGTTAAATAGGGAATAAAATATTATTCTTTATGAGAAATTAAGAGAAATAAAATATGTTTGGTGTATCTTTGAAGCATCATTATGCCTTGCTGATGTTATGGATGAGTTAGGTTGGTAAGCTTTGGTAGCTTAGGTTCACTTGTATGTGTAGATGATAGGCTAACTAATAGAAGGATAAGGTGCATGTTTTAGGGTACATGTTCTTGGATGACGTTGACTACCTTGTAGAAGGAATAGTTATATTCAAACTGCTCATTCCATGTGCTCATCTGCATCTCATGTCATCAAAGCACTCCACCACAATCCGACACATCATTCGCATGTTTGCTTATGCACTTGCATCATACAGGATCACAGGAGGAGTCGCAGGTAGCAGTATCGGAGGAACAAGCTTGGACGGATCCGCAGGAGCCCCAGGCACAGGAGGTGCCCGAGGAGGAAGAGTCAGGCGAGGAGCTGCCAGAGTGCGTCGACCACCATCCTAGCTCGTTCGAAAAAGGCAAGCCCCGGAGCATTTTAAGTCTCCTATTTTATAAAAGTTATTCCTTACTACATGAACTATAGTTATATATATAGTTGCATTAAGTTATAGGAGTTGAGTGAAACCGTTGTTGCATTATTACCTTGGCCACCGGATTATCTTTCACCCTGTTAGGTCAGGATCGAGTGAATTGCTTAGCCATGCTTAGACCGGTAGAAGTCGGGCGATTTCCTGTCACCTGCGAGTTATAGGTGGATACCGGGTTATGGTTAGCTGTAATTGTGATCATAAAAAGTAACCAAGTGTTGATGGATAAATGAAGACCGGGCGGAGTCTTATAGGGTTTTGGACTATAGTGATTCCGTCTGTGTCGATTAAGGACCGATCGTTGCTCGTCCCTCTTGTCATGTTGAACGTATGCCTCACATTTAGCTGGCCGAATAAAGTACCTTTCGACCGCGAAGCTAGTGACACTTTTCGAGCCGGGATAAACTCGGGTTGGCAGACTGGTGTTGAAGGGGGTGTAACGGGGACGCGAAGAGTGAGCCCAAGGTGCGTCCGGGCAGTCGGGCGGTCTCTGGGTAGTGCGATCCATGATTGTTATCCCGCGGCTTCTTGGAAAGTGGCATTGGTGATCTACGCGACCCTGACGGGGGAAACAGGGTTTGTGTGAGGAATAAATCTCCAGCTGGATAGGAATTCGATTCGAATCGCCGTCGCTCCCGGTTAGTGAGCACTTGACTCGAGCTATGGCATCATAGTAACATTAAAGGAACACTGATGGTTAAGTGAATGATGTTGGAAATGCAAAACCTGATATGGTAATCTAGGTTGTTAATGATGAATCAAGTGATTGTTCTAGCAATAGATGCTTACCTAGCTTGAATAGGTTATACTAAAAAGTGATGCAAAAAAAAGTACTGGTTTATTTTTTTTATAACAACTTATGCTTTTCGCAAATGAGTCAAGCCAGTCCAATCTATAAAGCCTTGCATGATCCTTAGTGTCCTTTATTTCGGGTTTATGACGGGTAAGTCTAGCTGAGTACATTCTCGTACTCAGGGCGTTGTTCCCATTGTTGTTGCAGATGGCCAGATGTACTATGGGTACTGCTCCAACTGTCGGTATCCGGCGATGGGCGACAACTAGGATCTTGGGCAAGGGTCACTCTGTTCGTCTTATCTACTGCTTTTGTGGACCATGACTATCTACTGGCACTGTATTTGAACTAAGTGTGGGTGTAAAACTACTTGCTTCCGCTACGTTATTTTGCAATGTGTTGTAATAACTTTTATTCCGAACTCCGATGTACTCCACTTTTATTGTGAACTCTACGTATCATGTGAACTGTGGCTGCTAAATCAGTACGATCTTGGTTGTATGTTGGTTGGTTTGAAATCCCTCGCGATTTCACGGAATCTCGGGTTATACGAGTTTAAGTTTGATAAATTAACCGCCTCGGTGGAAGATTTTCTTACTTAATCTCGTATAATTACGTTGATCCGTTACAACAGCAAAAGGTAGTCATCCTCCCGGAGGCTACCCATGAGTGGAACCACCTCCATATACATGATTTCAAATCTGTAGGAGAGTTTAACCATGCTATGCATAAACTCAGTTTCAAACTGAAGTTCTGTGAGAAGGAACCTACTGATGCGGAGAAGATTGAGAAGACCTTGTCTACCATGTTTTCCGCTTATATGATCCTTCAACAGCAATACCATCAAAGTGGTTTCACCGTTTATTCTGAGTTGATCAAAACATTGCTTTAGGTAGAGAGGCACAATGAGCTCCTCATTTGGAACTCCAATCAAGGCCCTGTCAGTGTCAAGCCTTTGCCAGAAGTACATGCAACCACTCAGAAGAAACCACCAAAGGATGCTAATAAAAATAGCAATCCAGGAACCTCTAAAGGAAAAAAACAAGCGCAAGAGAACCCGTAAGCCTCAAAGTGCTAAGGGAAAGGGCAACAATTCTAAGTCGAACAAAGACAAGTCTAGCACTTGCACCAAGTGTGGTTGTTACAATCACCCGACTCAGAAATGTCGCACCCCAAAGCACTTAGTGGATTTATACTTGAATTCCGTGGGATGTGGACGCTCTAACCAAGGACGCTCCAACTAAGGTGGACAACAATCTGAAGCACACTTCAATGCACTGGCAGCCCAGGATGTTCCAACTCCGCCCCAGTGGATCCAAGCAACACCAAGGCTCCTCCTCCACATAACGACAACATAGATGACCTCACTAACAACATGATCATCGAATACACTTCTGATGATATGTTTGGCGACTATAACTAGAATGCTAGTCTTTTGAGATCTCTATTTTCCATTTACCTATGGGTTGTAATAATTGACATTTATTTTTGCTTCATCTAGCACATTTGATATTTCTTGTATTATGCACAATTAATATCTATGCTATGTTCATATTCTATATTTATTTGTTGAGAATTTCATTTTTATTCTCCATTTTATATATAGATTGTACGGGAGTCAATCCAATGGATGAGGAAATGTGCCTAGTGGACAGTGGTACCACTAACTCAATACTCAGGGAAATAAAATATTTCCAAACTCTCACAAAGAATAAAGGAAATGCTTTAATAATCGCTGGACGCGATGTTGTAATAGTAGGCTCTGGACGAGCCACTATTATGCTCCCTATGGGTACATCGATAATAATCGAGGATGCACTCTTATATCCCGATTCAACTCGTACCCTATTGAGTTACAGAGATATCCGGAAGAATGGGTTCCATATTGAAACCCATAATGAAAAAATGAGGAGTTCCTTCTCATTACAAAGGATAACAGATATGGCAAAGATACACTTGAAAGAGTTCCCTCACTCCCGTCTAGATTGTACTATACATATATCAAACCCGTACATGTTGCGTACAAAGTAATTTTCTAGAATGTCAATGCATTCTAAACTTGGCATGATCGCCTTGGTCACCCTAGCATAGGGATGATGAGAAAAATTACTAGTAATTCTGTTGGTCACTCTCTGAGTGATGCAAAATTTCTCCAATCTTCGGATTATACATGCACCTCATGTGCCACTGGGAAATTAATTTTGAGGCCCTCTTCACTCAAAATACAAGCTGAACCGCTCAAGTTCCTTGAACGCATTCAGGATGACATATGTGGTCCCATTCAAACTTTGTCTGGACCGTTCAGATACTTCATGGTTCTAATAGATGCATCCACAAGATGGTCTCATGTGTCTCTTCTTTCGACACGGAACCATGCATTTGCTAAAATTATGGCTCAAGTTATCAAACTTAAAGCACAACATCTTAAACATCAAATCCAGTCAATTAGGATGGATAATGCCGCTAAATTTTCCTCTCGTGCCCTTAATGATTATTACATGGCCTTAGGAATTCAAGTTCAGCACTTAGTCCCATATGTCCATACTCAAAATGGGTTGGCAGAATCTCTCATCAAGAGGATCAAACTCATTGCAAGACCATTACTACAGAATTGCAATTTACGAACCTCATGTTGGGGTCATGCAGTCTTACACGCTGCTGACTTAATACAATTGCGTCCAACTGCATACAACCTCACCATTGCAGCTAGTACGTGGAAATCCTCATAATATTTCCCATCTATGAAAGTTTGGTTGCACTATATACACACTGATCTCACCACCGCAGCGTACAACTATGGGCCCTCACAGAAAATTAGGGATCTATGTGGGATATAAATCTCTGTCGATCATAAAATATCTGGAACCCATCACAGGAGACCTTTTTATGGCCCGGTTCGCAGATTGTATTTTTAATGAAGATCATTTCCCAGCATTAGGGGGATACTACCAATACTACAAAGAATGCCAGTAAATCAATTGGGATGCCCCAGACATCTCTAACTTTGATCCACGTACTTCAGAGACTGAACTCCAAGTTCAGAAAATCATCAATTTGCAACACATTGCAAATAATACACCAGATGCATTTACTGATTACAAGGGTGTTACAAAATCCTATAATCCAGCGAGAAATATGCCGGAAAGAGTAGAGGTACCAAACAAAACTGCTCAGTTCCCATGTAAGAGGGGGAGAAGTATGGCTATTTCCACGGATGCAGCTCCTAGCAAGCAAAGGAAAAGGAAGAACAAATCTTCCAATTCAGCAAATGCAACTCAACCCCAAGTTGAGGAACACCCTATGGAGGTTCAACCTTCACATCCCACATCAACAGTGCACTCAATTACTGATGTTGGGATATCATAATGCCCCGATGCAACCATTTTGGGAGATGAAGATGCATCGCAAAGGGTACATGAAAATTCCATCAATTACCTCAAATCTAGAGAATTATATGACCGAAAGACTACAATTGTCGACATTTATTTCTCCACAATGATTGCTGAAATCCTCAAAAATGATCCAGATCCTAAGACCATGGCAGAGTGCAAAAAGCGCTCGGACTGAAATCAATGGAAGGATGCAATCCAAGCAGAAATATCCCCGCTCTCTAAAAGGGAGGTATTCTCTTAAGTAATACCTACACCTCCAAAAGTATTCCCTATGAAATTCAAATGGGTTTTCGTCCGCAAGCAGAATAAGAACAATGAGGTGGTGAGGTACAAAGCGAGACTTGTAGCACAAGGGTTCACGCAGAGACCCAACATTTATTTCAATGAGACATATTCTCCAGTTATGAGTGGAATAACATTCTGATATCTTATATCTCTGGCCATATAAAATCATCTATCTATGCAGTTAATAGACGTAGTGACTGCATATCTTTGTGGGTCACTTGATTCGGATATATACATGAAGGTTCCTGACAGAATCCCAACACCGAATCAAAACGCAAGTCGCAACATGTATTATGTAAAGCTACAAAAGTCACTCTATGGCTTAAAACAGTGTGGAAGAATGTGGTACCACCGACTTAGTGAGTACCTTCTGCGGAAGGGATACACTAACAGTGATGATTGCCCATGTGTCTTCATCAAAAGATCCCAAACAGGGTTCTGCATCATATCGGTGTATGTTGATGATTTAAATATCATCGGCCACCAACAAGATATTGATGAGGCATGCAAACATCTAAAGACGGAGTTCGAGTTGAAGGATTTGGGTAAAACCAAATTCTGCTTAGGACTAGCACCTTTCGACTAGAATCATTTTGCATATATCACACAGTAAGTCACATTGCGAAGTAATAATCCAATAGCCAATTTGCCAAGCAAGGTGAGAAAAGAAAATTCTTCGTTTGGTGTCATTTTTCTTGCTCACTTGTACCATTTAGGATAAAATCATTCTACATAATTACTCTAGGGAATAGGGAGCATAAGTAATTACTAGCAACATCATCCACTTCTATTCCCAGTGTTGTGGATTTGGATGAGGAAAAAAATGAAACAATATGTAGCACAAGGATTAATGGATGCAGAAAAGAAGAATGTAAGCGCACCCATGCAACACTTCAGTATCTATTGCTATCTGCTTTTTTCTTCTGAAGTAGAAACTGATTTTGGTTACTCAAAAAAGTGAGTGCCCTATGTCGGCACGGCGACATCTCTTTTGTGACCTTCGCCCCTGAAGGTATGGTTGAACATCATAGACATGTGTGCTACAAAGATAATTACCACCTTTGGTGATCTTCATCCCTAGAGATATGGTTTAACACTATAGAATATTCTAATCTTGAGTGAAATTGGCACTATCTAAATAATTTTCTATCCATCAATAGGGTTTATCTTCTGTTGCTTTCTGTTTTCCACTCTACTTCAATTTTTTTAGTTGCACCATGATGCAGCCAACCTTAGAACTCTGGGAAACTTTACGAAGGACAACAATGGCATTGCCTTTGTGATGAGGTGCACAGATGTCCTTTTGTTGTTGCATGTTTTGCTTGGGCTCTGTGGATTAATCATAATAAGATGGCGATAGAGCATACCTGCCCCCGATCTAACATTCTAACTGATGTAATCTAGTCGCAAAAAAAAACTGATGTAATCTATGCTGGTGTGCATCTCTTGTAGAAATGGTGTGCATCAAGTGTGCATCTCTATGCTGGTGTGCATCTCTTGTTTGGTACTCCTTCTCTAGCTCTATTTTTTTTTCAAGTCATCAAGTGTTCAACAAGTACAACAATTTTAACAAATTTATATGTTTAATATACTGGAGGTCCAGTAAAACTTTTAAGTTATTTACTATAGGTCTATACACGTGTAATCTAACGATGATATAGCATGCTGACTAGTTATGCCAAGCAACTCATGACCGAGTCATTTCGTCAAGCTAGCCACGGACATGAGAGGAGATGGTCATCTTCGAGACCTTCGAGTCGCCCCACTACTGACCTAGGCCTTGAGCGATACCCCAGCTTCACAAATGCAACCTGTTGAGTACTCACTCCATATCAAATTATAAGTTGCTTTGACTTTTTTGGTTCATTCATTTTGCTATGTATCTAGACATATTATTATATGTAGATGCATAGCAAAATGGATATACCAAAAGAGTCAAGGTGACTTATAATTTGGAACGGAAGGAGTACCAAACAAGGGGTTACCTAAACCTTCGAATTAGCATTGTGACAGTATGAATAACCACTTGACTAATTCTCCTAATTAGCAAGGGGCTTAGGAGTTACACCCATCGTGTGCGCTCGTGCACACACTCTGGACTATCATGCAAGGCCTAACAGGCCTAAGATAGCCCACCTTGGGGAGAGGCCTTAGCCTCGGGGAAGTAAGCCAATGAGACGAGCCTGCATCCAAGTCGCACCTGCCCGAGGGCTTGGTCTGGCCCATGTAGTTCTTAACCTTTTAAAGCAATAGCCAACCAAGGGAGGCCATGAGCGCCATCGTGTTGCTTGGGTTGGCTTCCCACCCCGACCACGTGAGGAATATACCTCCAGAATCTAACAGATGCTCTGAACCTGACACATGGGCAGAGAGCTAGGCCTTTCTAGGGTTCTGTCCTCTCACCCCCGTGAGGTAGTGTTGGCTATTCCTGGTTCAAGGTCTTGCCAGGTCATACCACTCTTCCTACAAGCAGCCCCATCCTTAGTATGCGACGGATGCCACAAGGCAAACGAATCCGAGCATGGCACAACAGCAACTTTGACTTCTAATGGTCAACTCTAGGCTCTAGCAGAGGTGTCAGGGATGGTTTAGGGCTATCGTCCATGGCATCAACGAGGAGCGGCGTCTCGCCCCACCACCAATACGAGAAGAGTGGACACAAAACCCTAGAATATGGTAGCGAACCACTCTCTTTGTAATCCCCAAGCCCTCCAAGTATATAAGGTTGGGCAAGGTGTAACAACCCAGAATTTCCAGGAAACAAAAATCACAACCACAATTTTTTTTTAAAAAAAATAACCAATGTTTGGTGAGTGACATATAGGAAACCAACCCTAGCTGCACAAGTAGCACCTAGTCTAGTTAATTACATGTTGCATTTAATTATATATTCATGAGTTGGTTTTTATGTTCTTTGTATTGTTAAATAAAATCAACCACCTTTATTTAAATGAGATCCAAATTAAATAAATGTACTAATACAATCTTGTGATATAGTATAAACCCTAAAATACATCCTGTGGGCCCCATTGTGGTAACCAAATGGAGGCAATATATATATTTGTATAAAATACCAAAGCCTTGGCTTATGTGGAATAAAGAAAATACAAAATGGAAACTCAAACAAGTAAAAGAAAATGGAAAAGGGCCTCTTTAGCACATCCGACCGCAGCGGCCCGGCCCAAACCGCGGCTGCGCGCTCCACTTCACGCCTACGCGCGTGTGCCCGTCGCATGGGCCGGCCCAACCTGCCGCGGGCGCCCGGCCTGCGTCACCAGCCCGCTAAGCCAGGGATGCTCGCCCTCTTCTCTTCCGCGGTCACTGACGAGAGGGCCCCACGGCGTCATCCCCTATCTCCAGTTTTTCCCCGCCTCACCGGTCGGAAAACAGAGCAACGGCGAGGGAACAAGAACACACAAACGGTGAGGGAAGATTCCCCCTGTCCCCTGTCGGTCACCTTGTGCGCCAAGCCATCGAGTCGGTTTCGCACTCCAGCCGCACACATACCTCACCCCACCATGATACCGCACGCGCGCACGGCACCGCCATGGACCACAAAGGAGCCTGCTGTTTTCTAACACGCCAAAACCGCCAATATTCGATTTAGCCTCGCCAATCGATCGCCAATCGCACCACGGCATCGTAAACCTTGACCTAGAGCACATCACAGCCCTCCTTTCTCCCCTTCCACTCAATCTACCATTCACCAACGCCATGACCGGAGCTTGGCTATAAAAGCCGAGCATCAACGCCCTAGCGCCCCCCCTCTCTAGCACTTTTACCGCCGCCTCGGGTGGCCTCATCTCCAACCACACCACACAACAAGGAAGAGGGAGGAGGGGAGAAGGGGAGAAGGGAAGGGGAAGGCCATGAGGAGGAGCCGAACTACCGCCGCTGCTCGGGACACCAGAGAAGAAGGAGACGCCACTACCGTCCACCTCGCCGGGGAGCGTCACTGCACGGCTACATGACTTCACTGCCGCGAATCACCACTGCACCGCCATCCTTCTACCACGAGCCCAAGGTGAGCCGCACCAATCGCGACTTCCTCTGCTCGCCACCGTAGGCACGTCGGCACTGCATTGACCAAATTCATGCCGAAAACGGTCAAGGCCGGAGCCCGATCTTCATTTGCACTTACATACACTCATGCGGACACGATTGCACTCCACACGGTGTTACCGAGCCGTACCGGCTCGGGAACGCCACTACCGTGGCGACGCTCAGAGCGTGCCTGTCATGGCCAGAGCACGGCCATGGCGAGACCGTTCCTTGTTGGCTCGGGACAATAGAGGCAAGGGAAAGAGGACCAATAGGATCACCTAGGTGAAGGACACACCACGCGCACCGTTAGGGAGGAAGAGACCCCCGGCAGCATGGCCGGCGGTGTTTTTCGTGGCTAGAGGCGTTGAGCCGCCACCACCGTGGAAGGTTCGGTTAGAGCGCAATTTCATCGTTTTGACCCTGTCTTCACGCTCCACACGCGGTCGCGAATCAATAGAAGACCCCACCACCCGAGACAAGACGCCGGGGAGGTCTTGCCGCCGTTCACCACGCCGGCCGAGCCGCCACTGCCGTGGACACCCCCTCTAAGCGCTGTAATCCGCACCGAAGACCCCTCCATCAAGTTCCATGGGATCACGCGATGCTGTAGAGCCTACTGGCTCCGCCTGTGGGACTCCAAATCGTGAGACCGGTCGCTCGCCGCTGGCGAAGGGCGCGGCCGGAGAAGAAACGAAGCAAGAGAGGGAAAGAGCGGCTAGGTGCACTCGGTGCACCGTGAGCCGAGAGGAGAGAAGAGAGTATGGACCGGGTCCACTGTGGACCGCGTTCAAGACCTGTGGACCACCCGCACGAGTCCACCGTGAGCCGAGTTCACCAGCCCGAGCCCGTTTGAGAATCCAAGTGGACGACGTGGCCGCACCAGCATCTGACACGTGGCGGCCCAACCCGGCCCGTATCTAGCCCTGACCCGGCCCACCGAGGCCCGGTCTCGGCCCGGTCGAAGTTGACCGTTGACCGTTGACTGTTGACCAGTCAACGGGACCCACCAGTCAGTGACTCATTCTGTTTCGGCCAATCAACGCGTGACACGTGTCGCTACCTGGTTTTTCCTTTTCTTTTTCTTTTTCAGAAAATCATTTAATCTTTGGAAATTCATAACTAATTCATTTTAACTCAGAAAAATACCAAACCAGTTTCTAAATTTTTCTTAAAATGAGCTCTACATCTTAGGCTTATGTTTGAGTGCATTTGGATCTTTTGAATTTATGTTGCTTCTTTGTGCACCTCTATAGGAGTCGTTAATGCGGCTCTACGTTACGTTTAACAGAGCCAGAGGACCTGCCGACTGAGGAGTACGACCCCGACTACAGCGAGGACTTGGGTGACGACCTGCCAGGTGACACGCCCCACCCATCTCCGTAGAACCTATTACGCATGCAAATATAGAATTGCTAGCGCTTTATTTTTGTACATTATTATTGATGATAGGCTGCATGGTAGATGCTTTACTTTGAGCCTTTTACTTTGTCGTAACCTTACTCCTGCTCACCCTGCTATTAGGTTAGATGCTCGCATGTTACATATTACTGCTTTTGCTCTTACTCGCATTATATCTGTGATGTGATGCCGGTGAGAGAGAGACGTATATGTATAAGGCACATAGTGCCAAGAACTTGATAAACCTGACTAAAGAACTGGGGAGATCTTGGCGTGCGTCTTGGGTGAGTGGTGAGGGTTGAGTCGATCGGACAGGATCCTACGACGAGTCTTTGGGGCAAGTCTTGCTGGAGGGGTGTGACCTGGGCATCCCTCACGAGAGATACCTGTGGCGGGTATATTTGAGAGGTGAACTGGGGTGTTGGTTATCCTTGGTGGAGGTGCTGTAGTGGCACAGGGAAGACGGTGTCTCCCCCTTGAGAAGACATCCTGTCTGGTCACCCTAAGGACTGGTGTGTCTTGAGAACCAGAACCATGGGACCTTCGTGCACACCACTCGCTCCCGATGGGCGGGAGACGATTACCCGACTGACTAGGGCGGTACCACTACTACTAGGTTAGAAGGTGATAGTGTAGGGAGGTACAAGTATGGGGACCCACACCCTCCTAAGACAGCGTAGTGACCTTGGGGGACCGGTACTACGTCTCACAATCTCAGCGTTTCGGTGGATGCCGGGGTGGCCCAGGGTTGAGTGGTAGGGTGGTACTGTACCGGTTGGAAGGCAGTTGGAATCAACCTAGACAAGCCGGATCGTCGAGGATGGCGATCTTGTGGATTACCAGGTGTACATGCTCTGCAGAGTTGATCGATCTATACGTATAGCCGCGTCCGCGGATATGGACATTCCCATGACCTACGCTTCACTTGATTAGATGAGAGGAGTCCTTTCTACCTTTCCCCCGGGTTCTGTGTCGGATTCCGGCTTTGGCCGTTGAGACGAGATCTGTGCGGGAGTCAATCTTGTCGCCTAGAGAGAGAGTGAGATGAGATGTGTTGTGTGTGGTGGGATTGGGAAAATGTGTGACTAAGATGAGATAAAAACTAAGGTATATCTTATTAAAATATTAACTACTTGCATAGGAAACCCACAGCCTAAGTAGGTCTCTTCCTACTTCCCTCAATGCATTCCACTTTCCACAAAGCATTGCAAGCATAGGGTGGGCGATGCGTGGGCAGTACCAAGTGTACTGATAGATTTTTGATAGGTTCTAAGCCCGAGTACGACTACGAGGGCGATGATTGGGAGAATTAGAGGGTCTGTTCTACGCTCAAGCTGGATCCAGAAGATCTTTTCCGCTGCTATCTACGTCGGATGCTGTTCCATATGCTTGTGTGAGTGTGTTCCGCCCTGCGAGGTGAAGAGAATAAATTATGTAAAACTGTCTATTATACTCTGATATTCGTGCATGACTTTATGTATCGCTGAGATTTGGGTAAATTGACGGAATGTTTCGTCATTTTACACTTCGTTTCTGTGGATTTCCCTTCATGGAAATCAAGGACATTTCAGTTGGTACTAGAGCCATGCTAACCCTAGGACGGACCCATAGGATTGGACAATAGAATTAGGAGGAATCTTGACACTTTCGGTTATATTACCGACCGTGCTGCATTTTCGTGCATGGCTTATCTCAATTTCACACTCTCTTACCTAAATTTCATTCTACCTTACTTATCACATCGCTCCGTTCCACCCTAAATCATCCTATTTCACTCAAGATTCATCAAGTATCACTCTGAGTTACAGTGATTCGCCTTGTCTTACCAAGTTTCACTCTGAAATACTCAAGTTACTACATGCACAACAAGGTACTGACTCCGTCTTACGGTTAATTTGCAGATGGCCCCTGTTGTCAAGCTCCCTGTGGATGGACTGGCCTACCGTGGGTTCGCCACGATCCTGTACGACATGCTGGACTCACTAGGCGTTCCCACAGAGCAGATCGAGTACGTGTGCCGGGGTGAGCCTGGACCCGACGGGTTCAAGGGCCACATCATGGTCCACCTCAAGGTCCCCGCCAGTGAGTTCATACCCGTACTGCGTGCCTTCGAGACACTGGAGGTGGAGAACTCTATTGCTTCATGCGTACAGTCCGTCTCACGCACAGCTCTTCGCAGTGTGATGCGTGATGCACACGACTACCTCAAGACGGGACCGTACCGCCTACTGCCTGCCGCTCTAGACCTGAATAGGTTCTCAGAGCCACAGATCACTGCTGCAGATCGTGCTGCGCACGACGAGGTCGACCCCTGTCTGGGGGCCTCCGAACAGTACATCATCGCCTAGGATCGCTACATCATGGATGTAGAGATGCAGAACCGCCGCCACCGAGACCTCCTGTTCCGTTGCGACGAGGAGTTCCTCAAGGTGGAATGCAAGGAGGGGGAGATGGTCGGCAAGCTTGAGGAGGAGCGCATGGGCTATGATAGGATGAAGACCTTCTATGAAAACCGTGAGCAGTCACTTAGGAAGGAGATCGCCGATCTCAAGGACAAGGTTGGGGAGGCTGAGCTTTGCCATGACTATCTTTAGTCCAAGGTGCTTGAGTGTGAGGATCGGATTGAGCGTCAGAGGCTTACCCTGAGAGAGCTCCACGAGAAGGAGAAGCAGCGTGGCTTTAGGAAGCTTGCCCTGGAAGCCCGTTGCAACACAATGGGAAAGCTAGCTGTGGAGACTGCCGTCACCACCACCTACAACATGCACCACTTGGTTCACTACATTAAGAGCACTGAGTATCTTCAGGACAAGGTGAACCGCATCAGTCAGGCTTGGATCGACGCTGATCGTAAGCGTGTCTAGGAGATCGGAAAGGTCCAGGACGTCCTCTTACCTGGGATGCACAAGAAACCGCACAGACAGCCTTTCCACGTTGAGGCCACCAAGCTCAACTTCAAGGCTTGCCCGACTGAGGGATACTCAGAGGTTCCGAGGACTGAGATGCTGGACTACACTCTCACTTACATCGCAAGGATCCACCACTCCGACGACGAGCTTCGTGCCATGGAGGGCACTCCCAAGGCTTCCACTTCTGGTCCTTCTACACCACCTGCCACTCCCGGACAGGAGTAGTCACCTTTTTCACATAATCATGTAATAAGGTAGTAGTAGACATGTTGAGCCCTGTGTGGCCAGAGTTATAATGATGCACTTAAGGAGTAATGTAGGATGTCCCACTTTTGGAGCTGCCTGCGAGTAGCACGATTCCCGCGAATCTGTCAGTGTAGCTACTGGAGATATCGCTATGTAATAAATTAATGTAATGAATGTTTTGGATCTTATCACATCTTATGGTTCTTATTGCATCTTTGTATGAGTGTTGGATAGCTATCTCTTTTTAAATTGATAAATCGCTTAACCATGCATCTAAAAAAATGTGTGTGTTAAACAACGATCTGACCCTGCAGAGAGATGTCTTGCCGCCGATCCGCTCGTCTGAACAACCGCTCGTTTTCCCCTGCGCCTATGGCCCGTGGTCGTGGTCGAGGCCGTGGAGGAGACCGGGGAGTCCCCTTCGGTGTTGGGGAGGAGCCTGCACCAGAGGAGCCTGCACTGGGGGTGGGTGCCGCCCAGCATCTTGGAGAAGAAGCACCACCGCCGCCACCACAGTTGGCGGAGGTGATGGACCGCCAAACCCGCCTCTTGGAGACACTGGCTCAGGGAATGCTTCACCGCCACGGGGGTCCTCCCAACGACTTCCAGCGGAAGTTGGAGGGTTTTCTCAAGCTGAGGCCTCCTACTTTCGACACCGCCGACGATGACCCCATCGCCGCTGAGGACTAGCTCCGTGAGATGGAAAAGAAGTTGGACCTCACCACCTGCACTTATGAGGAGTGTGTGGGGGTAGCCGCCCACCAGCTCACCGGCGCTGCACGCGCATGGTGGGACAACTACTGCGACGCCCACGAGGACCTGGGGAGTATCTCTTGGGAGGAGTTCGCCGAGGTTTTTCGTGAGCAACACGTGCCTGAGGGCATCATGGATGCCAAGGTAGAGGAGTTTCGCAACATTTCCCAAGGCTCCCAGAAGGTTCAGGAGTACACTACTCGTTTCACCCGCATGATGAGGTATGCTCCAGGTGAGACCGATACTGAAAAGAAGAAGATGTATTGTTTCAAGAAGGGGCTGAACTCTCGTCTCAAGTTGGCCCTCTCGGGTCATGCTTGTCGCACCCTTCGTGAGATGGTCAACAAGGTTCTGGAGATGGAGAGGGATCGTCTGGAGGCAGACGCCCTCCACAAGGAGAAGAAGCGCCGGTTCAAGAGTTCCACTCGTGGCCCGGCTCCGCAGAGGCCACGTGCTCACGTGCTTCCTCCACCCCGCTCTCGCTATACTCAGGGGATAGTGACCACTCCGAGCCGTGGAGGTAGTACCTACACCGCCAACTACCACCGCCCCGCTCAGAGACGACCCGCTCCAAATTGCCCCACTCAGGGAGCTGGCACGTGGAGGACCGCTACGCCTACCTCCACAGGTAGTGCGCCCTTCACCTGCTTCGGTTGTGGCCAGCCCGGTCACAAGATCGCTGAGTGCCCTGTCAAGAAAGGCACACCGCCTGCTTCGACCCAGACAAGACAGGCTGCTACACCTGCTGCTCCGCGCAAGAACGTTGCTGGGGCTGTCCGCAGTCGTCTCAACCACATGACCGCGGAGGACACCCAGGATGCTCCCGACGTGGTGTACGGTATGTTTTTGGTACAGGGAGTTATAGCTTCAGTCTTGTTTGATTCTGGAGCTACTTGTTCTTACATTTCCACTAAGTTTGCACGAGAACATAGCATACCTGTGACTCCCTGCAAGGAGCCCATTGATACTAGTTCACCTTTGGGTCGCATTTTATGCACCAAGAGATGTCAGGGTGTGAGTATCACCATTGAGGGCTACCCTTTTCTAGCCGATCTCACCTTACTTCCATCTGAGGGACTAGATGTCATACTAGGAATGGATTGGTTGACACAACATAAAGGAGTGATATCTTGTTCACCAAGGTATGTGGAGATCACACACTCAAGTGGACACATAATCCGCTGTAAGCCAAATCAGGGAAAAACAGTCTCTAAGTTGTGTGCCCTAGAGGCCAAGACAATCGAGGAGGTACCCGTTGTGAATGAGTACCCTGACGTGTTCCCTGAAGAGTTGCCAGGCATGCCACCTGATCGGGATGTGGAGTTTATGATTGACCTTCTGCCTGGTACCGGTCCTATTGCTAAAAGGCCCTACCGCATGTTAGTCGATGAGCTAGAGGAGCTAAAGAAGCAACTCATGGAGTTGTCAGATAAGGGATACATCAGACCCAGTGCTTCACCCTGGGGTTCCCCTGTTTTGTTCGTGAAAAAGAAGGATGGGTCCATGAGGATGTGCATTGACTATCGAAACTTGAATGTCGTAACAGTCAAAAACAAATATCCTCTGCCTAGGATCGATGATCTCCTAGATCAGCTGAAAGATGCTAAGTTCTTTTCTAAGATCGATCTCAGGTCCGGGTATCATCAGATGAAAATCAGACCCGACGACATTCCTAAGACAGCTTTTGTCACCAGATACGGGCAATATGAGTTCACAGTGGTGTCCTTCGGACTCACTAATGCCCCGGCTTACTTCATGAACATGATGAATAAGGTATTCATGGACGAACTGGACAAGTTTGTAGTGGTGTTCATTGATGACATCCTTATCTATTCTTCCACCGTCGAAGAACATGAGCAACACTTGAGAGTGGTTTTGGAGAAGTTGAGGCAAAATCAGCTATATGCCAAGTTCAGCAAATGTGACTTTTGGCTTGAAGAAGTTGCTTTCCTTGGTCATGTACTCACTGTTGAGGGAGTTACTGTAGATCCCACAAAAATTGAAGCTGTGAAAGAGTGGGAACAACCCCGCAATGTGACCGATGTCCGCAGTTTTCTTGGTTTGGCTAGGTACTATCGCAGATTCATCGAGAACTTCTCAAAGATAGCCAAGCCCATGACTAACCTGCTAAAGAAGACTAATGAGTTTGAATGGACGGCCAAGTGCGAGCACAGCTTTCAGACTCTGAAACAGAAGCTTACCACCACACCTGTTCTTGCCTTGCCCGATATCCAGAAAGACTTCGTGGTCTATTGTGATGCATCTAGACAGGGACTTGGTTGTATTCTGATGCAAAGTGGAAGGGTCATTGCCTGTGCGTCCCGACAATTGAAGGACCATGAGCAACGCTACCCAACCCATGATCTGGAGCTTGCCGCTATCGTGCATGCCCTAAAGATATGGAGGCACTACTTGATCGGAAATAAGTGTGATATCTACACCGACCACAAGAGCCTGAAGTACTTCTTCACTCAAGAAGATCTAAACATGAGACAGCGTCGATGGCTTGAGCTTATAAAGGATTATGACCTGGAGATTCACTATCATCCGGGAAAGGCTAATGTAGTCGCTGATGCCTTGAGCCGAAAGAGCTATTGCCACAATCTGTCCATGGAAGCCGTACCACCTGAGCTATGTCAGGAAATGGGCGAACTTCGTCACGAAATCCTACCCAAGGGTATGTTAAACGAGCTTTGAGTGCAATACAACCTTAAGGATCAGATCCGCAATGCTCAACTGGAGTGTCCTGAAATTTGGGAAATCCGAGAACTCATGAAGAAGGGCAAGTGCCCCGAGTTCAGGGAGGATGAGCAAGGAGTGTACTGGTACAAGGATAGAATCTGTGTACCGTCTAATTCTGCCTTGCGGCGAGAAATCTTGGATGAGGGTCATGACTCCAAGTATTGTATTCACCTGGGAAGCACCAAAATGTATGTTGATCTAAAGAAACAGTTCTGGTGGAAGAACATGAAGGCAGATATTGCCGGGCATGTCGCGCGATGTGACATCTGCAATAGAGTCAAGGCTGAGCATCAAAGACCAGCCGGATTGCTTAAACCCTTGGACGTTTCGGTGTGGAAATGGGAAAGCATATCCATGGACTTTATAGTAGGCTTACCTCGAACTCCTAAAGGCCATGACTCGATTTGGGTGATCGTTGACCGACTGACCAAGGTAGCTCACTTCATAGCTGTGAGGGCTAACTACAGAGTTGAGAAGCTAGCAGATCTATACGTCGAGCACATTCTCAGACTCCACGGAGCCCCCACTAGCATAGTGTCTGATCGTGGTACGCAATATGTGTCCAAGTTCTGGAAGAGTCTCCACAAGGCTATAGGGACTCGACTTGACTACAGTACCGCATACCACCCACAGACAGATGGTCAGACAGAGAGAGTTAATCAGATTTTGGAGGATATGCTCCGAGCTTGTGTCTTGAAGTATGGAACCAATTGGGAGAAAAGTTTGACCCACGCAGAGTTCTCTTACAACAACAGTCACCAGGCTAGTCTCAAGATGTCACCGTTTGAGGCTTTGTATGGCAGAAAGTGTAGAACCCCTCTGATGTGGTCAGAAGTGGGAGAGAGATCATTCTTTGGTCCCGCAAAGATCAAAGATGCCGAAGAAGGAGTAGCCCAAGTACGAGAGAACCTGAGGATTGCCCAAAGCCGATAGAAGAGTTATGCAGATAACCATCGAAGAGACCTCGAGTTTCAGGTCGGGGACTATGTCTATCTCAAAGTCTCCCCACTCCGAGGTACCATCAGATTTCATGTGAAGGGAAAGTTGGCACCTAGGTATGTGGGACCTTACAGGATTGGTCAGAGGATTGGCAAGTTAGCATACAAGGTGGAGTTGCCCGAGGAGTTAACAGGAGTACACCCAGTGTTTCACGTATCTAAGCTACGCAAGTGCTTGCAGTTGCCAGAACAAGAGGTACACACAGAAGCACTGGATATCCAGGACACCTTGGAGTACAAGGAGCACCCAATCTTAATTTTAGACAGAGCTGAGAAAGAAACTAGAAGCACAGTGTTACCCATGTGCAAGGTTCAGTGGAGTAACCACACAGAACGGGAAGCTACTTGGGAGAAAGAGACCGAACTTCGGATGCTTTACCCCTACCTCTTTGAAAGGTATGCCACACCTTAAATCTTGGGACGAGATTCCTGTGAGGGGGGAGGACTGTAACAACCCAGAATTTCCAGGAAACAAAAATCACAACCACAATTTTTTTAAAAAAAATAACCAATGTTTGGTGAGTGACATATAGGAAACCAACCCTAGATGCACAAGTAGCACCTAGTCTAGTTAATTACATGTTGCATTTAATTATATATTCATGAGTTGGTTTTTATGTTCTTTGTATTGTTAAATAAAATCAACCACCTTTATTTAAATGAGATCCAAATTAAATAAATGTACTAATACAATCTTGTGATCTAGTATAAACCCTAAAATACATCCTGTGGGCCCCATTGTGGTAACCAAATGGAGGCAATATATATATTTGTATAAAATACCAAAGCCTTGGCTTATGTGGAATAAAGAAAATACAAAATGGAAACTCAAACAAGTAAAAGAAAATGGAAAAGGGCCTCTTTAGCACATCCGACCGCAGCGGCCCGGCCCAAACCGTGGCTGCGCGCTCCACTCCACGCCTACGCGCGTGCGCCCGTCGCATGGGCCGGCCCAACCTGCCGTGGGTGCCCGGCCTGCATCACCAGCCCGCTAAGCCAGGGACGCTCGCCCTCTTCTCTTCCACGGTCACTGACGAGAGGGCCCCACTGCGTCATCCCCTATCTCCAGTTTTTCCCTGCCTCACCGGTCGGAAAACAGAGCAACGGCGAGGGAACAAGAACACGCAAACGGTGAGGGAAGATTCCCCCTATCCCCTGCCGGTCGCCTTGCGCGCCAAGCCATCGAGTCGGTTTCGCACTCCAGCCGCACACATACCTCGCCCCACCATGATACCGCACGCGCGCACGGCACCGCCATGGACCACAAAGGAGCCTGCTGTTTTCTGACACGCCAAAACCACCAAGATTCGATTTAGCCTCGCCAATCGATCGCCAACTGTACCACGGCATCGTAAACCTTGACCTAGAGCACATCACAGCCCTCCTTTCTCCCCTTCCACTCAATCCACCATTCACCAACGCCATGACCGGAGCTTGGCTATAAAAGCCGAGCATCAACGCCCTAGCGCCCCCCTCTCCAGCACTTTTACCGCCGACTCGGGTGGCCTCATCTCCAACCACACCACGCAGCAAGGAAGAGGGAGGATGGGAGAAGGGAAGGGGAAGGCCGTGAGGAGGAGCCGAACTACCGCCGCCGCTCAGGACACCAGAGAAGAAGGAGACGCCGCTACCGTCCACCTCGCCGAGGAGCGTCACTGCACGGCTACACGACTTCACTGCCGTGAATCACCACTGCACTGCCATCCTTCTACCATGAGCCCAAGGTGAGCCGCACCAATCGCGACTTCCTCTGCTCGCCACCGTGGGCACGTCGGCACTGCAGTGACCAAATTCATGCCGAAAACGGTCAAGGCCAGAGCCCGATCTTCATTTGCACTTACATACACTCATGCGGACACGATTGCACTCCACATGGCGTTACCGAGCCGTACCGGCTCGGGAATGCCACTACCGTGGCGACGCTCAGAGCGTGCCCGCCATGGCCGGAGCACGACCATGGCGAGACCGTTCCTTGTTGGCTCGGGATGATAGAGGCAAGGGAAAGAGGACCAATAGGATCGCCTAGGCGAAGGACACACCACGCACACCGTTAGGGAGGGAGAGACCCCCGGCAGCATGGCCGGCGGTGTTTTTCATGGCCAGAGGCGTCGAGCCGCCACCACCGTGGAAGGTTCGGTTAGAGCGCAATTTCATCGTTTTGACCCCGTCTTCACGCTCCACACGTGGTCGCGAATCAATAGAAGACCCCACCACCCGAGCCAAGACGCCGAGGAGGTCTTGCCGCCGTTCACCACACCGGCCGAGCCGCCACCGCCGTGGACACCCCCTCTAAGCGTTGTAATCCGCACCGAAGACCCCTCCATCAAGTTCCATGGGATCACGCGATGCTGTAGAGCCTACTAGCTCTACCTGTGGGACTCCAAATCGTGAGACCGGTCGCTCGCCGCTGGCGAAGGGCGTGGCTGGAGAAGAAACGAAGCAAGAGAGGGAAAGAGCGGCTAGGTGCACTCGGTGCACCGTGAGCCGAGAGGAGAGAAGAGAGTATGGACCGGGTCCACTGTGGACCGCGTTCAAGACCTGTGGACCACCTGCACGAGTCCACCGTGAGCCGAGTTCACCAGCCCGAGCCCGTTTGAGAATCCAAGTGGACAACGTGGCCGCACTAGCATCTGACACGTGGCGGCCCAACCCGGCCCGTATCTAGCCCTGACCCGGCCCACCGAGGCCCGGTCTCGGCCCGGTCGAAGTTGACCATTGACCGTTGACCAGTCAACGGGACCCACCGGTCAGTGACTCATTCTGTTTCGGCCCATCAACGCGTGACACGTGTCGCTGCCTGGTTTTTCCTTTTCTTTTTCTTTTTTCAGAAAATCATTTAATCTTTGGAAATTCATAACTAATTCATTTTAACTCAGAAAAATACCAAACCAGTTTCTAAATTTTTCTTAAAATGAGCTCTACATCTTAGGCTTATGTTTGAGTGCATTTGGATCTTTTGAATTTCTGTTGCTTCTTTATGCACCTCTATAGGAGTTGTTAATGCGGCTCTACGTTACGTTTAACAGAGCCGGAGGACCTGCCGACTGAGGAGTACGACCCCGACTACAGCGAGGACTTGGGTGATGACCTGCCAGGTGTCATGCCCCACCCATCTCCATAGAACCTATTACGCATGCAAATATAGAATTGCTAGCGCTTTATTTTTGTACATTATTATTGATGATAGGTTGCATGGTAGATGCTTTACTTTGAGCCTTTTACCTTGCCGTAACCTTACTCCTGCTCACCCTGCTGTTAGGTTAGATGCTCGCATGTTACATATTACTGCTTTTGCTCTTACTCGCATTATATCTGTGATGTGATGCCGGTGAGAGAGAGACGTATATGTATAAGGCACATAGTGCCAAGAACTTGATAAACCTGACTAGAGAACTAGGGAGATCTTGGCGTGCGTCTTGGGTGAGTGGTGAGGGTTGAGTCGATCGGACAGGATCCTACGACGAGTCTTTGGGGCAAGTCTTACTGGAGGGGTGCGACCTGGGCATCCCTCACGAGAGATACCTATGACGGGTATATTTGAGAGGTGAACTGGGGTGTTGGTTATCCCTGGTGGAGGTGCTGTCGTGGCACGGGGAAGACGGTGTCTTCCCCTTGAGAAGACATCCTGTCTGGTCTCCCTAAGGACTGGTATGTCTTGAGAACCGGAACCATGGGACCTTCGTGCACACCACTCGCTCCCGATGGACGGGAGATGATTACCCGACTGACTAGGGCGGTACCACTACTACTAGGTTGGAAGGTGATAGTGTAGGGAGGTACGGGCATGGGGACCCACACCCTCCTAAGACAGCGTAGTGACCTTGGGGGCCCGGTACTACGTCTCACAGTCTCAGCGTTTCGGTGGATGTCGAGGTGGCCCAGGGCTGAGTGGTAGGGTGGTACTATACCGGTTGGAAGGCAGTTGGAATCAGCCTAGACGAGCTGGATCGTCGAGGATGGTGATCTTGTGGATTACCAGGTGTACACGCTCTACAGAGTTGATCGATCTATACGTATAGCCGCGTCTGCGGATATGGACATTCCCATGACCTACGCTTCACTTGATTAGATGAGAGGAGTCCTTTCTACCTTTCCCCCGGGTTCTGTGTCGGATTCCGGCTTTGGCCGTTGAGACGAGATCTGAGCGAGAGTCAATCTCGTCGCCTAGAGAGAGAGTGAGATGAGATGTGTTGTGTGTGGTGGGATTGGGAAAATGTGTGACTAAGATGAGATAAAAACTGAGGAATATCTTATTAAAATATTAACTACTTGCATAGGAAACCCACAGCCTAAGTAGGTCTCTTCCTACTTCCCTCAATGCATTCCACTTTCCACAAAGCATTGCAAGCATAGGGTGGGCGATGCGTGGCCAGTACCAAGTGTACTGATAGATTTTTGATAGGTTCTGAGCCCGAGTACGACTACGAGGGCGATGATTGGGAGAATTAGAGGGTCTGTTCTACGCTCAAGCTGGATCCAGAAGATCTTTTCCGCTGCTATCTACGTCGGATGTTGTTCCGTATGCTTGTGTGAGTGTGTTCCGCCCTGCGAGGCGAAGAGAATAAATTATGTAAAACTGTCTATTGTACTCGGATATTCGTGCATGACTTTATGTATCACTGAGATTTGGGTAAATTGATGGAATGTTTCGTCATTTTACACTTCGTTTCTATGGATTTCCCTTCGTGGAAATCAAGGACGTTTCACAAGGGCTCCTTTAGAAGAGATCGGTCAAAACCGAGATAGATCAAACCCTAGATCACTAACTTAGTGCTCCCCTACAACTCTCTCTCTCTCTCTCTCCTCTCCCCACCATTATAAGAACTTGATTGAGCATTCTAACATGAATTATATCACTGCTGGACATAGAGCTTGAACGCCCAAAATAGCATAAATCCTTTGTGTCTTTAGTACTTAAGCCATCGAAATCACACCCACCCATGATCGGATCACTAATCACTATCGTAGAATCGAACCCACAACACAACCCACGGCGTAGATGTGGTACATCAAATTGGTGCCATCGGTAAGCATGCTACACGAGCGGGAAGAGAGGCACATGTTCTCATGCAACATTGCATGGGTGTAGTGCAGGCCCATGAGGCACTCATAGGTAAGCAACATTGAGCTATCACTACTACAAAAAAACATAACCGAGGCGTTTGACAAATGGGCTCGGAGGCGGGTGAGAATTTGAACCACCTCGGTTAATGCTTGGGATTAATCGAGGCGGGCATTTTTATTAACCGAGGTGATCACAATCAACCGCCTCGGAAAATCGATTTACGGAGGCTATTAACCGAGGCAGACCTCTATTTTCGGAGGCGGACCTGCTATATGGCCCGCCTCAAAAAAAGGCCGAGGCCTAGATGGCCCGGACCAAGCCCGATAACTGTTTGGAGTATAAACATAGGAACTTAGGGTTTTCACTCCTAGACCGAGCACATCTCTCTTCCTCTCCTTCTCCCTCAGTCAGGCAAGCACATCACTCTCTTCCTCTCCCTCTCCCTCTCCCTCTCCCGCGGGCTCACCCTCTCCCTCTCCTCCTCCTATCTCCGAGCGACGCCCGCTCCCAGGCCCCGCTCCCTCTCCGTCCCCTCTGGCGTGGTGGCAGCTGGGCACGGGGCGGTGGCAGTGGCTCGCGAGGCTTGAATCTAGGCGGTGGCATGACCCCTGGCCCCCCTCCTCCCTCTCCTCCAGAGCGGCACCGCAGCGGCGGCGGCGGCGTGGCCCCCGGCCCTCTCCACCGACGCAGCGAAGGCAGTGTGCTGGGCGACGCGGCGTCGTAGGGGTGGGCTCACGGGCAGCGCAGCTCCCATCTCTACTCTCCATGTGGCGCCGCTCCCTCCCCTCCCTCCCTCTCTCTCAGGCCCCTCAGCGGCCTCGGATCTGGCGGCGCGGGTGTGGGCGCGGCTCGGCAGCGACGACAACGAGGTAGGCCCGCCCCCTCCTCCAGCGCCGGTGGCACGCGGGGCCCGGTCCCTTCCTCTAGCGCAGCGGTGGATCCAGCGACGGGGAGCCCGGATTCGACGGCAGGAGGCCAGATCCGATGGCGGGTGGGCAGATCCTGATGCTGCGCGCGGTCCGGTGAGGATGCAGGCGCCAGCGAGCAGCTGCGGCGGCAGCGACACGTGGATGGGCTCATCGGGCTTATCCAAGGGTTTTCCTTTTTTATTTTTTTATTTGATTTACCGAGGCGGGCATCGAACCGCCTCGGAAAATATCCTATTCACCATGACCTTTCGTCCGAGGCGGTTGCAATGGCCGCCTCGATAAATCAAATCTGCCCGCCTCGGTAAAGTTTTTGTATAGTAGTGTATTGTCATCTGCGATTGGGCTCTTGGGTAGGAGCATGGAGCATGGTCAATGCGAAGGCCACAATGCTAACGACAATATAATGTCCTAGGGATACTTGTCATTGACGACTGTGTGACAGTGTGTGTCAGCATCATAGGCTGATGCCATGAACCGGGACATGAGGTCATGGATGTGGCAACACCTAGCTTCCGGTGCTCTCGTGGGCTAGTTGACGAGCTCAGGCCTACTTGTGCTCCCTCGCCCTAGGACGTGTTTGGTAACCGCCTTTGCACGCCACACCAGCCTTACGGCGATGCCAAATGTGCCGCGGGGTTTAGCCACCAAAATTTGGGCTGAGTGATGGCACAAAAAATGAACTGGATGTTGCTACCATACCGCAATGCGCAGTGAGTGCGGTTGAGAACCAAACAGCTGCTGCAGCTTAATTAGGCACAAAAGGTATGGCACGACATGGCAAACTATGGTAGCCAACTGAACACTCCCTAATATTGAAGAGACACTCTATTTTCCATAGCAGCGGCGGTACCCTGGCACCACGCGTGGTGCAAAGCTTGAAGCCAGCTACTCACCGAAGGCCCGTGTGCCTGCACGTCAGCCTGTGGCTGCACACGCTTGCTGTCACAAAGCCACGATCACTCACATGAGCTTGTTGCCGCCACGCCACGCTTGGCCGTGTGAGCTTGCCAATGTCGCCGTGCTCGTTCGCGAAGGAGACCAGCGCGTGGGGGTAGTGGCCGGTGAGCGTGGGGCTAGGGGCGCGTGTGCCTCGCAAGCGGGTGCCAACGGCAGCGAACGCTTGATGTGCGGGGCGTAGGTGGCTTGTAGGTGCATGGGCGTCATGTGGCCAGTGAGCTCGATCATGGCCGAGGCAGCATGCGATGCGACCGACACAAGAGGCTGATGTTGGCGAGCGTGGAGGCTGGCGAGCGTGTGGACAGGGCCGCGCCACCGGCAAGCGTGGCTGAGGCTGTGGTGCTGCTGATGCTATAACCTTGTCGTCATCAACTCCTCGTCCACGACCTGCTCGACGAAATGCTTGGGAAAAAGGGACATCTATGTATACCATGACTATCTGCAACAAGAATTCTGGGTGTCTATGTATACCATGACTATCTGCTAGAACAAAGGGACATCTATGGGAAAAAGGGACATCTATGGGAAAAAGGGATATCTATGTTACAATACTACTGAAACACTTACCAGAGTCCACTGCAACAAGAATTCTGGGTGTCTATGTATACCATGACTATCTGCTAGAACAAAGATGAACGAAGTGTTAAACCAAAAGAAGCTTGTTTCACCAGTTGAAACAAGCAACTGCAACAATTAAATAAAGCTATGGCAACACCTACTTGAACACATGAATGAAGTAGAGCTACTTTTTGTAAAACCCTAAAATTTGCCTCATTTCAAAATAGGGGAAATTGAATTTAATTATGAATTTTGTGACCATGCCAACTTAGAAAAGTAATAATTTTTATTAATCTAAAATCAAATATAACGTAGAAACATTATTGTGCACTCATGCTGCTGCATTGGAGTTTTTGTATTGAGTGGTTTATTTCAAAACTCAAAACGAATTCGAAATCCAATTCAAAATGCTTTTGTAGGAAAAAAAAGAAAAGGGGAAAACCCTCCTCCCTCACTTTCGGCCTACTGGCCTGCTGCCTCGGCCCAGCCTGCACTTGCAGCCCAGCAGCACTACTGCCGCTGCCGCTCGGCCCTTCCCACTCTGCGGCCCAGCTCCATTCCCTCTCTCCTTTCCATGGGCGACCCACTTCTTCCTTCCCCGCTTCGCGCCGTGGGCCGAGCCCAGCTGTTGGCCCAGCATCGCGCGCGCGCGCCCGCGTCCGCTCTCTCCCGCTGACGTCCCAACCCCACCCGTCAGCGCTATCTCCATCCTCCCCACGCCGACGCTGGATTCTCCTTCCTAAATCACCGTCGCCCAAATCCACCGCCCAATCTCCTCCTTCCATTCTTGGAGCAACCCCGGGGCCATTTAAGCCGAGCCCCGAGCCCCTCCACTCCACTGTGCTCCCTCGCCGCAACAGTTCTCGCCTTGAAGCGGCTGCTCACGCAACGCAGCCCTAGCCGCCCGCCATCCCGAGCTCCACGCCGTTCTCGACCCGTCCCCGCCTCCCTCTTCTACGTGGGTGAGTTCGCGTCAAGCTCCTCCTTCAATTGGTACCGGTCGTGTGTCAAATGCTGGCCGAAATCATCGCTTTTGAAAACGCCGGCGAGCTTTTGCCGTTTCCGGCCATGGCGCCGCCGTCGGGTCCCTGTATCCGGCCGGCAGCTCACTCCCCTCTCTCTTGATACGATCTCGGCCATTCATTTTAAATCCGACGGCTACAAATCAAGGATACCCCTTCGGTCGTTATTTTTGCTAAAGAGTCCCTCTAGATTTTTAGATCTAAACCCGCGGTCCAAAACGTAAATCCCAAATATGTTTTCTTCTTCTGAAAGAGTAGTTGATCTCGGTAAATTCAAAATTACGTTTTCCTTTATTTATAAGTTTGCCAATGATTTTGTTTTAGCCATAAAATGCTCATTTTAACTCCGATTTGACCCGTTCAAATTGTGTTAGGTTCGTATTCGCGAGCTCTACATGTTAGTGCTACTGTATAGTAGGTTTGTAATATTTAAATTTCTAGTTTGTATTAAAGTAATTATTTATCTATAGGAAATCTTAGTAAATTCATAACTTTCGTGTTTCAACTCTGTTTTTCATGATCTTTACGTTTGTGTGATCGTAGCAACGTGTAGAATAGTTTTATAAACCTTTTATACTATTTTGATACTGTTGGTGTACTGTTCTAATTACATCTCTTTGTTTGCTTCGTGCATGATTGCCTGTGGATGCTTGTATGTTGATGATTTATCGAGTATAGACGGTGAACAGTTCGTGTGTGATCAGGAGCAGTATTTTGAAGAGCAGGACCAGCAGGAGCTATACTTTGATCAAGACAAGTATAACGTGGGATCTCCTTATTGTCCTATTCACTTTAATTACATGACATCATATTGCATGTGTCTATCCTTGAATGGCCAATAGGGACTTCCTAGTTTTGATCTATACCTTGTCACCTATGGGATTTTGCATTGGGTAGTTTTTGCTAGCGCTGAACATAAACTATGATCTTGTAATGTGATTAATGGAATATGCAACAACACTAAAAGATGATCTTTTATTCATAGTTAAAAGAGGTCTAGAGCATGGGGTTATATTTTGGTGCTCTAGTTTCTCTCCATAATGACTCATCTGTGGACGAACATCCGGGATTGACAGTACAACTCTGAGGGCTATATGGCTCTGGCTCTAGTTGTTTGGAAGACCTTTTCTAGCTTGTTAGAGGTTACCCGAAAGGGCGCAAAAGGAGTGTTTCTCGGGATGGATGTAGTGCGGCTTCTGTCCTTATGAGTATATGCTGCGGTTATGTGCCATAGGGAAGGAGGGTTCTACATTTGCAGGTTACAGAAACCTAGCGGCCCTAACTTGATAGACGAACTTTTGAATAGCTTTATGTGATTTCTGGTGTTTTGGGGAGTCATGAACCCATGCATTTGGAAGTCATGACTCACAGCGAAAGTGTACACCTCTACGAATAGTTTAATAAACTGGTATACCAACCGTGCTCACGGATACAGGTGACCTTGGACCTTCACAGAATAGATGAACATTTATTAGTTTAATATGTGTTTTGCTATTCATTATTCATCTTTACATCGATCATATGTTTATTGTGAGAATTATTGCAAACTTGATTCTACTCATATGATAAAATTGTGACAATTAAAAGCTAAATGCAGGTGAACCGTGTCATGCCTTTGTTGAGCCTTATTATACCCCATGTTATATTTGTTGAGTACGATATGTGCTCACTCTTGCTATCTCCCCACACATTAGGATGGGCAAATGATCAAGATTGGCAAGAGGATTATCATGATGAATATTAGGCTTGATGTCAACCAGTCAGCGTACATGTGATTGTGGTCTCTACGAGAGAGTTATCTTTTTATTTTCGCTTCATTTGTGTAAAGACTATGTGTTAATAATCGTGATGTAATAAACAATGTGATGATACTTTTCTTTAATTTATCGACTTATGTATGATTGATCTCTAGACGCACATAAGGTTATGCATTTCATTTTATCCTTAAAATGGGTGTGATAAATTGGTATCAAAGCTTTGTTGACTATAGAACGCAAGCCTAGTTAGAAATGGTCGATTTAGCATCTTCTTATTCACTTATTTTATGCTTATCATCTTGCTCTTGTTATTTGATAAATTTTTATGCTTCTTATGTCTCATTCTATTATGAAAATTTTGCCTCTATTCTAACTACATTATGAAAACTCTGTAGATAGTTCGTGCACACAAGGCTGCCCGTATCACCACTGGAGGCCACTACCCACCTCATGCCTTGCTTGTGCCTAAAGAGACACAAGAGGAAGCACCCCCAGGAACAGGAGCAAGCCCCTGAAGCACCAGTCCAGGCGCCAGTCCCTCCCCAGCCAGAGCCTGAGCCTGAAGAAGAGCCTGAGCTCATCCTCATTGAAGATGATGAAGAAGATGAAGCTAATGGAGGAGAGCAGCCCCCATCTCCACCACATGATGAAGCTGCTGCTGATGATGTGCCACCTCCTCAAATAGGGTGGACTGTGAAGATTTACCACAAGGCTAGAGGAGACTCTGTCTCTCACCATCGACTTGTGAGGATGCTTGCTGCTTATTTCGCTGATTGGAACTCAGCTGTGGAGTATGTTTGCTGGGAGTATACACATCCACAGGAGGACACCTACTGGAAGTTAAGGACAAGTATTTTTCCTAGGGATGAGAAAAAAGGGGCATATCAGCTAGACAGGATGTATTCCCACATGGGTCGTCGAGCTACCATGGAGGCTAGCATAGAGGATGCCGCCTTTGAAGCATGTATGGATCTCCGCTACCTTCGCTTTGATAGTATGAAAAATGATGTCCATCATTATGTCCCCCATGCACACCCTATCCTTGGATGGGCAATGATGGACCCGGTGCAGTTGGAACCAATTCCTCAAGTGATGGTGAATTTTGTTTATGACATGATGGAGAGGAAGTTGCAGTTAGAAGAGATGGTGAAAGCTCAGGGGAAGACCATCAAGAGATGCCAGAAGACGATCGATGGCCTCAGAGCAAACCAAGGCTTGGCAAGGATCTATGAGATGTTTGAGCATAAACCACGTCCTTAGAGAGTAGGAGTCCTTTATGTAATAAGAATGTTCTTAGTAACGTCAGTTGAGTCACTGAGTCTGTCGTGTGGTTTGAACCTTGGTGCGATAGTTGCTTTGTCATTATGTTTAAGTGTGAGTTGGATTTTTGTCATGAATGTTGGGGCTTGTAGGCATGTCTGCAAGTTCCATTTTTAAGAATTATAAGTTTAATAGTCAAGAATTAATAGTTGGGTTTGGTATATCATGTTTCTGTCTTTGCTGTTTTCTGGAGCAGTCTGTAATGTTTCTGCTATGGCTCAAAAATGGTTCGTGCAATATTTATGAAATTTTTATGAGAGAAACTAGACTTAAGTACCTTTCAAATGCCATTAGAATCACCTTTTATCTGATTTGGTTCGAGAGATATAACAGTTTCAAGTTGGAGTTTCTGCGCAGTCTAGAATCTGAAAATAGTTTCGTTTGTGACTCAATTATGATTAACTTAATGATAGAATATGGTCTGGTGACTAAAACAAAAGTTGTAGATAACTTCTTAATCTTTCCAACCATGTAAAGAACTCCTCCGTTGGATTTTTATAGCTCGAGATATGACTGTTTTTTTCTAAACTGCTGATGTTGAAACTCATCCAGAAAGTTTTCAGATTTTGATTTCTATCCCTATAAGTGACTATATATTGGAAATCTCTAAATTATGAACATTTGTGTTGGATGACAGATGGCAGCAAGAGGCAGAGGCAGAGGACGTGGTAGGGGTGCTCCCAACCCACCACCTCCTATCACCATGGAGGAACTCATGAACATACAGAACCAAATGATGCAGATGTTCATGCAGCACCTGCAGGACAACCCCCTGCAGGAGGACCACCACCTGTCCAAGTGAGGGACAACCATGGTGAATTCTTAAAAGGGCACCCTCCGGTGTTTACTCGTGTTGCTGATCCGCTAGAGGCAGATGATTGGGTGCGAGCTGTGGAGAAGCAGTTGAATATAGCACAGTGCAATGATCTTGAGAAAGTGCTATACGCATCTGGTCAATTACAAGGGGTAGCTCAGACTTGGTGGGAATCTTATCAATCCGCACATCCCAACAATGCTCCTCCCGTCACCTGACAAGAGTTTGTCAGAGACTTCAAGGCACATCACATTCTAGATGGGGTAATAGAGTTCAAACAGGAGGAATTTAGGTCCCTCAGGATGGGATCTATGACTGTTAGCGAGTATCATGATAAGTTTGCCCAGTTGTCTTTCTATGCTCCTAATGAGGTGAGGGAAGATGCAGATAAGTAACGCCTTTTCCTCAAGGGTATTTACTATGATCTTATACTACAGTTGGTTGGCAACACATACCCTAATTTCCAAGCTCTAGTGAATCGCACCATTGTGCTTGATAATATGCGCAAGGAGATGGATAGAAAGAGGAGGATGCAAGGATAGGCCTCTAGGAGCAACACTCGTCAACGTCCCAACTCACAGCAGAGATTCCAAGGACTAGTTAGTCAGTGGAATCGTGGACCATATCCTCAGCATCCTCAGAATCAGGTGCAACAGGGAAATCAGCGCCAGCATTTTTAGCAGTGTTCCCCTTATCAATAGCAGGGTGGTCAGTAGATGCCTCGTTCAGGGAATCCTAATGCAACTCCTATGAAGAATAGTGCTCCCAACACTCCAACCAGGTGTTTTTGCTGTGGAAAAGAGGGACATATGTCTTTCAACTGTCCTGAGAAGCAGAACCAGCAAACACCTTAGAGGTATAGTAGCAACCAGAAGCCACCACAACATGGGAAGGTGAACCATGTGTCCTCAGATATAGCTTAGAAGGCACCAGAAGTTATGTTGGGTACGTTCAACATCAACTCTATCCCCGCTACTGTTCTCTTTGATTCTGGAGCTTCGCATTCTTTTATTTCTCAAGTATTTATTAGAGAAGATAGCATACCGTTAGTTGCCATGAAGAACCCTATGATAGTGAATTCACCGAGAGGGACTATGCCAGCTTCTTATTGTTGCCCCTCAGCAAGTTTTTCTTTAAGGGGGTAGACTTCCCAGTTAGTCATGTTGTGTTGAGAACCTCTACTATTGATGTGATTCTGGGCATAGATTGGATGAAATAACACCTAGCCATGATTCAGTGCAAAGAGAAGGTGGTAACCTTGACAACACCAAAGGGAGATAAAATCAGTGTTGAAGTTGCAGTGCAAGCTCCACCCACGGCCACAGTGAACCAACTGGATGATGAGGCTAATAATCAGGACCCGGTTGTAGATGAATTTCCAGATGTGTTCCCTGATGATTTGCCAGGTATGCCACCTAACCGTGATATTGAGTTTATTATTGAATTATTACCTGGAACTGCACCTATAGCTAAGCGTCCATATAGAATGGGGGTAGATGAACTAGAAGAACTTAAAAAATAAATTAAGGAGTTGCAGGATAAATGTTTCATTCGTCATAGTTCTTCACGAGCTAATCGACTATCAAGAGTCGAGCCCTCGACGGGCGCCGCACAACCGCACACAAGATGGGGATCCTCCAAGCCACGAGCTCCACTAGAGTATCCAATTTGCGAACTCCCACGGGGAAGGATCAAGAACCCCTTACAACACTTGGTGAAGGCTCCAACAATCTCCAATTGTGAGCTCAATCACCTCCGCTGCTCCAAGCCGTCTACCGTGTAGGGAAACACAGAAGAGTAACAAGAAATCCGCAGCAACTCGAAGAACAAGTGCCTCTAGAATGCAACTCTCAAGCAATGCACTTGAATCTCACTCAATCTCACTCAAGATGTGCAACTATGCAAAGAGATGAGTGGAGGGGTTGTTCTCTAGCTCAAAGTATGTCTCTAGGTCTCAAAGTATGCAAGAGTTGCCCTCAAACCCCGGCCAACCTCTATTTATAGCATACCCCTTCGAATATAGCCGTTAGGAACTTTAACCAGCCGAAGTCGCGCTGACCGGACGCGCTGGACAAACTGACCGGACGCGCCGGTCGCGCAACGGCTAACTGCGAGGCAACAACCGGACGCGCTGGTCGCGCAGACCGGACGCACTGCAGCGAATGACCGGACGCGCTGGTCAAACTGACCGGACGTGCCGGTCGCGCAACACCACGAGCCCTCAAAGAAATGACTGGACGCGCTTCAGGCAATGACCGGACGCGACAGTGCCAGCGTCCGGTTAGAGTCTAGTAAGCTCCCTCAGTGACCTGACGCGTCCGATCGCACATGACCGGACGCGCCCCGCGTCTGATCATCACTCCGCTGCTCTCTGTCCTTCTGGACGCATGACCGGACGCGCTGGTCCTGTGAAGGACCGGACGCGCCGGTCGCGCGCTGTGCATCTGCGCACAGGTGAACTGACCGGACGCGCTGGTCAAGTCAGACCAGCATCCGGTCACTCACCCTAGGCACGCTGACCGAATGAACTGACCGGACGCGCTGGTCAAGCCGTGACCGCGTCCGGTGCAGCGTCCGGTCACCACAGTGACCTCCGCTCGCCTCCGTTTCTTTTCTGACTTCCGGCGCAGTAGAAAATAGGCGTTTCACTTCCCAAAAAGCGCCGAATCCCGCCTCGCAAGCTCGGCAGGAGGGAGAGAGGAACCCAAACCCCTCTCTACCGCTCAAACTCCACCGCCTTCGCAAAGGTGCTAACACCACCAAGTGTACACCACCATGTGCATGTGTGTTAGCATTTCACAATCATTTCTCAAGGCGTTATGTTAGCTCTTTTACTAGATCCTAATGCATATGCTCAAGACAATGATCTAGTGGCACTTGATTCCCGAGCTAACCGTGATTGCCCCTCTTGATAGTCGGCTATGTATCCTAAACCCGGTCAATCACTTCTCTACTCATCTTAGACCGGCAAAAGGAAAACCCTATGGTTATACCTTTGCCTTGCGCTCTTAGTTCCTTCTCTTCCACTTGATCATCATGTACACCATATTATGTGCATCTCCACCACTTGTGATCTTGTGGCCATCACTCCATGCCACATGCTCCTTCATCACGTGTGTTGCTTATGCCTAACTCAAAACACTTAACACATGGCATTAGCAACTTAGTGTCATTAATTACCAAAACCAAACTTGGGCTTTCAATCTCCCCCTTTTTGGTAATTGATGACAACCATCACAAAGATATGAAATAAAATCAATTTTCAATTTCGATAGTATTAGCTCCCCCTACATATGTGCTTCCATGAGTTTGGTTCAATTGTGCACGTATGTATGGATTTGAATTTTGGGAGAGTTATTACTATCAAATTGATGCTAAGGTATATAGAATGGACCTTTGAAGCGTGATACCAATCGGAGTTGCCTTTATATACCACCCTTAGCATCGATGTAGCTAGACACCACTTGTAATACATCACTTGTAAAGATCACAAACACTAAAATACCCCGTGAGATCAACATTATAAGCAAAAGGTGTCTAGATACCACTTGTAAAGCTACTCTCAACAAATCATCATTCAAGTTCTATTTCTAGCAATCACCATTCAATCATTAATATGAATTTAAGCTTTGCAATGCAACAATACATCATGTTAATGCACATACAAATGTAACCAATAATTCATGAGCTTGCTCCCCCTACTTATGTGCTCAACTTTAATTTTTCCTCTTTGTGACTTTTCTATCTTTGTGCTTTCTCTCCTCCTTTGACTATTCTCTCCCCCTCAGTAACTTAACCTTTTATCTTTGACTTTTCTCTCCCCCTTTGTCAACAATCACCAAAAAGGTGCCAATTTTAGTGAGAGTCAAGTCAATCAATATGAGGGAGTCCAAATTATAGTTCAATCTAGATCACTTGCCTAGAATATGTAATTTGGTTTGATCCAAGGACAAGCTTTTTCACACCTCATAAAGTATAAGGGTTATCTTGACCATGTTGAATTACACATCATGAGCTCATTTTCTAGATTCAACACTAGGTTTGCAAGCCCAGAAACATGTCATATGCTATCACTAGATCAATCAAACATAGAAACAATAGTGGTACCATATATACATCTAAATCATTTGATTTTCATGAATGAGCCTATTTGTCATGCAAATATGTTTATATGTTCTAACCATGTCCTTAGCAAAGTATGAATGATATGCCAAATAACTTTACCTTGCTGTGTTGGAGGAGAGGCATGTCATGTAAGAATGTGGGGGTGCACTCATTTTAAGTTGGAGAAGTCAAGTATGTTCAATTCATTCTTCAACTTGTAAAATCTCTTTTCATCAAGTGGCTTTGTAAAGATGTCGGCTAGTTGATCTTCGGTGCCAATGCTCTTAATGCTAATATCACCCTTTTGTTGATGGTTTCTTATGAAGTGATGCCTTATGTCAATGTGCTTGGTTCTTGAATGTTGAACCAGATTTTGTGTCATCTTGATAGCACTTTCATTGTCACAAAACAATGGTACATTCTTGAACTTGATTCCAAAATCATTCAAGGTGGCCTTCATCCAAATCAATTGTGCACAATAACTACCGGCACTAATGTATTCGGCCTCGGCGGTAGATAGTGCAACACTATTTTGTTTCTTTGATGACCATGAAATAAGAGACCTTCCAAGCATTTGACAAGTGCCACTTGTGCTCATTCTATCAATCTTGCATCCACCATAGTCGGAGTCCGAATATCCAATCAACTCAAAGTTAGACCCCTTAGGATACCATACTCCAACATCATGAGTGCCCTTAAGATATCTCAATATCCTCTTGGTTGCTTTCAAGTGACTTTCTCTAGGTGAAGCTTGATATCTTGCACACTTGCACACACTAAACATCACATCTGGCCTAGAAGCGGTGACATAGAGCAAACTTCCAATCATAGACCGGTATAACTTTTGATCTACCATGTTTCCACTATCATCAATACCCAATTGATCATTTGTGCCCATTGGTGTACTCATTGGCTTAGCATCTTGCAATCCAAACTTCTTGACCATGTCCTTGATATACTTGCCTTGACTTACAAAGGTGACATTCTTCATTTGCTTGATTTGAAGTCCAAGGAAGTAACTAAGCTCTCCAATCATAGACATCTCAAACTCATTAGCCATCATATTTCCAAACTCTTTACAAAAATCTTGATTGGTTGATCCAAAAATGATATCATCCACATAGATTTGTAACACAAACAAGTTATTTCCAAGCTTCTTGGTGAAGAGAGTGGTGTCAACCTTTCCCATCTTGAACCCTTTAGAGAGAAGAAAGTCCCTCAATCTCTCATACCATGCTCTAGGTGCTTGCTTCAAACCATACAATGCCTTCTTTAGCTTGAAAACATGGTCGGGCTTCTTGTCATCTTCAAAACCGGGAGGTTGCTCAACATAGACTTCTTCATTGATGTAGCCATTGAGAAATGCACTCTTGACATCCATTTGATAGAGCTTGATGTTGTGTGCACAAGCATATGCTAATAAGATTCTAATAGCCTCCAATCTTGCAACGGGTGCATATGTCTCTCCAAAGTCAAGACCCTCAACTTGTGTGTAACCTTGTGCTACCAATCTTGCTTTGTTTCTCACAACTACACCATCTTGATCTTGCTTGTTTCTAAAGACCCACTTAGTACCAATCACATTGTATTTCTTCGGCCTTTCAACAAGTTCCCAAACTTGATTTCTAGCAAAGTTGTTTAGTTCTTCATGCATGGCATTTACTCAATCGGAATCCTTCAATGCATCTTCTATCTTCTTTGGTTCTTCTAATGAGACAAATGAGTAATGCTCACAAAAGGATGCTAGCCTTGATCTAGTTTGAACACCATTTTGAATTCCACCAATGATTTGATCCAACGGACGATCTCTTGCAATGCTAGTAGGTTGGAGTATTGGGAGTTGATTGCTTCCACTTGCTTGACCTTGATCTTGCACTTCATCATGAGAACCACTAGAGATTGCTTGATTTGTATTAATTTGCACACTTTGGTTGATCACATTAATATCATCATCATCAACTTGCCTTGGCCTAACATCACCAATGTCCATATTCTTCATTGCATTTGACAATTGATCTCCTCTCACATCATCAAGGTTTCGAGCTTCATTTTGAGACCCTTGGGTTTCATCAAACTCAACATCATGAACTTCTTCCAAGGTGCCATTTATGAGATTCCAAACTCTATATGCCTTGCTTGTGGTAGAATAACCAAGTAAGAACCCTTCATCACATTTCTTTTCAAACTTGCTCAATCTAGTGCCTTTCTTGAGAATATAGCATTTGCAACCAAACACTCTAAAGTATACAATGTTAGGCTTTCTTCCATTCAATAGCTCATATGGTATCTTTCCAAGCTTCCCATGGCAATAGAGACGGTTGCTACAATAGCAAGCCGTGTTGATGGCTTCACTCCAAAATGAATGACTAACATTGTATTCACTAAGCATTGATCTAGCCATATCAATCAAGGTTCTATTTTTCCTTTCAACTACACCATTGAATTGAGGAGTGTATGTTGGTGAGAATTGATGTCCAATGCCAAGATCATCACGTAAATCTTCAATTCTTGTGTTCTTGAACTCACTACCATTGTCACTTATAATCTTCTTGATGGTAGTCTCAAACTCATTTTGCACTCTCTTGACAAAAGACTTGAATAGATCATAAACATCACTCTTGTCATAGAGAAAGAACACCCAAGTGTATCTAGTGTAGTCATCAACAATCACAAAATCATACTTGTTGCCACCAATGCTAGTGTATGTTGTTGGCCCAAACAAGTCCATGTGCAATAGCTCAAATGCCTTTGATGTGCTCATTTCACTCTTACTAGGATGTGTATTTCCAACTTATTTGCCGGCTTGACAAGCACTACATAGTTTATCCTTTTCAAAAGTGACATCTTTCAAGCCTCTAACTAAGTCATGCCTCAAAAGTTTGTTCAATTGTTTCATTCCAACATGACCAAGCCTTCTATGCCACAACCATCCCATACTAGATTTGCTAAGCAAGCATGATGTCAATTGTGTCTCACTATCATTGAAGTCAACCAAGTATAAGCTACCATGTCTAAATCCTTTGAATATCAAATTTGTTCCATCAACACTTATGACTTCAACATCATCACTACCAAATATGCACTTGAAGCCAAGATCACAAAGTTGTGCCACCGACAAAAGATTGAAATCCAAGCTCTCAACTAGCAACACATTAGATATATTCATGTCATTTGAGATAGCAATTTTACCAAGCCCCTTGACCTTGCCTTTCTTATTGTTGCCAAAAGTGATAGCATCAAAACCACCATTTTGGCTTGTATCAATTGAATTGAACATACAAGAGTCTCCGGTCATATGTTGAGTGCACCCACTATCAAGCACCCAATGCCTTCCTCCGGCTTTGTAATTGACCTACAAGACAAGATCAATTCTTTTTAGGTACCCAAACTTATTTGGGTCCTCCAAGGTTAGAGACTAAGCTCTTTGGTACCCAAATGGCTTTCTTCTTTGAGCCTATCCATGGTGTACCAATGAACTTAGCATGAACACCATTTGTACCCTTGGTAAGCATATAGAAAGAATCAAACTTAATTAATGATACATTTACATTGGATTTCTTATTCATGCAATGTTGCTCTATGTGACCAACTTGCTTGCAACTTTTGCAATAGCTACCATTGTTCTTCACAAAACGAGTCTTGTGAAGAGCAAAAGCGGCCTTGCCTTTCTTGGGGTTATAGCCCAATCCCTCTTTGTAGAGAGAAGCTCTTTGGCTACCCAAGCACATAAGCAAGCGGTCCTCACCACCATAAGCCTTAGCTAATGTGTGATTGAGCTCTTTTACCTCTTTCTTGAGATTTTCATTCTCAACTATAAGTGTGGAGTCACAAGTGAAACCATCACTACTAGATGAGGATGATGTAGATGCGCTACATGAAGGGTTAGTGGGAGCAACAACAATAGGCTTATGAAAAGTTTCATCAATTATATCACATGATATGCCTATGTTATAAGTTTTAGCTTTCTCAACATTAGTTGGCATGTTTTCACATTTTTCAACTAGAGAGGAATGAGCTTCTTCAAGCTTCGTGTGAGACTTTTGAAGCTTCTTATGGTCTACCTTTAGACTCTCATAAGATGCCCTAAGCTCATCAAGTTCTTGCATAAGGTTTTTCTTTTCCTTAAGCAAGCCCTTGCACTCCTTTCTAGATTCTTTAAAATGTTGAGTACAATCTTCTAGCATAGTGATTAATTCATCTTTAGTGAATTCTTCTTCATCACTATCACTATCACTAGCATTATCATGATTACTCTCATCGTCGGATGATACCTTAGCGGCCTTAGCCATGAAGCACGATGGAGTGTCGAAGAGGGAGACCTTCTCTTGGATGGCAATGCTAGCATGTCCCTTCTTCTTGCTCTTGTTGTCATCCTCATCATCACTTGAGGAATCATCACTATCCCATGTAGCAACATGAGAATCATTCTTCTTGTTATGAGTGCTCTTCTTCTTTTCTTCCTTCTTCTTCTCCTTCTTGATAGCATCTTCATCATCACTATCATAAGGACACTTTGTAATGAGATGGTCCTTGCTATGGCATCTAAAGCATCTCATGGTATGCTCACTCTTCTTGGATGAGATCTTCCTCCTTCTTCCATGATAGCCTTTCTTCTTCATGAATTTGCCAAATTGCTTGACAAAGAGAGTCATCTTCTCATCAATGTCATCACTATCACAAGAGCTTGAGTCTTCATCACTTGATGATTCAATCTTGGATTTGCCCTTGGATGTGGTGGCCTTGAATGCCACACTCTTCTTCTTTTCATCATCTTTCTTCTCATTTTCCTTCTTCTTCTTCTTGACCAACTCATCCTTCTCATCATCTTCTCTATATGAATCATCGGTCATCACTTCTTGGAATATTTGTTGAGGAGTTGAATCCTTTAATGTAGTCCTCACTAGCATGGTGATCAATGTATCAAATCTCTTGGGTAGACTTCTCAACAACTTCATAGAGAATTGATTGTCCTTGACCTCCTCACCAAGTGCCTTGAGCTCATTGACAATGACTTGCAACCTATGAAACATCTCCGGTACACTCTCATCATCTTGCATCTTGAAGCTTGAAAATTTTTCTTGCAAGATATATGCTTTAGCGGTCTTTGTGCCTTCGGTGCCCTCAAATGTTTCTTCTAGCTTGGCCCAAGCATCATGAGCAATCTCTATGTTCTTTACTTGCTCAAATGTCTTGTCATCTAATGCCTTATGAAGAGCACTAATGGCAATGTCATTGCATTGGAGCTTCTTCTCTTCCACCGGTGTAGGTACTTCCAGATTAGCAACCTCAAATTTTGTTTCGGTGACCTTCCACACTTCTCTATTGATTGACTTTAGGTGTACGGTCATCTTAACCTTCTAATATGCATAATTTGTGCCATCAAAGTGAGGTGCCTTCTTGGTGTTGTTGATGTGCAAGCTTAATTGAGCCATTTCTTTTTTACCGTAGGTTGTTAAGCCTCAAATAAACGGTGCCTCGGCTCCGATACCACTTGTAAGGTCCAAAATAGGCTAGAGGAGGGATGAATAGCCTAATTAAAACTTCTACAAGAATTACTTAACCACACGTTAGTACGAAAGGTGGCGAAGCAAAAGCACTAGCTTTAACTAATTAAGCAAGCCACCTACACAAGTCTATAACAAAGCTATTCACTAACCACAACAACAACTACAAGCTAGATAGAAGAAATAATACAAGAGAAGAGCTTTGAGTGATTATACCGCCGTGTAGAGATGAGAAGTACCAATCAATCAATCACACAAGAGAAGTCATCGGGAAGAGAAAGACATAAGAATTTATCCCGAGGTTCACTTGCTTCCCGGCAAGCTACTCCTCGTTGTGGCGATACACCCACTTGTCGGTTCACGAGCTAATCGACTATCAAGAGTCGAGCCCTCGGTGGGCGCCGCACAACCGCACACAAGATGAGGATCCTCCAAGCCGCGAGCTCCACTAGAGTATCCAATTTGCGAACTCCCGCGGGGAAGGATCAAGAACTCCTTACAACACTTGGTGAAGGCTCCAACAATCTCCAATTGTGAGCTCAATCACCTCCGCTGCTCCAAGCCGTCTACCGTGTCAGGAAACACGGAAGAGTAACAAGAAATCCGCAGCAACTAGAAGAACAAGTGCCTCTAGAATGCAACTCTCAAGCAATGCACTTGAATCTCACTCAATCTCACTCAAGATGTGCAACTATGCAAAGAGATGAGTGGAGGGGTTGTTCTCTAGCTCAAAGTATGTCTCTAGGTCTCAAAGTATGCAAGAGTTGCCCTCAAACCCTGGCCAACCTCTATTTATAGCGTACCCCTTCGAATATAGCCGTTAGGAACTTTAACCAGCCGAAGTCGCGCTGATCGGACGCGGTGGTCAAACTGACCGGACGCGCCGGTTGCGCAACGGCTAACTGCGAGGCAACGACCGGACGCGCTGGTCACGCAGACTGGACGCGCTGCAGCAAATGACCGGACGCGCTGGTCAAACTGACTAGACACGCCGGTCACGCAACACCGCGAGCCCTCAAAGCAATGACCGGACGCGCTTTAGGCAACGACCGGACGCGACAGTGCTAGCGTCCGATTATAGTCCAGTAAGCTCCCTTAGTGACCTGACGCGTCCGATTGCACATGACCGGACGCGCCCCGCGTCCGATCATCACTCCACTGCTCTCTATCCTTCTGGACGCATGACCGGACGCGCCGGTCCCGTGAAGGACCGGACGCGCCGGTCGCGCGCTGTGCATCTGCGCACAGGTGAACTGACCGGACGCGCTGGTCAAGCCAGACCAGCGTCCGGTCACTCACTCTAGGCACGCTGACCGAATGAACTGACCGGACGCACTGGTCAAGCCGTGACCGCGTCCGGTGTAGAGTCCGGTCACCACAGTGACCTCCACTCGCCTCTGTTTCTTTTCCGACTTCCGGCGCAGTAGAAAATAGGTGTTTCACTTCCCCAAAAAGCGCTGAATCCCGCCTCGCAAGCTCGGCGGGAGGGAGAGAGGAACCCAAACCCCTCTCTACCACTTAAACTCCACCGCCTTCGCAAATGTGCTAACACCACCAAGTGTACACTACCATGTGCATGTGTGTTAGCATTTCACAATCATTTCTCAAGGCGTTATGTTAGCTCTTTTACTAGATCCTAATGCATATGCTCAAGACAATGATCTAGTGGCACTTGATTCCCGAGCTAACCGTGATTGCCCCTCTTGATAGTCGGCTATGTATCCTAAACCCGGTCAATCACTTCTCTACTCATTTTAGACCGGAAAAAGAAAAACCCTATGGTTATACCTTTGCCTTGCGCTCTTAGTTCCTTCTCTTCCACTTGATCATCATGTACACCATATTATGTGCATCTCCACCACTTGTGATCTTGTGGCCATCACTCCATGCCACATGCTCCTTCATCACGTGTGTTGCTTATGCCTAACTCAAAACACTTAACACATGGCATTAGCAACTTGGTGTCACTAATTACTAAAACCAAACTTGGGCTTTCATCAGTAGTAAAAGCTATGCTAATGAAGTGCAAGTAATGCCTATGTCAAGTGAGTTGTGTGGTGAATGTGAGCATATGAACTTGGGTTTTACCACCAATGCAGTAGAATTGGTACTAGAATCTACTTTGGAACAAGAAATACGCAAGGGCCAGTTGAAAGATGAAAAGTTGAGAGAGATAGCGGAGAATATAGTAAAGGGCAAATCGCCAGGATTTCGTATGGATGATAATGGTACCCTGTGGTTTGGAAAACGGCTATGTGTGCCTGAGGATAAGGCTATAAGAGAGGCAATTCTACGTGAAGCTCATGAGTCAGCCTATTCTATACATCCTAGGAGTACCAAGATGTATTTGGATCTTAAGGAGAAATATTGGTGGTATGGTTTAAAGAGATATGTTGCTGAATATGTTGCTTTGTGTGACACTTATCAAAGAGTGAAAGCTAAACATCAGAGACCTGCAGGATTGCTACAGCCTATGCAAATACCTGAATGGAATCGGGAAGAAGTTGGTATGGATTTCATTGTTAGTTTGCCATGTACTCAGAGAGGGTATAATTCAATTTGGATGATAGTAGATCGTCTGACAAAGGTTGCTCATTTTCTGCTAGTTAAGACCACATATACTAGTGCGAAGTTGGTTGAATTGTATATGGAAAGAATAGAGAGTTTACATGGAGTCCCTAAGAAGATCGTGTCTGATTGGGGTACTCAGTTTACATCTCATTATTGGCAGAAGATACACGAATCTTTAGGAACTAAGTTAAATTTTAGTATAGCTTACCATCCATAGACAGATGGACAAACTGAGAGAATTAATCAGATACTGGAGGATATGTTGAGAGCTTGTGCATTACAATATGGTACAAGTTGGGATAAGAGTTTGTCGTACACGGAGTTCTCTTATAAAAATAGTTACCAGAAGAGTCTTCAGATGGCACCGTTTGAGGCTCTGTATGGACGGAAGTGTAGAACCCTGTTGTTTTGGAATCAAATGGGAAAAACTCAAGTGTTTGGATCAGATGTGCTTAGGAATGCTAAGAAGCAAGTGAGTGATTAGAGATAATTTAAAGATAGCACAGTCCCGACAGAAGAGTTATGCTGACACTCGGAGAAGAGAATTGGTTTTCGAAGTAGGTGATTATGTCTACTTGAAAGTGTCACCAATGAGGAGTGTGAAAAGGTTCAACATGAAGGGAAAGTTGGCACCAAGGTATATTGGACCTTTCAAGATTATAGAGAGACGTGGTGAAGTGTCTTATCAGTTGGAATTGCCTGAGAGTTTGGCAGGAGTACATGATGTATTCCATGTGTCTCAACTTAAGAAATATTTGTGAGTAAGATCTCACATATGAAGAGTTTCCGGTTAAAATTTTAGAGACTGCTGAAAGAGTCACTAGAAGTCGGATTATTAAGATGTGCAAACTTCAATGGAATCGGTATTTAGAAGCTGAGGCAACATAGGAAAGAGAACAGGATCTGAGGAAAACCTACCCACAGCTATTCGAGTAAGCGAGGTCTAATCTTGAGGATGAGATTTCTTTTAAGGGGGTAGAATTATAACACCCTAAAATTTGCCTCATTTCAAAATAGGGGAAATTGAATTTAATTATGAATTTTGTGACCATGCCAACTTAGAAAAGTAATAATTTTTATTAATCTAAATCAAATATAAGGTAGAAACATTATCGTGCACTCATGCTGCTACATTGGAGTTTTTGTATTGAGTGGTTTATTTCAAAACTCAAAAGGAATTCGAAATCCAATTCAAAATGCTTTTGTAGGAAAAAAAAAGAAAAGAGGAAAACCCTCCTCCCTCACTTTTGGCCTACTGGCCTGCTGCCTCGGCCTAGCCGGCACTTGCAGCCCAGCAGCACTACTGCCGCTACCGCTCGGCCCTTCCCACTCTGCGGCCTAGCTCCATTCCCTCTCTCCTTTCCGTGGGCGGCCCACTTCTTCCTTCCCCGCTCCGCGCCGTGGGCTAAGCCTAGCTGCTAGCCTAGCATTGCGCCCGCACCCGCGTCCGCTCTCTCCCACTGACGTCCCGACCCCACCCGTCAGCGCTATCTCCTTCCTTCCCACGCCGATGCCAGATTCTCCTTCCTAAATCACCGTCACCCGAATCCACCTCCTAATCTCCTCCTTCCATTCTTGGAGCAACCTCGGGGCTATTTAAGCCGAGCCCCGAGCCCCTCCGCTCCACTGTGCTCCCTCGCCGCAATAGTTCTCACCCCAAAGCGGCTGCTCGTGCGATGCAACCCTAGTTGCCCGCCATCCTGAGCTCCACGCCATTCTCGACCCGTCCCCGCCTCCCTCTTCTACGTGGGTGAGTTCGCGTCAAGCTCCTCCTTCGATTGGTACCGGCCGTGTGTCAAATGGTGGCCAAAATCATCACTTTTGAAAATGCCAGCGAGCTCTTGCTGTTTCTGGCCATGGCGCCACCATCGGGTACCTGTAGCCGGCCAGCAGCTCACTCCCCTCTCTCTTGATATGATCTCGACCGTTCATTTTAAATCCAACGGCTACAAATCTAGGATACCCCTTCTACCGTTATTTCTGCTAAAGAGACCCTTTGGATTTTTAGATCTAAACCCGCGGTCCAAAACGTAAATCCCGAATACGTTTTCTTCTTTTGAAAGCGCAGTTGATCTCGGTAAATTCAAAAATATGTTTTCCTTTATTTACTAGTTTGCCATTGATTTTGTTTTAGCCATAAAATGCCCATTTTAACTCTGATTTGACCTGTTCAAATTGTGTTAGGTTCGTATTCGTGAGCTCTACATGTTAGTGCTACTATACAGTAGGTTTGTAATATTTAAATTTCGAGTTTGTATTAAAGTAATTATTTATCTATAGGAAATCTTAGTAAATTCATAACTTTCGCGTTTCAACTCCATTTTTCATGATCTTTTACGTTTGTGTGATCGTAGCAACGTGTAGAATAGTTTTATAAACCTTTTATACTGTTTTGATACTATTTGTGTACTATTCTAATTATATCTATTTGTTTGCTTCATGCATGATTGCCTGTGGATGCTTGTATGTTGATGATTTATCGAGTATAGATGGTGAGCAGTTCGTGGGTGATCAGGAGCAGTATTTTGAAGAGCAGGACCAGCGGGAGCTATACTTTGATCAATGAAAGTATAACATGGGATCTCCTTGTTGTCCTATTCACTTTAATTACATGACATCATATTACATGTGTCTATCCTTGAATGGCCAATAGGGACTTCCTAGTTTTGATCTATACCTTGTCATCTAAGGGATTTTGCATTGGGTAGCTTTTGGTAGCGATGAACATAAACTATGATCTTGTAATGTGATTAATGGAATATGCAACAACACTAAAAGATGATCTTTATTCATAGTTAAAAGAGGTCTAGAGCATGGGGTTATATTTTGGTGCTCTAGTTTCTCTCCATAAGGACTCATCTGTGGACGAACATCCAGGATTAACAGTACAACTCTGAGGGCCATATGGCTCTGGCTCTAGTTGTTTGGAAGACCTTTTTTAGCTTGTTAGAGGTTACCTGAAAGGGCGCAAAAGGGGTGTTTCTCGGGATGGACGTAGTGTGGCTTCTGTCCTTATGAGTATAGGCTGCGGTTATGTGCCATAGGAAAGGAGGGCTCTACATTTGCAGGTTACAGAAACCTAGCGGCCCTAACTTGTTAGATGAACTTTTGAATGGCTTTATATGATTTCTGGTGTTTTGGGGAGTCGCGAACCCATGCATTTGGAAGTCATGACTCACAGTGAAAGTGTACACCTCTACGTAGAGTTTAATAAACTGGTATACTAGCCATGCTCACGAATACGAGCGGCCTTGGACCTTCACAGAATAGATGAACATTTATTGGTTTAATATGTGTTTTGCTATTCGTTATTTATCTTTACATCGATCATATGTTTATTGTGGGAATTATTGCAAACTTGATGCTACTCATATGATAAAATTGTGACAATTAAAATCTAGATGCAGTTGAATCGTGTCATGCCTTTGTTAAGCCTCATTATACCCCATGTTATATTTGTTGAGTACGATATGTGCTCACTCTTGCTATCTCCCCACACATCAGGATGGGCAAATGATCAGGATTGGTAAGAGGATTATCGTGATGAATATTAGGCTTGATGTCAACCAGTCAGCATACCAGTGATTGTGGTCTCTACGAGAGAGAGTTATCTTTTTATTTCCGCTTCATTTGTGTAAAGACTATATGTTAATAATCGTGATGTAATAAACAATGTGATGATACTCTTCTTTAATTTGTCGACTTATGTGTGATTGATCTCTGGGCGCACATAAGGTTATGCATTCCATTTTATCCTTAAAAATGGGTGTGACACTTTTCATTTTATTTTCTAAAAAAATAAAGACTACAGAGGTGGCAAATGAGCAAATCTAATTGATCACTTATCGCAATAGGTATGAATGAACTATGGAAATAGAAAAAAAAAGGGCTAGTTTCAATAGATGATTAATACATTCGCAACTACTAAGCAAGCCTAATGCAACAGATCTAAACACCACATAAAACAGGGCATAAGTGTAGGAAAAGTTAAAGTGAAAAAAGGTAGGGGTAGGGAGGGGGTAAACTCATGGTTGGCTTTGACCCTCAATCTTGAATTCCTGATAAAAAGCTCTTTTAGCCAAAAAGTTGTTCGAAATTTCTTTGGAATCATCATCAACCTTGATATTTTTTTTTGATTCAGCCCAAGGCCAACGTGAATTCTTTTCCTCTTCTTTCTATTCCTTTTTTGATTGTCCTCGAGCCTGTTTCTCTGTCCTTGGAAGCCTCAATGGTGGTGTCCCCTGGACAAAAAAAGGGAAAACACATGTGTCAAACGAAGAAACCACATTTCAACACATAAAATGAAATGGATGAAAAAATCAGAGTGTTTACTAGTAGGCATAGGGCTTCTTGATCTTTCTGCACACACATCTTCAAACTCTGGTTCATCAAGTTTGAATAAGTCAAATGAAGGGATATCATCTAAATATGAAGGGCCAGATGGCTTGGGAGGAATTGGACCTTTTGTACTCTCCTTTGGTGACATTGGTGGAGGCAAAGGAGTTGGATCTTTTGTACTATCCTCTGGTGGGATAGGTGAACCAGGAGGAGTTGGTTCATGTGTTCTGTCCCCTGGTGGGATTGGTGGACTAGAAGTACTTGCATGTCCTGTACTCTCTAGTGGGCTGGATGATTTTTTAGGTGACTCAGCTAGTGGATCTGTTGGATCTGGTGGAGGATACACGTTGGCATTGTCATTGGAAGGTTTCTTCAGCTAGCTCATCTTACTTGCCAAATCAGCAACATCATTCAGACATTTGTTCAGATAGATCAACTTAGAGGCCAACTCAGCACCATGCTTTGCCATGATCACCTTTCCTTGCTCTTTCATTGCCTGCACAAGCTCATCAAAATCTTTCTCCACCAAAGAATTATACTGAGCCAATAGAAATTGGTATTCTTTAGGAAGGGACTGCAATAAAATAATATATGCAATGTCAAACATAGGAAATTGTAATATATACATATACAATAATTGCACAATATAAAAATAGGGTCACTTACACATGTAGGAAATGACACTGCAACATATGAAGTAGGGTAAATGAAACATGGGGAAATTACACTGCAACATATGAATGCACATTGTGCAACATGTATGGAAATTATGAGAGGGTTTTGACAAAATCACCTGAATGGCAACCGCAAGAGTATCACTGGACAGTGGATGGAAGTGCCTAGGCAATCTAGCCGGTCCTTAAGACTTGGCAGCACGGGCTCTTCTTCTTCTTTAGGCATTGGCGGCGGGGGTGGCCCCATGGCCTCTTCTTCAAGTATTGGTGGCGGGGGTGGAATGTAACCAGTCATGGGCACCGTGGTAGGGTAGGAGCTGGTCTTTCGGAACTAACAATGAATGAAGATATATTATGTCAAGAAATAATGTAATGACTAAAAGAAATGACTAAAGATGAATGAAGATAAAAAAGGCATCAAACTCGCTGCCCATATGCATTAAGCTGCAGCCTACTCCTATCAATCTTTTAAATGAATTTAAAGTCATTGTTGGTGACATGGCAAATGCATGGGATAGAATAATTGATCTTGTGAGTAGCCCGGTCAGCAGGTATGTCAAGGTGGTCCATGTACGCAATCTACATACAACAAAAAAACATGAAGGCCCAACATTAGGAAATCGGGGCTGCAATATATAGAAGCACATGTAATGAAACATGTATAGATAGCTACTGCAACGCATGAGGTAGTACCAATGAAATAGTAGAAATCAGGGCTGAAGTATATGGAAACATATGAACTGAAACATATATAGATAGCTACTGCAACACATGAGGTAGTACCAATGAAACAGTAGAAAATCAGGGCTAAAGTGTATAGAAACATATGTATTGAAACATATATAGATAGCTACTGTAACACATGAGGTGATACCAATGAAACAGATTAGCAAAGTTATTGCAATGGGACTACAAAAAGAATATAAGACAGAAGGGAAAAATGAACATACCGCTAAAACAGCAAGGCAGGAGCCAACATAAGGGCTTGTGGCAACACCTTCAACTTGAGGATCATGGGTCTAGTACTTTCGGACTTGATTCGTCAACTCATCAAGGATGTGCCTAGCCTAGTCAAATGATTTGATTTTAGAGACATCTAGTAAGTTGTACAAGTACCGTGGGGTGGTTGCATTATCTGTTCCTAGGCAGAGTACAGACCCCAAGACAAGCAACATGAATGCCCTCATAAAATAGTCCTTGTCCTTAGGTTTAGTCAACACCTCCATGCACTTGGGCCACTTTCCTTTGAATCCATCCATAAAAGGCTCGTGAATCTTCTGGAAGGCTTCATATTGATCAACGGTGGAAATAAGCTTAACAGGCTCTTCTCCCTAGGCACACCAAGAATGTTGCAAACAAGCTGCTTGTCAAATACAATAACTTTATGTTTGAGCCTAAACTCTCTCAAATCAACGTCAATGTGCTTCATGATCCATGCAACGAGCTTCACGGGGATGGAAAACTTAGACATGGCAAGTAAAGCACCAAAACTAGCCTCTTCAATCCACCCTATGTGATCTTGACTGAACTCATGGTCACGGTTCCTGTGGACTGAAAATCTTGTTGTGAAGGGGTCGCCATTGCCTTTGCCTTTGGTTTTGGGAGCATTAATTCCTGCCTAAATACAACAAAGAAACAACATATTAAAATCAAATCCGAAAATTGGGGTACACAATTCATAATAATGCATAAAAAAGTAGACACAAGTTGCTACATGTTCCAACACGCAGGTGAACATCATAGATGTGCCGATAACACATCACATTTAAAAAATGAAACATGCAAATATATAGACACCCTATAGCTGATTGTTGCAAAAAAAAATATATGAAGAAGACATGAAACACTGGAAATATCATGGTGAAACAACGCAGGACAGCATAATGAAACATATTCAAAGTTTTTATCCAACACTAACCCTAGCAAGAATCAACATACATGTTCAAAGTTGCTATCCAACACTAGCCCCAGTAGGAATCAACATACATTTGATCATATATGATAAGCAGAAAATCCATTGGAGATGCAATAAAGAGTAATGGCATGTCTGATCTCAAGACTTCAATAATATTCCTTCAATATCTGCAGTCACTGGACATATGCATCTACTGCCTAGCAAGCACCACCAACATACATTGAACACAGTATCATACTATGTGTTGCATTTACGAATTCTGAAAATGTGCATATGAGATGCTTTAGGTACCCAGGAGCTACATGTTTGACGCCATACCTTGTTGGTTTGGGACCTTCTTCATTGGAGATTTCTTCACAGGGATGTTGGTTCGTCCTTTGCTCGAAGATGCTCGGCCTGCCTTGATATTGGGGACCTTGCTCGCTGCTAGACCCCCTTCTGCCCTGCTGTTGGGGACCTTCCTCGCTGCTAGACGCCTGTGACCACGTCCCCGCTCAACATCTGCCTCCTCGCTGCTGCTGGGCGAGTTGCCCTGATGGGCTACACATCCCTGCCTGATCTCGTATGCATCACTCGGAACCGGCATTTGGTCACAGTGGAGAAGGAGGAGTAGGTGGGAGGTAGGCAACCGGCGTGGTACCTGCACCGCTACGGTTGGGGTGACAGGCAACCGTTGCAATCCCTGTGAAGGCAGGCCACGTGATGGTCGTCACGACGGTAGGATGGCACCATGGAGATGGTCAGCGATGGTCGGGGCAGAGTGGAGCGGCACGAGTGGACCGGCCGCTGCAGGCAGACGTCGCGGTGGGGGCGTACGGCGAGCATGCTAGGCGAGCGGTGTGGGCTAGGCGGGCGGGGCGGTGAAGGCCGCCGTGGTGAGTGGATGGTGCAACGGAGGCGCCGCGCCACGCGGTGGAGTCCGCGGACGGCGAGGTGGATGCGGCCACGACCGCGGTCTGGTGAGGTGCCGATTCAGAGTGAGTGAGGAGTGGGGAAACTGTTCCCTGGGTGCCTGGGCCACCTGTCCGCAGGCCCAGCGAGGATGCGTCCGAACGCGCACGGATCGGCAGGACGTCCTTGCCCAATCAATATCGAAAAAACAAAGGCTGGTATTAAAGATGGACAATAAGATATAAAACAACCTCTGAATGAATACCATCGCCTTCTCTCGCCTTCCAGTTGACCAGTTCAGCCGTCGCCGGCTTCCTCCTCCAGGCCACCACTTGGTCCCCCTCTTCTCTCCTAACCGGCGATCTCATTGGTGGATAGAGGAGTGGGGACCCGATCCCTTTCCCCTTCGTAGTTTTTGGTTAGGTATGTGGATCCTTATTGATCTAGGTTTTAGTTTCTGGTGTTATTGTCGAGGTTGTGGCGGTGATGATACTTTGGAATAACATCTCTCCGGCCTCTCCCTACCTCAACGATGTTCGATCTGGCAATGGCGAAGGGCCAGTAAGAGTTTGGTCTGTCAGATCTGCTATTTTTCTTCAAATCTTGGCTTTTGGTGTGCTTATCAGAGGAAGCAGTTGGTTGACTTTCGATGCAGCAATCTTGACCTCCTCTTTTGGTCTATTCTATAGCAAGGTCCGACATCTTCAACACGATGTTCTAATGGTGAAGGATTATAAACTTGTGTCCTTTGGAGGTTCCCTCTAACCGATGTTCTTTCCGTGTGTACTAGATTTCGTTGTCAGCAACGAGTGGCTTTTTCGGTCTTCAAAGCCTTTGGTGAGGGTGTTTATAGGTGTCCCTTTTCTTTGCTGCCTTCACAGTGCGATCTTCAAACTCAGGCAGACAGTGGATGTTCAAAGGAAGAAGACGATCGATTTTATCTTTGATGTACTCTTTTTTTTCCTTTGTTTTCTCTATCGGATTTCATTTCTCACTTTTTCTCTTTTTTTTACCTTTTCTTTCTTTTCCCTGTTTTCTTGTCTACTAATATATCCATTTTTATTCTATATACTATGAGCAAAGCTTGTGTGTTATGAAACTAGCAAGATGGTCTGTGTAAATAGCGCAGGTATATTCTCATTATATATTTAGATATTTTTGCCTCTGAAATAATCATTTTCCATTTTCTTATTGTGTTTGTCCTTTCTCTCTACGTCTTGTTACACGAACGTTATGTACCTATATATCATCCATATATTTCTTAGCTTAAATCTATTATCATCTTTATCTTCTCTTCCTTGCGAATTCAAGTTTAGCCTTCATTTTTTTTCTTCAATGGGCTTCAACTAATGTCAAGGTTATCACAAATTTTTTATCTTCTTTACTCTCTTAATTTAAAATTTATATTTATTTAGCTTGTTGTATTTTTAATTATATTAGTTGTCACTCGTAAATGTTCCAGAATGATGCACATTCTTTATACGTTTTATGGGCTTATTTATGAGTAGCTATAATTTCTTATTTTCAAGACTTAATCTTTTTTATTATTAAATTTTTAGTGAATAGTACTTTTGTTTTTTTAAAAAAATCATATATTTGAGTTAGAACTTAGCTTCAGTCTAGCCTATTCTTTGTTCAATCTCACATGCTAGGCCAATACAATTGTCACATACAGTGGGGTGTGTTTTGATTTCTCTTTTTTACCATCGTATCTCATGTCTCGTTTCCTTCCAAAATCTCTATCGTCGAATCCAGATTGTTATACTCATTTTTTTTACTTCATAAATTTTCTTTTATGCCAAACAATGTTGATCGTCCCAAATCTAATCCAGACTTCAAAATGTGTCTTTTGCCCATAGTGGCTTTGCATACTTGACCTAGGTCACACATAGGCACATGATACCTCTGGTTAATGCACAGCACAGGCCACCATCGCTCGTCATTGTGATTGTCTGCGTCTGCCGTTTGTTTGCAATAATTGCTTGCCCACAGCCATGCTCTACGCTCGCTCATGCTCCTTGCACGCCCATAACAAGCAGCTTCCTGTTGCTGTCGTTTTGTCTAACTACTGCTCCTCCGTCGCCTACAAACGCGTTTGTGTTTAGTCGAGAAGCGGGAGCAATTATATGCAAGTCATTGTTGCCTCATTGACCAAACTCGAACTTATTTAAATTTGGAACATGTTAGACGTTCCTCGCAAAAAAAAAGGAACATGTTAGACGTGATAGAATCAGGCTTGCCTTGCTATATTTGGTTATTTGTTGGGCCTCGTAGGATATGACTCAGAGAGAATCCTATTAAATTCGACAGTGATAGGATGAGGACGTCTGAATGGACCTGACCCGTGCCGCGCATATACCTGTACCTCAGCCTTGCCTTTACCCCGACCTTGACACGCCTTCGTCCGCATGCGTGCCTTATTAGCCACTGCCCACTGCTCATCTCTCTCATGCCTCCGGCGCTACTCCCTCCCTCTCTCTCTGCGGTGCGGGCGAGCGTCTCAGCACGACGACACAGTGGCCTCGGTGTGAGCAGGCCACGACGAGGAGGCCCGAGTGGCCCTCGCACGGCGGCGCAACGGCGCCGGCGGCCCTAGTCAAGGGCAGACTAGCGCGGCAGGGCCGACACGAGTAGCTCCCCCACGGATCTGGCTCCCTTTCCTAATTGTGCGGGCGCTGCCTCCTTGCTGTATTGTGCAGCTGCCGCCGCCGGGCCGCTGCCTTTGGTAAACTCAACAGGCCAACGAGCCTTCATTCTCCCAAGCAGCATGAAGATGTTGCGCTGCGCTGAAAGTGTATGTTGCAAGGGTATATTTCAAGTGTTTCAGATGTTTCAAAGGTATGTTACAAGTGTATTCTATGGATGTTGCAAGTGTATTCTATGGATGTCGCACATCATGTTGCATATATTGCAAGTGTTTCAGATGAATGTTGTAAGCGTTTGTTTAAAATGTTTCATCTGTTTCAGATGTATGTTTGCAAGCGTTTTGATCTGGATGTTGCATATGTTTTACACATATGTTGCAAAAGTATGTTCCAAATGTTTCACTCTTATATTGCAGCAAGTGTTTTCATGTTGCAAGTTGTAAATGTTTATCTGAAGTTATATATGTTGCAATGACTATACATGTATGTTGCAACTGTATATTTCAAAAGTTTCGAGTTGTTTTCAGAAGTATATTGCAAGTGTTTTATCTGAATATTGCATATGTTGTTGTGGCTATACACATATGTTCCAAACGTATGTTATCAAATGTTTTATCTGTTCCAGACGTATGTTGCAACAAGTGCTTCATGTAAAAGTGTTTTCATTAGCAGGCACGAGAAGCGAGCGCAGGCAGAGACGGTCTCCACGTGCATGCCCAACAGCACGGCGTGCAAGCGCAGTGTGGGCGCGTGTAGCAAGAGCAAGCAGGAGCATGCGGGCGCGTGAAGTAGGCGGGGGCAGGCAGCAGCAGCATGTATAGACACGCAGCAGCCGGCGCGTGCAGCAGACAAGGAGTAGGCAGCAGTAGCATGCGCATTAGGCAAGCAGGAGCACCCGTCCGAACGGGGGCTAGCGTCCGAACATCCGGGCGCTAGCCACACCGTATGTATTAAATTAGAATAGAGACAAATATTTAAACATACATTGTATGTGGCATAATTTTTTTTTTGATAGATCTAGAAGGTTAGATCATCATGAAATCCAATGGTGGATACTGTTTTCTTTTTCTTAATTAATATCGTAATTTTTATGCTCTTTCAGCCTCTTCAATTCATGATCTAATTTCTTGATTCTTTAATCTTGAACGTCTGTTTCATTGTAATCCATTTACGTGTGCTTTTTAAATTTAATGATATAGTATATATCCTATTTAGTTTCGTTTAATCTCGTATCATATCTAAACCATTAGAATTTTGGCGCACAACCAGTAGCACATAGCCTTTTAAAACATCAACTAAAAAGTATTTTCATGGTTTTCTATTTAGTTGTTTTGTTTTCTAACCAAAATAGAATAGGAACCATTTTGTCATTTTGTTTCAGATTTGATTGCATATTAATCGTACCGTGCATTAACTCTTTATTTACTTATTTTGTTTCTCAATACATATGCCTTTCAAATTAGTAGTTTTTAAATTTTTAATTTTGAATCTAGCTATATACTATGGTTTTGAGTATAGATTCTTTGGTTAAACCTACATAGTTAGATCATAAAAAATGGAACAATGCATACTTTTTTTTCAATAAATCTCATAATTTCTCGGCCCATCGACTCCTTTTAACATTGTTGTATTAATAGAGTTACCCAAAACAAATTACAAAGAAAAATCGTAGATAAGCTGTATGTAAATTTTTTGAAAGACGTTGGATAGCAATAACATATGTGTATAAGTTATGTTATTCGTAAAGTTTATTATGTAAAGTCGTGCTATAAAAGTTATGTGGAACAATTGTTATGAATAAGTTTGCTCACTAGTGTAGCTATGAACGAAAGTTGGATTTCAAAGGTTACGTCGAAAAAATATTATCTACAAAACATTATTAAAAATATATTTATAAAGTTATATATGACCATAAGCTGTGGTACTACGTCCGTCCCAAAATGATTCAATTTTTAGAATCACTTAAAGTCATATTGATATATACAAGAAAATTGATGAAAACTTTATATTATTTTTTAGCATCTTAACGACATCAAATGTAAAAACCTGAAACTATAAAACTATTGATCTCATTGAGAGCTATAACTTTAAGACTCCCTCCATACTGGTAAAGAAAGTCATTTAGGACATGATTTAGCATACCAAGAAGTAATTAATTAGGGGGTATTTTTTTCTCTATTTGCCCTTATTAAATAGGGTTGCAGGTATCTTTTATACAATAAATGCTTGCAGCTGGAATGGTTAGCATGGTGAGTCTTGAGGCAAGAGGTCGGAGGGGTTCGATCCCTTTCTGGCCTAGTTTTTTTGCTGCAGTGAATTTTGCATGCTAGTGATTGGCGGGCGGGCTACGGAGGGGGTGATTGGTTGCGTTACACGCCACGAGCTGGGATGGCCGGGCAGTGTAGGCCCAAATTAGCCAGGTCGGTCTTGTATAGGTGATTGTGTTTGGTAGTTCTTGCTACAGGTCCTGTATGGGAAGAAGTTTTGTTTGGATGCATGTAGCATCGAAGTACCAGGAGTCCAGGAGCATGACACAGTGGCGGATCCAGCAATCAAAACCTGTGGGGCCAGCTAGTAAGAGCCGTGGGGTCAAGCCATATATGCTACAGTAAATTTCTATTAGTTTCTTCACAAGCTGTGGGGCCAGGTGACCCCACAGCTTACACATGCATCCGCCACTGGCATGACATATGGATCCTGGCTCGCAAGGGAAGCTCAAATTTTGCATACGAGGGGAGCCAGGACGGAGGAACTCAAGTGAATGGGCGGGTGCAGGTAAATGATGCAGGTGGGTGAACCAAACAGCCCTAGGTGCACGAAAAGGTGCAGGATGGCCCTTTGGACGGCCTTGTGCGCGCAACCAATCACCTCGGGAGGGTCGCGGGCGCTCGTGTTGCATGTCACCGAGGGGAGGGGACCGCACCGAAGGGCCCCGATTAATGGGGAGGCCAGCGATTAATGCGCACAGGAATCCAGGACTCGCAGGGGCATTAGCGTCAAAAAGATGGTTCACAGCGCTAAAACAACTTCATTTGTGCAAAAGCTTCCCCACCCTAAAACGACTTTATTTTCCAATATGGAGGGAGTATAAAAATAACTTTCATTTGACACCTGCGCTTGTACGTGATTCGTGATTACTGTGTTGTTGAAACTTTATATTATTTTTTCAAGCATCTTAACAACCTTAAATAAAAAAACTTAAAACTAGAAAGTTATAGATGTCATCGAGCTCTACAATTTTCATGCAAAATTTATTTTCATCCGATGTTGTATGAAAATATATAATATTTTTAAGTTTGAGCCTTGTCACCTCACTCTCGTTGGCACGACAAAACAGCACTGTAACGCCAACGTGAGTGGCGTGATAAGGTTTTCTACGTGAAAATCGTCGTCCAACGTGATAGATTTTGCAGACGTGATAGTGTGTTTTTGTGACGCTAGGTGAGTTGGCGTGACAAAAATAAAAAAAATAAGTGGGTTATTTTTAAAATAAAAGTTATAAAAGATTAAAAATTAAAAATATCTCTGGTGGTGGTAGGGAGGTGGGCAGCGATGGGGTCAGCAGGGGTTCCTTTGCTCGAGCCACCTACAAGAGCAACGCAGGAGCGTTTGTATCAAGGACCCGTTTGGTCGAGCATCTCCTACCTCTAACTTTGTTCTACAGTGAGCCAAAGGAGAAAAAATGGAAATGATATGTCACGAGCGTCCGTTGCGTCCCAACGAATCGCTCGCGCCTGCTCGGCAAGCCCTGCCCATGTTGCCCGGGCCACTTCGCGTTCCTCGCCCATGTCACCTGTGCCTGCTCCGCGTGCCTCGCCCGCCTCGCTAGGTCCATGCGCCCCGCGCCTCACCCGCCTCGCTGCTCCGTGCGCCCTTGCTTGCTCCCACCCGTGCCCTCATCCACCCCGCCCGTCGTGGAAGAGGAGGCAGGGGAGGCATGCGCCCCCATCCACCTCACGCCATCACACTACTACATAAAATCTTAATGGAGGCGGGCAAAAACGATTTCCTGAGGTGGGTATCTCAACTGCCTCCAATCAAAGGTCACGGTTAATCATGATTTACACAGGCGGTTGAATATGCCCGCATCGGTTAATCCAAATAAAACAACAAAAAAGCCTAGACCCGGCGGGTCTGGGCCTAGATCTAGGCCGCTCGCATCCACACCACACTGTCGCGCTGTCGGTCCGCTCCTTCCCATCGCGCCATGCTTTGGTGGTCGCGTCGAGCTCCTCCACACCAAGCTCCTGCACACCGCCGCCGCTGCTCCTGCTGGACGTGCTGCCCTGACATGAAGAGAGGGTGAGCGAGACAAAGAGGAGAGAAAACGAACCGTGTGCTGCCAAGGGAGAGGGAGGGAGGGAGGGAGCCATACCTAAGGCGGATCTGAGCGGTAGAGGCGCGCCGAGCATGACATCGAGGAGGAGCCCGCTATCCACCGACGGAGAGGGAGGAAGGGAAGTCGCCAAATCTGAGCAGACAGAGGGAGGGAGGCCGCCGGATCTAAGCAGAGGGAGGAAGGGAGTGAGAGGGAGAGGGAGAGAGATTTGCACGGGGGAGGGAGGGAGGGCGCCGCTTGGCTAAGAACGAGTGAGAGGAGTCACCGCTCGTCTGGTTGGATGAGGAGCCGCCCAAACCCTAAGTGCATGTATATATATGAAGAGCTATCGAGCCTCGTCTGGGCCAGTTGGGCCTTGGCCTTTTTAGGAGGCAGTCATTATAGTGTGCCCACCTCTAAAAATGGATTTATGGAGGTGAACGTTTTAAGATGACCGCCTCCAAAAATAGTCTATCTTTAGAAGCGGTCGTCTTAAGACTCCTGTCTCCGTAAATCCATTTTTGGAGGCGGGGCAAAAGTGACCGCCTTCATTAATCGCCCAGCATTTTCCGAGACGGTTGGATTTTGTGACCACCTCCGTTAATTAAAGTGCAACGCCACGCAAAATCAATCATGTAGTAGTGTCGGCAGGAAGGGGAGGCCTGCGCTACCGCAATTCCCCACTAGGTAAGCCGTGACCGCCAGCGACGCTTTCAGACGTTTGTTTCAAGTGTTTCATCTGGATGTTGCATATGTTGCTATGGCAATACACACATGTTTCAAGCATATATTTTAAATGTTTCAGATATTTTAAGACTTATGTTGCAAGTGTTTCATATAGATGTTGCAAAAGTAGATCTGAATGTTGCATATGTTACTATAGCATATACACACATGTGTTCAAGAGCATGTTTCAAGTGTTTCATTTGTTTTCAAACGTATGTTGCAAGTGTTTTATCTAGATGTTGCATATGTTGCAAGTGTATGTTCCGAATGTTTCATCTATTTTAGGTGTATGTTACAATTGTTGTTGCAAAAGTTGATCTGGATGTAGGTGTGGACAAAGCCTAAGCCCTCGGTGGTCCAGCTACTACGACTCCCTGGTGTGGCGAAGATGGAGGCCATGGACACGAGAGCGGCAGGGATGGGATGCTGCGGTAGATCAGTCGGGATAGGCGTAGGCACAGTGCATCGGGTGGAATGGGACACACGCCTCCATTCTGCATGCGTCGGGCACAGGCGTGGGAAGGTCGGCCCGGACAGTTGCTGCCTTTGGAGCGGGGATGAGCGTGGGGCATGCGCCGGGCGCGGAGCGTGCATTGGGCGCAGGTGGGCGTCCATCTATGTCGGGTATCAAAATACCCAGGGTACCCTACAGGGGGTAAAATACGGCACCCTGCCGTTTGTTAAAGAACCCCATCGTAGGGACCCAAAAAAAGCACTAATAGCATGTCAGCCGCTCAAGACACGAACGACAAACTCTATCTCGCCCGAGCCTTGAGGAGAGGCCTTGGGCATGACAGGCGTCTCGGGCAACATCTCTCCGCCTCGCCCGAGCCCCCGCGGCATCATCAAAAGCGCCCGACCTCCCGCGGTGCGTTTCCGTCTCGCCCGAGGGGCACGTGGAACCCTCAGGCAAGACGGGGAGCCACGGGGGCCTCAACTACGGTACTCGCTCCCATCTAGGGGCGATCAAGCAACAACGGCTAGAGCCCACCTCAATCGAAACCACACACCACCACCACTCACAAGAGACCTGGGATCTGCTCCCTCTCTCGAAAGCTTGTAACTCCTACTACAAGCACCCCGGTGTAAGGCAACACGAACCGCAGCGAAACCCACTGGACGTAGGGCCGTTCATGCCCAAACCAGTATACATACTTGTGTCCGCTTTGCACACCATCAAGGCCTAGACGCGCAGATACAAATTCACTAGTCGCTCTGTTTAGACACCCGATCCTCTAGACACCGACAATCTGGTGCGGGTGGGCGTGCGTCGGGCGTGGGCACACGAGCAGCGTCCGGACGTCTCGGCGTTAGTCGCTCTAGAAAAAAATAGTGGCTCCTCCTGTCTCCTAGTTCATCAGAGAAGAGAGAGAAAAACAGCTTTGATGAACCGTGTGCTAGAGCCCTATAAACCTTTTCCAAACGGCCCTAAAGCTTATTTGGATCTAGGAGAGGTTCTTATAATTTTCAATCACCAAATTATGAAAATCCAACGATCCACCTCCTTTCTATTCTTTGAAGATAATACATGTGAAACAACTCCAAACACCTATAATCTAGGGCTATAAATCAAATAACTCGTAATCTTTAGGAATCAAATTCACGCTTAAAAAATCTTGCTCAACGCTTTCCTCCAGTACTGCCTGCTTTTACTGCTCTCCGCCTCTCCCAGATGAGATAAACAGTGCCGAACTGCCCTCAGCCGCCTTGTTTAGTTCTAAAGTTGTGAGGTGCCAGAAATATTGTAGTATTTCATTTGTATTTGTCAATTTTTGTTCAAATATTGACTAATTAGGCTCAAAAGATTCGTCTCACAAAGTACAACCAAACTGTGTAATTAGTTATTTTTTTACCTACATTTAATACTTCATGTATATATCAAAAAATTGATGTGACAGTGATGTGATAGGGAATCTTTGTACCTTTTGCATTTCGGAGGAAAACTAAACAAGAGCCTGATCAATTTGGCACGGTGGGCCCACATCACAATGACCGAGGTCTACGAACACTTGGTCTAGTAGTACGTATTAAGGCCAACCTCAATGGGGTTTCATAGAGTTTCATGGGCATTAAATACGCTAACATGGCACTGTATTGATGAAGAGAGAGGTGATGAAAGTTTCATGTGAGTAGAGAGAGTTTCATGGGGATGAAACTCTTCTGCACTGTTTCCAAAAAGTTATTGTGTTGGAAACTGAGCCATGAAACCCCCACTGAGACTGGTCTAAGTATAAAAGATTTTAAACGTGGTGAGTTGGCTACAGTATCTATAGTATTAGCTACAGTAGTACGTATGAACAGTTCCGAGCACGTAAACAGTCATCCTGTTTGCAACCAATCCTACCCGCGCGAAGCACGGGCCCTGGCTAGTATCTGCTAAAGCTTGGTGGTGTAATAAAAGCTTGTAACTACTCCGGTCTCCGTCATCACTCTTCAAGAACGCTCTTTCGTTAACATCGACGAGGCGAGGGGAGCCACCTTCGCCTCGAAAGCTCAGACTCGCAGGAACCAACAAGAGAGCACGGTCAAGATTCAGTAAAAAAATCTCCATATCTCTCTCCCTCTCTCTATCTCTCTCTCTCTCCTGCATTTGATCCTGTGATTTTTATTATTTTTTATTTTTTTTCGCTGTGCCACCGTGACAGTGTTGTGGGATTGCACTCAGGCAGATGGTTGAGAAGGGGTGTGAGAGGTGCAGGGAGTGGCAAGAGCACTACTACTGGGAGCACATGGATGTGAGCAAGATCCGCTTCTTCAAGCGCATGACAGGAGATTTTGCTCATCGCATTGTAAGTTGTAGACCATGACAATGAACACTAACTTTGTTTACAGATGTCTTAAATAGTTAAATGTCAAGTCAAATATTCTGTTTATATTTTACTCCTATATATAGCAGATTAGTGTCCGTGGTAGACTACTCTGTCAGAAGAACCACAATTTACCACCAATAGTCACAAAAACATTCTGGTTTTTCCATGTGAAAACAATATTAGTGCATTTTACATTTTACACAACAAATACTTCAGTTTCATGCTTTTTCGATCTGTTGGATCCCCTGAATTAAAACTAATATCTACAAAGTGTTTCCCATTTTATTATTAGATTACTTTCCATCTCCTCTCAATTCCTGGGAGCCAAACAGTGCCTTAATGAATAATGATTTTAGTACTCCATCCGTTCCAAAATGTAAGTCATTCTAGAATTTTTTAGATACATAGCTTTCACCATGTATATAGACATAATGTATATCTAGGTATGTAGCAAAATTTATGTATTTGGAAAAGGCTAAAATGACTTGCAATTTGGAACGGAGGAAGTCGCATATACTGTGACAAAGGCAATAATAAAGAATGATGTGTGATAACCGTCAAAAGAAAAGAAAACCTGATGTGGGAAATGACAATAGAACAGAATGAAGAAGTTGTGCATCATGTAGAGCTGTTCTAGCCCTGTGATTGGTGAAGTTGTGATTTGTTGCCTAAAGGGGTGAAAGAGTCAAATAAACATAATTTGTTCTAGTACTTTTATATGGATCTTAGGAACACTTATAACAGTGCTGATGCATTTCAGCTAGTTTCATGGTAACAATTATTGATCAGTGATTATGAAGAAATGGCCTGTCCTAGCTATTACAGTATCATCCTTCTGAAACCAACCATCTATTTCTGTTTCCATTGTAGAGCATACCGGAGAAGTTTGTGAAGAAAATCAATGGGCAGATCGCCGAAGGTGTTGACATAAAAACACCCAGTGGTGAAACATGGCATGTTGGTGTAACTGAGAATGGAGAGGAGCTATTCTTTGTATTAGGATGGGAGGATTTTGTCAGGGCTCATGAACTGAAGGAGAATGACCTCCTTCTCTTCACATGCAGAGGCAGCTCTTCCTTTGAGGTGGTCATCTTTGAAGGGAGTGGTTGTGAGAAAGTGTCTTCTGTTTTTGGCAACAGATTTGGTCCTAATATGTGGAGACATTTCAACGATATGGAGGGCAAGGAAGCAGAGTGTTACTCTCAAAGTAATTCTGAGGATACTACTACACCGCCAAATCAGCTGGTTGAATCCCCTCACAATGCTTCTACTTCGAAGAAATCTACTTGCAAGAGTAAGCCAAATAAGGAAAAAGTTGTACAATTGTACATGCTTGTAGAGTTGTAGTGAAACACTAGCCAGCATGTTTATTAATACTTAAGTAATTAGAGATGTCTTAATATATTCCTCTCTGATCATATTGGTCTGCTAGCATTAATACACAAAAAATATGTGATTTTATTGATAATAAATTCTAGTTTATAATCTGCTCTACGTGATGTGCAATTTCTTCATGTCATAGGGAAACAACCTGGATCTCCAAACCGTACTAGTGACTATGATGTCAAGCAACAAGGAATCCGTGAAGAGGATAGTGATAGTGACGAGGAATACACTGACTCCAAGTACTACTACTCGAGGACTGCCGCCAATCGACTGAGCAATGACGAAAAAAGGAAAATAATCAGTTTGGCTTCAATCCAACCGGACAATCCTGCGTTTATTACTGTCCTGCAGCTGACCAATTGTCGCCCTAGGAACAACTCTCTGGTGAGATTAATCAATAAATGCAGACCATTTTATCGTTAACTTAGGCCTGTAGAAGATTCTCTTGTAGTCCAGCATTTTTGTTTGATGATACTTGATAAGAATGAGAAAGGAGTTTAGCACATCTATTGTAATTATAGTTATAGTAAGGACCGAATCTGCACCCCTCACTAATGGGAAGTGCCCTTTTTTCTTTAAGTTGTGAAATTCTGTTTGAGGCTACTGAAGCTCAAAATTAGTGGTTATGCCTTGTAAATAATTGTCATTCAGGTACAGTGTATATACCTATCTAGCGGTAATTTTGTGCGTCTATTTATGACAGCCATGTTAATTTTGTTGATCTTACCCTGTATCAGTACTGACAAACAACCGATGCTTTGTGCAGACCATCCCCAGCCAATTTGCTGCTGATAATCTTGGGGAGAGATCACATGAGATCGTACTTCGTAGGCCAAACAGGAAAGACAAGTGGTATGTCAGGTACTATTACACGACAGCCATCCGAAGCCTCAAAGGCTACCATTTATCCAAGTTTGTGCGCGAAAACAAGCTTCGCGAGGGTGATATCTGTGTCTTCGAGCTCATGAAAGGCAAAAGGAGGGTTACTATGAGCGTTCATGTCATCAAGAAGGTTAACGACCGGTTTGTTGTGGTAGCATAAGTTGTTATATATTTGCTGTACTGCATTGTATAAATCCTCCTAGATAATGCACATGTACAGGTCTAGTTTGAAACTGGAGGTGTCTGGAGTGAACTTTTGTGTCCTGTCAGGTAACTGGTTGATGCAGTAGGGAGGGTACTAGAACAACCTGTGGCGTTTGTGATAGATGTTCCTAGGCAAATGGTGTCCTAAGCTAGAATGATCTCTGTCCAGTGCAGTGCCCGGGTAGTCTCTGTCCAGACATTTTGTTTCAGGCCGGGGCAGGTTCTGTTCTAGAGTTGAGTTCAGTAGAAGGTTTGTGTGTGTTGTAGTGATTGTGAAACTAGTTGCAGTTATATTATATATTATAGGTGTTTGGATACCTAGTGGAGCTCAGAACTGTGTGAAGAACTTGACATCCCGATTCCTGCTGAGGCCCATTCATCCATAGAAGGTGAGCTCAGTCCTGGAAAGTGAAACAGGAAATGCAAAAGGATTCCTTAAATACTTCCTCCATCCCAAATTATAAGACGTTTGACTTTTTTGACACTAAGTTTGACCACTCGTCTTATTCAAAAATCTGTGCAAAATATCACTTCTTTTGTAGTGGCTTGCTTTATTAATAAAATTTCTTCAGGAATGACTTAAACTTTACTATATTTGCACAATTTTTTTTGAATAAGACGAGTGGTCAAACTTGGGGTCAAAAAAGTCGAACGTCTTATAATTTGGGATGGAGGAAGTACTAATAAGAAAACAAGATTATGAAAACAGAAGCCTACAAAGTATTCTCAGGTAAAAGAGAAGTCTACCTCACTTTGGTTTTCTCACTCTACTGAATAAGTAACTGACAGCACAAGCACATGCGTAGATATAAAGAAAATCTCCTTCGAAGTGGTTAGTGTCAAACGATGTTGCCTCCTCCCTTTGTCCCTAAATATTGTCGTTTTCGCTTCCCGAGAAACAACTTTGACTAAATCTATATTAAAATATATTAATATTTATGGTACATAGTTAGTATCATTGGAAAGATCTTTGAAACTAGTTTTTTAATAAATTTATCTAGAGATACAAATGTTGCACGTATTTTCTACAAATCAAATCAAACTTGCAGTACGCACACCAACGGCAACCGTTATTTAGGGAAGAGGGAGTACTACCTTCATTGTATTGTCCCATTTCAACTCCGGTTTAAAGTCAGAGCAGCCTGCCAAGATGATGAGTGAAGATCAACATTTGTTTTTTTTTCAAGAGTTTTTTGGTTTATTAGACTAGTCATGGCCACAAGTCTTGCTTCTAAAGACGTAATTATCAAAAACCAATTATTTGTCAATCTCCTTTGCTTCAAAATGCATCCATCACTTTCTCATCAAGACAAAGTCCATAACCTCCTTCTAAGAACTTCTCATTCAATGCCTCATAAGCCTAATCTCCATCCGTGCTCTTTCTAGCAAATGTTCTGGTAACTAACACTACGGTGAAAAGGCAGAATAAGGATCTACTAAGTGATTCACAACACATTCAACAACCAGATAATGTGGATGTGACTTCCATTAGATTAACAAAAAAAAGGGCAGACCCAGTGCCAGGCGGCTCCCACTTGAGTGAGGTTCTGGGGAAGGGTTTAACCGAGGCCAGCCTTTACCCCCGCAAATAAGCAGGGAGGTGGCGTCGAACCCAGGACCTGGTGCTCAGTGGGTGAGCTTCTCACCAACTGCACCAAGCCTGCCCTTCTTCCATTAGATTAACAAATTGATAATATTAATGTGGGGTACAATTGAATGAGGAAATTAAGAAGGAAGAAAATTGGGATACTTGACAAAATGAGGCAAGCAATTATACCTCTGTGCATGCTACATGTGCTTTTTAGACAATGAGAGAAAACTCCAGCCTTCACATCACGAGACGTGGACAACCTAACACACGCAACATGTGGAAGAAAGATTATGCTTTCCAAACTGCATATTCACCAAAAAAAAAAACTCGACCCGCCGGGGGCATATTCACCAAAAGAATTCAATAATATCTGTCCCTGATTTTAATAATCAACAGCAGGTCCAAACAATTAGTCATCAACTCATCATATTCAGTATATTGAGCAACAACTTTACATAGCTGATTGTTTTGGTTAGAATTACCAGTGTCATTTGATCCACCCACAACAAAAGCTGTGATATAAAATATAGATTTTCTATGAAACTTGCCAAGGCATCACCAATATATCCTCCTTCAAAGAATCAAGACTCTGCAATATTTGAAATAATTCAGGATGAGACTGGTCGGCCATTACAAAAATATGGACACCATCACACAATTCAACCCAGCTACACCCAGGCTCTTTCTTCACACACTCTCTGCTCATGCTCTCCCTGATTGTCCAGGTCTCATGCCAATCATTCCCTGATGCATGCACACTTGATAGAGCAACCCAGTTGCTGTGGTTCTCAGGGTCCAGCTTGAGCAAACAGGATGCTGCAAACTGACCTAACTTGGCATTCCCATGTATTCGAGACGAGTTGAGAAGCGCGCTCCAAGCAGCAACGCTTGAGTCAAATGGCATACTCTCAATGAACTCAAGAGCTTCTTCTAGGTAACCTCTCCTGCATAGGAGATCTGCCATGCATCCGTAGTGCTCAGGTTGCATCTTAACTGAGCTCGAACCATCAGACATCAAACTGAAGTAGTACCAGCCTTCTCTAACAAGTCCACCATGGCTACAGGCTGACAAAACCGCAAGATACGCGATGCCATCTTGTTTTATTCCCAAGTGTGCCATCCTGTCAAACATGCTGACCGCATCCCGTACACGGCCAGACTTGCCATAAGCTGAGATCATTGTGGTCCAAAGAACAGCATCGTTTGATGATACTACTTTGAAGACAAGCTCGGCCGAATCGACGCAACCACACTTTGCATACATGTCCACCAAGGAGTTCCTGACAACGACATCTGCCTCGAATCCACCACCAATGACCTGCGCGTGCGTCTGCATCCCCTGCTTCAATAACGCCAGCTCCCCACACGCATCCACGACTATGGAGAACGAGAAACCGTCCACACCAACGCCACAAGAAGCCATGGAAACGAATAACCTCAGTGCATCCTCGGCCTGCCCGCTCCCAAGAAGAGCTGCCATAAGCGTGTTCCAAGCAACCATGTTCCTGACACGCATCACCCTGAACACTCTCAGTGCATACTCTATGCTTCCGCAACTCGAGTACATGTCAAGAACCCCATTCTCCACAACCGGGTCCACTGGTCCACGCGAGCTCATCTTGACCACACGGGCATGGATTTCCTTCCCGTGAGCAAGTGCACTCTGCCCGACACCGGCACAAGCCAGCAGTCCACCGGACAAGGAATAGCCGTTGGGCTGGACACCAGACCCCACCATGCGCCGGAGCAGCGCGAGGGCGTCGCGTTGCAGCCCCTGGTGCGCGTGGCCGGTGACGAGGGACGTCCAGGAGACCACGTCTCGGCGGGGCATCTCGTCGAACAGCTCCCGCGCGTATCGCGGAAGCCCGCTCCGCAGCGCCAGGTGCGCCAGGGAGGTGGCGTGGATAGCGGAGGCGGAGAGGCCGAGCTTGAGGAGCACGGCGTGGAGTGGCCCAACGTGGGCCGCGGAGCGGCGGGCGGCCGCCGCCTTCAGCGCGGAGGCGAGGGACGTGGCGTCCCACGCCGCCGGGGTCGGGCTCTGCCTCTGCCATGAGGCGGCGCGTGAAGGTGGCATGCCCGCAGTCGTGTCGGGCTAGAAGATCCTCTTGCTCGGACAAGGAGGACAGGAAGGAAGGCCGGCGCGATTGAGTTCGCCGGCTGTGGCGCTGTGAGAAATCGCGAACGCGGTGGCATGGAGGTGTCTGTCCCGGCGAGCACGCCGGAGTTTCGGAAAGGATTTCGGCCGGTTTCAGGGGCGGGTGCCGGCTGCTTTTTACCGCTCTCCGAGAGTCCTAGGTGAAAGTAACTAAGTAAAACACTCTGCACCGGTGAACCTTCCGCGGTGGCCCACGTCACAGTGACAGAGGTCTACGAACTCTTGGTCCACTATCAGGTATTCTACTGTTCTTGGCGGTGTTTTGTACTCTATATCAGTATATTATTATATGTAGCCCACTCACTTCCCTTCCGTCAACATCGAGAAGAAGACAGGGGGGCAGCTTCACCTCGGAAGCTCAGACTCGCAGGATGCAACAAGAACATGCCCAAGCTTCAGTAACTCTCTCTCTCTCAGGGTATGATCCTGCCAAATATTTGTGCTGTGAAACTGACAGTGTTGTGGGATTGCACTCCGGCAGATGGTTGAGAAGGGGTGTGAGAGATGCAGGGAGTGGCAGGAGCACTTCTACTGGGAGCACATGGATGTGAGCAAGATTCGATTCTTCAGGCGCATGACAGGAGATTTTGCTCGTGGCATTGTAAGTCTCTAACTGTCCAAAGCTCACTGCCCTGTTCTTTGTTCCGGCGAATATCTGCTATGAGAAGTCAATATTACCTTGGGTTTTCTAGAATACATGTTGGTCTAGAAAACATGCAGTTAAAATTCTACAAAAGTTTTGGTTGTGCTGAGCACTACTGTAAATGGAGATGTGTTACTTACTGAAAGGACCTTATGAGCAGTAAAAGAGTACAGGTCAAAGGACACTAGCTTTAAGTCTCATGTATGGATCTGAATACTATTGTCTTACCTAGGAACCCTTGTTATGTGGCAGATGTGCTGTAAGTAACATAAATGTGAGCTTAATCTTATGTCCATTTGCCAGGAACTCTAGCGTGCAAATTCTCTTCTGCTACTCTGCATTATTATAGTACAAGAAAATTTGGTTTAAGTTACTTTCAAGATATTTTGTTCTTCTTTAGGGATCAAGATTACTATTTTTAGTTGATTATGAAGCGATATTTGCCCTGTTACTGCATTATCATCATCTGAAAATTAATTAACCACATAAGCAAAGAGTTGTCACTTTCTGCTTTCATCTTAGAGCATACCGGACAAGTTTGCAAAGAATTTCAAGGGGCAGATCACCGAAAAGGTTCAACTGAAATCACCTAGTAGTGCTGAAACATGGCACGTCAGTGTAGAGAAGCAGGATGATGAGCTGTCCTTCATGTCAGGATGGGAGGATTTTGCCAAGGCTCATGAACTGCAGGAGAATGATCTCCTGCTCTTCACTTGCTGTGGAAACTCTTCCTTTGAGGTCCTAGTCTTTGAAGCGAGTGGCTGTGAGAAAGTGTCTTCCCTGTTTGGTAATGGAATTGGTCCTGATATGTGCAAACAATTCAATGATACGGCGGGTCAACATGGTGAGCATCACTCTGTGACTGTGAGTGATTCTGAGGATACCATTGCGCCGTCGCAGCTGGTTGGATCCCCTCACAACGCCTCTTCTTCCAAGGAACAGAGTGGGAAGGCTAGACCAAGTGAGTAAAAGTACTATAAGTTTGCAGTGCAACACTAGGCATATTTTGTTTGTTCTGAATAAATTAGTACATGGCATGTCTTAATATGTTTTATCTTTCAAGGTAGTATACTACCTGAAACTATGCATCATCAATACTGTCGGAATTGATCATTTTCAGTATATATAGGCCAATATACATAATGCAAATCTTTCTTGTCAGGTGAATATGAATCACCAAAAGACAGCAACTTTATTGTCAAGCATGTGGCAACTGGCGAAGAGGATAGTGATGATGGGTATGCTAACTCTAACTACTACTACTCGATGTTTGCCAATCGACTGAGAGATGAGGAAAAGGAGGAGATAATAGGTTTGGCTTCCGTCCGACCGAACAATCCTGCATTTGTGACTGTTCTGAGGAAAAACCAGATTCAGCGCAGAAACAACTCTCTGGTGAGTTTATTCATATAGCTAAAGTAAATGAAATGGTTGAATATTTAATTTAAGCACGTGTGATGTAACGAGGATGGATATTTTGGGGTAACTAGGCCTTATGCTTTGCCAAGAGCTTGAGAGATTGAGGGAGACTAGAATTGTTTCTTCATAATTCATTGCTTGATTTTCATTGTGCCTCATGGGCTGATTATAAAGGGTACATAGGACTAACACCTCTTGTGCCTAGACAATATGGTACTATTCCTATATATAAATAACTAAGAGAGACACTAATTAACACTAATGGGCTTAAGGCTCAACTAGGACACTCGCGCCCTACGACGCCCTTCTGCATCTGACGTCTTGGGCCTATTGGGCTAGTGGCAGCCTGTTGGCTGCCCATGACATCTCCCCCGCCCTTGGAGACCCAGCTCGTCCTCGAGCTGGATAGCTGACGCGACCTAGGGATAAGCCTTTTACATCTCGGCTTTCCATTCTTATTTACGACTAAAATACAACTATATCCACCTGGATCCCATGGAAAGAGCGCCTCTGCTGGCTTCATGGAGGCTGAAGGGTGGAGTGTGAAGCAGCCGGCTCTAATGCTGGATGTGTCTAGCACCACAGCAGGCACAAGGATGAATGAGATAGCCTTTGATGCCTGATGCTTGATGCGAGGTCGCTGCACTGGAAGCGCCCATATTTGGACCTCCCCTGCGATCGGAGCATCCTGATGTATGGAAGGGGCCGAGGGGACGAACACGCACGACAGCGATGAGCTGAGGAGCATGCACATCTTTCGCACCACACGCCGGACAAGGAAACCTCGCCCGGCAGCTTGTAGTCGCACAGCTGCTTGCTCCTCGGAGACTTTGGCTGCCCGAAGAAGATGCGCTCGGCGGCGTGCCAGGAGGCCCCGTACTGCTGCTTGGAGGCGTACAGCCGCCCGGCGTTCACAGTCCCTCTTGTCCTTCGCCTCGAGACACGCCCGGATGCGATCCAGTTGTGTGGACATCTCCTCAAGGATGCGCAGGGAGTTGTCGATGCCACGAGACAGTTGGTGGAGCGGGTCGGGGCACGGGGGTGGTTTGAAGTGCCGCTGCAGGAGCTCGGTGAAGCGACGCCATGCCGGGTATTCATCTTGCGTGACTTGGTGGAACCAAACTCGGGCGTCAGCTTTCAAATTGCAAGAAACCAGCCATACCTTTTCTTCCGCCATGATTCGCTCCCGGCGGAAGTAGAGTTCGCACTGGTTGATGAAGACCACCGGATCAGAGGTCCCATCAAACTGTGGAAAATCCATCGAGGCACGCGGACGGCTGGATCGAAGCTGCGAGGTGGCGGGGGATTCCCGCAGATCGCGGGCGGCTCGGCGAACCCCGCGGATGGCGCGACGTGCTTGACGACGGCCCGCGCAGACGAGACGCGATGACGCCTTGGTGGTGAGGAAGGCGGCGCGTCGGCTGTGGTGGAGATGGGCCGCGGACGGCGCGACGAAGATTCCCGTAACGACGCGGTCGACGGTGGCGGCGCGTGGTGGGTGACGGGGAGGCGGCGCGGCGGCTGGGCGACGGATGGGAATGTCGCGGTTGGGGTGTGGTTGCGGCCGAATTAGGGTTGTGGCTGGATTGGCTGGATCAGATTTTTTTTTGGGATGGGGAGGAATCGACTGGCTATCTGATACCAGATGTAACGAGGATGGATATTTTGGGGTAACTAGGCCTTATGCTTTGCCAAGAGCTTGAGAGATTGAGGGAGACTAGAATTGTTTCTTCATAATTCATTGCTTGATTTTCATTGTGCCTCATGGGCTGATTATAAAGGGTACATAGGACTAACACCTCTTGTGCCTAGACAATATGGTACTATTCCTATATATAAATAACTAAGAGAGACACTAATTAACACTAATGGGCTTAAGGCTCAACTAGGACACTCGCGCCCTACGACGCCCTTCTGCATCTGACGTCTTGGGCCTATTGGGCTAGTGGCAGCCTGTTGGCTGCCCATGACATGTGGTCTTTGTAAATAAGGTTTTGATCTGTTGATAGGAAGTAGGAACTACAAAAAAAAGCTCTCGTCTTTCAAATGGTGCTATTATGGTGGGGAATTTGCTGGCAGCCACTCAGATAGTGCTCTGTTTTTATGTCTGAAACTACCAAATGGTAGCTATTTTTATAGTCTGTGTCCTGCCAATCTGACAATGTCCAATACTGAAAACACTCAGCTGCCTAAAAGCAGATAACTGTATATACCAAGGATTCAATATAATATAAACAACCCTAACATACTGCTTGTAAGGAAAATTAAATCTCACAGTAAATACTATGTGTTTATATTACTTCGTGGATGGTGATATCTTCATCTCTACACTAGAATTCTGTGATCATATTATACTCTGTCCAATACAATGTGATTTTATTGTGCAGATCATCCCAAGTAAATTTGCTGCTGATCATCTTGTGGAACGAGCACATGACATCATCCTCCGTAGGCCAAATAGGAAAGAGAAATGGCTTGTCAGCTACTACTACGCATGCCACACCCGGTGTTTCCAGAACTTAGCGTTGTTTGAGTTTATGCGCGAAAACAAGCTTCGTGAGGGTGACATCTGCGTCTTTGAGCTGATGAAAGGCAAAAGGAGAGTGACGATGACTGTCCATGCCATCAGAAAGGCCAACGACCGGTTTGTTCTGATAGGCTAAGTTGTACCGTATCCCCCTAAGAGTGGGCATGTACAGTGCACTTTTTTTAGTGTTGTAGTTTCTGCATATGTACTGTTTAGGGGTAGCATTGTGAACTGAAACTGGAAGTGCCTAGTGATGCTTGCAAGGAATGCAAGTGCAATTTTGTATCATGTAAGGTAAGGTAACTTCCTAATCAGCAGTATGGCAACTAGAGCAAGGTGTGGCCTATTTAATGTAAAAGTTTCTAAGCAAATGTCACCCTTTGGCTTATGCTTTTGTGCCTGGTTCAGATCTTCCATCTGTTGCAGTGCTTTATAGATCTTCAGAAGTGTTGCTTCAGGGGGCAGTTTCTATGTTCAGTGGAAGCTTGTATAGTAGCACATGCAGAGTTTTTTTTTTTTTTGAGAGGAGCACTTGCAGAGTTGCAGTGATATGCTTCCCATGCATTACTGTGGCCTCTGTTTCCACACGGAAAGATGTGTACGCATACATTGACCTGACAGTGGGTCCAAACACCCATGAGACATAGAAAATGACAAGGATTAGGTAGGACGGCAAATTTCAGAATAGGGGAATAATAATTATGGCCCTGTTCGCATGTTTTATAAGGCATACTTTTTCAACGAGCGAATAGTATTTTTCTCTCATAACAAATCAGTGAACAGTACTTTCAGCCATAGCTTATCAGCCAAGTGAACAAAGCCTGTGTATCTTCAGAAATTGTAATGGCACGGAAGAAAACTATAATGGCATGGATGAAAGGATTCCGGCCAGTTTCACGGCGGGTGCCGGCTGCTTTTTACAGCTCTCCGAGAGTCCTAGGTGAAAGTAATTTAGTAAAACACTCTGCACTGGTGAACCTTCTGCAGTGGCCCACGTCACAGTGACAGAGGTCTACGAACTCTTAGTCCACCATCATGTATTCTTCTGTTCTTAGCGGTGTTATGTATATCATTATTATATCTGTATACGTAGCCACTCCCTTCTCTTCCGTCAACACCGAGAAGAAGACAGGGGCAGCTTCACCTCGGAAGCTCAGACTCGCAGGATGCAACAAGAACATGCCCGTCTCTCTCTCTCTCAGCGTATCTTGCCAAATATTTGTGCTGTGAAACTGACAGTGTTGTGGGATTTTACTCCGGCAGATGGTTGAGAAGAGGTGCGAGAGGTGCAGGGAGTGGCAGGAGCACTACTACTGGGAGCACATGGATGTGAGCAAGATCCGCTTCTTCAAGCTCATGACAGGAGATTTTGCTCATCGCATTGTAAGTTTCTAACTGTCCAAAGCCCACTGCCCTGTTCCTTGTTCCGGCGAATCTCTGCCATGTGAAGTCAATATTACCTTTCGTTTTTCTAGAATAGATGTTGGTCTAGAAAACATGCAGTTAAAATTTTACAAAAGTTTTGGTTGTGCTGAGCACTACTGAGCTAACCCTGTAAATGGAGATTTGATACTTACTGAAAGGACCTTATGAGCAGTAAAACTACTAAAGTAGTACAGGTCAAAGGACAAAAGCTTTAAGTCTCATGTATGGATCTAAATACTAATCGTTAGTTGATTATGAAGTGACATTTGCCCTATCACTACATTATCATCATCTGAAAATTAACTATATAAGCAAAGAGTTGTCAATTTTCTGCTTTCATCCTAGAGCATACCGGACAAGTTCGCAAAGAATTTCGAGGGGCAGATCACCGAAGAGGTTAAACTGAAATCACCTAGTAGTGCTGAAACATGGCACATCAGTGTAGAGAAGCAGGATGATGGACTGTTCTTCATGTCAGGATGGGAGGAATTTGCCAAGGCTCATGAACTGCAGGAGAATGATCTCCTGCTATTCACTTGTTGTGGAAACTCTTCCTTTGAGGTCCTAGTCTTTGAAGCAAGTGGCTGTGAGAAAGTGTCTTCCCTGTTTGGCAATGGAATTGGTCCTAATATGTGCAAAGAATTCAATGATATAGTGGGTCAACATGGTGAGCATCACTCTGTGAGTGTGAGTGATTCGGAGGATACCATTGCGCCATTGCAGCTGGTCAGATCCCCTCACAACGCCTCTCCTTCGAAGGAACCGAGTGGGAAGGCTAGACCAAGTGAGTAAAAGTACTATAGGTTTGCAGTGCAACACTTGTTCTGAATAAATTTGTACATGGCATGTCTTAAAAAAAATTCTTTCAAGGTAGTACATAAATAATATACCTGAAACTATGCATCATCAATACTGTTGGAGTTGATCATTTTCAGTATATATAGGCCAATATACATAATGTAGATCTTTCTGGTCAGGTGAATATGAATCACCAAAAGCCAGCAACTTTATTGTCGAGCATGTGGCAACTGGCGAAGAGGATAGTGATGATGGATATGCTAACTCTGACTACTACTACTCAATGTTTGCCAATCGACTTAGTGATGAGGAAAAGGAGGAAATAATAGGTTTGGCTTCCATCCGACCGAACAATCCTGTATTTGTGACTCTTCTGAGGAAAAACCATGTTCAGCGCGGAAACAACCATCTGGTGAGTTTATTCATATATCTAAAGTAAATGGAAATGATTGAATATTTAATTTAGGCATGTGAGGTCTTTGTAAGTTAGGTTTTGATTTGTTAATAGGTACTACAAATAAGCTTTCCTCTTTCAAATGTTGCTATTGTGGTGGAAATTTGCTGGCAGCCACTCAAATGGTGCTCTGTTTTTATATCTGAAGCTACCAAATGGTAGCTATTTCTGTAGTCTGTGTCCTGCCAATCTGACAATGTCCAATACTGAAAACACTCAGCTGCCTAAAAGCAGCTAATTGTATGTACCAAGGATTAAATATTACCAACCCTGACATACTGCTTTTAAGGAAAATTAAATCTCACAGTAGTGTTTATATTACCACATGTATGGTGATACCTTCATCTCCACACTAGAATTCTGTGAATATCAGTTTCAAGAAAAAAAAAAGAATTATGTGAATATCTTCATATTATACTCTGTCCGATACAATGTTAAACTAGCTAATTTTATTGCACAGGTCATCCCAAGTAAATTTGCTGCTGATCATCTTGGGGAAAGAGCACATGATATCATACTTCGTAGGCCAAATAGGAAAGAGAAATGGCTTGTCAGCTACTATTACTCATGCCGCACCCGGTGTTTCAACAACTTACCGTTGTTTAAGTTTATGAGCGAAAACAAGCTTTGTGAGGGTGACATCTGCGTCTTTGAGCTGATGAAAGGCAAAAGGAGAGTGACGATGACTGTCCATGCCATCAGAAAGGCCAATGACCGTTTTATTCTGGTAGGCTACTGATGTAGTGCACTTGTACTGTTGTAGTTTCTGCAGTATGTACTATGCAGGGGTAGCATTGTGAACTGAAACTGGAAGTGCCTAGTGATGCTTGCAAGGAATGCAATTGTAATTTTGTATCATGTAAGGTAACTTCGTGATGAGCAGTATGGCAACTAGAACAAGGTGTGGCCTATGTAATGTAAATGTTTCTAAGCAAATGTTACCCTTGGCTTATGCTTTTGTGCCTGTTTCAGATCTCCCATCTGGTGCAGTGCTTTTTAGATCTTCACGTGTTGTTTCAGGGACGTCTCAAAAAAAATGTTGTTTCAGGGAGGGGGCAGTTTCTATGTTAAGTGGAAGCTTGTGTAGTAGCACTTGCAGAGTTGCAGTGATATGCCTTCCCATCCATTGTTGTGGCCTCTGTTTCCTTCATATGATGAATTGTGTTGTGATGTGTACAGCTGTTGAAGTTCTGAAATCATGACATGGTATGTGCTGGCACTGTAAAGTTGCTGTTAATGTAGCAGGTCTCAGCTCAGATTTTGGAAATTGGAACCTGATCTCTTCAGTAATGTTGTGTGGACAAACTAAATATAAGACTCTGATCAGGCAATTATCTGAAATCATACTGAATTTGTTTGATTCTTGTTCGAGACAATCATATTGTCACGACCTAGTTCTTGGAATATGTGCTGCTAGCAGCTAAAACAAATGCCTTTTTCCCCCTACAAGAATCAGCAAAAGGAAACAAGTTTTGTTCACTGCTTGCCCCACTTACTCCCAAGTGTCAACTTTACCTTTCCCCAAGATGAGGCAAACAACATTCTAGTGTTCACCGCCCAAAGAATAAAAAGAAAGGATCCTAGTGCATCAGCTACCCTCCCTGACCCCAGTGGGCAGTGACCAAGGTCCATGAACAACTGGTCTACCAGCCTCTAACCAAGCATATGTCATGTCCAATCTCACAGTAATAGCTAGTAACAACTCCACCGCTCAAAAACTAGCAACAGCTCCTCTCACCTCCATAAAAACACTCCCTCGTTAACATCAAGGTGAACGGAGCCACTATGCAGGTGACCAGAGAATGCAGGATGAACAAGGTAAGAACTCTCTCCATACTTCCTTCTATGATTTCCAACAGATATCTAGCCAGACAAACTTTGGAAGATGTATGCTGTGACAATGTTGTGTGGTTGCATGGCAGATGGCCCCCCATCTGAGGTGTAAGAGCTGCAGGAAGTGGCAAGAGCACTGCTACCAGGAGCACATGGCGAGGGAGAGGGTGAGTTTCTTCAAGCTCATGACAGGAGATTTTGTGAAGGGCATTGTAAGTATCCACTATCCTGCCAAATTCTTCAAAGTTTCATCATTTAGCTATGAAAGCTTGTGGTTATGTTGAGAGCTTGTGCTGGCTTGTCACTGGATAAGTGTTACAGAGATGAAAATAGAGAATAGAAAGGACATACTACCTCTGTCCCAAAAAAAAAACGACTTGATATTCTTGGATTGCCTAAGTCAAACTATCCTAAGTTTGATTATTTGAGAAATATCAACACATGAGATGAAATAGGTATACTATGAAAATATATTCTATGAAAAATCTAATGGTATGAATTTGGTATTATAAATACTGATACATTTATAGTAAATTTGGTTAAACATACGAGTTATTACTCCCAAGGATATATGAGCCTTCTTATATAAGAAAAAAGGGGGGAAATATCTGTTCATATGACAGTTATCAATAGTTTGCATTTTTGTCACTGATTTTTTTTTTACTGAGATCATTTAAGCTACTGATTGCACATGCAGTTCTTTATATCAGACACATAATCAAATCATCTCCACCATTATCCTGTAACTGTAAAGGTAACTCGTCTCCTGTTTTTATCTTATTAGAGCATACCGGAGAAGTTTGTGAGCAATCTAAATGGGCAGATCACCAGAGTGTTCAACCTGAAAGCACCCAGTGGCGAAACATGGCTCGTCGATGTCACAAAGAATGCTGATGAGCTCCTCTTCAAGTCAGGATGGGATAACTTTGTCAGAGCACATGAGCTACAAGAGAATGACCTTGTGATCTTCACGCGCAGTGGCAACTGCTCCTTTGATGTCCTGATCTTGGACTCAAGTGGCTGCGAGAAGGTGTCTTGTTTCTTCACCACTAAGAAAGGTCCTTGCGTGCACAAGCATTTCAATAGCAGAGTGCATGAACAAGCTGAACACTGCATGTTGAGTGATTCTGATGACCTAGGAATGCCGTTGCGCCTTGTTGCGTCCCCACACAGGGCCTCTACTTCAAAGAAGGGTGGCAAGACTAAACCAAGTAAGTAGAGTACAAATTTGCTTCAGTTGTTACATTCATACACAGTTCTCATTTACAAATCACAATCAGTAATGTGTTTTGCTCGCCCATGCTCAAATGCAAGTTTATCAAGTTCATATAAATATCACACACTTTTGACAGGGAAAGAGCCTGAGTCTCCAATCAATAGCAATTACCATATCAAGCAAGAGGCGATGAGCGATGAAGAGCAGAGCGACAATGAAGAGCAGAGCGACGAAGACAGGCTTGCCGATTCCAGCTACTACTACTACTCAAAGTCTGCCAACATCCTAACTGGTGGTGAACGGGATAAAATATTCAGTTTGGTGTCGATTCAACCAGGCAATCCAGCATTAGTGGCTGTCCTGCTGAAGTCCCATGTTGGGTACAAGAACAACATGCTGGTCAGTTCACATATTTCTGTGTACCTTTTTCTCTGCTGATCTCCATACAAATTTCCGTATAGTGTGGCCATTTGATTTGATATAGGAAATAAAATAGTTTCTTTTGGTTACTCATCTTATGACTGCATACCCAAATATTACAAATCAGTGATAAACTAGTTTTATCGTAAACCCTAATTTTTTACTTCCATTTACGTAATCAGTAATAGTAATTAGTAGCATTAATTGTGTGTGACAGTACAAGTAGTGTTTGCAATATTTGTTTCAGTGTTAACTATGCACTGTGCAGCAAGGGCTGACCCAGTTGTGCATGGCGCTTGCAATGCAGACCATCCACCATGGATTTGCAGCAGAGCACCTTGAGGGGAGATCCCATGAGATCCTGCTGCTCAGGCCAAACAGGAAAGAGAAGTGGCACGTCAAGTACTACCACGCCAGCCACACCAGAGGATTCAACTGCCGCCGCTGGGTCAAGTTCGTCCACGACAACAGACTACGCAAGGACCACATCTGCGTCTTTGAGCTGATGAAAGGTGCCAAGAGGACGACGATGGTTGTCCATGTCCTCAGGAAGGTTGATGGAAGGCTTGTGCTGGTGGCCTAAGTTCGTGTGCCCTAATTTGCTATGTATCATGTGATGCACAAGTGTTGTGCAGTTGCTATGTACCATGATGCAAGCGCTGTGCTATATGTATCATGTATGTACACGTATGTGCCAGACTGAAAAAACTGAACTCTAAGTGAGCACTGTACCCTGCTATGAAGCTATGTGTATGGCTATGGTTACTGGAAGTGAGATGTGTTAATGTTTCTAAGCAAAGCAAATGGTGCCATCATCCGTAACTATTGCACAAATAAACTTGGCATAAAAGAGGCCATTGCAGAGGGACATTAAGCAATATGACGATACAAGACGATAGGTGCATCTCTAACATTCAGGAGAAGTACAACACAGATTAAGGATTTGTGTCGTCACCAATGATTTCAAAAATGACAATGAAAATTAAGTTAACACCTCATGCAAAAGTAACCAAGGCACGGTAACACTATCATTTAACTCATGTCAACTGAAATTTGACACCAAAGCATCTCTGCAGATGGTAGTATAATATCACGTACCAAAAGGGGAAGATAAATCCATGTGCACAAACCATGCCATGTAACTTAAAATTATTTCAGTCTATTCTACGATCCTAACGAGGAACTGGCTATTGCTGGGTAAATTCTTCTAACTTTGAAGTGGAAGAAATGCCATAATAGCTTTACACAAAAGACACATCTTTTATCCTTTCGAAAGGATGGGATCTACACAACAACTTCAAGTACCTGCAAAATAGCAGCAGCATATGGTAAGCAAAGGCTTGGGAAAGTTAAAGCTCACTGTAATATGAGACATCAAGAACAACAATCAGACAAATCTGGGGGGGAAAAAATCTTCTAGCTGGAAATATACAAAAAGAAAGAAACATCAAGGGGCAAAAAGGAAGCATTGATCAGGGCACACAGCAAAGATAAGAAATTTAGATAATGTTCGTTGGCCCCACATGCCAATCACCAAAAAAAGTACCACACCGACAAAATCCATACTAACCCCATATAGACAGGACGTTGGAAAATTAATTCAAGAACAGCTGAAACTAGAGAATTGAAGCTCTGTACGTACTAAGTATTATGTGACGGTCATAGAAAACATTTAGATTGATGGTAGTGTGAACAAGGAACCACAGAAAGGACTGAATACACTCATTGATCTTATTGCTTGGGAACTATGGAAATACAGGAACAATTGCATTTTTTTTGTATTGAGCTGTTGCTAGTGTAGTTTGGTGGGGTGAAATCAGAGTAGGAAGGGACCCTGTGGCAAGCTGCAGGCTGGAAACAAAAACTTAGGCGCTGACTTGGAAGTTGCTATTTGATCCATGGTGCATCTTTTTTTTTCTTACCATGTAATGTTTGAACTGGAAACTATAGGCCAGTGCTTTGTATTCTTTTTATTGTACTATAGTGATATGATATGAAGAAGATAAAGAAGGGAGGAGGATGTGCAAACAAAAAGCAATAAATATCCAACACAGAATAATAGACACAGGTTATGTCTATTATATGGGGTTGATACAGCAGGAAGATTTTCTGACACTAAAACCTGCTAAATGTTTCACAGTAAATTACTAGGTCCAGTTTTGCTAAATTTTGGTTTAGGATGAATGAGAAAAAAAAATATAGTATTACCAAAGGAGTACATGCTTCAAATCAGCACCTCTGGCAGGCTCTACAATGGCCTCCCTTGCATCACCCATCTTTTCCATTTCCTAACAAATCCCAATCGTACCCTCAATCAACTAAAGTTTCAATAGTGTATTTGAGTACAGATAGAAAGAACAGTTGTAAGACACAGCCAATTTAGTGAAAGAGCATATAGGCATAAAAAACTAACTATAGATAAATGTGCATCATTATACGCTTTCCATGCTTCAGAAATGATGGTAAGAACAGTGCACACAAAGGCTGATGACGAATCAAAAAACCAGCAATGCATCCAAGCATTAGTGTGCTAACAGCCAAAGCCACACACTGCATATTTACCACCTTTCTTTCTTTTTCCGGAACAATTGCAAACTCGCAACTAATCAAATATACTTATGTAATTCAATATTCAAGGGAAATTAGGGGAAAGAATGGGAAAAGGGGACCTACATCATTCTAGGACGGAAGGTCCCCATCAAGTTGTGCAGCCTCCAGCATCAACCATCTTTCCCACTCCCTATAAAATCCCAATTTTAATCTCCTTAAATGAGCTCCACTCATGTTATAAGAGTAGAAAATAAAGGGCACATCACATTATAGACTCTAGTGTGCCCCTGCATTGCTTGAAATTGCACTTTTTGACAGTAGTAGGTAAGAGTTTGTATGAGATAAAAAGTTTCATGATCCAAAAACCTATTAATGATAAAATTACATGCAATGAGGAATACAACTAGGTTCGCTGAAAACTATATCTGCATTCCAAGCCACACTTGATTCAAATCATGAAAAAGTCAATGACTAAATGCATCTACAACATACATCCATTCAGTGTCCCAAGTGAACTTCGCAGGCGACACACATTCGCAACAACAAGCACAAATCAGAATTATATAAAAAAAAACATTGGACGGCATTAGATGCAGCAGCACGACTTTAGTTGGCAAGTGCGGGGAAGTAACGTACCCTGGGAGAGCTCGCAGCACGCCCGCGCGCTGGCACCAGGGTGCGCCGTGAGACGCGCCATCACCGCGGCCACCGTCACCGGGGACCCCATCATCGCCGCGAGAGGCCTGCAAAAACCACACCCCGATCCCATCGTGTCAGAACACCACCGTCCCTCAGGGCTCCACGGGGTAGTGGGTACGTTGGATTCGATCGCTTACCGCGCGGACGGGAGCGGGGAGGAGGAGGTAGCGAAGGCGGACGGGACGCGGCGGCGCGGGGCCGCGAACGGTCGCGGGGCGTGGAGGCGTGCGGCCGCGGGAGCCGCGGCCTGGCGGCGGACGGCGGCAAGGACGGCCCGGGTGGCGGGGCCGCGCCACGCCATGGCTGGCTAGGGTTTCGTCGGCGGGGAATGGGCGGAGGAGGAGGAGATGGTGGCGGCGGCAGGCGGGGTATAGGGTTTTTATTTAGCAGCTCTGCCTTGTTGAAGAGGAAGAGGGGAAGAGGAGTTGTGGGCCGGATTCTGCGCAACTTGGGCCCGCTAGTAGTTAGAAATGGGCTTTGCTAAAGAGACGAGCGGCGGTTTCGCCTTTCGCAACAAACTCTCGCTGCAGCTCAACGATATCGGTTCCCGGACTTGAGGAAAATAATAATCAAGATAGACACGAATCCTATCTTGATTGATTATCATCACAATCACAAATATAAATTTATAAAAATTCACGTATAGTTATGTCATCAAACCATTTTTAACCTCAGCCTATGTAAAATGGATGTACTGAAAAAGTTAATTGACAGATATAATTTAGAATATATAGATTGATACTTTTGTAACATAGTATAGCTCTTTTTTCATGAAGAATAAAATGCATTTTTCTATAAATATTTTTTTACAAATTAACTTGCACAAGGACACTCATATTTATGGTCATAAAACGTACATGTTATAATCTAGTAGTAGTTCTTACTCCGATAATCCTAATTTGTAGCGCCAAACGAGGGAATAATAGGTTCGGATCACCCCGGTCCCCATGCCATGATCCTTTTTTTTAGACCCAGTTTAGTCGTAGACACTCATATACACGAGCGCACACTTAACCTTATGAACGTACGCATGCACGTACGCCCTACCTTCATGAGCACCTCTACAGGACTAAACAGACTAGCAAATTTCGAGATTAACGAAGTCATCACAGACATCTCTCTATCGACGGTATCACTGAAAAATAGCAGCACCAAAGGCACACGGCCTAGCCTATCGTCCTTTCTGCTAGGAAAACTCCTCACGATTTTAGTGCGGTTCGAAAATCCAAATGGGGGGGGGGATTTTTTTCTGATTCGTCCTTGAATTTTCTATAGGTCTTGTAGGTTATAGTTGGAGTAGTTCAACGAATATACGGATCAAGTAAAATGCTTTGACTCTTTCGCAAAAAAAAAATGTAAAATGCTTTGACTTGTACGGACCAGCTAAACATCCCTGTAGGCTATATACTTGTCTCATTATTGCAGTTACACAGGCAAAATAATCCGAAGTAGTGCTGTGGAGAGAGAGAAGGCTCCAATTGTGCAGCTGTGATGCAATCCACGTCCATCCACAACATGTCATCAAAAGTGACAATTCATCACCACCAACAAGGCTCCAAGAGTATGCTTCCAATCAGGATGGAGCATCCTGTCTGGTGACATTGCATGCTCCCAAGGATTTAGCTTAGCTTGGTTCATTCATTCACTACTAGTCTTGCTCCATTTGCAACCCTATGGTGAAGCCCTCCACTATATTCTCTCTGTGTGTGTCAATTTCAACTTGTTGCAGCATGTCCCGCCTGGGGGTTGGCACATCCCTTTCTTTCTTTTATTCCTTGTATATATGCAAGTGACCAAAAGCCCCAGCTAGCTAGCTAAGATAGAGTGCTCTTTTCAATCAAACCAAGCATTATTTATTCACCAAATGCATAGTGCATCTCAAAACTTGTCCCCTAGCTAGCTACTGCGTCCATGCTCAACTCCTAATTGTTAGATTTGTTTGTTTCTTCGTCCCAAATGTTACAGAAGCAACAAGAAACTAGAGCATTGCATTGCGCTTAGCTTGTTTAATAGTACTTGTTCTTCCTCCCTCCAATCCTAAATATAAATTAATCGTTTCCCCTAAATGCACTTAATTAATAAGTCAATTTACAACTTCAATGCACCCTTGTCTTTACTTTTCCATGTCATTCCACCCCCATATAAATTTACCTTAACCAATGCAATGTACTTTTTTTTTGAATTGTAGTATAAATGCATACCCTCGCGCAAATGTACACACACATTCTACCTCTATGATGAGCACTTTTGAAAGACTGAGATGGCAAATTTCGAAATTAACGAAGTCACCACTAGCACCTAATTTATCGATAGGCACATCGCCTAGCACTGAAAGAATAGCGGATCTAGGAAAATACAAGCACCTGCATTAAGTCGAGGACTTCAACCCAGGTGCTTCAGGTTCCACCATAAGAAATCTAACCAGCAAAGCTAAGCTCACTTCACACTCAATGTAGTATACTCTCTCTGTCCCAAAATAACTGATGTTTTTACCCCTTTATTACGTCTTGTTTTTACTCTAATATTAGGAGTTACTCTGTGTATTGCTTAACATAAAACCAATAGTGGATTTGTTTTTGTCTTTTGTTGAATCTTTTTCATGGCTCAATAGAAAATTTGATAAGCCAATGATTTTTCCATGTTTCATAATATCATTTCTAGATAGCCGAATTTGACCACATCCTTTGATAGTTTAGTGGTTAAAGAATGGGTTTAAAGTTATATATGGCCAAAAACGAACTCCAACAATAGTTGGAATGGTAAAAAAGTAAACATCTCTCCAACTAATATCATGGCCCATCTTTTAAAATTCTACCAACTACTACGCCTTACCATATTTAGAAATTACAAATGATGCATAGCAATGGCATTTATTTAATTTATGTTTAGAAAAGATAACTACAAATAAACAACTTGCAAGTTGCAAGTGGGAACATTTTATTTTCTCAAGAGAACGTGTCAATGGCCTATTCGGGAGACCATTCCACATGTCCTAGAGCTCAATTAGCTTAGATGCCTAGCAATTGGTGTTGGCATATGCAAGGTTCTATATAATAAAAAAAAATACAAGTCCCTCCATTTCAATCATGTGGAATATTCCTCTCTACGACTCTACATCACCGCATGCTCCTGTCCCACACAAAATGCAATCCCAGTTAGCGAGCTAAAATATAGTCCAAATGGCATCATTGTCGTCCTTGGAGAAGAATGAGAGAAATCTAGAAATATATTATGGATGTGTAATGATTCTTTTGAAAGGTAGCTATCCGTGTCTACTTCCTTCTAGACACTTAGTCATGGACAGCATATATATATGCCTCACATATTCACCTTAATTATAACTTATATATAATTCAATTGGATTAGGTGGCCAAATTAAATTAAAGGAAGCTAATAAGAACGACAAAAGAAAACCCCTGAAGAAACAGTACGTAAAAAAACATTTTGCACCTCGCCATATCGTGGTCGACGTTCTCCTACGCCTGAAATGGAAAATGTGAAGTGGAGCAGGAGTGACTTTCACTCATGGTCTTAGTCGAAAGATGCCGAAACATTCAGCTGAGCTGCTGCTGAAGGGAGGTAGCTAGCCAGAGAGGAATGAGTGAGAGAGAGAAAGTTGTGCCGTTTCAGAGAGATCTAGATAGACGTCTGAATGAGTAAGAAAGGAGCAAACATTTTGCCATCATGACATGCAGGAAGATTATATATTAGTACTGTATGTCCCAAAAAAGTTCAACTCCCAAGCTCGTTCGCAGGCTACACACATATATTCTATCATATCGTTTAGGAGTGTCAAGTTTATTTATCCATCAATAAGCTTGTCTTTTTTTCATTCTAGATAGGAATTATTAGATCGAATCATACTGCAGATTTCTTTTTTTTATGGAACAGGAGGGGTCTTTATTAAACAACAGTAAACTGTTCTACAAACAAGGCTCAAGAAATCATACCACAGCTTATTAGCACTGGGAAATATTGGTTCCATCTGCCTGTCATTTCAGCATTTTCTTCTTGGCATACATTTATAGGGCTACAACACATGCAGTTGGGAAATATGCAGTTGCCAAAAAAATGCGCTTAAGTGCGCTGATACTTAGAAGTAATACTAAATGCAAGTTTATGGCTGAATGGAAAAACGACTGATGCTGATATTAATACTAATGCTGATGCTGATTTATTATGAGAGAAAACACTATTATATCACTGAAACGGTATGGCTGATAAGATCAAACGAACAAGACAAAGTTAAGGTCATCCCCGATGGATCAGCACAAGCAGTTGCATGCGATTCCAAAGGCATATGCATTGCCAGGTAGTTATCCATGCCATGGAGGCATGGACAGACACAGACCTGCTGCAGGAGCGTCCCTCCAATCTCCACGCAGATCGATCGATGCTCCCTCTCGTTGTTGTTGTGCTCGTCGTCACGACATGTTCGTTGTTGGTTGGATTGGATCGGATTTTCGTTCTCGGTTCCTGCACCCCTTTTGCAGCTCAATAATTTAGGCCCTGTTTGGTTTGCTTTTGTTAAAGTTTAACACCCATCACATTAATGTTCCCTCAAATGCATGGAGTACTAAATGTAGACTAATTGCATGCATGTCGGCACAGATTAGGAGTAATTTACGAGACGAATCTATTAAGCCTAATTACTCCCAGATTGGAAACTTTTTGTCAAATAAGACGAAAGTGCTACCGTGTTTGTTAAACTTTAACACCTCAAACCAAACACCCCCTTACCTCTCACGTCAAACCCCACTTCCCTAGCTACTACAGTACTGCTGTACTAGATTGGCACGCCCCAATGCAAGTCGCATCTCTGATCTACTCCCTCCGTCCCAGAATATCTGTCGTCGTTGGCGTACGTGTCATAAGTTCAATTCGATTTATAGAAAATACGTGTAACATTTGTATTTCCAAATAAATTTATTAAAAAACTAGATTCAAAGATCTTTCCAATAATACTAATTATGTACCATAAGTATTAATATTTTTTAATATATTTTTGTCAAAGTTGTTTTTACGTAAACGACAGGGACGGAAGGAGTATCTCTGGAGCTAGCTAACATGCAGTTGTGAACCCTCGCGTGCTGCATGCAGCTCATCAATTCACTGTACATATGCTAGTACTGTGATACTGTCTGTCTATCAGAGCAGAGCACTGCTGCGGATACTGCTCGATCTCTCCATTGCTGCAACTCAGCTGGCAGCTTGATCAGCGTGATAATTGAATGCATGCACACTTAGCTGCGGTGCTACAGCTTGATTAGGGCACAAATTAATGCTGCAGCTATATGCATGCTTGCAGATGCATGGATACAATGGAGATACAGCATTTCATTACTTAGTTCCCAAAATATTTCACTCCAAAACATCACATCGAATCTTGCGGCACGTGCATGGAGCATTAAACGTAGACGAAACAAAAAAAACTAATTGCACAGTTCGCCGTGAAATCGCGAGACGAATCTTTTAAGTCTAATTAGTCCATAATTGAATAGTAATTGCTAAATAAAACAAAAGACTACCATACCCAAAACCAAAATATTTTGAAAACTAAACACACCCTTAGTTTCTCGATTTTGCTGGTACGTATGCCAACCTTTTGGTCGACCACAACAATCACCTGATTGTAACACTCATGAGTCATGTCTCAAATAATCAAATGTGTTACTACTTACTTGCATAATAATGCAAGCCTTTCCAGGTTTCGTGCCTTTGCAAGTTAGCTCATCAGCTATCTGATGGCAAGATAGCTGAACCCAAATCCACACATCTCGACAGCAAGCGCCCGAGGTTTTAATTACTGCACAAGAAAGAGAACCTCATGCAAGGACAATTCTAATAAAGGCTTGTTTGGTACGACTGTGGCCGGCTTCAACTATACCTAAAAAGACACGTAGTGACATTGATTGGCACTACAGCGTGGAGAAATATTTTTCTCTATGTAGCCTAAAATCAACCAATGAGGGGATCAAAGCTATAGCGAAAACTATGTTTTAGGGTTTCACCACCTCCCGAAATCCCCACTAAACAAGGCCTGATACTGAGAATATTTTGATGAAGAACAACATCTACTAAAAATTAGTGATCCATTTATACTTGGACATAATATGTTTACAGAACTGATTTCAGGCACGTGTAACTATTCGCGCATATCATTCGTAACATGGCTGTTTGAGCCGCTCCTAGCTTCTTCAAGCGGATTCTATGGAGCTGTACTAAATGGCTAAAATGCAAGAACTCTGGTAGGCAATGCAAGAATCACTTCTGCGTACACTGAGCTAAAAAAGACCGCTCTCCACCGTTCCCCATTCAATCACCACCAAAATCACTGCTCAAAGAAACTGCTCCGGTACTCCCTTTTTAAAAAATACCACGAATCTCAAAGCAGGCAATTAAAGAAATTAATTATTTTATATTATTTTGCATCTGGGTCCCACCTGGGCCCAGCCGTCCAAGACCAGCCCGAGCCCAGCCCTCTTCTAGATGGGAAGTAACATCGTGACTCCGCTTTCACGCTGCGCCGTTTCACTCATCGTCAGCAAGGCTCGCTACTCCTCTCCCAATCCAATTGTTCGTGCTTTGCGACAAGGAGTACGGCGGCGCCGCCGAACCCCATGCCACCGGCCACCGCACCCCATCGCCCTCCTCCACCCTTCGTCTGCGCCCCCACCGCACCACATGCCACCAACCACCGCAGCGCAGGGCACACCGGCCAGGGAAGGCGCCCGCCCGCACCCGCCGTGCCACCAGCCGCGACACCGGTGAATTACAGAGACAATTACAGTGAATTATAGGGACAACTGCCGTCAGACAAGTCCTCCTCGTCTTCATCGTCGTTGGCACTGGCATCGCTGCTCCCACTACCGCTGCCGCCGGTGGCGCATGGGGGCCATGGGGGCGCGGATGGCCGGCTCCCCGGGGTGATGTGCCCTGCGCCACGGTGGTCGATGGCGCGTGGTGTGGTGGGGGCACCACTACTGCACAACGGGGCTATAGTCCCGGTCCAAAAGGACCTCTAGTCCTGGGCTGCGAGCTGGGACTAAGGTTTCGGGACTAAATGTCCCACCTTTAGTCCCGGTTCTCAGGCCTGGGACTAAAGGTCTTTCTTTAGTCCCGGTTGGTAATACCAACCGGGACTAAAGGTGCTGCCAGGCATCGACGTGGCGTAACACCTTTTAGTCCCGGTTGGTATTACCAACCGGGACTAAAGGTTCTTTTTTCTTTTTCCTTTTTCTTTCCAATTCATTATTGATTTTGGTTTTCAGTTATATTGTTTTCCAATTTATTATTCGCTGCTACTATCCGTATACGTTGCACCTATACGAGAGCGTTGATTAGGTATAGCATAGTAAATTAAAGGAGCAGGCAACGATAAAGAACTTACCTCTGGATCATGTCTATCATGTCTTGGTACATTGCCAGCTCTTTTCTCATTGAGTCCCACACATTTATAGTTTGTTCCTTGATCTTAATTTCAATGAGTATCCAGTGATCCCTGCATTTGTTTATAGTCAACTTATATATATATATTAATGTTGGATTGACTAAGACATGATATAACACAACACTTTACCCCATATTGTAAGGGAAGAGTATCAACTCCTTATGCCTTTGGTTATAAAAGAACCTCCGGAGGTTTTTCTCCATTTCCTTGATCTTCAGATTGAATGGATCTTTAGTCTTTGTGTCCTTGTACACGACATACGGATCGATAAAACCAATTCGATCGTCTTGTTTCAATCTGAGTTCTCTCATCATGTGTCTGCACATCGTGATCATAGTTATTACGAATACGTACATATGCTAGAGTGGGATTATTGATTAAAAGGAAGAATCACTTACAGACAGTAGTAGCTTATAAGAGATTTTTCAAGAGCATCCATATAGAGAAGCTGGTGTATTTCACTAAACTGTACCCAGATGACGTCATCTTCACGAAAGTAGTGACGGTCTCTGACTTGGACGCCCAGATATTGTTCACTTTGATGTTGTGCACAGAATCTCAAGTAGTACTCGTGCAACTTGTACATTTGTGTACCAAGATTTTTTACCTTTGCAGGGTCGCATAGACTCCTGCCATATACGTACTTCCTTCGCCATTCATCAACAACTTCGGCCTCTTTAACAGTTGTCAGTTCCTCCCGACCGAGAAGTTGTTCTAATGAAAGCCCAGTCACATTCATCCACTTGGCGAGTTCATCTAAGTCCACATCATTAGGTACCGACATTTGCATCAAGTTCATGTTGGAACCATATTGATTCTTAACCACTAGTGGTGGCACTGATTGCTGCGCTTGTTGGCCGAGCTGTGCAACATCTTTCCCGGCCGCCTTCTGTTTCCTTTTGTCCTCTTTGATTTTCTTTGTGATAGTACGCTCATAGTCTGATAGTGGCGGCGCTGGTTTTTTACTAGCGGCACACTTCTCGTCTTGCATAGCCTGCACCACTTGACGTAGCTTTACACAAGGATACATTAGGTATGGCTTCTCTTGCTTTGCTCGTGCGTCAGCTTTGGTCTTTTTGAAGAACGCTTTCACTTCTGCCTTGACTGAAGCATTAAGTTCTTCATCAGTCTTCTCGTATGGAAGCTTGGTCATCTTTGGGATCTTCGTGACCACAACTTGTTTCTTCGGTGGAGGTGGTGGGACCGATCTCTGTGAGCCAGTGGGCCTCTTGTTCCTCGATGGACCAACCGGTGCCGATGAGGCGGCCGTTGTCGGCATTGGTGGAGGCGGTGGCGGCGCGGTTGGAGCTTGCTGTTGTGGATGAGATTGGGCCACTAGCGGCGTTGGAGTATGTCGTGAAGGAGATATGGCCAGCGGTGGGGATGCAACCTTGTCTTCTTGTATGAAATCATCGTCGTCGTCATGTCCCACGACACTGTGGTCATGTGGTGAATGGATAGACGGACTTGGGGAGGTCCTGGATTTGAAAAAAAACGAACAAGGTATATACATGAGTGAACCGTAATTAGATACAGTACATAATTATTGAAAAGCAATTGCGTTCACAATCATCCACACCTAGGGTTCGGTTGTGGTGGCGGCACCCCAGGAATAATGATGTATCGTTTCTTCCAACATATGAATGTCTTCTCCGCTTCACCTAGGGTCTTCTCCCCATCACCACCTTCGATATCTAGAGCCACATTTTCATGGCCTTTGTCCACTCTATCCACTGAGACACTAGCATATCCGGATGGTATTGCGACCGAGTGGATCCTTGGTGTCTTGGTGGGGTCGATAGGAGATATAACACCGATAGCCACCTTGACTGTGGCATTCCCCTCCGAAATATGCAGCTCACAGGACGTCAACGGAGCGGTGATGTCATCCACCGGGAAGCGCATCCCTGCGTCATCATCTTGCCTCATAGGCACCTCCGTAGAAGCACAACTGCTTTTCAACTGAGCTGAGCCAGGGCTGATGTTGGCGGCCGGCTATGACAAGCTCTAGAGGCGGGAACTTATAACTTCCTCCACGGCCTTTCTGATTTGCTCATTCATAGTGGCCTTAAGCGCTTCCTCCTGCTCTAGTGCCTTACGAGCCACTTCACTGGTCTTCATAACAGCCTCCTCCAACTGGCATAGCCGTTCCCTGTCCTCTTCCTTTTTTCTCTGGCGGCTTCTATAAGTTTCTTTGTCCTGAGGGAAGGCATGCTCCCACGACATGGAGCCATAGCCTCTCGTCCGTCCACCGTGCTCAGGGTTCCCCAGGGCGTATGTCAGCTCATCTTTATCTCTGTTCGGCTGCCACTCTCCACTTTGAGCGACGGAGCGGGCTTGATGAAATCTTTCTGCTACAGCTTGGATGCGTTCCTCATACACGACCTTTTCGGTCTCTAGGTCCAGGCAGCCTCCGTGAGCGAAAAACCAGTGCTTGGCACGCTCAAGCCAGTCGAGGGATTCTGGCACCAACCCCCTGTCAATTAGCTCTTGCTCGGCTTTTTCCCACTTAGGAATGGCAGTAGGGTAGCCACCTGATCCCATCCTATGGTGGTAGGTCTTGTGTTGGGCATTCTCTTGGTTCCTTCTCACCCGTTGCTGACCCTCTTCTGACGTCTTGAACTGTACAAACTCGTCCCAAAACGGCCGCAGCTTGACAAAGTGCTTACAGTTGAAATCCGGAGTCTTGTTCTTCTTGATATAGTCGTTATATAGATTCTTCTTATAGCACTAGAATTATGTGGCCATCTTCTTCATAGACCAATCCCGAACTCTTTCCTTCAACTGTTCATCGTTTGTGTCTAGCGTGAAATGTTGCAACACGTCACCTCAAACTAGTTCCTTGTCACGGTCGGAGACATAACTGATTTCTAGACGTTGCTTATTTTTCTTCCATTCATGGACATTGATCGGGATCCTATCCCGGGCAAGGTACCCTAAGTGGTTGACAAAGGCCCTTGCATGGGGTCCACGTGGATGGCCTGTTCTCTTGTCAAAATCCGTGATAAACAACCGGCCCTCCATCGGCTTCTTCGGGCCTCGTACTTTTCTGCTAGTCCCCGTTGTTGTTGTTGAGACAGAGGGCTATGTAGGCAGAAACAAGACAATTAATAAAGGATTTTTTTTGAATTTCATGTATATAAACATAGGAGGCTGCATATATTACAGACCTCGCCAACATTATCTTGGTCATTCGGGTCGACCAAGTACTGAGAACCGTCATCGATGCCCTCAGGGTTCTCATTGCCTTCACGATCGTCATAACGACCTTCTTCAGCGCTACCGCGGATCATGTTCAACAATATTTCTTCGCCTTCTCTCGGGTCGGTCATTTTTGCAAAAATATTTAAGGTTTAGGGTTTATAGTTCAGGGTTTAGGGTTTAGGGTTTAGACATTACTAAGCATAAGAGATCGACTTACACATATTAGTGGGATATCATCTGGATATAAGTGTAGATCAAGGTTATCATGCAGCAACGGTATCGACCAACTCCTACTAACTTTATACATCTAATAACAAGTAAGTCTATCATAAGTTGTATTTCTTAATTAAAATAGATAATTTTAACTCATGGAAAAACTATTCAAATTTCAGGTTTAATAGTTTTCCTATATATATATATATATGCAGGTAGTGAGGAAGAGTGAAGAAGGGCTAAAAATGATAACGTCAACACAATTATCATGCAAAATTAATTGCTAAGGTTGAGGCTTCCAAAATGGACACAACATGTATATTAACTTAAATTCTTCCAAAATATACATATCGTTCATGAATAATCGATGCAAATATATATATATATATATATATATATATATATATATATATATATATATATATATATATATATATATATATATATATATATATATATATGTATATATATATATATATATACATGAACGATATGTATATTTATATACATATATACATATATATATATATATACATATATATATATATACATGAACGATATGTATATTTATATACATATATATATATATACATATATATATATACATATATATATATATACATATATATATACATATATATATATATACATATATATGTATATATATATGTATATATATATGTATATATATATATATATCTATATATGTATATATATGTACCTATCTATATATATATACATATGTATATATATGTATATATCTATCTATATATATGTATATATATATATATAGATAGATATATACATATATATATATATATATATATATATATATATCTATATATATGTATATATATGTATATATATCTACATATATATATATACATATATATGTATATATCTATCTATATATATATACATATATATAGATAGATATATACATATATACATATATATATATATATAGATAGGTACATATATATACATATATAGATATATATATATATATACATATATATATATATATACATATATATATATATGTATATATATATACATGTATATATACATATATATATATATGTCCGCCACAGGCCGGCGCCGGCGCCGGAAGCAGCAGCTCGGCTCCGGCAATGGGGCACAGCAGCAGCGGCCTTGGGGCAGCAGCAGCGCCCAATGGACGCGCGCGGAGACGAACCTGGCGGCGGTTCTCGGGGCGGCGCTCGGGGCGGCGCGCGGCGGTGCTCGGCCGGTGGTGCTTGGGAGATCGAGATCGAGGCGGCGGCTCATGTGTCTGCGCGCGGGTGGGGAGGAGGAGGAAGAATGCGGGGCTTTATAGGCCAGGGACCTTTAGTCCTGGGCCTGGCCACCGCCCTTTAGTCCCAGTTCGTGGCTGGAACCGAGACTAAAGCCCCTTTTAGTCCCGGGCGGTGGCCAGGCCCTGGATTAAAGGTCCCTCCACCAAATTCTGGCGCCGGTGGATTTTATTTTTCACCTTTTTTTGGGAATTTGGTGGATTTTATTTTTCACCTTTTTTTTCTTTCATCTTTCTGAATGCATAGTAAATTAAATATTTATCCTTAATTATTTCAAAAATACACATTAGTTTAGTTTGACTCTATTGTGCATTACATAAATTGTAAACACTATTTTTTTCAAATATTTCATATTATCCAAAATAAATGTTATTTATAATGAATATTGTGTTAATGCAAAAATATAATGGGCAATTAAAATATATAAAATTGTTGGCTTTTGGTAGAAAATTTGTTTTTGGGTCATTTGGACGTTAAACTTTTGTTTCTTCAATAATAATTATCCAAATGCACGACATTAATTGTCTAAATTTGAAAATTTAAAATTTTCAGAGATACACGTCGGTTTTCGGAACCCTAGATGGTCTCGACTGGAAAATTTATGAATACAAAGTTTGTTCCACTCATCAAGATCTACATTTCATACATAGACCATTTTTGCATTTGACAAAGTGGTGGCAAAGTGTAGTTGAAAATCCATGATTCCCACATATAGTTTCATATAGTTTGTGTGAGACTCAAGATTTGGTGAGTATTGTTTATTTAAACTTTTTCAAATAGGAAAAATGGTCTATATAAAAAGTTTATATCTTGATGAACTCTAATAACTTGGTATTCCAAAGTTTTTCATTTCAAGTCATTTAGTCTGTCATTTGACCAAGTCTGACCAAAACCCGTCTTCGATTTTGAAAACATGTGCCTGAGACTTGCTAAAATTTATTCAGATGAAAATATGGTCCATGTATGAAATATAGATCTTGATGAGCTCTAACAACTTGGTATTCAAAAGTTTTTCATTTGAAGTCATCAAATAGGTCATTTGACCAAGTTTGACCAAAGTCAAAACATTGGTTTTTAGAAACACACACTTTGACCGAACCCTGGATGGTCTCAAATGGAAAACTCATGAATACAAAGTTTGTTCCACTCATCAAGAACTACATTTGGTCTAATGGTCAACTTTTTATTTGTAAAAGTTTGAACCACTCAATTTTGAATTTTGAAAGAATTCATAGCCAAACGCCGGTTTTCGGAACCCTGGATGGTCTTGACTGGAAAACTCATGAATATAAAGTTTGTTCCACTCATAAAGATCTACATTTCATACATATACCTTTTTTTGCATTTGACAAAGTGTTGGCAAAGTGTAGTTGAAAATCCACAATTCACACATATAGTTTCATATAGTTTGTGTGAGATTCAAGATTTGGTGAGTATTGTTTATTTAAACTTTTTCAAATAGGAAAAATGGTCTATATAAAAAGTTTGGATCTTGATGAGCTCTAATGACTTGGTATTCCAAAGTTTTTCATTTCAAGTCATTTAGTCTGTCATTTGACCAAGTCTGACCAAAACCCGTCTTTGATTTTGAAAACATGTGCCTGGGACTTGCTAAAATTTATCCAGATGAAAATATGGTCCATGTATGAAATGTAGATCTTGATGATCTCTAACAACTTGGCATTCAAAAGGTTTTCATTTGAAGTCATCAAATAGGTCATTTGACCAAGTTTGACCAAAGTTAAAACATTAGTTTTTAGAAACACACACTTTGACCGAACCCTGGATGGTCTCGAATGGAAAACTCATAAATACAAAGTTTGTTCCACTCATCAAGACCTACATTTGGTCTAATGGTCAACTTTTCATTTGTAAAAGTTTGAACCACTCAATTTTAAATTTTGAAAGAATTTATAGCCAAATGCCAGTTTTTGGAACCCTGGATGATCTCGACTGGAAAAGTCATGAATATCAATATTGTTCCACTCATCAAGATCTATATTTCATACATAGACCATTTTTACATTTGATAAAGTGTTGGCAAAGTGTAGTTGAAAATCTATAATTCCCACATATAGCAAAGTTTGAACCACTCAAATTTGAATTTTCAACACATAATGTTACAATTATATTACACAAGATGTCAAATACACATTATTAATTTGAGTTCACTACCTATATCAAGTGGGCATAGTGGTAAACTTTTTCTTGACGTAATGCCCTTGGTTATGATCATTCTGTAACCATGGAGTGTCCTCAGCAGCGAGCAGGATGCTTGGGTCTTTGGCCACACAGAAGGGTGGGATTCGTTCATCCTTTTCATAATCCTCTGACACGTCTGACTTGTCTTCAATTTCCACGATGTTTCTTTTCCCTGTAAGAACTATGTGGCGCTTTGGCTCGTTGATTTTTTCTTATCGTGTTTCCCTCTCTTGGGTTTTGTAGACATGTCTTTCACATAGAACACCTGATTCACATCAACAGCAAGGATGAATGGATCATTTCTATACCCAATATTATTGAGGTCCACTATTGTCATTCCATACTCCTTATCGACTGATACCCTCCGTTCATCTTCACCCATTGGCATCGGAATAGAGGAACTTTAAAATTATGTGCATAGTCTAGTTCCCAAATCTCCTCTATGCGACCATAATATGTGTTTATGTTCCCATTCGGTTCCGTAGCATCCACGCGGACACCACTGTTTTGGTTGGTACTCTTTTTTATCTTGGGATACGGTGTAAAATGTATTTCCATTTATCTCGTACCCTTTGTATGTGAGGACGTGCCACGCTGGTTGCCTAGCCAACAAATACAGTTCATCTCCAATAGTTTTATCACCTTGACATTTTTTGTGCAACCAATCACCGAATGTCTCCATGTGATGACGCGTAATCCAAGCCTCATTCTTTTCAGGATTCTCGGATTGTACAAAATTCATGTGTTTCTCAATATACGGTTCCACCACAGTGGAGTTTCGAAGAACTATGTAGTGCGCTTTATTAAAAGAATCATCACCCTGGCTGATATATGTTTTCTTTCCTAGTGTACCCTTTCCACCAAGTCTCCCCTCATATCGTGATTTAGGAAGACCAATCGGGTCAAGGTCTGGAATGAAGTCCACACAGAACTCAATGACCTCCTTTGTCCCGTATCCCTTGGCAATGCTTCCTTCTGGCCGACCCCGCTGGTGAACATATTTTTTCAGTACACCCATAAATCTCTCTAAGGGAAACATGTTGTGTAGGAACACAGGACCCAGGATATTAATCTCTTTGACCAGATGAACTAGGAGATGTGTCATGATATCAAAGAAGGATGGAGGGAACACCAACTCAAAGCTGACAAGACATTGAACCACATCATTCTGTAGAGTAGCTAGATCAAAAGGATTGATTGCCTTCTGAGAAATTGCATTGAGGAATGCACACAGCTTCACGGTGGCCAGACGTACATGTGGAGGTAGAATTCCTCTTAAGGCAACTGGAAGCAGTTGCGTCATAATCACGTGGCAATCGTGTGATTTTAAGTTGACAAATTTCTTCTCCGACACATTTATTATACGCTTTATATTGGAGAACCCAGATGGGACTTTGATGCTGCTTAGGCACTCAAACATGCTTTCCTTCTCCTTATTGCTAAGAGTGTAGCTAGCAGGTCTTAAGTAATGACGTCCATCATCTGTCTTCTCTGGATGCAGGTTGTCTCGTTCTTTCATGCACTTCAAGTCCTCTCGTGCCTCAAGGGTATCATTAGGCTTTCCAAACACACCCATGAACCCTAGGAGATTGACACAAAGATTCTTTGTCAGGTGCATCATGTCGATCGAGTGGCGGACCTCAAGGTCTTTCCAATATGGTAGGTCCCAAAATATTGACTTCTTTTTCTACATTGGGGCGCGCCCCGAAGCGTCTTTTGGAACAGGTTCACTGTCTTGTCCCTTTTCAAACACTACTTTCAAATCCTTGACCATCTTGAATACCTCTGCCCCATCTCGGTTGCCTGGCTTGGACTGGTGTTCTGTCGTACCTTTAAAATATTTGCCTTTCTTTCTCAACTGGTGGTTCTTAGCAAGAAATCGACGATAGCCAAGGTACACAACCTTTCAACATTTTTTTAAATAGACAGCCTCAAGGTCACCAAAACAATGGGTGCATGCATTATATCACTTATTTGTCTGTCCTGAAAGATTACTTAGAGCTGGCCAATCATTGATTGTCATGAACAACAATGATCGCAGGTCGAATTCTTCCTATTTATACTCATCCCACACACGCACACCTGGTTTGCTCCATAGCAGCTGGAGTTCCTCAACTAATGGCCTCAGGTAGACATCGATGTCATTGCTAGGTTGCTTTAGGCCTTGGATGAGCACTGGCATCATAATGAACTTTCGCTTTATGCATAACCATGGAGGAAGGTTGTAGATACATAGAGTAACGGGCCAAGTGCTATGACTAGAGCTTTGGTCCCCAAAATGATTAAATCCATCTATACTCAATGCGAACCTTAGGTTTCTTGCGTCATCTGTAAAGTCTGGGAATTCTCTATCTATTTCTCTCCACTGGGACCCATATGCAGGGTGTCTCAACATGTTGTCCACCTTACGGTCTTCTTTGTGCCATCGCAACAACTTTGCGTGCTCCTTATTTCTGAACAGTCGTTTTAGGCGTGGAATTATTGAAGCATACCACATAACCTTGGCAGGGATTCTCTTCTTTGGACGTTCTTCATCCTTAACATCGCCAGGATCATCTCGCAAGATCTTGTACTGTGACGCATGGCAAACAGGGCATTCATCTAAATTCTCATGAACGTCATGATACATGATGCAGTCATTAGGACACGCATGTATCTTCTCGATTTGTAATCCTAAAGGGCAGACGATCTTTTTTGCTTCGTATGTAGTGGTGGGCAATTCATTAGGCTTCGGAATCATATTTTTTTGGATCTTCAGTAATTTCCCAAATGTTTTGTCAGATATACCATTCTCTGCCTTCCACTGTAACAACTACAGTGTCGTGCCTAGCTTTTTCTGCCCATCTTCGGCCGACGGGTAGAGTAACTTCTTGTGATCCTATAGCATTTGGTTAAACTTAGTCTTCTCCTTTTCACTTTCACAATCTCTCTATGCGTCACGAATGACATCACCAAGAGCATCGTCATCTTCAGCGATACTGTTTTCTGCATCCGTCTCTTCTTCAACTTCCTCCATCGCGAAGTCACAGTATTGAGCAAAAACATCGTTAGGGTCCGCTTGTTTTTCTTCACCTTCTTCCATCATAACCCCGGTCTCTCCGTGCTTGGTCCAACAAATGTAGTTTGGCATGAAACCTGACTTGAACAAGTGCAAGTGAATATATTTTGAGCTACAAAATTCTTTCAAATTCATACACACGGCACATGGGCAGCACATAAAACCATCCCGCTTGTTTTCCTCTGCCACTCTGCAAAATTCTCGCACGCCCTCAATGAACTCGTTGGAGCGGCGATCGGCATTGTACATCCAATAGCGTGTCATTATCTGCATTATATGGCATCACATAATTAAAATCCCAGCATGAGAAAAGAGCGCGGCACAACCTTGTCTAATTGAGTTCAAAATTTTATAAGTGGTTCATCATTTCATAAAATTAATTTGTGGACGTTAATAAAAAGATAGCAAAATCATAAAATTTGTATTTTTCTATTAAAATGTGTAATTTTATCTCTAAATAAAATTAATTTGAAGAATTTTTAAAGTTAAAATAAATTTGTTTCAAAATTACAAAGAATCAACATTATTTAATATTTTAAAATGAGAACATGAACAAATTAAAGTAAAAAGTATCCTAAAAAGTCTATAATAGAACTAAACATTATATGTGTATACTACTTTCTATGTACTATAATTAGCATCGTTCATAAAAATTCAAACATGAAAAGTGATTGAAGCTAGCAATATGAAATAAAATAGCCATATATAACATGGATTTACATATGGTGCTACTAAAACATAGGAGGATGAAGCTAGCAACCTTTCAAACAAATCGACAACGGCGTAGAAGCGTTTGAAGTGGATTGATCGCCGGAGATGAGACAAGCAAGAATAATGGAAGAACAAGCAACAAGAACATGAACAAGGAAGAGCTCGGTGAAAGGTCTTGATGGCTAGAGGGGGGTGAATAGCCTTTTAAAATTTTCTATAAAGACAAGCTAAACAAGTTTATCAATATAACAAATAGCGAGATGCGAGTTTTGCTTAGCTTACAGGGAGTTTGCAAGCCACCTAACCAATTCACAATTCTAGTATTTGCACTCAACCGCACAAGTCAAACTAAGAAGGTAACTACAACTACAACTAGCAAGCTACACAAAAGAGCTACTAAAGCAAAGCTAACTAGCTAGCAAAGATAACTAAGAAAGTAATACGGAGTTGAGTTGCGAGAGTTTCACCGAGGGGCGAAGTAATGAGCCAACCAATATGATCAACAATGAATACCAAGATAACCGAACACCGGGATCAATCAATCACAATATGAAAGTGATGACACGAAGATTTATCCCGAGGTTCACGTGCTTGCCGACACGCTAGTCCCCGTTGTGTCCCTCTTCACCACGTGGTTCGGTGGCTAATCGGTCTCACACCGAGCCTCTCAAAAGGCACCACAAGAACCTACCAAATGGCAAAAGGTTGCAAATGACACGAGCAATTCACTAACGTTGCCTTTGGCGCTTCGCCGAGGTAGGCACAAACCCCTCACAATCACCAGAGGTGGCCAAGAACAATCACCAACTTTGCCAACGCCTCCAAGCTGCTCCAAGCCGTCTAGGTGGCGGCAACCACCAAGAGAAATAAGAATCCCGCAGCAAATCAACCACCAAGTGCCAACTAGATGCTATCTCACAATGCAAATGCACTTGGATCACTCAATCTCACTTCGAATATGCAAAGAAGCAAGAGAGATGAGTGGGAGGGGAGTTGCTTAGCTCAAAGTGCTCACAAGTATGTCAAATGTTAGAGTGAGAGAGCCTTGAGCCGGCCAACGAGTATATATAGACGTACCCCTTCGAATAGAGCCGTTAGAAACTTAAACAGCCGAAATCGCGCTGACCGGACGTGTTGGTCCAACTGACCGGACGCGCCGGTCGCGCAACGGCTAAGTCGTGAAGCACTGACCGGACGTGCTGGTCGAACTGACCGGACGCGACGGTCGCACAACGGCTAACTGTGAAGCAACGACCGGATGCGCTTGACGCGCAGACCGGACGCGCTGCAAATGACCGGACGCGCTGGTCCTGTGAGTGACCGGACGCGATGGTCGCCTGAGCAGCGCTCAACGAAACAACGACCGGACGCGCTGAAGACACATGACCGGACACGACAGTGCCAGCGTCCGGTTAGGGTCCAGTAAGCTCCCTGAACGACCGGACACGTCCGATCGTCTATGATCGGATGCGCTGCGCGTCCGATCATCAACCTGAAATACGCGCAGACACTGAACACTGACTGGACGCATCCGGTCATGCAAAGACCGCGTCTGGTTCAGCGTCCGGTCACCTATGTGACCTTCGTTCGCCTCCGTTTCTTTTCTGGACTTCCGGCATAGTGGAAAATAGTCGTTTCAATTCCTCGAAAACGCCTGAATCCCGCCGAGCTTGCGACCAACCTTTGCCTTAAGCATATACCTTTGCCTTGATCACATAGGGTTGCGTCCAAATCCAAGTGTGGCCATCATGATCACCATGTCCATCTTGCCACCAACCTTGGAATGTACTAATCCTCATATGCTACATACAACTTAGGCATAGGATTAGTACTTAGGCATTGTCACTAATTACCAACACCAAACATAGGACTTTCAATCTCCCCCTTGTTGGTAATTGGTGACAAACCTTTCACAAAGATATTATGATAAAATTTTGATAGAACCCATGTCACATTGTCCAAGTATATTACCATGTGTAAGAATTATGGACACGTGATCATGAATTCAAATTGAGAGCAATGGCTCCCCCTACATGTATGCTATATGTTTGGATTTTGGAAGCATACATGTTAGATAGGAAAATATAGGAGCATTTACTATCAATAGGTGCTAAGTGTTTTAGATTATAGACCTTTGAAGCGTGATACCATCGGAGTAGCGATAAACATCATCTTAGCACCTTGTGTAGTTAGATACCACTTGGAAAAACACAAACATAACTAGAAACCTCATGAGATCAACATTATAAGCAAGGCTCTAGTACCACTATGAAAAACATGAAGCAAGAAAAATCTAACTACTTCCTATTCGTGCTAGTACCACAATACATCATTCAAATTATACTAGCAAGTCACCACATAAGCAAAGTATCGGAGAAAAAGAAATGCATAACTATGCATCATACATGTGAAGTGCACATGTAAATGCAACATTCATGTTTAAGAGCTTGCTCCCCCTACTTGTGTGCTCAAAATTATCTTTGTGAACAAGAATTTCTCCCCCTTTGGCACCAATGACCACAAGGGACCAATTTTAGATAGATTATCATGTTGAAATATGGGGTGAGGATCAAGTTTGTGATTCAACCTAGATTGCTTGCATAAATAAAATGCTTCGGTTTGATCCAAGGGCAAGCTTCTGCACACCTCACTAGAAGGGTTATCATGCACCATGTTGAAGCAAATATTTAGACAAGTTTTCTAGATTAAACACTTAGGATCACAAGCTACTTAAACAAGTTATATGCTACCACTAGATCATACAAGTCATGGAAACAATAGTGGCACCATATAAACTTCAAATTCATTTGATTTTCATGAATGAGCCTAGAACATGTAAATTATGACTAGATGCACTAAACAAGTCCTTAGCATAGAATGTATGACATGTCAACCAATTGTACCTTGGGGCTCGAATGAGAGGCATGTCATATATGGGGTGCATCAACTCATGTTGGAGAAATCAAGTATGTTCAACTCATTCTTTAGCTTGTGAAATCTCTTCTCATTAAGTGGCTTGGTGAATAGATCGGCTAATTGATCTTCGGTGCCCACACTCTCAATAGCAATGTCACCCTTTTGTTGATGATCTCTAATAAAGTGATGGCGAACATCAATATGCTTTGTTCTTTGATGTTGAACCGGATTGTTGGTTAGCTTCACGGCACTTTCATTGTCACATAGCAATGGCACATTCTTAAAATTGATTCCAAAATCCTTCAATGTTGCCTTCATCCACAAGATTTGTGCACAACAACTACCCGCGGCGATGTATTCAGCCTCGGCGGTAGATAGTGCAATACTATTTTGCTTCTTGGATAACCATGAGACAAGTGATCTTCCCAACAATTGACAAGTCCCGGAGGTGCTCTTCCTCTCAACTTTGTCACCGGCATAGTCAGAATCCGAATATCCAACTAGCTCAAAGCTTGCACCTTTGGGATACCATAATCCAACATCTTGTGTATGCTTTAAGTACCTCAATATTCTCTTTGTTGCCTTCAAATGACTTTCTCTTGGTGAGGCTTGAAATCTTGCACACATGCATACACTAAACATCACATCGGGCCTTGATGCCGTCACATAGAGTAGGCTACCAATCATTGATCTATATAGCTTTTGATCCACCATGTTGCCATTCTTGTCACTATCCAAGCTTCCATTAGTGCTCATTGGGGTTGTATTGCCCTTTGCATCTTCCATGCCAAACTTCTTGAGCATATCTTTGATGTACTTGGTTTGGCTCATAAATGTTCCTTCCTTCATTTGTTTGATTTGAAATCCAAGAAAGAAACTAAGTTCACCAATCATTGACATTTCAAATTCCTTTGCCATCATTTTCCCAAACTCATCACAATAATCTTGATTGGTTGAACCAAATATGATATCATCAACATATATTTGCAATACAAACAAGTATTTCCCAATCTTCTTGGTGAATAGTGTTGTATCAACTTTGCCCATGATAAATCCTTTGGATAGCAAGAAGTCCCTCAATCTTTCGTACCATGCTCTAGGTGCTTGCTTCAATCCATACAAAGCTTTTCTCAATTTGTAGACATGGTTGAGTTTCTTGTCATCTTCAAAACTGGGAGGTTGCTCCACATACACTTCTTCTTGAATGTACCCATTAAGAAATACACTTTTCACATCCATTTGATATAGCTTGATATTGTGAGCACAAGCATAGGCAAGTAAGATCCTAATTGCTTCCAATCTAGCAACTGGGGCATAAGTTTCACCAAAGTCAAGACCCTCTATTTGTGTGTAACCTTGAGCCACTAGTCTTGCTTTGTTCCTTACTACTATCCCATCTTGATCTTGCTTGTTGCGAAAGACCCATCTTGTTCCAATGACATTGTGATCCTTAGGCCTCTCAACTAGTTCCCATACTTCATTTCTTTTGAAGTTGTTGAGCTCTTCATGCATTGCATTTACCCAATCCGAATCTCTCAATGCTTTATCAATGTCCTTGGGTTCTTCCATTGACACAAAAGAAGTGTGAGCACAAAACGATGCTAATCTTGATCTAGTTTGAACTCCCCTTTGTATGTCACCAATGATAGAATCCAATGGATGGTCTCTTGCAATGTTAGTTGGTTGAAGCACTTGGACTTGATTGCTTGGATGTTGATGTTGATCATGAGTTGGAGATGATGAACTAGCCACTTGTTGATCTTGTTGCACTTAAGATGATGTACTAGCTTGATTTTGCATTAGAGAACCACTAGCTTATGTAATTAGACTTTGGAGCACTTGATCTTTGTTGTCATCCACATCAATCACTTGCTTTGGTCTAATATCACCAATATCCATTCCCTTTATGGCATTACTCAATTGAGTTCCTCTCACATCATCCAAGTTTTCTTCTTCATCTTGAGAGCCATTTGTTTCATCAAATTCAACATCATGAACTTCTTCAAGTAAACCACTAGCCAAATTCCAAACTCTATAAGCTTTGCTAGTAGTTGAGTAACCAAGTAGGAATCCTTCATCACATTTCTTCTCAAACTTGCTCAATCTAGTGCCTTTCTTCAAGATATAGCATTTGCAACTAAATACCCGAAAGTATGTAATGTTGGGCTTTCTTCCATTTAAGATCTCATATGGTGTCTTCTCTAGAAACTTGTGGCAATAGAGGCGATTGCTATAGAAGCAAGCCGTGTTGATTGCTTCGGCCCAAAATGAATGACTCACATTATACTCATTCAACATTGATCTTGCCATGTCAATTAAGGTTCTATTCTTCCTCTCAACTAGGCCATTTGATTGAGGTGTATACTTGACCGAGAATTGATGCTTGATTCCTAGTTCATCACATAGCTCATCGACTCTTGTGTTTCTAAACTCACTTCCATTGTCACTTCTCACTTTCTTGATTGTGGTTTCAAACTCATTTTGCACTCTCTTGATGAACTTCTTGAATATGTCAAATACATCACTTTTGTCCCCAAGAAAGAATACCCATGTATATCTAGTGAAATCATCCACAATCACAAAGCCATACTTGTTGCCACCAATGCTTGTGTATGTAGTTGGCCCAAATAGATCCATGTGCAACAACTCAAATGACTTGAAAGTACTCATAATGCTCTTCAATGGATGAGTGTTGCCAACTTGCTTTCCAGCTTGACATGCACTACATAGCTTATCCTTCTCAAATATGACATCCTTCAAGCCTCTAACTAAGTCATGCTTCACTAACTTGTTTAATTGCTTCATGCCAACATGACCAAGTCTTCTATGCCATAACCAACCCATACTTGATTTGGTGAGCAAGCATGTTGAAAGTTGAGTGTTACTAGCATTGAAATCAACCAAGTATAGATTCTCATATCTAAAGCCTTTGAAGATCAAGTTAGAGCCATCAACACTAACTATCTCCACATCATCAACACCAAATATGCACATGAAACCAAGATCACACAATTGAGCAACCGAGAGAAGATTGAAGTTCAACTTTTCAACTAAGAGCACATTGGAAATGCTATGATCATTAGAGATTGCAATCCTTCCAAGAGCATTTACATCACCCTTGCTATTGTCACCAAATGTGATGCTATCAATGCCACTATCATTTGATTTGAGAGAGTTGAACATTCTTGAATCACCGGTCATATGTTGAGAGCACCCACTATCAAGCACCCAATGCCTTCCTCCGGCCTTGTAATTTACCTACAAAACAATTTAATATCTTTTAGGTACCCATACTTGCTTGGGTCCTTGGAGGTTAGTAACTAAGCTCTTTGGTACCCAAATGGCCTTCTTCTTTGGGCCCACAATTGGTGTACCAACAAACCTAGCATGCACACCTTTCTCACCCTTGGTAAGCACATAACAAGAATCAAAAGGAATGTAAGGTACATTAGCATTTTTCTTGTTCTTGTTCATTTTGTTGCAATTAATCTCTAGATGCCCAACTTGCTTGCATCTATTGCAATAACGACCATTGCTTTTTACAAAGCGAGGCTTTGGAGTAGCAAAGGCTGCCTTGCCCTTCTTGGGAGTATAGCCCAAACCCTCTTTGTTAAGAGAGAACCTTTGGCTACCCAAGCATTTTAGCAAGCGGGTATCCCCACCATAGGCATTGCCTAATGCGCGGGTGAGATCATCCACCTCTCTTTTGAGAGTCTCATTCTCAACCACAAGTGATGAATCACTAGTAGTAGAGGTAGAGTTGGTTGTGGTGGATGATGATGAGCTACATGAAGCATTAGTAGGACCAACAAATAAAGAATCATCAATAATATCACATGTTAGTCCAATATCACAAGTGACAATCACTTGCTCCTCCTTAGCTTCCTTCATGAGCTTCTCCAACTTGAGGTCCTTTTCCTTGATGAGCTCAAGTAGAGTGGAGTGGGCTTCCTTAAGCCTAGTGTGAGCAACTTCAAGGTCCTCGTGGTCTTCCTTTAGACACTCACGAGATGCCTCTAGCTTATCAAAGGATCTCCTAAGAGCTTTGAGCTCTTGTTCAATTCTTTTGCACTCCTTACTCTTTTTGAGAGCAACAAGCTTCTCCATCAAGGTATCATTTTTATTGCTCTTGGCAATGAACTCTTGTTCCAAGATTTTGTATTTCTTGGTTGTCCTCTTGTAGCCCTTGCTCATTTGATCTATTATGCCCAATAGATCATCCTTGGAGTAGTCCTCATCCTCCTCATCATCACTCCTACAACCATCACTAGCACAAGAATCATCATCACTATCATCATGTTTTACCTTGGTAGGCTTAGCCATAAGGCATGTCGATGTAGTGTCGAAAATGGATGGCTTGTTGGAGAGGGCGATGCTTGCCATGGCTCGCCGAGTGGTCTTCTCATCATCACTAGAGCTATCATCATCACTATCGGAGTTATCACTATCCCAAGTGACCACATAGCCACCACCCTTCTTCTTCTTGTTGAATGTGAAGCTCTTCTTTGCTTTCTTCTCCTTTTTGTTCTTCTTCAACTTCAACTCCCAATCATGATATCTTTTGTCTTCATAGGGGAACTTTGCAACTACATGATCGGGGCTATTGCAATTGTAGCAAAACACCTCCTTTGCCTTCATGAAGTCTCTTCTCTTTCTTGCACCATAGCCTCTCTTCTTCATGAACCGACCCATCTTTTGCACTAGAAGGGCCATGGTCTCATCATCAAATGGATCATCATCATCAACCTTGCTCTTACCCTTGGAAGAAGAAGCCTTGAATGCGGTGGTCTTTTCTTGCTTGACTTTGATCTCCTTCTTCTCATCTTCATCTTCATCATCATCATATTGAGCATCGGTCATGACATCTCCAAGCACTTGGTTTGGAGTCACCTTGTCCAAACCCTCTCTTTGTATCATCTTCCTCAAGATAGCAAACTTCTTAGGTAAGTTCATCAAGAACTTATGTGAGAAGTCCTTGTCCTTGACATCTTCTCCTAGGCTCTTGAGATCATTGACAATAACTTGTAGCCTATAGAACATCTTCGGTATGGATTCATCATCCTTCATCTTGAAACTTGCAAACTTATCCTTGAGCATATAGAGCTTGACACTCTTTACCGTTGAAGTGCCCTCATATGTTTCCTCTAATCTTGTCCACACTTCACTTGCCATCTCAAGATCCTTGATTTGCTCAAAGACCTTTGCATCAATTCCATTGTAGAGAGTATTGAGAGCCATAGTGTTGCATTAGTTGTTGATGCGATCATTGTTGGTGAGGTTGTCGGGATCAATAATAGCATAGTCATGGTGTGTCACCTTCCAAATGTTCTCATGAATAGAGCCAAGATATTACTTCATCTTTCTTTTCCAATGATCAAAAGATATGACACCATCAAAGAATGGAGGCTTGCCCCCGACATGGTTGAACACAACTTGAGCCATCTTACACCGAGGTTGTTAAGCCTTGAAAACGGTGACCATGGCTCCGATACCACTTGAAAGGTCTTGATGGATAGAGGGGGGTGAATAGCCTTTTAAAATTTTCTACAAAGACAAGCTAAATAAGTTTATCAATATAACAAATAGCGAGATGTGAGTTTTGCTTAGCTTACGGGGAGTTTACAAGCCACCTAACCAATTCACAGTTCTAATATTTGCACTCAACCGCACAAGTCAAACTAAGAAGGTAACTACAACTACAACTAGCAAGCTACACAAAAGAGCTACTAAAGCAAAGCTAACTAGCTAGCAAAGATAACTAAGAAAGTAATACGGAGTTGAGTTGCGAGAGTTTCACCGAGGGGTGAAGTAATGAGCCAACCAATATGATCAACAATGAATACTAAGATAACCGAACACCGGGATCAATCAATCACAATATGAAAGTGATGACACGAAGATTTATCCCGAGGTTCACGTGCTTGCCGACACGCTAGTCCCCGTTGTGTCCCTCTTCACCATGTGGTTCGGTGGCTAATCGGTCTCACATCGAGCCTCTCAAAAGGCACCACAAGAACCTACCAAATGGCAAAAGGTTGCAAATGACACGAGCAATTCACTAATGTTGCCTTTGGCGCTTCGCCGAGGTAGGCACAAACCCCTCACAATCACCAGAGGTGGCCAAAAACAATCACCAACTTTGCCAACGCCTCCAAGCTGCTCCAAGCCGTCTAGGTGGCGGCAACCACCAAAGAAATAAGAATCCAGCAGCAAATCAACCACCAAGTGCCAACTAGATGCTATCTCACAATGCAAATGCACTTGGATCACTCAATCTCACTTCGAATATGCAAAGAAGCAAGAGAGATGAGTGGGAGGGGAGTTGCTTAGCTCAAAGTGCTCACAAGTATGTCAAATGTTAGAGTGAGAGAGCCTTGAGCCGGCCAACGAGTATATAAAGACGTACCCCTTCGAATAGAGCCGTTAGAAACTTAAACAGCCGAAATCGCGCTGACCGGACGCGCTGGTCCAACTGTCCGGACGCGCCGGTCGCGCAACGGCTAAGTCGCGAAGCACTGACCGGACGCGCTGGTCCAACTGACCGGACGCGCCGGTCGCACAACGGCTAACTGCGAAGCAACGACCGGACGCACTTGACGCGCAGACCGGACGCGCTGCAAACGACCGGACGTGCTGGTCCCGTGAGTGACCGGACGCGATGGTCGCCTGAGCAGCGCTCAACGAAACAACGACCGGACGCGCTGAAGAAACATGACCGGACGCGACAGTGCCAGCGTCCGGTTAGAGTCCAGTAAGCTCCCTGAACGACCGGACACGTCCGATCGTCTATGACCGGACGCGCTGCGCGTCCGATCATCAACCTGAAATACGCGCAGACACTGAACACTGACCGGACGCGTCCGGTCATGCAAAGACTGCGTCCGGTTCAGCGTCCGGTCACCTCTGTGACCTTCGTTCGCCTCCGTTTCTTTTCTGGACTTCCGGCGTAGTGGAAAATAGTCGTTTCAATTCCTCGAAAACGCCTGAATCCCGCCTCGCAAGCTCGGTGGGAGGGAGAGAGGACCCCAAACCCTCTCTACTGCTCAAACTCCACCGCCTTCGCAAACGTGCTAACACCACCAAGTGATCTCGACATGTGTGAGTGTGTTAGCATTTTCACAATCATTTTTTGAGACGATATTAGCTCTATCCAAATGCATATGATTATGAAATACACACCTAGAGGCACTTAGGAGTTCAATAGCCGCGTCATTCCCCTCTTTATAGTACGGCTATCTAACCTATAATGTAACCACACCCACTAGGTGTCTTGGTTACTAAAACACAACCCTTAAGCATATACATTTGCCTTGATCACGTAGGGTTGCGTCCAAATCCAAGTGTGGCCATCATGATCACCATGTCCATCTTGCCACCAACCTTGGAATGTATTAATCCTCATATGCTATATACAACTTAGGCATAGGATTAGTACTTAGGCATTGTCACTAATTACCAACACCAAACATAGGACTTTCACTCGGGCAGAGAGGAAGAAGAGGGAGGTTCAATTTATAGGGGGAGGTTTAATCCCGGTTGGTAACACCAACCGGGACTAAACCCAGTCCTATAGTTCCGGTCGGTGCCACGGATCGGGACAAAAGCTGTAGTCCCGGTCCGTGGAACCGACCGAGACTAAAGGCAGGGCTTTAGTCCCGGTTGGTGTTACCAACCGGGACTAAAGGTCCCTCCCGACAGCGCCTGACAACAGAGCCGTTGATGATGGACCTTTAGTCCCGGTTGGTAACACCAACCGGAACTAAAATTCTATTTAGTCCCGGTCACCGAAATCGCCGAGACTAAAGGTATTTTGAGCGATCGACGAAAAGTCAGTTGTGTAGTAGTGCACGGATGGAGGGGGAAAGAGGCCCGGTGGGGGCGATGGGGTTGCGGTGGCCGGTGGCATGCCGTCTTCTTCCTCAACGGCCTCGTCGGCGCCTCAGTAGCCCTTGCCGCAAACCACGAACAAATGGGATCGGCGGAGGAGTAGCGAGCGATGGCGACAAGTGAAATGATGACGTCAATACGGAGTCATGGTTTTACGGAGACTTCCATAGACGTTAGTTCCCATCTAGATGAGGGCTGGGCTTAGGCTAGTCTTGGACGGGCTGGGCCCAGGCAGGACCTAGGTGCAAAATAATATAAACTAATTATTTTTTAATTGCCTGCTTTGAGATTCGTGCTATTTTTTTAAAAAAAAGAGAGTACCGGAGCAATTGCCTTCATCAAAATGAAGACTCGACTATATATGCTATACTAATAAAAGATACTAGAATCTAGTACCGTGCGTGCTAGGATCGGATCGGAGGCCCCTTAGCTTGGTCAATTCAATGGAAAACGGTAAATAAATACTGCACAGTGAGATGCATGGCGTTCACAGTCAGATCCGTTAGAGCCTGTCACACTCCCAACCGCTCTCTGTCTCCCCTTTCCCATTTCATGCAACCTGCTGAGCCCTATCCTATGGCCATATTCTAGCCTCTTTCTCTCTCTAGGCATTATTAGGCTCTCTTTGGCAGGGTTCTTTCGAGCTTTTGCTCCACGTTACAATGCCAGAGGAGCCGGAGCCGGAGCCGGATGAGCTAGAAAACGTGGTTTCTTTGAGCTCCTAGTTCATTTCACGAGGAGAGAGAAAAATAACTCTCTGCTACAGTGGTTTAGGAAGAGGTGGAACAACCGGGAGTCTTGCCAAACATGCTCTTATGCCTCTCATATCTTACCTAAATTCTCTCTCTCTCATTTTATTCCCCTAGCTACCACAGGGAGATGGGACACTGCCAATCCCATCTTCTCTCTTCTCTCTCTAGCTATCACCATCGCTACCTTTTTCTCTCTCTAGCTCTCCACTATACATGTAACCTCTCCATCTCCTCCTCTCTTTCTCTCCTCCTCGTTCACACGCTCAAACGCAAACACCCATACAAGAATGACAAGCTACTCATGACCTAATCACTCTACCCCAGCCCACTATATACACTACTACCTCTTCTGCAAGGTTTTCTTCCTTCTTGACTTAGCTTGGAACAACCAAGAAGCTCAGCTCACCGTGACACCGTCGTTGCAACAAGATCCCATCCCACTGCACCCCGGCCCGTTGCTAGCTACCATGAGCACGACCGGCAGTGTGGGTGTGCCGACGACGACAGCTCCTGATCTCTCCCTCCACATCAGCCCTCCGTCACCACCGGCCGGCGGAGTCGAGATGCCGCCGGAGCCGAGGCTGATGCTGGGGCTGGAGCTCGACGACGACACCGTGGCGGCGGCCGCGGCAACGAATAAGGTGGACAACGCGGCGGCGGTGCAGGAGCACGACCTCCAGGTACAGCGGCTCCGGCTGCACCAGCCGAGCCAGACGGCCCACGGGTTCAAGAAGAGCTCGTCAGGCACCGGCGGCGGCAGCGGTGGAGGCGGTGGGAGGAGAAGTTCCAGGGCGCCGCGGATGCGGTGGACCACCGCGCTGCACGCGCACTTCGTGCACGCCGTCGAGCTCCTTGGCGGCCACGAGAGTATGTTAAATTCAGAGCACCAATTAATTAGCACTACCGTGCTCACATATTCATCCGGCTACTTGGATTCTTTCATGGGATTGTCGTTGTTGATCTTGCCTTTGCTGTTAATTCTCTCTTGGTGTTCTTCTCATCGATCGGTGGTGCTTACTTGAAGTTTTTGCTGATTCTGAAAAAGGTTTATACACTTTCCTTTCGCGAGGAAGGTTAATTAATATATTTTTATTGTAACTATATTTTACTATTGGGAATTGTAGGGTGACGATTGAATTGGAAATGAGTCTTTTTTTACGGTTCTTCGAGATGTCCTTTTTCTTTCTTTCTTTTTTTTTACCTAAGTGCCAAAATCTAAGTTACATACAGTTTTGGTACGGTACCCCTCTTGGCACCTTGCGAAGGACTACAATTAAATAAAATATCAATAAAAACATTAAACGATAATTTAAGCATCATGCATTTATTTTTTTCTAGCTACATCTATATATGCTTAAGGATTTCATGGGAAATTTTATATAGCACAGCCACATAACTCAGATCTTCTTTTTCTTTCTTCGTCTCCTGTTTCAGTTCTCAACAAGGTTTCATCCTCAATTAATTATTTATTTATCTTCCACTCAATCAAATAAAATATAATACTCCTCCTATGCAATAAATCACATGGTTTTGTGCAAGCTGAGTTTATTCTGTTTGATTTTTTGCCCCCATGCATGCATGTGCATGGTCTTGGTTCTGAAACTTCCTTTGATTTGTTTTTTGCTGCATCTTCTAGGAGCAACACCAAAGTCAGTATTGGAACTGATGAACGTGAAGGATCTTACACTAGCACATGTCAAGAGCCACCTGCAGGCAAGTCTGCTTCTCTCCTCTTTTACCAGCATGTAAACATGTCTATCCACTCAAAACACTTTCACTGATAGTAGTCATCTAGCTTGATCACCAACTGACTAGTACTGAAAAAGAAATGTGACATGTACGGCTTGTTTTTGATACCTTCTTGTTGCTACTAGCTGATATCACGTAGCTATTGTCCATTTTTGTCCTCCGTATGTTTTTAAAGTATAGGAGTATGCATCACACGGCTATTTAACTTCATCATTACACATGCTCCGAGACTAGGGCCTCGTTTAGATTAAAAAAATTTCAACCCGATGAAATAGTACCACTTTTCGTCTTATTTGGCAAATATTGTCCAATCGTGGACCAACTAGGCTTAAAAGATTCATCTCGTGATTTCCAACTAAAATGTGTAATTAGTTATTTTTTTACCTACATTTATTATTTCATGCATGGGTTCAAAGATTGATATGATGGAAAGAGAGTGAAAAAATTCTAACTTTTAGGGTGCATCTAAACAAGACATAGACCATATGGCACACAGGAATAAACATGTCATTACTTAATATATGTTTCTTTCTTTCTTTTTCCTGCAGATGTACAGAACAGTGAAGGGCACAGACAGATCATGCGTAGCAGGTAAGGCCGCGTTCACTTCCCCCTCCCAACCCAAAATATTTCCTCTTACACACATCACATCAAATCTTTCGACGCATGCATGGAGCATTAAACGTAGGTAAAAAAGATAACTAATTGCATAGTTTGTCTGTAAAGTTCGAAACGAATCTTTTGAGTCTAATTATTCCATAGTTGGACAAATTTTACCAAATAACAACGAAAAGTGCTACAGTAACTTTTCAGCTACTTTTCGCGAAGTGAACACACCCTAAAGGATTAACACATATTGCCTAGATCATAATGTTCACTGCCCATGGTCTGAGTCGTCCATCAATTCAAGGTCTTGTCACAAACAGTGCTGAATTATTGGCGTGCACAGTAGCAGATATATACTGCATCCGTTCTGAAAAAAAATAATTCTAGATCCAATTAAAGTTAAACTACCTTAAATTTAACTAAATTTATAGAAAATGATATCAACATGACTCCAAAGATATATATTATAAAAAACATTTCTTATAACAAATATAGAAACATTTATTTAGTATGATAAAAATGTTAGTGTTTTTTATACATAATTTAGTCAAACTTCGGATACTGACTTACTATTCTATTATTGTATCTTTTTTTTTAGAATGGAGGGAGTGATTAGTTTGTACCAGAGGCGCTGTATGTGATCCATATATGTGTTTTTGTAGTTTTGTGATGTGATGAGACATATGCATATATCATGTGTGTTTCAGGCCATGGCCATGCCAGAGACATGGTCCTTCTCAGCACAGGTGTTGGTGAAAGGGATGGCTTTGATGTTTTCAACAGCAACAACAACTCAGTCAACACCATTCCTACCCTCAACAACAATACTAATAGGTTTGCATTGCTGTATTTCTTCTCAGATTAATTTATTCTAGTATGTACTACCGATCAGTAAACAAGTACTTATATAGGTGTAAATAATCTGAGTATTTATATGGACGCATGTTTTCATTGTTTTGTTCCATCTTTCTTGGTCTTCGTGTCTGCATGTCTGCATCCAGCTACTTTGCTGCATTCGGAGGGTTCATATGGACGTTGTGTGAGCGCATTCACGCCACTGTGATCTTTTATTTTGTACTCCTGCATATGGATGCATGCCCTCTGTGTTATGGGGATTTGGATATAGGAAACTACTACTCCCTCTGTCCCTGAAAGGATGGATTACTAGAGTTGTCTTAAGTCAAACTTTTTAAACTTTGACCAAATTTTTAGAAAAAAACACTAAGATTTATGGTACCAAATTAATATCATTTGATTTATCATAGAATATATTTTCATAAAATGTTTATTTTATGTCATAGATATTAATGTTCTTTTCTGTAAAGTTAGTCAAACTTAAAAAGGTTTGACTGACACGGATTCTAGGAATCCATCCTTTCAGGGACAGAGGGAGCAGTCAATTGTGATGCCAGGATCTAGAGGAATTTGACTGCATTATTTTAGTTGATCGATGACACAGTCGTCGGTTTGGACTGTATGTGATCTAGGCTTCTAGCTGCGTGTCATTTGGTCTAAGGTTTTAGTTTCATTACTAGTGGAGCGTGATAGTTTAGTGCTAGCTAGTTCGTGCAACCTCTCCGTCCTCCTCGAAAGGACGCAATTTTAGAATAGTATTCAGTCAAACCTACTTAAATTTGATCAAATTTATATAAAAAGATACCACTATATAACATATTAAATATACTAGTATATAAATTAGATACATCATGGAATACATTTTTGTAGTAATATATATATATATATATATATATATATATATATATATATATATATATATATATATATATATATATATATATATATATATATATATATATATATATAGTCATAAATGTTGATACTATTTTTATAAACTTAATCATAGTTATAGTTTGACTTGGACTAGATCTAGAATTGTATCCTTCGTAGAGAGGAGGGAGTACTTCTAAGTCTAATGAAAGAAAATAGGAACAATCAAGCATCATGTGTTTGATCATTCCTCAAAATTAGGCAACACAACATACAAAAAGAGACATTCCTCAACTTTTATTTTAGCCACCACTAGAAACCGGAATTTTCCTAACGGTCAAATAAAAACACCTTAGACATTGGGGAAAACATGTCTGGTAAGTTCGTGGACACTAGGGCCAATCTAGTTTCTTGGTAGTGAGCCTCATTTGGGGGACACACAAACATATATATGGACAGAGAGGGGCTAAATTACGCCCGTGTGTATTTCATATGAAGAAAATGTCCACCCTAACTAGCGTGCAATTCCCACGTGGCCGACATGACCCATGCCTCCTGAGCATGGTGCAAATTGGTTGTAACATGGTTCCAACTGTAGTTACAACCCAGCTGAAAACCAACTGTGACCAAACCAGAGCATGCCATGTCACCACTCAAAACAGTTAGAACCAGTGCTGGCTATCTAGATCCCCAGTTCCCAAGGAACGAACAAGCCCAACAATGCCTAGAACCAGTTCCATCCAACAACCCCAAGAAGCACTCAGACCCAGTTGCAACAGTTCTCGCTCGTCACAAACTCCAGTTTAAATTTTAGAAACGGGTCGTGAGCTACAGTAATGATTCCCGTGTCCGTGCTAGTTAGAGACAGTTTCTTACGTGAACCGACCGTCTCTGAAGCCAACTGTAAAAAAAGAGCTCTGTACTAGTACTGTAGTGACTGTTCGAGCGCTGTGGCTGCTAGAGCAGAGTCTTTGATCCATCTCTGGCATGTGTCAATTCATTAAAACTGAAGCACAACAGGCGAAGCCATGATAGATTGCTGTGTTTCTCTGGCTGTTTTTGGGATCCCAATGCGCTAGCTGTGCAGCCTTAGCTTTTCTGCTGCCATTGTATCCATCCATCGTCATGAGCTCCTTTTCAGCTTGGGGTGTGATTAGTTCCGCGAAAAGGTGTAAAAAAAGTATTGTAGCACGTTTTGGCTTTATTTGGTAAATAGTGTCAACCGTTGACTAATTAGGTTCAAAACGTTCGTCTCGCAAAGTACAACCAAGCTGTACAATTAGTTTTTGATTTCATCTACATTTAGTACTCCATGCATATATCGTAATTTTGATGTGACGGGGAATCTTTTGTTTGCACAGTACTTTTTTTTGAGGAAGTAAACACAGCCTTGAAATGAAAATTTCCATCACATTTTGTCATCGATCACACTCATCAGCGCATTTCCTCTCTTTCTTTTCTTTTTTATTTCGCTTGTGCCCCTACCACTAAACTCTCTCTGAAACTCTGAGAAAGAGCATGCATGCATGCATGCATGCCTAGCCACGTCCTACGTGTGACGTTTTCTCCACCTGCCGTCGTCTGAAACTGGAAGTACGACCTCCCTCTCCTGCAACCATTTTCGTCAACATGCTCGTCATTTCAAGCTCCCTTTGACGAAACGATCTGATGCAGAGCCAGGCCCCCCCTCCCTCTCTCTGTCGGGCAATGTTTAAAAGGACGCTAGGTGCTAGGCGTTAGTATGTTGTGTTGGCAGTTAGAGTGATCCCATACTAAATAAAGGAGATTCGGCAAAAGGAACATTCATCATTCATTTCAAATTATAAGTCATTTTGATTTTTTAGGCATATAGTTAGTTTTTTTAGGTATTTAGATGTTTATGTGACCAATCTAGACACATGTATATTAGGAGGGGCATTTAAGCCGCCCTTCTTCTAAGCTTCAAGGACTACAAATTTGTAGGGGTGTAGGAGCTAGGGCTCCAGGGTTTCTGGTAACGGTAAGAGGGACTCGAGTCCCGACCCACCTAGTGTTGAATCCGCCATGATCTAGATGCATTGTAAACAAAGGCTATGTATCAACAAAAGTTAAAAATGACTTATAATTTGAAACCAAGGGAGCATTCGTTTATGTTTCTTCATCACTAACTTGTCTGGTTTATGTTGAAAAAACTGTTAACACTGTTTTATGTGAAAAAACCTAGACAAACGCCTATTGCCTAGCCGAAGTTAGTGATGAATAGTGTTAGTGTCAAAATAATATGACTGTACTGCCTTCCTTTATGTGATAAATTTTGGCCCTGTTTATTTGGCTTATAATCCGTCTTTTTCAGCCAGAACAATATTTTTCTCTCATAACAAATCAGCCAACAGTGTTTTTCAGCCGGCTTATCAGCATAGCCGAATGGCTCCTTTGAATGTTATATAAGGTCTTTCTTTATTCTTTATTACGGTATGGAGAGAGTACGAATAGGAAGAAAAAAAAAGAGTACTGCTAGTACTAGCTAGCTTACAGCAGCATGCATGCAAACAGTGTACGGCATGCAGTTGAGTTGAGGAAGGGTCATGATGCAGAGGAAGACTCTTTTCCGGGGACCGGGGCCTCCTCGCTCCGCCCTACCCCCTGGTCCTAACCCTGCAAGCAGTGTTGAAGCCTGTGCACTGCGCGCGTCCATGCCTGATGCTTCTTCCCTAGCAGGCTCTCCCTCTATCATAAGATAGTGAAGAGGCCAGCACGCATGCATGCAGCAGGGGCCCTCACAGGTACGTACGGTTAGGCATGCATCGTGTAGCAGCCGGCCGGCCGGCCGCTACTGCGTTTGTTGTGGCCGGGGTTGGCCGGCCGATCGATATGATCAGATTCAGATCAGGTGGCTAGATAGACGACGATATCATCATATTCAGATCAGATCCAGCATCGATCCACGCATGCATGTATGCATACCGATCAATTGTCCCTCTGCTGGGTGCTGGGTGCTGGCCCGGCCGGCCGGCGCGGCCAGGCAGGCGGTGGCCGGGCGGGCCTACCGGCGGCGTGTTGCACCGGCCGGTGGCGGTGGAATCTCGCGTGCGACGGGCGCAAGAGGACAAGGGGCGACTCCATTAGCCTTGACCGCGGGTAAAGCCTGTACGTGCTGCGGTGCGGTGCGGCTCGGCGTGGCGTGCCTCGCTCGTCCGTCTCCACGAATAGCTACTAGCTCTCTGGTTGTGGTAGTGGCGAGCATGGACAAGCCACTTGGCAGCACTAGCGCTGTAGCAGCTTGCTAGTTTACCTGTAGCACCACACTAGTAGTAGGACTGATATTCCATCCATCGATGGATGGATGGATGTGCTCATCAGGTTTCTGATGCTTGTCCCCCGGCCGGCCCCGGCACCTAGCTAGATACCCTGCCCTTTCTTTCTTGTAAGTACTAGTACTATATAATCAATCAATCTATCTTATATTAGCTGCATGCATACATGTTTTTTTCCCCCTTTACCGTGATTAACATGGTCATATATATATATATATATATATATATATATATATATATATATATATATATATATATATATATATATATATATATATATATATAACATAACATGACTACATGAGACTGCATGTGTGTTTAAGTGACGGCGAAAAAGCAGACTCTCCTCCATATATGTTCTTCTGGTTCTACAGATTAAATTTTCTCGAATACGAAAGAAAAGCTGCGCGCGTATCTTTGTGTATTAATACTGTACAAGGAATACTGGCTTTTATTTACGAATATATGTTCTCGTGATTAGCATCGTCACAGAGTAAAGTATACTCATGAGCGAGGCCTGTACGTGTGCAATTAACCGTGCATACATATACGCAGGAGGTCACGGTCTCCAGGAGAGCAGCAGCAGGCGGTGGATCATCAAGACGCCGCAGCAGCAGCCGCTTTTGCTTGGATCCAAGTCCAAGGGCGGCAGCAGCAGCAGCGGCTCCAGGTCCAGCGCCATCAGCAGAGCTGCAGCAACGAAGCAGTGATCATGCTGCAGGCATCGCCATGCCACCGCCTGCCTGCAGCTGCTGCAGCTGCAGCTTACAGCAATGGTGGCCTCATCGTGCCTGCAGACGAGCCAGCTGGTGGTAATGGCCTCTTGATGACGACCACGACGGAGCAAAGACAGCAGGTACAGTATAATACATTACTGTATTCCACACTGTTGCATTCATGTATTGGAAGAGCTGCAAGCCACACATCTTAAACACACATCATTTCGTCCAAAAATTAAATCTTACACACTCAGACATGCATGGAATTTATAACACGGATCGATCACGACCACACAGTACATTCAATTTTCTGATCGATCCATCTGGCCAGGGCGGTATGGTATGCACGCATGCATGGTTTTATTCAGATCAGGTAGTAGCTATTCGTGCAGCTAATTCAATGGTGATGCCAGCAACACTGCCTTTACCATCTTCTTTCGTTCGACGTCCTTGGAGGCATGCAAAGAGGATGTCTTGAATGTTGCTACGACGTACAGCTGCTTTCCTGTTTAACTATACCAAATCATTTTATTTAACATATTCTTTTCACATAAAAATCGATGTATTAGTCAAAGTTCCATCGTGTAGACTATGCCAATGCCCTAAAGACTACTTATTGCATTGGGTGATGATTGATTGTTACAGTACCAGTATCTACGTACATGCAGGGACTGAAGGTAGGAGACCACGACCGTCATCACGGGGAAGATGCCGTCGCTGTTCAGCATCTCGTGGACGAGGCTGATCATGACCACGCAGGAAGCGGTGGCGGCGTCCAACGGCGGCGGCCGTCGCCGAACAACACGAGCGGCAGCAGCGGCGACACGGTCTCCAGCTCGGAGTGGCTCCACCAGCAGTACTGCAGCGACGGCGGCGGCGGAGGCGGCGCGAGCGTCAGGGTGCTGGCACTGGGACTGGGACTGGGACCGCCGCCTGCGACGCCGCCGCCTAGCCTCGAGATGAGCCTGGGCAGGCAGGGGTGGCAGATGGTGGAGCAGTGCGGCGTCGGCGTCGGCGGCGAGTTCGAGTCCTCGCCGTCTGCGGCCAAAGAGCTAACTCTGCTCAGGTGCTTGTGAAACGATAGATACAGTATGGTGTTGCTTTAATTTGTCGCTTGTTAATCAGCTGCTAATCAAAGAACACAGTTAATTAGCCATGAGGATGCAAATCGAATCAAAGCGCCAGCTAATAATCGTCGTTTTCCTTCTGTTTTTAGTTTCTCCTTCGAAAATCCTTGTTCTTTTTTTTACTTGGAAAATAGTCGGCCATGTGCTGTTTGTCGCTAGCCTTGCGTACGTTATCGTGACTTATTGATCTCTAGTTTTACCGCTCAAAAAGATGAAAACAACGACCAGAAGACGGAGATCAAACATCTGATGGCTTTGGAGTGTTTACTGCGTGCAAAGTCAGCGTGTGTCTGTGCCCCCGTGGATGTAATAAACTAGCACATGAACTCGCTTCTCTGTAGGTTGTAAGCTGCCCAGTGCTGATTGTGCCGCTTGGGACGATGCACCTCTTTTCTTTAAGGGCTTCTTTAAATACATGTGTATTTAATTTAATCCACGTATGTTGGAGTGGAATGAAATAGTAGTTAATTTAATTTCACTCTAATTTACTTCAACACATGTGAATTAAAATGAATACGTACGCATCCAAACAAGACCTAAAGGTTTGGTGTCCAGCGATTCGGCTGTGACAGAGTAACGAGAAAATCTCCTTTCAACTAAAAGAAAGGTGAACATTATTGTGCTTACGCGAGTGACTGTGGACGTGGAGGGCCGCGATGGTGTGTGCCACTGCTAGGGCCCAAGCTCTAGTTGTTGGCCTAGTAGCACCTTTACCCCCGTATAGCTTTAAGGCCCGTTAGTAATGGCCCATAACGAAAATGACTAGGACATGCTTCCGATTCGGTTTCCAGTTTCTCCCGACTCCCGAGGCCCTGACCGCGCCTGAAGCGCCGCCCTTCGAGGCACGGGCGACGGACACCGGACGGGAGAAGTCGACAAGCAGAGACGACCGTCGGCCGCCCAGGCCCGCCCCTGACCGCGCCGGCCTCCGCCACCGCCCAGGCGCCCACGGCCCATCGCGTCACGCCGGCTGGCGGACGACCAGGGCACAGGGCAGCAAGTGTCTCTGCGCATGGCCCGCTTGCGCCACCGTGGCAGCGCCCACAGGCGACCAGCCTCCACCCACCGACTTCAGCGCCACTTGCCACCGGCCTCCCAATGGCCAGGGTGTGCACAACTGGACATGCTGCCCCCACACGGCGGCGCCCCCAGGCCAATTTGTGTGGCCCGCAGGTCCACAACGCAGCTACATCAGGTAAGCCTCATGACTATTCTACTTATTTCTGCTCAACGCTTGCGGCACTGTCTTGCCTAGTTCTCGGTTAAGCGATTTGTGAATTGGTAGCTGGACAGTAGAGTCGCATTAATAGTGAAAGCATCTATGCCCCGGGAGTTGGTTTCGGCAATTGATGACAACGCATTATTACCATGACTAACGTGTGTTTTGCAGAAACTCTGATAAGTTAGGTCATGGGATTGATAACTGCTTTGGGCACTATGGAATTCATGCCCCTTGATGGAAATCATTTCGGTTTTCAAAGGATCAACGATAAGATTAAGGATGGTTAGTTCCGGATGTCAAGGTGTTGAGTTATATCCAGAATAGTCGTTAGGATCTTCGCTTTTTTCCTTTGGCCGTACTATAAAGGGGGGCATGAGCGAGTAGCTTGACCTAGGTGAGTCTTTTGTTTAGGTGTGGTGCACACTTGTCTAACTTAGCACTAGGTAGCTCAGGAAAAGCTCAAAGTTCAGTTAGAAGCAACTTGGTTCAAGTTGCGTCGCGTTTCGAAGTCGTTTGAGCTGTTTACCCTTGATCGGACGCTGTCTCTGTCACGACCGGACGTGTCCGGTCAGTACTAATGGTCACTGCGTTTTTTAACCTGGTTGACCGGACGCGGTCCCTGCGAGGACCGGACGCGTTGATCAGTCTGACACGTGTTTCAGAGGGTAAAAGTATAATCGGACGCGACTGGAAAATGATCGGACGCATCCGGTCACGTTCCAGTAAGGTACCTAGCTGACCTGACGCGTCCGGTCATCACTGATTGAACACGGTCGAGCGTCAGGTTAAAGTACAGTAAGGGTCTTGCACGATCGGACGCGTCTAGTCACCCCTGATCGGTGCGTCCGGTCACTCAGCGGTATCGTTCTGGTTTTCGACCGTTACACTCAACCGACGCATCCGGTCAGTGCGTGTTTTGCTGAGTTAGCTGGTAACGGTTGGATTTGACTGTGGGGTGTATAAATACATCCCCTCCACCTCTTTAGAGGTCTCTTGCTTATTTGTTCAGCTGAGAAACACCTTACAAGTGCAAGGGAGTGCAAGAGCCCTAGTGAGGGTAGTGATTTGAGAATCAAAGCTTGAGATCCCTCATTAGTGACTAGAGAGTAGCAAGTGTGCATCCATCTTCTCTTTAGGCTCGTTATGGTCAAGTGAGAGTTCTAGCTTGTTACTTTTCGTGATCGCCATCACCTAGACGGTTTGGTGGTGATTGGAAGTTTGGTGATCATCCGGTGAGCTTGTGGATGACCCAACTCATGTTATGAGCGGTTTTGGGCGATTCACCGCGACGGAGTGTCAAAGAATCAGCCCGTAGAGAGCACTTGATCCTTGCGCGGATCAAGGGGGAGCTACACCCTTGCGCGGGTGCTTCAACGAGGACTAGTGGGGAGTGGCGACTCTCCGATACCTCGGGAAAACATCACCGTGTTCCTTACCCTTACTTTCAAGCATTTACTTTCGAGTATTACTTTCATTGCTTGTTTACTTTCCTAGAATTGTCTTGCTAGACTAGGATTGGAACTTAGGGTGCAAAACTTTTACCGGTAGAATCACAAGGAACTCTAGTAGACACTAGAGGTGAAGTTTGGCTTGTAGGGTTTAATTCTTGCAATTAATTTTTAGAGAAGCCCAATTCACCCCCCTCTTGGGTATCTTGATCCTTTCAATTGGTATCGGAGCCGAGTTGCTCCTTATTTAGGCTTTACCGCATAGAGCAAGATGTCTAATGGGGAAGGACCACCTCCCACCTTTGAGGGAGATGATTTTCCATATTGGAAAATTCGTATGGAGGCATACCTCGAAGCCATAGATGTTGGGTGCCTTAGAGCCGCAAAGGCAAAATAAGGAGAAGTACGACCGGTGGAATGCAAAGGCAAAAAATGCACTCTACCGGGGCCTAGGCAAGGATATCTTCCATTGTGTGCGAAATGCCAAAAATGCTCATGAATTGTGGGAAAACCTTTGTGCTCTCCATGAGGGAACTAAGAGTGAGCATGAGGAACGCTATCATATTGCTTTAAAGAAAATTAATTCTTTTGAGATGTTTCCCAAAGAAAGTGCTAATGAAATTATGTCTTCTACTCTCAAGGAGCTCAAAACTTCTAACAAAGAGCTTAAAGATGAACATGATAAACTTGAGAAGAAGCATGATGAACTCATCATTAGGCTCAACTTGCTAAAAGATGAATATACTACATTGAAAATCAATTATGATAGTCTTATTATTGCTAATGAGCTTGCTCTTGAGACACATGATGCTACTAACCAAGTTGTTAAGATTGATATAGCTACATCATGTGATGGTTTGATTATTGAGAACTTTGAGCAAGGCTCTAGCGGCAAAGGTAAGAATGTGGTTGAGTCCGACAACTATGATGACTATGTCAAGCTCAAGAGTGAAAATGAGATGCTTAAGAATGAGAACAAGAAGTTGATGGCTCTTGAAAAGCAAACATCAAATGAGTCACTTATTGAAGAGAACAAAAAGCTCAAGCAAGAAAAAGAGCATCTCAAGACCGGTCTAAGCAAGTTCACAAGAGGCCAACATTTACAAAGTGAGGTACTCATGAACACCGTAATGAAGATGGATAGAAGTGGCATTGGTTACTTGGCAAATCAAGAGAAGAAGGCTAAAGCTCAACAACAACAAAGTAAGTCAAAACCCAAGCCAAAGAGATGTGTTGAGTGTGGACAAGAAGGTCATTTTGCTCATGAGTGCAAAACTCCACCACCACAACCCTTGCCCAAGCATGCTAGACCCTTTGCTTTCAATGCTCATTACATGCTTAGAAAAGATTCAAGTGGAAAGATGAAAGTCATGTTCTTGGGTCCCCCTAACAAGAGTAGGCCTAAGAAAATATGGGTTGCCAAGTCACTAGTTGAGAAAGTCAAGGGTCCCTCTCAAGTTTGGGTCCCTAAACAAAAAGCTTGATCTCTTGTGTGTAGGTGAACTACAAGACCGGTGGATCTTATTGGGTTATTGATAGTGGTTGCACTCAACATATGACCGGTGATCCTCGTATGTTCACCTCACTTGAAGAAAATGGGGTATATCAAGAGAAGATCACATTTGGAGACAATTCAAAGAGCAAAGTCAAGGGTATAGGCAAGATTGCAATATCAAATGATCACTCTCTTTCAAATGTGCTCTATGTTGCTTCATTGAGTTTCAACTTACTATCCGTTGGGCAACTTTGTGATCTTGGCTACCAATGCTTGTTCACTCCTAATGAAGTGGTAGTTACAAAGATAGATGACAAGCAAGTGATTTTCAAAGGTTTTAGATACAATAATCTCTATCTTGTTGACTTCACCTCCGAAGATGCAAACTTGATGACATGTTTGTTCACCAAAACTACACTTGGATGGCTTTGGCATAGGAGGCTTGCTCATGTTGGAATGAACACTCTCAACAAGCTATTGAAGAAAGAACTAGTAAGAGGCTTGAAGGATGTCAAGTTTGAGAAGGACAAACCTTGTAGTGCATGTCAAGCCGGCAAACAAGTTGCAAATACTCATCTAACCAAAGCTTATATGTCAACATCAAGAGTGTTAGAACTTCTACACATGGATTTGTTTGGTCTTACAACTTACAAGAGCTTGGATGGAAATCTCTATTGTCTTGTGATTGTGGGTGATTTCTCAAGATACACTTGGACCTTCTTTCTTCATGACAAATTCGAAGTGGCAAATTGCTTCAAAAAGTTTGCAAAGAGAGCTCAAAATAAATTTGAAGTCAAGATAAAGAAAATTAGAAGTGACAATGGCAAAGAATTTGACAACACAAATATTGAAGCTTATTGTGATGATATTGGAATCAAGCATGAAGTTTCATCAACCTACACTCCTCAACAAAATGGTGTAGTTGAGAGAAAGAACCGGACTTTGATCACCCTTGCAAGAACAATGCTAGATGAGTACAATATACCGGAAAAATTGTGGGCCGAGACAATCAATACCGCATGCTATGCTTCAAATCGTCTCTTTCTATAAAAGTTTCTTGGCAAGACTCCCTATGAGTTGCTAAATGGGAAGAAGCCGGACGTCTCATTCTTCCGGGTGTTTGGTTGCAAATGCTACATCTACAAAAAGCGTCAACGTCTAGGGAAGTTTCAAAGACGTTGTGATATTGGCTTTCTTATTGGTTACTCATCAAAGTCCAAAGCATATAGAGTATTTAACCATGCCACCAGTTTGGTTGAAGAAACATATGATGTGAAATTTAATGAATCTAACGGCTCCCAAGGAGCAATTGAGAATTGTGATGATATAGGTGATGAACCATTGAGGGAGACCATGAAGAATATGCCGGTGGGAGACATCAAGCCCAAGGATGATGAAGACGATGTACAAATTATCAATCCACCACCTTCATCACATGTGTCTCAAGATGATGATAAGAATGAGAGAGTTGAAAATGAAGACACTCATGTCTCTCATGAACAAGCCGAGGCACAAGCTCAAGATGTTGATGCTCCCCACCCATCTCCTCAAGTGGTGATAGAAGAAACTCACCTCTACTTCAAGCACATCCATAAGATCTCATCATAGGAAGTCCTACAAAGGGTGTAATGACTCGATCTCAAAATCTTGCTTCATTTGTTGAACATCACTCTTTTGTCTCTTGTCTTGAACCTAAGAATGTAGAAGAAGCTCTTCGAGATCCGGATTGGGTGAATGCTATGCATGAAGAATTGAACAACTTCACCCGCAATCAAGTGTGGACACTTGAAGAGCATCCAAAAGGTGCAAGAGTCATTGGAACCAAGTGGGTGTTCCACAACAAGCAAGATGACCAAGGCGTAGTAGTAAGGAACAAGGCAAGACTAGTTGCAAAGGGGTTCTCTCAAGTTGAAGGTCTTGATTTTGGAGAGACCTTTGCACCCGTTGCAAGACTTGAAGCCATTTGTATCCTTCTTGCATATGCATCACATCATGAAATGAAACTATATCAAATGGATGTGAAAAGTGCTTTTTTAAATGGCTTCATAAATGAACTAGTCTATGTTGAACAACCTCCCGGGTTTGAAGACCCTAGATATCCTAATCATGTTTATAGGTTGTCCAAGGCGCTATATGGGCTCAAGCAAGCCCCTAGAGCGTGGTATGAGCGCCTCTGAGACTTCCTCATCGAGAAGGGCTTCACTATTGGGAAGGTTGACACCACACTATTCACCAAGAAGCTTAATGGAGAGATCTTCATTTGTCAAGTCTATGTTGATGATGTCATCTTCGGATCAACAAATGAAGATTATTGCAAGGAATTTGGTGAATTGATGTCGAAGGAGTTCGAGATATCAATGATTGGTGAGCTAACATTTTTCCTTGGTTTTCAAGTCAAGCAAATGAGAGAAGAGATTTTTATCTCTCAAGAAAAGTATACCAAGGATCTTCTCAAAAGATTCAAGGTGGAAGAGTGTAAGCCAATCAAGACCCTAATGCCATCTAATGGACATCTCGACCTAGATGAGGGAGGTAAACCAATTGATCAAACTCTCTACCATTCTATGATTGGTAGCTTATTGTACCTTACCGCATCTAGGCCCGATATCATGTTTAGTGTGTGCATGTGTGCTCGCTTTCAAGCGTGCCCTAAAGAACCTCACCTAAGTGCCGTAAAAAGAATCTTAAGATACCTTAAGCACACCCCAAGAATTGGGCTTTGGTACCCCAAAGGAGCTAGATTCCAACTAGTTGTCTATTCCGATTCGGATTATATCGGTTGCAAAATTGATAGAAAAAGCACATTCGGAGGGTGCCATTTGCTTGGGAGGTCTTTAGTATCTTGGTCATCTAAAAAGCAAAATAGTGTGGCTTTGTCCACCGACGAGGCGGAATACATTGCCGCGGGGGCTTATTGTGCACAAATCTTATACATGAAACAAACCCTCCTAGATTATGGAGTTGTTCTTGATAAGGTGCCACTTTTATGTGACAATGAAAGTGCCGTTAAAATTGCTAACAATCCGGTACAACACTCACGCACCAAGCACATTGATATCCGCCACCACTTTCTAAGAGATCATGTTGCTAAAAATGATATATCACTAGAAGGTGTAAGAAGTAAAAATCAATTAGCGGATATCTTCACTAAACCTTTGGATGAGGCTACCTTTTATAGGTTGAGAAGTGAACTAAATGTGCTTGATTCTAGTAACTTTAAGAAATGAGCTTGTGTTGTCCCTTGCATTGCATTGTATCTTATGTCATGTTTAAATCTCCGCAATGCATCTAGGACTTGTCTAACACGGTTATGATAACCCTCCTTTGAAGGAGTGAAAAAGCCTAACCGTGGATCAAACTTGACAAGCAACCTACTCTTCCTTTCTCGTTTTGCATTGCATATGCATGGTTGTTGCTTTGTCATTTCTTTTCGGTTTAGCTTTGAGCAACCTCTATGTTCATCCATGAATAGAGAGAGCATTTGATGCTCCCAAGGGTTCACAAACTCTATTGCATGGCCATACGTTGCTCCTCGGGTGTTTATTGCTTATTTTCTTAAAAATAATACTAGCCTAAGGCAAAATATTTGAAAAACTCGAGGGGTTGAGAGAGGTACCTCATATCAGGTTCCAATTGGTGTTTATTTGGGTATTTTTGAATTGGAACTTGATTGGGAGAAGTTGCGTCGAAGATCGATTTGAAGAAAGGTGCTTTACAGCGACCGGACGCTGGACCGGACGCGATGCTGCTTCATCACCGTGTTCGATCCCGGCGGCCACCAGCGCGTCCGGTCATCCCGTAGATCTTCTCAAGGATCTATGACCGGATGCTGCACCGGATGCGACGTTGTGACCACCGCGTCCGGTCATGCGTGTTGGGTTCCCGGGTAAACTCTAACCAGACTCTGTCAGCGTCCGATCATCTCTAACCGGACACGTCCGGTCACGCCAGGAGCTTACTGGACTCTGACCTGACGCTGCTCCATCGCGTCCGGTCATACGACCACCGCGTCCGGTCATCGCGTGAAAAGCGGATCTCAGCCTTTTTAACCGTACGTTCAGATCTTGTTTCATCATCTATTTCAATCCGCCGCCGCAATCCACCTGAGCCGCCGCGTTTCTCGCCGAATCCTCCAGCGCCGCCGCGTTTCCTCCTCCGCCGCAGCTGCCCCGCACCGCCGCACCGTCCCGCGCTCGCTGCCCCGCGCCGCCGCACCGTCTCGCGCTCGCTGCCCCGCGCCGCCACGCCATCTCGCGCCCGCGCTTGCTGACCCGCACGCCGTCGTCTCGCTCCCACGTGCCGCCGTCGCGCGCCCGTGCGCCGTCGTCTCACGACCGCGCTGCTGTCCCGTGCGTCGCCGCAGCCAGCCGTCCCGAGCGCCACCTGTGCCCCTCCGCACAGCCACGCCGCCGGTACTCTCCCGCACTGCCACCGAGCCAGCTCCTCCTCTGACAGAGACCTAACCTTATCCGTCGTGAAACCTTGCGACAATTGTTCTTCGTCGAGGTCTCTTCGCGTGTTTTTGTCTCCACGAGGTGATTTCACTGCCTCGATCTTTCAATTAGGGTTTGTCGATGGATTCCCAGTGAAATTCTAATGCTTTTTTTGATCTCATCGGTACTCCAGCGTTTGTCCGTCATTTCTGGGGAACCCTAGCGCGTCAAGGTCTCTTTTTCTTTCATCAGAGTTTCGCTCATCCGAGGTAGCTATCGCGATCTATTCCTTTCTTATCTCGTATGCTTGCTTTCATAAGGACCCTACTCGTCTGTTAGTTAAAATATAATATTTAATAGTAGTTCTATCTATTCCATCTTTATAGAGGATCTTGTCGGTGCTCTGTGTGTGTCAGGTGATCAGCTGTGAATCCGAGGTCAAGCCTGCGAATACGGATTGAGACCAAGCCTCACAAGTGTCAGTCCACTATCTTGATTTACAGAGATCTGTCAGTATGGTTCGTTGTAAGAATGTTGGTGGTGGACCAAGTGATGGGGACGAAAGTCCTCCTAGGGTGACAGAGGTAGCCCGTGGCAAACGCAAGAAGTTAGCCGTCAAGAAGAGGAAGAGGACACCCACTAAGGCAGAGATTGCACAGGTCGTCGCTGACGCTGCAAAGCGTGCAGAGAGGGGTGGCAGAGGCAGTGGGATTCACATTGGTGAGCATCGATTTCATCTTGATGATCGACAACTCGGTACTGAGGCCACAGAGGGCATAGAGGACCCACCTGCAGAGCAGCCCACAGAGGACCCACCTGCAGAGCAGCCCACAGAGGAGACAGAGGAGCAGACGGCTCAAACTCCACCGCGTCGTCGCTCAGGACGTACGCGTGCTCAGGTGACTCCTAGGCCAGAGGGCCAGCGTCATGGAGGTCGTCCACCTCCCAGGGCTCGAGGTCAACCCCTAGTTGAGCACTTTGACCTCAGGGGAGCTACAGCTCGACAGGTATAGGCTCTCAGATTTATCGAGGTTAGTCGGTGGTTCCCACCTCAGCGGGATCCCCGAGCTTCAGAGGGGTTTCTACACACCTCTGCGTGAGGATTTCTACATAGCCTACGTCGACAGCAGGATTGCATTCAGACCTCAGAGAGTCTGTCGCCTTGAGGCTTTAGTTGAGGTGTTTGGTGAGCAGCTCCGTCCACACTTGTCCTTTCTACCTGGTCTGTTAGACTTTCAAGGATGGACTGGAGCTTACTGCGGGACTTGGGTTAGAGAGTTCTACTCCTCACTTTGGATTGACCCTGCTCATCAGTTTATTCACTTTGCATTCCGAGGTCGTGACCGCAGACTATACAGCACCAGGGTACGGGAGATTCTGAGACTCCCTCCTTCAAAGACGAAGATTCACCAGCTGTGCTTTGGACAGACTTCACCACCGAGACGTCCTCACAGAGGTTCAGTGCCACCCACAGATCTGATCAGACCCTGCTTCCGTGAGACGTTTGGCGAGGGGTCCAGACGTACACCTGCTAGCTTGACACCCCTTGCCAGAGTGTTAGATGCCATTGTGAGGCGAACCCTTCTACCGAGGCTAGGATACAGAGAGGGCCTGACATGGATGCAGCTTTGGGTTGTTTATCATCTCATCTCACAGACACCGTTTGATATTTGGGATCTGATGCTATGTGAGATGAAGGACACTTTAGCAGAGGGCTTCAAGGGTCACCGACAGCTGCCTTATGCTCATTGGATCTGCTTTATTATTCGATTTGCATGTGACCTGCCTATAGATATTAGATCTGAGATATATGATACCACTACTGCATTTCCAGATTATGATATTCGACAGTTGTGGGCTTGAGTGACTAGAGAGCAGGCACCTAGGCCAGGACATCGTCAGAGGCCAGAGGTTCCAGAGACAGCAGCTGAGCAGGACGAGACCGTTGAGGGTCTTGCTAAGGCCGAGATTGTAGACCTTGATACTCAGTCAGCTGATCCAGTTGAGGATGCTGCCACTGACAGCACTGACGAGGATTACCAGCCCATCCCCCGGTACCGCTCTCCTCAGTCTCACGACATGAGGCCGGTGGTTCAGGATTAGCCTCCCGCTCAGACCCAGCCATGGTGGCTATACTAGAGAGGCTAACCTAGGCTCAGGAGAGACAGGAGGTTCAGATGCAGCGACAGGCTCAGGACACAGCTGCTGCATTTGCTCAGATTCAGGCTCATCAGGACGAGTTCCAGAGGCAGCAGCTGGAGTTTCAGAGGCAATAGTTTGAGATGCAGAGGCAGCAGGCAGCCACCCAGCAGCAGTACCTTGAGCTCCTGTGACACCTTATCACTGTTGGGGTTCCTCCACCACCGTCTGTCCTAACTCTAGCAGTACAGTCCAGTGGACTTCAGAGTCAGGGACAGCCGAGCTTCCAGTTTACCTCTCCCCAGCAGCAGGTGCCTCAGACTTTTCAGTCCCCGAGCTACACTCCTATTCAGACGGGGTTCACTCCACCAGCTCAGCCCAGACCTCACCTTCTCTTAGGCACTCCTTTCACCGACTTGAGTGCCTCCTATAGTGAGCTAACTGGTCAGCCGACTCCCTCGCACACCACAGTTGTGACTTCTTCAGGGATGTCAGTTTTCAAGACTGTCGTTCTTCCTGTGTCAGGGGCTGGGACTACAGAGATTGTGCCGTCGTCAGTTGCTTCGACAGATCCTCCCACTCTTGGTATTTTTCAGGCTCAGGTGACAGAGACAGTTCCTATTGTTGCTACTACATCTTTAGTTCCTGCACATGCTCTACAGACCTAGACTGCTTCACTGCCACATCCATCTACAGAGGGTCAGCCTGACAGTTCAGAGTCTGAGGAGGATACCTCTTAGTTTGTGATCACTCCACGCTCCTCGGCACCCGACTCGACAACTTCTGTTCCCCCGTCGGATCCTTAGTTTTGTTTTTGGCGTTTGATGTCAAAGGGAGAGAGAGAGAGAGTAGATTCAGGGGGAGTGTTGATAGAGGGTTTCATTTTCTTTATGTGCTCTTTCTTGCTACATTCATGCATCATGTTTAATTTCTCGCCCTACATTTTGTGACAAGTGTGCTTATGAGACTTTACTATTATGTCACGTTTTGGTTCTAGCTCATAAGGTTGTGCTTCCGTGCCTTACTTCGATTTCATATGAGCTATGTTTTTATGTGTACTAACTCTTATGTTTTATCTTGTGAGTACACTCAGTTGGCTTGGAACACATAAGCAATTTCTAACCCCTTGTGCTTACAGCTTTTTGCTTATGTGAACCAAGCATGTTTAAAAACCTTCTCTATTAAATCCTCTGAATCTAAGTGTTGTCATCAATCACCAAAAAGGGAAAGATTGAAAGCATCTAGGCCCCGGGAGTTGGTTTCGGCAATTGATGACAACGCATTATTACCATGACTAACGTGTGTTTTGCAGAAACTCTGATAAGTTAGGTCATGGGATTGATAACTGCTTTGGGCACTATGGAATTCATGCCCCTTGATGGAAGTTATTTCGGTTTTCAAAGAATCAACGACAAGATTAATGACGGTTAGTTCCGGATGTCAAGGTGTTGAGTTATATCCGGAATAGTTGTTAGGATCTTTATTTTTTTTTCCTTTGGCCGTACTATAAAGGGGGCATGAGCGAGTAGCTTGACTTAGGTGAGTCTTTTGTTTATGTGTGGTGCACACTTGTCTAACTTAGCACTAGGTAGCTCAGGAAAAGCTCAAAGTTTAGTTGGAAGCAACTTGGTTCAAGTTGCGTCGCGTTTCAAAATCATTTGAGCTGTTTACCCTTGACCGGACGCGGTCTCTGTCACGACCGGACGCGTCCGGTCAATACTAACAGTCACTGCGTTTTTCAACCTGGTTGATCGGACGCGGTCCCTGCGAGGACCGGACGCGTTGATCAGTCTGACACGTGTTTCAGAGGGTAAAAGTATAATCGGACGCGACTGAAAAATGATCGGACGCGTCCGGTCACGTTCCAGTAAGGTACCTAGCTGACCTAACGCGTCCGGTCATCACTGATCGGACGCAGTCGAGCGTCAGGTTAAAGTACAGTAAGGGTCTTGCACGATCGGACGTGTCCGGTCACCCCTGATTGGTGCGTCCGGTCACTCAGCGGTATCGTTATGGTTTTAGACCGTTACACTCGACCGGCGCGTCCGGTCAGTGCGTGTTTTGCTGAGTTAGCTGGTAATGGTTTAATTTGACTGTGGGGTGTATAAATACATCCCCTCCACCTCTTTTAGAGGTCTCTTGCTCATTTGTTCAGCTGAGAAACACCTTACAAGTGCAAGAGAGTGCAAGAGCCCTAGTGAGAGTAGTGATTTGAGAATCAAAGCTTGAGATCCCTCATTAGTGACTAGAAAGTAGCAAGTGTGCATCCATCTTCTCTTTAGGCTCGTTGTGGTCAAGTGAAAGTTCTAGCTTGTTACTCTTGGTGATCGCCATCACCTAGACGGTTTGGTGGTGATTGGGAGTTTGGTGATTATCCGGCGAGTTTGTGGATGACCCAACTCATGTTGTGAGCGGTTTTGGACGATTCACCGCGACGGAGTGTCAAAGAATCAGCCCGTAGAGAGCACTTGATCCTTGCGCGGATCAAGAGGGAGCTACACCCTTGTGCGGGTGCTCCAACGAGGACTAGTGGGGAGTGGCGACGCTCCGATACCTCGGGAAAACATCGCCGTGTTCCTTACCCTTACTTTCAAGCATTTACTTTCGAGTATTACTTTCATTGCTTGTTTACTTTCCTAGAATTGTCTTGCTAGACTAGGATTGGAACTTAGGGTGTAAAACTTTTACCGGTAGAATCACAAGGAACTCTAGTAGACACTAGGGGTGAAGTTTGGCTTCTAGGGTTTAATTCTTGCAATTAATTTTTAGAGAAGCCCAATTCACCCCCTCTCTTGAGCATCTTGATCCTTTCAAATAGGTCTCCGTTTGGGTTAATTTGGGAGACCACCAGAGACAGATCTACTGATATTTTTTATTGGACACATTTTTGCAACTAATTAAGAAACTCTTATGCCAAATTAAAAGCTCCTTATAATAAATTAATGACTCTGCTGTGTGTGAGTATTGACACTGAACGGTGAAGAATCCAATGATCAGTAGCATTCAGTAGTTAGGAGAGTGCAACACAGCATCACCAAGAGTTTTGCAGCATTGCCATGGTGGAGTTATGCAGGTGCAAGCTTGCAGCTGTGGTTCAATGCAAGATCCAAGTACATACTGCAAATCGGAGCAGAGTCCTTTCACGAGTTCTCGCCATTTTAAGCTAACTATTAGTGAGTGAACTTACATATATGACAAATTGATGCAATTTATGCTGCCTGCACCATGGATGATAAAGTTTTTGTCATCATAGGCCCTAGTCTTGAAGAAATCCTGGGTCTGCCACTATGTTTCCACTGACGCCAAGCTTGAGGCCGGACAGATGATTGTCCATTTCTTTAGCATTGGAATGGCTCGTTTTCCATAGGTGGTTACACCTATCAACCGCATATTCTGAAAAAAAAATCGAAAACAACTCATTAGTTCCGAGAGGCAAAGGAGAAAAACAATAAGAAAATGAAATACATACGTTGTACCATAACTAACTATATATAGTCTAGATTTTTGGAAGCAGAGTGGTGTGTGGTGTGACAGAGAGAAACAGAAATATCTCACCTGGCCTTGCCTGTTTGCCTTAGAATATGAATATGATATGCCATTCCGAAGACCATATAAATATGGGTGTGTTCATTTCGCGAAAAGTAGATGAAAAGTTACTGTAGCATCTTTCGTTGTTATTTGACAAAATTTGTCCAATTATGGACTAACTAGGCTCAAAAGATTCGTCCCGACATTTACAGACAAACTATGTAATTAGTTATCTTTTTTACCTACATTTAATGCTTCATGCATGCGTCGAAAGATTTGATGTGATGGATGGAAGAGTAAATATTTTGGGTTGGTATAGTTAATTCCTAGTCTTCCTCCACTTCGAAATCCAGAATATGCGAGACAAGGTGCCAATCCTGCCCCACTCCTTCCTGGCAACGCCTAAACAGCTCAGGACAGTATCGTATAGTTAATTCCTCAAGAGCAGGAAGGCGTTGAATGAAGCGGGGCAAGGATGTAAGTGTAGGGCAGTCCTGGATCCAGAGTTTTCGAAGTGCAGGGAGTTCACCTAGGGACTCTGGAAGCTCGCAGTGGCAAGAAACCCAATTGATAAATTGAAGTGAGGTGAGACGCTGCATGCTCTCGAGGAGGCAAGTCAGGGCAGGCAAGTCCCATAGGGTAAGGCTACGGAGAGAGCATAGCTCCCCGAATTCCTCAGGCAGCCGCTGGAGGGGTTTGCATCCCCTTATGTCTAGATGTTGGAGGAGCGTGAGGCGATTTATTGATGGAGGGATGTTAGATATTGCTGGGAGCAAAAAGATTTCTAAACTCTGCAGAGATTGGAGTTCTCCAAGCCACTCGGGAAGCACGCAAAGATTATCGCAGAATCTCAACGACAGCCTATGGAGGCAGGTGAGGCCTCGCATGGTCTCAGGCAATTGCCTAAGTTCATTGCACCTTTCAATTTCCAGGTCACGAAACTCAGTGAGATGCTGCAGCACCTCCCAACCAGATGATGATCCTATCAATTTTCCAAGTTTCAGTTGCGTGAGGTGACGAGGACCCGTCTTGACCTCCGCAATATAGGAGGAAGAGGAAGAGGAAGACTCAACCCCATGAGCATCACGCGGACGACGGAAGAAGCTACCCAAGGACAGCAACGGTTCATTGCTTCCTTCCAATGTCAATTTCTGCAAAGACAGTGGAAAGTACATCTTCACATTCAGTTTCGAGCAGTCCCCTATCACTAACTCGAGAAGGCTAGGGAAATGGCATTGCAGGTCCACTTCTTCCTTCGCATTTGCTACATCGGTTGTGAAAGTAAGAAAGTCCAGCTTAGGCAGTGCTCTAAGATGAAGGATCTTTATCGCAGGCAAATCCACAAGTCCCTGCAGATGCTCCAAGTTTGGTAATTTTTCCAACACTAGTTTAGTCAGATGGGAGAATGGAAGAGGTTTGCTTTGCTTTAACGTATGCATGTCAACCGGATCAAAAGAATCACTCTGCTTTGTCATCCAACATGGCAACCGCAAACCTGAATAACCACTAACTCGGAGTTCCTTAATTTCTGATGGTGGTTCAAGACCATTGAGCAAACGCAGGTCCTTCTCCATATGTAACAATAACTCTTCTTCTGTCCTTGCCTCAACAAAAACCGATTCTTCAGTATCACTATCCCCAAACTCCACCCTTGAATGCCAATCCAATGACAATTTCCGTATGCCATTCTTTTTTTTCAAATTAGCCTTTGCTGCGTCATCTGGATCCTTCACATATGTAATATTCTTTATTTGCAACTCACCATCTAACTTATCAAGATTTTCAAGCTCTGAGATCCTTGCATGCGTAGTACTATCTCCTATAACAAACAAGCCCAACTTCTGTAAATGAATCAGCTGTGCACAACCTGCTGGCAGGCCACGTAACTTGTTGCATCTGTATAGATTCAAAACTTGCAGCATTTTTAAGTTCGCTATGCCTTCAGGCAATTCCACAAGCTCTCTACAGCCTTCAAGGTCTAGATGTTCTAGATGAGTCAACAAAGTGATACACTGAGGCATGTGTTGGAGAAAACAATACTTTAAGGTGATAGTCTGTAAGTTGCAAAGCTTCCCAAAATGCTGATTTTTTTTTTCTCGAACGTGCTCTGCGCACGGTATTCATTAAGCAGAAATAGAGAGTTCAACAGCCAACATACAGTACAATGGTAATCCACCGATTACCAAGGAACACAGCCAAAGACAAAGTAATGCGATGATTACATCGTAAATAAACGGGCGACTGAGCTGCTAACAGGACAAGCTAGAGCAAAGCATCCAGCGAGCGCAGCTGCTTGAACCCTGCCAAGCACCACTCCTCCGCTTCAACAAGAATGGCAGCCACCAGCGCATCCGCCGACAATGTGTCAGCAGAGAAGGTGCGAGCATTTCTCTCTTTCCACAGTCTCCAATTCTCCATCCGACCAGGAAAACCAAGGAGTCAAAGCCCTTCCGCATCGGCTTGAGAACCAGCTTCCTAGAGCGCAGCCACCAAGCCATGACGTCTTCTTCATGCACCAGCACGACATCCTGCAGGTGTAACATGGCGAGCAGCCGACACCAAACCTCCTTGCTGAAGACGCAGCCCAAAACAATGTGATCCATAGTCTCTGGAAGCTGATCACAGATAACACAGGTAGGAGAGTCCCGAAGACCACGGCGAAACAAACGTTCCGCTGTCCAGCACCTCCTGTGCATTACCAACCAAAAGAACAGACGGACTTTCGGTGGCGCCGAAGTTTTCCAGATTTCCTTTGCCCCAAGAGGTCTAGAGGAGCCAAGGAACATTGCTCCGTAAGCCGATGCGAAGGAGTAGGACCCATCCGCCGAGAACCGCCATCGAAATATGTCCGGGGCGCCTGGCACCAGCTGCACGTGCTGCAAACGTTGCCACAACATCAAGTATTCAGTGAGCACCTGAACTGTGTGAGCACCGTTGATGTGTCGCACCCATGCATTCCCCGGGAGTGGATCGCAAACAAGCGCCTTCCGGCGTCTAGCCGAAACCGCCTGGAAGAGAGCCGGCGCCAGTGACTGGATGCTTGTGCCTTGCAGGCATTTATCGGTCCAGAAGAAGGTGGATTCTCCGGAACCAACCTCCGCCACGGTCGCTGCCCAAACGAGCGATGCGCGCTCGTGGGCAATCAAGTTCCTGACCACATTCCGACGATCGCGACCATTTAGGCCGCGCACATTCCAGACAAGGCAATTTTGTGATATCATTATAAACCATGGAGCGACTGGGTTTGTCATCAACCCACTACAGAGCCTCCTCCTCCAGACCGGTCAGTTCAAGGTTGAAGGCCAGCGGGTCGAAATCAGGAGATAGCAGCATCTGAAGCGCTTCGTGCTTTGAAGGAGTCAACGGATTGGCGAAGGCTGCGAGGTACTTGGCGACAGCCACCTGGTCAGCCGGTGGGAGATCAGTCACAAGTCCCAGCTTCTGCATCAGAACCGCCTACGCCTGGAGTGTGGCGTTGGCTGCCCGCGGCTTGACCGCGAGGCGACTGCTCCGGCGTAGGGAGAGCACGGAGGCCGGCGTGCGGGACTTCCGCAACCTCGGTCCCGCCCTGATGATTGGGGAGTCCAGGGGGATGCATACTCCTGCCTCAATGTCAGACCGCAGGGATGCGGCCGGCGAAAGCGCCTTCGTGGCGCTCGACGAGGTAGCAGTCAGCATCGTCGCAGAAGCAGTGGTCGGCGAGTTCAGCAACGTAGCCTGGACCGCCTCTGGGTTGGGCCCGTTACACTTGAGTTCCATGAACTCCCAGGCGACTGATTTTGGCCGATCCAGCATGGCTGTTGGGCTATCAGACACCCGGCCAAGTTCCTTGATGGGCCAAAGAGTGACCCGCTCCCCCCTGAGACCCGGAATGGCATCAATCAAAGACCTCAAGAAACGTGGGCCGGCGTCCTGGGCCGAACGTCGTGGGCCCAGCTCGGGAGAGCACATGTCGATCCATGGACTCAACATCCGGGAGGGGGTTACGGCACCCAGCTCAGCTTCAAGCTCCATGGGGTCGACGCGCCCAGCCCAGGGCGAGTGGGCACTGAGGTCAACTTCAACTGCCAGCTCTGGAGCATGACGCAGTTGCCAGCGGTCGTCCCAGCTTTCGGCGCCTGCAGCGGACCGCTCAGAGGCAAGGGACGGACCCGACGTGACTTCCGGGATCTCGCCGCAAGAGACCACACCAAGGGCGCCACGTACACCACTCCCGAAGTAGCTCCCCAGCAGCGGACAGGAGATGGAGCCCACCACCAACGACTTAAGCGGCACCAGCTGTGGCCCACTCTCCAGCGACCCGGTTGAGACACCCATGGCGGGCTTCGGCGGCGCGCCACCGCAACAGGAGTCCAAGCCCGGATGATAGCGATTACAGTTGCTATCACCCGAACCAACATCCTCATCCGACTGTCCACCGAACTCCTCGTCAGTTGGGGTTCTTGGGGGGAGGGCCACCTTCCATGCCCGGGTGGTACCGATTGTTGTTGCTATCGGGGGAGCCAACATCATCATCATCGTGGCGACGTGGTCCATCCGAAGGCGGCGATGGCGGCGGCAGGTTCCAGTCCTGGAACGCCACCACCCGGGTCCGGACCCTCGACGGGTTGAAGAACGCGCGGCTCTGGGATGAAGATAATTTTCTCCCCCGGTATGAATCGGGGGTGCAGGCACCACGCGGAGACGAAGAACTCCCGGCCATCATCATCTGGCCTGTCCCTCAGGCGCGAGACCTCAACCTCCGCACACGACAGCCCCAGTACGGTCTGCGCCGTAGCCGCACTCCACGCATGGAGAGGCAGCCCAGTCATCCCGACCAGCACCGTGTACCTGAACGAGCCACTGCTAGCCATCGAGGTACGCCTCCAGGGGTGCCAGAGCAGAGGTAGCCGAGCCCCCGACGCCGGCGCAGCGAGAACACGATCCCTGTCCTCGCGGCGGGCAAAGCGCACGACAAAGTCTTCCAGGGCATGGCGCCGGACCGTTGCGTCGTCCACCGTCAGGTTGAACCGCCCAATGCCTTCCTCAGCTCCACAAATCTGACTCGCCCAAGCGACTTCGTGAAGATGTCGACCAACTGATTTGCAGTGCCTACATGTTCCACCTCCACCTTCCCTTCGTCAATGCACTCACGCAGAAAATGATACTTGGTATCTATATGTTTGCTTCTGTCGTGATGCACCGGATTCTTGCTTAGTGCAATTGCAGACATGTTGTCCATGAGGAGCTTTACCGGCGTCTCCTTTGTTCCCATCAGGTCACCCACAAGTCGACTGAGCCATATTCCTTGACAAGCAGCTGCTGCCCCTGCCACATATTCTGCTTCACAAGACGAAAGTGCCACAATCTTTTGCTTCTGTGATGCCCAAGTCATCAAATTCTTCCCAAGAAAATATACCACACCTGTAGTACTCTTCCTGTTCTCTGAATCACCAGCAAAGTCACTGTCACTGAACCCAATCAGGAAAGGTTTCAGTTCAGTGCCTCGCCCATATTTGCATCCAAAACTGATTGTGCCTTTCAAATACCTGAGTATGTGCTTTACAGCAGCCCAATGGTCCTTACTTGGAGCCTCCATAAACCTGCTGACAACACCAACAGCAAATGCAAGATCTGGACTGGTGTTGACCAAGTATCTGAGACTACCAATCACACTCCTGTATGCAGTTGGTTCTATCACCTCATCCTCTAACTTCTTGCTTAGCTTGAGCCTTGCTTCCATGGGTGTTGCACAAGGATTGCACTTCAACATCCTAGCAGATTCTAAAATCTTGACTGCATAAGCATTTTGACTCAAGGTGATTCCATCTCCATATTGCTTCACCTCTATCCCAAGGTAGTAACTGAGAAGCCCAAGATCACTCATGCTGAATTTTTTCTTCATCTCCATCTTGAACTGCCTTATGTCATTGACACTTGGCCCTAAGATGATCAAGTCATCAACATACACCCCCACAAGCAAAAATGAGTTTTTGTTTTGTCTTCTATAAACTGCATGCTCGAGTTTGCTCTTCACAAATCCCAGAGAGATCAACTCCTTATCGAGTTTGGCATTCCAGGCCCTAGGTGCCTGCTTAAGCCCATAGAGTGCTTTCTTCAATTTAAGCACTTTTCCTTTGTTGCCAGCATTGAAACCAGGAGGTTGCTGAACAAATACAGTTTCAGTGAGATCTCCATTCAAGAATGCCGACTTGACATCCATATGGTGTACCTCCCATCCACTTTGTGCTGCTAGTGCCAATAGCACCCTCACTGTCTCAATTCTTGCAACCGGTGCAAAAACTTCCTTGAAGTCCACTCCTTGACGCTGTGCATAGCCCTTAGCCACTAATCGTGCCTTGTGTTTCACCACATTCCCTTCTGGATCTTTTTTGACCTTAAACACCCACTTGAGGCCAATTGCTTTTTGTTTGGGTGGTAGGTCGGTGACAATCCAAGTCTGATTGTCCTTTATTGCCTTCATCTCAGACTCCATGGCCTCTCGCCAACATGATTCTGATAGTGCATCCTCCATTGTGGCTGGTTCCTCAGAAGCCATAAGACATAACCCTGAATATTCAAAATTCTGAACTTCATCGGTGCTGTCAAACAGATCAGGCAAAGTCCTGTATCTTCTTGGTGCTTCACTTGTACCTTCCGATGCATCTGTTGGTGGGGTGGTCCACCGAATCTGCTGTGTGGACCCTACTGATGATCCAGGGGTGTGAGGGGATGCTATCGATGCTCCTCCACCAGATGGAATTGAAGTTGCAGGTGAATCGGGCTCGACTTCTGCATTTTCTGAATCAGCAGCCGGTCCCGACTGTATTGTCGGACTGTGAACAGTGCTGTCCTAAAACTCGTCAACATACTCGACTAAAAAATCCGGTGCTAGTGCTGCACCTGTTTCCCTGCCAACTCTCTCCTCCCAATTCCATTGTTGTTTCTCATCGAAGATCACATCCCTTGTCACAAGCAATTTATCATTGACCGGATCATAAACTCTATAGCCTTTTGTTCCGGGCTCATAGCCCAAGAACACACCTGGGGTTGATCTATCTGCAAGTTTGGTAATGCCCGGTTGTATGCGCTTTGCAAAAACTTTACACCCAAAAGTGCGCAGATGTCGGACACTTGGTTTACGCCCATACCACACTTCAAATGGAGTCTTTCCATCCAAGCTCTTTGTTGGCGAACGATTCAGCAAATAGACAGCAGTCTTCACTGCTTCGCCCCAAAATTTCCCTGGCACATTCATGCTCTTAAGCATGCACCGAGCCATCTCAACGATGGTTTGGTTCCGTCGCTCGACAACACCGTTCTGCTGGGGTGTATAGGCTGTGGTGGTGTTGTGTCGGATCCCTTGCTCGCTGCAGTATACCGTGAACGCTTGTGAATTAAACTCACCTCCACGATCGGTTCTGAGAGCCTTGAGGCGACTCCTAGACTCAACTTTTGCTGCGATCTTGAACTTCTTGAAGTAATTCAGTGCTTCATCCTTCATTGCTAGCAGTTCCAGCCACATGAATCAACTGTGATCATCTACAATTAGCAGAAAATAAGCCTTTCCACCCGGGGTGGGTGGTGTTATCTGCCCACACAGATCACCATGAACCAACTCAAGGCCTGCATTTGCACGATATTCAAATGCTCTGGGAAACGGAGTCTTGTGCTGCTTCCCCAATGCACAACCATCACAAACTTGTTCTGCTCTCCTGATTAGTGGAATCCCTTCCACCATCTCTTTGGCACCAAGGTCACATAGTGACCTGAAATTCAGGTGCCCATAGCGTGCATGCCACAACCATGCTTCCTCGTCCATCTTGGACAGTAGGCAGACAGGCGAGGTCACCTTCATCTTCAGAGTGTACAAGTGATTCCTCCTCTTGGCACAGATCAAAATGCTAAGCTTATCTGTATCTGAACGGCGTCTCTCAAACACTATCAAAATAGCATGATCTATCTCCACATGACATCCTGCTTCTTCCAATTGACCAAGACTCACAATATTACACTTGAGAGATGGAATGTAATATACCTCCGTGAGCACGCGATGATCGCTGTTCTTCCCAGCGAAGGCCACCGCGCCGATGCCGTGGATCTCCACTGTTGATCCATCGCCGAATCTCACCGCACCTCGGACCGTGTGAAAGGTCTAGATGGCTAGAGGGGGGTGAATAGCCTTTTAAAAATTTCTACAAAGACAAGCTAAACAAGTTTATCAATATAACAAATTGGCGAGATGCGAGTTTTGCTTAGCCTACGGGGTGTTTGCAAGCCACCTATTCAATTCACAATTCTAGTATTTGCACTCAACCGCACAAGTCAAACCGAGAAGGTAAAAACAACTACAACTAGCAAGCTACACAAAAGAACTATTCTAGCAAAGCTAACTAGCTAGCAAAGATAACTAAGAAGATAAAGCGGAGTTAAGTTAGGAGAGTTTTACCGAGGGGCGAAGTATTGAGCCAACCAATATAATCAACAATGAATACCAAGATAACCGAACACCGGGATCAATCAATCACAATATGAAAGTGATGACACAAAGATTTATCCCGAGGTTCACGTGCTTGCCGGCACGCTAGTCCCTGTTGTGTCCCTCTTCACCACGTGGTTCGGTGGCTAATCGGTCTCACACCGAGCCTCTCAAAAGGCACCACAAGAACCTACCAAATGGCAAAAGGTTGCAATGACACGAGCAATATACTAACGTTGCCTTTGGCGCTTCGCCGAGGTAGGCACAAACCCCTCACAATCACCGGAGGTGGCCAAGAACAATCACCAACTCTTGCCAACGCCTCCAAGCTGCTCCAAGCCGTCTAGGTGGCGGCAACCACCAAGAGAAACAAGAATCCCGCAGCAAATCAACCACCAAGTGTCAACTAGATGCTATCTCACAATGCAAATGCACTTGGATCACTCAATCTCACTTCGAATATGCAAATAAGCAAGAGAGATGAGTGGGAGGGGAGTTGCTTAGCTCAAAGTGCTCACAAGTATGTCAAATGTTCGAGAGATGTTAGAGAGAGTGAGCCTTGAGCCGGCCAACGAGTATTTATAGACGTACCCCTTCGAATATAGCTGTTAGAAACTTAAACAGCCGAAATCGGGCTGACCGGACGCGCTGGTCCAACTGACCGGACGCGCCGGTCGCCCAACGGCTAACTCGCAAAGCACTGACCGGACGCGCTGGTCCAACTGACCGGACACGCTGGTCGCCCAACGGCTAACTGCGAAACAACGACCGGACGCGCTCATCGCGCAGACCGGACGCACTGCGAACGACCGGACGCGCTAGTCCCGCGAATGACCTGACGCGCTGGTCGCCTGAGCAGCGCTCAACGAAACAACGACCGGACGTGCTGAAGGAACATGACCGGACGCGATAGTGCCAGCGTCCGGTTACAGTCCAGTAAGCTCCCTGAACGACCGGACGCGTCCGATCATCAGTGACCGGACGCGCCTCGCGTCCGATCATCAAACTGCAAAACGCGCAGACACTAAACACTGACCGGACGCGTCCGGTCATTCAAGAACCGCGTCCGGTCACCTCTGTGACCTCCGTTCGCCTCCGTTTCTTTTCCGGACTTCTGGCGTAGTGGAAAATAGTCGTTTCAACTTCTCGAAAACGCCTAAATCCCGCCTCGCAAGCTCGGCGGGAGGGAGAGAGGAACCCAAACCCTCTCTACCACTCAAACTCCACCGCCGTCGCAAACGTGCTAACACCACCAAGTGATCTCGTCATGTGTGAGTGTGTTAGCATTTTCACAATCATTTTCCGAGGCGTTATTAGTTCTATCCAAATGCATATGATCATGAAATGCACATCTAGAGGCACTTAGGAGTTCAATAGCCGCATCATTCCCCTCTTTATAGTACGGCTATCTATCCTATAATGTAACCACACCCACTAGGTGTCTTGGTTACTAAAACACAACCCTTAAGCATATACCTTTGCCTTGATCACGTAGGGTTGCGTCCAAATCCAAGTGTGGCCATCATGATCACCATGTCCATCTTGCCACCAACCTTGGAATATACTAATCCTCATATGCTACATACAACTTAGGCATAGGATTAGTACTTAGGCATTGTCACTAATTACCAACACCAAACATAGGACTTTCACCGTGTTGTCCAGGGTTGCCAGCGCGCCACGGCACCCCGTCATGCGATTCGTGGCGCCCGTGTCGAGTACCCATGCGCCTTCGTCATATTCCGCCGGGAACACGCGTTCCTGGTTGAGGAACACACACTGCGTCCCTGGCGTGACCGTCCGCACAACATTGCAGACCTGTGCCACCAGGAGGGTGCCTTCCTGCTCACCAGTGGCATGGTGAACAGCCTCCTGACGCTCCTCCCCATCCATCTTTGTCTTGCACTCCTTTTCGAAGTGCCCATAGATGTTGCACTTGCGGCATCATCCCTTTCATCGTGGTGTTCCCAATGACGTGAGTCTGGTCCCCGAGTCACGCCCATCGCTGCCGGCGCGTGTCCTGAGCTTCTCCTTCTTCACGTAGCGACCTTTGCCCTTGTTGCCGGGTCCAGACAAAGAGTCTGACCCGACACGATTCTTGCTCCTCGCCGCCCACTCCTCCTCGGTCAGCATGAGCTTGGGCATCTTGTCAGCAACTTGCTCCACCGAGGGTTTGAACCTATCCTCTGCCGCCCGCAGCCGGCCGATGAGCTCCTCGATCGTGAGCATTTTCAGATCGCTGAACATCTCGATCGCCACCGCCACTTGGTTATAGTGCGACGGTACGACTCGAAGGAACTTCTTCACTACTTGCGAATCATCAACGCTAGTCTCTCCAAGCCCCTTGAGATCAGTTGCCAGCTTGGTGATCCGTATGGCGAAATCGTCAATCGTCTCCCCGGGCTTGAATGAGATTGCCTCAAATTCAACCAGGAGCTTCTGAGCATTAACCTCCTTGACGCGATCTGCACCAAGACGCATCGTCTTGATCGCCTCCCATGCCTCCTTCATAGACTTCTTGTTCAGGAGCATCGAGTGCATCTCCTGAGGCACGCCGCGAAGCATGGCTCCCAACGCCAGCCGATCCCGACGTCTCTCTGGCTTGTCAGATTCAACCGCATCCCATAGATACATACCCTTCAGATTGCACTGGATATGCGAGGACCATTCTTGGTAATTGGTCCGGGTAAGCATCGGCCACACCAAGTTGCCAGCGGCCTGATTGAATGCCCGGTCCATGGACTCCTTCTCGCCTGACGTTCCCATCTTGATCGGCGACTGTTCTCGACACCTCTTCCGATCTTCCTCTGCACCTTCTCACAGTCGCCTGACGCCTCCTCCTCGACAACCTTCGGCTCTGATACCACGTGATGGAACCAGACTTGCTCCTGGAGCTTGAGTGCGCGCGGCTATGGTAGAACGCCGGGGACATAGTCACCGCGGCGAGAGCGAACGCTAGATGCAAAAGAAAAATAACAAACACGAGAGAATTATGCCGCTATATCGCGGCTCCAACTGACCATCTTTGTTTGCTTTTATACTCTGATACAATGGGATCACGGAACAGGCTCCGCGTATCCCGCGCCATGCTGAGCACCGTGCGCGACACCGTTTCATCGCGGCACGCACCATGTGCTGCAGTGCACGACATGGCGCTTGACAAACTGACTCCACCAGGTTGTGTTCGTGGACCCAAGCACGCCTTGGCCATGCTCAACCTGCACCCTGACTCTAGATGATAGTGGACACAATCTTAACTAAACTATGCAACAATTTAGCTAACATGAGGGTGGGCGCGCCTCGCCGCAGCCATGAACCCCTCGAAAGACCGAGGGCGACGACGCCGGCGGCGAGAACGTCGCCGGCGACCACCAGCTTCTAGGACCGTCTTGCCCTTTCCCTCCGGTGGCGGAGAGGGAGGCTCCGAGTCCGAGTACTCCTCCTCAGAATCGGTAAGCGAAACGCGTTCCATGGCAGAGGGGCTCAACAAGAAAGGATGCAAGCCCGGCGACCCAGCACCGAGGGACCACGGCGAGGGGAGCTCCACCTCAGCCTCATCGGCCCACGAACGGCGGGAAGGCGAGCCGCCCTCCATAGCAGACAGGAGGAAGCTCGAAGGAACGTCTAGATCCGCCCGAAAGAACAAATCTTCGAGTCAGGGTCAAAGAAGATCCATTAACGGCAAACCAGAAGAAGAACCGTGTAAAATGAGCACTATCAACAAGGCGGCGGTAGCGACGCCATGTGATGAAAATGGTGGGGGCGGCACCCTGTGACGATGTCGGCGGCCCGGTGCGAGCAGATCCGAGCTGGGGGAGAGGATGCGGAGACGGGGGATCTGGGGGGCGGGGGCGACCCAAAATGCTGAAATGAAGCAAACTGTTCTAAACCAGTAGCACTAAACCATAGTACCCTAAGTTTTTCAAGTTTCCATATGGAGTTAGGTATGTCTTCCATTTTACAACGCTGTACGTACAAGCTCTGAAGATCATCACAGCCACAAATAGACTGAGGTAAACTGCTGATTTTCCAACAACCATCAAGTGCTAGAGTTCTTAGCTTCTTAAGCTTACCAACAGACTGTGGAAGACTTGCAAGTATATGGCAATCTATCACATGAATGGTTTGCAGGTTCCAACAGTGCGAGAAAGCTTCTGGGAGTACCTCACATTTAACATTGGAGATTTCAAGATACCCCAGGAGTTCAAACTTCGATAAATAGAGACACAGCGAAGCAGCACTTATACGCTCCAATATAAATATATAATTGTGTGCACGCAAGACCTCTTGTTTATTCTCTTATCAAATGCAGGATTACCCCTAGAAATGTAGAGAGCATGGACCTTGTCAAACACCTTACTGTCAACCTGGCCCGTTCATGAAGTCAAAGATAAATACCTGCATCCTTTTATTTGATTACTAGTTGGTATCTCAGACACTAATTCATCCCGCAGAATTTGTCTAGCGAGATCCACTACTGGAAACGCAAATTATCCTGTCGGTTTTTCCCTCACCGACAGAAAAATATGCATTAAGCTGTCGGTAAGGTGTCCACCGACAGAAATAATACGTAACCGACAGAAAAATAACAATTTCCTGTCGGTTTCTCCGTAACCGACAGAAAATTCTACTTTTTTTTTCTGTGTGTATTGGTTTAACCGACAGAAAAATTAATTTGGACGAGCCACAAACCCTGAAACGCGCAGCTAACTGGGCCTGGGTTGTGCTGGCCTTTCCAGCCGGCCCAAATGAGGACGGGTTTTGCCGTAGACGTATAAATGCAGCGCGTCCCTAACCAGCGAACCCTAGCCCCACTCGTCCCCTCCCTCGCCTCTCTCAGCCGCGGCGGCGCCCGCGCCCGTCCCCTCTCCTCCCCTCCCGGCGACGGCGCCCGTCCCTTCCCCTCCTGGCGACGGCGCCCGTCCCTTCCCCTCCCGGCGACGGCGCGGACCCGCATCGACGCCCCCGCCCCCGCTAACGGCGCGGTTCCAAGGCCCTTGAAACGGATCAACGTAATTATACGAGTTAAGTAAGAAAATCTTCCACCGAGGTTGTTAATTTATCAAACTTAAACTCGTATAACCCGAGATTCCGTGAAATCGCGAGGGATTTCAAACCAACCAACATACAACCAAGATCGTACTGATTTAGCAGCCACAGTTCACATGATACGTAGAGTTCACAATAAAAGTGGAGTACATCGGAGTTCGGAATAAAAGTTATTACAACACATTGCAAAATAACGTAGCGGAAGCAAGTAGTTTTACACCCACACTTAGTTCAAATACAGTGCCAGTAGATAGTCATGGTCCACAAAAGCAGTAGATAAGACGAACAGAGTGACCCTTGCCCAAGATCCTAGTTGTCGCCCATCGCCGGATACAGACAGTTGGAGCAGTACCCATAGTACATCTGGCCATCTGCAACAACAATGGGAACAACGCCCTGAGTACGAGAATGTACTCAGCTAGACTTACCCGTCATAAACCCGAAATAAAGGACACCAAGGATCATGCAAGGCTTTATAGATTGGACTGGCTTGACTCATTTGCGAAAAGCATAAGTTGTTATGAAAAAAATAAACCAGTACTTTTTTTGCATCACTTTTTAGTATAACATATTCAAGCTAGGTAAGCATCTATTGCTAGAACAATCACTTGATTCATCATTAACAACCTAGATTACCATATCAGGTTTTGCATTTCCAACATCATTCACTTAACCATCAGTGTTCCTTTAATGTTACTACGATGCCATAGCTCGAGTCAAGTGCTCACTAACCGGGAGCGACGACGATTCGAATCGAATTCCTATCCAGCTGGAGATTTATTCCTCACACAAACCCTGTTTCCCCCGTCAGGGTCGCGTAGATCACCAATGACACTTTTCAAGAAGCCGCGGGATAACAATCATGGATCGCACTACCTAGGGACCGCCCGACTGCCAGGACGCACCTTGGGCTCACTCTTCGCGTCCCCGTTACACCCCCTTCAACACCAGTCTGCCAACCCGAGTTTATCCCGGCTCGAAAAATGTCACTAGCTTCGCGGTCAAAAGGTACTTTATTCGGCCAGCTAAATTGAGGCATGCGTTCAACATGACAAGAGGGACGAGCAACGATCGGTCCTTAATCGACACAGACGGAATCACTATAGTCCAAAACCCTATAAGACTCCGCCCGGTCTTCATTTATCCATCAACACTTGGTTACTTTTTATGATCACAATTATAGCTAACCATAATCCGGTATCCACCTATAACTCGCAGGTGACAGAAAATCGCCCGACTTCTACCGGTCTAAGCATGGCTAAGCAATTCACTCGATCCTGACCTAACAGGGTGAAAGATAATCCGGTGGCCAAGGTAATAATGCAACAACGGTTTCACTCAACTCCTATAACTTAATGCAACTATATATATAACTATAGTTCATGTAATAAGGAATAACTTTTATAAAATAGGAGACTTAAAATGCTCCGGGGCTTGCCTTTTTCGAACGAGCTAGGATGGTGGTCGACGCACTCTGGCAGCTCCTCGCCTGACTCTTCCTCCTCGGGCACCTCCTATGCCTGGGGCTCCTGCGGATCCATCCAAGCTTGTTCCTCCGGTACTGCTACCTGCGACTTCTCCTGCGATCCTGTATGATGTAAGTGCATAAGCAAACATGCGAATGATGTGTCGGATTGTGGTGGAGTGCTTTGATGACATGAGATGCAGATGAGCACATGGAATGAGCAGTTTGAATATAACTATTCCTTCTACAAGGTAGTCAACGTCATCCAAGAACATGTACCCTAAAACATGCACCTTATCCTTCTATTAGTTAGCCTATCATCTACACATACAAGTGAACCTAAGCTACCAAAGCTTACCAACCTAACTCATCTATAACATCAGCAAGGCATAATGATGCTTCAAAGATACACCAAACATATTTTATTTCTCTTAATTTCTCATAAAGAATAATATTTTATTCCCTATTTAACTAGGGTTACACACCAACACCTATTTCTGGTGTAGATAAAAATCTACAAAAATTACAGTAGATTACTCTTACCCTAACTAACCTACTACTAAATTTTCATGAGAATTGAATAAGTAAAACTATCTGTACAAAATAAACAAGGTATAGCCTAAATATGAGCATGAAATTATTTTGTACTAGAAAAAGTATCAAACAACAGATTTCACATTTTTCCTATGTTACTAATAGTAAACTAACATACTACAAAAATTATCACATGTATGTTCTATACAAATTTAGCTCTCTACTAAAAATAACATAGATTATCAATTAAAAGCATTTGAACTATACTTCAAAATTTTCTCACAGAACATGCTTCACTAATATTTTTTCTAGAAAGTACATTACTAATAAAGATTAAAGCAACAAGAATCACATTTTTCCCTTCATTATTTTATTTACTACACATTTTCTAAGATATCAGCATTTATAGCAATTAAATAAACCTACACAGAAAAGTGTCAACAATTTATCATGAAATATTTTTAAACTGCAGATCTATTCAAGAGGAATATTTCAAAATTTGTTTCATCATTTTTGGAGCTATAAATCTTGAGATATGATTTTTCAAAGCTGTTTCATAATTCTGAGAAATCATTTTTCTTAATTCTTTTAAGACTTCGCCGGTGAAAACGCTGAATACACCCGGTGCAGTGCACCCACACACGCTGACACGCGGGACCCACGGGTCAACGGACCCACCGGCCAGCCAGAGCAGCGCGGGGGAGGCGCTGACCGGTGGCGAACTCGCCGCCGGTGAGGTCTCCGGCGACGGGGAGGGCACCAACGTGCTCCCCGCACCGAGACGCACCCAGCGCACCAACTCCGAGCGGCGCGGGAGCTCCGGAGGAGGCTCGCCGGCGAAGATGGTGGCACGGCGGCGCGGGAGCTCGTCGGCCGGCCAATACAGGCCACGAGGGCAGCCGAGAAGGCGAGCACGAGCATTGCTAGGCGAAGGGGAAGCGGATGCTCAAGACCGGAGGGGGCATGAAGGGCCAGGGAGCTCCGGCCATGCGCGCCGGCCAACGGCGGCCCTGGCGGCAGTGGAGGAGGGGGCGGCCAATTGGCCCTCACCTGAGCTCGAGCGGCGGAGTGGAGGCGCGCACGCGGTGGAGGGAAGCGGGGCGGAGCTGAGGCCGGGAGGAATCGGCTGGAGAAACAGCCACGAGCGCGGACGGCGGTGGCGGAGCTCCGGGAGCCGGTGATGGCGCGGCGGTGCGCTGCTGCTGCTGGCGGGGCGAGAGGAGGAATGGAGGGCGTGCAGCCGAGGGAGGAGCGGGCGCAGGTTCAAGGCGCGTGGCGCGGAGGACGCGGGGGGCACCCGGGGTGCGTGTCGCGCGGCGTCGCCGTCGTTCGGCCACGCGGCGGCCGAGCTCTGTCGCGGCGCCACGGCGTCGCGCGCGGGCACGCGCGCGGGAGGAAGCCGGTGCGGGGCTGCGGGCCGGGCTGCCAGCGCTGCTGGGCTGAAAGGGAGGCCGCGGCCCAAGAAGCGAAAATGGATTTTTCTTTTACAAAAATATTTCCAGATTTTCCTTATTTGTTTCAAATTTGAATTTGAAGATGAACAAGAGGTTTTCAGAATTTTGGCCCAAAATAAAAGTTGTTCAAAATTTTATTCTCTACAACTTTCATGTAGAGCATTTTTCAAAATTCCTAATAGATTTTGAATTTGGGATTTAAAGCTAAATTGTTAATCAAAAAAAAATTTGTTTAGAATATTTTTAAAACAAAATTTGAGAAAAACTTGAATTCAAGAATTGCTCCAAAAATCATGTTAATTTATTCTAGATTATTTAAAATTGTAGCTACACAGAGTTTCACCACTCTTTAGCACTTAAATGCAGAATTTGGGTTTTAAGTAATTATTTTTCAACTTTAAATTTAAAAGGGTCTATATTGCATGCAATGATAACTATGTATGGGATGATTATGACTAATGCTTTGGATGTTAATGCATGCTTAACACCCAGGGGTGTTACAGCCCTCCCCCCTTATAAGAATCTTGTCCCGAGATTTTGAGTTACGAACCATTTATCGTAAAAATCTTTATACGCAGTTTGAAGATATTCTCCCGTTTCCCATGAAGCATCACTCTCATCATGATGGCTCCACTGAATCTTGTAGGTTGTTACCACTCTATTCTGTGTGACTCGGTCCTTTGTATCCAGAACTCGAACCGGTTGTTCACGATATTCCAAGTCCGCCTTGATCCGAATACCCTGCGGTTCTATTCTCTCTTCCGGAACACGCAGACATTTCTTCAACTGGGATACGTGAAAGACGGGAAAGATCGAACTCATCCCTTCTGGCAATTGCAACTTGTACGCCACATGACCCTTTTTCTCTATGATCTGGTATGGTCCGATATATCTAGCAGACAGTTTCTGCTTGATTCCAAACCGTTTCTTCTTCATGGGGGTAACCTTCAAATAGACATAGTCATCCACTTGGAAATCCAGTGGTCTCCTTCTCTTGTCTGCATAACTCTTCTGACAGGACTGTGCAGCTTGCATGTTTTGCCGAATAATACGGACCTTCTTCTCTGCCTCATTTACAAAATCAATTCCATAAAACCTTCTTTCTCCAGGCTCTACCCAATTTAACGGTGTCCTGCACTTCCTGCCATATAAAGCTTCAAAAGGTGCCATCTTGATACTCTCTTGGTAACTGTTGTTGTAAGCGAATTCTACCAATGGTAACCAGGATTCCCATGAGCCTCTGGATGATAGTACACAAGCTCTAAGCATATCTTCAAGTACAACATTAACTCGTTCTGTCTGCCCGTCTGTCTGTGGATGGTAAGTCGTACTACGAATCAAACTAGTACCCAAACCTTTATGAAGATGTTCCTAAAAATGAGAGGTAAACTATGAACCATGATCAGACACGATCGTTTTTGGTATACCATGTAATCGGACAATCTCAGCAATATACTTTTCTACATATTGAGGTGGCCGGAATGTTGTCTTAACTGGCAGAAAGTGAGCTGTCTTGGTGAGACGATCTACTATTACCCAAATAGAATCGTGTCCCTTCTGTGTGGTGGGAAGACCAGTGATGAAATCCATACTTATATCATCCCATTTCCAATCGGGTACAGACAAGGGTTGCAGAAGTCCTGCGGGTCTCATGTGAAGAGCTTTAACTCTACAACACATGTCGCAACGAGCAACGTATGCTGCAATTTCTTTTTTCATCTTAGTCCACCAAAAACGGGGTCGCAAATCTTGGTACATCTTACTACTTCCGGGGTGAATAGATAGCTTGGAATGATGGGTCTCATTCATCAACTTATTCTTAAACTCTCTGTCCTTAGGTACCACCAGGCGATCCTTAAACCATAACACTCCTTGGTCATCCAATCAAAAGTGTTTGGTGGGTTTCCTCTTCATCTTCTCTTTGATATGAAAGATTCCCTTATCTGTCTTCTGACCTTCAATGATCTGGTTTTCCAGAGTACAACTGATCTGAATATTATGCAACACAGCAGGATGCAACAATTTGAACCCTTCTTCAAACAACGGTTGCACATCAATAGCATGTGATTTTCTGCTCAGTGCATCTGCTACTACATTAGCCTTCCCGGGATGATAATGTACATTTATATTATAGTCCTTTATCAGCTCTAACCATCTTCTCTGTCGCATGTTCAACTCAGATTGGGTAAAAATGTATTTGAGACTCTTATGATCTGTAAAGAGGTTACACACATTACCCATTAGGTAGTGTCTCCAAATCTTTAGAGCATGCACTACTGCTGCAAGCTCCAAATCATGTGTAGGATAGTTAACTTCATGCTTCCTCAATTGACGTGAGGCACAGGCAATGACCCTTCTATTTTGCATTAGTACACATCCTAATCCATTCTTAGATGCGTCATAGAACACATCAAAAGACTTTTCTATATCCGGTTGGGCCAGAACAGGAGCAGTGGTCAACAACTTTCGCAAGGTGCAGAAAGCTACCTCGCACTCCTCTGTCCATACAAACTTATGATCCTTCTGTAACAGGCTTGTCATTGGTTTGGCAATCTTCGAGAAATCCGGTATAAAGCGACGATAGTAACCGGCTAAACCAAGAAAACTGCGAACTTCATGCACTGAGGTTGGTGACTTCCAGTCCATAACCTCTTGCACCTTACTAGGGTCTACGAAAATGCCATTTTCAGACAACACGTGGCCGAGAAAAGGCACTGTCTTAAGCCAGAACTCACACTTGCTGAACTTCGCATACAGTTGATGTTCCCTGAGTCTAGTCAAGACAATCCTGAGGTGCTCTGCGTGATCTTCTTCATTCTCTGAATATATTAGAATGTCATCAATGAACACAATCATAAACTTGTCCAACTCTGGCATGAAAACAGAATTCATCAGATACATAAAGTATGCAGGAGCGTTTGTCAATCCGAAGGACATGACAAGATACTCGTACAAGCCATATCTGGTAGAGAACGCAGTCTTAGGCACATCTTGCGGCCTAATCTTAATCTGGTGGTATCCTGATCTCAAATCTATCTTAGAGAACACTTTGGCTTTAGACAATTGGTCAAACAAGATATCAATCCGAGGAAGAGGATACTTGTTTTTAATTGTCACTGCATTCAGTGGTCGATAATCCACGCACATGCGTAAGGAGTTATCCTTCTTCTTTTTCACAAATAGAGCGGGGCATCCCCATTCAGACGAGCTGGGACGAATCAAACCTTTGTTTAGTAAGTCCTGGAGTTGCTTCTTCAATTTGGCTAACTCATTGGGAGGCATCCGATAGAGCCTTCTCGAGATCGGTGCTGTTCCCGGAATTAACTCAATGGCAAACTCAACATTTCGGTCTAGTGGAAGTCCAGGTAACTCATCTGGAAACACATCTGGAAACTCACCGACCACTGGAATCTGGGCTAGCAGAGTAGCTTGGACCGCACAAGTCGTGCTAGCTAGGTCTACTTTCCGAGGTAGGACCACCCGAAAAGTGCCTTCTCCACTTGGTTCCTTAAGAGAGATACTCCTTCCTCTAATATCGATTACTACCCCCATCTTATTCATCCAGTTCATACCCATGATCACATCCAAAACTAACCCTGGCATGACTATCAGATTAAGCTTATATTGCCGATTGGATATGTTTAGGATTACTCCCGAAACTATCTGATTAGTCAACAGATCAGCCCCAGCTGAACTGATTTTATAAGCACATTCTAATTCAACTATCTTTTGCCCATGCCTCTTAACAAATGCTTGACTTACAAAGGAATGAGATGATCCAGAATCAAACAAGACTACTGCAGGTTGATTGTTGATAGAAAACATACCAGCTATTACCGGTTCTCCTTCAGGGATGTCATCCACGGTGGTGTGATGCACACGAGCTTGATACTGCGTTTGCTGTTTCTTAGGGTAGGGACAAAACTTCGCAAAGTGTCCGGGTTGGTTGCAGTTGAAGCACGGTCCCTTCACTTGAGCCACAGTTCCAGATGAACTGCCTTGTCCTATCTTCGCCTGAGGCAATGCCATCTTGAATGGTTTCTGGTTCCTCTGGTGTTGCTGAGCATTCTGATTCTTCCTTTGCGGTGGCCTAAACCTGGCACCTGGGGCAGGCGATCGATAAGCCGGACGGTTGGCCACTGGGGCTCTGGACTGGGACGAACCCGACTCGAAAGCTCTCTTACGGATCTTGGAAGCAGCATAAACATTGTTGTTCTTCTCTTGCTTCAGACAGTCACTAACGAAATCATTGAAACCAGTCCTCATATTTGTACCCACATGTTTCATCATCTTGGGATTCAGGCCTCTCTTGAAGCTAGCGATCTTCTTGGCCTCAGTATTCACCATATCAGGAGCATAACGGCTCAGGTTATTGAATGCATGTAGATATTGAGTTACAGTCTTCGTGCCTTGATTCAGTGCCAGGAATTCCCCAAGCTTCATCTCGGTCAGACCAGGTGGGATGTATGTTCCACGGAAGGCTTCGGTGAACTCATTCCAAGTGATGTGAGCGTGGGGAGGAAAAGTGGTGCGGTGATGTTTCCACCACATTCCTGCCAGACCTTGAAGCTGATGAGCTGCATACTCAGTCTTCAACACTTCAGTCATTCTCAAGACACGGAACTTGTCTTCCATAGTATTAATCCACTCTTCTGCATTCAAGGGTTCTGCGGCTTCCTTAAAGATCGGGGGACGAGTATCCATGAAGTCCTTAAAGCTGCTGTACTGGTTTGCTTCGTGCCCACCCGGGTTTATTCCCCGACGGGTGTTGTCTGCGATACTGCGCAACACAACTTCCATATTCTGTTGCATGCCCTCCATATTACGTTGGCTTCTGAGAAATTGTGCGAAAAACTATTCCGCAGTGTAGGGTGGAGGAGGCGGTGGTGGATCATGGTCATCACTAGCAGCTGCACTGCCACCAGCCTCAGCGGCACCATACACGGTACGACGGGTGTTCGGCATCTGCATGTTTCAGCAACAGTAATTATTAGGTGATGTTGTAGGAATTGCGATCGAATGAAAAATCATGCTGACTGAATTTACTGGAGAGAATAAATTCATACAATAAAATAGGGGCACAATAAGTCATTCCAATTAACATGACATCACTAATTAGATTACTTAAAGCGCACACATCGCGTCCATTACAACCAAGTTGCCAGCATACATACACTGGACTTTTTGACGTTCGGATACCGCCACAAACACATCCAAGCTTTCCAACATTACATCAAAGCCTTAGTCTTTCTACTCATTATTACATGCCCAATGTGCCAACAAAGCAAAAGATCATGTAGATGGAACCTAGTAGCTAGCGCAACAACTACTAGCCTACTCATTGTGGTCGCTGTCTAAGTCCGAGACGTTGGCGTCGTCGCCATTAGCAACGTCGTGGTGCTCCCCAACTGGTGCTTCGGGCTCTTCAGGATCTTCGTCTTCATTCAAATCCATCTCTGCCGCACCAGGAGGAACATAGGGGTTGAGTTGATTGTTCAGCCGATGAACCTCCTCATGCAGATTGTTATTATATTCCTCTGCATAAGCCAACTGTTGCTCTAGCTCAAACTGTCTAGCTCTCAACACATTCTCTGAGGACCAGGCTTCATTCCTCTGATGGAGCACATGAGTCAACATGCGCTCAGCGTTCCTGTTGGCGGTGGTCAGTTGCCCAACCTGCTCTCTCAGGGCACGCACATCTCCTTCGAAAGTCACAGTCTTCTGGGTAGCCTGATCTCTCTGGCGATTCAACTGAGCCATCTCTGTGTTGAGCCTCTCAATCTCGGTGTCATGATCTCTCTGAAGCTGACGGCGGTCATCACGAGCCTGACCAAGAGCACTAGACACACGTCTCAGGCTACCTTCCACTCCATCAAAAGCCCTCATCACTGCGAACATGGCACTCATAGCGGGGTTGTCACTGTTCTGTGCTTCTGCGGTGCTAATCTCCAGAGATCTTCCTCTTGCCTGCTGCCACGAGTCAGTGGAGGGGTTGCCCCTCGGAAAGACTCCAACTACAGCTGCTGTCAACTCCTGAGGAAAGCGATCCATGATATCCCTCAGGATCCCAAAGGCTGCCCTCTCAGCGGCTTCTTCAGTGGTCCTGCCAGTTGACTCAAAATGCCAACCGGTCCACTCAGAACCATCACCTCAGGGACGAACTACCACTACCACAGTCACCAAAAGTCCTTCCCCCAACCGCTCATTCGACCAAAAGTAGCGGGGCTCCATCCCATCAGGATAGCCTACATAGCTGAGTACTCTCCACAAGAGCGTAGGCATCCCAAACTCTCCAAGAAAAGCGTGGCGCTGACGAGTGCGTGGAGCAAGCTGATGACGGAGAGCTTTGCCGGTGGACTTGCGGGCTGTCTGCTTGGTACGTGCCATCTGTAGTAAAATTTTATTACCGTGGTGAGAATAGATTTTTAAGTTGGCATTTTTATCGAAATGAGATAATCAACTTATAAGGGGAGGAACAATGCCATGAATGAAATGCACCACATGATACATGCATGTTTCGTACGTCCTCACAAACTTAGAAAACTAATAACTACTAACGGAATAAACGGTGGCATACAACGATCTCTTGTAACGTAACTAATACGTACTACTCGAAAGCGTTGTTATGTACCTGCAGAAAGTCACTTCAGCCCAACCCTCACAGTATGAAAATATGCAAGAAAACAGTAAAGTAAGTTACTCGCTCTACACGCATCCCCAGATACGAGTATAACGGTAACAACTACCCGAATCATCGTCCTATTGACGGCATCGTCACCGCATGACGGAAGTCCCCACCAATTGAATACCCTTATACGAACATGCGCATGGCACGTAAGTATTTCGATATCACATAAGCACTCCCCTAGATCGGCAGTGTATCCGACCATGCTCTCACAACTCTCACTTACCAGGGCGTAGAGGAAATTGATCCATACATTACCACTCAATTGAATGACACTCATACAATAGCACGCCGTATGAGCGACGAAATTTCAAATATGATGCAAACCCCCAAGTTAGTACTTAATTAAGCCACCTAGAGTCCTTATTGGGCATAAAGGATATGACCACTGGCACACTCTTAAATTTGAAAGCTTAGTTGAAAACACAGTTTTATTTTTAAATACCCATGTGAACAGTAACATGCTAAACCATACTCTGATACCAGCTGTAACGGATCAACGTAATTATACGAGATTAAGTAAGAAAATCTTCCACCGAGGCGGTTAATTTATCAAACTTAAACTCATATAACCCGAGATTCCGTGAAATCGCGAGGGATTTCAAACCAACCAACATACAACCAAGATCGTACTGATTTAGCAGCCACAGTTCACATGATACATAGAGTTCACAATAAAAGTGGAGTACATCAGAGTTCGGAATAAAAGTTATTACAACACATTGCAAAATAACGTAGCGGAAGCAAGTAGTTTTACACCCACACTTAGTTCAAATACAGTGCCAGTAGATAGTCATGGTCCACAAAAGCAGTAGATAAGACGAACAGAGTGACCCTTGCCCAAGATCCTAGTTGTCGCCCATCGCCGGATACAGACAGTTGGAGTAGTACCCATAGTACATCTGGCCATCTGCAACAACAATGGGAACAACGCCCTGAGTACGAGAATATACTCAGCTAGACTTACCCGTCATAAACCCGAAATAAAGGACACCAAGGATCATGCAAGGCTTTATAGATTGGACTGGCTTGACTCATTTGCGAAAAGCATAAGTTGTTATGAAAAAAATAAACCAGTACTTTTTTTGCATCACTTTTTAGTATAACCTATTCAAGCTAGGTAAGCATCTATTGCTAGAACAATCACTTGATTCATCATTAACAACCTAGATTACCATATCAGGTTTTGCATTTCCAACATCATTCACTTAACCATCAGTGTTCCTTTAATGTTACTACGATGCCATAGCTCGAGTCAAGTGCTCACTAACCGGGAGCGACGGCGATTCGAATCGAATTCCTATCCAGCTGGAGATTTATTCCTCACACAAACCCTGTTTCCCCCGTCAGGGTCGCGTAGATCACCAATGACACTTTCCAAGAAGCCGCGGGATAACAATCATGGATCGCACTACCCAGGGACCGCCCGACTGCCAGGACGCACCTTAGGCTCACTCTTCGCGTCCCTGTTACACCCCCTTCAACACCAGTCTGCCAACCCGAGTTTATCCCGGCTCGAAAAGTGTCACTAGCTTCGCGGTCGAAAGGTACTTTATTCGGCCAGCTAAATATGAGGCATGCGTTCAACATGACAAGAGGGACGAGCAACGATCGGTCCTTAATCGACACAGACGGAATCACTATAGTCCAAAACCCTATAAGACTCCGCCCGGTCTTCATTTATCCATCAACACTTGGTTACTTTTTATGATCACAATTATAGCTAACCATAACCCGGTATCCACCTATAACTCGCAGGTGACAGGAAATCGCTCGACTTCTACCGGTCTAAGCATGGCTAAGCAATTCACTCGATCCTGACCTAACAGGGTGAAAGATAATCCGGTGGCCAAGGTAATAATGCAACAACGGTTTCACTCAACTCCTATAACTTAATGCAACTATATATATAACTATAGTTCATGTAGTAAGGAACAACTTTTATAAAATAGGAGACTTAAAATGCTCCGGGGCTTGCCTTTTTCGAACGAGCTAGGATGGTGGTCGACGCACTCTGGCAGCTCCTCGCCTGACTCTTCCTCCTCGGGCACCTCCTGTGCCTGGGGCTCCTGCGGATCCGTCCAAGCTTGTTCCTCCGGTACTGCTACCTGCGACTCCTCCTGCGATCCTATATGATGCAAGTGCATAAGCAAACATACGAATGATGTGTCGGATTGTGGTGGAGTGCTTTGATGACATGAGATGCAGATGAGCACATGGAATGAGCAGTTTGAATATAACTATTCCTTCTACAAGGTAGTCAACGTCATCCAAAAACATGTACCCTAAAACATGCACCTTATCCTTCTATTAGTTAGCCTATCATCTACACATACAAGTGAACCTAAGCTACCAAAGCTTACCAACCTAACTCATCTATAACATCAGCAAGGCATAATGATGTTTCAAAGATACACCAAACATATTTTATTTCTCTTAATTTCTCATAAAGAATAATATTTTATTCCCTATTTAACTAGGGTTACACACCAACACCTATTTCTGGTGTAGATAAAAATCTACAAAAATTACAGTAGATTACTCTTACCCTAACTAACCTACTACTAAATTTTCATGAGAATTGAATAAGTAAAACTATCTGTACAAAATAAACAAGGTATAGCCTAAATATGAGCATGAAATTATTTTGTACTAGAAAAAGTATCAAACAACAGATTTCACATTTTTCCTATGTTACTAACAGTAAACTAACATACTATAAAAATTATCACATGTATGTTCTATACAAATTTAGCTCTCTACTAAAAATAACAAAGATTATCAATTAAAAGCATTTGAACTACACTTCAAAATTTTCTCACAGAACATGCTTCACTAATATTTTTTCTAGAAAGTACATTACTAATAAAGATTAAAGCAACAAGAATCACATTTTTCCCTTCATTATTTTATTTACTACACATTTTTTAAGATATCAGCATTTATAGCAATTAAATAAACCTACACAGAAAAGTGTCAACAATTTATCATGAAATATTTTTAAACTGTAGATCTATTCAAGAGGAACATTTCAAAATTTGTTTCATCATTTTTGGAGCTATAAATCTTGAGATATGATTTTTCAAAGCTGTTTCATAATTCTGAGAAATCATTTTCCTTAATTCTTTTAAGAATTCGCCGGTGAAAACGCTGAATACACCCGGTGCAGTGCACCCACACACGCTGACACGCGGGACCCACGGGTCAACGGACCCACCGGCCAGCCAGAGCAGCGCGGGGGAGGCGCTGACCGGTTGCGAACTCGCCGCCGGTGAGGTCTCCGGCGACGGGGAGGGCTCCAACGTGCTCCCCGCACCGAGACGCACCCAGCGCACCAACTCCGAGCGGCGCGGGAGCTCCGGAGGAGGCTCGCCGGCGGAGATGGTGGCACGGCGGCGCGGGAGCTCGTCGGCCGGCCAATGCAAGCCACGAGGGCAGCCGAGAAGGCGAGCGCGAGCACTGCTAGACGAAGGGGAAGCGGATGCTCGAGACCGGAGGGGGCATGAAGGGCCAGGGAGCTACGGCCATACGCGCCGGCCAACGGCGGCCATGGCGGCAGTGGAGGAGGGGGCGGCCAATTGGCCCTCACTTGAGCTCGAGCGGCGGAGTGGAGGCGCGCACGCGGTGGAGGGAAGCGGGGCGGAGCTGAGGCCGGGAGGAATCAGCCGGAGAAACAGCCACGAGCGCGGACGGCAGTGGCGGAGCTCCGGGAGCCGGTGATGGCGCGGCGGTGCGCTGCTGCTGCTGGCGGGGCGAGAGGAGGAAGGGAGGGCGTGCAGCCGAGGGAGGAGCGGGTGCGGGTTCAAGGCGCGTGGCGCGGGGGACGCGGGGGCCACCCGGGGTGCGTGTCGCGCGGCGTCGCCGTCGTTCGGCCACGCGGCGGCCGAGCTCTGCCGCGGCGCCACGGCGTCGCGCGCGGGCGCGCGCGGGAGGAAGCCGGCGCGGGGCTGCGGGCCGGGCTGCCAGCGCTGCTGGGCCGAAAGGGAGGCCGCGGCCCAAGAAGCGAAAATGGATTTTTCTTTTACAAAAATATTTCCAGATTTTCCTTATTTGTTTCAAATTTGAATTTGAAGATGAACAAGAGGTTTTCAGAATTTTGCCCCAAAATAAAAGTTGTTCAAAATTTTATTCTCTACAACTTTCATGTAGAGCATTTTTCAAAATTCCTAATAGATTTTGAATTTGGGATTTAAAGCTAAATTGTTAATCAAAAAAAATTTTGTTTAGAATATTTTTAAAACAAAATTTGAAAAAAACTTGAATTCAAGAATTGCTCCAAAAATCATGTTAATTTATTCTAGATTATTTAAAATTGTAGCTACATAGAGTTTCACCACTCTTTAGCACTTAAATGCAGAATTTGGGTTTTAAGTAATTGTTTTTCAACTTTAAATTTAAAAGGGTCCATATTACATGCAACGATAACCATGTATGAGATGATTATGACTAATGCTTTGGATGTTAATGCATGCTTAACACCCAGGGTGTTACAGCCCTCCGGCTACGGCGCGGCCCCTCCCCTCGGTGATGGAGCAGAGCCAAGCGGTGGCGGCCCCTGCCCCGCACATCCCCGACCCGGCGACAGCGCGGACCCAAGCAGGGGCGAGGCCAGTGCGGCGGGATGTGGTCGACCACAGCAGATCTGGCTCCCTCGCCTCGCCTCCAGCTCACTCATCTCGTCTCGTCTCGCCGCGGGAAGTACGTATCTATTCTTCTTTCCCTACGTTTCCCCATCCTATGGAAATGTTTATATTAAATTTTATTTCTTTTATACTTGTTCTTATTTCTGTTTTTCAATTCCATTCTCCCTGTAAAATGATTCATGACGATCAAAATTTATTCCTTTGGGCCAAAATTATACTTAATTATTTGTTACAGCGTTGTATAATCAAATTTGGCTTTAACACGGCTGCACAGATCATTACTTGTTACAGCGTTGGTACAATCAAATTTGGTTTTTACACGGCTGCACAGATTTTTTTTAATAACGGAACTAAGTAGAAGTATTAATTAACCACGAGAACAAAAGATGGAGCAGGTCGATTGCATTCTAGACCTTTATACATAAATAAATTAATTAACAATAAAAATCAGAAGCACACAAAATATATCAGAAAAAAAAAATCATGTGGTGGGAGGACAGTAGAAAGCTAGCAGCAAGCGGACAGGCAGTAGCAGGTCCCATAACTTAATCTAACATGGCACCTTTCCTCATATTGACAGGAGAAGCTTACATGCATGAGGTATAGGCAGCAGAAGCTTATTGACAGTAAGTTCAAGTGAAGCTTTGTGAATGTACTTTACATTTGTGAAACTGTGCATCTTAATCCAAAGCATGATACGCATGATGAATGCTGGTTGAGTTTCATATTGATCTGCGTACTATTCTGTTATTGAAACTGCTGTTTTTAGAGCAGCAATGGCTCTCCTTGTATGATCTGAAACTACTAGCATGTGCGTCCAGATAGCTTTTTGTTCTGTCCAACAATAGTGTTTTTAGGTTCCAGTCCTTCTGCTAATAGTGCTAATAGTTCCTGTACTTTATTTTTTTCCCTTTGTTCTTGGGCAAAAGCAACCGTAGAGCTTTACCTTGTTTCGCTGTTCAGTGCAGAAGCCTTCTCTAGTTCTTGCACAAGACAGGGTATCTGAATTTGCAAAGCCAAATCCAATTGAACTTCTTGTAGGGAGAAGTAAGGACTGAAAAGAAGACTGAAGAAATCCACGAATATGGTCAGTTATTAATTGGAACATGCTTGATATTTCATGAAGTACCATTCCGTTTTGCAAAATATTTGGAACTGCATATTGCAAGTTACTTGTTTTGGCATCTGCAATATGGCACTCAGCTTAAAAAATCAGTGAGAATGAACACAAGTTTAAATTTCATTGAATTTTCATGCAATATAAATGGTTCAAGTTGTCTCAGGATCATCATGGTCACAAATATTAATCTGGAATCAACTGAGATTGATACTGAAGTAGTATATTTTGCATTTTTATGCAGGGTTTGGTTGCGAACGAGAAGTTCCATGTGAGTTCCAGAGGTGCAAAACTAAACAGCTTGTTATCTCAGGTCTAATTCCCTGGTCATTCAGCCATCATAATCATTTTTACTAATGTGATTATTTTTCTTCATTGTGTTCACTTTGCACTCTGTATTTTGATTTTGTAAAGGTGCTGTCAATAGTCAACCTCTGAAGGCCTGAGACAAGATGAAGACAATTATTCATTGTTGTGTCGTCGAATCTTCCTAGTTCTACATTTAAATCAGAAACTTCAAAGTTGTGTTATGCATTTGATTCCTATTACAAGGGATGTGTGATTGTTAGTTGCTGCAATCCATTTGCATGTAAAACTCAGCTGTGGGCCATGTTGTGTTTTCTGTGATGAATGAAATAAATAAAAGAGCTTTACAAAATCTAGCCATGTGTGCCCTGTGTAATGTGATAAATGAGTTATGCTGCTATATAAATGTTTGAAACTAATGATTTTTGTGGATTTTAAATTATCTATCGGCAAATGTATTGTTTGATGGTAATTGTATTTTTCGGTAGATTAACATTTCCCTGTCGGTTACTTATGTTTGAAACTAATTGATTTTTGTGGATTTTAAATTATCTATCGGCAAATGTATTGTTTGATGGTAATTGTATTTTTCGGTAGATTAACATTTCCCTGTCGGTTACTTATGACAGGGATAAAGTTCCAGGTCTGGTGGCTGAGAATTTTTCTGTCGGTGGTCAGAAATTATTCTGTCGACGTCGAACCGACAAGAAAATTGGCGTACCGACAGGAAAATTTAACCACCGGCAGAAAATTTCTATTTCTCTGTCGCTTTAGTCCTGTCGGTGTTTTTCTGTCGGTATACCGACAGAGAAATTGATTTTCTAATTCTTCTGTCGGTATATGTTATTTTCCTGGCGGTTTTCCACCGACAGGAAATTTCCAGTTTCCAGTAGTGATCATAAACCAGGTCATGCATTTTGTATCCTACATCACTGTGATAATGATGTTGGATTGGATCTTGAAGAAAACACACTTTCAGAAGAAAATTGAAGTAGTCAATTCCAACTTCTTCTGGTTGCTGAGCTTGGTTAGTCGTGACGAAACCATGTGCAATCCATTGATAAATCAAACGGCTCATGTAGATTAAATGGCCTCTTGGTAATATAGCACAATGTGTAAAACAATGCTTTAGATGACGTGGAAAATTAAAATAGCTCAACCGCAAACATGCTGATACATTATCTTGTTTCTCCTCGGCATCTAGTAAATTACTCTCTTATGGACTGCCATTCTTCTATTCTTTTCTTTCCACAGAGAACACCTGCAAGAGCTTTAATTGCAAGCGGCATGCCACCACATCTCTTTACAATCTCTTTCCCAAGTTGTAGGAATTCAGGGTCCAAAGCTTCCATGGACATTCCAAAATTTTGCTGGAACAGTTTCCAGCTATCCACCTCAGACAGCTATGGCAGGTCAAATGTACATGCAGAATCCACCACTTCGGCAACTTGTCTATTGCGGGTGGTGAGTAAAATGCTACTTCCAGGTGCTCCACTCTTCAGATGTACCACGAATTGCTCCCAGTTGATGCGGTCCTCAGTCCAAACATCATCCAAGACAAGTAGAAACCTCTTTCCAGCCAACTTGTCTGAGATTGTTCTGCACACACGCTGCAACGGAAGGTGGTCTGTCTTGTCATCTGTAATAGCTTCAAACAACTTCTCAACAAGCTTTTGAACGGAAAATTCTCTTGATACATGAACCCACAGTATGGCATCAAAATGATTTTGTATAGCACTGTCATTGAAGACTAGTTTTGCAAGAGTAGTTTTTCCGGAGCCGCCTAGTCCAATTACTGAAACTATCTTGCTTTTTTTTTGGTTGGTGACTAGCCTCTGTCAGCTCATTTATCACCAGATCCTTCTCTTGGTCCCGCCCAAATATTATGGTCTCGTCCACGATAGTCCACAGTGGCACCTCACCAATTATCTTGTTTATATGCTGAACTAGATGAACCACTGGCATACTATTTGCTATTGTGCTATAGTCACTTCTTCCCTTCACAATTTCATCAAATCTCTTCTTTATCTTCTTGATCTCTTGAGCTGTCTTGCATTCAAACAGAATTGATTTTGGTTTTCTCCATAAGTATTTGACCACAACATTGTTGTCACCTGCAACATTTATGCCATGTTTCTCAGACTTGATATGGAACTTATTGACCAAATCTTCAGCATCGTAAGCAGCCTCTTTCAATCGTTTAAGCCAATTAGATGAACGCTCATTTTCTAATGCTCTACCACCTACTCTTTCCAACCAAACGTTTATATCCTCAACTAGATCCTGGAGGTCCTGAAGATCTTTGGTGACACCTGCTATAGAGCTGAACTCTTTTGTCACCAGCGGAGCTAACTTTGTCCCCACAATATTCAATATCCCAGATACTAAAGCAGCTTCAATTCCAGCCATATTTCTTTTAAGAAGCTTCAATTCTCCCTTGCTCATACCTGCAAATTAAATTGAAATAAGCTATTACGTTATAAATAAATTTGCAAGATGAGCTACAATAATCTTTATGTTTTATAAGTCGTCACCACTCACCACTCTAATTTGGTAGGTAGTGGGTGGTCATATTGACGACATCTGATCTTGGAAAAGAGCCCTTCTTGTCCCCGCTGCTGTTCGCAATCGTGATGGAGGTGCTCAACGCCATGATCCAGGAGGCGGATCGAGTGGGACTTTTATCTTCTCTACCTGGTAACCACTTTGGCCACCGCATGTCGCTGTACGTGGATGACTTGGTCCTCTTCCTCATCCCGAGACATGAGGACTTTACTTGCATTCGAGCTATTCTGGAGCTTTTTGCTGGGGCATCTGGGTTGGGCATCTAGTGCTCAGATGAGGATGTCGCGCTCATCCAGCAGGCCTTCCCCTGCTAGCTGTCTCCCTTCCCCTGCCGATATCTGGGCACGCCACTCTCGGTGGGGAGGCTGCGTCACTCCGATGAACAGCAGTTGGTGGATACTATCGCATGCCGGATTCCAACATGGAAGGGTAATCTTTTAATCGCTGCAGGGAGGACAACACTCACGCGTGCGACGCTCTCGGCCATACCAGTGCACATATCTATTATGTGCTGCTTGTCGGCTTGGGCAATCCAACAGATCGACAAGTGTCGGCGGGCATTCTTGTGGAGTGGCACAGATGCTGTGATTGGAGGTAAATGTAAAGTCTCCTGGCCGGTGGTGTGTGTGCACCAAAGTGCTATGGTGGTTTGGGTATACCTGATATCAGAATACTTGGATTTGCGTTAAGGCTCAGGTGGGAGTGGCAGAGGAGAACGCCCGACGCACCACCTTGGACAAGGCTGCCCTCCAGGCCTGAAAAGATGGTTGATGCTATGTTCGCCACTTCGGTGCGCATGAAGCTCAGAGACGGGGCCTCGGCCTATTTCTGGATTGACGTCTGGCTCCCCGAGGGACAGATCAGATCCTTTGCGCCTCACTTGTTCCGGGCTATTGGCACACTGTTCTTGAAGGTGACAGTCAAGGATGCATTGTACCAGCGCCGTTGGGTGCGGCATATCACTGGTGCTCGTACGACACCAGTGCTTTATGAGTATGTTCTTCTGTGGGACAAGCTGGAGTCAGTCCAGCTGAGGCCGCTCGTCGCCGATCGCTTCATTTGGAGGTGGACGCCGGACGACGCTTACTCGGCTTCTTCGGCATATTGATCGTTCTTCCTGGGCATGTCATCCTTGCTGGGGGGGCCAAGGAACTATGGAAAGCTTCAGCCTCGCCAAAGGTCAAATTATTTTTCTGGCTGGCTTTGCATGGCCATATTTGGACGGCAGAACGCAGGAGGAGGCACGACCTACAGGAGTCCGCTGCGTGCGCGCTTTGCGGCCAGGATGATGAAACGGTTGATCATCTCCTGGTAAGCTGCGTCTACACCAGGGAGGTATGGTACCGCCTGCTGCTTCCTGGTGGCTGGGCTCAGCTGGCTCCAACGCCAGATTCCTGCCTTTCTTCTTAGTGGATGGAGTCTCGGTGCCTGCTGCCCAGGAACCTGCAGTGGAGTTTTGATTCAGTGTTGCTGCTAGTGTCTTGGCGAATTTGGAAAGAACACAACTCCCGAGTCTTTGACAATGTCTCAGCCACGGCACAACAGGCAAGGCACATGGTGCTGGAGGAGGGAGATGAGTGGATCTGTGATGGATTCACAGCGCTCTCTGAGTTTCTGATCGTCGCTAACGGGCATTGATGGCAGCGTCCGCCCCTATGTCGCAAAATGTTGTTAAAATGTAGTGCACTATTCTTTTCTTTTCTAAGCTTGGGTGCGTGCGTCGGTAAACTCTTCTATCCGGTCATCTCGTCCAGGTAGCGTTTGTATGCTTTGTGCTGCTCCTTTTTAATGAAATACACGTGAAGTCGTGTTCCAGAAGGAAAAAAAAAGAGCCCTTCGCATAAACGGGTGCTTTACAAGCAATTTCTTCTCTGTGTTTCCATCGTAACCAGGAAGCAGCAAGCATGTGAGGAAACACCATATACCGAAAAGTGAACTTTTTGAAGATAGCAGCTTAATGTTCCAAGTTTCTGGTAGACTGGCAAAGACGAATATGAAATATATCGCTCTTGTGCTAACTGATTCAGCCTTCAGCTTATAGAATTTAAGTCCTACCTGACAAGAGGCAGAACAAAAACAATATTGTTTACAGAAAAAAGTAGCAGTAAATGCGACGATAGAGAAGAAATTTACGAGCTCAACAAGCACAAAAATGAAATAAAGAAAGGTAGTACACACCTCGAGATGTGGTCAACTGCTGTGACCCATTCAATCCCCAAACGTTTCTTCCGTGGCAATTCAGAGAATGCACAGGCTTTGGGTTGCAGATACTTTCCGGGCGCAACTTAGCCCTCGTTTAGATTAAAGAAAATTTCAAACCGATGAATAGTACCACTTTCGTCTTATTTGGCAAATATTGTCCAATCATGGACCAACTAGGCTCAAAAGATTCATCTCGTGATTTCCAACTAAACTGTGTAATTAGTTATTTTTTTTACCTACATTTAATACTCCATGCAAGCGGTTAAAAATTGATGTGATGGAGAGAGAGTGAAAAAACTTGGAACTTTGAGGCAAACTAAACAAGACGTTAGCTAGACTGCAAGTCCGCAGCAAGATACCAAGATACCGTACTTTTGGTGTTTCAGTGGTTGTGACTTCGTTCACCACCACACATCATGTACTCTACAATCTAGTCCTGTCCAGATGAAACGATAGAGTTATCCAAGGAGATTTGTTTTGAACGGACAGCATAAAAAGGTATTTTTTTAACGAGCAGTAAAACGAGAAATACATCACCCACAGAGAGGAGATCAGGTACAAAATGAACAGTCGAATGTCCAACAACTACTGGGAAAATGGACTTGGCCTAATGTGTATTTCCGGTTATTCCAAATAAATCTCAAATGCCCATTCATAAGTACATCTCTATCTCTATCTCTATCTCTACCAATATAAAAGCCACCAGTTACAAACTTTCCTAAAGCTACCCCAACAAATGTCCCCGCAGTCAATGTCTCTCCTAGGTGCACAAAAAAAACACCTAGAAATATGAAACCTTTGAAACGAACGCACGAGATCCACTCTGATCTCTCCTTTCTCTTACTCACTCAAATCTAACGGTCCAAATTATTTGGATCAGACCTCATCACTCATCCTACCACCACGCCCACCCCGTGTGGGACTCCCTCAGCCTCCCACGCCCGCGCCCGCCGCAGTTCGATCCCTCGGGGCAGCCGTCTATCAATCTCTCACAACTAATAAAAAGACTAAAGAGTGAACACCGTTTTGGTGTGACATTCTAACATGGATGCATCGTTCTGCCTGCTGCAATCCCGCACCCCTCGCTCCTACGCTCGTCCCTTGCGACAAAATTCACCACGCTCGCCCACGCCATCGCACCCCATGCCCACCCTACCCGACGCGGCTAGGGTTTTACGGCCACCGCCCTCCACCCCCACCCCCCGAGGCAGCGCCGCCATCGCTGGTAGCCACGGCGCTGCCGACGCTGCGAAGCCGCCACTCCGCCCTCGCTGGCTCTGATTCACGTCGCCGGCGCCCCACCCTTCTTCTTCCTGTGCCGACCTCCATTGATGCTGCCACCGACCTCGTTGTCTGCCCGTCCCCATGCGTTGCAGCGATGCGAGGGGACGTTGCAGGTTGGCAATGAGTTGGAGGCGCCGGATCCAGATGAGGCTGCCATGTCTGTGAGAAGGATTGCCGCGGCGCTATGCCGGACGCATCCGCCGCCGCGGGAGTGCGGGAAAGCGCGGCGACGGTTGGAGGTGAGCCTTTTTCTCAGACTCCGTTTGCGTTGTTGCTTTCTAGGCTTCTAGGGTCTCAGGTGGTGGCTGAATCCTTACATGTGAAGAATCTCTCTTCTCCCTGCTCCTGATATAGAAATCGAATTATATTGGATGCAGAATGAATCATGTTTATTAAAACTTTATCTTCCCTTCTGATTTTAGTCTTAATTTATTACTATTACTCAGTGCTTGCTATTCTGCATGAGTGGAATGTGCAGAGCTATATTTGTGATGCCGCCACTAAAATTTACAAAGAGAATAAAGTAAGACATGACTATTACTCAGATGTGTAACTCTGAAATTAAAACTTCACCTCATTTCTTGTATGTAGTTGCTGCAAGCAGAAAACTGGAGACCAACAACCAGTTGATGATGGCCGAACGTTGTTCACTAACGAGCGCTCGCCAGGAGACCAGTGCAAGCATATGGTCAGTAAAGCTCCAGTATCGAGGTTTGATGTGCGCTTTTGAATAGTGAAACTAACAGAGTGACAAAATTTCAGAGATAACATTTCACTTTTTTTTCCTTTTGTAGATATCAACGAAACTGAACTTTAGGACATTTAAATATCATTATGCTTCAAAGGAATTTGCTGCAAGATCCTTCCACTATCTTTATTAGAATCTGTTTCTATGCAGTTGAATTAAAAGGCTCAATTTTGACTTGTCCCAGAGGTGTCATGTTGGACGATGGCAGGAGAAAGGCAGTCAACATGAATCCGTTCTTTATACCTTAATGCAGTCCTAAGAGGCTGAGACAAGACATTGCATTTTTCAGTACAGAGTTGACAAGAAGCCATGTAGTTTCTAATCCATTCAACTGTGGGTTTTGTTCAGATTCGACCTATTATCCTCTACCGAGAAGGAGAGTAGAGGCAGAGTAGCTATTTGTGTTTCTCGTACAGAACAAGAAAAAATCAATGATGAGACCAGCAGGAGGAGCAAACGAGGTTATGAATTGGATCAGGTATTGCTTTGAGTTTTAGAGGAAAATAAATAAATAACAAAAATGATCTGTATTTTTCTTCCATAATATTTGCATTGCCATAGCTGGGTTCAGTGTTTTGTTTTTTTGGGGACATACTAATAAACCATCCTGATAGTTGTTGACAATTTTCTGAGGATGTTTATGATACTAGAATAGTCTCTCTTTGCATGATCTGTTATTGAAACCATAATGTTTATAATTACATTTTCATTACAGCATGCTCAACTACTCAACTGGAAGCTAAATGTGCTCCTTTTTCCTTTTTCTATGTCTGCAACATGGAAGTGCGATTTAGTGCATTTTGGATAGTTCAGAGTGAGCTCATTTGTTTGAACAAGAACATATGTCGTGCTGTTTGGGTAATCTGCAATGAGTTCATTTGGTTTTAGTCCGTCCATTTTGGTTGCAATTTTGAGCTTTTTGCACTGCCGGATGATTGCTAATTCAGTCCTCATCCTGCCATGCAACCCACACAGCATGCTCTGTGCCAGCATTCTCACACAAGGGTCATCGTTACCTGGTTGGGCTTTATGATTGGAGCAGTAAGCGAGCTAGCTGGCTTGTGTGATTGGAACAGTAAATGTGTTAGCTGACTTGTGTGATTAGAACAGTAAGAAAGCATTAGCTGGCTTTCTTTAATTTCATTTCTCAAATTCGCATCTGAAATGGTAATGTTCAGATGGCAAGAAAATTTCTTTTGAGGGATTTTACATGTCGATTGCTTTTTTACCGGTTTATTAATATTCCCTTCTGAGCTGTGGAGCATACGTTTCATTCTTCATAATACCGTGTGTATCTTCTTAACAGGTGCCTGTATGGAGTGGACTGTCAAATGCATAAGCCCACAATATTTGGTGCCCTTCCACCTGAACAACAGGTTTTTGTTTAACTGGCTTTTGTTTCTTGATATTGCAATCAATTAGGTAATTATTTTCTGTTGATTACTGGCAAGACAATTATCAAGCCAAACATAACTCACTCCTTGATTACTGTAATTAGTATTAGTTAGTTATTAGTTATGAGGTCAGTGAGTCATATTAGCTTATGGCCCTTCCATCTTTGCGAAAGTGCTCTGCTTATGTCGTCCCTGGTTCTTAATCTTAGTTGTTTTCTGAAGGTAATGAAGATCAAAGAGTAGAATAGAGAGGGCTGGCTCTTAGATGTAACATGGAATATATGCGCATTTTCATAAAGGTATGTTTCTTGTGCTGATTTTGGCGGCTTTTTGTTTTTTGAAATTTGACATGGTTTCTGTAGTCCAAGGGAGGTATTCTACTTTGACATTGCTTGGTGCTTGGAAACTCCCAACAGGATTCATTCATGCGTTAAGGATATAATTCCATAAAATTAATCTTTTTTCACTGCCATTGATCAATTTCTTGTTGTATTTCATATTTCTCGTTGCAATCCTAGCAGCATCTGGAACAATAATATTGTAACTTTGTGATCATTTGCTGCTATAGTAAGCTCTATGACAAGTAATGCAGACATAAATAACTGTTAAATTCTGTTTGATGTGATAAATAATGACAAGTAGGTTATCCTTTCATTTATTGAAGGTTAGAAATAAGCAACCTTCTGTTACATGAGTGGCGAGCTTCTTATGTTGCTTCGTTGATACATTCTTTCCAATTATGCATGTCATAACCTTGTTTAATTTTTCTTCAAGAAGTTGTATCAGTGTTTGATAATAATTGGCTAAATAGAATCACAACAATGCCACATTTCATGTCTTTTGCCCACAAAATTTGCTCGTACATAGGTATTGGGCATGAAAAAACTAAGTGGAACAAAACTTTTTTCCTGAACACCTGTTGCTATTTACTTGCAAGTTCATAGAGTTGCCTTGATGCTATGCAAAAACAGATCGCTTGTGTCAAATAGGTCCCTTGGGACAGCGGCCACAAATAGCACCTAATGATCGAAGCACGATAGAAAACCGGTTGAGGCCTCCCCTTAGGGAAAGGCTCCAATGATTACATCATTCTCAAAAAGGCCTAGCGAACAGTCAGATTAGGTGTCGAATCAGAGCACCTTGTTATGTTTCAGTGATTTGTAGTTCGTAATCACAAAGCACCTTCCGGTCATCTTGATTTAGGGTTGGCGAGAATTCTTCAATTAGACCAAGCATCTTGAAAGCTTTGTTGCTCCTGTTGCAATGCACGGACGCTGCTCGCTCACGCACACCGACGCGTCCTCTCTCCTTGTCCTCGCGCCGCCGCTTCATCACCGCGCTCGCCCACACCATGATGAAGAGAGAATTAAATGATAATAATATAGGATATCATAAAATGTACTGCTACCATAATTGAGAGATGGTGTATAACATATTAGTGTCTGAATGCAAAGAATAATTTTGAGTGTTAAATTAAAATGGCAAAAAGACTAGGATTCAATTTTTGAAAGTCCATTCTTGTCAGATCCCCACTTGGTACATAATATCTTGTTGACCTAGGTTGTGACTGTCGCTCGCTCCATGCTAAGGTGGTCGGATGCTGTTGTGTTCCCGTAGCAACGTCGCGCTCTCCGTGAATGTGTTGATTTCATGAACTTTGCTTTTTATATTAAATGTCACTTTAAGGTCGGTATTTAATTTTACAGTATCGTTATCTTATCATGCGATCCGTGTGTTTTTAGTATAAAAGCTTAGCTGTCTCGTAGCAACACATGGACACGAACCTAAAAAAACAGCCTCCCAATGCATCTCCTCCTCGCACAGGCTCCGTCCGTCTACAACGCCGCCACCGCCGCGCCCTTGCCCCCGTCGTGGTGCCTCCTCCTCCCTCTACCCCGCTGCTTCCCAGCCGCCTAGCGCCGCCCCCGACCACGGCGAGGTCGCGCTGAGAGTGCCGTCCTCAACTCCCGCCGCGAGGTCGCAACCGCCCAGCGACGTGGCTGGCCCCCAGCGGCCGGAGACATGCATGGAATTTATAACACGGATCGATCACGACCGCACAGCACATTCAATTTTCTGATCGATCCATCTGGGCGGTATGGTATGCACGCATGGTTTAATTCAGGTCAGTTGCTAGCTGCAAGTGCAGCTAAGGCCTTGTTTAGTTCCCGATTCCACCCCAAAATTGCATTATGCAAAAAGAAGATTTTCCATCACATCAAAATGTCGGCAAATGCACGGAGTACTAAATGTAGATGAAATCAAAAACTAATTGCACAGTTTTGTTGTACTTTGCGAGACGAACATTTTGAGTCTAATTAATCATTTTTTGGATAATTTTTTGCACTAAAAAACAAAAGTTGCTACAGTGTTCCGACACGGGCACTGTACCTACAGTGCCCGAATCGGGTGCCCAAATTCGGGAACTGAACAAGGCCTAATTCAATGCATCAATGGTGATGACAGCAGCTAGCACTGCATTCTTTCGTTCGTCGTCCTTGGAGGCATGCAAAGAGGATGTCTTGAATGTTGCTACCACGTACAGCTAGCTGCTTTACTGTTGAACTATACCAAATCATTTTAATTAACATATTCTTCTCACATAAAAATCGATATACGGTCAAAGTTCCATCGTGTAGACTATGCCGAGATGCCCTAATGAGTAATGACCTAAACTACTTAAACTGGACAATGATTGATTGTTACATGCAGGGATTGAAGGTAGGAGACGAACATGTCGACCGTCATCACGGGGAAGACGCCGCCGTTGCTGTTCACCATCTCGTGGACGAGGCTGATCATGACCACGCAGGAAGCGGCAGCGTCCAATGACGGCGGCCGTCACCGACACTACTACAGAAATCTTTATGGAGGCTGGCATTTTGGGTTTTTACAGGTGAGCAAAGCAACCGCCTCCATTCAACGTCCTCTGTTAATGTGCCTCGGTTAATCAATCAGAAAAAACAATAAAAAAGAAAAACCCGTTGACGAGCCTACTGAGCCCATCCACGGGCCCATCGAGCGCATCCAAGCGCCGCCGCCACCGCTGCTCGCTAGACCGCGCGTACCGACGGATCTGGCCTCCCGCTGTTGGGATCTGGCCGCCCGCCGCCGGATCTGGACTCCTGCCGCCGCATCTGGCCTCCGCCGCCGGGATCCAGCCACCCGCCGCCGCATCCACGTGGATCCGCTCGATCCACCACCACTGGAGCTCGCGGAGCCCGCCTCGAAGCCGCCGGAGCGCGCGGTGCCGCTGGAGCTCAGGACGCGCCCGCTGCCAGAGTGCGTGGCCCTTGTTGCTGGGGCGTGCGAGTCCTGCCGCTGGAGCTCGGAGGGAGAGGGAAAGGGAGGAGGGGCACCGCTCGGACTTGGTCTCGGAGGAAGGAGGGTCGCTGCGAGGAGGGAGGAGGTTTCCGAGGGAGGAGGGGCGTCGCTCGTGTCCGTCTCGTAGAAGGGAAGTCGCGACAAGGGGCGCCGCTCGGGGTTGGGCGGAATCGGTTTGAGAGGCGTGAGAAAGAGAAGTGAAGGGGAAACCCTAAGTCTTTGTATTTATACCCTGAAACGGTCGGGCCTGACCTGAGCCTATTGGGCCTTAGCCTTTTTGGAGGCGGGCCTTACAGTGTGTCCGTCTTCAAAAATCGATTTATGGAGGTGGGCTTCTTTAGACATCTGCCTCCGAAAGTAAACCATTTTTGGAGGCGGTTGTTTTAAAACGACCGCCTCCGTAAATCGATTAACGGAGGCGTGATGGGTGATTAACTGAGGCGGTCCCTTTAAGGCGACCGTCTCCGTTAAATATTAACCGAGGCGGCTGCTCGGGAGGCCGGCCTGACTGGGGATAACGGAGGCGGTGCCCGCCTCCGATCAAAAAAGCTCACCACCACCTAAAAAAATCCTGTAGTAGTGCGAACAACACGAGCGCCAGCAGCGGAGACACGGTCTCCAGCTCGGAGTGGCTCTACCAGCAGTTACTGCGGCGACGACGGCGGCGGCGTGAGCGTCAGGGTGCTGGGACTGGGTCTGGGAGTGGAACCGCCACCGCCTGGAGATGAGCCTGGGCCGGCAGGGGTGGCAGATGAGCAGTGCGGCGTCAGCATCGGCGGTGAGTTCGAGTCCTCGCCGTCGGCAGCGGCCAAAGAGCTAACTCTGCTCAGGTGCTTGTGAGACGATAGATATAGTATGGTGTTGCTTTAATTTGTTGCTTGTTAATCAGCTGCTAATCAAACAACAGTTAGCCATGAGGATGCAAATCGAATCAAAGCGCCAGCTAATAATCGTCGTTTTCCTTCTGTTTTTCAATTTCTCCTTGGAAAATCATTGTTTTTTTTACTTGGAAATGACCAGCCATGTGGTGTTTACAAGCTAGCCCATTGCGTGAGCGTGACATCCATCCTCTAGTTTTAGCACTGAAACACCGAAAAGAAGATCAGAGGGGAGGCGAATAGGAGCCAATTAAAATTCTTATCTAAGAATTGGGTCTACATCCTAAACTTTGCTAAAACAAGAACAAGTCAAGGAAACAATATAGAATCTCTAGAAGATGAATTTGAGCCCAGCAAGTGCGGAAGTTCTGCGCATACTGTCTTCAGCAGGCCAAGAAAAAACAGGTTCCCGACCCTTGTCGAGGCTAAGGCTCCCAAGGCCTCAACACGATTATCGATGCAAAGCGAAAAGTTAGTTGGCTGTCTCTTTACTGCTAACCAAGCTCACTTTTTTATAGGGTACGGGTACATATTTTCATATGTTTGGGAACAGACAGTACCTACTACAGTATCTCTTGGGACATTCCTGGGGTCTTTCTCTGTTACAGATTCTCACGGGCATATAGGGACATTCCCCCTCTAGAACGGCCTTACAGCATGGCCTTCCTGGGCCCTTGATGGGCTTCCTTGGTCGTATGATGTGGTCCCTTCTCGCCTGCGGGAGCCTTCTACACGAAGGGTCGCTTGAGCCTCCGACAGGTTCCCTTGAGGCTTTGTCGATCTTCAGAAGGTCTCCACGCTCGGCCTTCCTGTCTTTGGAGAGTCCCTCCGTGGGATCCACGAAGGTTCTGCCGAAAGCTGGGTAGCGACCGCAGTCCTCGGCCCCACCTAAAATCATATCATCGGGGTTGATTAAAAGTCCCTGGACTTCGCTCGCACGAGAGAAATCCAGGCATCGGTGGCTTCTTCGCACGTCGACACGCGTCTTCGCACTTTTGCAAAAAAGACTCTTATACTTTTAGATAATCAACCCGCCGGCCAACATATCATCTACAAATAGGGCCTCGCTGTTTTACAAAAATCCCCCCAAAATCATTGCGGAGCGGACACCCGCAGGCCGCAGCCAACCCTACCGCGTCCTTCGTCCTCGTCTGTTTCTCGATCTCCCTCCCCTCTCTGCCGCCGCCTCCGCCTCCATTCCCTCTCCTCCGTGCGCCGCCTCCATGCCTCTCCCCTCCTTGCTCTCTCCTCCCGGCGTCGCCTCCATGCCGGCATGAGCAGACCTCCTTCGCACGACGACTCGACGAGGAGCGGGGAGAAATCGGAGAGGATGATGCATCCACGAATACCGCTCCCGAAGACCCCTGCGCACTCTCCGGATCTGGGCGCCCACCGAATAAATCCGGCCTCTATGACCATCGATCCGGCCGGCCTCCAGAAGCTCCTCCCTGACACGATGCCCGTGGTGCGCGCGCAGCGAGCTCCATCAAGTGAGTGGGAACTGAGCTCGAGCTCCTTGATTTGCCTTGTTCTAGATTTCTGTTTTATGTGTACGCTAGGATCTTTGACAACTAGATATAATTAGAAGTTTGCACATATAATATTCTGTAGTTTATTTTACGCTGCTTGATTTTTTGTCCCTCTTTGGTTTGTTGTTCTGAGTGGGGTCATGTGCGTGTTCTTGAACTGAATGTGTGGATTTACCCCCAATTTGCAGGAGCAGTCATCGTGAATAAAACCAATGAGCACTGCAGTTTAAAAGACATAATCACCTTCTACAGCACTCTGAGAGACACATTTTTCTTAGTTATGCATTTCCTTACTTCTGTATTAGGAGAATATAACTCTATTCCAGGAGTTCACAACCTTAGTGGCAGATACCTACACCAAGGTGCACATTTCAGTTTCGTGCTTACTATGTTTGTTCCATCCGGATGTGATTGTTCCTTGTTAGTGGATAAAATGCTTTGTTTTGTTTGCCGAAGGTAGAAGCATGACTGTTGGCAATATTTCCTAGGATGAGAGAATGATCCTTGACTGAAAATAAATCTTCTATACATGAGCTATTTCTTTTGATTCTATGTTATTGTGTTGTTAATAATGACTTTAGCTAGGAGTCTTAGAAACAATGCAGATAATGGATAGCTATCAATGTGGCATATATTCCATTTAAGTGGCTCTTTAGGTGCTTGTGCCTGTGATCAGTCACTTAAGCGTATCCAACAAACAAAATGACCTTGCTGAGTAGCCCATCTGTCTGCATGTTACCTAAGATTGTATAAGTGATTAGTAAACTTTTGTAGTTGAGAATCAAAATGTTTAGGAGTTATTAGTGGCGAAAACACTGAATTCTGGTCAAATTGTAGCTTTGTGTTTTAATCTAAGTAGCCCACATCAAGTCGGCTTGGAAGTATTGATGGAATGGTAAAGTGTTCTACTTGAGTGGTTCTGTTACTGCCCTTTTGAGTTTCAAAAAAAAATTATTGCCCTTTTCTCCTAACTGCCTGTTGATGTTTTTTCAATTAGCGAGAAGAAGCATGATTAACAGGATGATAGGGGTCCCGTGATAAGGTGAAATCACTTGGGTAATTATTCGGTTCTTTTTTTGGGTAGCATTTGCTAAAACGCATGGGTTATCCTTGAGAAGAAGAATGTGCCGAAGAAGTTTCAGGTAAACAAAAGTAAATGATTTCTTAAATGGAGAATGCATTAGCTTAGCGGTATAATTCTGAATGATTTCTGCATTGCCAACAACAAAGAAGTTAGAGGTACTATTTCTGGCCTGACAGATTTCTACTACCTCCTAGAATACATAGTTGCTTTTCTTTTACATAGGCATATTTGTGGATTGTGATAACAAGTGAGAAAATGGAAGGTGTGTGTTTTTATCTTCGTGGTGTTTGTGCTAAATAAAATTAGCACAAAAAGGGTCATGTAGATAGACAGATCTCTACTCTTCGGATAACTCACTTTAAATTTTATTTCCAGGATGCATAGGCACCCTGAGCATTCTCTCCACTTGAAGGGCAGCAAAGGTTGGTGACAATCTTTGAAGCTTATATGACATTCCTGGTTTATCAAAGACATTACTTCTAGCATGTCGAAATGACATTCATGGAGATTGGGAAGAATACTTTTCCTATGGTGTATTGCATTTTAGAAAATGTGGCTGCGAGCTGGTTAATGTGACTGACCTATAGGAGTATGAGATGGTCTACAGAAGTTCTTTATGCATTTGTTAGCTGGTGGTGGATGTTATTATCAGATTATTAGTAACTCACTGACTTGAGTATTCGAGCACAAAGTTACTTCAGGAATATGATATTATTCTGCAAACAATAGTCTGATATGTGATCTCTAATTCATGATTACGGTGTTGGTATTAGAAACAATATATCCAATGTTTATACTGTTTTGTCTTTGGAACCAAACTAAACTGTTGTACAAATATGGAGAGTACTATACAAAGTAGCTTCCTTGACAAATTTTTGTGTACAAAATACAAGGTGATTATTTAATGAGTCACTAGTTTGTTAACATGGCTAAATTGGTGTAAGATGTACTTGACCTTAATGGGTAGCTTGGAGTATTTGGGTTTGGAAAGTATTGATTCTAGGAAAGAAAAATTTCCCTATGCTTTCAGACTGGATACAACAAAGCATATATATGAATGTTCTGCTTACATATAAAGCCATGTCTATCAAATGTGGACAGAGCTTTTGTTCTTCAAGTCATTGCAGGGCGCCTGATGTTCTAGTGTATATGAAGGAGGTGTTAGCTTAGGTGAACCCTCAGGGGCAGGGCTCTGCCCCAACAGTTCCCCCTCGAGGGCAAGGGTCGACTCGGACGAGCCTGAACCTCACTGCTAGGTGCGGTTCCAGTCTGAGGGTTCCCTTCCCCCTAAGCTCATTTGGGTCATATGCTTGCACATTTTTTATTCGCGCACTCACTAGCATAACAAGATAAACCCATAACTTAGGTGTCGCAAGAATCAATTCCACAACAAACACTCAACTAGCCACGAGCAATTTACTAAAGTATCCTTTCGCACTCCGCAGGGTGGGAACCTTTCACAATCAATCTTGCTTGGGGGCGGAAACTATCACCAATTCCCCTCACAGACAAATAATATTGTAAGTCTCTTTTATGGCTATATTTCAAACTATTTGTATTCCATTTGAATTTAAGGTTTTCGTGTTATTTAATGCATGTGGTTTTACTGATTTAGAATAAGATTTTACCGAATTGCATAAGGTTTTTTCACATACCATGTGGTAAAATTCTAGATCCACCACTGTGAGGTAGTACCATATATCCTACTGCCGGTTGTACGATAACACTAAAGTCTTTTTATTTGTAGATAGATATATATTTATAAATATATATGTATGTTTTATGTGAAATGAAATTATAATTTATGATAAAAGTAGTACAATTACTAAAATTACTAAAATGGAATTTGCATCAGCTAGTATAATGCTCGTGCTAACGTTACGGCAGCATATAACCATGCAAATCAAATAACCAAAACGCATATATGTCAAGTTATTAAGCATTACTGAGATATATTTATGATTCATGCAAATTTAATGAGATATATTTATGATTCACACAAAAAAGAAAAACTAAAAAGGAAGTCCGTCTTACCTGATCAAAATATGAATAATAACATTTTTCAACATTAGTGCAAGAGCACACGCCTTGGCAGCAAAATGTCTTCAGCAGGTCTCCAAGCTCCCGTACATTCAGAAGCCACCCTCAGAGCTGCCAATCAACTGGTGCATGATCTTCTTCATGTCCAGTGCACTCATCTGTTTAGCCACAACATACTTTAAGAAGAGGTAGTGAATCGTTTCTTCTTCCCTGCAGCGTTTGAAAAGTCAAGTGACAAATCTTTGTGAAGATCAACACAGGCTTAAAGAATATAATATATATCCCAAGAAGTTAGGCCTTGTTTAGTTTCCCTAACTAAATTTTAGTCCATATCATATCGGATGTTTAGACACATGCATAGAGTATTAAATATAGACTAAAAATAACTAATTGCACAAATTGCAACTAATTCGCGAGATGAATTTTTTAAGCCTAATTAGTCCATGATTTGACACTGTGGTGCTACAGTAAACATGTGCTAATGACGGATTAATTAGGCTTAATAAATTCATCTCGCGGTTTACCAACGGAATCTGTAATTTGTTTTTTTATTAGTATCCGAACACCCTATGCGACATCCCATATAACATCCGAGGTGATACCAACTAAACTTTAGTCCCTGCATCTAAACACCCCCTTACCTACCATCTATCTACAAAAGTATAGGAGGACTTGAGTTGACCCAAGAGAATACAACATCAGCTGCTATTTGGTTCTAGAAGAAATTAAATGACAATTAAAGTGGACACTGCAATATCCAACAAGAACCTTCTAACTATTGTAGAGAGCACCTTGCAAAATTCTTGTATCTTTTCTCTCATAATCAGTAATCCACAAATTGCCTACAAGATCGCTTTCACGTTGTACTTGAGAAACCTTGGAAATTCTCGGTGGCCAATTAAAAGATCACTGTCATTTAATTGGTTAACAAAAAAAATGAGAGAAAGAGTATATTTCAGATAACAAAACTAGGTCATGAATTGCATATACTGCTTTATTAGGATTATGTACTATTGTTCTACAACAAAAACAAGTAATGATATTATTTTGTGGGAAGTATACTTACAACAACAACAACATAGCCTTTTGTCCCAAGCAAGTTGGGGTATGCTAAAGATAAAACCCAAAAGAGACGAGAAATAGGGAGACACATAAAGGGACATAAAGGGCACAAGACAAAAAGAGGTCACGATTCAGGCACGTTGATTGCCAATCTCCAAGCACTCCTGTTCATAGCTAAATCCTTGGAGATATTCCACTCCTTAAGATCTCTCTTAACGGACTCGTCCCAAGTTAGTTTAGGTCGACCTCTACCGCTCTTTACATTATCGGCCCGCTTTAGAACTCCACTACGCACCGGCGCATCAGGAGGCCTCCGTTGGACATGTCCAAACCATCTCAACCGATGTTGAATCAATTTCTCCTCAATTGGTGCCACCCCAACCCTATCCCGAATATCGTCGTTCCGGACTCTATCCCTCCTTGTGTGTCCACAACACCAACGCAACATACACATCTCTGCTACACTTAATTGCTAGACATGTCACCTTTTTGTAGGCCAACACTTAGCACCGTATAACATCGCCGGATAAATCGCTATCCTATAGAACTTACCTTTCAGCTTCTGAGACACCCTTTTGTCACAGAGAACGCCAGAAGCTTGACGCCATTTCAACCAGCCAGCTAAAATTATATGCCTAACATCTTCATCAATGTCTCCATCCTTTTGTAGCATCGACCCTAAATACCGAAAAGTATCCTTCTTGGCAATCACTTGCCCATCGAGGCTAACGTCTCCCTCCTCGTGCCTAGTCGCGCTGAAATCACACCTCATGTACTCGGTCTTAGTCCTACTAAGTCTGAACCCTTTCGATTCTAACGTGTGCCTTCATAGTTCTAACTTCCTATTAACCCCCGCCTTACTGTTGTCAACTAGCACCACATCATCAGCAAAGAGCATACACCAAGGGATATCACCTTGTATGTCCCTTGTGACCTCATCCATCACCAAAGCAAATAAATAAGGGTTCAAAGCTGACTCATGATGCAGTCCTATTTTAATTGGAAAGTCACTGGTGTCGCCATTACATGTTCAGACAAACGTCACCACATCCCTGTACATATCCTTGATGAGGGTAACGTACTTAGTTGGGACTTTGTGCTTTTCCAAGGCCCACCACATGACATTTCTCGGTACTTTGTCATATGCCTTCTCGAGGTCAATAAAGACCATGTGCAAGTCCTTCTTCTGCTCCCTATATCTCTCCATCAATTGTCGTAATAAGAAAATCGCCTTCATGGTCGACCTACCAAGCATGAACCCAAACTGATTTTGGGTTACATGTGTCACTCTCCTTAGGCGATGCTCGATAACCCTCTCCCAAAGCTTCATCGTATGGCTCATCAACTTAATCCCACGGTAGTTAGTACAACTCTGAACATCTCCCTTGTTCTTGAAGATATGTACTAATATACTTTTTCATTCTTCAGGCATCTTGTTAGACCGAAAAATAAGGTTAAAAAGCTTAGTTAACCATACTATCGCTCTGGCGCCTAGGTATCTCCACACCTCAATGGGGATACCATCAGGGCCCATCGCTTTGTCTCCCTTCATCCTCTTCAAAGCCTCTTTGATCTCTGCCTCCTGAATTCTCCTCACAAAGCGTCTGTTGGTATCGTCAAATGAGTCGTCCAATTCAAGGGCAGGACCCTCATTCTCCCCATTAAACAGCTTGTCGAAGTACTCTCTCCATCTGTCCTTGATCTCCTCAACCTTCACCAGAAGTCGATCTGTCCCATCCTTGATGTATTTTATTTGGTTGATGTCCCTTGTCTTCTTCTCGCGGATTCTAGCCATCCTATAAATGTCCTTCTCCCCTTCCTTCATGCCTAGCCGCTGATAAAGGTCATCATACGCCTGACCTTTTGCTACACTCACAGCTCGCTTTCCAACCCTCTTCACTATTTTATAGCCCTCGATGTTGGCTACACTCTTGTCATGGTGGAGACGCTTGAAACACTCCTTCTCCCTAATAGCCCTTTGCACCTCGTCATTCCACCACCATGTGTCTTTCGCTTCCCGTTTGCCTCCCCTACTCACGCCAAACACTTCCGAAGCCACCTTCCGGACACATGTTGCCATCTTTAGCCACATGTCATCGGCATCTTCTCCTTCTTTCCAAGGCCCCTCGTCTAGCATCCTCTCCTTAAACGTTTTGCGCTGCTTCCCCTCTAAGCTTCCACCACTTCGTTCTCGCAATCTTGGCCCGTTTGTCCCGGTGGACACGTAACCGAAAGCGAAAGTCCGCCACCACAAGCTTATGTTGAGGGACAACACACTCCCCAGGTAACACCTTACAATCAAAGCAAGCACGTCTATCCTCCCTCCTTACAAGGATAAAGTCGATCTGGCTTGAGTGTTGTCCACTACGAAAGGTTACTAGATGAGATTCCCTCTTCCTAAAGAGGGTGTTCGCTATCAACAAGTCATAGGCCAGCGCGAAGTTCAAAACATCCTCCCCTTCTTGATTCCTACTACCATACCTGAATCCCCCGTGCACCCGCTCGAAACCTACATTAGTCGCACCAACATGGCCGTTGAGGTCTCCTCCTATAAAGAGTTTCTCGCTGATAGGCACGGTACTAACCATGCTATCAAGATCTTCCCAAAACTGTCTCTTGGTGCCCTCGCTAAGACCTACCTGAGGGGCATAGGCACTGATCACATTCAGAGCCAAATCTCCAACTATCAGCTTGACCAAGATAATCTGGTCGTCTTGCCTCCTAACATCAACGACTCCATCCTTAAGGCTCCTATCGATCAAGATGCCTACACCGTTCCTACCTGATGTTGTCCCCATGTACCAAAGTTTAAAGCCAGTATCCTCCACCTCCTTCGCTTTCTGGCCCTTCCATTTAGTCTCCTGAACACATAGAATATTTACATGCCTTCTAATTGCTGCATCGACTAGCTCTTTTAGCTTACCCGTTAGGGACCCTACGTTCTAGCTACCTAGACGAGGGAAGTATATACTTCTAATTCCAAAAAGACAGGAACGGACGGTATGTATGTATCTTTTGGGATCAGGAACGGACGGTAAAATCCAAAAGGAATATGTAGTTTCAACAAATTGACTCCAACTTTAACCAAATCAGAGTCCTTTTCACTTTCTACAAAAGGAGATAGGCAAACTGTTGAATCGATGGCACAAGAAAATGTTTCTTATTCTTCCTCAATAGCTCAAGCAAATATATACTTATTAAGAATCTAATTATCCAGAGAATAATATATGCAACCTTGGTGAAAACAAAAATACAACTTTTGTCGGCTAATTTCAAAGCTGGTCAAACTTCCATTCTTTTATCTGCTCTGCTATTTTTAAAACTGATCAAACTTTCATTCACCAAACCTTAAGTATTTTAGATAAAGGTTTTTCATTTTCTAAACAGGAAAGCAATAGAACTTAAAATTTATATATAAACCTACAGACTGATGCAAGTTATATGTGAAACTTCTACAAATGCCTATCAATTCATTAACAATTTGACATAAAAAATCGGCTCAAACAATCATGATAAAGAACAAGCTCATACAAGCTAAACCTATCCTGAGGATGTGATCTGCCATACAAATCCGGTAGAGCTTGCCATATGAAAGCAAACCAAAATTGTGGCATGGCACTAACGCTTCCGGCAGATCGATCCGGCCACAGTACGAGCTTGGAACTACGGACCTGGTTCCAGTTTCCATCTTTCAAGTCACAAACTTGTGCCCTGATTCCCCTAACACTGCGCGTCAAGGTCACCGACGTGCATGAGAGGCCGTCACCACCATCCTCGGGGAGCAGCGGGGAGCAGCAAACCTTGATCAAAAACTAACCACAGCATATCATTATCATTTATCAACATCGTCGTTTGTGCAGTCGTCCTCGCCTTCATCATCATCAGGGTTCTCGGGCCATGGGAAGAAGGTTAGGCCTCTCTCAGGGTACAATGAGCTGCACATGGCGTAGCGAAATATCCTCTCTTCTCCGGTGTCGACTTGTCGTCCACAAGGGAGAGAATGATGCGACCGTTGCTGTAACAGAACCGACCAAATTATAAGAGCACAAGTACAAAAACAAGCGCCGAAACGTTTAAATTTTTGAACTTGAGCCCATACAATCCCAATAGTCAATCGAAACCACGAAGGATTTCAAACCAACTCTTTTACAACCAAGATCGCATCATTCAACATACACATCAAGTAGTTCGGAAGTTCACTTACAACACACGGAGTCACAAATTATTACAAACCGAGTTCATAAAGTAGCGAAAGCATAACACACACATTTAGTTTAAATACTACTGTCAGTCTTACAGATCAACATCCCACAAAAGCATTAAGGAAAGTAACTAACAGACGATCACGCCCGAGTGATCTAGTCCTCATCACCCGCGGAGTGGAGGCAAGTCTTGCAGAAACCCTGATAAAGCATGTCATCTGCAACAGGAGGGAATAAACCATGAGTACGGGAATGTACTCAGCTAGACTTACCCATCGAAATAGAAAATAAGAGACACCAAGGATCATGCAAGGCTTTCATAAGTGGAGCTGGCTGACATCACCTTTGCGGAAAAGCATAAGTAATTTAAACTCTTTTAATCTGTACTAGCAGTTATTTTTGCATTAACCTATCATCTATCTTAGCACCTGTACTAAACATTCACTTTATTATAATCAACCAATAATATTATTATATCCATAGCAGGTATAAATTTGCGGCAACATCATATCATTCGCTTAACCATCTGTTCAATTTAATGAGATCTATGTTGCCGCTGCTCAAGTCAAGTGCTCACTAACCGGGAGCGACGGCGATTCGAATCGAATTCCTATCCAGTTGTAGGTGTATTTCTAACACTCACCACGCAGGCCCCTGCCAGGGTCGCACAAGCCACCTTTCGTACAATTCAGGAGTTACGGGTTCGAATGATGCCGCATCCCCAAGGGCAACACTCTGTCAGGTGATAGGGATTCTAACCCCCCTTGGTCTCATGCCAATGTCCCCAAGCACATCCTTACTACCTTCAAGATGTGACCTACCATTCGATTCCCGGCCTGAACCGTATTACTCGGCTTCACGGTCGGATCGATTTATCCGTCCAACTAAGTGTTAGACTGCGTTCAGCATGACTCAAGGACGTACAGCGAATCGGTCCTTAAATGACTCAGACGGGCATAGCTCCGCACCCAAGACGTGAAGTGTCTTGCGGCTGCACTATCAAACTCCCGCCCGGTCTTAAATTCATTTTAAAGCATGGTTCCATCCACGATAGCCAACATAGCCACTCGTGATCCATTCCTACGTCTCGCGGATGTCCAGAAATCACCCGACTTCTACTGGACTAAGCAGGGCTAAGCATTGACACGTGCCTGAACCTAATTTAGGGTTTAGTTACGATATCTGGACAAGGACAGGTATAATGCAACAAGTGTTTTCATACAACTCCTACAACTTAATGCAGTAAACAAGTAAAAGTACTCAAGATTGATATATAAAATAGTTAGGTCAGCATGCACCGGGGCTTGCCTTTCAGGAACGAGGATGGGCGATGATCCGGGCACTCAGGTAGCTCGTCTACGGGAACTCCTTCGCCGGCTGGGTCCTCGGGCTCCCTCGGCTGCTCCTGATCCTTCTCCGGAATCGCTCCCTCGAACTCGAGGAGTGTCACTCCCTCCGGAACACCTATTGCATGAATGCACAATAAATCGCATGGATGCATAAGAAGTAATGCAGCATGCTCGGAATGGAATGCACTTCAGCAATTCTAATGCTCTATTCAAATCACTTCAATAATAAGTGCAAATCTCTTCTCCGGTGGAGAAGTACTTACCTAGTCTACACAACCTAATATATAATTGTTCCTCCTCAGTTAAAACTATAACACCTAACAATCAACAAGAACAACATTACTCAAGGTTACCACCAACTCAATCACAAAATATCGCAATAACACCTTCTGGACAACAGCTTAGTATTTCCATCACAACTGTAAATTCAAAAATCCAAATGGCATGATACAAGACAATCTGGAAAGCTTATAAAATGCTCTACAATTTACTTTTAGACCTCAACACTTAATTCCAAAGTTTACCTACTCAAGATTCCAAATTTCCAGAAATCTGTCCTCTCTAAAGAGAGCAGCCATTTCTGGATAGCCATTTTAAACAGCTACAACTCCTAGACTACTAGGTCAAATGCCACCAAATTTTGACACAATCTAGTTAACCAATTGACTACCACTTTGGTATTCACCAGTTTCCTAGCAAACACTTTTTTCAAGGTTTAAATCCAAAAATGCTACCAGCTGTCCAGAGAACCTAGAAATGTGAAAATTAAATATTTATTCATGTGTCAAACTACCCTTATGACCAAACTAATGACACTACTAGTTCACACATGTCATGAAACCACCAGAAATTTGGGTGTGCCAACCCAAAACATTTATTTTAACCACTTTCTTAATTTACTTAATTAATTAAGTGGAAAATTAAACTTATATGCAAACTGCTTAGAAAATTCTATAAAAATTACAGGAGGCTCTCTGCTCTACAAGGAGGCTACTGTAAAAATTTAAACTAAAGTTATTCAAAGAAACTCACTACATAAAATTCACAAGCCAAAAAGACTGATTTTTGTATAATTAATGAATCACATTGAAAAGTGTCAAACAACAGAACCCATATTTTTTTAGCAACCTTATGGTACTAGGACACTCCATAAAATTTCATGAGCATTGCACATAGATAAAAATTACTAAAATTCATACAATTATCTTCTAATATAACATGACAACCTCATAACTTGAAAAGTACTCGAGCACTAGTACCCAAATTTTTATCAGAGCTAGTATAGACATGGAATAGCATACCCACCAAATTTTATAATTTTTTGGAATACTACAACTCAAGTTATAAAATTAACAAATTTGCACTCCATTTAAAACACATTTCGATTGTCTAATTAATCCTTCTAGAATTTAAATAATACATCTACATTTTATATTTTTCCTAAATACTACACTTCATAGAGAGTCCAACAAAATTTGAATCACAATTTTTGGATAAGCCAAACCCTAGATATGAAAATCACAAACAGCATTCAAAACTGTGAAACAAATAAAGAAAAGCAAAATTTCAAAATAAAAAAGGGCCACTGGGCTGGTCCGACCCGCCAGCGCGGCCCAGCTCGCGGCCTGCTCAGACTCCCGCCCGCGGCTACGTCTAACAAGCGGGACCCGCTAGCCAGAGAGAGGGGAACAGAGAAGGTGCTGCAGCTCCTGCGAGCTCCAGCTCGTCGACGGCGGCATCTCCGGCGAGGGGAAGGGCACCCCTAGGTTCCTCTCGACCTTCCGCATCGCCTGACCCCTAAACCGTGGACTCTACCCGACCTTAGCTTCCTCGGCCATGGCAGCGGCGGCTCGGTGATGGCGCGCGGTGGTGCGCCGGCGAGCTCCGACCGCTAGATGGCCAACAGAGGGATGCGTCAGCTCCCTGGAGCCTTGGCGGACCTAACGAGGCTACTAAAGAGGACCGGGATGGAGTGGAGTAGCGTGGCCGCGTGAGCACCTCATCGGCGGCCATGGCGCGGCAGTGCGCGACCGCGTTCTGGTCCGGTTTGGCCGGCATTTGCGGTAGCGTCATCACTAGAGCATCTACGGGTGGTAGGGAAGAAGGAACATGCGCTAGGGAAAGCGGAGGTGCACGGTGCTGTGCTGGCCACGGTGAGCCGTTGCGTGGACGAACGCCGGCGAGATCTCGCGGTGGCAGAAACGGCAATGTGCCCCGTACCTCCGTGCAATTGGCTCAAGTAAGGGATGGAGGAGGTGGTGGTGTCCCTGGCGGAGCTGTGGATGGAGTCTGGGCGGCGGCAATGCAACGGTGAGCTCACACGATGGCAGCGGAGCTCGCGGCAACGGCAGCGGCCCTCTTTTTCGCCTCGGCGTGCTCGGAGGGAGGAAGAAGGGAGGAATGAAGGGAGAAGCGAGCTGTGGACGTTGTGGCGACCTGTAGACGCCCGTGACCTGACCGGTGGGGCCACGGCCGGTGTACGGCCGCCACCGCGCGTCCACGCGTCAGCGCGGGCCTGTGGCCGGTCGGCCACACCGAGGCCTGACGAACTGAATCGAGGCCGTCATCAGCGACTGACAGCGCCATTTTGAGGCCATATTACTCCTAATCAGGCTCGAATTAGCAAGAGGTGATAACATCAAAGTTGTAGAGCTACATAAGTACTACAACTTTGTCAATTGGTGCTTAGACTGGTTCGGCCTGGTTTTTGAGTTACACGGCGTTGAAGTGGGGTACATTGAAACTGAAATTCCAAATTTCAGACTTAGAAATTTTCTAAGTGTTGAGCACCCCTCAAGCTGACTTGTGGGTCACTTTTGAACATGTTCTGGTCATTTTCATGAGATGGCCATATTAGAACTTTTGTTCCTTATGAAATTCTCTACAACTTTGCTTAAGGTTGCTTCTCCATGCAAGATCTCTAAGCTAGACTTTTTAAACGGTCAAACCAAAGCACTCTAGGGGGTCAAAACCTAGTCAACAACACTTAGAAGGGCAATTTGGTCATTTTGGTGAACATGAACATTGCTCCACTAATGATCCTAAGTGTAATTAAGATGTTGTAGGGACTAATTACCCACACCACACATTGATCACACCAAAATTAAGCATCACATGCATTGAAACAAGGAAAAATAGTGAATTGCTACTTTTATTTCCAAGCCATGTTTCATATGTTTCATGAGTGTGTTGCATAGCACTTGCTAATCATGTTTCACTAATGTGAGTGACATGTCTAAAAAGAAGTTACACATGTTGCACTTGGGTGTTGCACACTACTCATTTCATAAACACACATGAAATATAAGCATATGTTGCAATGTTTCAAAAGCATGTTTCACACATTATAGCTCATGCATGAATGAATGATGCTCAAGTTTATGAAATGCAAGTGCAAATATGGAAGCCAACACCTGAGGTGTTACAGCCCTCCCCTTTATAAAAATCTCGTCCCGAGATTTGGAAAGCGTACCATTGTTGATAGAATTCCTTATAACCATCATGTAAATAGTCTTCTCGCTCCCACGTAGCATCACTCTCACTACCCTGATTACTCCACATTACTTTATACCACTTAACCACTCGACTTCTAGTTACCCACTCTTGAGTGTCAATCACACGGACTAGCTTTTCTTCGTAAGTTAAATCAGATTCTAGCCTGATATCCCCTAATGGAACTCTTTCTTCAGGAACTCGAAGACACTTCTTTTACTGAGATACATGGAAAACATTGAAAATGACGCTCATTTCAGGAGGTAACTGGATCTTATATTCAACAGCACCACTCTTTCCTATGATCTAGAAAGGACCCACGTATCTTGGTGCAAGCTTCCGCTTCACACCAAAACGTTGTACACTCTTTATAGGGGAAACTTTCAGATATACGAAGTCTCCGACTTCAAACTCGATCGGTTTTCTACGGCAATCAGCGTAACTTTTCTATCTATATTGAGCTGCAACCATATGGATTTTGATGGTACAAACTTGTTCTTCCGCCTCCTTGACAAAATCGATACCATAATACCTTCTCTCGCCAGCTTCTATCCAATTTAGTGGGGTTCTACACTTACGACCGTACAATGCTTCGAATGGGGCCATCTTAATGCTCTCTTGGTAACTATTATTATACGAGAACTCAGCTAGAGGCAACCATTTCTCCCATGAACCCTTGGACAAAATAACACACGCCCGTAACATATCCTCCAAGATTTGGTTAACTCGTTCAGTTTGACCTGACGTCTGGGGGTGATAAGCAGAGCTTCTCACTAACTTGGTTCCCAGAAGATGATGCAAGTGCTCCCAAAAACGAGCAGTGAAGTGTGGACCATGATCAGAAATGATAGTACGAGGTACCCCATGGAGCCGGACTATTTGATTGAAGTACAACTCGGCATAGTCAGTAGGACGATAGTCTACTCGAACAGGAATGAAGTGAGCCGAGTTGGTTAGGCGATCTATAATTACCCAGATAGAGTTATGATTCTTGACAGTAGGAGGAAGTCCAACAATGAAATCCATACTTATCTCCTCCCATTTCCAACCTGGGATAGAAAGTGGTTGAAGCAATCCAGCTTTCATGTGCACAGCCTTAACCCTACAGCAGGTATCACACCTAGCAACATATGCAGCTATCTCTTTCCGCATTTTGGTCCACCAATAGTATGGCTTCAAATCGTAATACATCTTATTGCTACCAGGATGGATGAACAACTTGGAGGAGTGTGCTTAAGACATGATATGATTTCTAAGCTCTCGGTCCTTAGGCACAACTAACCTATTCTTGAACCACAGTACACCCTCTTCATCTTCCCTAAATGTTTAGTTTCTTGCTCTTTCATCTTACGCTTGATGTGGAATATACCAGTGTCAGTCTTTTGGAGCTCAATAATTCTACTCTTGAGAGTGCAACTGACATTAACGTTGTACAGAATTGCTGGGTGTAGAAGGCGAGACAGATGAAAATCACTTTCAACTAAGGAGTGACAATGAGACTTACGGCTTAAAGCATCGGCAACCACATTTGCCTTGCCAGGATGATAGTTCACTTGGAGATTATAATCTTTAATCAACTCAAGCTATCTTCTTTGACGCATATTCAACTCGGGTTTGGTGAAGATATATTTGAGGCTTTTATGGTCAGTATAGATATTGCAAACATTGCCCAACAGATAGTGCCGCCAGGCTTTCAAAGCGTGAACAACTGCAGCGAGTTCTAAGTCATGCGTTGGATAATTCACTTCATGCTTTCGAAGTTGTCGAGAGGTATATGTAATGACTCGGCCTTCCTGCATCAGAACACCTCCCAAGCCTATGCCTGAGGCATCACAATACACATCAAATGGTTTCTCGATATCCAGTTGCACCAAAACCAGAGCCGAGGTTAGGAGAGTTCGCAGTTTGTGAAAAGCCGCATCACACTCAGGAGTCCAGACAAACCTGGTGTCTTTTTACAGCAACCGAGTCATTGGCTTGGCTATTTTAGAGAAATCCAGGATGAAGCGACGATAATAGCCAGCCAATCCAAGAAAACTCCGAACCTCGTGAATCGAGATAGGAGTCTTCCAGTTCAGTACTTCTTGTACCTTGGCGGGATCCACCATAATTCCCCCATCGGACAACACATGCCCAAGAAAAGGTACTTCACGAAGCCAGAATTCGCACTTACTGAATTTTGCATATAGTTGATGTTCACGCAGTTTGGTGAGGACTATACGCAGATGTTCAGCGTGGTCTTCCTCATTTTCAGAATATATCAAGATGTCATCAATAAATATCACCACAAACTTGTCCAATTCGGGCATAAACACTGAATTCATCAAGTACATAAAGTGTGCGGGGGCGTTGGACAAGCCGAAGGACATAACCAGATACTCATAAAGACCGTATCTGGTAGAGAAAGCTGTTTTTGGAACATCTTCCGGACGGATTTTAATTTGATGGTAGCCAGACCTCAGATCGATCTTGGAAAAGACTTTAGCTTTAGACAACTGATCAAACAAGATGTCGATGCGTGGTAGATGATATTTATTTTTGACAGTGACTGCATTCAGAGGCCTATAATCTATGCACATTCGCAACGACTGATCCTTCTTCTTTACAAAGATAGCAGGACATCCCCACGGAGACGAACTAGGACGAATCAGCCCCTTCTTCAAAAGTTCATTCAACTGCACCTTAAGTTTAGCTAGTTCATTCGGAGGCATCCTATAGGGTCTCCTAGAGATGGGTGCTGTGCCAGGCAACAACTCGATTTTAAACTCCACATCCCAATCCGGAGGTAGTCCCGGCAAATCATCGGGAAAAACATCAGGAAACTCACTCACTACGGGAATATCAGCTAATGCCTTCACTTGCACCGCATGAACTTCACTAGAAAGATCAATTTTCCTAGGAAGTTGCACTAGAAAACCTTTTTGATCAGTAAGATCTCTGAGCATAACTACCCGGGTGGATGTATCAATGAGTACCCTATTCTGACTCATCCAATTCATGCCCAAAATAACATCTATGCCTAATCCAGGCAAAACCACTAAGGTAAGCGAGTACTTTCGCCCTTCTATTTCAAACTCTAGATCTCTTACTACTTGATTTGTGGAAATATTCCCACTTGCCACTCTAATGCAATAACCCCCACCTTCAACAGTATGTAATTTGTGTGCAAACTTCGATGCAAACATAGGACTGATAAAGGAATGCGAAGCACCTGAATCAAATAGCACCACTACAGAATGTTGGTCAACTAGGAACTTACCAGCAGTGACTACCTCACCAGATGGAATTTCTTCAATACTATTATAATGAACATGTCCCTGACGGCCACCTTGATTTGCATTCTTCTTAGCATCAGTATCCATAAACTCAGTTGCATACCTTGCAAGGTTGTTAAAGGCTTGCAGGTATTCCGTCAAACTCTTATTGCCTTGGGTTAATCTCATGAACTCAGTGTGCTTTATAGCCATCAAACCTGGAGGAATGTAATTCCCATGGAAAGTCGTTTTAAACTGGTCCCAAGCGATCAGGACATTAGGAGGCAATGTGGAGCGGTAGTGACTCCACCAAATACCAGTCGGGCCATACAGTTGGTGGGAAGCATACTCGGTCTTTAGCTCCTCAGTCAGACGAAGCAGACAGAACTTCTGCTCAATGGTATTCAACCACTCATTAGCTTGCAGAGGTTTCTCCGCCTCCTTAAAGAGAGGGGGCTTGGTGTCAAGAAAATCCTTAAAGTCACTATGCTGATTTGGTTTCGGTCCCTGACGACCGTGCCGAGCATCCCGGTTGACTAGCTGGCGCATAGCGTCTGCTAACAGGCGCTGACCTTCAACCACCGTCTGCATCAGTTCTGTCGGAGTGGGTGGTGGCGGAGGGGGTGGCTGTTCCTCATCCTCAACGCCACGACCACGATGGAGGTTGTACGCCATCTGCAAAATGCATAGCCAATGAGCACTGACGATGTGGGAAATTTATAGATGAATTGTGTAAATATGCCAAACTGATTTCATTAGAAATGAATTCACAAACAACCGAGGCACAATAATTCATCACAACCACACAACCTCATCAAGTGCACCAATTGACGTAATTATGCGATGGACATAACAAACAAGATATCTTCCGATGAAAAGATGAAATTTATTAAAGGCTCTCATGTAGGGAGCACAAACGTGACGGAACAGGCGATAGTGATATCAACTGGATTTCAACCTTACATAACTGGTGTCCGGATTCGATCTAAACTTCTAGCCAATTAGGAAAGGCTAACCAAGAAATGACCACGAGGAGACATCCCATGGGTAGAGTTCCATGGTGGATCATGACTAGCCACCTCGATACCAGCGCGTGCCAAGCAGCACAGCCTTATGTCGCGCGCCATAGGAGGCCCTCGGTTTCGTCACGGCACCGAAGGGTGCTAATCGTGACACCATCACCGAACACAACACAATGAGATATTCATTTGTGACTGAAATTTAACATGTTCAAACTAACATCCAGGATAACATAGGTTTCGATGTTACATCCCAAAAGCTAAGTTATTACAAAGCCCCACTCCCACACATGGAGGGCACAAAAGATAACTCTAGCGTCATAGCTATGCGATGACTACTCTAAGCATCGTTCTCGGAGTCAGTGTCGAAGATCTCGCCATCCTCGTCACTAGCAGGCTCTAGGTCCTCATCATCATCTTCTTCTTCTGGTGGGGCATTCTGTGGCCCATTGACCTCCATGTCGTCATCACCTTCAGCCATGAAGACTCTAGAGCCCATCTCCTCATCCTCGTCATTGTCATGAGGAAGCAGAGGATTGAGCTGATTGTTTAGGCGGTGCACTTCCTGGTTTATATTTTCATTGTATTCTTCTGCAGCTTCCAACTGTTGCTCAATCTCCACCTGACGAGCTCTCAGGAGGTTCTCTTCGTGCCAGGCTTTATCCCGTTGGTTCATCACATGGACCAGCATGCGCTGACAGTTGCAATTAGCCACAGTCAACCTCTGGACCGCAAGTGTCTCCTGATCTCTGTCATGTATCACTTGCTCCAGCTGTTGCTGAGCCGCATTTCTAGCAGCAGTCACCTCAGCCAACTCGGCCCTCAACCTTTCAGCCTCGGTGGGCTCAGGGCGGGGCTCACGTGTAGCGAGCTGGTGGCGAGGAGCCCTGCCTCCAGTTGACTTGCACGCGGTTCTCTTGGTGCGAGCCATCTGTAGCAACAAGATATGACTTAAAGTGAGGATAATTTAGGGGATACGAAATTTAATTTAGTCGGGACCATCGAAATTTTTAAGGAGGGAGTAACATGAAATGTATGACATGAATTAAACAAGTAATGATATTATTTTGTGGGAAGTATATACTTCTAATTCCAAAAAAAACACGAACAGACGGTATGTATGTATCTTTTGGGATCAGGAACGGACGGTAAAATCCAAAAGGAATATGTAGTTTCAACAAATTGACTCCAACTTTAACCAAATGAGAGTCCTTTTCACTTTCTACAAAAGGAGATAGGCAAACTGTTGAATCAACGGCACAAGCAAATGTTTCTTATTCTTCCTCAACAGCTCAAGCAAATATATACTTATTAAGAATCTAATTACCAGAAAATAATATATGCAACCTTGGTGAAAACAAAAATACAACTTTTGTCGGCTAATTTCAAAGTTGGTCAAACTTCCATTCTTTTATCTGCTCTGCTATTTTTAAAACTGATCAAACTTTCATTCACCAAACCTTAAGTATTTCAGATAAAGGTTTTGCATTTTCTAAACAGGAAAGCAATAGAACTTAAAAGTTATATATAAACCTACAGACCGATGCAAGTTATATGTGAAACTTCTGCAAATGCCTATCAATTCATTAATAATTTGACATAAAAAATTGGCTCAAACAATCATGATAAAGAACAAGCTCGTACAAGCTAAACCTATCCTGAGGATGTGATCTGCCATACAAATCCGGTAGAGCTTGCCATATGAAAGCAAACCAAAATTGCGGCATGGCACTAACGCTTCCGGCAGATCGATCCGGCCACATTACGAGCTTGGAATTGCGGACCTAGTTCTAGTTTCCATCTTGCAAGTCACAAACTTGTGCCCTGATTCCCCTAACACTGCGCGCCAAGGTCACCGACGTGCACGAGAGGCCGTCACCACCATCCTCGGGGAGCAGCGGGGAGCAGCAAACCTTGATCAAAAACTGACCACAACAAATCATTATCATTTATCAACATCGTCGTTTGTGCTGTCGTCCTCGCCTTCATCATCATCAGGGTTCTCGGGCCATGGGAAGAAGGTTAGGCCTCTCTCAGGGTACAGTGAGCTGCACATGGTGTAGCGAAATATCCTCTCTTCTCCGGTGTCGACTTGTCGTCCACAAGGGAGAGAATGATGCGACCGTTGCTATAACAGAACCGACCAAATTATAAGAGCACAAGTACAAAAACAAGCGCCGAAACGCTCAAATTTTCAAACCTGAGCCCATATAATCCCAGTAGTCAATCGAAACCACGAAGGATTTTAAACCAACTCTTTTACAACCAAGATCGCATCATTCAACATACACATCACACGTTACATTTCACAAGTAGTTCGGAAGTTCACTTATAACACACAGAGTCGCAAATTATTATAAATCGAGTTCATAAAGTAGCGGAAGCATAACACACATTTAGTTCAAATACTACTGCCAGTCTTATAGATCAACATCCCACAAAAGTATTAAGGAAAGTAACTAATAGACGATCACGCTCGAGTGATCTAGTCCACATCACCCGCGGGGTGGAGGCAAGTCTTGCAGAAGCCCTAATAAAGCATGTCATCTGCAACAGGAGGGAATAAACCCTGAGTACGGGAATGTACTCAACTAGACTTACCCATCAAAACGGAAAATAAGAGACACCAAGGATCATGCAAGACTTTCATAAGTGGAGCTGGCTGACATCACCTTTGCGGAAAAGCATAAGTAATTTAAACTCTTTTAATCTGTACTAGCAGTTATTTTTGCATTAACCTATCATCTATCTTAGCACATGTACTAAACATTCACTTGATTACAATCAACCAATAATATTATTATATCCATAGCAGGTATAAATTTGTGGCAACATCATATCATTTGCTTAACCATCTGTTCAATTTAATGAGATCTACGTTGCCGCTGCTCAAGTCAAGTGCTCACTAACCGGGAGCGATGGCGATTCGAATTGAATTCTTATCCAGCTAGAGGGGTATTTCTAACACTCGTCGCGCAGGCATCTGCCAGGGTCGCACAAGCCACCTTTCGTACAATACAGGAGTCGCGGGTTCGAATGATGCTGTATCCCCAAGGGCAACACTCTGCCAGGTGATAGGGACTCTAACCCCCACCTTGGTCTCATGCCAATGTCCCCAAGCACATCCTTACTACCTCGAAGATATGACCTACCATTCGGTTCCTGGCCTGAACCGTATTACTCGGCTTCGCGGTCGGAACGACTTATCCGACCAACTAAGTGTTAGACTGCGTTCAACATGACTCAAGGACGTACAGCGAATCGGTCCTTAAACGACTCAGACGGGCATAGCTCCGCACCCAAGACGTGAAGTGTCTTGCGGCTGCACTATCGAACTCCTGCCCGGTCTTAAATTCATTTTAAAGCATGGTTCCATCCACGATAGCCAACATAGCCACTCGTGAACCATTCCTACATCTCGTGGATGACCGGAAATCACCCGACTTCTACTGGACTAAGCAGGGCTAAGCATTGACATGTGCCTGAACCTAATTTAGGGTTTAGTTACGATATCTGGACAAGGACAGGTATAATGCAACAAGTGTTTTCACACAACTCCTACAACTTAATGCAGTAAACAAGTAAAAGTACTCAAGATTGATATATAAAACAGTTGGGTCAGCTTGCACCGGGGCTTGCCTTTCAGGAACGAGGATGGACGATGATCCGGGCACTCAGGTAGCTCGTCTACGGGAACTCCTTCGCCGGCTGGGTCCTCGGGCTCCCTCGGCTGCTCCTGATCCTCCTCCAGAATCACTCCCTCGAACTCGAGGAGTGTCACTCCCTCCGAAACACCTATTGCATGAATACACAATAAATCTCATGGATACATAAGAAGGAATGCAACATGCTCGAAGGGAGGAAGAAGGGAGGAATGAAGGGAGAAGCGAGCTGTGGACGTCGTAGCGACCTGTAGATGCATGCGACCTGACCGGTGGGGCCACGGCTGGCGTACGGCCGCCACCGCGTGTCCACGCGTCGGCGCGGGCCTGTGGCCGGCCGGCCACACCGAGGCCTAACGAACTGAATCGAGGCCGTCATCAGGGACTGACAGCACCATTTTGAGGCCATATTACTCCTAATCAGGCTTGAATTAGCAAGAGGTGATAACATCAAAGTTGTAGAGCTACATGAGTACTACAACTTTGTCAATTGGAGCTTGGACTGGTTCGGCCTGGTTTTTGAGTTACACAGCGTTGAAGTGGTGATAACATCTCTGTCACCTGATCCTGAAAAGTACCAGTCGTAGTAGGATCAGTCGAAGCGACCGACGAAGGAACTGTCTCTGTAGTCTCGGTCCCAGTCACTAAAGGAGTCACTATCTCTGAAACTGACATCTCTGTAGTGGTCAGAACTGTGGTCTGGGAGGGTGTCGGCTGATCGGTCAACTCATTGTAGGACGCACTCAAGTCCGTAGAAAATAGAGTGCCAGTCAGAAGGTGAGGCCTAAGCTGAACCAGTGGAGTGAATCCTATCTGAATAGGAGTGTAGCCTGGGGACTAAAATGATTGAGGCACCCGCTGCTGAGGAGAGGTAAACTGAAAGCTCGGCTGTGGTCCCTGACTCTGAAGCCCATTGGGCTGTAAAGTTGGAGTAAGGACGGACGAAGGCGGAGGGACCCCAACAGTAACAAGGTGTCTCAAAAGCTCAATATACTGCTGCTGGGTAGCTGCCTGCTATCTCTGTATCTCTAGCTGCTGCCTCTAAAACTCATCCTGCCGAGCCTGAATCTGTGCAAATGCAGCTGTGTTGTCCTGAGCCTGTCTCTGTAACTGAATCTTTTGCCTCTCCTGAGCCTGGGTCAGCGTCTCAAGTATAGCCACCATGGCTGGGTCTGTGCGGGAGGCTGAACCAAAACCACCGGCCTCATGGTCGTGAGGACGAGGAGAGCGGTACCGAGGAAGTGGCTGATAGTCATCATCAGTGCTGTCGGTGGCGTCGTCCTCATCTAGATCAGCTGGCTGAGCATCCAAGTCGGCAAGCTCGGCCTCTGCAAGTCCCTCAACAGTCTAGTCCTGCTCAGCTGCAGTCTCAGGTACCTCTGCTCTCTGACGCTGACTCTGACTAGGTTCCTGCTCTCGAGTGAGAGTGGCCCACAACTGACGTATGTCGTACTCAGGAAAAGCTGTCGTGGTGTCGGAGATCTCTGCTCGTATCTTAGTTGAAAGGTCGCAGCCACACCGAATCAGAAAACAAATCCAATGGGCATATGATAGCTAACGGTGACCCTTGAAGCCCTCTGCTAGCGTATCCTCCATCTCACAGAGCATCAAATCCCAAATATCAAACGGAGTCTGAGAGACAAGGTGGTGAACTACCCAAAGCTGCATATGAGTCAAACCCTCTCGGTAGCCCAACCTCAGAAGCAGTGTCCTCACAATAGCATCAAGAACTCTAGCAATATGAGTCATCATAGCTGGTGTGCGTCTAGACCCCTCACCAAACGGCTCGTGAAAGCACGGTCTCACTAAGTATGTAGGTAGTACAGTGCCACCGTGAGGACACCTCGGTGGTCGTGTCTGACCAAAACAGAGCTAGTGGATCATCGTCTCTGAAGATGGGAGCCTCAGAATTTCCCATACCCTGGTACTATATAGTATGCGGTCACAACCTCTGAATGCAAAGTGAATAAACTCGTGAGCGGGGTCTATCCAAAGTGAAGAGTAAAACTCCCTGACCCACGTGTCGCAGTATGCCCCTGTCCGACTCAGAAGATCTGATAATCCTGGTAGAAAGGAGATATGAGGGTGGAGCTGCTCGCTAATGAAAGGATCAAGATGCCCAAGAGGGGGTGAATTGGGCTTCTCTAAAAATTAATTACAAGAATTAAATCCTACAAGCCAAACTTCACCCCTAGTGCCTACTTGTGTTCCTTGTGTTTCTACCGATAAAAGTTAAGCACCCTAAGTTTCAATCCTAGACTAGCAAGGCAATTCTAGGAAAGTAATCAAGCAATGAAAGTAATGCAAGAAAGTAAATGCTTGAAAGTAAGGGATAGGAACACTGCAATGTTTTGCCGAGGTATCGAAGAGTCGCCACTCCCCACTAGTCCTCGTTGGAGCACCCGCGCAAGGGTGTAGCTCCCCATTGATCCGCGCAAGGATCAAGTGCTCTCTACGGGTTGATTCTTCGACACTCCGTCGCGGCGAATCACCCAAAACCGCTCACAACTTGAGTTGGGTCACCCACAATCTCGTCGGATGATCACCGAACTCCCAATCACCACCAAACCGTCTAGGTGATGGCGATCACCAAGAGTAACAAGCTAGAACTCTCACTTGACCACAACAAGTCTAATGAGAAGATGGATGCACACTTGCTAGACTCTTGTCACTAGAGAGGATCCTCAAACTTTGATTCACAAATCTCAATCCTCACTATGGCTCTTGCACTCTCTTGCACTTCAGAGATGTTTCTCAGCTAAACAAATGAGCAAGAGACCTCTAAAAGAGGTGGAGGGGTTGTATTTATAGACCCCTCAGACAAATCCAACCGTTACCTTTCGAAACAGCCAGACGCGCACTGACCGGACGCGCCTGTTGATATGACCGGACGTGCCGGTCAGTTGTAACGGTCGAAAACGGAAACTTGTACTGAGAGACCGGACGCGCCGATCTGTGCTGACCGGACGCGCCGGTCTGAGATGACCAGACGCGCCGATCAGGGATGATCGGACGCGTCCGATCATGCAAGAGCTCTCTGAAAATTTGACCTGACGCAACACCGCGTCCGATCATAGGTGACCGGACGCGTCAGGTCTCCGCTGGACCTTACTGGAACATGACCGGACGCGCCGGTCTTTTTCACAGTTGCATCCGATCATTGCTGTTTACCCTCTGGAACACGTGTCACATTGACCACCGCGTCCGGTCCTCTCAAGGACCGCGTCCGGTCAGTCAGCCGAAAACGCAGTTAAGTCTTTGTACTGACCGGACGCGTCCGGTCATGACCAGAACCGCGTCCGGTCATAGGTAAACGGCTCAAACGTCTTCTAAACGCAATGCAACTTGAACCAAGTTGCTTCTAACTGTACTCTGAGCTTTTCTCGAGCTACCTAGTGCTAAGTTTGACAAGTGTGCACCACACCTAAACATAAGACTCACCTAGGTCAAGCTACTCACTCATGCCCCTCTTCATAGTACGGTCGAAGGAAGAAACAAAGATCCTAACGACTATTCCAGATGTATCTCAACACCTTGACATCCGGAACTAACCGTCCTTAATCTTATCGTTGATCCTTTGAAAACCGAAACGATTTCCATCAAGGGACATGACTGCTATATTGCTCAAAGCAGTTATCATCTCCATGACCTAACTTACCGATGTTTCTGCAAAACACACGTTAGTCATGGTAATTATGTGTTGTCATTAATTGTCGAAACCAACACGGGGGCCTAGATGCTTTCAGCTAATAACTGCAACAAGAGCCTCTAGTCGACAAACCCTCTGTGGTCTGAAAGCGATTCCACTGTCAACATAAGCTTTGTAGAAGTCCTCCTATAGAGGTGTGTAGAAGCCCTCTGAAGCTCTTGTGTCCCGCTGAGGTGGGAACCACCGAGCAACCTCGACAAAACGGAGACTCTGAACCTGTCGTGCTGTGACTCCCCTCAGGTCAAAGTGCTCAACAGGAGGCTGACCACGAGCTCTGGGAGGTGGGCGACCACCACGTCTCTGACCCTCTGGCCTAGGAGTCACCTGAGCACGTGTTTGTCCTGAGCGACGACGCGGTGGAGTCTGTTGTGTCTGCTCCTGTGACTCTTCTTGCTCTACTGGCTGCTCTTCTGTCTGCTCGGTGGCTTATGTACCAAGCTATCGTCCCTCAAGGTGAAAACGACGCTCACCAATCTGAATACCACTGCCTCTGCCTCCTCTCTCGGCATGATCAGTAGCGTTAGCCACTGCCTGTGCTACCTCTGCCTCTGTTCTCTTTCTTTTCTTGGTGATGATCTTCTTGTGCTTGCCTCGGACAACCTCTGTCAAACGTGGAGGACTTCTGTCCCCGTCACTCGGAGCTCCACCAACATTCTTGCATCGGGCCATGCTGACAAGACTCTGTGGCTGAGAAAAACTGACACTGTAAGATCAACGGCCAAACAAGAACTTCCCCTGAATCAACTCACGACTGACAAGACTACTGTAAAGAGGACTGTCGCTGAGAAGATGATGAACTGACTCTTGTGAGGCTTAGCCTCAATCCATGCCCACGGGCTTGGCCCCGGGTTCAAATTTCCACTGAACTAGCTGCTCACTTCCACACAAAACAACTGACATGGCTCACTGCAAAGACAAAATAGATAGAGCTACTAGTAAGCAATCTTATTTCAACTAATAGATGAGCAAAGTCCTTATGAGAGCAAGCAGAAGAGGTAAGGGAGGAATAGATCATGGCTTGCTACCTTAGATGAGTGAGACTCCTAAGAAGAGATGAGAGACCATGACGTGCGGGGGTATCACAGGAACGAAAAGCGATCACTGCAACGCCGAAACAGGAAACAAACAACAAGATGAACCACAACGCTCTAAGGCAAAGCATCGAACAGGTGGATGGCAAGGGAGGTGTTCATCTAGTGGAAAAGGGGAAGAAGCAACTCACCGGAGAGCAAGGATGGAGCCACGCGGCAGAAGGCATCGAGGAGATGGCAGCGTGGGCGGCACCAGTGGCGACGGTGGCATGACGAAGAAAAGGCGTTGGTGGCTACGGTGGCGCGATGAAGAAGAGGCGCGGGTGGCTGCGATGGCGAGCCACGGGCGCGACGGTGGTGAGCCACGAGCGGCAGATGGTGGCTCGACGGTGGCGAGCCAAGGGCGTGACGGTGGTGAGCCGCGGACGGCAAATGGTGGCTGGAGATGAGGGGCAGGTTGCGGCGTTAGGGCAGAGCAATGGAGCGGCGGTGTTCGTAACCAAGGACGCGAGGAAGATAGAGGAAAGGAGAATGGCCCCTGCAGATCGGTCAGAGAAAAAAACATGATTCGCTCTTCAAACCATTGACCGGACGCGCTCCTCGACTGATCAGATGTCACGGAACCGCCCAAATTATAAGAACAAAAGTACAAAAACAATCGCCGGAGCAATTAATTTCCCGTACTTAAGCTCCTATAACTCCGGTAGTCCAATAAAATCACGAGGGATTTCAAACCAACCAACATACAAGCCAAGATCGTAGTGGTCCAACATAACAGGTCATATGTTACATCCATTTCATAAGTAATTCAACATATATCGGAGTTCAGTAGAGTTAATACAACTCAAGTTCAAAAGTAGCGGAAGCAAAGTAGTTTGAAAACTAATATCACCTTAATTCAAATACATGCCAGTACCACGGTCAAATTTCAACAAAAGCATGAGAGACAAGGTAGTTTAGAAGGATCATGCCCATGATCACACTCCGCCACTACAGCCGGAGTCTTCCAATTCTTGCAGTAGCTTTGTTATATCACAACCTGCAACAAGTGGGAATAAACCCTGAGTACGAGAAGGTACTCAGCTAGACTTACCCGTCATAAACCAGAAATAATGACACCAAGGAGTATGCAAGGCTTTCTTTTAGTGGGCTAGCTCGACTCATTTGCGAAAAGCATAAGTTATCATGAATAAACTAATTTAAGTATTTTTGCATCAGCTTGATTATAACCTATTCAATCTAGGTAAGCACCTATGCTAAAGCAATCACTTGATTAACCATTAACATCAAATGTTACCATTTCAGGTTTAGCATTTCCAACATCATCCACATAACCATCCATGTTCCATAATCATTACTACGATGCAGTAGCTCGAGTCAAGTGTTCACTATCCAGTGAACGATGGCGATTCGAATCGATTATTAACCAGCTGCTAAGTTATTCCTCACACAAACCTCACTCACCCGCTAAAGTGAGGTATTGGTCACCGAGTCAACCATTCAGGTAAAGTCGCGAGCTTGCCAGGAACCACTTGTACCCGGGGGCCGCCCGACTGCTCTTTGGTCTTATCATCGCGCCCCCGTATCCTGCCACTACTGCTCCAGTACAGTGCGTTGCGGGCAATCCACTCGGCCCGAATAATCTCCCAGCTTCGCGGTCGAAAGGTACCTTATTCGGCCAGCTAAATGTGAGGCATGCGTTCAACATGACCCGAGGGACAACAACGAACGGTCCTTAATCGACACAGGCGGAAACTACAAGCACCCCAGAACCCTGTTTGGTTGCCCAATACTTATTCTGCCCGGTCTCCAGTTATCCATCAACACTTGGTTATTTCCAGGATATCATCCATTTCTTAGCTAAAATATTTCATTAACCACCTATAATTTCAGGTGACAGGAAATCACCGATCGCTATCGATCTAAGCAGGGCTAAGCATTTATTCGATCCTGAACTAAAATAGGATTTCAGGCATATTTACGGGACAAGGAAAGGATATATATGCAGAAAGTGTTTTCAATCAACTCCTATAACTTAATGCAACAATATACATATAACATATATATATACCCAATTGCTTTTGTAAAGTAGGAGGCTTAGAATGCTCCGGGGCTTGCCTGGGATCCGACACAAGTCAGTAGTTGTCAGATGACACTCGCTGAGTACTTCCATCTTCGGGATAGTTCCACCAAACACCGTCTTCGGGTTTGGCTTCAACAACTCATCCTTCACGTGATTCATCTAGCGAACCTAAATGAGATGCAAGATGTATGCGTATGAATATGATGAATGGTAACAAGAGATGCATCACATAATCATGCATGTAAACACACGATTAAGACATAGACACCAAAAGCTAATTAGCTAACCACACACAACCAATTAAAGAGGGCAAGCACATTAAGCCTAACACAAGTTTGACAAGATCACAAGTATCTTAACTTGACCATCATCAAGGGTATAAGCCACACTTAGCAACACATGGAGTAAACAACCATAACTCGCATCTGATAATTTCTAGACTGCAACAACAGCTACATGTTTGGATCATAACTGGAGTTATACAAATCCAATAGCAATGCAACAAGACATTCTGGAAAGCTTATGAAATTGTCTATAATTCATCTTTAATCATCTTAGCATGATTCTTAAGTTAACCAAGTCAAACATGCATAATTACAGAATCTGGTCCAGAGATTCCAGAGAACAACTATTTCTGGAACCCAACTTGAAACAGTCATTACTCACAAACTATAAGGTCAAATGCCACCAAAATTTAACACAAGCTATATTAATGAGTTATCTACAACTTTGTTATAAGCATGTTTCTCAGCAAACATCATTTTCATGGTGCAATTACCAAAGTCCCAGAAACTGTCCAGGAAAGCATCAATTGCAAGAATAAATATTAACTTACATTCCAAACATATATTTGGCCACAACCAATGTAACCATCATAAAGTGCATGTTAAATGATTACCAAAAAGCATAGTGCTCATCATTAAATAATTTATTTTAATGTATTTCTTAATTTATTTAAATAGCAAGGTGAAATAATAAACATATATCAAAAGTCCATAATAAAATCTATAAAAATTACAGTAGCTCTTACATACACCCAATAGTCCACTGTATAAATTTCAAGCTATTTGGAAATGTATATCAACCACTATGAAAAAGACAAATTGATATTGCAAGAATTCATGTGAGAGCAAGATACACTAATAACTCACTCATATTGCAACCAAAATTCATGAAATAATTACCACACATTAAAAATCATATGAATAGCATGCCACAAAAATTTCACTTCATTTGGAGCCCTAGATCTACAGTTATGAAAATGACAAATAAATCTAGCATAGAGAATTTCACAAATCCATTTTTACAGAGAAAACTTTAAACTAAAATATGCCATATTATAGATCTACTGCATAGAGAATTTCACAAGGATTCCAAAAAGTCCTCATTTACTATTTTATGATTTTTCTACAATTTACTATGAATTTCCAAAGATTCAGCAAAATCATTACAAACCAGTCCTTACGGCACTATTCCTCTGAGTCTATGACAGTGCAGAAAACCCCCTGGATTTAGTCGAATTCCTGCGCGAGGTCCCTAGTCGCGATTTCAGCAGGGGGGTCGTCGGGAGCTCACTGTTCCGGCGAAGGAGGCCACGCCGACGGCCGGGGAGTGGCGGGGAAGCACCGGGAGGCCTGCGCGAACTCATTGGTGGCCGCGGCTCACCCCGAGGTGGCCCGAGGAGGCGGGGCCACGCGGAGCAGCGGCTCACCGGCGGCGGCTCGCCTGGCCGCAGGGCTCCGGCGGCTTTCGACTTGGGCAAGCGTGCGCGTGAGGTGCAGCACGACGAGGTGAAGGCGGTGGTGCACGTGGCTGCGGTCGTGGGGGCTTGGAGTGGCGAGGGCACCGGCGGCAGCGAGCTTGGCCGGCCGTCCATGGCGGCTCCGCGCTCTGCGTGCGCGCGAGCGCTAGCAGAGAGAAACGAGCGAGGAGGAGAGCTGAGGCGAGTGAGGGAGGCCGACCATCCATTATGGGGAGAGCGGAGGCGCTGGGACGCGCGTTGGCATGGAGCAGGGAGGTGGGGCGCTGCTGCCCTGCATGGTGGCCACGCGCCCATTACGTCGAGCACGTGGCGTGCGTCGGCGTGGCCGGAGAGGGAGGCGATTTTGGGCCGCTTCTGGGCCGAATTGGACCTCGGACCAAAAACCAAAGTTGTAGCCCATGAGTTGCTCTACAATTTTCGTTAAGGGGCCAAGGTCATTAGGCCAACGGATTAAGAGATAAAATCATGCCAAGATGACAATGCCAACATGTTGACGGAGGTCACGGAAACTCGCATTCGGAGGTCAAAACCTGATCAAACTTAATCCAACTTTTTGCATGCTCTTCTCCAAGATGTAAGCTCCAACTTTTATTTTTGGCTCAACTCAAGTTGCTTAACGAAAACACGAGAACGCGACATGCCAACGTCGACGACGATGAATTCCAGACTAAGAAAAATTCTAAGTCTGAAAACAGCCGCTGATTCAATCTTCGAGCCTCTGTTTGACTTATTTCCAAGTTGATCTAACTCTTGGTCCAAAAACAAAGTTTGTTCTACATGATATGGACTACAACTTTCATTTAAGGTCCAACCTCACAACTGGTATAGAAGCTACTGTTCTACTTTGACCAAAGTAGGATCACGATGAAGCTTAAATTATCTTTTTTTTGATCGATTGGAGCATTTTCTGGGCATTTGCTCAACACGAACCTTTCTTGACTTTTGTTGTAGAGTCTATCTAGAGTCATTTGGGCAAGGTTGCAAGGTTTGGTTGATGACCTATATTTCCATCCACTTAATAATGCAATTCCAGCACTTAGTAAAGTCATTTCAACAAGCATATAACTTATCATTTCATGTGACTTTACGTCATGAAACTTTTCCAGGGATCAATATAGATAGGTACTAAGGTGAGACGCATGAAGATATTGCAATAACTCCACCCAAGCATATATCTTGAAAATGGCCTATATATAAAACAAGGGTGCAACATCCAAGTTTAGGTTGGGGCTCGCTTCCATAGGTTTGACCTTGACATCTTCATTACCACTTAATCTACCATATTTGAGCTCAATCCCACTGCTTAACTGGTGGCAAACACCTCGGGTGTTACATCAGACGTGCTAAAGAGGCGTTCGGTCAGAGTCCAGTAAGGTCTCGAGGTCAACCGGACGCGTCCGGTAAGAGATGATCAGACGCTGACAGAGTCCGGTCCGAGAGCCGATACACAATAGAGAACCCCTAGGACGACCAGACGCGTCCGCAAATTTCCAATCGGACGCTGACAGAGTCCGGTCAGAAAATAACTTGAGAACCATTTTTGCGCGGCCGAACGCGCAGGTGATGTCCAGAACTAGACGTAGTGGTCGAGCAGCGTCGCGTTTGGTCCAGCGTCCGGTCAGTTATCTTCATCTTTTCCTCTTTCGATCTTCGACGCGACTTCTCCAAATCAAGTTCTAATTCAATAAGACACAAATAAATGCCAATTGGAACCTGATATGAGTGGTCTCTCTCAAACCCTCAAGTTTTCAAAATAATTTGCCTCGGGCTAATATTATTTTTTAATAAAATAAGCGATAAACACCCGAGGGCAACGTATGGCCATGCAATGGAGTTTGTATATCCTTGGGAGCGTCAAATGCTCTCTCCATTTATGGACGAACATAGCGGTTGCTCAAAGCGAAACCAAAAAGAAACGACAAAGCAACACTCATGCAAATGCAATGCAATACAAGTAGATAAAGCTAATTGCTTGTCAAGTTTGATCCACGGTTAGGCTTCTTCACACCTCCCTAAGAGGGTTATCGTAACCGTGTTAGACAAGCCCTAAATGCATTATGGAAATTTAAACATGACATATATTACAATGCAATGCAAGGGACAACACAAGTTCATTTCTTAAAGTTACTTGAATCAAGCACATTGAGTTCGCTTCTCAACCTACAAAACGTAGCTTCATCCAAAGGTTTAGTGAAGATATCCGCCAATTGATTTTCACTTATTACACCTTCTAGTGACATATCATTTTTAGCAACATGATCCCTTAGAAAGTGATGACGGATATCAATGTGCTTGGTGCGTGAGTGTTGTACCGGATTATTGGCAATTTTAACGGCACTTTCATTATCACATAAAAGTGGCACCTTATCAAGAATAACACCATAGTCTAAAAGGGTTTGCTTCATATATAAGATTTGTGCACAACAAGCCTTCGCGGCAATGTATTCCGCCTCGGCGGTGGACAAAGCCACACTATTTTGCTTTTTTAGATGACCAAGATACAAGTGACCTCCCAAGCAAATGACACCCTCCGGATATGCTTTTTCTATCAATTTTGCAACCGGCATAATCCGAGTCGGAATAGCCAACTAGTTGGAATCTAGCTCCTTTGGGATACCAAAGACCAATGCTTGGGGTGTGCTTAAGATATCTTAAGATTCTTTTCACGACACTTAGGTGAGGTTCTTTAGGATAAGCTTGAAAGCGAGCACACATGCACACACTAAACATGATATCGGGCCTAGATGCGGTAAGGTATAACAAGCTACCAATCATAGAACGGTAGAGAGTTTGATCAACCGGTTTACCTCCCTCATCTATGTCGAGATGTCCATTTGATGGCATTGGGGTCTTAATTGGCTTACAATCATCCATCTTGAACCTCTTGAGAAGATCCTTGGTATACTTCTCTTGAGAGATGAAGATACCTTCACTCATTTGCTTGACTTGAAAGCCAAGGAAGAATATAAGTTCACCAATCATAGACATCTCAAACTCCTTCGACATCAATTCACCAAATTCCTTGCAATAATCTTCATTTGTTGAGCCAAAGATAATATCATTAACATAGACTTGACAAATGAAGATCTCCCCATTAAGCTTCTTGGTGAATAGTGTGGTGTCGACCTTCCCAATAATGAAGCCCTTCTCAATAAGGAAGTCCCGGAGGCGCTCATACCACGCTCTAGGGGCTTGCTTGAGCCCATATAGCGCCTTGGACAACCTATAAACATGATTAGGATATCTAGGGTCTTCAAACTCGAGAGGTTGATCAACATAGACTATTCATTTATGAAGCCATTTAAGAATGCACTTTTAACAACCATTTGATATAATTTCATTTTATGATGTGATGCATATGCAAGAAGGATACGGATGGCTTCAAGTCTTGCAACGGGTGCAAAAGTCTCTCCAAAGTCAATGCCTTCAACTTGAGAGAACTCCTTTGCAACTAGTCTTGCCTTGTTCCTCACAACTATGCCTTGGTCATCTTGCTGTTGCAGAACACCCACTTGGTTCCAATGACCCTTGCACCTTTTGGATGCTCCTCAAGTGTCCAAACTTGATTACAGGTGAAGTTGTTCAATTCTTCGTGTATGACATTCACCCAATCCAGATCTTGAAGAGCTTCATCTACATTCTTAGGCTCAAGACGAGAGACAAAAGAATGATGTTCAACAAAAGAAGCAAGCTTTTGAGATCGAGTCATTACACCCTTTGTAGGACTCCCTATGATGAGATCTTGTGGATATGCTTGAAGTATAGGTGAGTGTCTTCTATCAACCACTTGAGGAGGAGGTTGGGAACATCAACATCTTGAGCTTGTGCCTCGGCTTGTTCATGAGAGACATGAATGTCTTCATTTTGAACTCTCTCATTTTTGTCATCATCTTGAGGCACACGTGATGAAGATGGTGGATTGATCACTTGAGTATCATCTTCATCATCTTTAGGCTCGATGTCTCGCACCGGCATTTCTTCATTGCCTCCCTTAATGGTTCATCACCTACATCATCACAATTCTCAATTGCTCCTTAGGAGCCGTTAGATTCATCAAATTCTACATCATATGTTTCTTCAACCAAACCGGTGGCATGGTTAAATACTCTATATGCTTTGGACTTTTATGAGTAGCCAACAAGAAAGCCAATATCACAACGTCTTTGGAACTTCCCTAGGTGTTGCCGCTTCTTGTAGATGTAGCATTTACAACCAAACACCTGGAAGAATGAGACATCCGGCTTCTTCCCATTTAGCAACTCATAGGGGGTCTTACCAAGAAACTTTTGTAGGAAGAGGCGATTTGATGCATAGCATGCGGTATTAATTGCCTTGGCCCACAATTTTTCTGGTGTGTTGTGCTCATCTAGTATTGTTCTTGTAAGGGTAATCAAGGTCCGGTTCTTTCTCTTAACTACATCATTTTTTGAGGAGTGTAGGTTGATGAAACCTCATGCTTGATCTCAATCTCATCACAATAAGCTTCAATGTTTGTGTTATCAAATTCTTTGCTATTGTCACTTCTTATCTTCTTGATCTTGACTTCAAATTCATTTTGAGCTCTCTTTGCAAACTTCTTGAAACAAGCGGCCACTTCGGATTTGTCATGAAGAAAGAATGTTCAAGTGTATCTTGAGTAGTCATCCACAATCACAAGACAATAAAGGTTTCCACCCAAGCTCTTATAAGTTGTAGGTCCAAACAAATCCATGTGTAGAAGCTCTAACACTCTTGATGTTGACATGTAAGCTTTTGTTGGATGAGTATTTGCAACTTGTTTACCGGCTTGGCATGCACTACAAGGTTTGTCCTTCTCAAACTTGACATCTTTCAAGCCTCACTAACTCTTTCTTCAATAACTTGTTGAGAGTATTCATTCCAACATGAGCAAGCCTCCTATGCCAAAGTCACCCAAGTGAAGTTTTAGTGAACAAGCATGTCATCAAATTTGTATCTTCGGAGGTAAAATCAACAAGATAGAGATTGTTGTATCTAAAGCCTTTAAAAATCACTTGCTTGTCATCTATCTTTGATACTACCACTTCATTTGGAGTGAATGAACATTGATAGTCAAGATCACAAAGTTGTCCAATGGATAGTAGATTAAAACTCAAGGAAGCAACATAGAACACATTTGAAAGAGAGTGATCATTTGATATTGCAATCTTGCCTACACCCTTGACTTTGCTCTTTGAATTGTCGCCGAATGTGATCTTCTCTTGACATTCCCCATTTTCTTCAAGTGAGGTGAACATACGAGGATCACCGGTCATATGTTGAGTGCAACCACTATCAATAACCCAATGAGTTCCACCGGTCTTGTAGTTCACCTAAACACAAGAGATCAAGCTTTTTGTTTAGGGACCCAAACTTGAGAGGGACCCTTGATTTTCTCAACTAGTGACTTGGCAACCCAAATTTTCTTAGGCCTATTCTTGTTTGGAGGACCCAAGAACATGACTTTTATCTTTCCACTAGAATCTTTTCTTAGCATGTAGTGAGCATTGAAAGCAAAGGGTCTAGCATGCTTGGGCAAGGGTTATGGTAATGGAGTTTCACACTCATGAGCAAAGTGGCCCTCTTGTCCACACTCAACACATCTCTTAGGCTTGGGCTTTGATTTGTTTTGTTGTTGTTGGGTTTTGGCCTTCTTCTCTTGATTTGCCAAGTACCAATACCACTTATATCCATCTTCATGACGGTGTTCATGAGTAGCTCACTTTACAAGTATTGACCTCTTGTAAACTTACTCAATCCGGTCTTGAGATGCTCTTTCTCTTGCTTTAGCTTCTTGTTCTCCTCGATGAGTGACTCATTTGATGGTCGCTTTTCAAGATCCATCAATCCTTTTAGCTTCTTGTTCTCATCTCTAAGCATTTCATTTTTACTCTTGAGCTTGACATAATCATCATAATTGTCGGACTCAACCACTTTCTTGCCTTTGCCACTAGAGCCTTGCTCAATGCTCTTAATAATCAAGTCATCACATGATGTGGCTATATCAATCTTAACAACTTGGTTAGTAGCATCATGTGTCTTAAGAGAAAACTCGTTAGCAACAACAAGACTATCATAATTGATTTTCAATAAAGTATAGTTATCTTTTAGCAAGTTGTGCCTAGTGTTAAGCTCATCATGCTTCTTCTCAAGTTTATCGTGTTCATCTCTAAGCTCTTTGTTGAAGGTTTTGTGCGCCTTGAGAGTAGAAGACATTATTGTATTTTGATCTTTAAGCTCGTCACTAGTCTTTTGTGCAATCTCAAGTTTAGATGAGAGTGATTCATTTTCATTTTGAAGCTCATCATTTTCATTTCTAGTCTTTTTATGACTTTAGAGTATTTGTTGAGCAATTTTACAAGTTCATCATAAGAAGGTGCATCAAACTCATCATCACTATCATCATCATCATCACTATCATTGTTTTGTACCTTTCGTTCATCCTTGGCCATGAGGTATAGGTGAGTAGTGGATAAAGACGGTGAAGATGGTGGTGAAGGTGGTGGTGAAGATGTTGATGAATATAATGAAGGCACAATCACAAACGCGGCGACCTTCTCTTTCTTGTCACCGCTCTCATCGCCGAAGGACTCACATGATAACTCAATGTTGGTGAGCCAATCACCAACAATGTAAGCTTTGCCTTCCTTCTTCTTTTTGTGATATTCTTTCTTATTACCATCCTTCTTCTTGTATGGTTTGTTCTTCTTCTTTTCATCTTCTTCATCACTAAATTCATCTTTCTTGCCCTTGTTCTTGTTCTTGTATTTTTCTTTTGGAGGCTTAGGGCATTTATGAGCTAGATGACCAAGTTCACCACAATTGTAGCAATCCATTTCGGATATAGGCTTTCTTTTGTTACTTGTGAAGAATTTTTTCTTCTTGCCATCGAACTTGATGCCACTCTTATTAAGCTTCTTTAGCATCTTGGTGGTCTTTTTCACCATAAGAGCAAGTGATGCATCATTAATGTCACTCTCACTTGAGCTTTCATGCACAATCATGGCTTGGCTCTTCTTCTTTTTCTTGTCATGGCTAGCTTTGAAAGCCAAGTCCTTCTTGGAAGATGATGAACCCTCTTCCGGAGTGATGTGCATGTACATCTCATGAGCATTGATCTTTTCCAATACTTGTGTCGGTGTTGTGGTGGAGAGATCGCTTTGGTGAAGCATGATGACAATAAGATCCTCCTTGCAACATCTGATGGACTCATTTAAGTGAGCCCAAGAGCATTGAGATCCTCTATAAGAACATTCAAGTGAGTGTACATGTCATTAGCACTTTCTTTAGAAAGCATCTCAAACGAATTAATCTTCTTTAAAGCAATATGGTAGCGTTCCTCACTCTCACTCTTAGTTTCCTCATGGAGAGCACAAAGGTTTTCTCACAATTCATGAGTATTTTTTGCATTACGTACATGATTGAAGATATCCTTACCAAGGCCCCGGTAGAATGCATTTCTTGCCTTTGCATTCCACCGGTCGTACTTCTCCTCGTCACCAACGGGTTAGCGGGATCCTTGACTTCTGGAAGTCCTTCAGTGGCGGCTCTAAGACACCCGGCATCTATGGCTTCGAGGTACGCCTCCATACGGATTTTTCAATATGGAAAATCATCTCCCTCAAAGATGGGAGGTGGTCCTTCCTCGTTAGACATCTTGCTCTAGGCGGTTAAGCCTAATTTAGGAGCAACAAGGCTCTGATACCAATTGAAAGGGTCAAGATACCCAAGAGGGGGTGAATTGGGTTTTTCTAAAATTTATTGCAAGAATTAAATCCTACTAAGCCATAATTCACCCCTAGTGCCTACAAGTGTTCCTAGTGATTCTACCGATAAAAGTTTTGCACCCTAAGTTCCAATCCTAGTCTAGCATGGCAATTCTAGGAATGTAAATCAAGTAACAAAAGTAATGCGAGAAAGTAAATTGCTCAAATGTAAAGGGTTAGGGACACGGTGATGTTTTCCCGAGGTATCGGAGAGTCACCACTCTCCACTAGTCCTCGTTGGAGCACCCGCGCAAGGGTGTAGCTCCCCCTTGATCCGCGCAAGGATCAAGTGCTCTCTACGGGCTGATTCTTCGATACTCCGTCGTGGTGAATCGCCCACAACCGCTCACAAGATGAGTTGGGTCATCCACGAGCTCCGCCGGATGATCACCAAGCTCCCAATCACTACCAAGTCGTCTATGTGATGGCGATCACTAAGAGTAACAAGTAAGAACTCTCACTTGACCACAACAAGCCTAATGAGAAGGTGGATGCACACTTGCTACTCCCTAGTCACTAGTGAGGGTCCTTAATCTTGGATTCTCAAATCTCAATCCTCACTAGAGCTCTTACACTCCCTTGCATATGAATGGTGTTTCTCAGCTGAACAAACGAGCAAGAGACCTCAAATGGAGAGGTAGTGAATATGTTTATACTCCTCACAGTCAATCCCAACCGTTAAGTGCTAACTCAGCATTTTTCGTACTGACCGGACGCGTCCGGTCGGTGGCAACGGTCGATTTGAAAATCAAAGGCGCTGAGTGACCGGACGCGCAGACGAGTCTGATCAAGGGTGACCGAACGCGTCTGGTCTCTCAAAACCCTCTCTGAAACCTTTCTGTACATTGACCGGGCTCAGCCACAGTGGCGTTCGGTCAGACAGGCTTAGCGTCCGGTTACTGACCCTAGCTCTCCTGACTGTAGGGCGCGCCACCTGCACGTCCGGTCAGGCGAGCCACAGCGTCCGGTCGGTGATGTTGCTTTTGCTTCAGTCCACTGCATTAACCAGACGTGTTCGGTCAAGACAAAGACCGCGTCCGGTCAAGGAGAAAAGACTCAAATTACTCTAGATCGCGACGCAGCCTGAACAAAGTTTCTTCCAAATAATCTTTGGGCTTCACTTGAGCTAGCTAGTACTAAGTTTGATAAGTGTGCACATCTAAACAAATAGACTCACCTAGGTCAAGCTACTCACTCATGCCCCCCTTTATAGTACGGCCAAAGGAGAAAAGTAAAGTCCTAAGCTACTCTAAATGCCTCTACAACACCAAACGACACTTAGAACTAGTTTGTCCTCAACCTTGTCATTAATCCTTTGAAAATTGAAACGATTTCTATCAAGGGGCATAAAAACCATAGTGCCCAAACAGTCACCATTCCCATGACTTAACTTACCAAAGTTTCTACAAAACACACATTAGTCATAGTAATGTTGCGTTGTCATCAATTATCGAAACTCATCTAGGGGTCTAGATGGCACCCAAAAATTCCCGCCTCTATTAATGAGATTCTCCGAAAATCTTTTCTTACTAGGAAAATCCATTTTTAGTAGTGTTAGGACAACTCTAGAATTTGTTCTTGAATTGCAACTTTGCAAGAGATAAATATGCTGGCATAGTTTCTAGAGGTGGAACGCCCGGAGCCTGTTTGGTTACAGGCCACTATTGGCCACGCCGAAGGTTGGGGCAAGTTGCGACGTGCCGCACTTGGCGACAACAAATTTTAGCGCCACACTTTGTGGCAGCTTTTCTACTACGATTTTATGTGGCAGCCTTAGTTGTGTAACTAAGGGCATGTTTGGTTGCCGGCCACACTTTACCACGCCTAAGATTAAGTATTTGCCACACTATGGCTTGCCACATTCTGTGACAAAATCCAAGTGTTTGGTTCGTTACTAAGCTGTGGCAAAATTATGTGGCTGTTGTTTGGATGGCTGCCACAAAAAATTGACAAAGTTGCCACATTAGTATTATTATGTTTCTAATGAACTAAGAATAAATATGAACATTAAGACTAATATATAGATAATTAGTGGTCTAGAATATCTTTCTATTTTTTCTTTTCTTAATTAAGACTTATTTTCTTTTCTATTTTTTTCTCTCTCCCCCATCCAGCGTACGGCATGCGCCTTATCTCTTCTTCCACTTCCACGCACGGAGCCTTATCTCTTCTTCATTCATCCACCGCACACACAGAGCCTTATCTCTTCTTCCACCGCACGCACGCAAATAGCCCAGGCAGCCTGTGACGGCCGCGCGCTCGCGCTTCGCCACGCCCCGGCGGCCCGACGGCCGCGCGCTCGCGCTCGCCCGTCCCGGTGCCTCGGCAGCCTCGTGCCCTCGTGCCCCGTCCACCGCGTGTGTGCGCCTCCCCACCGCGTCCGTACTCCCCGGTGGTCTGGACTCCTTCACCGTGTGCGCCTCCCCGGACCCTGTCTGCCGCGCTCGTCGCCTGCCTCCATCCTTCCGCGGCGACGCGACTGGGACGGTGACGACCAGACACCAGCTGCGCGGTGGCGCAGCTCCTCGCATGCGACTGCAGCGGGAACCGCCAGACAGCAGCTGTGCAGCGGCGCGCGACCACGGCGCCCTCACGGTGCGGCTATGGCGGGGATGGCAGGTGGCCGCGGGTGCCGTGGCAAAGCAGTCTGTGGCGGAGGCGGAGGAAACGCTCGCCACAGGCATGGACGAAGCCAGCGGGGGGGCTGGGGGGGCTCCAGCCCCCCCTACTGCTGCTAAGCTAGTGGAACTTCTAGTACTCTTCTTCCAATTTTAGACGCAGATGTATAAGGTAGGGTGGGCTAAGACATTTATTTTTTAGATGTATTTTGTGAATTTCATTGTTAATTGATGTTTTAAATATAAGACTACTTCAAGCTATTATACTTTTTCTATTACGAGGGATTAAAGTAGAGCTAAGTCACTGTAGCACTTTTGTTTAGCCCCCCTAAATTTTTTTCTGGCTTCGTCCCTGGCCACAGGTTTGAGGCAAAAAGCTGTGGCGACTCTTTCTTCTAGCTGTGGCGAGCCTCACCTTAACAAGCAACCAAACGACAGCCATGGCATCTGTGGCGAGCCTAACATTAGGCGTGGCGATGTGTGGCGGGCAACCAAACATCCCCTAAATATATGTTTATGATTTTTATGGCAAGTCACAGCTCTGGCGTGGCGACATATGGCGAGTAAACGCGCCCTTGTTCTTGAATTGCAACTTTGCAAGAGATTGTTGGGGATGGATCAACATTGTGATACCATCAAACTGCACAGCTGAGGAAGCTCTTAATCCATTAAAAGACCAGCTTGGCTCTAATGCAATAATCTTCCTGTGCTGGACAATTTAGACGGCAAAAAAATGGTCTAATCTTCAATAACTTGCCTGCTAATGTCTAGAACTGCAACAAGGTTTCTCAAGAGAGTTGTCTCTGTTGATTCACGGAGCAAAGAAAGCAAGCTCTTCTTCGTTTGAATCATGGATTCATACCTTTTTGTAATCTTTCTTTCTACTCTTATTTTCTTTCTTTCTTTCTTTTTTGCCATCTCAAAAGAATGATGCTAATTATGGATTTGGTTTATTCCAAAAATATAACATTATTTTTTAGTGTCATGTTAGAGGCACATTTTCATTTAAAAATTATTTAATCAAACTTTGAAAAAGTACTCCCTCCATTCTAAATTATAAAACATTTTGACTTTTCTACATCGGTAGTGCTAGGAGGTTGATGTCCAATGCATCGGGCGCACATCAACAATTCACTCGATTGCCCTCCGCGCCCCTCTTTCTTCTTTTTATCCCCATCCGCCCCCATTCTTGCGTTGCTTTTCTTTCTCTTCTCCACGCACCTGCTCGCTCTCTCCGGCGCCGCCGCCCTCCCACGCGCCTTAACGCCATGATGACGACGGCTACCAGCGAGCCGCCCCTCCTTCCTCCCTCCCTCCTTCCCCTCCATGCTCCCGTGACCTCCATGCCAACAAGAGAGAGGGCGATGGTGGAGGCTTTCCGGCGAGCGGCGCATCCCTCCTTCCCTGCTCCCTCACCTCGCTCCGGCGACCTCCATGCCACCAAAGAGAAGCGCGACGGCGGTGACTTCCGACAAGGTAGGGGCATCCTTTCTGGATCTGAGGCGTCTCCTTCCTCCTCCTCCTCTGGATCCGAGCTCTCCTCCTGCTCCTCCTCCTCCTGCTTCTTCTCCCCGCTCTGGATATATGGGATGTGGTGGTGGCTAGGGTTACGGCGAGCTCTCAGGGTTCAGCTCTCACCATATTGCAATGGTTTTTTTCCGAATGTTGTGGTAAGTGTTCAGTTAATGTTGTAGTAGGCTAGGGTTCTGGTGAGCTCTCAGGGTTCAGCTCTCATCATGTTGCAATGGTTTTCTCCGGATGTTGCGGTAGGGTTCAATTGATGTTGCGGTAGGTTAGGGTTCCAGGGAGCTCTCGGGGTTCAGCTCTCGTCATTGTTGGAATGGTTCTTTTTTAATGTTGTAATAGATGATTTGCAATGTTGCAATGGTTTTTTGTTGTTGTTGCAACAAGCGTTTTTCTAGTGTTGCATTAGTAGTGCTTGAGATATTGCAATAGCTTTTTCCGTTGTTGCAGCAGATTTTTTCGGATGTTGCAGTAGTAGTGCTTGAGATGTTGTAATAGCTTTTTTCGTTGTTGCAGTAGATTCCCCTTGATGTTGCAGCGAATATTTTTGAATGTTGCAGTAGACATTTTTTTGATGTTGCTGTTCGTATTTTTGTTTGTTGCAGGAGATGTTCTTTCGTTGTTGCAATAGTTTTTTTCGTTTGTTGAAGCAAATTTTTTTTTCGTTTGTTGCATTAGACATTCTTTCGATGTTGCAATAACTTTTTTTTCTTTGTTGCAGCTGGCGGGCGGTCTATGGGGGGCGAGCTGACGGCTAGCGGAGGTGCAGGGGCCGGCGAGGTTGGCGTGGGGCGAATCCCGTGCGTGTGGGGTGGCGAGGCGTCTTCGTTGCGCGGGGAGTGGAGGAAGGGCGGGCGGCGGGGTTTTCTTTTCGTCTTTTCTGTGTTTACGTGGAGGAAGGATTCCTTTCTTCTCTGTTTTTCTACGGCAGTTGGTAAAATTCATCGGACGTCCGGCCACGGGCACGTCCGTTTCTTTGTACGTAGTTTTTGCTATGCACTCAAATGTCCACTATATCTAGATACACAGTATAGGAGTATACCTTAAATTCTTGTAATCAAATTTTGTAGCACCATAATATATGAAAGAGGTTATATTTTCACAAAAGAAAATGATCCTAATAGTGGATTTTATGTTTTCAACACTTAGCAAAAATTTGAGGTTCCTGGTGAGCGAGTCTCCGTGTGACCAATTCTTCTAGGATCACAAGGCCGAACATGTGAATTTTGCCACGATGTCGGTTTGGTTGTGAATTATGCCACGATATCAGTTTGGTTGCATGTGTCACAAGTTTGCTTGCTTTTTTTTATCGGATACTACTTTGGACGCACACAACACACTCTACACTCACACGCGTGCGCGTCTGTACACACGTAAAGAAGAGATTGGGAGACTCTCTAGCCTCCAATGTGCGGGAAACACGCAATACCACTGAATGCGCACGCGTGCGTATACCCTAAAAATTCTAGAATAATTTCAGAAAAAAGTGTGAACACAAGGGTTTGAACCCTCACCATACAACTGCCACCGGTACAGTTCATCGCGTGGAGGTGTAACAGCTATAGAGCAATTTAATTTCCTTGGGAAAAAATCATGAGAAGTTTGAATATATAACCTTTGTAGATCGTAGAGTATTTACAATCTACAAAAGGTTAACACATTCTTCTCATCCTTTGGGGAAAAATCATGAGAAGCTTTGAATATATATAGCCTTTCGTAGATGGTAGAGTATCATACGATCTACAAAAGGTTACACATTCTTATGATAGTCAGACTATCCGTGAACAGCGGGGGTGACTATACACATTCATTGAATTTTTTGGATGCCGCCACAGCACTGCAACACTTTAACAAAAATGCGGCCTTGTTCGACACATTCTGGAACAAAACTTTGACAATGAAGAAATTAAAACCAAACCAATTTCTGTTGGTACATCTATGAGTCGCAAAGGAGGACAGACTATATGTACATGGTATGTACGGACACTAAAACCAATGTTAGATTTGCCTATGTAAGCTCCCGTTGGTGATCCTCAGTGACATGGAGGAAATCAGACAGACTCCAGGCCATGCTCATATGTGGCAAAACAAAGCTCAGTGCAGAGCACACAGAAGCCGCCTTCCTTCTACCAATGCCAGGGAAACCGACGGAACAAATGACTCCGATGAAGCCGGCCACCTCACCAGCAGCACTAAGCCACCACTTTATTTACCTTGCAGTTCCATCCATCAGCGATGGCCAACCGCAGTTTATTGCATTTTCATCAACAAATTTTACTGGTTAAGGAGGGGGAAATCCAGTACTAGATTATACAAGAAGACGGCTTCTGACCAGATGGCCTGCTACAACACAGGACCAACAAGCTTCAACTTTTCAGCTATGTATGCTTTTATATCCCTACAAGGACCACAAAACAATTGTGGGTGAGCTAACGTGTGAAAGAGGGCCTATCAAGCAATGCAGACGGGTTTTTCAAGAGAGAAGCACTGAATAGTTCAGAAGAGCCATGGTTTTACCTGCATCTAGGAACCGAACAGTCTACATCGTTGCAATCTTTTGAGTGGCAGAGCAGAAGCTTCCACATAAAGACACACTTATTGCAACCACTCCAGTTGCGGGCACGGATATCACATCGTACACCATGGAAGAATAATTTCTTCAGGGTTAAACAAACTGGATGGGTGCAGTTACGTGGATCATAGCACCTCGATGCATGCACAAGGCCATCAATGTAATCCTGCTTTGGAAACATGCACAAGATTCATAAGAACACAGAATTATCATGTATGGAAGCCAAGAGATATGGAATCAGATCTCACTTATGTGAACATAAGTAATTAACAGAAAGATGAACACCTTCACAATATAGAATATGCAACTGCAAATTTCACACATAACTTCTTAAAGAAATAATCATTTGAGCAAGTTTTGTTTCTAAGAATGATGGTGCGATCCACATGAGATCTGCCACCGATGCCCAAAATCATCTTTTGAAAAGAACACCAAAACAAAAGAATGCCAGAAGCCGCTGCAGAGATAAAAACTTCACAACAAGATATTTAGAAGGTCCAGTTGCTAATTTAAAAGGAGTACCTGTAGAGTGTGCTTCTGCAAAGTTTCACTAGTGTGAATCTGCCTTAATTCATGACTATGCAAACTTTGACCATTTTGTTTATAGCATTGATCACAAAAGGTGCAGCCCAGGCACTCTAGGCACCGCCACACCAAGCATTGATCCACAGCACGATGGCAAGCAGAGCAGGTTGAATTGTGTAGATAATACAGAATCATCATTGTAGAGTGCTTTGCCCGCCGGAGGGTATCAAACTGGAATTGATTGTCTTGGCAGTGCTTCAAGAAATCAATCCTGCTGTCAAAATACTTACTTTCCATTGCCGGATCTCCATCATCAGTCTCCGGAAGAGGTTCTACCTCCATCTGTCGGACAGTTAGCCACTATGGTTAGTATATTTATCCATCATGCATCTATTGAATATAAGCAATTCGTCAACTTATTTGATTGAAAAAAAATCAAGCCAAGAAATGAAATTTGCCTACATACTCTTTGGAATGCATGCTTCTGTTTTGTGGTGACCGGATGCCTGTCCTTCTGTGCTGTATTCTGCTCCTCTGCATGACACCTATGAAAACCAACACATAATCAATAATCAAAATAATTGCTGCCTTACTCATCGAGGTTAACTATGTACAAAAACTCATCTTTGGTTTTTAATTGGCAAATGAATGCAAGCAGCTGGAAGTTGACAAGATTAACTAAGTACACAGACTCTTTTTTTCAACAAAAGGTATTTCCAATGATGTTCTGTTTTAAACAATCATGATGCCATCCTATATAACCATCAAAGTTTTAGACAACTTTCTGAGCAGAGTAAAAAAAGAGAACTGTAATCAGAAGAAATGCTTACTTGTCACAAAGATGGAAATTTTTACAGCTAGTGCAAACCCAACTTTTGCCAGATACGATAGGCTGGTGACAGTGCTTGCAAAACTCTTGCAGACAAAGCATAATGAAATCTTCTTTCATGGTGCGCATCCTTTCCCCAAGCTGGCAATAATGAAAAATGAGATGATGGTTCCCACAAAAATGCTGGAAGGCAAGATCAAAAATAAAATAAAACAAACTAACCTTGTGCACAAGCAAAATATCCTCAAGGTTTCCTTTTCTGTCGTCACGTTTGGCAACACGCAAGAGCCTTCCTACCTGTGTCTCTTTCTTCTGTGAAGTATTATCATCTTTCTTCTCAAGGAGCCTCTCTGCTTCTCCAGGCCAGAAATCATTCTCACAATATGGCAAGCATGCTGCTGAAATATTGGCCTTGCACTCATTTGTAGGCTGAAGGAAGAAGTCACAGAGTGTATTACGCTCCACAACAACACCCTCCTTAACGGCCTTCTTGACCAAGTTCTGGTACCTAAAATTATAAATAAACTGACAAATTAAGGCCCATATAGAATAATATTAGTTTTAATTCCTCAATATCATGTTAGAAAGACAAACCAGCTTCGAAGCTTGTCAGACTTGGGCATCTTTTGAACTGTTGGATGACAATATAAAACATAATCATCACGCTTAGTAGATGGGCAAGCCCATATGGAACAGCTTACAAATCCCCGTTTCTTGCAGTAGTCCAGATAACCAATCTACCAATCAAGCATTGGAATGATTAGATTCTACACACATGAACTCATTTGCACAAGCAAAGACAAAAATATGTTTGATGATTTGGAATTCTCATACCAAAATTTCATGATACACAAAGGTGCGGAGAGCTTCTCCACTTGCAGATTTGATTTCAGGCCGGAAATATTTGACAGAATCGATATATGCAAGATAAACATGTCTCTGATTTGGTGATGGGCAGTCCGAACCGTACTCTTGTACATACATGGCAAACAGGCAAACATCCACACCTTCAATCTTTTGAAACAAGAGAATGGCCTGTATAAAACACAGAAATTAGTACAAGATAGCTATAATTATCTACTAGACAGTGAAAAATGGGATATATTGGTCAATTAGTCAACCATCATGTACCTTTGATTTGTATGGAAATTCCCCAGGATACTTTTCTTGTTTAAAAAAATCACGAAAACGTGGTTGGACTTGTAGTATTCTTTCAGCTGAAGAAACTACTCTAACTGTAAGACCTTTCACACCTGGTACCTAAAATTGGAGCACAGAAGACAAAAGTCAAATAAACCTTCCGTGGAGTTGACATCAGTTTGCAATGCAGTTCCTATAGACTGAAGCAAATAAAATTAGAACCAACATAGACAGTCAGACTATTCTAAGAACACGTGTGTAGTCTTATTTGAATGCATTAATGATCACAATATCTTTTCCTAAAATTCTAACCTTCCCAGGTTTGGATAGGATTGTAACAAGACCTGGATAGCTACATGAATTTAGTGGTTAAAAACTACATGGACTTTTGTGTGTTGACCACCCTTTCTTGATGTCCAAAGAAATGAAATGCAAGCAAAATAGACTCAATAATACTAACAGTCAAAAAGAAAAAATGTGCAAAGCAGCCTATTTGTTGTGTATAATAAACTTAATAGAATTATGATGAATCATCAAGCCAATTAAATGTGCATCACCAATGCCACGACAAGACACAGATTAACAACAAAACTGTGTGATTATATAAATATAAATATAAATATAAATATAAATATAAATATAAATATAAATATAAATATAAATATAAATATAAATATAAATATAAATATAAATATAAATATAAATATAAATATAAATATAAATATAAATATAAATATAAATATAAATATAAATATAAATATAAATATAAATATAAATATAAATATAAATATAAATATAAATATAAATATAAATATAAATATAAATATAAATATAAATATAAATATAAATATAAATATAAATATAAATATAAATATAAATATAAATATAAATATAAATATAAATATAAATATAAATATAAATATAAATAAAGAAACAAAATGAAACGGACTTGGAGTGCAGACGTGTTTTCAGTACGGATTACTTGGATCAACATCGAACGTTATAGTCAAAAAAGGATTAACACTTTTATATGATCAACAAGAGAGAGAAAAAACAAGAGAACAAAAGGCCCAGTAGAACACAAGGATATAGAAAATGGGAATAGGAAGAAGATTTATAAGGGGATTTAACATGATTAGACACTCACTAGTAGCAGGTATGAATGAGCCTTAATAATTTCTTATGTCATTAGTGTGTATGATAAATACCTCTTCAGCAACTTTTCCAGAGGCGCTCGCCCTCTGTTGCCTGTCCTGCTCAAGCCTCTCTGAAAGTCTTTGCTCAATATGATCACTTAGCTTAGTTCTTGGTAACTCCTGTGCCCCAAGAACAGTGGATGACTCCAGTGCCTGAATATCTCCGCTATCCTTTTCATTCAAAAAACATTTTGCACAAGTATACTCAGCCTTTGCCCCTTCACACTTTCTGTTAAAAAGAGCACAGATTTCATGCTGCCAAGCTTTGCACTTGTCGCACTGGACCCACTGAAAAATGCAAGCAAACAAAAGATGAGAATTTAATAGACATAAGTATAACTTGACATATGAAAAGAACATTACCCATTCAGCCTCAGCATCTGTTTCTGCATAATTAAATTTCTTCTGATATTTAGCTCTTGAACTGCTAAGATGGTGGCATTTGCTACATATAGAAGTTTTCTCACTTCCATTTTCAACTTCAACATAATAGCACCCTGCAGAATTTATTATTTTGAAACAGAGAGCACAAAATCGTGGAGGAGGTTCAAAAAGAAGCCTCTCCATCCCACACAAACTGCATGTATTCTGATCAGGCAATCCATCAATTGAAGGGAATTCTTGAGATATCACTTTGCTCTGAAAAAAAACAAGGAAATTATGTTCAAATACCACATGATACAATTGATCCAATCTGAGTGGAAGAAAATTTATATTATTAACCATGGATAAATCATGCGCAAGATTCTGGTTTGATCTTGTAGCATCAATGCATCAATGTACTATGCCACCAAGCAATAAGACAGTTATATAATAGCCATGAGTATGATTAGACAGTCATATAATAGCCATGAGTGTGATTATCATACAATACAAGTAATACAACTATCCAACTGCTTGGCGGTATAATATGTTGGTTCTACAGGATCAAACAAAGTCACAGAAAACACAGGAGATTGAAAGGGTTATCCACTCACCAGACAAGTATGCTGGTTTATTAGACTACTCATGTGATCTCTAAGCTCCTCAGCAGTTAATGCATAAAGTATAGAAGCCCCTCTCTTTCGCCTTGTACTTAAATTGACCCCTCTTGGTGTCTGATCCAATGCAACAGTCTTAGCCTCTTTCATCTCAATGTCACCCTTTGCACAGTAAAATTCCTCTTCCTTAACAATCTCCGTGTTAGGTGCATCTTCACTACCCTGTTCAAGCGTATTATTGCTGTCAGCATTAATGTTTCCCAATGAACTGCAAGGTGATTTTGCAGGTAATTCTGTGATTTCTGATTGTACTGTTTCACCAACAGATACATGATTCTCATTCATAACAGGTTTTTGCTCCTTTGGACTCTCTTGATTGACATTGACAAGAGTGGGAGCATCAGCCTTAAGGCGTTTTGCTGGACGCTTGCCAGAAGATTCATCTGAAATAGGTGAAGTTGGCTTTGATACTGTGCTATTTGATGTCTGTTCCGATCTCTCAACAATTTCTCTCTCATGGTCACAAGGATCACAATCAGACATGAAGCACTGATGATACTGAGCATTGGGTGTGCTTAAATTTGAGTATATCTCCCTGCACGAATCTCTAGAGTCCGAGGTGCGCCAATAGTTTTCTTTCATTTCCATGAATGTGTCAGGTCCACATTCTTCTTTGAAATATATTTCATTGCTTTGAGTTGTCCTATTTGAGTGAACTGCCTTCTCTGCTGGGTGGCTCCATGCACCATCTAACTCTTTCTCATATTCTCTGTATTGTTGAAACAATTGTCCTTCACCAGTAAAGAGTTTTTGCCCATTTGCTTTAGAGATAGAGTCCACTGGTGATCTTATCATTGCACCCGAACTTGTGGTTGGATCACACACGGCTGATAAAGGACTGGAACTCCCAGACATAGACGGTTGTGGACTATCAACATGATAAGCATCACCTGGCAAAATTTGCTAATACCATTTTAATGAGATGACCAAACCAAATTTGTGAAGTACAAATGGTCATTTCTAATCAAATATGCAAGGCAAAGGGATATGGAACAATTTACCTGGAAAATGGTCCTTTAAATAGCCATTTTGCAATCCAGCACTATCAATCCCAACAAGGCCTGAAATACAGTTAGGAAGTCCTGACACAGATGGAGCAACTACGGTGCTCATAAAGCTTTCAGGCCTTTCAACTAGAGCTAAATTAGCAGCGGCCATGTTGTGATTCTGTGGTACATATCCTGCCAAAATATAGCCAACGAATAATGATAAATTTAAAGGTATGTTGAGAGAGAAAAGTAGAGCTCATCATCCCAACTTACTCTTAGAAGTGAACACAGTATGTGGAGGTACATCTCCTGAATGTGCAGGCAAATTAGTAAAAGCAGGGGCAACTCTATTATGAAAGACACTAGAGTCTGTCATCTGTATCCCAGGCAGCTGCCGCAAATCTTTTGTTGATGGAACTGCTGAAGATATCCATGGATCTCTTTGCTTTCTATACGGAAAAGATCTGAGCAAATCATTCACCCTGCCTTCTACTGTCTCAAGATCCAGGTAAAAATGGAGCTGATAAAGAAAATGGGTAGGTGTTAGCAAGGCATCATAAACTAGTAAGATATGTAGTTATTGAGTTGCGTAGATATGAAAGATGCAACAGGAAAAAAAAAGGACAAAAGGTACAACAATAGCTAAATTTAGGTCAAACATGTACTGTTCTTTTTAAGGTATAATAGTCAAGGGTATTACCATAATCTCCTAGTCTAGGGTTTCCCTCATATGTCTATCATGTACTGTACTCTATATATAGTCACCATTGGGCCTCAATACTATCATCCAATTAAATCTTCCCTTATTTGTAACATAGTATTGCAGCTCTAAGTTTTAGATCCAGCCACCATCCTCATCCCCACTGCGCTACGCATGGGAGGATTATCTCAACTCCCAGGGGCAGCTTTGTAGATTTTTTTAGGATGTAATTCAAGAGCAAGATTTTTCAGACCTAAATAAAAGATACTAATGTGCTATATAATGTATTGTGGTTGCATGGCAGAATGAAAGAACACACCTGTGGAGCATTATTGTAGAGCATGTTGTCAATGATTCTTGAAGCTTTCAGACATGAATCTGGGCACAAGTTACAAAATTCTTCCATCTTTCTCAGGCATGCTTCACTGGATAGATAGAAGAAAAGAAACATCAGAATATACAATGTGAAAAAGGAAACAAAGGCAAAAGGAAAGAAAAGAATGAATCCACTATCTCCACTTAAACCACTCTTTAGTATTCCTGAAGAAATTTCAAACCACTGGCTTATGCAGGAAAAGGTGTACACTAAAGATAGATAAAAATAAAAATGAACTAGAATTCAAAGTGGGAAGCATATATATAATATATAACTAAAAAAATTGTTTATCTGGGCTGGGAATCAAGTAAAATTGAATAAAAACAAGTAAAATCTGCACCTGATGCTCATGAATACAGTGCAACACCATATACTGATGTATAAGACTAACTATGCTGTATCAGCAAAATACAAATAAAATGAAGAATTCACCCTTGTAAGATGTAACAATTCAATATGAAAGCATTATAGACAAGTAATGGCGCAGGCTACCTAGGTGAACACAGGGGAATACACAGAAACAAAGTCTTAGTTGTAACTATCAGATATTTTCATACATTTTTTTTGCAGAATTGTGTGCCCACATGAGAAAATTCACCATACAATCTTCTGAAGCCACACAAAGAATGGATGATTCTGATAATAGGTAAGTACGAATTGAGAATATTGGTCGTGTTCGTGTATTTCAAGTGGGGGATGGGATTGCCAAATTTTAATCATACGGCCAACAATACATTCATGTGAATAAAAGAACTCACTGCATTTACGTTCATGGAACCATAGAACAACGCAAGCCTACTTAGACAAATATGAACATCAATATTAGCAAGCATGAAGATCAACATTCCAATAACTAAAATGCAGTGAAGTAGCTGGGTGAACTGCTAGCATGTATCAGTAGTGACATGATTTCTTGCTCATAACAAGCGCACAGCCGCATATACTAACAGCAACAACAAATTTGCAAGTCAAAACTAGTATCGATGCTGGTGGTTTCCAAACTTACATTTTTTGAATAATGACGGCACGAATCGGAGAGGTATCCTGGTTCATGTTATCCAGCTGAAGCATGTCAAGATCCTCCGGCAATATCTGTTGCTGAATAGGAAATCTGCTCGGTGTGTAGGCCATAACTTTCCCTTGCAGGGTTTGAGTCATCATGCTTGTAACATTCACCTGAAATGCAGAGATTTACCAAGTCATCAAGAGCTCGACGAGCAGCTGCAAGCACAAGATGACCATTCTACTGATGCAGAGCACAGCAGCACACCGGAAGCCATACTAGAAATAGAATGCATACAGTCACCGTAATGCAGGAGGACAAGTCACAGATCAGTATATCACGAACGCAAAGCAAAGCAAAGCAAAGCAAAGCAAAGCAAAGCAAAGCATCACAAAAGAAGCCGTATACTAGAATTAGAAACAGAAAGTACAGTCACTGGGAAGCAATGTGCCTAAAAAGGTAAAAAACTTTTACACAGAAGAAGAGCATAAAGACCGACCATTCTCCAAGAACACGCTAACGCTAAAAATATTTCCCACATTTTGGAGTAGCAGAATATGAAAGGCACCAGCAACCGACGTCCACATCACGCTAACGCAAAAACATATCCCACATTTTGGAGTAGCAGAATATAAAAGGCACCAGTAACCGATGCCCATATTGATTCTTTTTAGTCGTATACGGTTCGGGTACTAGACATTGTCACCAGATTGGCTAACCAGGAAGCCGCAAGCGTAACGGCACAATTACTAACTAAGCGACAACATAAGGATTGCATATTTGCATGCAGCATTCATCGCTAAACCCCAATACTGCTGCTAAAGACATCATTCTTTTATTTTCATTTTTTCTACTAGTCATCAAAAGACATCAGAATCAGAAAATATAATAATTAATTAAAAGCCTAAAAACCACACTGCAGTGTCAGACGAACCACGCAGGGCAAGAGCACGAGGCATACATCCCGAGCCCACGCCCAACCGGAAAAAAAAACTTAAGAACCCTAACCCTAGGGGGAGCCGTACGTCGCCGGGACTCCTGCAACGAGTGCCAGCAGATCGGATCTGATCGAGCCCTACGTGGGACGGGGCGGGCGGGGGCGTTACCTAAATCTCCCCTGCGGCAATACAGCCGCGGGGGACGTCGTCTCCGGGGTCGGCGGGCGGGCGGGGGCTCCGGGCGCTCCTGGCCTCGCCGGCGGCAAGGCTAGGGTTAGGGTTTGGGCGGCGGCGGGGGGACGGGGTGGAAGCGGTCAGACGGACGGGGACGATGATAGAGGGAAAGCGGAAATAAGTCAAGGCCGTGGGGGCCACTCCGCGGGTCCACCTCGGATCAGACCCGACTTGGAGAGTCGTTTTGTTTTGCTAGACGATTGATGTGCATGTGAGAGTACGGGTTCGTTAATTAAGGGTCCGGGCAGAAAAACGATCCGGGCTCGTTGTCCTGTTGGGCTACAGGTTGGGGCGGCATGTGGGCTTGCGGACTCGGCGGCAGGCCCATGAGAAGAAGATGCTAGCGGCCCGTGGGCATTCGGCCCGGCATCTCCGCGGCGCGGATCGAATCTGTTCTCCGCTGCTGGTCTGCTGCTGGTCATGGGCTTTGCCGGCTGCCGAGATGCTTCGAGAAGAAGGCGACGGCGGACGGCCGGCCGGAACGAACGAGGCGGAGGGACGGCACGCGCTGCACCACGGTATTAGAAAATTCGCCACGCCGCGCCACAACACACGTTTACGTTGCGATGGCGACGGCGGACCGGAGCTGGAAGGTTTATCAGCAGCGAGCGAGGTTTACACGCTCACGCACGCACACGCTTCCTCCCCTTTGGAAGGGTCGCCGGTCGCCGGCACGGGGCCAGCCGGGAAGCACACGGTGACACCGACACGGCGACACGTCGTCGCGATAAGAACGACGAGGGCACGCACGCGCCTGAGTCCTCACAGGGTGGCAGCTGACGAGCCGGGCCCGGTCCGACAGCGACCCGGCCGGCGAGCTGAGGCGAAACCGCGGGCACGGCGAGGCGGGTGGCGCGGGCGCGCCAACCGTTTCGCGGCCGCTGTCGTGGCCGGCCGTGCCGCGCCATCGACGTCTAGAAGGCCTGATCCGTTCGGCGCTCGGCATCTATATAAGCACAGGCCATCTAGGACCCCTGACAGACACGGCAACCAACAGCTCATCCTCATCCAGCCTTGTTTCTCACACACAGCTCACATTTGACAGTCCCACACCACACCAACTGAATTCAGCTCAGCTCCGCGTCGGATCCAAGCAAGCAAGCGTCTCCATGGCTTCCACGACGGCGTCCAACCTGGCCGGCGCGTGGTTCGAGGAGCTCGCGTCGGCGCTGCAGAGGACATGGCAGGCGGCGGCCGCCACCGGCGAGGACCCGCGGCCGGCGCGCCAGCTCCAGCAGCAGAAGCCGGCACGAGGCGACAGCAACAACAAGGCGGTGCGCGGATCCGCGGCGGCCGCCGGGAGGGACAAGCAGGGAGGGGACGTCGCCAGGTGCGGCGGCGCCATGTCCGACACCACGCTCTACCTGCTGCTCGACCGGTTCTCGCCCAGCTGAGCCTGGGCTGACCCCTTGGTCGCCCGTCGGTCGTGTCCGTCGGCGCGTGCTGTACTGTACAGGCGGAATAACTGCGCGCCATGGTTTTGTGTAAATGCTGTAAATTGCAATGCCATGTTTCTGATTGCTCACTTCCCCGTTCTATGAGACCATGAGCAAAGGCACGAAGTTTCAGTGTGAACTGGACATGCACGCGGAGCAATCCTCCAGTCAGAGGTGAAGTTCTGTCAGTTGTCAAAAATGCAATTCGAATTTTTACAGTTTACTCCATTATAAAACATAACATCCACAGAAATTCAAATCCGAAATCGATGCTCAATTTCGAGGAACAATCTGCTAGAACACTAGGTCGCGTCCGCTGACAAATCGGCCGGCCTTGTTATGTACGTCCGTCGAAGTTTTAGCTGTTCTTTTTGTAGGGAAGTGGTTGATGATTTCATGTTCTATTTAACAAGGTCTTTCTGAAATTATCATAACCATCTGCATCGTCATACCCAGGCCCACAATTGAAGATGACGCATCTCAATAATGGATATCTCCCAGCAAAAGTGGGCCTGGGAGATATCTCAACAGATGCGTCTCCCTTCTCCCTTCTCAACAGAGGCAAAAGTGCAAATATCTCAACAGATGATGCATCCCCTTCTCCCAGCAAAATATCTCAGCAATGGGCAATGCATCCTCCCAGTCCCATGGTATGGTCACTGATGACGAACCAGACACATATATCACAAATAACAACCATACAAGCCGATGATCTGGGACTTTAATTTGCGCCAGCCTAATGCATCAAATGCAAGCAACTCATAATACAATTTACAAGAATCAGAACAGGCCGGGTCTTCTCGCGCCTCATCATTCTACTTGCAAATAAACTAAACAGCCATACAAAGATGATCAGCTACGAACAAAAGGAATGGAGGGTACCAGAACTCTAAGAAAGGGTGCTGGGGAGGAAATGCACAAAATATTTACATCTCTTCTGCACACAACAAAGGCAGGGTGTCAAGTCACAGTCAGTGAGTGAAGGAGCTCGGCTCCTCGCTGTAAACCGTCTCGCTGGCACCAAACACAGGCTTCTCTTCCTCCCACTTGACGATCTCCCTCCCGTAGCGGATCGCCGACCGGACCGACTCCTGGTCCAGGGCGTTCACATAGGACACGTAGAGCTTCCGGTCAGTCAGTGACTGGAACAGCCTCTTGAACTTCGTCGCCACGTAGTGTGCGGCCATCTGGGACAGCGTCGCGCCGGTGCTGCTGCGCGTGGGCTTGCTGCTGCAGCTGCTGAGAAGGTTGCGGCTGATCAGAGGAGTGAAGTCATTGAACCAGTCGCATGAGGTCAGTGGGGAATTGTTGATCTTCTGCTCCAGGAGATCAAACTTGGTGAGTAGTAGAAGGAAATCCATTTGCTCAAATGTCGGGTGAAGGACAATGCTCTCAAACAGCTGCCTGCTCTCTACCATCTTGTTGACAATGGTACCATTTGCATCTTCGTAGTATTCATCATAGTCGCTAGCGGCAACACAAAATATAACAAGCCTTACATCATCGAACATTTGCAGCCATTTGCAGTTCTCGTGCAAACCTCTACTGTTTATCCTGATTAGCTGGTACCTGAAAACAAATTAAATGCCCCCATCATTATTACACCTATTACAGTTGAGATCCCAATCGCAATGAAGAATTGAACCTAGAACATAAGTATAAGTGAATGTAAACACCACAGTGAAACATACTCATCCATGTGAGGTTCAATAGGTTCTACATGAACATACCTAATGCCCATACATCAAAAAGGGAAAAAAAAAAACTGATCTTATTCACATTTTTACAGATTTACAAAAAGTGTCGTAGTCAAGATAATACCGGACAACACAATATAACGAACCTCAGACTCAGTGAGACAGGTAATAGCAGACTACCATTGCCTTATGTGACAGATCACAGGAGAACTAACCTTAGCAAGGTGTCTTGTGCATCGGGCTCATCAACACCCAGTCCACCCAAAGACAGCTGAGGGAAAGAGAATTCAGTTGATGATAACCCATCTGAGGATGTAATCCCATCAGCATACAGTATATCCATATCTGAGAGCTCATATTCCGTTCGAGAAATATCAACAGCCTGGTCATTTCAGACAAAAGGTTAAAAATGAACAATCGCTATTCGCACTATGCAAATCAACACTTCCAACTCTATAAAACCAAAGAAAAAAAAGGACTGCCATTAGTCAATAATACCTTGTCAAGAAAATAATTGGCAGCGGGTGGAAGGAACGGCAGTTCACTTCTTCTTCTATATGTAGCTTGAATAGAAGGATCTTTCCATAGTTCCTCAACAAGTGGTGCATATTCACGGCTTGCTGCAGGAAAGATGTCTTCAAGATTACCTAAAGCCATTGCTTTAAGAATCCAATCCGAGAATGCTTTCAAGCGTGGAATAAGGGAGTACTCAGTGACTTCATCACATACTCCAGATTCACAACAGCCTGCAGAAAAACAAAAAAGGAAAAAATCACTTGTAGTAGGCATATTACAAATATAGGTACATTTCCTTTTTGTACATTGTTTTACAAAAAAACAAATAATTAGGAGTGTCCTGGAACACTTGGCATTTCAATTACTCAGTTATGCTGAAAGAAGGGCAAAAGGAAAGAATGGAAGTTGTAAAACTTCCATTAAGATTTGGTCGTACCAGAGCTAGATGGGTCACATGGACTGATTTTTCTTCTATCAGCTAAAGATTCCTCTTCAAACCGCTCACGGCCTTCAAGCAATATGCCAAGGTAGTTGTATATGTTGCTTTGTATGATAAGTTTCAGGTCTTCACGCTCATCCACCGAAAATGGCTTGCCGCTCTTGTACAATAACTTGGCCTGATGTATTCAATAGATTCTAAATCAATTTCCATACAACTTTGCAAATTTGTGGGGGTGCAGGATATTCTATCACTATACATGTGCAAACTGCAAATTATATCTTGGGTGGTAATCTTACTACAGCCGACCGATTTAGTTATTTGTGCCCATGAATATGCTAGATGTCCATAAGCATTCGTACCTGCTTGAGTATGGTGCTTGCCCCTGACCCAACCAACAAAAGCTTCTGGGTTGTTCTTTGTTCCAGATAGTCAGGGATGACTCGATTTACTATGTTAACAGCATCTTCGCTAGATTGATTAGCTGCTTTGTTGGGTGTTGGCAATGACAGAACAGGACTAAGAAGCTTCACTATAGGCTGGTGAGAAATGCAGACAAATTCAAAGCTGGTTAGTTACCAACCTAAAAATTACAACACCATCTAGACAAGAAGAATCTCAGGGTTACCTTATCCCAGATCTTTCCTTTAACAGTTTTTTGGCCTTCCTCTTGGTAAGTCCCATCAGCGTTGACCCAAAAGTGAGGTTTCCCAGCACATTGGACTCCTGCAAACTGAAATCAAAATTTTCTTTTAATTTTTTATTAAAAAATAAAGATACCAACATATGTCAAGAACTGGTAGTAGAGGGATGAAGCCAGATTTTTCTCCATTATCTAAAAAAGCGCATGAGTATATGATTGCAAACCTTAAGCATTTGCAGTTCAGATTTTGTAATCTCTCGCCCATTAATCAATATTCCGGTGTTCCCGTTGCTTGCTTTTTGATCTAGAAAACCTCCAACATTTAGATTTGCAGTGATTATGCAATGTGGTTTGTGTCCCTCCTGGAATATTTTCAGTGAAAAGTTTGTCAGAGTTATCGGTGATAAATTATTATATGTTTGTAAGAAACAAGCAAAAATTCATAATGCCACCACTGAGTTATTGAGCTATTATGAAATTGCATAAAAAGGACCAAAAAAATCACAATTCCTATTCAATCCTTCCCCAAAACAGAAGCCTACCTAAACCACAGCACGAGATGCCAAAATCATGGTCTACATATCATGGCTAAATTGCAGGCATGCCAACTTGGGTGCGCAATCTTTTCTGAGCAGTGTAATCAAAATTATCAGATTCTCCTGATTTAGACAGAACACAATACATTATCATTCCTAGGACAAGGAAAGATCATGTGGACCATCATACAACATGCCTGACGGTGCTGATTCATCAAAGCTCCACCAAGTCAACTAAATATTCCAGCAGATTATGTTCAACAGCACCATGCGCCCAGAGTTCCAGACATACATCATGATTCCAACTAATAATAATACTATAGATATAGTGAACTGCAACTATAAAAAAATCACATAAATTGTCCTTCAAATAGTTTACCCGACATAATACTTAGCAATCCTCACTTCATGTTTGCACATTGACTGGTGTAATATCTCTACTTCTACTAAATGTCCTTCAAAGAGTTTACCCGACAGAATACTTTGCAATCCTCACTTCATGTTTGCACATTGACTGGTGTAATATCCCTACTTCTACTAAATGGACACGAATCACAACCGGTTTAGTTATAGACTGTTTGCTGTTGCATCAAACAGATAGAGGTTACCCAGGAGCACAGGAAAATTAAGATCGTCACAAGCCACATACCTTTCCCCAGAAGCCAGACACCTTATCGTACCAATAGAACCCCGGCCGGAGCCTAGACGGCGGGCACGGGCACCCCTGCAGCACCACGAGCTCCTCAGGCGACAGCTTGGTGCCGTTGACGTACACGTCCTCCGCCCGGAGCTGGTTCGCCGCGCACTCCCGCTCGCTCCTCATGACCAGCTCCACCTCCGCCGCGCTGAGAAGCCGGCGCAGGACGCGCGACCCTCGCCCCAGCGCGTCCCGCCTGGACTCGGCCACTGGCCGGCCGATGCACTCCAGGCACTTGCGCCCCTCCGGCATGGAGCCCATCGCCCGGAGCACGCACCCGACGCAGTACCGCGCGCCGCAGGCGAGGCACGACTCCTTGTCGCGGCCCCAGAAGCCGCCTCCTTTGCCGCATCTGTAGCAGCCGCGGGTCCTGCCGCCCCTCCAGTGAGCGGGGGAGAGGGAGCCGCTCGACTGGCCGGCAGCAGCGCGGGGCCGGGCGTCCCCTGCGTCGGCATCGTCGTCCTCCTCTTCCTCATACTCGTCCTCGTCGTCAGAGGACTGGAGGAGGGAGCCGCTAGTCTCGGCGAAGGTGACCGCGGGATGGTGGTGGCGGGGCTTCAGCGGCAGCGCCTCGGGGCCGCCGCCGGCGCCGTCGCCGGCGCCCTCGTCGTCGGAGGGGGAAGAGGGGAGCTCGGCGGAGTGGTGCGCGGCAGCGTGGTGGTTCTCGATGACGGAGGTGGGGGAATCCACCACAGCTCCTCCCGCGGCGGGCGCGGGGGCGGCGGAGCGGGGCGCCGGGTGGGCGTGCGCGTGGATGGCGGAGCAGAGGGAGGACGGGGTGAGCGGGCGAACGACGGGGAGCGGGGACGAGGAGGCGGAGGGGGAGGCCGGGGGCGAGGAGGACAGCGCGGCGAGCGGGATGCGGGAGAGGTCGAGCGGGATGGCGCGCGGGAGCGAGTAGGGGAGCGGCGGACCGTCGTACTCCGCCGCGAAAGAGTAGTCGCTGGCGCTGGCACCAGCAGCCATGGCGGCTGCAGCGGCGAGTAGAGCAGTGAGGAGGAGGCGGCGGCTAGGTTTTCGGGAGAGGCATCGCGGTGGGAAACCCTAGGCGAGGAAGGGAAAGCAGGAGAGGGGAGGAGGAGTAGCTTTTTGGAGCATGCGCGAGGGAGGAGACGAGCGAGACGGGAGGGAGGGGAGAGGCAGGGCAGGTGGTGAGGTGGAGAAGGTGAGTTCTTTCGCTTGTGATTTGTGAGAACTGTGAGCCGGGTCCGTGGACCGGTGTACCAGTTCTGCCTGCCGCAGCTATATTTTCTGTTTCTTCTTCAACAAGCTCAGATGCTCAGGTTTTAATTGGTGCCTGCAAGAATTTGTTACTGGTACTACGTTGAAATCTATGGATTTATACAATATATATGTGGAATTATTTCTGACCAGTGAACCAATCATGAGCACTGCCTTTTGGGTTTGGATCGTTGAAGATAGGATTTTACGTTACACATTGCATGTTCTCTCTCCCGCGCAAAAGCACTTGGTTACATAGGTTTATGAGAGTCAAGGGATTACGAGTGAACCAGCAAAACGACATTGACTAGGAGGTAGAAAGAGTGTAAAGAATGCCTGTAGCTAGAGTCAGAAGATGACAAGACTATTGATTATGGTAATAGACATAAGGTGGCTTCTTGCAGCTACACCAACCGTTGAACACAACTGAGGCCACACGTAGGGTGGCTTGTTTGCAGGAGAGTGTGGTGGCGCGCTAATTTGAATTCAAACAATAGCTTCTTTATCTACTAACATCAATGGCATAGCCAGAAAAGAGGCTAGGAAGGGCAGGTCCCTTGTGTTTCAAACATTTACATTAGGGATGTATAGTTTGAATTCAAATAATAGCTTATTTATCTACTAACGTCAATGACATGACAAATTGAGCGATAACCATGCACGCGCCCAAAACAACGTTAGAACTCATTGCATGCTCTCTTTAGGAAAAGGTAGGTAGTGCTTGACTATTTTAGAGCCACCGAGCACCTGATTCTTTTGTTGGGCTCGGATTAGTCCATCTTGGACCTCTCCCAACTTTGGTGAGGTATTTAGCGAGGTAGGGTTCAAGGTTCAGATTTTGGGAGTAGGGTTTCTGTAAAGATAATGTGGTCGATGGTAGGCTACCGTAAACAAAGGTGGTGGGCATAGTGCGGGGTAGTGGGCGGTGGTCGAGGCCCACTGAGCAGGGTAGAGGAAAATGACACATTGAGTCGACAGGTTGGTAAGGCATATATAATGTATAATGGAACGAGGTGAGGGTCGTAACACAGTAAAGAAGTATAAAAACAAAATCCGGGAGGTTTGACTCACCTAGGGAGGTCACATGGTTCAAGGCATCACTAGCAAGCGCCGACCAGCAAGGCAGGTCAAGAGGAAGAAGAAAGCGTTCAATGGAGGCAGGGGCGAATCCACCTATCGGGTGAGCCGATGACGGCCGCCATACTTGCTTCGCTAGGAATGAATAAATTACGAAGCCAAATTAAGCGACCCCGGTGGATCGTGTAGTCCACTATAAAACGATGATAGGAGATCAGGAGGTTGTTCTGCTTGCCTGTGGCTAGGCCATGTCTTTGCCTAGGCTACTGGATCGACTGCTCCACAACTTAGCAGCGTGCATGCAACCGTGAACCAAGCAAACAGAAGGGAGAAAAGGTAATTGAACAATCAACTACGGCCTTGTGAATTTTGAATTTCTTAAATTCGCTTTGGAGTATTAACTTTTAGTAATGCCCTGTTTGAAATGAAGAGGACTCCCCGAATGTACATGCAATTCCAAACTCCACAGTACCTAATAATTTGTCTTGGACCCGCTACTGAATGAAGTAGAAGTTAAATCTTCGGATCTCGTTGATCTATTGATCCAAAGTACATGTGTTAGGCTGAAAATGTTCGAGTGCCCATTAACAATCAATCGTTCTCAGGCCCTGTTCGTCTGGACTGCTTCAGTAGTACTTTTCAGCGAATGAATCGTGTTTTTTTTCTCACAATAAATTAGCATAAGCATCCGTATAAGTCAAATTTCAGTGAAACGAACAGCTCTTAGGCTAGAGAAGTAGAGGGCATACATAATTGTTACATTGGGGCCGCAAAGAACCATTCATCAGTCATTCACAATTCAGGCCATGTTTAGTTTGCAAATTTTTTCAACCTGATAAATAGTACCACTTTCGTCTTATTTGGCAAATATTATCCAATCGTAGACCAACTAGGCTCAAAAGATTCATCTCGTAATTTCCAACTAAACTGTATAATTAGTTATTTTTTTCTATATTTAATACTCCATGCAAGCGGCTAAAAATTGATGTGACGAAGAGAGTGAAAAAATTCTAACTTTTAGGTGCATTTAAACAAGGCCTCACAACACAACGAAATGTTCTGTCAGCAGACGTGGTTGCCATTTTCGCATGAGCTCCCTCCCTACGACACACGAGCTAAGGAATCATTTGAACCGTACAGCTGGTGCTGGTCCATGTTAATCGCTGATGATCGGTCCCGCCTCGTACGGTTTGAACACGCTGGAAACTGAGCTTAGGTAATATTATAAAATCAGTAGATAGGATAATCGCATCTGCATCCTCCGGTCCGGTGTGGCTTTTTTGGTTTAGAGATGGCAAAGGCAGAGAGGCAGCAGCAGCCGTGCGCTTTTTCCGCTTTTGAGCCTCGTAATGGATGGAGCCGGCGTTTTTTTAAAAACAAAACCCCGGAAAAGCGGCTGCGGAACTGCGGTGCACGATCTCGTGATCCGTTGGGCCGGGTCCACCACACCCCCGCACCGCGCGAGCCGGGAGGGACGACTGGAGGAGGAAGGAGGGAGAGGGTAGCGACTCGTAGCCTGCGAGAGCGGAACGCGGCGTGGGCGCAGCGGAAGCCCGGCAGGCAGAGGCACGACGAACCGGTCGCCTCCAGAGTCCGTCCGTCCTCCGGAGCCGACCGCCCGAGCACGCGAGTGGGCACAGGGAGCACCGGTACGGAGACGGATCGGAATTGACCGGCGGGGCCCACCACTTGCCCGGGAGCGAATCGAATCCGAGCTCCCGTGGTCCCCGCGAGCGAGCACGCCCCCACGCCCCCTGACAGGCGGGCCAGCCTGGCGGTGGGGACTGCGCTCGACTCAGGAGGGGAGAAGCACGCGACGCGCACGGGATTTCCTTTTTGTTTTTTTTTTGGTGGCACAAGGTGGCCGTACCGTGCCTGTCGCTGGACTGGTCGACTGACTGGACTTGGGGCGCCGCCGGACCAGAACCAGATGCGGGTTGGTGGTAGCCTGGTAGTAGTAGGCTGGTAGCCGCGGCGTGGCTGGCCCTGGCCTGGCTGTCCTTCTAGACGTGCGGTTGGTGTGGGGCGGTGCCGGTGGGGGCCGCGGACCTGGACGAGTCACGGGGAAGGAACAGAAGATTGGCGGGCAGACTTGGACCGGACCGGGCGGGAGACGACGGATGGTGGATGGATTGGACGGGACAGATGCGCCAGGCCAGCAGCGCCCAGAGGGATGTCTGTCTGTCTCGTGGGCCTGGCCGCGGGATGGATCAGGCGTTGCTGGGCCGTGTACTGGTAAGGCCCATTTGGTTCGGAGGAGTTAAAGTTTAACTCCCATCACATTAATGTTCTCTCGAATTCATGAAGTACTAAATGTAGACTAATTGCATGCATGTCAGCATAGATTAGGAGTAATTTACGAGACGAATCTATTAAGCCTAATTAGTCTAAGATTGAAAACTTTTTTATCAAATAAAACGAAAATGTTACAGTATTTGTTAAACTTTAACACCCAAACCAAACGGGCCTAATTACAAAGGTCAAAAGCTGAGTAAAACGAAGGATACGTCTCCTATAACGAGTACTAGTAATTACCTAGGTGCTGTTGTTCGGTCTTTTGGCTCGTTATCAGTATACAATATCACGATAAATACACTTGCAACGTACATCCAAATACACATATGAAACACTGAGAACAGAAACTTGCAACATACGTGTATAACTATTGCAACATACATGTATAAACATTGCAACATATGCAACTTCTCGATCTACTTTTGCAATATCCATCTAAGACACTTACAACATACCTCCGAAGCATCTGAAGTAATGGAAACATACGCTTGCAACATGCGTTTTTCACCCTTCTTCTTTCTTCAGTGCGACGCAAAGCAGAGTGAGAGACAGCCGGTTCTAACCATTCGGCAGCCAAGGATGGTGTCGTGGCCTGGCAGCAGCCAACTGCGCCTGCGCTTGGCCTGAGCCCGGCCAGCAACGCGCCCCCTTTCCTGGCTGTGTGGCCACACGCGGCGTTTGGCCGTCTGCGTGGCTGCTGTTGGGTTGGCCCGGCCAGCCAACAACACTGGCGAGCGGCCAGACCCCGACGGCGGCGAGAAGGCTTGCCGGCTTGGTGGAGGCGTGGCCGCGGCGAGCGGGCAGCACGATGCGGCGGTGGAGAACGCCATGAGGCGAAGTGGGAAAATATCGTAGCATCCAGCTTTTTTTGAAGTCGTCGAAGCGTCCAATCAAGAAGAATGGAGTAAGCTTATTGGGCCGGTCTGCACGCCTATCAAGGAGCGTCTAGGCGGACGGACGCCCTCACGGTATCATTATCGTTAGTTATTATATAGCTAGCTGGCCAATCTGAGCTTATTTGGGCTAGTTTTTAGTCCCAGCTAATAACTAGTCCTAACTGATGTAGGTAGGCCCTAATAATCATGTAGTTAACATTAGTACTAGTAGTTCACAAATCAAATCGCCCCAAAAAAGGACGCTTGACCCCGGCTCCCTCCACAAGATCAAAGCAAATGGAAACGTGGTGGATTCTTGCTCTACCTCCGTGCTTGCGATGTCAAACCCCTACGTGCAATGGAAACCAGCGGCACCGCAAGACTTTATATGATTGGCGGAAAACGACGCCTTCCATCCGTTAATGATCACTCGTCGTACGGCACACACATTGGCAGCTCATCAGTCATCACACACGGATGATGATCCTCTACGGTTGTAGGTTTCTTTGGTTACTACTTTTGTTAATAATCACCTTTTGATTTCTTCGTCCTCGTGGAAACCGCGGCCGTCATCGCTTTTTCACGCCACCGCGCGAGCGTAGAAATCCGGGTCGCCATCACCCGTCAGCAGTTCTTTCAAACTCGTGCTGTCGTGCAAGAGCGAACAACGCTGGAATAAGGGGATTTGCGCTGTGTGAACAGGCTTTGCTTGCCAGCGCTAGACTAATTCAGAAAGAACAGGCCGGCTTTGCTTGCCAACGCACGCAGGAACTAATGAACTGCTACCAGCAACGTCAGTCATCAGCACGAGCTCTCCGTTCAGTTTATTGACCAGTTCAAGATAAGATGCTGCGGCTCGCACTGATTACTAGCTCGCATCGCGTGTTGTATCCAGCAGCTAGGTAAGCTAGCGAGGCGTGGCGACGACCTGCGCGCGGCACTTGCAGTTGCAAGCCGAGACTGAGCAACAGTGTGTAAACACTGACAGGGTTCAACGATTCCTACTGCTGGATGGAAAACGACGACGATGTGATCGATCGGTAGAGGGCGGGGCGTCGACGGTGACCTGATCGGCTGCCGTTGACGCCGGCGTGTGCAGCATCGATTGGTTCTTCCCGATCGATGCGCATATATAGGATGGAGGCCGGTCGTGAGTCGTCGCCGATGATATTTCCTCGTCAACAGCAACGTTAACTTTGTTTTTTCCAGGTTTTTGAAGGCTTCATCAAGCAGCAGTTGGCCAGTTGCCTGTCCTATTCTTCATGGAAATCATCACTATTGTTATGCGTTGGAGGATATGCATGCATGGCCCACAAGAAACAACTAGTTCTTCAGAAACTTGCAGGTAGCCTTTGATAGTCCGATGCAATTCAATCTTCAGAAGTAGGGTATCATCCACCTTGCAAAACAGTCCTGCTTCCCTTTAATTGAAGAATTAATGGTTACAAAACTTCGTGTAATTCTCCTAGTTTTGTTTATTTCCTGATCAAGGCCTGGTTTAATTTCTCAGTAAGCTGATGAAGAACTCTTTCAAGTGCTCATCAGGTGGTTGCATGCAAGAGTTCCAGGTCAGATTGCAGACACGCAGTAATCTCCAGTATGGACATGAGAACTGATACTACCAATGGCTCATCAACTGCCGCAGCTTATAAGTCTAGTTAAGAAGGTTCGTGTGGATAATACCAGCCACAGAGATTTCTGAGGCTCATGACTTTTCAGTGAAAACGATTAATTAACGACCCAAATGTTTACATACATGGGCTGTTTCTTTCAGAATTGCTGCTGAAAACGGCTCTGAATGAGAACTGTTCGCAACCGCTATTAATTCAGATGACAGATGTGTGGACGACAAGGAAGGACGCGATCTGATGTTGCCTCAAGTGACATGCATCCACAGCAACTCCTAATGAGAAGGGAGCTTGACAGCCGTTTGCCGTGAAACATTCGTATGAGTGACACTGACATGATGCATGGTGCATCTGTCAGCAAGAACGGCAGCCTGTAAGTGGATGGCATCAGCTCCAGTTTTCCACGCTGATGAATTGACGGCTACATGTAATATATGTAGACAAGGATAAGCGTATGCGTACGCCCAGCAATCAAGATATGGTTGTCCGTCTGCTACGTTGGTCAGCGAAATGAGATTAGCAAATAATCTCCGGAAACAACAGTACTGCCTGTCGCATACAACTGCAAAGACATGTCGCGATTCACTGTCATGGCCCACGAGCCGCTTAGTAATTTCTCTCTGCATCCGGCCCATATAGTCCTGCGCTGTTCTTTTCTTTTTTTTTCTTTTTTGAAAGTTGCGCTCTTCTATCTTTCCTTCAAGTACATGTTTCAAGATATGATTCAGTTAGATGGTAGAAGTTCTAAAAAAATCAGTTAGTGCCAGTTTCTCGTCACCGGTGACAAACTACGGGGCGCTGTGCGCGAGGCAAGCAGATGGTTGTACAAGACACATGAATTGGTGATCATGTTTTGGTGATCATCATGTTATTCTCTTGGTAGCTTGTATTGTTAAAAAAGCAAACTAAGAATTTAGATTTTCATGTTATTCCTACAATAGGAAGATTTTTTTAAATTTTTTTTTATAGATACGTGGGTGCCACACGATCATGTATCTAACACCGCGTCTGCCACTCAATCAGCCGCTGCAGCAGCTGCTGCTGGTTTTCTTCGGTGCCTACAAGTGTTGGTTGCTGCAGCAGCATCCAGCGCTTTGCAGCAAGTATTTCCGAGCAGGCTGATAGTGAATTGCATGCTTTTGTGGTTGTTAAAAGAAACTACTGTTGCCCATGCAACAAACTTGAAAATCACCGGGGCAAGCACAGAAATACTCACTTGCCGGGCACGCTAGATGCATCGATCTGATTTCATCATAAAGAACAGTATCAGGTATTGTGTGCCAATAGAATGCACAAATGCAATCCCTTGTACAATTACCAAGCCAAAGGCAATATAGTCTGAAACTCGACGATTAATTCACACACAAACACACACAGTGCTCAGGATACTGGAATGAAATTAACCGTAGGGATTCAGAATTGTTCAGATACAGACATGGACGGTTCACTGCTACAGGATTACTAAGGGAAATGGAGAATTGACAGGAGGCATGGATCGTTCAAACAAAATTGTATATATAGAGAGGGTACAAGTCCGGTGATAAATCAATGATTTTGGAGTTTTTGCAGTGGCGGTAGAGAAATTACCATTCTTTTATCAAAACAGGCCGGTTTTGATTCAGGGCAAGCTGGGCCCGCACATGTTCCACGAAGGCCTCCTTGCTTTCGATGCTGTCTTCCTCGCTTTTGATGCTTTCGATGGCCAGCTGTAATTTCTTGAGTCTTGGGAGGGATGCTAGCCCAGAAAACAACCCATCATTGATTATTACATCGCCACAATATCTAAACTTGAGCATCTCAAGCTTAGGCGTTGCTCCTTGTTTGAACTCCACAGATTTGATCTCACCTCTGTCTGTGGCTGTCTGTGAGCTACAAAGATCCAGCGCCACTAGACTCGGGAATGCCTCTGGTACGAAATTGAGAAGGAGCCCTTGAACATCAAATGCATAACTGTCTAGTGTTAGGATGGATAGGTCTGATAGATTGCCAAGGAGTTGCATGGTGCCATCAGAATCCGTTAGAAGGGTATACATTAGTCTCAGCTTCACAAGGTTGCGGATGCCCATGATCCATGCCGGCATTTTGCCCAGATAGTTCAACAACTTGAGGGTACGGAGGTTACTGGGAGGAGAGAATACGGCATGTGAAAGGCCACTTAAACTACCATTAAGCCCTGATGAAGACACTGACAATGATTCCAGGCACCTGAGAACCTCTATAGTGGAACAAAACTCTTGACAATTTTTCTTGCTGATACCGCTGACCAACAACCTGCGCAACTGAGTAAGCTTTTTTATTTCCTTTAGGGCGTTCCCACTTCCGATGTCCACTCGACCTAGTGTGTGCAAGGCTTTCAGATTCCCCGCACCTCGTGGCACAGGAGTACCTCTTCCAAAAGGAGTTGCTAAGCCAGGCATCGCAACGTACCAACATTTAGCGCACCTATCATGCCAAGTCTCCTCCATATCCATACCATGACATGAGCAGAATGCCGCACACTTACTCTTCAGTCTATCAAGGAAATAAACACGATCAGTTCTTAAGCCACCAAGGCGAAGATACTGCAGCTGCTTAAGTTTGACGACGGTCTTCGGCAGCATGGCGATCCATGTTAATCTAATATCTAGTGTTTGGAGTTGCCTCATGTTACCCATGGAGTCTGGAAGGTGATAGATACCACGGCATCGTTTTAGAGAAAGGTACCTTAGGTGCACAAGCTTCCCAATATGCTCAAGGTGATGATTACGCAGACCACTTGTGTCTTTCAGGTCCAAAACACGAAGGAACCTCATCTTGTCAGAAATGAAAAACGGCTTCCATTCTCCAAACACTGTTAATGACCGTATACGAGATACATCCACCATTCTCTCAAAATCACCCTGGTCTCCTTTCCAATTGGCACTTATAGTAAGGTGGCGTGACGTCCCATTTGTGCTTGAGCTGCAACCTTCTTCCAGCCTGAAAACAAGATTTTCCTCTGCTGCCTTTGAAATGCTGATTTCACGCATGAGATCATGGACTTGACAAGAGTCAATTACTTTTTGGCTGAAATATGTTGTTTTGTTTGGTAGTATCATGCTCCTGTCAATGAGTTCCATGAAGTGGCTCTCAGCTATTTCTACAACAGACTTACCAAGCACCTCTGTTGAGTAACCCTCGGCAATCCACCGGCGCACCAATCGGGTTCGTTTAATATCTTGATCTTCAGGAAAGATAGACAGATATAAGAAACAAGGCTTTAGATGATAAGGTAAACCATCGTAGCTCTTACTGAGGACATTTTTAATATTTTTGAGCCCTTCATTCATCTCCAACTCAGCACCGATATGTGAATTCAATTTTTTCCACTCCATGAGAGTTTTTGATTGCTTTGCCAAGAAGCCACCTATGGTCACTATTGCAAGGGGAAGTCCTTTGCACTTCTTCATAATCAATTCGGCCTCCTCATGCAACTCAGGGCACTCCTCATTTAAATTTGTAATCTTCCCAAATACCTGAAATAGATTCAGATTTCAGCACAGATATATGAACGTCATTTCAGAACATATATATAAAAAGAATTATTGTGGGATACATACTTGTATTTCTATTTTTTTCCCTTAAAGTACTGTACAATGTGGTTTTTGCCCTTAAAGGTGAATGCTTGTATTATACTATTTGAGACTTGATAAACTGCTCCCAAAATACCTGAACATAATTACATAAGTAAACTGCATAATTAGTTGCCTGCACACATCTGGACTAGAATAATAGGTCCTTGCAAGCTAGGTTTATGTTTTTTTTCTAAAAAAAAATCTATGCTATTTAGCTGTTGGCCTGGTTTGTTTTACAAGGCCGTACGTGTGTTACAATAAAACCAATCCTGTCAGTTGCTTTACACCCACCATAAGCTAGTAAGACTTCACATTTGCATATATGTAACCCTATAAAATGCATATTCTTTGCTACATCCAACAAATCATGTAATATAGAAGTTTCTGCCATGATCACTGCCAATTAAAAGCTAGAGAAAAGTTTATTACTGGTGGTTCATAGCTGGCATCATGCTGATTTTTTGAACCAAACACGATTAACTTACAGAAACAGTCATTGACTATCATTCTATCACTGTCGATTCTAGAGCCAACAGAAAATAAAACAACATCTCTTGAGTCTTGAGTGTCCCCCGCATGAAGCCTCATTAGTGACCATCCCACCTAACGCTTAGTCCAAAGTCTGCGAAGTCTAGACTACAAAATTAAATGAACTGTTGCGTCATGTGCTTTTTGTATAAAAATAAAATCAGTGGTGGCGACGACAGTATGTGTTGGTGGAAACTCGACATACATAAATGTTTGGGAAAGATAAAACAATATCTCTTGAGTCTTGAGTGTCCCCCGCATGAAGCCTCATTAGTGACCATCCCACCTAACACTTAGTCCAAAGTCTGTGAAGTCTCGATTACAAAATTAAATGAACTGTTGCGTCATGTGCTTTGTATAAAAATAAAATCAGTGGTGGTGACGACAGTATGTGTTGGTGGACACTTTGACATACTTCGACTATGTGCCATGGTTGTTGCTTCTTCACTCCTTCAGTTAATTAGCTGCTACTAGTTAATTATTTTAATGTATACATAAATCATTTCGAGCAAGTAGTGTATTACATGTATACATAAATAAATTGGTGGGAAATGGGAAAAAGATTGGATTTTGGGACGATAACTGGTTTGGGAACTCAAGTTTAATTTGGCAATACACTTCTGGCCCTTGTATGTGATAAAATAATCAGCGAGGGATCACTATTTCAGAAGCGTGGGATGGAGAAAACCTGAAGTTGACATTCAGGAGAAATATTTGAGAATTTGATGTAAATGTGGTTTGAATTACAAATAGTTGAAAGCCTAAATTTGTCCACATGGATGAAGATCATATAATCTGGAAATTTAGTTCTAGTGGGTGCTATTCTGAACAACCTCTTTATGCAGAGATTAATCAAAGAGGGGCGACTCATGTTTATGTCCATACTGTGTGGAAGCTTCAAGTTCCACCAAGAGTACAATTTTTTTTTTCTGGCTTTTAACTAATAATAGGCTATTAACTAGAGATAACTTGGACACAAGAAGAAATATGGATGACCCAACATGTCTGTGTTTGCTCTGAGTTGGAATCAATGTCTCACTTGTTCTTTAATTGCTGTGCGACAAGGAGAATACAGAGCTTGATCTGTGAGTTGCTGTTAATCAAACTAGGAGATGACTTTGATCTAGTGGCTCGTTTTTTTATAGTTTACAAGAAACATATTATAATTAATACTGTTAGCTCTGCTGTGTTAATTATAGTATCTTTGGTAATTACGCAATACCTAGTGCTTTCAGGGAGCTACATAGTTGGGAGAAAGGAAGCTGGTGCCGAGAGTGGTTGGAATGTTGAGAAGTGGCTAGCATTGCTCAAGTCAGAGATCCAAGTGGAGGTGGAGAAATGGCAAAGCGCGTGGAAAGAACAGCACAACAGCCTCCGCGGTTATGCTGGGAGGAGACCAGGGGAGTATGGATACTGGATACATCAGGTTTGGGTCGATCAGCTGCTCAACTCTTGAAGGCGGTGTTCAACGTTGCAAGTTCACCTCAAGATGAAGAAATGATATCATCTGAGTTAGCCATCCAATCTAGTGTTTGTAATAATCTGCTGTTGGACAGTTAAGTTTTGAAGTTTAAAGACATGTGGTAGTAGGTGGCGGGTGCGCCTAGAATACACTGGAACGATCTTGGATGTTTGGCGCTTTATATGCAAATAAAGCAGGGAAACCTATTTTATAAAAAAATGACAAGAGACAGAATGAATGAACCGGAGGATTCACAAATTTCAATTCTGAACCATTCTATATGAGTAATTATAATTAAGCTAAAAATACCTTCTCTGTGAAGAGGTCATGTGCGTCCTTTTCTTCTAGGACTTTGAGGTCCACAATGTGCGTTGTCTTTGATGAACAATGCTGAGCAATGTTATTTAACCTTGTGGTGACTATGATCCGGCTTTCTGTTACCATTCTAGGGAAATGACTCTGTACATCGTCCCATTCTTTGGTGGTAGATAAATCATCAAGAACAATCAAGTATTTTTTCCCATCTAAAATGTCATGGTTCCATTGCTTCTCACCACTCAGTTGCTCAGACAAACCATTAAGAACTTCTGTAGCATTGAAAGGCCGCTTTACTGTGACACAAGCACGCTTATCAAACATAGCGTTGAGCTCTTGGCTTTGATAGACATCTTTAACCAGTGTGGTTTTGCCAAGACCACCCATTCCCCATACAGAGATGACCTCGAAATCTTGGCTAACTTCATTTGAAATCAACTTGAGAATTTGTGACTTTTCGCTCTGTCGGCCAATGAGCTTAGATTCCTTGAAAGTAGTTACATTTGTCTCCATGCGAGTGAGATACTTTCCATCCCCAGAGTTACTGCCATCACGAGTGTCTGTGGTTGAGCTAGGCCCCGGATCCACTGAACATGCTATATCTTGTGAACCCTAAAGTACAAACACATAAGTTAGGTGTTGCTTTCTACCCCCTCCGTTCCAAATTATGACATTTTGACTTTTCTACATACATTACTTTCACAATGTATCAATATCAATACATAGTGTATATCTAAGTGACATATCTAGAAAAGCCAAAACGTCTTATAATTTGGAATGGAGGGAGTAGTTCACAAGGCAATGTTTAGCTTATGTTTTTTTTTAAAAAAATACTGAATATGTGTATGTAATAATTTTCTATTCCATGTAAATTCCTTTCTTGAACCATACTAGATCGAATATCAAGCAGTTTGTCAATCAAGAGGTGCAAGAAGGTTAGTAGGTGGATACTAAGTTTACAAAAAAAACTAAGTTCATTATTTAGTTATGAGAGAAGTTGAACCAGATCAAAATGGGATTATTTTAGGGATCTGAATATTACCTTGTCGTAGAAAGCATGGAGGGCTTTACCAGGGAACAATTGCTTGTGCTCCGGTAGCAGCAGAGTCGATGGTTCAACACACAAGCTTGCAACTTTTACATGCTCCGTGCACACTAGGACTCGACTTCCTTTCTTGTTAGTCGGGAAGCATGTTCTGATCTGGTCCCACTCATCCATAGTGGATAGGTTATTAACCACAATAAGGTAACTCTTCTCATTCAAGAATTTCCTGAATTCGTCAACCAAATCATCTTCCTTGGCCACCCACAACCTCCGCAGATCTTGAGCTTCATCAGGAGCTGACGTATGCTTCTCTGTTTCTTCCTCTAGAGAATCTACAGCGAACTGCATCACAATATCTTGCAGAATCGCTGCTGTATTGAGAGGAGGCACCATACTAATCCAGGCATGGTACTGGAACTTCCTGACCCTTTTGAGGCCATCGTATGCTCTCTTGACGATGGATTTCTCCCCAAGAACGTCAGCTGTTCCCCATACACCGATCACTCTAAGGTCCTCGTCCTTGTTGTTGATCAGTCGAATTAGATCCGCTTTGGACTTGTTCTGCTGCCGCAGTGCTTCCTCAATGCCTGACATTGCTGCTGCACCAGATACCTCAGCGCTGTCTCCAGACGTGGAGCCGACACTTTTGACCAGTTGGTAGCGCAGGTTTCTCTGGCTCACATCCTCAACCCTGGCTCTCAGCTCCTTCATCTTCTTGGCGATGCGGTGCCGCTCCCGCAGTGTACTAGGGCGGCGCCACCACGATGGCTTCTTGAGATGAACAGAGCAGTCTTGGAGGCAATCCTCGGCGTCGTAGGCCACATCACGGACTTGCTTCACCCAGGTCATGAGCACCTGGTGGTCATCTCGCTCGTCATGCGCGGCCCTCAAGAAAGCACGCATCATCTCAAGCTCTTCCCTGATGAAAGCATGGTCGCGCTGGACGCCGAGCTGCAAAGCCACCTCCTCCACTACAGCGGATTTGGCGTACCCAAGCGCTCCATCCAGCACGGACTTGCCCAAGCTCAGTGCCGTGGCCTCCATGGCTTAGCTCTCCTCTCTGATGTGCTTGTGTGGATGGGAGCTGATGCTGCTAATGACTTTGGTGTTGGTCTAGAAGCCAGCCTTGGATTAAATAAGCGGGACCAAGCTGCAAGGCCAAGCAATTTCCATCTGCATATTGTCAGGGCGCACTCAGTTAATGTAGCCCACTAGCCCACTATACTTCATTGGTTTAGGCGACTGTTTGGCTAGAGGTGTTAAAGTCTAATAAATACTGTAGCACTTTCGTTTTATTTGACAAAAAGTTTCTAATTTTGAACTAATTAGGCTTAATAGATTCGTCTCGTAAATTACTCCTAATCTGTGCCGACATACATGCAATTAGTCTACATTTAGTACTTCATACATTTACCGCAATATTTATGTGATGAAAGTTAAACTTTAATATTCATGAACCAAACAAAGCCTTAGTCACTGGGTTAGACCGGATCGCATGATGTGCCTCTTGTAGTCTTGTTACACGATTAAGGGCTGCACCTACACGCCTTAAGTTGTATGACTCAACCAATTTAGTCCCAAAAAAGTCTAAGCTGATTACGAAGTTTGAACTACCCACTTATATTTCCCATTACCCCTGACGCGTAGACGCCAGCAGACCTCATAAACCAGATTAGATAGGCGTGTGTGTAGGTTTTAGTTATGGACTGTCATTACGGATGGAACATGTTAAGTACCATAATTATGGACTGTCATTATAGGTTAGCTGTAACACCCCTGGTGTTACTAGCTTAGTTAGCACGCGATTAAGGCCTAAAAGAAATTAGCAAAACGAGTTCTCGGGTTTTTAAAATTTTAATCGCACATGAAATGATACCGAATCTTATATGACTCATTTATGTAGTTAGGAAAAACTACATGAGTGTTGTGACTTAGTTTATTTTAGGTGAAAATATGCTACTGTGATCTTAATAAGAAAAATAGAATAAGTCGTTTTAATCACTTAGCGCAAAAATAAATTATATAAAATCAATGTGGTATACAATCACGTATTTTGTTTTGATAAACGTGTTGCTATATTATTTAAAGTAGTGAAGAAATTTATTTCTTTCCGAGTATATCGCTATAGATAAATATATATATAATTATATAATAGATATATACATGTGTGTATTTAGATCAGTAACAAAGGAATAATAGGATGTTGTAATTTACTTAATTACGTAATTATTTTGCTAAAAGAAAAGAAACGAAAACAAATTAGAAACAAACACACGCACTGACGCACACCTCACGTACACACTCACGCCTGCACCTACACTTGCATGTCTCACGCAGACACTCACGCCTTACATGTCCTTTTTGGCAAGGAACGCTGCTGCTCGCTGCCGTCGTCTGCCCCAGGCTATTATGGCGTGCATGTGGCATGGCACGAATTTTGCCGTGAAAACCAACTGCCGTGAGTTAAGTCGTTGCCCACTGTTCATGGCGTCTTAAAGCCTGCTGCCATATTAGTCTGCTCCGCCTGTCGTCGCTGTGTTTTGTTGTGCCATGTGTGTCACGTCAAGTCTTGTCGCCGGGTCGCTCGGGTGGACGTGCGGTGCACGTCGATCAGTAAGGACGACTGCTGCCGTGCTGCGTGGGCTGTCCCGCTCGGAGGCCACTCCTTTATTTTTCAAGCCACGCGCGGAGTCTTCCTTCCCCTGCAACGCAGCTGGCCGGTTGGCCAAGCCAAGGCTTTGGCCTCTCTCCTTCTCCGCAGCACGGCCATAGCTGAGCCACCCCGAACCCCCAATTCACGTGGCTCGGGCAAGTTCCATCTAATTCCTTGCTTTAGTAAGCTGCGTGGGAAGTTCTTCAGCTAGTCCAACCATCTTGAGCCGAGCCTGTGTCTGGTCGTGGCCAGTTTTTGGATTTTACCCGCCGCCGGTCGTGCTCACCACCGAAACCGTGCGGCTGATGGTAAAGCTTCCATGGTGAGTTACAGCTCGATTACTCGTACTTGCGAACTCGTGTTGGCTTGCTTAAGCTGGTGCTCGCATGTGTTGGTTAGGGCGCCCATCGGAGAAGAGTTGGCGCGGCCATGTCAGCCACAGACCGCCGCTGCACCACCCGCGTGCACGTGGTCGGGCCACTTCGGTGTTTCCCTCACTCACCCGCCCCTGTTGCGAGTACCGTGGAATTTTGGCGGACCATGGAGATGACCAAAATGGTGGAACGATGGTGTCCGGAGGATCGTGTCGTCTCGTTGAAATGCTAACTTTGGTTAAATTTTACCCAACCCGGTGCATAACCCCTATTATTCTGCATTTTATTTTATGGTTGTGCATTAAGTTTTAAGGAGTTGAATGAAACCCACTTGCATATATATATCCTGATCCCATGAGTCTTACTAGTATATCAGGATCGTGTAGATTTCTATGCTACAGGACTCCGATAGAAGTCGAGTGATTGCCTGTCACTCACGAGAGATAGAAAATATATTATTGTTACTATTATCATGTTACGATCACATGGATTATATATGGAGATCGGGCGGGACTGTACTTGGAATTGGATATAGACTTGGTTGGGCAATCTGAGCGAGGCTCTGGTTGCATTTGTCCCGCCTGTGTCAATTAAGGACCGTCCGTTGCATTGGACCCTGGTCAAGTCACAGATCTCCTTATTCCGAGCATATACTAGCGGATGAGGGCTAGGAAGACTTGTTACTCTCTTGTCATGGACTCTGACTCTTTCCGGACCGACTGATTGGAGGCGGGGATAGGTGGAGGTCTAAGCACCACTTTGAGGCCGGGCCTCAAGTGTGGGGGCTTAGAGTCCAAGTTTAGACGGGGACCTGGAACCTGTGACACGAGTGGAACGGGTTGGTCTCGCTCGTGCCTGGGGTACGAGCGAGGCGTGTGTTTTTCGGGGTACCCAGCTGGGCACATTGATTCGCGAATCACCGTTTCTACGTGACGGTACGGCTTGACTACGATCTGGCACCGTAGTAAGAAATGAAAGATGAAAGACGAAAGATGGAAAAATGGTTCTAATGGCTCAACCTTTGCTTGAAAGTAGAACATGTGCTTACTTAGAATGGTTGGTTAATGAACTACCAATGACTGCTAATAAAAATTAAATATAAGGATGCACCTTTAGTAATGCTTCATGCAGTTACAATAACACATAAGCCAGATAGCCTTGCATATCCTTAGAGTCTTTTCTTTTCTTCTGACGGGTAAGTCTTGCGGAGTACAATTGAGTACTCAGGGTTTGTTCTACCCTGTTGCAGGTGACAGGTGTTCTTGAAGATGACAATTGTGTGTGAAAACCTCCTGGTGGGCTCAGTGAAGATTTCCTTTACGTTGCGAACGTAGTGTTTATTTAAACTCTCACCCAAAATGTTTTCAAAGGAAAAACTTATAACTTGTTATCATTTCATGTATTCAAATGTTCTTCATGATAATATTTAAACTTGACCTTAAATGATTTCCATTCTGCTGAAACTCTGATAACATTTTACATACCGATGTTAATGAATTACTCTGATGTTGTACAAAAAGAGATGTAAGAAATAGTAAGGATGTTGTAAGCTTTATCTCTTATTTATGATCCTAAGGTAAAAATGTGTATTTTCGAGATCTCCCTCGGGTGTGCTCGATGGATTCGTATAATTTAGTGCACTCTCTTAGGTACTTAGTGTCTAATGGAAGACAAGTACTCTTGGGAGGACATTAGATTAGGCGGTTCTGCCACATTAGCTAACATGTTAATTATTCTGATTTGGTTGATTATATTGTGCTATCTTCATTTATAGCTTTTTTTTAAAAAAAATTCTGTCTTCCATCTGTAACTATATGCAAAACCTTTAATCAAAGTGCTGACTGATGCTAAAATCTTCAGAGATGTCTGACGAGTATATGGCTTTAATATGCTTTAGATTGTGCAAGAGCAAGAATCTTAGTGCTTAGCATTTAGCAATTACTAGTTTCGTCCTTTTAGGAAAAGAAAATCTAATAAATCCCGAGACCAGTCTTAGTGGGGTTTTATGGCTCAGTTTCCAACACACTCATATTTTGGAAACAGTACAGAAGAGTTTCATCCTCATAAAACTATCTCTACTCCCATGAAACTTTCATCATCTCTCTTCATCAATACAGTGTCATATCAGCATATTTAATACCCATAAAACTCTATAAAACTTCCATCGAGATGGGTCTAATAGGCTAATAGTCAATTGCAGCAGCAGCGAAGCAGGCCAAGTTATCCGAATGACCAAATGCAGATCAGTCCAGCTCCGAATCCACAAACCCACCCAAACCCCGCAGAACCAAAACCAAATCCCCACGACCGAAGCCAGACCAGACGAAGAGTGAGCCACACCAACCCACCTCCATCCGACGACGCGCGGCCGCCCGCCGCCGGGAGCGGCCCCGAGCTGGTCCGTCGGAACGGGCCGCCCGCCGCCGCCGCTGCCGCCGAGAAGAGGCGCAGCTTCCCCGCGGCTGCCTTAGGCGTGGCGCTGGCGCTCTCCCGGTCCAGTTTCGCTCTCATCCTGTGCCCCACCCCATTCCTCACCCCGCTGCTTGCTCGCCATCGGGTGAGCCGTGGATGACGTTAAACATATGACTAGCGGTGACGAGGATCCCCATTCTGTTGCGCCTGGCGCTCCAGCATTCCTCTGGTGTCCAAGCTGCACTGTGCTCCGGGCCCTTCGACTTGGAGAAGAAGGATCCCCTCCTCCCCTCCCCACGGCTCGCCAAGAGGTACACATCCACATCCTCTGTTTCTTTTCCTCCCCTTCCTGAGTGAGCGATTCATTTGGATGAGACCTGTAGAATGTAGATAGCGAGGTTCGATTAGATGTGGAGGTTGTGATCTCAAATTCTCAATTGTTTCAGTCAAGCATCTCTTTCAAAAAAAATCGTATTTGGCTACTGAAATTTATCTTGGATAGTGAAATAGTGATAGCTTATATCTTGCGCTACTAGTAGCTGAAACATAAGGTGGAGCGGATCTATCTGTTCAGGGGTTGGTGCACTGCAATGTGCTCATCAAAGTTGCAGGCTTGCAGGTGCAAAAAATGCAGTAGTATCTTGAGCCCATGTGGTAAATCATGCAAGTCTTGCAAAACTGTTCTTAAGAAGCTAGCTTTGTTTCTTTAAAGAAATTTTCATTGTCAGTTTTTCTCACTGAGCTTACGGTGCAATTTCTGTGATTCCGGAGGAGGAAGGTCACTCATCACGGGTTGGTATGATTAAAGGATCTAGCTATCTAGCTAAAAGTTTTTGAAGATTCAAGTCCTTTGTAATTTAAAAACATATATTTGTTTCTGGAACAAATGAGAAACATATGTGTTAAGTAGCAGCTCTAATTTCTGTTCAGAGTGAGAACATGGGAAGCAGGGGAATGGAGTTATGTGTTTTGTGGAGAGTTGATCTAATCATGTTCAAGTGAGTGCCGCTTTCAGTAGTTTGCAGTCGTGAGTGAGTGCTTCTTGCTCTCTTGACCTTCAGCGTCAATTTAACAAAACCACATTTCCTGTGAAGAACTTGCCTTCACCAATCATTTCCCATTGGATGCTGCTTTGGTAAAATTGGATTTCAGTTTTTAGGGTATGAAGATTCTCTTGCGGAGCAAGGTCTATAATATTGTATCTGTTTAGCAGCTTCTGTGCTTATTGAATAATCTGACTGAAATTACTCATTCATGTGAGAATGGAGCATCAGTTGCAGTTGATTAGATCAAAATGAATTCTCATCCCTGGTTAGCATGAGAAACCTTTCTGCAAGCTCTAAACCTTTATGTTCTGACTAATTCCAAACATCTGTTGCTGCATGTCAGGTGGGATGACCTCAAGGACGGGCATGGGTACTGCCGCCTGCGTTGGTGTTTGACCCACGGTTCTCAAGCTCTGCCTCTCTTGCCATTCCATCTTCGCATCGTCTCTCCCAAGTCCTCTGCCATTCCATCTCCGCATCGTCTCTCCCAAGCCTCTGCCATTCGCAGCCACGGCCACTGCTGCCCGCGGTGGTTTCTTTCGTAGCTCCGACCAGGATTGTCTCCGTGAGCAGGAAGGGCTGTTGAGGTGCTCGGTACCGACCAATTTGGATTTGGGATTGGGAAAGCCTGCCACAGAAAGGAGGCATTTACTGTCCTCATCAGGTGTCTTTGCCGGAGGTCACATGTTGGTCTTGCTAGCTCGCTCTTGCAGCCTGCTCGTAAGGAGTTGCTTGGTCTTGATAGCGATGTGTACAATGATGTCATGGGTGGCTGGGCGAGGTTTGGGAGTGTTGATAAATTGCAGGAGGTTTGGACAAAGATGCAGGAGGATGGGATTGTTCCAAATGAGGTTTCACATTGCCATCTAATTGAGGGATTGTGTAGAGCCGGGCAGACTGAGGACACACTCAGGGAGTTTGAGAATATGGTACATGGGAGATATGGTCCAACTACGATGGCCTACAATGCACTTATTTTCAATTTTATTTCCGTTGGGGATTTGGACAGTTGCATCAAGTATTACAAGGATATGTTGGAAAAGAATTGTCCCCCAAACATCGACACATACTCCAAGATGATTAGAGCCTTTTTGAGAGGCCGCAGGGTAGCTGATGCACTCCACATGTTTGATCACATGTTGGCCCAAGGAGTTGTGCCAAATACCGGGATGATAACATCATTTATCAATCCATTGTGTACATTTGGACCGCCTCACGCTGCTTTGATGATTTACAAAAAGAGTAGGAAGGCCGGTTGTGTAATATCCTTGAAAGCTTATAAGCTTTTGTTGGAAAGGCTCGCTAAATTTGGGAAGAGTGGAATTGTTTTGGACATTTGGGAAGAGATGCAGGAGTGCGGATATCAACCTGATAAGGAGATTTACGAGTTTATTGTAAATGGGCTTTGCAATGTGGGTAAGGTTGATGCTGCTGTGTCTGTGGTGGAGGAATCACTTCGGAATGGCTTCTGTCTTGGGAGAGTTGTTTGCAGCAAACTGAACAACAAGCTGTTGGAGATGGACAAAGTTGAGACTGCATATAATTTGTTCAAGAAAGTCAAACATGCTCGTGCACTTACTAATTCACGCAATTATTGTCGTGCTAATGGTTGGCATTCCTGAGCAGAACCAGTTTGTGTGTGGAACTGTGGATGGTAAACCAACAGAAGAGCTGCATTGTCCCCATTGAGGAATGATGTTTACATGCACCCAGGTCGTCCTGCAGCAAACATCAAGTAGCCTAGCAATTCAAGTTGAGCAGAACGGCGATGGAGGATGCGAACTGCGGCACTTGAAGGTCAAAATGACAGCTGGTATGTATCTGTAACTACGATTTTATGTATGTATGAGTGTTTAACCCTTTCTGCCCGTACCCTTGCTGGCACTTGGCATGTGGCAAAATCGCATTTAGTATTAGTACAACGACAGATATTAGCAATACACACATACCCTTTTGTCTTAGCTCACTGATTGCCTTCCTCATGCTATCGATATTTCTTTTTTGTGAGTACTATCGGTATAACTAATCTATTCATCTCTCTGCGTCAATTGGCAGCAATATAATGCCTACACATCTTCTTGCAGGTGATGATGCTCAAAGTAATCTTCTATGTGGACGTTTTGTACACATGAGGAAATATTATGCTGCACTAGTATTCAAGAAAGGAAGCTCATGGACACAATGTGCTTCGCCTTTGTCACAGGATGGGATTTTCCGCTTTCACCAGCGCGCTGCATAGACCAAGACCTGACCTTTCTATTTCTGACTGGTATGTCAGCATATTTCAATATAGCTCGTGTGGTCATTCCTTGCTTTGATAAATGACATGATTTATTTGCTTCACATTGGAGAGAAGCTAGCTTCAAACAAGACCTAATCGTCTTCGATGACTTGATTCTTGTTCAATGGGAATTGACAGGACAAATCATGGTCAGTCAGATCTTTGTGACGAGCTGTAAAGAGGAGTTCTGTAATGATGCGTCTCGAGCAGATTTAAATCAGAGAAGATGAATTGCATGGCTCTTCTGTGGGTTATACTTTCTTACTGATGTAAATTTAACTTCTTTTTAAACTAGATAAATGATGTAAATCTAACTAGATGAATAAAACAAATATGTACTCTGCTTCCAATCCAATTGTTAACTTCAACTGCTCCTTGTGTTTTTTGTCGAATGCTTGCTTCAGTATATTACTTTATTTTTTCTTGTATACACTCCTTGTTCAAGTATACTCCCTTCTTGCGCAGAAGGATAAAAGGATAATGATGTGTTTCAGAACAAGTTGCATGTACACTGAGTCACTGACCTTTTTTTTTTTTTGAGAAACAGTCACTGACCTAAAGTGGGATCGCAGTCAAGACTCAAGATGCTGTTTGGGCCGCCCGCTATTTGGGCCGTGTCAGGCTTTCTTGGCACGCGGCCTGCTGTCGCGCAATCGGATTCCTGATGACCCTGATAGGTGGGCCCCATAAAAAGGGCAAACTAGTCTCAAACGAATAGTTATCTGGAGTCTCTGCTCTGCTGGGATTCCGCTCTGCTGGTGTAAACTCGTGTAGTTCAGATTTTTGTTCCAAGATGTCACTGCAAAATGAGCGTTCCTTTTTTTAAAGGTAAAGACTAGTTTCTGCCCGTGTGTGCGATGGTTGTGCTGCACACACGCAGCGTTCGGCATCCGCATTCCTACACATACACGCCCATACACATACACGCTGCTATTTCCTCTTCGACTTTTTCATTCTCCGCGGGCCGCCTCTCTCTCTATCTCTCCGATGACTGGCGACCGGCGGCGACTGGAGACTACCGACCGGCGGCGACCCTTGACCGGTGAGCTCCTCCTAGGCTCCCTCCTCACTCCCGCGCCTCACCGCCTCTCCATGCCCGTGCCGAGCTCCTCCCCACGCTCACCCACGCCGGCGACAAGGGATCAGTGCGGAGACTACGGACCGCCGCCCCCACCCTACGCCAGGTGTTTGCCGATCCCTTGGCCGCTCGTCGGCGACGAGCACCCACCAGGTTCATTCGTCTGTGTCTTCCTTCCCCTTCCTGCTGCGTGAAACGGAGCTCCCCAGCCCTAACTGCTATTTGTGCCTTAGATCTGCGCCTTCGTTCGTTCTGCCTCGGCGCGACCCATGCCCCGCGATGGCGCAGCCCCGCATCCCGCCCGACTGCGCCACGTCTGCTCTTCCCCACTGAAGGGTCGAGATGGCGGACTAGAGGGGGGTGAATAGTCCTTTCTAAAATTAATCGCGTCGGCAAACCGAAACAAATGCGGAATTAAAACTATCGGTCTAGCCAAGACTATACCCCTCTATCTAAGTTCACAAGCACCTCACAAAGATTCTAATTATGTAACTAAGGTGCTTTCCTTAGCAAGAGCTCTCCTAAACAGTTCTAGAGCAAGGTCACACAAACCTATGCACTAGTACTTTAGCAAAGCCGGGGAGCTCCTACACAAATCTAGTAAGCAAAAGCACGAAGCCACCTATGCTCACTAGCAATGCTCAATAGCAAGGCAACTAATGCCAAACTAGAGAGCGCAAATTACTTAGCTACACAAACTAAGCAATATGACTAACAAGGTTACACAAACCAAATTAGCCACGCAACGGGAGCTACTTCTATGCTACACAAGCAAGAAGGTAACTAGCTAACTACACAAGCAAACTAGTTACAAGAGCAACTACACAAGCACAAATATATGAATGTAAATACAAGCTTGTGAATCGAAAGCAAACCACCGAGAAGATGTACACAATGTTGACACGGCGGTTTTTCACCGAGGTTCACTTGGTTGCCACCAAGCTAGTCCCCGTTGTGGCGATACACCCACTTGATGGATCACGAGCTAATTGACTATCAAGAGTCAAACCCTCAGCGGGTGCCGCACATCCACTCTCAAGATGGGGATCCTCCAAGCCACGAGCTTTACTAGAGTTGCTCTTCGCGATCCCCGCGGGGTGAGCACAATCCCCCTCACAAATCCTCCTCCGGAGCCACGCACAATCTCCACGCGTGCTTCAACGGAGTCGCAAGCCACCAAGCCGTCTAGGAGGTGGCAACCTCCAAGAGTAACAAGCACCACCGGCTTGCAACACGATCACCTAGTGCCACTCGATGCAATCCTCTCGATGCAACGCACTAGAATCGCTCTCTCACTCGATCCGATGAACACTATCAAGCATGAGTGAGTTAGAGGGCTTCCAAGCACTACCACATAAGCCACCAAGGCCAAAGTGTGCTCAGCTACCGGCCATGGCCGGCCAAGGCATCTATTTATAACCCCACGGTCAAATAGAGCCGTTACCCCTTCACTGGGTCCTTTTTCGGGACGACCGGACGCGCCGGTCGTAACTGACCGGACGCGCTCAACCGCGTCCGGTCGCCCTGCGACGTCCACGTGTCCCTCAAATTTCAAATGCGACCGTTAGATCCTCCAACGGTCACTGCGCGCCAACGGTCAAACGCTATGACCGGACGCGCTGCTCAACCGACCGGACGCGCCCTAGGCAACGACCGGACGCGCTGCTTCGAACGACCGGACGCGCCGGTCGCACAGCACCGCGCGCGCGAAGCAACGACCGGACGCGCTCCTCGCAACGACCGGACGCGACAGTGCCAGCGTCCGGTCGGAGTCCAGTAAGCTCCCTCGACGACCGGACGCGCCCCGCGTCCGATCGTCCTTGAGAACCGCAATTCCTTCTGGGCACTTGACCGGACGCGCCGGTCCCGCGAGTGACCGGACGCGCCGGTTGCAAACCCTAGCATCCGCGCCTGCGCTGTACTGACCGGACGCGTCCGGTCATACCATGACCGCGTCCGGTGCAGCGTCCGGTCACCTCTGTGACCTCCGTTCGCCTCCGTTTCTTTTCCGACTTCCAGCGTAGTGGAAAATAGGCATTTCAACTTCTCAAAAACGCCTGAATCCCGCGCTCGCAAAGCTCGGCGGGAGGGAGAGAGGAACCCAAATCCTCTCTACCGCTTAAACTTCATCGCCTTCGTAAATATGCCAACACCAACAAGTGACCACCACCTTGTGCACGTGTGTTAGCATTTTCATAATCATTTTACCGAAGGAGTTAACCACTCAACTTGCCACGCCACTCGATCCTAGCAATGATGCATAGTTAGATCACATGAGTGGCACTAGATGACCGATATGCAAACAAGTTTGCCCCTCTTGATAGTACGGCCATCTATCCTAAACCCGGTCATAAACTTCTCTACACACCTATGACCGGTGAAATGGAAATGCCCTAGGTTATACCTTTGCCTTGCGCATTCCACTCCATCTCCTCCGACGTTGATGCAACACATGCACCAACCAATCACCAAATGATATGATCCACTTCATATCATCACATGACCGTATTGGTTCATCGATCTTGACCTCACTTGCTCTTCACCGTTGCGTTGGTCCATCGGCGCCAAGTCTTGCTCAAGCTTCACCGCCTCGCGGTCCATTGCTCCAAAACCTCCGACTTGCCCTTCACACTTGCAACCGGTCCATCAAGCCAAGCCTCATCTTAATCTTTGCCACCTTGGTCACATGACTCCATGTCATGTCTCATATGCAATGAGCTCCTTCATAACACAATCATCTGTGGACTAATTCTCTGTGTATCTCACATAAACACAATTAGTCCACCTAAGGTTGTCACTCAATTACCAAAACCAAACAAGGACCTTTCAATCTCCCCCTTTTTGGTAATTGATGACAACTCTACAAAGATATGGAAATTAAGTTCTTTTGGACTTTATGCCACTTATCCAACATTTAAGCTCTATGTTAGGATTTGGATAAGCACCATAAAATTCGACTTGGTAGTGATAACTCCCCCTACATATGTGCTCAAATGGTTTGGTTTCAAGCTCACACATATGTATGAATATGAAAATTATGGGAGGGTTAGCACTACTAAGTGATGCTAAGGTGTATAGAATAAACCTTTGTAGTTCGATATCATTTGATAGCTCGATACCATTTGAAAATCACAAGTTTGCCATCATCCTTAGCATCATGAGTAGCTAGACATCAAAAATACTAGAAACCCCATGAGATCAATATTATAAGCAAGGTTCTAGTACCACGTGTAGAAATACAAGTCTAGCTATCATCCTATGCATGCTAGTTATCATATCATCATTCAAGTTCTATAACTAGCATACAACACACAAGCATGCATATTAAATATAAAACTTATGCAATGCAAGCAAACACATGAATATGCACATATCAAATGCAACCAAACAAAGTTCATGAGCTTGCTCCCCCTACTTGTGTGCTTCTTTTGTCCAAGAATTTTGATCCTTCTCATTTCTTCAATGTTGCTCCCTCTTTGTCCATCTCCATGTCTAAACTCATCTTCTCATGATATCTTTGTTCAATCTCTTCTCAAACCTCTCTCTCTTGGTGTATTGACATATCTTTGTTCCAACTTCTCCCCCTTTGTCATCAATTTCCATAAAGGGTGTACATCTCATTGATGCAAAGGCTTGCATTGGGGTAGATGGTTGAGACTTGAATATTGCGTTGTTGATGGACATCACCGCACATGTTGGAATGACATTACTTGTATGTTGCTCTTTGAGATACCACTTAGGATCTTTGACCTTGATACCATTAGGTGGGGCTCCTCCCCCTATGTCATAGCATGGGTCATTCACTTGATAATCTTGAGCTCTTGTGTGTGAGGGAACTTTCTTCATTTGATGATCACTTGTGGAACCATTGACTTGTATAACTGATATCATGTGTAGAAATACCACGAATAAGGGTGTGATACCAATTTGAAGAATCCTCTATCATGGAACCACTTGTAGGATTTGTCAATATGATCTTTTCTTGAACATTTGCTTTCTTCATGAGTACCACTTGTAGGATATCACTTGTAGATCATGATCTAGACACCACTTGTAAATACCAATTGAAGAAATATTTTGAGTCTAGATACCATTTGAAACACCCTAGATATCCATTTGCATTGTTGTCTTATGCTTGTACCCATATCATTGTCATGAGCTTCTAGTATGACTTGAACTAAGTTGATTTGCCTAAGATTCTAAGTCCGGTTTGATCCAATGACAAGCTTCTTTACTCCTCATACTAAGGGTTATCTTGCCAATATTGTACTTGTCACTTGTTAGCAATCCAAACTAGATCAAGTACTTGGGTTCACTAGCTCATGAACAAATTCATACACATACCACTAGATTATTTAAACAATTCAAGCAATAGTGGTAGGCTATGAATTTAAACATTTCATTTGTTATGCATGATCCTAGTAAGCATGTACTATATGCACTAATCGCATACTAGCAAGGGATGAAATGATCATGCACATTGCAATGATACCTTTGTTATATTGGAGTAGAGGATAGTCACATAGATTCTAATTCATTACTCCAATAGCAATGTGAAGTCCAATTTATAAGCTTGGTGAAGACCAATCATTATAGAGAAATCCATTCTTCACCCATATGAAATGAGAACCACTAATAATCAAGTGCATTATCTCTTGTTGTGGTTGGCTTGCTTTTTCTCTTTGATCAATGCTTGCATGAGAGAAGTACTTATGATACCAATTTTATAACCATGACTAGCTCTCTTTTGGGTGTTGCTTGCTTTTCTTGATCAATCCTATTGATTGCTTCAATTAAGCATCTCAAATGTCCCTTGAATTCATCACTTCCATGTTAGCCTTCCAAGTCGGTGCTCGGTTTACCCACCCATGGGCGGCAAGCCCCCTCAGCAGGGAGAAGTGACCTCTCTCCAAAGAACCATCCTTGACACTTACTTGAATTGCCTTTGATTGATTGATCTATGGACTTAACTTGATGAGTAACCTTGAATTATTCTTTAAGTCATTTTCTTTCTACCAAATGATCTCCAATCATTACTAGAACTTGAACCTCATCTTCATCTTCAGTTTGATCTTTATTTTCAAATTTGAGTACCAAATTTGTACACTCAGTACATTCCACAATCAATGCCCTTGTACTCATTTCTTGTCATGCTTCTAGATCAATTCAAAACCAAACTTAGGTACCTCAAACACTTATAAATATGTTTCCAACTTGAGAACCTTTCACTTAAAGTGACTCTAGATTAATCCAATGATTGTCACTTTTCTGGCAGATTCTATACCCTTCAAAGAATAATTCATATCTCCCAATGTACAGATCCAAATGCCATAAAATTTGGTGGAGATGTGACTCACTAAGTCATCTAGCAGCTGTAAAAATTTGAGATTCATTTGACATCTAGATTGCTACCAGATTTCAAATCTTCCACCACTGCTATATGCTGAAAACTGCTGCACTATAGCTGATAAGATGTGCTCTAAAACCATAGCATTTCTCATCCAATTATCATGAAATTTATACAACATCTCATATCATAAGTCTAGAGCACGCATACCAAATTTCAAGCCAATCCAATATGATTTAGTCACTCAAACTCAGACTTGATCTCAGCTAGCTCAGATTTTCAATAATAGACAGATTTCAATACATTGAGCTATACTTCACCAAATTGAATCAAACTTGAAACTAACTTGTTTGAACACTTTCATAAGACATATATCCATTCAATCCACTTACTAAATGTCATATCATGAATTTATCCAACTCAAATCAATCCAAATTTGATTGCTAGGCATTTAATCCATTCAATCATCTCATAGCAAGCAACATTGCATATATATCCAATTCAATCAACTCATATGCACTCAAATAAAATGATCAACTAGAGATATACCTTGGTTAGCTCATGATCATCCAATAGCAAGCTTTCAACTTGAATATTTAAGCCATCAAATATATCCAATAAATCACCACAATCTTTAATATTGCACTTGTATGTTGTAGCACTTGGACTTCACTTATTTTGACTTGGCATTGGGATTGGATATGCATTGAGCTTCATAACTTGACTCAATATATGATGAACAAAATGAAACCAATTGAATCAAGCCTCCAATGCCGATGGTACCTACAAACAATCATTCACTCTTTGATGGTACCCAAACAAGTTTGGGTCCTCTCAAGTTAGGTGCAACATACTTAGGCATTGCCTTAGTATGAATAGCGAGATGTTTTGCAATAGCAACAATAGAGGTACCATTTACATCCTTTCTAAGCACATTAGTATCATCAATTGAAATATGCTTAGAAGTGTTACCTAGGGGACATGAATGTGCCATGTGTCCCTTTTCCCGACATGAATAGCATCTCCTCTTTGATTGAGCCTTTTCTTCATTGCTCATGTGATGCTTTTCATTGCCTTGCCTCTCATGAGTTGCTTGAGCCTTCTTCTCAAGCTTGGTAGGACACCCCGAGGCAAAGTGTCCTATATCTTCACACTTGAAGCACTTGATGTGAGCCAAATTTCTTTTCTCAATTTGATTCTTGCTCATCATCTTGGTATCTTGGATTTGCATTGGATGCCTTCCTCTTCCACCCCTTCTTATTTTCTTCTTCTTCTTCTTCAAGTCACCATCATCATCCTTGTGGTTGATCTTGACTTGAGATTGGGGTGTGGTTTCTTGCTCAACTTGTGGCTTTGGTTGAGGCTCTTTTTGTTGCTTCACTAGTTTCTTGGTTGGGCACATTGAGGTGAGATGACCCCAAGTGCGACACTTGAAGCACTTGACATGCTTGAGCCTCTCTTCTTCTTTCTTCAACTTGAGCTTTTCTTCATTAGGGCAACCATTTGCAAGATGTCCCATTTCATGGCATTTAAAGCACATAAAATGAAAGAGCTTCTCTTGTTCTTGTTTCTTCATCTCTCTTTCATATCTTCTCTTCCCCCATCTTTTGCCTTTGATATTGCTCTTGTTGAAGCCAATGCCGCTCATGTCACTGTAGCTTCTTTGAGTTTTCAACATATGCTCAAAGGTGACTTTTGAGTTGTAGCACCTCTCTAACTTGTTGCTTAATTTCTTCACTTCACTTTTGAGCTCATTGTTCTCCTTCAAAATGTTAGTCTCACAAGACATAGAAGTAGAACAAGCATATATATGTGAAGAACATGGCATATCTAATAAGTCATCACAAGAGGTGGATACATGCTTTCTCCCTACATCACATGGGTTAGTCACATTTTGCAATTGATCATTTGATCCATGTGATGAGCTCTCATTAATTTTAATTTTCTTTAATAACATCTTAAAGAGAGAAGCATGTTCTTGTACCAAATTATCATGAGCAACACTAAGTTCCTCATGAGACAATTTTAGCTCCTCATGTGAACAAGTAGTAACATAAAGTAGATGCTTTTGTTGTTCACATGTGGTTTTTAGAAATGAGTTTTCATTTTCCAATTTCATGGTTTTAGCTTTCTCATTTTCTAAAGACATGTTCATGCTAGCAAGTCTACTAACAAGCTCATCATATGAATCAACATGATCAATCACATTATCATTTGATACCTTTGTGTCACCTAGTGACATGAAGCAATGTGATGTAGTGGATGGGCTTGTAGTAGCATCATCAAGGCCCGAGCATGAACCAACGTTGTCACCATCAAGTGTGCTTGGGGTAGAAACATCACTTGCAACACTTGATGCATCATCACCATTCTTGTCAAGTGAACTTGTGGTAGATCGATCATCATCATCACTTGACCATGAGGTGGAGCAATCCTCCACAACCATCGTGTTGTGGTCATGCTCAACATCATCATGTGCAACCTCCTTGGGCTTGACATCATCGTCATCATCGGTGATAGCTCCATACTTTTCATTGAGATAGGCCCATATCTCATGAGCGGATTTGAGGTCCATGATCTTACCAAAGATGCTATCATCCAAAGATCTATATATGATGTTAGTAGCTTGGATGTCAAGATCTAGACATTTCTCTTGTGCTTGAGTTAGATTATCTTCATCCAACACATGAGAAAAGCCTACATCTACCATCCACCACATTTGAGGGCAAATAAACTTAAAATTACATATCATCCAATTTTTTCACCGTGCAAAGTGTGTGCCATCAAACATGTGAGGACAATCAACATCTAGTCCATATTCCGCATTCCTCTCGGGTCGGTGAAGACCACAAATGAGAGACCGGGCTCCGATACCAATTGAAGGGTCGAGATGGCGGACTAGAGGGGGGGTGAATAGTCCTTTCTAAAATTAATCGCGTCGGCAAACCGAAACAAATGCGGAATTAAAACTATCGGTCTAGCCAAGACTATACCCCTCTATCTAAGTTCACAAGCACCTCACAAAGATTCTAATTATGTAACTAAGGTGCTTTCCTTAGCAAGAGCTCTCCTAAACAGTTCTAGAGCAAGGTCACACAAACCTATGCACTAGTACTTTAGCAAAGCCGAGGAGCTCCTACACAAATCTAGTAAGCAAAAGCACGAAGCCACCTATGCTCACTAGCAATGCTCAATAGCAAGGCAACTAATGCCAAACTAGAGAGCGCAAATTACTTAGCTACACAAACTAAGCAATATAACTAACAAGGTTACACAAACCAAATTAGCCACGCAACGGGAGCTACTTCTATGCTACACAAGCAAGAAGGTAACTAGCTAACTACACAAGCAAACTAGTTACAAGAGCAACTACACAAGCACAAATATATGAATGTAAATACAAGCTTGTGAATCGAAAGCAAACCACCGAGAAGATGTACACAATGTTGACACGGCGGTTTTTCACCGAGGTTCACTTGGTTGCCACCAAGCTAGTCCCCGTTGTGGCGATACACCCACTTGATAGATCACGAGCTAATTGACTATCAAGAGTCAAACCCTCAGCGGGTGCCGCACATCCACTCTCAAGATGGGGATCCTCCAAGCCATGAGCTTTACTAGAGTTGCTCTTCGTGATCCCCGCGGGGTGAGCACAATCCCCCTCACAAATCCTCCTCCGGAGCCACGCACAATCTCCACGCGTGCTTCAACGGAGTCGCAAGCCACCAAGCCGTCTAGGAGGTGGCAACCTCCAAGAGTAACAAGCACCACCGGCTTGCAACACGATCACCTAGTGCCACTCGATGCAATCCTCTCGATGCAACGCACTAGAATCGCTCTCTCACTCGATCCGATGAACACTATCAAGCATGAGTGAGTTAGAGGGCTTCCAAGCACTACCACATAAGCCACCAAGGCCAAAGTGTGCTCAGCTACCGGCCATGGCCGGCCAAGGCATCTATTTATAACCCCACGGTCAAATAGAGCCGTTACCCCTTCACTGGGTCCTTTTTCGGGACGACCGGACGCGCCGGTCGTAACTGACCGGACGCGCTCAACCGCGTCCGGTCGCCCTGCGACGTCCACGTGTCCCTCAAATTTCAAATGCGACCGTTAGATCCTCCAACGGTCACTGCGCGCCAACGGTCAAACGCTATGACCGGACGCGCTGCTCAACCGACCGGACGCGCCCTAGGCAACGACCGGACGCGCTGCTTCGAACGACCGGACGCGTCGGTCGCACAGCACCGCGCGCGCGAAGCAACGACCGAACGCGCTCCTCGCAACGACCGGACGCGACAGTGCCAGCGTCCGGTCGGAGTCCAGTAAGCTCCCTCGACGACCGGACGCGTCCGATCGCGTGTGACCGGACGCGCCCCGCGTCCGATCGTCCTTGCGAACCGCAGTTCCTTCTGGGCACTTGACCGGACGCGCCGGTCCCGCGAGTGACCGGACGCGCCGGTTGCAAACCCTAGCATCCGCGCCTGCGCTGTACTAACCGGACGCGTCCGGTCATACCATGACCGCGTCCGGTGCAGCGTCCGGTCACCTCTGTGACCTCCGTTCGCCTCCGTTTCTTTTCCGACTTCCGGCGTAGTGGAAAATAGGCATTTCAACTTCTCAAAAACGCCTGAATCCCGCGCTCGCAAAGCTCGGCGGGAGGGAGAGAGGAACCTAAATCCTCTCTACCGCTTAAACTTCATCGCCTTCGTAAATATGCCAACACCAACAAGTGACCACCACCTTGTGCACGTGTGTTAGCATTTTCATAATCATTTTACCGAAGGAGTTAACCACTCAACTTGCCACGCCACTCGATCCTAGCAACGATGCATAGTTAGATCACATGAGTGGCACTAGATGACCGATATACAAACAAGTTTGCCCCTCTTGATAGTACGGCCATCTATCCTAAACCCGGTCATAAACTTCTCTACACACCTATGACCGGTGAAATGGAAATGCCCTAGGTTATACCTTTGCCTTGCGCATTCCACTCCATCTCCTCCGACGTTGATGCAACACATGCACCAACCAATCACCAAATGATATGATCCACTTCATATCATCACATGACCATATTGGTTCATCGATCTTGACCTCACTTGCTCTTCACCGTTGCGTTGGTCCATCGGCGCCAAGTCTTGCTCAAGCTTCACCGCCTCGTGGTCCATTGCTCCAAAGCCTCTGACTTGCCCTTCACACTTGCAACCGGTCCATCAAGCCAAGCCTCATCTTGATCTTTGCCACCTTGGTCACATGACTCCATGTCATGTCTCATATGCAATGAGCTCCTTCATAACACAATCATCTGTGGACTAATTCTCTGTGTATCTCACATAAACACAATTAGTCCACCTAAGGTTGTCACTCAATTACCAAAACCAAACAAGGACCTTTCACCCACGACCACGACTGCGTGACCGCGTTCGGGCCATGACGAGGGCGGCGGCGGGGTGTTCCTCGTGCCGTGTGCGCGGTTTTAGCCCAGAAAAGGGCGCCACCGCAACCGTCATCGAGCCTGGCTTCTGCAAGCTCGCGTTGCGGCGCTGCGCTGGGCGAAGCGAAGGCGGCGGCATGGCTGGCGAAGCGAACGGCGTGGTGTGCAGGCACGGTGGATCGCAGCTCCACCAGGTCGATGCCTACGCTCGTAGAATATCCGGCAGCTCCTCTCCTTGATGCATTTTTACTCATGGTCAAGTACGTGCGGAAGTTCGAATTGGATGGTGTATCTCAGTATCTGTGTGTGCTTATGCTTTGCGATCTTGATTTGAATAGATGGACAAAACACAAGCTCGGATTTGACTCCATGGCCGATGCGGCTGCGATTTGCACATCGATGTGCATCTGCAGGTCACTGCCACCTTCCCTTTGTCACCCCTGATTCTGAATCTGCACACCAATTGAAGGAATTCATGTTTTATTTTTTGTTTCATCCATAGGAGGAATCACGTCTTACTGTTCCTGAATGGTAGACAAGGTGCAATATAGAGAAAAATCAACATATGCAGTGGATGTTGCTGCTTACTTGTCCCTATTCTTCTCTCCCATGAATTGAAGGTTAGCCCAATCCTGAACCTCCTAGATCCCTGATTTATTTACAGATTGATGGAGAGACTCTAATAGTCTGTTCGATTTGTAGGTTTTTATCTCCAATTTTAGTATTTGTGTGCCTGTTGAAGATAACTCTTGAGTCTGCATCTATCTAAATTTAACCAGTTGCTAGTGTGATGTCTATACCATGGTGCAGTAAAGAAGAAAACCTTGGCAGTGGACGTGTTTTGGGTATTTTATCTGTCAGGCCAACTAGATTGAGCAGCATAGCAGCATGAGGAAGTGCAGAACTTACAACACACACTAGACATGTAGATCAAGTACAGTAAGGTATTAGTATTATTTACTAACTGCTACCTCTCTCTCACTCTCTCCAGGTGGAGAATGATTTGTGGCTACCAAATTGTTATGCACATAATGTCAACTTTCTAGACCATTCTCAGCTTCTTGCACAATATATTTCAATGTTGTTTTCTCAAGATTCAAAATATGTATGATCAGCCCATATGATAATGATAATAATTCTATTTGTGCTTTATTTGATGCAGAATCTAGATGTTTGCTTCTAGAATAACTAACCAGGGTGATTTCCGATTTTGCAATCTAGTGCATCTTTTACGCAACAGAGGATGCAATCTAGACTAACAGAGGTTATAGGCACATTTTTTTTTGTGTTGGGCACATATAATTGCTACCAGATTACTAACAACGTCTGACTAAGGATATTAAATTGCTTAACTACTAATATTAAATTATTTAACTAGTGATATTAAATTGCTTAACTAATGGTATTAGATTAATAGTGATATAAATTTTCTAAAGTAATGATAAATGCTTAACTAAGTCTGTTTAGCTAGCTTTTCATCTTTGGTCTAGATTAATTAACATGGTTACTGTGAACTCGATCCAGCATGTGTATGAAATCGATCTTCAGAACACTGCTTACTTGAATCTTTCGATATTTAACATACAATAAGTAGAGTTTTTAGTTAATCTCTGAATTTTTCATCATTCTTTTACAGTATAATCTTCAATTATAGTATAATCAAGTTATCAAGCAAGCATGGTTAGTTTCTATTTTTCTGTGAACTTTGCTATTTTTTATTCCTATTACTGTCTGCTAGTGGTGTCTGTTAGCAAGTTTCACTTATTGGTGCCTATTGCTATTTGTTTCAGTTTTTCTTTCAGCTTGCTTCTAGGACTGGTGTCCATGCTTTTCAGTTCTGATTATATGCTTTCAGTTAGCAAGTTCCAGTTCTAATTATGTGCTTTTCAGTTCTAATTACCATGAAGACTAGTGTCGAGGAGACTAAAAAGTGAATTTACCATTTTCCCCCTTGCAGATATGCATTTAGAGCACATTGGTTTATTTATTTGATGCACCTTTTCCGCTGAGTTACCTCTACATCCTTGATCAGTTAGACGTACCTGCACCTGATTGTTGAGAATGATAAAAGCTTCTTTGGTTGTGCACAAATCTTTTTTAGCTGGTTTTCATCTTATGATATCTTTTGGTTGTGCCTTTGTCAAAGGAGCTGGTTCCAGCGAGGAACCAGCAATGTTGGTTCCGAATTTTGCTCATGCAAGATCAGTAAGAGAGGCTATATAGGAAGTCAAAATGGTCCAGGTATGTTCCTTTCATGAATTCAACTCATGGCATTCCATTTCCCAACTTGTCTGCAGTCTGCACGCAAAAAATTTCAGGCACATCTTTGATTTACACTCTCACCCTAGAAAAATTCTAGTACTCATTGCAAACTTTGAGTAAAAACGTCTGTTTTATTTCCTTCTGTGTAACTATCCTATTGTTGCAATTGAAATACTGCAACCCATTCATGGCAGCATCAACCAGGTATTCATAGAGTTAGATGGAGACACAAAATTGCTACAAGATTACTAATAACTTGCATGACTAAAGACATTAAATTGCTTAACTAGTGATATTAAATTGCTTAACTAGTGATATTAAACTAATAATGATATTAAATTGCTTAACTAATGATAATTGCTTAATTCCGTTTTAGCTAGCTTTTCATCTTTTGGTCTAGATTAATTAACATTGTCATATGAAAGAGTTCAATGATGATATTAAATTGCCACACATTGAGTTGGAGGCGGAGCACGTTGACGGCGGCAAGTTCAACGTCGAGGAGTTGCTCAACATGAAAGAGTTCATCAATGCTTACCCCGGTGATACCTTGCTATGGTCACGCTGTTGTTGTCCCCCAAGGCATGAATCCTGTGATGATGTCCGGAGGCGAGGAGGTGCATGGTGTGCAGCAGCCACGCGCTGATCCAGAGTACGACAACGACTTCAACTTCGATGAGTTGCTCAATATTGACGTGCAGGAGCAGATGTGCTGGTGCAGCAGATTGTATATATGTTACCAACATCTGATGCATAGTCTCTAAGGCCGATGATATTTTGTTTTCCTACTTGTCACTTCGTGTTATATAAGTTGCCTACTGATGTATATTTTACTGCTTATCATTGTGTTCTAAAATGCTTCATAATATTTACTTTTTTGCCTGTCCGTTCTAAGATGCCTGAGATGCTAGACAAAACATCTCAAGATGTCTAGATTGATTGTGCACAAATCTTTTTTAGTTGGATTCCATCTTATGATATCTTTGGTTGTGCCTTTGTTAAAGGAGCTGGTCCTAGCGAAGCACCCGCAATGTTGGTTTCGAATTTTGCTCCTACAAGATCAGAAAGAGAGGCTATACAGGAAGTCAAAATGGTCCAGATATGTTCCTTTCATGAATTCAACTCGTGACATTCCATTTCCCATCTTGTTTGCGGTCTTCACGCAAAATTTTCTGGCGCATCTTTGATTCACACATTCACCCTAGAAAATTTTCTAGTACTCATTGCAAACTTGGGTAAAAACACCTGTTTTATTTCCTTCTGTGTAACTATCCTATTATTGCATTTCGAAGTGCTGCAACCCATTCATGGCAGCATCAACCAGGTATTCCTAGAGTTAGATGGAGACAAAATTGCTGCAAGATTACTAATAACTTGCATGACTAAAGATATTAAATTGCTTAACTAGTGATATTAAATTACTTAACTAGTGATATTAAACTAATAATGATATTAAATTGCGTAACTAATGATAATTGCTTAATTTTGTTGTAGCTAGGTTTCATCTTTTGGTCTAGATTAATTAACATTGTCATATGAAAAGAGTTCAATGATGATATTAAATTGCCACACATTGAGTTGGAGGCGGAGCACGTCGACGGCGGCAAGTTCAACGTCAACGAGTTGTTCAACATGTTAGAGTTGTTCAACACGTTAGAGTTCACCAATGCTTACCCCGGCGATGCCTTGCTATGGTCACACTGTTGTTGTCCCCCAAGGCGTGAATCCTGTGATGATGTCCAGAGGCGAGGAGGTGCATGGTGTGTAGCAGCCACACGCTGATTCGGAGTACGGCGGCGACTTCAACTTCGATGAGTTGCTCAATATTGACGTGCAGGAGTGAAAGTCCTATGTTTGGTGTTGGTAATTAGTGACAATGCCTAAGTACTAATCCTATGCCTAAGTTGTATGTAGCATATGAGGATTAGTATATTCCAAGGTTGGTGGCAAGATGGACATTGTGATCATGATGTCCACACTTGGATTTGGACGCAACCCTACGTGATCAAGACAAAGATATATGCTTAAGGATTGTGTTTTAGTAACCAAGACATCTAGTGGGTGTGGTTACATTATAGGATAGATAGCCGTACTATAAAGAGGGGAATGATGCGGCTATTGAACTCCTAAGTGCCTCTAGTTGTGTATTTCATAATCATATGCATTTGGATAGAACTAATAACACCTCGAAAAATGATTATAAAAATACTAACACACTCACACTTGACGAGATTACTTGGTGGTGTTAGCACATTTGCAAAGGCGGTGGAATTTGAGCGGTAGAGAGGGTTTAGGGTCCTCTCTCCCTCCCGCCGAGTTTGCGAGGTGGGATTCAGGCGTTTTCGAGGAGTTGAAACGACTATTTTCCACTACGCCGGAAGTCGGAAATGAAACGGAGGCGAATGGAGGTCACAGAGGTGACCGGACGCTGGACCAGACGCGGTATCTGGTTGACCGGACGCGTCCGGTCAGCGTTCAGCGTCTGCGCGTATTTCAGTTTTATGATCGGACGCGCAGTGCGTCCGATCACTGACGACCGGACGCGTCCGGTCGTTCAGGGAGCTTACTGGACTCTAACCGAACGCTGGCACTGTGGCGTCCGGTCAGTTCTACAGCGCGTTCGGTCGATGTTTCGTTGTGCGCTACTCAGGCTTGACCAGCGCGTCCGGTCAGTTACGGGACCAGCGCGTCCGGTCGATCCCAGCGCGTCCGGTCGGTGCTTCGCGTTTTAGCCGTTGTGCGACCGGCGCGTCCGGTTAGTTGGACCAGCGCATCCGGTCAGCGCAATTTCAGCTGTCTAAGTTTCTAACGGCTCTATTCGAAGGGGTACGTCTATAAATACTCGTTGGCCGGCTCAAGGCTCTCTCTCTTGAAAATTTTGACATACTTGTGAGCACTTTGAGCTAAGCAACTCCCCTCCCACTCATCTCTCTTGCTTCTTTGCATATTCGAAGTGAGATTGAGTGATTCAAGTGCATTTGCATTGTGAGATTGCATCTAGTTGGCACTTGGTTATTGATTTGCTGCGGAATTTTTGTTTCTCTTGGTGGTTGCCGCCACCTAGACGCCTTGGAGCAGCTTGGAGGCGTTGGCAAGAGTTGGTGATTGTTCTTGGCCATCTCCGGTGATTGTGAGGGGTTTGTGCCTGCCTCGGCGAAGCGCCAAAGGCAACGTTAATAAATTGCTCGTGTCATTGCAACCTTTTGTCATTTGGTAGGTTCTTGTGGCGCCTTTTGAGAGGCTCGGTGTGTGACCGATTATCCACCGAACCACATGGTGAAGAGGGACACAACGGGGACTAGCGTGCCGGTAAGCACGTGAACCTCAGGATAAATTTTCGTGTTATCACTTTCATATTGTGATTGATTGATCCCGGTGTTCGGTTATCTTGGTATTCTTTGTTGATCATATTGGTTGGCTCAATACTTCGCCCCTCGGTGAAACTCTTCTAACTCAACTCCGCATTACCTTCTTAGTTACCTTTGCTAGCTAGTTAGCTTTGCTAGAGTAGCTCCTTTGTGTAGCTTGCTAGTTGTAGTTACCTTCTCGGTTTGACTTGTGCGGTTGAGTGCAAATACTAGAATTGTGTATTGGATAGGTGGCTTGTAAACACCCCGTAGGCTAAGCAAAACTCGCATCTCGCTATTTGTTATATTGATAAACTTGTTTAGCTTGTCTTTGTAGAAAATTTTAAAAGGCTATTCACCCCCCTCTAGCCATCAAGAAGCAGATGTGCTGATGCAGCATAATGTATATATGTTACCAACATCTGATGTATAGTAAGGCCGATGATATTTTGTTTTCCTACTTGTCACTTCGTGTTATATAAGTTGCCTACTGATGTATATTTTACTGCTTGTCAGTGTGTTCTAAAATGCTTTATAATATCTACTTTTTGTATGTCCCTTCTAAGATGCCTAGGATGATAGACAAAACATCTCAAGATGTCTAGATTTTAGACGTGGGCTAAATGACGCATGGCAAATCTAGGAGCAGCGATCTTGTTATCGGAAGAAGAAAAGCGCTACAGACGAAAAAACTAGTGGAAAAGCAAATTTACTAAAATACGAATGATTATTAAATACTTGAGAACACTCTCCGTAAATGAAGTGTGTGTGCCGTATGCTTATAGCATGCACGTGCGTGCGTTAGCTGCCCCCTTTTTTAAAAAATATTTCCGCCGTTGCATCTTTCACTGCTCCACAAACTCAAACAGAATCTTCTGTGAGTTGGATCTTTCAGCTGGTCTTGACTTGGACCAGTGACCACTAGCGCCTTGTTTAGATTGAGGTGAAAAGTTAAAATTTTTTCACTCTCTATCACATCAATCTTTGCATGCATGCATGAAATATTAAATATAGATAAAAAAATAACTAATTGCACAATTTAGTTATAAATCACGAGACGAATCTTTTGAGTCTAGTTAATCCATGATTGGACACTAATTGTTAAATACAAACGAAAGTCCTACCGTTAGAAAAATTCTAACTTTTCGTGATCTAAACGAGACCAGGCATGGAAGCAGATTAGAGAAAAACGATGCAGTTCAGCTAGCCAGAGACTGACTGCACTGAAGGCATGAGCAAGTCCAACAATTACTAATTTCGTCATCGTTTAAAAACTGAAGGCATGAGCAAGTCCAACAATTACTAATTTCGTCATCGTTTAAAAAAAAGTTTTCAAAAAAAATCTAATTTCGTCATCGAATCAAAATGAAATTAGTAAATCGGATTGAGAGTATAGATATGGCCTTGTGAGCCAACGAAATTACCCGCTTCTGCCATTCCTCAAATACCCCCGCGCCCAGCACGCGACCCTCGGCATCCTTGCCGGCAGGGCCCCGTCCTCCGTTCCTCTTCCTCCCCACCCGTCCATCTCTCGCCTGCCTTCGCACGGGTGCGCCGCCCGTTCGACGGCCACGCGCCCACGCCGCGCCACCCAGCTGCTCCGGCACCCGCCCTTCCTCGCCGAGCTCCGGATCGACGCCTCCCGCTCATCCCCGCGCCCTTTCCGGGCTCCCCATCCGACTCCTCCCCATTCTGCAGCAGGAGACCAGCACAGCCCCGAATCCACCGGGCTCCCGCGCCTTCGGCTCGCCGTCGCTCCTCCTCCGCGTCCCGCCCCGCACGGTATGATCGGTGCTGCCTCCCACCATCTCTCCGTTTAGCCTGTGGCTGTAGACGAGCTCCAGATCGGGAAATGAAAAAATTGCCTTGTGTCGATTTATCCGCCTGTCATATGCTGGCAGGGGCACGAAGATGGGCGCGATTTGAAATTAATTCGTTTAGTGTAGTGGACATGATGGATTGATGAATAGCAAATGCCTTGTGGTCTTTGCTTATAGCCAAATATGTTCGAGGACAGTGGAAATGGCATGCTAGCTGTTTGCTTATTATAGATGAATAGCAAACCTTTCTGCAAGCTCTAAACCTTTATGTTTTGACTAATTCCAAACATCTGTTGCTGCATGTCAGGTGGGATGGCCTCAAGGATGGGCATGGGTACTGCCGCCTGTGGTAGTGTTTGACACACGGTTCACAAGCTCTGCCTCTCGCCATTCCATCTTCGCATCGCCTCTCCCAAGCCCTCTGCCATTCGTAGCCACGGTCACTGCTGCCTGCGGTGGTTTCTTTCCTAGCTCCAACCAGGATTGTCTCCGTGAGCAGGAAGGGGTTGCCTAGGAGCCAAACGGATGGCGGCCCGGCGCCTCCTCTTCCTCCAAAGTTGCCGCAGCTACTCTACCTCAGCCTCAGCTGAGGACATGGTCATCTCCTCCCTCCGCTTCCTACCCTCCCCTACCATTACCAATCCACCTCCACTCCCTACTATTCTCCATTCTACCGACTCTCCTCCTGACCCCCATCCACCGCTTACCGCCATGCTCCTATCTGCCGCAGATCGCCTCCGTGGGGTCTTCCTCCTCAAGCCCCCTGGTCGCACTGCGCTCCACCATGCGCTATCCTCCACAGGCATTGGCGCTGCCATGGCGCTCTCACCAGATGTTCTTGCCAATGTCGTCAACGCGGGCGACCTCAGTGGTGCCGCTACTGTCACTTTCTTCGATTGGGCGGTCACTAACTCCAAGCATCCCCCATCCGTCCACACCTGCAACATTGTCATCAGGGCATTGGGGAGGAAGAAATTCTTTGATTTTCTGGATGACGCCCTTCAGATCATGCGCAGAAACAACATCTTTCCAGACCTGACCACGCTGGAGATCATCATTGATAGCCTAGTTGCTGCCAGGCATGTCAGTAGGGCTGTTGAGGTGCTCGGTACCGACCAATTTGGATTTGGGATTGGGAAAGCCTGCCACAGAAAGGAGGCATTTACTGTCCTCATCAGGTGTCTTTGCCGGAGGTCACATGTTGGTCTTGCTAGCTCGCTCTTGCAGGCTGCTCGTAAGGAGTTGCTTGGTCTTGATAGCGATGTGTACAATGATGTCATGGGTGGCTGGGCGAGGTTTGGGAGTGTTGATAAATTGCAGGTGGTTTGGACAAAGATGCAGGAGGATGGGCTGGTTCCAAATGAGGTTTCACATTGCCATCTAATTGAGGGATTGGGTAGAGTCGGGCAGACTGAGAACGCACTCAGGGAGTTTGAGAATATGGTACATGGGAGATATGGTCCAACTACGATGGCCTACAATGCACTTATTTTCAATTTTATTTCCGTTGGGGATTTGGACAGTTGCATCAAGTATTACAAGGATATGTTGGAAAAAAATTGTCCCCCAAACATCGACACGTACTCCAAGATGATTAAAGCCTTTTTGAGAGGTCGCAGGGTAGCTGATGCGCTCCACATGTTTGATGACATGTTGGCCCAAGGAGTTGTGCCAAATACCGGGATGATAACATCATTTATCAATCCATTGTGTACATTTGGACCGCCTCAAGCTGCTTTGATGATTTACAAAAAGAGTAGGAAGGCTGGTTGTGTAATATCCTTGAAAGCTTATAAGCTTTTGCTGGAAAGGCTCGCTAAATTTGGGAAGAGTGGAATTGTTTTGGACATTTGGGAAGAGATGCAGGAGTGTGGATATCAACCTGATAAGGAGATTTACGAGTTTATTGTAAATGGGCTTTGCAATGTGGGTAAGGTTGATGCTGCTGTGTCTGTGGTGGAGGAATCACTTCGGAATGGCTTCTGTCTTGGGAGAGTTGTTTGCAGCAAACTGAACAACAAGCTGTTGGAGATGGACAAAGTTGAGACTGCATATAATTTGTTCAAGAAAGTAAAACATGCTCGTGCACTTACTAATTCACGTAATTATTGTCGTGCTAATGGGTGGCATTCCTGAGCATAACCAGTTTGTGTGCGGGATGGTAAACCAACAGAAGAGCTGCAGAGTCTGCATTGAGGAACGCTGTTTACATTGCACCCAGGTCATCCTGCAGGCTGCAGCCAACATCAAGTGGCAGCACTTGAAGGTCAAAATGACAGCTGGTATGTATCTATAACTACGATTTTATGTATGTATGAGTGTTGTAACCCTTTCTGCCCATACCCCTGCTGGCACTTGGCATGTGGCAAAACACATTTAGTATTAGTACTATGATATATACTAGCAATACGCACATGTTTCTACCCTTTTGTCATAGCTTGCTGATTTCCTTATGCTATCAATATTTGTTTTTTAGAGTACTATCGATATAACTAATCTATTCATCTCTCTCTGCGTCAATTGGCAGCAATATAATGCCTACACATCTTCTTGCAGGTGATGATGCTCAATGTAGTTTTCTATATGGACACTTTGTACGCATGAGGGAATATTATGCTGCACTAATATTCAAGAGAGAAAGCTCATGGACACCATGTGCTTCGCCTTTGTCACAGGATGGGATTTTTCGCGTTACCAGGTTGCTGCATAGACAACCTGACCATAGACTTTCTGGCTGGTAGGTCAGCATGTTTTGAATATTGCTGGCAGTGGTCATCCCTTGCTTTGATACATGACATGATTTATTTGCTTCACGTTGGAGAGAAGCTAGCTTCAAACAAGACCTAATCGTTTTCTTCGTCTTCGATGACTTGATTCTTGTTCAATGGGAATTGACTGGACAAATCGTGGTCAGTCAGGTCGTTGTGACGAGCTGTAAAGAGGAGTTTCATAATGATGCGTCTCTAGCAGATTTAAATCAGAGAAGACGAATTGCATGGTTCGTCTGTCGGTTATATTTCCTACTGATGTAAATTTAACGTTTTTTTAACTAACTGAATGATGTAAATTTTAACTAGATGAATAAAACAAATATGTACTCTGCTTCCAATCCAATTATTAGCTGCAGCTGCTCCTTGTGTTTTGTATCGAATGCTTGCTTCAGTATATTACTTTTTTTCTTCTTGTATACACTCCTTGTCTACCTGTTCAGGTATTACTCCCTTTCTTGCGCAGAAGGATAATGACGTGTTTCCGAACAAGTTGCCTGTGCACTGACCTAATTGAGATCGCAGTCAAGATGCTTCCAAGCAGGGGGGTGAAAACGGTACGGGTATTTTTCGACTGCATTCGAGATTGAATTCGTTTAGAGAGGTTTAGATCTGTCCGTATCCGTACATTTTTTGACTGCATTCGAGATTGAATTCGTTTAGAGAGGTTTAGATCTGTCCGTATCCGTATTTGAATACTCAAATCACATATTTATAATATTGATATCCAATCATATCCATCCGGCATAGTTGACACTATCCGTATTCGAATCCGAATCCGGACATAAATACGAAAACAAACGTGATATCCGTATCCGATCCGTTTTGATCCTCTTCCAAGCAACCTCTGGAATCGCAATTCGTCGAGTAGGACCTATGGGCTATGGCCGGCGCCTGATTTTCACCTGGGCCGCCCGCTATTTGGGCCGGGCCAGGCTTTTTTTTGGCACGCGGGCAGCTATTGCTGTTGCGCCATCGGAGGAAGCCCCGTGACGCTGCTCTACTAGTGCAAATTCGTGTAGTTCAGATTTTTTTGTTCCAAGATGTCACTGCAATGAACGTTCCTTTTTTTTTTGAAATACAGCAGCTGTTGCATCTTTCACTGCTCCACAAACTCAAAAAAATCTTTTCTGAGTTGGATCTTTCAGCTGGTCTTGACCTGGACCAGTGACTACTAGGCATGAAAGCAGAGTAGAGAAAAAACAAGCAAGTCCAACAATATACTGTTTTTTAAAAAAGTCCAACAATATACTAATTTCGTCATCAAATCAAATTTAATTTTTTTTGGATTTTGGAAAGGCTCAAATCTATTTAAATTAGTAAACCAGATTGGGAGTATAGATAGAGATGGCCTTGTGAGCCAACGAAATTACCCACTTCTACCATTCCTCAAATACCCCCGCGCCCCGCACGCAACCCTCGGCATACTTGCCCCCTCCCCCGTTCTCGAGAAAATGGGGATTTTGCCCCCCGTGAGGAGGGGGCTTCGCTGGAATGCCCTTAAGATTGTGGGCTTCGTTAAAATGTCCTTACGAAACGAGTCACACTAGGTAGAATGCCCTGAGTAGGTTTTTATTTGCCTTAGTTCCCGTTTTGCCCTTGACCTTATCTCTATAGTCACGCAGAGATGGGAGAGAGCCGCCGCCGCCGTTCACTTCGCGCCGCCGTCGCCGCCGCCGCTGTTCACCTTGCAAACCAAGCCGAAGCTGTTGCTACCTCGCCCATTAATCGCTTGTAGGTGTTGTGCTCCACTTTCCCCTGCTCGCCCTTCTCCTCTTCTCGGGCGTTGACCGCAGTAGCAGCGCCGCCCGAGCGTCGCCGGTGATGGATGGAGCTCGTGGCCTCCATGGCCACTGCTGCCATTGTGCGCGGGAAAGGGAGGGGCCCCGGTCGGCCGCCCAGCCGGCAGCGGCGCGGCGGCGTGCTGCGCCCGCTTGGGCACGCGGCCCTCACGGTGGTGTCCGAGCGGCACTAACGGGCGGCGGCTGCCTGCTCTGCTTAAACGAGCAGGGGGCATGGCCGTGTGAGGAGGGAGCGCGAGTGTGCAGGGCGGCGCTGGATGCCCTCCGCCACCGACGCCAGCAACCACCGCCGGCGTGCCGCCGTTCTGCCTCTTCGTGCTTCTCCTCCCTCCTCCCTTTACTCCCCTCTCTCTCCGATGAAACCTTAGGGGCAAAACGGGAAAGAAAAAGGGCTGGGGCAAAAAAAACCTATCCAGGGCATTCTACCTGTTGTGACTCGTTTCATAAGGGCATTTCAGCGAAGCCCACAGCCTTAGGGGCATTCCAGCGAAGCCCCAGCCCCATAAGGGCAAAATCCCTATTTTCTCCCCGTTCTCCGTTCGTCTTCCTCGGTTCCTCCCCACCCGTCCATCTCTCGCCTGCCTTCGCACGGGTGCGCCGCCCGGTCGACGGCCACGGGCCCACGCCGCGCCACCCAGCTGCTCCGGCACCCGCCCTTCCTCGCCGAGCTCCGGATCGACGCCTCCCGCTCATCCCCGCGCCCTTTCCGGGCTCCCCATCCGACTCCTCCCCATTCTGCAGCAGGAGACCAGCACAGCCCCGAATCCACCGGGCTTCCGCGCCTTCGGCTCGCCGTCGCTCCTCCTCCGCGTCCCGCCCCGCACGGTAAGATCGGTGCTGCCTTCCGCACCTCTCCGTTTAGCCTGTGGCTGTAGACGAGCTCCAGATCGGGAAAGGAAAAAATTGCCTTGTGTCGATTTATCCGCCTGTCACATGCTGGCAGGGGCACGAAGATGGGCGCGATTTGAAATTAATTCGTTTAGTGTAGTGGACATGATGGATTGATGAATAGCAAATGCCTTGTGGTCTTTGCTTATAGCCAAATATGTTCGAGGACAGTGGAAATGGCATGCTAGCTGTTTGCTTATTATAGATGGAATTTGTTCAAGGACAGCGCAAATGCGTTGTGCTCCTTGTTGGCCGTGATAGTGCTTTAAGGATGGCCTGTTTCATGTGTCCCAACCCCTTGATAATGAACTAACTATTCTGTATGTGACTGATGAGAACAACACACATGTTAGCTTCAAGTAGGTTTTTTGTATATTGCACGATAAACGCATGTCATGTTGAGGATGTCCTTTTGTGTAATGCTTGGTAAACACAGCGAAGCATTCCTAATTATATGAAGTAATTCTAATGTGTTAGTCCTACATTTCATTATGAAAACTGAAACTGTCAAACAAAATAATTACTATTAACCAAACTCGGGCCATGGTGATGATCGATCAGCCATTCATTACCTACAGAGGGTATTTCATGCATTCCACCCTTCAGGTTCAGTATACAAGCCACTAGCTAGCTGTGTATCAGAAAAAAATGGGTTGCCAAACAGGCTAGCTTCTCAGATCAATAGCTTCTCAGACCACCAAGTGAGCTTTTTGGACCAGTAGCTTTTGCAAAAGCACCAGCTCCCCCAAACACGCCCTGTGATGGAAGTTTGTTTTGCCATCCAAGACCTATCACTTGTCACCTATTCAAAGTGCAGAGGGCAAGTATTGCGGTGCTGATAGTGCAAGTGCTGGCCGGAAAAGTGGCACTGTGGAGCAACTGAAATGCTGCTTGGCCCTTGGCTCATAGGAATGACAGCTTAGGCCTTAGGATACAGCGAAACAGCATAATCGCAAGCTAATATATTGTTCCTGCTGTTACAATTGATGCGCGTTATTACTTATTTTCCAGAAAATTAGTAAAATGTGTCCATGTACTATGTTTTGGGAGAAAATGCCATATGCATGTATTGGCGCTAATGATGAGACGCGTATTTGTATCGATGCTCATAGACAGCGAATTCAATCCTGTGATAGGAGGCGTGTTTGCTGAATTGAGAAAAAAGAAAGATGTTTCCTCACTGATAGTCTCATGTGCTGAACTATGAAAAGATATTGTTAAGTTAAAGGACACAGGAAAAAGATTGCATTTCCTTTCGGCCTTTGTAATGACAATGTAGTAAAGCATGAATGCTTTAAATAAATGGATGACCTAACCATTTCCTTAGCACTTTTTTTTTTGCATTTGCACTGTCAAATGCTTTTGACTTAGTTTCTGCATTTAATATTTCAAACCAAACAATCTGGTAACATGAGCCTGCATATTTTGATACATAAATTGGTCTGCCAGCTGCTGAAGTCTTGTTATAGAGGAGTTGCCAGCAAATCCCTAGCACAGATACTTTTCTGTCTCTTTCTAGCACAAAATCTGATGCCAGTTTTGGTAAGAAAGTAATGTTAATTGATAAGTTCCAAACAATAAATGTGTTACTCCTAAAATTATTCTGAAAGGTGGTCTCAGTGAATGATTTTTTCTCAAACCAGCTTTGGCTAACTGTGTTTCTGAACATAATTTGCTTGGTTCATTTGGCTACTGGAAGTTATGCAGAACAACAAAGTTTTATGGTGACTAACAAAGAAAAGGATATCAAACATATTTTCTGGACTGTCTTGTAGATAGGAACAGGAGATAATCTCCATTTTATTTGGTATTGGTTAAAACTAGTGTTTGTTGTTGTCTTGTCTAATGACCTGCTCATAACTTTCTGTTAACAACATGACTTGACCTTATGAAACATATCTGACTGGGGATCTTTAGGGCTGAGATTGTTGTTGATAGCAAGTATGTTTACAGTCCTCATTTCTATGGTGCCATTCACTTGCTCAGACATTGCTCTTCTATTAATCTTCTGTTGAAGGCAGTTTATTGAAATTTTGAATGCATTCTCATAACCAAGTTTTTGATGGAAAATCAATGTTGGTGTAGTACACAGAGTTGTCATTAGACCCCTTGTTTAATTTATGGTGATGCTCTTCTGCTATGCCATAAAGGAAACTAAACGTATTATTTTTGAAAAAAGAAAATATGAGCACATGGTAATCTGGAGTTATTTGTCTCACATATGGGCACATGTTACCTGTTGTACATCATAAATTATCCCGATCACCATCTTGATTCATGAATATGAATTAATCATGAAGTTGAACTCTTCTCTTGCAGCTCAAGTTTCCTATGTCTGGGATGGCATCTGATGATGCACCTGCCCAAGTGAGTGTTGAAGGAGATGTTTCAGATAAAAAGGTGGAAGAAGTTCAAGACCAGAATGAAGTGGGTGGGATGCCCTCACGACAAGAGGAAGTACTGTCTTTTGGCATCACCATTTCCCTCTTGTCTGTTGTGTGTATTTGTAGTATTCACATAGCCTTTGTTTCATGTACTTGTGTTGTTTGCCCTCTAACTGGCTCACTGCTACTTATGTGTTTTTGCAGGAGGCGGTAATTAAGAAAAAGTATGGAGGAATATTGCCCAGAAAGACTCCACTTATATCTAAGGTCAATAACATTGCCTTATGATGTCACTGCTTTTCTCTGGCTACTTAAACTGTGTTATGTTTTCTCATATATAAATAGGTGTAGAGCATATTTACATTTTTTTCACTATACTAATATGATCTTAAATTGAAACATCTTATCAGGACCATGAACGAGCTTACTTTGATTCTGCTGATTGGGCTCTAGGAAAGGTAATATATTTTTACCCTAAATGTTTAATTGAACTTGATATTAATTATTCAGAGAAATGTGATATATGTTCTCGTGTCTTGCTCTTTCAGCAAGGTGGTGTTCCCAACAAGCCTAAAGGTCCTCTTGAAGCACTTCGACCAAAGCTTCAGGTAGCAACTTCTACCCACATAAGATGCCCGATAGTCTATTCAGTTCAAGATGGGACACATGGTTGAAAAAAATCAAAAATTGAAAATCCCAGGCTTTTTTATTGTAAGATAGTTCCAGATCCATATAATTGTCTTGTAGCATATTGACTTTATCAAAGTTGATATGTGAGGCAGTATATTGATACGTTTAGTCTATTATTTGATACCTTATATAAGCTTGAGACCACATCATAACCCTGTAGCAAGTCCCATATATAGTAATTATTATGTGTCCTAATTGCATTGCTATGTCATGCCAAGTTAATTTCTTGACTTGAATGTTTCCCGTCAATTCTACTCTCAGCCTACTCAACAGAATGCCCGTGCCCGTCGAACTTCTTATGCATCTGCGGACAGTGATGGTACTCCTTTCTTCTACTAGCTAGTTAGTAATCTTTTGGCATTTATATTTCCTATGTACCACATATGATTCTAATTTTTTCCTAGCAGAGACTTTGAACTTGTCTCCTGAGGATCTGGTCCTGCAAGGAGAGCCCAGCCAGCAAGGAGAACCCATCGAGGACAAGAACAAAGAATAAGCATATGCCCAGCTTAGCTGCTGTACTCCTTTTATACAGAAGATGCCATTTGCCGCACGCACATTAAAAACTTTTTGCCTTGATAATAAGTAGTGTGGACTCGGTCCAACAGCCCCGTCGAGGGTGAGGTTGAGATGTGCAGACTGAACCGGATGTGAGTTGTGGTATATGTAGTATCCACTACACTGGGTTGTTGGTGTCCGTCCTTGTGACGCCTGAAACAAATGATGCTGGCGATGTTTACATTGCTGTACCTGGACCTGTATGCAAACACATGCAAATTCGATGGTCGAAACTTGAAACTCCCGTTGAGCCGAAGAAGTTGCTATTAATAATAAATAATAATAAGACTTGTTCTGATGTCAGCTGGACGCATCGCAATGCCTTTATTTGCACGTAGTGCTGCAACGGTCCGGCTATGTTGTTGTTCGCCTGTTCTGCTGTGCTACTGGTGGTGGTGGTGGTGTCTGCAAATGAGCTTCTTTGCCCCTGGGCCCCTACATGTATGCAGATTATTCTGTTTCGATTACCTGTGCTGGCTACCTAATAATCACAGAATGGGTGGCCTGAAAGATAACAGTGACCCACAATTCTGTAAAGAACCTGCCCATGAAGCTAGAAATGCAAGAAGCCTCTCTCATGTAGCCTGTTGCTGCAATTCTTCAAGAGTCAAGAACTCAAGACCATGTCAATGTGAATTCTGGCTTCTGCAAACCAAACTGCATGCGGTCGTTAAGAAGACGATACAATCCGTGAGATGGAGCAATCAAGAACCCAAAAGGAAGTATACGTGTACATGTAGCCATCATCTAGCTAGGCATCAGTATATGCATACATGTAGCCATCAATGGAGACAGCAACCGCAGAGAAGGGTTGATGATGCTGCCATGTCAAGAGTGCACGGTGACATGGTTGTGTACAACAAACACAACTGTACAAGATAATGAAAACGAGAAGGGTTGATGATGCTGCCATGTCAAGAGTGCACGGTGACATGCTTGTGTACAACAAACACAACTGTACAAGATAATGAAAACGAGTTTATTAATTGGGGCAGACATTTTTCATGTATGCGTGCATGTGAGACGATACTGCAGCTTATTTATATATGTGGACGTCAGTTTCAATTTTCCTGCTGGGTAATTAAGATGAAAATTGACCGGTGGATAGGTAGACAGATATACTAGATAGATATGTTGTGTGTACATAAACAGATCGTGTCAAAGAGGTAGAACAGTCATGCTGTAACTGAGATTGTGCTGAATATACACACGGATGCGAACTAAGCGCAGTGAAACCTATCCATCTGGATCAGGTCCTCGGCTTATGCAGACATTCTTATTTTTCTAGATTTATTTGTGAATTTAATGGTATTGTTTGCGTAAGATGTGTTTGCTTATATTCATGGAGTGAGTGTACATGTAGTTAAGTGCTTGCTTTATTTATTCAAAGATTTAACAACGTTGTTTGGATACGAATATAAGATGCGTGTGCGTGTGTTCGTTTGGAGAATGTACGTGCAGTTAGGTACTTGCTTCTAAAATGAAGCAAACTAATACGATATTCATTATCAACGGCGTACGTTAATTAACAAGTGTGGAATCACTCTCGATATTAATTCGAAATAAACGACTTTTTCACTTGCACAGAGATAGTACGGTAGAATTGCATTGCATTGCATTGCATTGCCCCGGATCATCGTGCGCGTGCCGCGTGTTGATGAACGTACTCTCTGTGTGTGTCTGTACATTAAGTACATACTACACGAACACGACGTACGCACGAGTACCAGGGTGGACACTGCCCAACCACGTATCTACGCCTGCACCGACCCACGCGACTCTGGCACCGGACGTATACATGCCGGTATTCGTGCCAGAGCTAGCGCACCCCTGCTGTCCCTGCTGTGTGCTGTTTCATTTTTATACGCGGATGGATTCAGCAGCGTGAAAGAAATAAAAAATCTAAAATGAACCAGTTTTTAATACAAAACTAAGGGCATGTTTGGTTTGTGATCAAAACTTGCCACACACCAAAAATTAGTCATGTCACAGTAACTCATGTGGATAAGTTATCAAGAAGAGTTTTAAAAAATGGAAACTATATATGTAGGAGTAGCTTTCATATGAGTCATGTGGATAACTCATATGAGTACAATAAAAATAGAAATCCGAAGGTGGGAGAGACCGTCCATGCATAACTCCATATTAAAGAAAATTGTTCACTCGATCAGCGCGCATATACGTACGATGCAACTGGAGTATACTAGCTACTTTAGAATCTGACGTGTTGTTGTTTGCTTATACGTACTAAGTGCGCTGATCTGTCACATGATCTAGAATTATAACAATATCAATACATATATGATGTCCCCTGTCCTGGCGCCAAAAATATCTGCTGCTTCCATTGCTGACGCATCCAAATATGGGGGTGTTTGGTTTGAGAAGTTAAAGTTTAACAAAACACTTAGCACTTTCGTCTTATTTGACAAAAAGTTTCTAATTTTAGACTAATTAGGCTTAATAGATTCGTCTCGTAAATTACTCCTAATATGTGCCGACATGCATGTAATTAGTCTATATTTAGTACTCTATGTATTTGAGGGAACATTGATGTGATGTGAGTTAAACTTTAACGAGTTGCAACCAAACAGACCCTATATGTATATACTACATGTAGCAGATAGATACGCACAAGTTAAAGTATGCAATGCACGTCTGCACACACCACATGGCACACGCATATATGTACTCGAGAGACTATGTGACGTGGAGTAGAGTACGTGTATATATATATATATATATATATATATATATATATATATATATATATATATATATATATATATATATATATATATATATATATATATGGATTTGGATCTGCTTGTTGATGGATCATTTTATATATTGTCGAAGTCGTCACCTACAGATCACTTATTAATAGGTAGCTGGCTTGTTACCCAACAAGACGGCAAATCTTGCTTTGCGCCATTTCTATACTACTACTCATATCTTCTGTACACACATACACGTATTATGCACCTAGCTTTTTTTTTTTCCTCGAACGTGCTCTGTGCACGGATCTCATTAAGCAGAAATAGATTGTTTAAACAGAAATACACCAAATGCCTCGGTAATCCATTGATTACCAGGACACTACATCCACCAGCAGCACGTGGATGGTATTACATGGTTAACAAATAAGGCGCGACTAACAAAGCAACACAGGAACTAGGCACGCGCAAATAAGGACTGCAGGCGCCTGTAGCCTGCCAAGGCCCACTCATCGGCATCCTCCCAAATCAAGGTCACCAGAGCAGCGGCGTTGGTCCGAACCTGATCAAAGGTGCGCGAGTTCCTCTCTTTCCACAGACGCCAACCCACCAAGAAGAAGAGAGAGTCGAAACCCTTCCTCCGCTGATTGTCAACAAGTTTCCGGTTGCGCAGCCACCATTCCATGACATCTTCTTCCAGCACTTGGATGATGCCGAGGAGGTGGACCTTGGCCAGGACGAAGCTCCAGACCTCCCTACTGGAAACATAGCCCAAGATGATGTGGTCCATCGTCTCGGGCATCTGGTCGCAGAAGATGCATCTGCAAGAGTCCTACAAACCGTGACGAAACCTCCTCTCCGCGGTCCAGCATCTGTTATGCATTACGAGCCAGAAGAAGAAGCGCACCCTCGGCGGCGCCGCCGTCTTCCAGATTTCCGACGCCCCAAGCGGCCTGGAGGCGCCGAAGAACATGGCCCCGTAAGCTGAGGCCGAGGAGTAGTCCCCATCCAGCGAGAGCCGCCACCGGATCACATCCGGCGAGCCCGGCGTGAGCTGGAACTGCCTGACCTGCTGCCAGATAATTAAGAACTCATTGATGACTTGAACCGTGCATGCCCCAGTGATATGCCGCACCCAGACATTGTTCGGCAAGGCGTCGGACACCAGCGCCCTGCGACGCCTGGGTGACACAGCTGAGAAGAGCGCGGGCGCCGTCGTCTGGATGCTGGTGCCTTGGATCCAGTTGTCTGTCCAGAAGAATGTTGACTCTCCAGACCCAACGGTGGAGGTCGTTGAAGCTTTGAAGACCGCTGTCACCAACTTATCCTTGTTCCTGGGTAAGCTGGACCAGTTGATGCTATGATCCACTCGACACTTCCACTCCCAGCGGGCTCGGAGCGCGACTCCTGCGCGCCGTAAGTCAAGAACACCAAGGCCACCAAGATCATGAGGCCTACACACTGTCAACCAGGCCACTTTGCAACTTCCAGCCGTGCCCATCTGCTCACCACACCAGATGAAGGCTCGCCGGAGCTTATCAATTTGGTTGATCGCCCATGGAGATAGGCAAAGAGCTATAGATGTGTGGATGGGTATTGCTGATAGCGTGGCTGTGGCCAGCGCCGTCCTGCCGGCTACGTTGAGCATCTCGCCCTTCCAACGTGGGATCCTAGCCGCGACCGAGTCAATCAACCATTGCTCATCTGCCTTCTTTAGCTTGAATATCGATAGTGGGATGCTGCACCTAGCTTTTGTACAAATCCGAGACGGATCTGCGCGAGCTAGTAGAGGAACGACACGAACCCTGCGCAAATGATGATAAAGTAATAAGCTAATAATCCACCGTACGTGATGACACCATCTCGCAGCACACGTCAAAGCAAAAGATCGATTTGATGGCACGTCGGCACTGGCTAATGAAAGTCAACGGATGCGTTATATCTATAACTCTAAAGCAAAACTCCACTACCTATTTCTCTTGACATATAAGGCGTTCACCTTAGTAGTCCACTATTATTTGTCACTATCAATTTCTCTTGACATGAGATGCGTTATATCTATAACTCTTATAAAGCAAAAACCCCACTGCCTATTTCTCTTGACATGCAAGGCGTCCACCTCAGCAGTCTACTATCATGCCACTAGCAATTTCTCTTGACATGCAAGGTGTCCACCTCAGCAATCCACTATCATTTGCAATTAAAGTTCACTAGCACAAGAATTATGATATCCATGTCAGCGAGACACATCATCCACTACGGATACAATCTCTACGATTATGCTAATAAATCTATACATATATTATATCATGTTCGCATTACCAACACCATACATATACATCTCCTAATTCTTATTAGTTAACATTCTAACCTATTTATATTCCTCCTTCATACCTACGGCAACGCGCGGAAAATCATCCTAGTTGGTTATATTTTGATGTAGGCCACACGTTACTATGTTACTAGTACATTACATGTTCTCACGGTGTTTGATCTTCTTGTTTCCCCTAACACTAGAACCCTACCTTGGTTAGTTGGTTATTAGTGGGCATGTTACTTTGCTATGTCAGAGGTCTTGCTCTCTATGGTTTGTTGTGGTCCAACCAATTGAATCGTCACCACTATATCTCTATTAGCTCTATATGGTTCAATTACATCGAGAAATATATGCATGTAAGTATGTAACTAGATCATAAAAGAGTATATATATATATATATATATATATATATATATATATATATATATATATATATATATATATATATATATATTGGAGCGGAGGTAGTAGCAACTAGCACTCCCGTGTCCCAAAATAAATTAATTCCTAAGATCACCTTAAGGTAAACTATCTGAAGTTTCACTAACTTTATAAGAAAGATAACACATCAATGACACCAAATAATATATTGGTATGAACATATATTTTATTGGCATATTGAATGATACTAATTTTGTGTTATAAATGTTAGTGTTTTCCTATAAATTTAGTCAGAATTTAAAATAGTTTGACTTAGGACAACTATAGAAATTGATTTAATTTGGGATGGGGAGGCAGAGCGTGCACGATGGCACCACGGCAGATGGCGAGGTCCATCCAATTCCTATCATCTTGCAATGTGCATGATGCCACCTATATGATGCAGATGACACACAACAAGAAAATCTTGCAGCCAGGTGCACCAGCACCACACATCAGGCAGCGCTGCCAAGAATTCAAGACCTGAAAGCAGACAAGCACCTAGCTAAGCTAATAGCCAGCAGGTAGCACACATATAGTCTGCAAAAATGGACATGAAAGCTACTCCTAACGACTAATCAGCTGCAACTGTAAATAAGGCCCAAGAGAAGCTTGCTGTAACTACTACTAGTTAGCACAAATTTCCAAGGCTTACGGCACTTTAATCATTGGTAGACGACTAATAAGCAGGTTCCAAAAGGATAGATCGATGGGTGAGCATCGCTCTTTTGCTGTGTCTCCGTCAGTGGTAGCTACCCCTTTGTCAGAAATGGCATTCATGTGCGTGCATTGACAGTTTCGGATGGCTGCTGAAAATGGCTGCCTGTCAAGATAGAGTAACGCTGGCTGTGTCAAGAATACTGTACAGTGACAACAGAGTTTGGGCGGCCAGCCAAGCCATTGCATTGCTCGCCGTGGATTCGGTGATTACTGAAATTGACATGAATGATTGAACGACGATGTCTAGTATGGCTGTGTTTAGATGCACTGAAAAGTGCACTATGCAAAATAAGATTCCCCGTCACATCAAACTTGCGATACATATATGGAGTACTAAATGTGGATAAAATCAAAAACTAATTGCACAGTTTGGTTGTACTTTACGAGACGAACATTTTGAGCCTAATTAGTCAATGATTGGACAATTATTACCAAATACAAACGAAATGCTACAGTGTATTTTGGCTATCCAAATTTTGGATCTAAACACAGCCTATATTATATACCGTGCAATGGTAATTGTCAGCAAAGACGGCGTTGCGTGGTCTATATGTACTTATCTTCTCCATGTTCCTGAATTATTGACTCGGAGCCTAGATAGGTACCGAGTGTATGTTTTTATTGTACAAACACACTATCTAGAGTGCAATCAAGATGTGATTCATCAGCTAACAGAGATAAGAGCACCTTCAAGAGTTTTTTGAAACAAGTCCCCGGCCAATCTATTCCTTTTTTTTTTTTTTTTAAAACAAGTCTCCAACATTTCTGTACAAACTCGCTAAATAAAATAAACACATGGTAAATCTCCTTTTCGACTCACAAATTTGCACATGTAATTCGCGTTCGCTATACATCTGGACGCCCCCCCTCCGCCATGGTTTTCACGCGGTAACACCACTGTACCCACTCCCCATCCGGTTTTCTAGTTTTAGGGTACCCACAATGGTATAAGCTAGATACTAGCTATAAGCTAACTTCCTCGATAGTGCTAACTTTTAGGGGGATAACCTCAGTTCGACCTCCAATTAGTTCGTACCGTCACACAGAAAATTCATTTTAATTGTAGCAGTAGCAAACCAACTCTGAAAAATCTGAACCATAGCGTTTCCTTAACTTGTGGCATGTAGAAGCATGATCAAAAGTTTGAATTTAGTGATATGAGTTTTGATATATTGTATATATGATTTTTGATATGTTGTATATATGAATTTTGATATGAATTTAGTGATATTGAACTTAGTGATATGAATTTTGATATATTGTATATATGATTTTTGATATATTCTATATATGAATTTTGATATGAATTTAGTGATATGAATTTTGGAAATTTAGTGTTTCCTTAACTTGTGGCACGTAAAAGCGTGAGAAAAAGTCTGAGACGCATGCGGCGCCGAAATGCATAAGAAATAAACATAAGTCATACAAACCTAATTAAAGATAACCATACAAATAAACCTAATTAAACATAACCATACGAATAATCCTAATTAACACATAAACTAGCCGCAGCTCTATCCTGTCTACATTGCTAGTAGTGTATGCCTCGGATTGTAACCGCGGTCATTGTATATGTAATTCAACGCCCACATTAAAGCACTCTCTCTTGCCTGATAACGCCGAGGACATGATCGTCCATAGATGTAACCTACTGCCGGACTATTGATGGCTAAGTTCTGAGTAATTTTCAGGCAAAACTGGTGTCCATGTGTGGTTTACGGGAAAAAGCCCAAGTTTGGTTTTGGTAATTAATGATACCAAGTTGCTAATGTCATTGTGTCAAGTGAATTGAGTTAGGCGTAGCAACACATGTGATGAAGGAGCAAGGAGCATGAAGGTGGTGGCCATAAGATCACAAGTGCATGAAGATAAAGATGATGCTGAACATGCACATAGGTGATAGACTAGGAATGAGATGATCAAGGCAAAGGTATAATCTTAGGATTCTCTTTTGCCGGTCTAAAGATGAGTAGAGAAGTGATTGACCGATTTTAGGATCGATACCCAACTATCAAGAGGGGCAATCACGGTCATCTCTTCAATCAAGTGCTACTAGGTCCATATTCTTGAGCATATGCATTTAGGATCTAGTGAGTTGCTAACTCCTTGAAAAATATTTGAGAAAATGCTAACACACGAGCACAAAATGGTGTACACTTGGTAGTGTTAGCACATTTGCAAAGGAGGTGAAGTTTAAGCGGTAGAGATGGGTTTGGGGCCCTCTCTCCCTCCTGCCAAGCTTACAAGGCGGGATTCGGCGCTTTTGTGGAAGTGAAACGCCTATTTTCCACTACGCCGGAGGCGAAGAAACGGAGGCGAACGGAGGTCACTGGGGTGACTGGACGCTGAACCAGACACGGTCTCGGCATGACCGGACGCGTCCGGTCAGTGATAGTTGCTGTGCGCAGCGCGGGGCGCTAGGGTTTGCAACCGGCGCGTCCGGTCAAGCCCCAGAGAAACTGCAAAAAGTGCGAGGTCGATCGGACGTTGTGGCGCGTCCAGCCACGATCGACCGAACACGTCCGGTCGTGAGCGGGAGCTTACTAGAAATGATCGAACGCTGGCACTGTGGCGTCCGGTTCGTCTTGCGGCGTGTCTGGTCGTTGGCTCGCAGGCACGGGCGCTGTGTGATCGGCGCGTCCGATCGTGGCGTGGAGCACGTCCGATCACACTTTACCTGAGAGTGTAACGTTTTGTGACAGTTGAAAATCTAACGAGCGAGATTCAAAAAGGGGACACGTGGCAAGCATCGACGAAGTCGCGCAGGTGCGACCGATCAGACCAACGCGTCCGGTCAACGCGTGCAGAGCGGCATCTCGATCCTAACGGCTCTATTCTTAGGGGATGCTTATAAATAGTTGCTTGGCCGGTTTTGGGAGCTCTCTCTTGACTCTTTGAACACTTGAGACATACTTTGAGCTAGAGAACTTCCCCTCCACTGATCTCCTTGCTTGGTTGCATATTCTAGTGAGATTGAGTGAGATTCATGTGCATTGCTTAGTGATTTGCATCTAGTGGCACTTGATCCTTGAGTTGGCTATGGATTTCTTGTTACTCTTGGGTGTTTCCCGACATTCTAAACGGCTTGGAGCAGTGGTGATGTTGAGCTCGTGATTGGAGATTGTTTCGAGCCTCACCAAGTGATTGTGAGGGGTTCTTGAGCCTTTCCCGCGGGAGTTCACGAATTGGCTACTCTAGTGGAGCTCATGGCTTGAAGGATCTCCATCTTGTGAGTGGATGTGCGGCACCCGCTGAGAGTTTGACTCTTGATAATCAATTAGCTCATGATCCATCAAGTGAGTGCATCGCCAGAACGAGAAGTAGCTTGCCGGGAAGCAAGTGAACCTCGGTAAAAAAATCTTATGTCATCTCTTGCCGAGGATTCTCTTTGTGATTATGTGTGATTGATTCTTTGGATACATCTCATCTCTACACCGTCGGTATAAGAATCAATTCACCCCATTTTACATTCTTGCACTATATCTTGTCTAGTGTGCTTAGAGTAGTTTATATCATATAGGAGTAAGTAGCTTAGTAATTTAGCTTTGTTGGTGTGAATTAGAGATCTTAGTCTTGTTCACTAGAATTGTATAGGTGGTTTGCTTAGTGTAGTTGAGCTAGTGCTAAAATTAGTTTCGCCATCTTTTGTACTAACTTTGTTGTTAAGTAGAGCTTGTAGATATTTTGAAAAGGCTATTCACCCCCTAGCCATTTAGGACCTTATAACGGGCCCAGGTGTACATCGTAGTCCTATGCGTACCCTAATCACTGAATAACTTGCTCTAGAATGGCGTGCAAGCCGCATGCAGCATAGGTAAAATCATGGAGCAAAATCTACAAGCAGAGAAATAAAAAAATATCAGGAAGCGCTCATATAATAATAAGAATAAATAAACTTGACTCCGATATATTATACATGACTTACCATATCCATTTAGTTGAATCTTGCCATCCTTTCGCTTACTTGTGCCACGTCTAGATTATGCTCACATAAAGCTTATATCTTAAAGTACGAGTAATCAGGCACTTGATAGCCAATTTGCAGTGTCTGTAAACAATGCAACATGGTATTGAATTCGGTGCCTCTCCAGTTCGGTGATTGTCGTCTCCTCTACATGATGTCCGTGTGCTGCTCTTGTCGATACCTAATAAAGATGTCAAAGGCAATATTACAGGTCCATAACTCACCAACTTCATCGTCAGACCTCAGTTGTCATTTGTGTGAGGATGTCCCACACCCCGAGCAAGTATAGTGTTGATTCTAGCCACTTGATTGGGAATACAGTATATGACATATGCAACAATCATATTATGAATGAATGTATATATGCAAGAAACATATTAACATGCAAAACTTAGACGGTGAAAATATTTCATGTATAGATGGATCTAGGAGCTGCGGAACGACCCTATTTGGTGGTGGCGCGAATGGCAGAGCACCAGGGTGGAAACCTGGTTCCCGTGGCAGGGGAAGTCTGCCACCGTTCATCGTACCTAAAAAAATTGAAAAAAAACTTCCAAATAAATATAGAACCTCATAAAAATACCATGCAATATATTACGGAAACATATATTAACTCTCATCAAGAACTAATGTGGCTAACAAAGATGTAGCAATAATTCAAATGTTTAAGGTTACGTAGAAATGGTGTATAAATAAAAATGAAATCCACCATTATTATTCCTAATCTAAAATACCACAAATTTCTCTATTTATTTTTGAACCATTAAATGAGCTACATTATTAACAATAAAAAATTAGAAGATGAAGTTGCTAACCATTAGAAAGTAGAATGGATGGAGGATTGAAAATCTTCTCAAGAATGAGCTAGCTGGCCGAGAGCAAGAACTTGCTCACCTGAGGAATACATGCATTACCAAGAGCAATTTGAACTAGATGGCTCAGGCTAGGGACCGTGAAAGCAAGATATATAGTGGAGACATTTAGTCCTGGTTGGACCCACCGTCACAAGTGGATATTTGAAATCTCATTCAGTCGTCATTAAGACCCATACATGATTGTAGATGTAGCAAAGACACTCTGGTAGAGAAGCTTGCGTTTTATGCTAATGATCAATTAGTAAGTTAATAATCAGTATTGAGAAGAGCCTATAATGATTGCAGCTCTTCTCCCAAGAAGGCAGAAAATTTGTCCTTAGGGGCACATGCCCCCACGCGCACCACTGTTGAATGTGTCATAGGCGTTGGCCATGTTGGGTCGCCAACGAGGTGAAGGGAGGGGAGGGGAGGGGAGGGAAGAGGAGTGCATAGATCTAGTGACGCATGGAGAGAGAAGGGAGAGATAAGGCCGGAGAGAGTGAGAGTGAAGAGAAGGATGCAGACGTGACGGATGAGAGTTAAGCACATTGGGTATAAATTCTGGGCCTATCAGCCATCACCATAGCGAGACAATAACAAACACCCTCTTGATCACCATTCCGTGCTCTATTTTACTCTCCCAAGAAGATGAGCGGCGGCAATAAGTTGTTGGGGTCCATGCTTACGGCTATGTTTACTCTGCAGGCCATGTTGTACATCGGATTTGGTTGTGTTGCTGAGGAGCGTATTGCTCTTTTGCATATCCGATCTTCGTTTCTCGACTCAAACTCCAGCATGCTCCCTGCTTCATGGTTCCAGAGCGAGGACTGCTGCTCTTGGGACTGGATCAGATGCAGCGACGACAGTGCACGAGTGTCGTACATGAACCTTTCTATTTTGCGTTACGCATCTGCTCAAGACTAGACTCTAGATTTGACAATGTTCTCTCCATTTCATGAGCTTCAGCTGCTGGATTTATCTTATAATTCCGCTAATTTACAAAATCCTGATGGTATGCAACTTCTTTGATACTCATGCATAATTCAAAGATATTTTACAAGGCAATATGTATGCATAACTCATCAAAGAAACCTCTTTAGGTCTTGAAGGCTTGACTAAGCTTAGGTGTCTCAACCTCAGTGACAACCAATTTGTTGCGAATGATGATATCATACCTATCCGAAAACTGGCTTCGTTCTCTTGAAGTCCTAAATCTGCACAGCACCATCAACATGGGTCTACCACTTCAAGACCTTTTAAAAAAATAACAAGCCCACACCATAGCACAACCCCGCCAAGCTCTGTTCCCAGGAAGGCAGAAGGGCACATGCCCCCACGCGCACCACTGCCGAATGCGCCATGGGTGTTGGCCGTGTTGGGTCGCCAACGAGGTGAAGGGAGGGGAGGGAAAGAGGAGGAGTGCACAGATCTAGTGACGCTTGGAGAGAGAAGGGGATAGAGATAAGGCCGAAGAGAGAGAGAGTGGGAGTGGAGATAAGGACGCGGACGTGACGGATAAAGAGTTAAGCACATTGAGTATAAATTATGAGTCTGAATCTAAAGATCACTCTGGAGTTGTGTTACCAAATATCATAAGTTTATTGGCATAGATATTATTATATAAAATAACTAAATGTCAAAATGTAATGTGGAGTTATGCTTTATAAAGGGAAATAAAAGTAGTAGTAGCTAGCATTGGACAAAGACAAAACTGGAGGTCTCGTAGCCATTTTATTTATTTACTCGGCATAACTATTTTCTGTCCTGAAAAATACATGTCGCGTATACATGCTGCTGAGCTCTTCTTGTAATCGCTGCCGTACATTGCCCCATGCATGCCATTTTGCAGTCAACACTGAACAGCAGTGAACAGTGTCTCCTATACGTACGTGCTTGCGCTCCAGCTTTCCTTTACACGCGTACACGTATAAGCGTATAGTACGGGCACCGACGGAAGGAAACGCGGCACGCCGGCACCGTAGCATACCTGACCAGTATGCAGCAACGACTAATAAATGTCTACGGTTAATAATCAGCGTACGAAACCATGCACGTTCCTGCATACTGTACGCACGTACGTGTAGTGCATGCGCACCCGATGTATATGCTAAGTACATCTAGTTAGTTGGTTCAAATTAGCTATGATCGGCTATAGCATACTTTTTAAACATAATATTTTTGTCCAAAATGACTCAATATAATTACTGGTAACCGATTTATATAGTTTTACTAGAAAATCAAGCAAGCTAACTAATTAATGAAGAGAGCAGGTTAACCTTTTACTAAAACATTTTGATTTTTATTGACACATTGATTTTATATGTCTAGAAAAACTAAAACGTCTTATGACTTAGGGCCTGTTTAGTTGCAATTTTTTTTGCAAAATGACATTGTAGCAAATTTCGTTGTTATTTGGCAATTAGTGTCCAATCATGATCTAATTAGGCTTAAAAGAATCGTCTCGTCCATTTCGTCTAAACTGTGTAATTAGTTTTATTTTTTATCTATATTTAATGCTTCATGTGTCCAAAGATTCGATGTGACAGGGAATCTGAAAAAATTTGTAAAATTTTTTGAGAACTAAACGGGGCCTTAGGACGGAGGGAGTACGAGATTTCTGATTTGGATACCTTGTACTGTATTTCAAAACGGAGAGAAGTTATATTTAGAATTGTTTTTTTTCTTGAATACACATGGGAATTGTATTTACCGAGTAGAACTGTTTGAATTATTGAAAAGTGGAAACTCTGTTTTTTTTCCTACGGAGGGAGCAGTGTGTGAGTGGTGCTCGTACGGCCGCACTTGTGCGATCGGCGACGTGGCAGGCGTGTGTGCATGCGTAGTACTGATGAGGCGCAAAGCGAGGCCCACCCAAATTAGACGCTAGCGGGACAAGAGGAGAAAAAGACACAACACACGCAAGCGATGGTTCGCCTTTCCTGGACCGGTCGCCAACCGCCTCACGGCCCTGATGCGTGCGTGGTGCCTGCGGCGCGGCCCCGATGATCGACCGCGCGCGTCGCGCAGCAGCTAGCGCAGCCATGCATCCACGTCCGGTGTCTGCCGTCCGGGGTCGTCGCGGCGCCGGCGAGCGGCACGGACGACGCGCGCGCGACGGACAGCAACTCATGCCGCCGTCATGCATGGACGATAAGGAACGAAAGGAAGCACAGGTCCCGCAAGCCGCCGTAAAGGCACCGATCGGTTGCGCCGGCCGACGCCCGCCCGCCCCACGCACCATCCGCCGCCGCCCCGCTCCGAGAGCGCGCGTACGTGCGCCCCTCGGCCCTCGTCGATCCATAGATTTTTTTTTCGAGACGGGAGCCACTCGAAACCTGCGATCTGAGGAGACGACCGCGGCTGCAGGGCACCCACACCCACCTGACGAGCGACGCGTCGTGCTGTGGCCGTCGTACGTACGTACATAAACATACGCGCGCAACCACTGGACTCTCACGTAGCAGTACGTTTCCGGGCCGTTGGCGTCTCGTCCGCGTCACGCCGTGTAGCCGGCTACCCGCACGCGTCGACCCCCGTGCGCGGTTGGTCGATCGGCACCGGCCCGTCCACCCTTGGTCGTTTCCGATGAGGGAAACCGATCGATGGCATGGCATCGCTCGTGGGACTTGAGGCGACCCGAGACCCGACCTGCCTGCGGAGGGCCTACGAGTAGCGCCAAGACCGTAGGACTACTGTAGGAGTGGGTCCACGGCACATGGGCGGCACTCCGACAGGTGGCGCGGAGCTAACGGCTCGCAGTAGTTGCATGCATGCATGTCTCGATTACTATTGCTACCAACGCGCGCTGTATGTCCCCATTGCCGGCCGGAAAGTCCAATGGCGTTGGCGTGTGTTGCGGTTTTTGGCGCCTTCACCTGTTCACCGACCGACCACATCGTGGGGATCGATCAGCGATGCTGATGGCTCGGCGCACCCATGGACGATGGACCGGACCACAGCACTGCATTCTCGCGCGCGCATTTCACCGACCCAACCCAGTGGAGGTGGAGTAAGTACATGAGCATGGAAGCTCGGCCGTCGACACGTACGCGCGGGAGACCCATCATGTGGCGGGAGACGTACACACACTAGCTACTGCTCACGGTAGCGGACAACCTCTGCGCTTTTTTGTTTCTGATGAATGTGTTTAGTTCCTCCAAAAATGCACTATGTAAAAAAAGATTCCCCGTCACATCAAACTTGCGATACATGCATGGATAAAATCAAAAACTAATTGTACAGCTTGGTTGTACTTTGCGAGACGAACGTTTTGAACCTAATTAGTCAACGGTTGGACACTATTTGTCAAATAAAACCAAAACATGCTACAGTACACTTTTCACCCTTTTCAGGAGAACTAAACACAGTCGAAACACCTTTCTTTCTGCTTTTGTCAGACACACTACTACCATCACGCACATGCATGGTTCACAGAGATGCCTTCTGGAACGTTCTCCAGCTCAAATTTGCAGCGTTTGAATTCGGCTACGTTCGCTTCGCTGAAAAGTCATGGCTGAAAGTATTGTTCGCTGATTTGTTGTGAGAGAAAAATACTGTTCGTTCGCTGGAATAGTATGGCTCGTAAGACAAACGAACAGGGTCATAGGAATTCAAGAGTCCGAACAGAAAAATAAAATCTTAAAATCCTAGAATTTTATCCAAACACTTTAGGTTTTTAGAGAATTCTAACACATAAGCATATAATCCAAGAAATATCAAAGATTATTTTTCATTCGGAGTCCGGTTTTTAGAATCCCATCCAAACATATCATAATTTGGGGTAGTATCCTGACCGCACGCCAAATGCCTAGCTAAATCCCGTGCTAGTATTATCGTGAGGCAAACTAAATCTGAAGCACCGTAATATTTCCCCTTTGTGCAGGTACTGTACATACGGGTACGTGATGTAGGCAGGCATGCACCGAAATTAATGCGACTCGACGAGTCGGCGCGTGCGCAAGCTCAACCGATGACGTACGGAATTGAGCGACCCGATTCGCGGCGTACCCTGGGCCGGCGGTGGCACAGCCGCACAGGCCAGTGTGGTCACTGCCTCACTGGTCCTCCACGCACGCACCCGTTCCGTTCGCACGGGGGCCAAGGCATGCATGCCCAGACTGCCAAACAATCCGAGACGCGTTACGTTTACGTACGCTGCTACTAGCTGCCGTGTGAGGTGTGATGCCAGCAGCTAGCGTTTCCCGTGGCGGCCGCACGAGTCACATGTTTGCCGTTCCCCACATGATGGATCACACATATAATAACAATGATACTTTATAATACTCATATAGTACTATTATTAGTAGCGTATCGATCTGCACTTGCACTGCACGCGTCCCTGTCACGCAGGTTGAGAGACGTGACGACGTGGCACCATCGTCTTCACAGCTTCACGTTAGCACACAGTACGAGCGGATCGATTCCAAATCTTACGATCCCAAGGTTGATGATATTACTCTACATGCTGGAGAGTTGCGATGCGCATTCGTGTTTGACCCGGGCCGTGCCGGGCGGCTGCCGGCCGGCCTGCCGCCGTGCAGGAGCGCAGGTCAAACCAGCCAGCTGGTGTGCGGCACTTTGGCAGGCCGAGGCGGGCAGGTCCAGGTCCGCTAGCTGCCACTTGCCACCGCGACCGGCCCCCTCGGCTCCTCGTACGCGCACCTGGGCAGGCTTCACACGCCCACCGGATTAAGGCCATGTTTAGATCCATCTAAAATTTAAAAAGTTTTCAAGATTTCCTGTCATATCGCATATGCCGATATATATATATATATATATATATATATATATATATATATATATATATATATATATATATATATATATATATATATAGTATTAAATGTAGGTAAAAAAATAACTAATTGCACAGTTTGTCTGTAAATATCGAGACAAATCTTTTGAGTCTAGTTAATCCATAATTAGACAAAGTTTGTCAAATAAAAACGAAAAATACTACAGTGTTTTTTCAAAAAAAAATTTGTCCTCTAAACATGGCCTAATTACCGCGCCCACGCACGTGCTTACGTACGCTATGGTTTTTCACTTCTGCTCCGGTAGCTTCGTTCTCGACCGTCGTCGTAAGTTTCACGCTCATTTCCTACGTGGCTTTGCCTAAAAAACCATTATGGCGGGAAATCACCTCTGCACGACACAGGAGCGCGTACGTACTCCTCTCCACTATTGATCTCGTGCCGCCGCCGTCCTGGCACGGGCGGGCGCGTGACACGTGGTCGTGTACGGCGTATGGTAGAGTGCTACTAGCACAGTAGCACTTGACTGACCCGTTACCCGTAGCCCGTAGACCTCACCTCACGCATGCACCCCCGGTGGTACAAACACATGGGTCGAGCCGTTCGAGTGCACCGCGCACCACCACCCCTGACCCCCACCAGTCCCGCAATCATTTGTACTGGCCCATCTCCTCGTCCCGCCACGCGTCCCACAACCCCCACCGGACCGCGCACGGCGCACGCTTTCCCGCCAAGGCGGCAGCAGCCGCGCCGGGCCGGGCCCCCGAGGCCGAGGCGCAACGCGTCCACACCCACCTCGCAGCCGTCCACCTGTCACAACGGCCTCACGCTGACCGTACAACCGCCCCATCGGCTCTATATATACTCCTCTCCCACACCTCGACGGCGCCTTCCTTCACAGAACCGCAGGAACACAACACCACCCAAAGCTGCTCCATTCGCGTCGTCCCCTGCATCCGTCGCGGCTTCATCCGCTTCTCTCCTTCCTCGCCGGTCTCCTCCGATCACCTACCTCATCAGCGGCTCCTCTGCAACTCGATCGGACGATTAGCTAGCGGCGCGGCGCCATGGGGAACCACAAGAAGCTGCTCCAGTTCCTGCGGCCGGACCCGGCGGTGGCGGCGGCGCCGGCGAAGTCGTCATCGACGACGTCGGACGGCGAGGACGACGACGACTACTCCTACTACGGCGGCGACACGTCGTGTTCCACCGCGCCGGCGACTCCGGCGACGAGCGCGAGCGCGAGCACGGCGGCGTCGCCGTACGCCGCGTCCCCGTGGACGCAGCTCCCGGGCCTCGGCGCCAGCAGCCCCCTCGGCGGGGCGGACGACGCGACGACCAACAAGCAGCGGACGGGGCTCCTCGGCTCTCTCGTCAAGGAGGGCGGCGGCCACGTCTACTCGCTCGCCGCGGCGGGGGACCTGCTGTACACGGGCACGGACTCGCGGAACGTGCGGGTGTGGCGCGACCGCCGCGAGCTAGGCGGGTTCCGCTCCGGCAGCGGCCTCGTGAAGGCCATCGTGGTGGCCGCCGACGGCCGCATCTACACGGGGCACCAGGACGGGAAGGTGCGCGTGTGGCGGCGAGAGGAGGACTCCGCCGCCGCCGCCCACAGGCGCGTGGGGTCGCTGCCCCGGTTCCGGGACGTGCTGCGGAGCTCGCTCCGGCCGTCGCAGTACGTGCAGACGCGGCGGCGGCACAGCGGGCTGTGGATGCGGCACTTCGACGCCGTGTCGTCGCTCAGCCTGGACGCCACGGCGGGGCTCATCTACTCGGCGTCCTGGGACCGCACCTTCAAGGTGTGGCGGGTGTCCGACTCCAAGTGCCTCGAGTCCGTGTACGCCCACACCGACGCCGTCAACGCCGTCGCCGCGCTGGGCTTCGACGCGCTCGTGCTCACGGGCTCCGCCGACGGCACGGTCAAGTTGTGGCGGCGCTGGCAGAAGAACGACAAGAAGAAGGGCCTGGAAGGGGACACGAGGCACACCATGGAGCGCGTGCTGCGGGAGGGCGACAGCGCCGTGACGGCCATCGCGGTGGCCGTGGAGGCCCGCGTGGTGTACGTCGTCTCCTCCGACGGCGCCGTGTCGCACTGGCAGTGGCGGCGTGGCGCCGCACCCGGTGCCGCGCCGAGGAACGGTGGCGCGCTGTGGGGGCACAAGATGGCCGTGCTGTGCCTCGCCGTGGCCGGCCGCGTCGTCGTCAGCGGGTCCGCCGACCGGACCATCTCCGTGTGGCGCCGCGAGGAGGGCGCCGACCACGCCCGCCTCGCCGTGCTCACGGGGCACACGGGCCCCGTCAAGTGCGTCGCCATGGACGAGGAGACGGAGGAGGACGACGCCGACGGCGGCGGCGGCGCACCACGCCGGTGGGTCGTGTACAGCGGCAGCCTCGACGGGTCCGTCAAGGTGTGGCGCGTCTCCGACTCGGACGGCGGCGGCATCGCGCCCGACCTGACGACGACGACCCCTGCGGGCCACTGGAAGGGCTCCTCGCCTTCGCCGCTGCGATCGTGGACGCCCTACGCGGCAACGCCGGAGCCGAAGCACATGGGCGCGGCGTGAGCGACAGATGCCGCGCGCGCACACACCGTGTGCAGCCGAGAGTAGAACGTCGTAGAGCTAGCCTAGGCGGCGGTACACGACGGTGTACGTACGTAGAAAGTTGTTTTTTTTATCGCCGTATCTACGTCGTAGTTCGTATGGCGCCATTGGAACATTATACAACAGGACTGCCGTGAAATTTGTGGGGATGAGCGAGAGACAATGAAGCACGCATGCTCCCATCCAATGTACGCATGCCTGCCAGCTCCAGGCTGCAAAATGAGGCAATTCTGGAAATTGCCGGACGAGGAACAGTTCCTGGCTGTTGGCTGCCACATATAACCTTCTGGGGTTCCTCATGGAGGCAGAACGAGACATCCATGAGAGCGATGAGCGAGCCTATTGCTGCTTTGGAGATCGAACCTGGCAAAGTGAGGAATAACATCACGCATGACTCGGAAAAAACTATATACATGAGAGCGATAAGCTACTGGAAGGATCGGAGCTGTGTGTCATCAGGCACAGCCGAGGTATAGATATGCAGGTTCTGGAAGAAGGAAGACACGCCAACCTAGGTGCTCGAAGAGACCGAATGAAGGCTGGCCGCAAGGGAAACAGCAGCGGGACGGTGTTGCTTGCTGCCTGGAGGGCAGTACACCAGGTGGGTGCTGATGCAGAAGAGATTGAGGCTTTGGCAGTAAAGAAAAGGCTTCCGCCTTGCTGCCGACGAGCATGAGGCCGGGGCCGGCGATGATCGGGACTGATTGTAGCTCGGTTTCATACGAGATATCTCTACTTCTCTATCTACTGCTAAAAAGACTCGGATGATATCGTCTCCGTAATTAATCGGACTGCGTCCCCTAATCACGCCCCTCTGGGAAAAAAAAACACGGAGCGCTCATGCAACCTCAGATCCGAATAGAAAAAAAACCAGACGGCTGCCTCCGAACCAGCTCATCCGCTCCCAGGCCTCCCCACGATCCCACGCCTCCCACGTCACCGCCAAAGCCCGCCTCTGTCCCATCCCACGGCGCACCCACTCCATTGCGCCGCCAGTCCCTGCACGCCATCGTCAGCGCCAGCACCGAAGACGGGTGGCACGCTTCGCGATTGCCTCATCCCGCGCCACCGCCGCCACATCTTCCTCTCCCCGCCCTCAGTGGCGGAGCCAGGATTTCACAGCAGGGTATTCCGCGTGCATAAAAAATTTCGATGCAAATGTGCTAGTGTGCTCACCTTGCCTCAAGCAGCAAGCCAGAGGCCGGAGCCGAACTGTGGCCGTTGCGGCGTCGCGGGCTGCAGGAGTGCCGGGCTAGCCAGTCGTCGCTGCCCACCGGTCGCTGGAGACAGGACGCGGGGTTGGGAGTTTTTTTTTATGCCTCGATGCGATGGGGAGCGGTGCGATACGATGCGAGTTGGGGGACTGGGAGCGTCAGGCAGGAAACAATGCCTTCTTTTTTTTTTTTTTTACTTTGGTGGGTAAAAAGTCGCTGCTTTCTGTTGGGCTTTGGGCCAGATTTGCAACATGTAGCAACTATACACGTTATATATATATATATATATATATATATATATATATATATATATATATATATATATATATATATATATATATATATATATGTGTGTGTGTGTGTGTGTGTGTGTGTGTGTGTGTATTTGTGTTTGTTTTTCAAATCTTGGGTATTCCATGGCATACAGGGGAATACCCTGGCGCCGCCCATGCCCGCCCTCGAGGCCGCCTCCGTCGTCAGCGCCAGCACCGGCGCCATGCGTCGGCGGTGAGCCGCCTGGAGGTCGACGGTTAGCAGGAACGGAGGAATCACCGCGACGTCGAAGCCATTCCCAAGCCAAGGCCAAGCAGCGCACGACCGCTGGAAACTGGCGCTGGTGTCCGCCTGTCCGGGATGCGGCATGGGCGATCGGTTTTAAGTAGCTGTAACTCCAAGCACGATCCGATTTGATCGTCTCTTTTTCCATTCTCGTTGTTTTTTGGTCTTGTTTTGATTCGTGTTGGTTGTGTTTTTTATGGGGATTTGTTTGTTGTTGCTAAAGGATCTCTATGAGGAAGACAAAGACTAAGAAGGATCCGAGGCATGTTTTTCGTCTCCAGGCACCTGCAAGGTACATTGATGAAATAATCAATCGATTGTGTTTACCGGAAGGAGACCAGGAAAGTTATGATCCGAAAATTTTGTAAACATTGTTTCATCCATGAGTTCTTTAGTCGACTCGAAAATATGTGATAGGTCAGCTATGAATTTTTTGTTTCTGATGTATGTGGCTTTGTGAATTGCATAGGTTGATAAATGGAAGTCACAGTCTGATGCGCAGAAGTGGTTAACTGGTGACAATAGGAGGCCACTAGCGGAAGTCACATCGAGACCTCCTGACTGGCCCAAGAGATCCATGATGTCAATGACTTGTTGCTTGGATTACCGGTAAATACAAAAGTTCCTTTCCCTCCTGATAGAAGTGTTGTAAATTGAAATGCTGGTTGTCTGGTTGGTTTTTAATTATTAATCTGTAATCCTCAGTGAACACGTGGATTTGTGATCCAAAATTGCTATGAAAAGTTAAATAGTTAACTGCAGTACTGCACGGGGTGAGTTTCGTGCTGCTTTTGTGATCCTGACACAGGACCCCTACATGAGGTGAGTTCCATGCTGGTTTTGGCATCCTGATTCAGAAAAGTTTTGAATTCACGATTTTGATCAATTCCAGGCATATGTAGTTGTAGCATAATTTGTCAAGCTGCAAAGATTCCCATTTTCTTTACTTGCATATGAAGCTGCATCGAATTTTCTGGATGGATTTGTCATAATTTTGACCATAGTTTCTCTTTTATCTAGCTAGCCTGCTGATTGCTAAATAGATCATAGAGTTGCTTATATATATTCATGCAGTTTAGTTTACCATATCAAACTAGAGCAAAGTTCATGTTTCTTTTGCCATGTATTCTAGTAGCTTAGTAGCAGCTAGCATATCTTGCCAAAGCCTGAACCAATTTCTTGTTTTCTTTGCCCCTTGCACTTAAATAAATATAGAATTCTTACCATGGAGCGATCTCTCATTATTCCAGTTAATAACTTCATCTCAACAATATGTGACCTAGTTAGGCAATTCGTCAGATAAGCCTAATCCTTTTGAAATCGTCTTTATTCCAGTGCCATGCTGGCCAAGGCAGACAAGAGTGGCGAGGCGCACATCGAGAGATAACTTGCAGTGTTTCGCTATACTTCATTTCCATGGTCTTCAATGCTACGATGATCAGATTAGTCAAACATTTTACAAACTTCAGCAAATCTATCTATGACTTGTAAAATGTAATCCATTTTAATGCCTGAAGATAGTATTGAGTGAATTAAGTTGTGTAATGGTGACCTATGGGAAGAATAAGTGATGTGAGTAGCCGGATGGTACACAGTTTATCTACCATGGTATATAGTTTATTATCTAGGAACAGAGAACTTGGCAAAGATTATTAGAAATCATACTAAGCTTGAATGTTTGTATTTACTTGAGCCTGTGTACAACATTTAGAAATGATATGATATCCGGAGTTCATGCTATATATGATTTTACAAGCCCATGTTTGTATTAAGAGGCTCAACACTTTGCTAACGGTGATCTGTTCAATATTTGTTAAGATATTTAGGTTGCAGAATTTCAATGTTTCCTGCTGAATCTTCTAAGACAGATGTCAGGATTGAGTTCTAGAATCTTATGGGCGATGCCATCTCAAGAATATGAGCACCCTATACACTATTCAAACAATATTTATTATTCTAGGGTTCTAAGATATTAGTGTACGCTAAAAATAGTGATCTCAATAATTTATCTTTGAGAAACTTGATATTGATCACGACACGTTATCTCATGAAAATGTTTTAGTTCCCGTAGCAATGCACGAGCACTCAACTAACTAGTAATGACAAACAATAGAAATCCGAAGGTGGGAGACCGTCCATATTAAAGAAAATTGTTCACGATCGATCAGTGCGCATATACGATGCAACTGGAGTATACTAGCTAGTTTAGAATCTGACGTTGCTGTTTGCTTACCTACTAAGTGCGCTGATCTGTCACATGATCGTATCTAGAATATAACAATACATATACTATATATGATGCCCCCTGTCCTGGCGCCAAAAATATCAGCTGCTTCCATTGCTGACGCATCCAAATATATATACTACGTGTGTAGCAGATAGATACGCACAAGTTAAAGTATGCAATGCACGTCTGCACACACCACATGGCACACGCATATATATATGTGACGTGGAGTAGAGTACGTAGTTGGATTTGGATCTGCTTGTTGATGATGATGGATCATTTTATATACTTGTCGAAGTCGTCACCTACAGGTCGATCACTTATATATTAGCTTAGCTAGCTTGTTACCCGACAAGACGGCAAATCTTGCTTTGCCGCCATTTCTATACTACTCATAGTCTTCTGTACACACATACACGTATTACGCAGGAACCATGCCTCAGCACAAATATATATCTCTGCACGAGCTAGATGAACGACACGAATCCTGCACAAAAAGATTAAGTAATAATCCTCCGTACGTGCAGGAACCAGGCATCACTACTGGAAAGCCGAAATTCCCTGTGGGTTTCGAATTTTTTTGACAGTTATTGCGGAAACCGTCAGGGTAATTGTATTTTCTTTGACGGTTTTTAAAAACCACACAGAGAAAATTCATAACCGTCAGGGAAAAATCTAATTAACATGTGAGTTTAGGAAACCGTCAGGATAATTAATTACCCTGTCGGGTTTTCAATAACTCTCAAAAAAATTTACATTACCCTGATGGTTTTTAATTACCCTGACGGTTATTTTAATTACACACAGGGAAATTATTCGAGATGCAAATCTCCATCGGCTGATGCACGAGGGTGCGAAAACGAAAACAAAAGCCCGCCAGAACTTTTAGTTAGGCGGGCATTGGGCCGCCAAAACAAATTCTCCCACCTGGATCTTAGCCAGCCGGGCCATTCAGGAAGGGAAAAAAGAAAAAAAAGAGAAAGAGGCAACCCGCAAACCCTATTCTTCAGCTTTGCCGCACGGGTTCCTCCCAGCCGCCGCAATCCAGCGACTCACACAGAGGTCGCGACTTTCTTCCCCAAACGCCGCTCCAGCGCGTCCTCCCCACGCCGGCCGACCATTCCTCCTCGCCCTACCCCACGCCGGCCGGTCCTCCGCGCCCTCCCCACGCGCCTCTCCTCCGCGCCCTCCCTCACGCCGCCCCATCTGCGCCCTCCCCACGCCGCCCCATCTGCACCCTCCTCCACGCCGGCCGGCCATTCCTCCTCGCCCTACCCCACGCCGGCCGGTCCTCCGCGCCCTCCCCACGCGCCTCTCCTCCGCGCCCTCCCTCACGCCGCCCCATCTGCGCCCTCCCCACGCCGCCCTGCCCCTCCGCGACTCGACGCCCCGCAGCTCCCCTGCGGCTCCTCCAAGCCACACCGACAATAGATCACCGTTCTGGACACGGATAGGACGTCGCGGCTCCCCCGGACACCACTCGACTCCTCTGCAGTCTCCACCGAGGAACACACTTCTGCTGCCCCTGCTCTACGCCTGCGAGCAGCGGAGGTCCGGCGGAGGCAGCGACACGGCCGTGACTGAGGATCCACACTGGAGGTGAAGGGCCCGTGAGGAGCTTCCTGGTGCCGGAAACAAGGTTAACCTGTGCTTCTTTTCTCCTTGTGATGTCTGCATATATTATCTTTCGGCATTTCGTTGTGCTTCAGCTTAGTGCAGTGGCGGAGCATGCCTGTATTTGTAGGGGGGCCAGTTCAAAACTACAATGCTACAGTAATGATTAATGACCAACAATAGTATAGAAACTCTATAGAAACATCTTTATTTTTTCAAGTTCTATGTGAAACTAAACTAATTACTGCAATGAACAACCTAATTAAACTACCAGAAGAAAAAATAGGTCAAAGAAGAATGAACAAATGAATAGCCTATGCATGGATTTGCATACCTGCGAGCTATGATCCACTCATTAGCAAGTGCAGCAGCTAGCAAAGCACATGACAATGAGAGAGATTGCAATTGCGGCATATATGCCGCCATGCACTATTATAGTAGCAGTAGCTGTGTATTGACGCTGAGCAAGGGGGGGGGCACGGACCATGATTGACATAACGTAGCTCCGCCAGTGGCTTAGTGAGAACTTCACTTAAACAACATTAAAGAAGGTGAATCTAGATCGTTTTAGGGAAAACTTTTCTTTAGTTGTATATTAATAAAAAAATCTTTGATTGCTTCTAGATCTGAAATAGTGTGTGCTTGGTTTTTGTGCAGTGTACTTTCTATGCATATTGAGTGTTTGTTCTGTTACCTAAAATAAAGCAACTCAGAAAATGTGATGTCTAATATATTAATCTTTCAATACAGAAATAATTAACATGTCAAACCGTACATGGATGTATAGTGGTTGGCAGCGTGGTAAAGCTCCCTCTAATGAATGGATTAATCAAAGCACTGAGTTCTTGAATCATGCATTTGCATTTCCGGGTGTAGCTCAAAATGGTACCATCAAGTGTCCTTGTGCCAAGTGCCGGAACTATTTTAGACACCCAAGAAATACTATAGAATTGCACCTATGTAGGCATGGTTTTAAGGAAGACTATGAAACATGGACAGAGCATGGAGAGGGGGTTGTTAGTCATTATCAGGTTGCTCCACATGGATGTGTACCCCTAAATACCGATAATATCGAGTCAATGAGTTCTGAAGGGCCAATACATGATGTCTATCAAGAGGAAGGATTGGATGGTACCTTTGTTATTGATTTAGGGGATGCATTGGACACCATTATCTCATTGGGCTCTGATGAGATAACTGACCCAAAAGACTTGGAAACAATAGAGAAGGCTGCTGTTGAAGATGAAGGATATGATGAAGAAGATATTGAGGAAGAGTATGAAAGCACAGAAGAAGAGGAGGAACCAATGGATGAAGAGGCCGAAGAGACTTATGATCCAAATGATTTCTGATCTAGTCATAAACTGCAATTTTGAAAAACTTGCTGTTCCAATATGTAGTCCTAGTAAAAGCAATGTGATGTAATGCAGTTCGTTGTCTGACAACCAGAAATGTTCAATCTACTATTATTACCTGTGTGGACTATTTATTTTTAACTTGTTGTTCACTTTTTTAATTTATTTGTTGTTTATTTACTTGCTGGTTATAAATTTCATCCATTTACCTTTTGTGTACACTTACTATACTAGTTATTTATTTCCTGTCCAGACTTAACTTTTGTCCTAGTTATTTATTTCCTATGCTAACTTACTATACTTTGTTGTGCAGATGACTCGTGCCATTCGTCATGTTCGAACCAATCGTGCTACTAGCAACCGTAGCTCCCATGGCAGTGCATCTCATGGTACTGGTACAGCCTCTGCTAGTGATGCCACCCAAAGAACCAGAGGTGCTCCTGCCCAAGAAGAGCCACCTAAAAAAGAGGAAGGAAGCCGGGGCGCCAGACAAAGTTAGCACTACCTAAGCCTGGTACCAAGGTGGTTCTTAAACCAAGTGGTGACGAGTGAGTACATTACTAATTGATGGTTCATGTTATTATAAATATTTGAATACCTCAATACAACAAATATTTGTGACTGCAGGCAGTTTAGCTATGTTGACTATGAGAACAAGAATCCCCCTTACAAGTGCACGACTCAACTTGGAGTCATTCTTAAGAGAGAATATCCTGGTGTGGTTGAGGACAGAGATGAGAATGGTGCACTCATTAGGAAGCGTGCAGCACTGGACTGGGCAGATTATTTTTTCTAGATCCGGCAAATCAAACGGGAGTGTCAAGTGCAGACCGTGTGCTTTCTGAATTTTGGGTAAGACACACATTATTTTTCAAGGTAGGAGTAGAACTTGCATAAATAAGTTGCTTTTGTTAATCTAGCGTGTCTTGTACACATGCAGCGCTTATTTGAAGTCAGTATAGAAGACCAAGAAGAGGCTGATCGTGTTCTTGAAAAATATTTGAAGAAAAGGGTGAGGGACCTGATGTATCAAGCCCGCGTGGATTGTGTGAAGGAGTACTACAGGGATCCCAATACACTCAACACAATTGATGATGCACAAGCTCGCCCGATACAGCTGCAGTATGACCAATACTTGGCTGGTAGGCTCAAGTGGTGTAATGATGAGGTGTGGCCTAAGCTGTGTGCTTATTGGTGCACTGATGATTTCAAGGTGAAACGAGCCAGAGCACAGGAATGTCGCTTCAAATCACAAGATATTGCTCAAAATCATGGAGGATCTAGGCCATTTACGGAGACACAACAAGTTCTGGTATGCTAATAAGTGCCTTCATTGATTTTAGTTAGAATGATAAGAACTAACCAGCAATATGCTTGCTAAGTACATGTGCAGCAACCTGTTGGTACAATAGCATTAAGCAACCAGCAACCTGTTTTAAAAAAAATACTATTGCATTTATCTAAGTACATTTGCAGCAACTTGTTGGTACAATAGCATTAAAAAAATATAGAAGGGCTACTGAAATAAGAATTGTAGTAGCAGGATCTGAGTGAACACTCTGACCATCATCTCATTATTGCAGAAAATAGCAATGATAATGTAGTTCAGTCTAGTTACTGATTGACTACTTTCTTGTCATCTTGGCTACAAACTATGATATTATATTTTCTAAATATTTGTAGATGGATCTTGCAAGGTCAACGTTAATTATTGTGCTGCAATTTCTTGCAAAAATTTGCTGTGACCAGAAATCCTATTCTATCTTTGTAGGGAAAGAAATTCGGTCCAGCAAAGGCAACACCTATGAACACATTTGCTGTGATAAAATCTGGTTTCAAAAGTGTGGATAGCACTGGCAGTAGTGGTCCAATTAGTAGTCAGAAAGCACAAAAGATCATTGTAAGCACGCTATACTTTGATATATAGAAACCATTTAATTTTCACATTCTCCTTTTATAGTGGAAGTGACTACTTTATGTATGAACATTGTTTCTAGGATAATTATATGTCAGCTGTTAGGAGGGTTGCATGCCCAAATGAAGTGGATGGAGAGCATGAGCACATGGAAGGGGAAACAGATGTGGAGGAAAGCCAGCAAGTGCATGAGGAAGAATTGAATGGCAAGGTCTTGTATGACCTCTCTGGTGGCACACCCCATGGACGATTTGCCATTGCAAATGGTGCTGTTAGGGCAACTGATATCAGGGCAGCCGCGAAGGAAAGCAATATCCGTCCATCAAATTCAGTTTCTATGCAAAGTATGGCATGAGAAGTTGCACACCTACGACGTGAAAATACAAGGCTACAACATGAAAATGACAGTGCACAACTGAAAGGCAAAGTGGCAATTGACTTGATATTGGTACGTGCAAATATCTAAACCAATTATTTGTTGTCTAGAACAACGTTTGTTCACATTAACATGAGGTACTTGTTCATGTGCAGCGACTTTGTCGGCGCTTGGGCGAGGAAATTCCAGAGGAATCGCTAAGCATTCTATTAGCAGGACAAGAAACTGTGAGTATATAAATAATATTCTATTAGCTGTGAACCATAGATGGAAAATAATAAAAGTAGATGGAAATTTTACTCTCTATTGTATGGCATACAATTTAGGCACTTGGTTTCCTATGTAAGATTGTTTCAGTTAGCCTAACTAGAGTTTTATTATGGTATTCAGAATGGCAGTACCCAGTGCACCAGTGAGGAAGTGGCCTCATGTTGATTCTTTTGTAGCTATGGACTTTAGTTGCACAGAATCATATAACACTGAGATTCCAATGTTCACTTGTGGTAAGGTAGAAGTTCACACTGTTTCAGTTTTGAGGAAAGGAAGTAATTAGTGTGTTATGCAAATGAGAAACACAGTTTTCTATTAGCTGAACATATCTATCTTTGGTAAACAAAGTTAATAGCTTACCAAAGATAGATATTGCTGAACCATCCAATTTTAGTTGCTCCATAGTTGATGCAAAACGTGTTGATTTTAAATTGCATGGTTCAGCAATATCTATCTTTGGTTTCATGGTTCTGCAAGTCCCTCATTTAGTTAATTTCATGATTCCAATAAGTGTGGGTGAATAATGGTAAACATAAAGCTGAAAGCTTACCAGAGAGGCAAAAGACGGTGTTTGGTTCATTAGTGTGGCAAACCTATGTTGTCTGTATTCTTCCTGTTGCTCATACTGGTTTGGGAAATAGTATCGATCACCATGCTAGCTGTTGAAAATAACCTGGCATTATTTTACCAAATGGAATGTACACGTGTAGGGCTGCCCCCTTTTGATCTTTTGTTCATGACACAATAAACTGTTATTGTTTGGTCATTTTATAAACTAAATGAACTTATTCACATGCAGCAGGTGACTGGATCATCTCATGTGGGCTCCGAATCGACTAACGTCGATGTTGCAGCACATGAGGAACTCTATGATGGAAGTAGAGTTGCATTGGAAAATAGCTGTCAGAATCAAGCCACATGTGAAGGTGCTGGTGCTAGTCTCATTCAAGGCTGAATGGTTGTAGCATGTTGGTTTCATCTTTTGAAGTGTTTGCCTGTGCATACACTTAGGTTGGTACCAACCCTTAGCTAGTACTAACCTTAGCTAGTATTGGTGGTCTGAAAGAGACTAATGTTGTAGCATGTTGGTTGTTTCACCTTTTGAAGTGTTTGCCAGCGCATACACTTAGGTTGGTACTAACCCTTAGCTAGTACTAACCTTAGATAGTACTGGTGGTCTGGAAGAGAATTATGCTGATGCCAAATGTTTGGAGAATTTATTTTGGACAGATGACTGCTAAATATTTGGACATCCTATGACCTATGTTATGCAAATGACATATCCGTATGTAATGGATTTATGAGACTAATCTATATATATATATGTATCCATGATTATGTATATCTGTTTTTAATTGCCTAGAAAAGGCTGCAATATGATTTTTCTGTCGGTGGTAGTTTTCCTGGAGATTTGTCACGGACAGGGAATATAGTTTTCCTGATGGCTCATAGTCATCAGGGAAAATAGCACTGACAAGGAATTTCGAGTTTCCCTGATAGTTAAGCATCGACAGGGAAAATGAACAACCGACAGGGAATAACATATTTTCTTGACGGTTTAAGAACCGACAAGATAATTGCGCTTATATCCTGTCGGTTCTACACCGTCAAGAAAATTATTTTATCTGACGGTGGTCTACGTTTCCTTGACAGTTCAAACCGACAGGGAAAATAATTATTCCTTGACGAGGTTCAATTTTTCCTGTCGGTTTGCCACCGTCAAGGAATATAAAAACAATTTATCTGACGGTGAACCGTCAGGTAAAATCGATTTACCCTGTCGAGCTAGCCCTGACGGTTATTCCCTGACGGTGCACCGTCAGGGAAATTCAATTTTCAATTCCTTGATGGTGATTTGATTTTCCCTGACGGTAAGTGCACCGTCAGGGAATTTGGACTTTCCAGTAGTGCATGACACCATCTCGCAGTACACGTCAAAGCAAAAGATCGATTTGGCACGTCGGCACTAGCTAATGAAAGTCAACGGATGCGTTTATATATACTCTCTCTGTCCCAGAATAGATGACGTTATGAAAACCGTGCAGATCAAACTTTCTCAACTTTGACTAGATTTGTAGAAAATATGTGCTACATTTATATCTCCAAATAATTTTATTATGAAAGTATATTCAATGATCTATCTAATGATACTAATTATGTATTATAAATATTAATATTCTTTTATACATAATTGGTCAAAGTTGAAAAAAGTTGACTTCTCGAGAAGCGAGAACGTCTTCTGTTTTGGGACAAAGGGAGTAGTAGTCATTTTGGTGTAGGCCACACGTTACTATGTTGGTACATTTATTTACATGTTCTCACGGTGTTTGATCTTCTTAATTGTTTCCCCTAACAATGTATCTGTTATTAGAGGGCATGTTACTTTGCTACGCCAGAGAGGTCTTGCTCTATGGTTTAATGTTGTGTGTCCAACCGATTGAACCGTCAGTTCTATTAGCTCTATACGGTTCAATTACGTCGAGAAATATATGCATGTAAGTATGTAACTAGATCATAAAAGAGTATACCTCAGTTTGTTTTGAAACTTAAATTTCATTAAATTTGAAGTTTGAACTAGGGGAAAAAACATATTTTTGGAGTAGAGGTAGTAGCATCTAGTACTCGCTCTGCAATAAAATAAATGAATTCCTAGGATCACCTTAAGTTAAATTATCTGAAGTTTTACTAACTTTATAAAAAAACATAACTGCTAGTATCTATATATGGCACTAAATAAGTATATTATAGAATTATATTTTATTGATATACCGAATGATATTAATTAATTTGGTGTCATAAAGATTAGTTTTTCCCCTATAAATTTAGTTAAATTTAGAATAATTTGACTTAGAACTGCTGCAGAGGTTGATTTAATTTGGGATAGGGATCGGAGGCAGAGCGTGCATGACGGCACCGCACGGCAGATGGCGAGGTCCATCCAATTCGTATCATCTTGCAATGTGCATGATGCCACCTATATGATGCAGACGACACACAACAAGAAAATCTTGCACCTAGCAGGTGCACCAGCACCACATATCAGGCAGGGCTGCCAAGAATTCAAGACCTGAAAGCAGACAAGCACCTATAGCTAAGCTAATAGCCAGCATAGCACATATATAATCTGCAAAAATGGACATGAAAGCTACTCCTAACGACTAAATCAGCTGCAACTGTAAATAAGGCCCAAGAGAAGCTTGCTGTAACTACTACCACTAGTTAGCACAAATTTCCAAGGCTTACGACACTTTAATCATTGGTAGACGACAAAATAAGCAGGTTCCAAAAGGATAGATGGGTGAGAATCGCTCTGCCTCCGTCAGTGGTAGCTACCCCTTTGTCAAGCCTCCAACATTTCTGTACAAACTCGCTAAATAAAATAAACACGTAGTAAATCTCTTTTTCAACTCGCAAATAAGCGCATGTAATTCGGGTTCGCTATCCATCTGGACACCCCCCCTCCGCCACGGTTCTCACGCGGTAACACCACCGTACCCACTCCTCACCCGGTTTTCTAGTTTTAGGGTACCCGCAATGGTATAAGCTAGTTACTGGCTCTAAGCTAACTTTCTCAATAGTGCTAACTTTTGGGAATCCCTCCATGTTATATTTTATAAGGTGCACACACATATCCAGATAATATGTGACCAATAATTTAGCTAACAATGCTTAACTATTATAAGGACACCCGCAATAGTTAGAGCTAGTAACCAGGAGTTGTAGTCAGGGTTCCATGAAATTGAGCGTACACTTCGTGAAGCATGTATGTTACGTCAATGTCGGAATGGCTTTAAATTTTTTCTGCAATCATGTCGACCCAAAGTATGTCCCCACATAGAATCTTAGATTTTTCTGATCAATTTTGGTACTTATCACATTTATTTTGCGCTGCCCCGGAGAAAGGAGATTCAATGACCCCTTCAAAATAATATATTTTTTTCATCTACCTCCATCAAACTTGGTTCACTGGGCATATGAGACACAGCATAAAAATTTAGTGCCATTTCGTATCATTTAGGGGGTGACCTCTGTTTGACCTCCAATTAGTTCGTAACGTCACGCAGAAATTCATTTAAACTATAGAAAATAGCAAACCAACTCTGAAAAATCTGAAACTTAGCGTTTCCTTTACTTGTGGCACGTAGAAGCTTGATAAAAAGTTTGAATTTAGTGATACAAATTTTGCATATTGTATATATGATTTTTGATATATTGTATATATGAATTTAGTGATATGAATTTTGATATATTGTATATATAAATTTTTATATGAATTTTGGAAACTTCATGTTTCCTTAACTTGTGGCACGTAAAAGCGTGAGAAAAAGTTTGAGACCGCATACGGCACCAAAATGCATAAGAAATAAACATAAGTCATACAAACCTAATTAAACATAACCATACAAATAAACCTAATTAAACATAACCATATGAATAATCCTAATTAACACATAAATCTTACAAACTGGCCGCAACTCTACCTATCTCCATTGTTAATAGTGTGTGTCTCGGATTATGTAACCGCGGTCATTGTCTATGTAATTCAATGCCCACATTAAAGCACTATCTCTTGCCTCACAACGAGAGGACATGATCGCCCATAGATGTAACCTACTGCCGGATTATTGATGGTCGTCCACATTATGAATGAATGTATATATATGCAAAAATCATATTAACATGCAAAACTTAGATGGTGAAAATATTTCATGTATAGATGGATCTGAGAACTGCGGAACGAGCCTGGCGGTGGCGCGAATGGCAAAGCTCCAGGGTAGAAACCTGGTTCCCGTGGCAGGGGAAGTCCGTCACCATTCATCGTACCTAAAAAAACTGAAAAAACTTCCAAATAAATATAGAACCTCGTATAAATTCCATGCAATATATTAGAGAAACATATATAAAATGTGTCAAGATAACATGTGCCAAGTAAACTTAAACATTTTGCACCGTACTTGTTGGCACATAATTTATTTTAATAATTATTAACTCTCATCAAGAACTAATGTTGCTAACAAAGATTATAAATGTTTAAGGTTACGTAGAAATGACTTTACATAGAAATGACGTATAAATAAAAATGATTGAACCATTAAATGAGCTACATTAATTATTAACAATAGAAGATTAGAAGATGAAGTTGCTAACATTTAGAAAGTAGAATGGATGGAGGATTGAAGATCTTCTTGAGATTGAGCTGGCTGGCCAAGAGCAAGAACTTGCTCACCCAAGCAAGAACACATGCACAGCCGAGAGCAATAATTGAACTAGATGGCTCAGGCTAGGGACCGTGGAAGCAGAATATATAGTGGGGACATTTAGTCCCGGTTGCACCCCACCGCCACGAGTGGATATTTGAATTCCCATTCAGTTGTCATTAAGACCCATAGATGATGGTAGATGTAGCGAAGATACTCTAGCATGAATCTCAGGTTAGCCGTCTCGCCCCATATCAACAGATAAAGAGCCATGTAGAGAAGCTTGCGTTGTCGCAGCTCCCGTTGGGTGGTGAGGAACCTAGAATGGAAATGATCAATTAGTAAGTTAATCAATATTGAGAAGAGCCTATAATGACTGCAGCTTGCTCTTCACGGAATCATGAGCATCTCATACCGTAAGCTGCTTTTGCGGCCAAGATATTTGTACCATCCCTTATAATTTTTCGTTAGCTTCTCAATTACACTGTATCCAACACTCGATCATCAAACTGAGAACACCAGCTAGTAAGAAATGGGCAAATAATGCCACATTCATGATGAAGCCCGTCATATATGTTCATATGATACTGAATACTGATCAAAGGGGATAACGTTGGTTTTTGGTCAGATCTAGGAATCTTTCTTTTCTGCATGTTGGCGAGCAAGAGTACGAGATGTTCCCTTTGATAGGACACATTATCTTTCTGCAGAGTTGATGAGCAAAATTAGAGAGCGTAGATTCAGAGGTCACAAACAGTTATGGGCATGAAAATCTGATTCACGACAAGAGAGGATAGCGAAAAGGGAGCGTCAATTCTCTCCACTTAGGAATGAATGCTCTTAACAGATCTTTCAATAAAAAATTCAACCAGCCCACCATGGCACAACCCTCTGCTCCCAGGAAGGTAGAAAATTAGATCTTATGGGCACATGCCCCCACACGCACCACCGTGTTTACTCTGCAGCCCATGTTTTACATTGTATTTGGCTGTGTTGCTAAGGAGCGCGTTGCTCTTCTGCCTATCCGATCTTCGTTTCTCGATTCAAACTCCAACATGCTCCCTGCTTTATGGTTCCCGAGCAAGGACTGCTGCTCTTGGGACAGGATCAGATGCAGCGATGACAGTGCAGGAGTGTCGCACATGGACCTTTCTATTTTGCGTTACGCATATGCTCAAGACTGGACTCTGGATTTGACAATGTTCTCTCCATTTCATGAGCTTCAGCTGCTGGATTTATCTTATAATTCCGTGAATTTACAAAATCCTGATGGTATGCAACTTCTTTCACACTCATGCATAGTTCAAAGATATTTAACAAGGCAATATGTATGCATAACTCATCAAAGAAACCTCCTTAGTTCTGGAAGGCTTGACTAAGCTCAGGTGTCTCAACCTCATTGACAACCAATTTGTTGTGAATGATGATATCATACCTATCCGAAAAATGGCTTCTCTTCAAGTACTAAATCTTCAGGGCACCATCAACATGGGTCTACCACTTCAAGACCTTTTAAAAAAATAACAAGCCCACCACGGCACAACCCCACCAAGCTCTATTCCTAGGCAGCCAGAAGGGCACATGCCCCCATGCGCACCACCGCTGAATGCACCATGGGTGTTGTCCGTGTTGGGTCGCGAACGAGGTGAAGGGAGGGGAAGGAAAGAGGAGGAGTGCACAGATCTAGTGACGCGTGGAGAGAGATAAGGCCGAAGAGAGAGAGAGGGAGTGGAGATAAGAGAAGGGGAGAGAGAGATAAGGCCGAAGAGAGAATGGGAGTGGAGATAAGTATGCGGACGTGACGGATAGAGAGTTAAGCACATTGAGTATAAATTCTGGGTCTGAATCTAAAGATGATCACTCTCGAGTTGTGTTACCAAATATCATAAGTTTATGGGCATAACTATTATTATATAAAATAACTAAATGTCAAAATCATGGTTTTAAATAGCGGGCTATTGAAAATAGCAGCAACTTTTTTCAATAGCTATGAGGCTATAGCGACTCTACGACAAATAACGTTTTTATAAAGAAATCATAAAAAACAACAATAATTGATGCAAAAACATGGCAAATATGAAATTCGATGAACACAAATATGTTTTTAAGGTTCCACAAGTCTAGGTAACATTACTAATATGATATTACAACATGGTTCATGAAAGTCCAGTGTTTAATTGTCCAAAATACCAAATTAGTAGCAAATGATAAGTAGAAAATAACGAATTCAATTGTCAAAATCTATTAGTGTTGGCGAAATCTGAAATAGCGCCGCTATTTGAATGCTAAAGCTATGAAACTTAGCGGCGCTATAGCATGCAATAGTAGTTAAAGTTGACATAGCGGCACAAATAGAAATAGCTGAGCGTTAAGTCTCTCCGGCCGCTATAGCCGGCTATTTTTCTATGGTCAAAATGTAATATGGAGTTATGCTTTATAAAGGGAAATGAAAGTAGTAGTAGCTATTGGACAAAGACAAAAATAGAGGTCCGTATAGCCATTTTATCTACTCGGCATAACTATTTTCTGTCCTGATGAAAAATAGATGTCGTGTATACATGCATGCTGCTAAGCTATCTTAAATTTTTATAAAGCAAAACTTCACTAGCTTATTTTTCTCAATCCACGTCGTTCCTCTTGGCCCACGCATCCACCACCAGCCCCTTACTCCTACCTTGCGGCAACAGTTTAATCCATGCAGCCGTTTATGGGTGACCGAGTGGACAATAGTTTCCAAAAAATATTAATGCATCTCTTCATTTCCATGACACCTCGCAGCCTCCCTCTGTCAGCCCTTTTGCTTGGCTGAAAAGTACTATTCGCTGATTTGTTATGAGAGGAACACTACGGGAGAGCGCCCCTTTGCCGTGCGCCGGCGGCGCACGGCAAACCCCAGTATACGCACGGCAAGCGCTTTGCCGTCGCGGCGCACGGCAAAGCCCGCACGGCAGCAATTTGCACGGCAAAGCGGCTTTGCCGTGTGCTTTTTATCGCGCGCACGGCGAACGTCTTTGCCGTGCGTCAAAGTCGACTCACGGCAAAAAAAAAAAACCCCTGGCAAACGGCAGCGGCGTTAACAGTGGTTAGGCTGCGACACGTGGCTCCGTTTGCCGTGCGTCGGGTGTTCATAACGCACGGCAAAGTTTTAAACTTTGCCGTGCGTTTTATTGTTGGCGCACGGCAAAGAATGGCACCATTGCCGTGCGTCTTCTGCTAGGCGCACGACAAAGAATGGCACCATTGCCGTCAGCCTCTTTCAACGCACGGCAAAGATGCCAGTGGGGGCGCAGGAATGGTCACTTTGCCGTGCGCCCCCCTGTCTGGCGCACGGCAAAGTGACCAACTTGTTTCTTTTTTTTGTTTTTCGCGTTTAAAAATCCCCACTCATTAAAAAAACACAGGCATAATATATATATCATAATAATCATCACATGCATCATATATATCATAATAATCATCACAGGCATCATACATATCACAATAATCATCCACAAGTTCACAAAGTTCATCCACAAGTCCATAGTTCATATACAAACATTATTCAAGTCCATCCACAAGTCCACATAGTTCAGAAACTCAAATTAAGTAAACAAGTTCATTGAGAAGGAGGTGGCTCGAACGGGGGCCGTGCGCCGCCCAAAAGAGGTGGGAACAGCTGCTGTGGGGGAAACGTCGGTGACATGGCCGACGACGCTTCAAGATTATTCGATGCCGCCGATTGATTCTGCAAAAAAAGAGTAGATTGCATGTGAGACAGATAATATCTATGTCCTACCTAAGTTATTAGGAACTGATAATGCCATGCGTGATGATCCTGTATGGCACATGTTATCAGGTCTCTAAGTTATAATCTAAGTTCTCTAAGTCTCTACTTTCTTTAGGTCTCTAAGTGAGTCTAAGTCTATACGTTCTCTAAGTCTCTAATCATTGAAATGAAACAAAAAGGATGTCAAGTAACTTACAACAGGGGTTGCAGGAGCCGGAGCCGGAGTCGGAAGGAACATGATCGGAGGCATCGGGGGCATCGGGGGCATCGGTTGACCGCTCTGAACAGCTAGCATGCAAGCCTACATGTGTTGGGCCATGTACTGTTGCTGTAGAGCCATCTGCTGCTGCATCTGCAGGGCCATCTGCTGCTGCTGCTCGGCCACCTGCTGGGCCACCCGCTGCTCAATCGCGGCTAAGGCCGTCTGGTGTGCCGTGTGCCGCTTTTTACTCATCCAACCGAACCTACAATTGTTCATCCCAATGTTACAAATCAAAGGAAACTTATGTAGAAATTTAGTAACGATGAATAAAACAGAAATAACCTGAAGTCGCTCCACGTGGGCAAGTGCCGCGGACGACCGTGAGAGTATGGGAGGACTACTGCTCGTGCTCCGCGCTCGGAGCTCTGCGAGAGTGGGAGTGCTGCCTGAGTCTAAAATGTTGTCGCCAATATAGTAGTGGCCATGCTTCTTTCCTTGTCATATCCTCATGATCACCTCTCCATCAAGTGGCGCACTGGTCGGATCCCACTCTGGCCCATGGACCTGCCTTCCCGTCTCCGTGTACACATTGAGGCGGCCATGGATGGAGGGATTGTTGTACGCCTGGGGTGGGTCATCAGGGTTGTAGGTGGTCTCGGATGCGGACGCCTTGCCCTTGTGGGACAAGGCCCATCCCATGAACTGGTTGCACGGAGCGCCACCATGTGCGTTGGACTGCGAAAAAAAGCAAGTTGATTACAAATTATACGTAATTGAACGTTACTACAAAGAAATGAATATTCATACCCATTTAGCCTTGTATTGCTCGTTGGTAAGGTTGCCTTGATGGTGTGTCGGGTATGGCATCAGCAAACGCTTCTGTCGGCCAGCGTCGTGCTTTGCAATCCACTCCGGTGTGAACCACCTGGCCACTATGCGATTCCAGCACTCGGAATCGTTACGGCACCACCATGCAGGCGTCTACACGTGATCAAGTGAACGACATGTAAAAAGACCATATTAAGCGATGTTCTTAATCTGAGAATAAATCAATTTTACCTCCTCATATTGTGCCTGGGTCAGCTTAAAGGTTCTTGCTTCCGCTTTTGACATCTTCTTTCCAAGCTGGGAAGCGCTGTAGTTTATGACGCACTAAATTTGCGCCTCGTAATGCATGTCTAGCACCAGCTTCTTGCATACCCTATCCTGCACCTCCTCCGCCTTCTCAGCATATCCATCCACCAACCTGTAGAAATCCTGCATATAAACACGATGATCTCCAGTCAATATTCCAAAAATGTTCAATGAATACGATTAATTGAGCAGTGTAGTGCAAGAAAGACTTACCCATAGCTCGGTCTTCACCCGCTCCGCCTTACTCTCGAAGCACATGCCGTCCCTATCATGAGTATCGGGGGCATTTTGGTAGTGTGTCCACGTCCAAGCTGGCTCGTACCTGACAGCATCACCCTCACCCATCCGGACCATGCCTGGGAAGTGCAACCTGACCAAAAGACCCAGGATACCGTTGACCAGGCGCTTGTGACCAACAGGAACGACAGTTTCCCAGCCCCTGCCAAAAGTGAAAAAGATGAAATATTAGTTTCAATTGTGATTTGAAGTTATCAAATGAAAAAGTATTGACAACATCTAAAGTTACTTACCGTGGGCACTGGGGTTTAATCATCGGGCGTAGGGCAACAGGTATCGGCCTATCCGGAAGTCGCGAGGGACCTCGCTGCCAAATGGTCACACCAGAGTCACCCCCTGTCGTGTCATCCTCCTCCTCCTCCTCCCACCCACAAGCTTTCTCCTCCGCCACATACTCCTCATCCTCCTGATCCTGCACCTGCTCCTCCTCCTGGTGCTCCTCCTCCTCCTCCTGGTGCTCCTCCTCCTCCACCTGCTGCTGCGCTCATCTCGACTGTTTGCCCTTCTTGGGGCCACCCTTCCCTCTTCCCTTGCCTTTGGCACCCCTAGAGATCCCTAGGGACCCCTCAGCTTCGTTGGAACTTGGCTCACTTCTTCTGAAAACAGATATGCATTTTCGCACTGCTCCGCCCACCATCTTTGTTCTATCACCTGCAATTAAAAATAGTCTAGATATTGCAAAAGAAAAAGAAGACATAATTAAAAATAACATGATATTGCAAATAATAATTCAATCGTTACGGAGCATACATGTATTAGAAATAAACATCTTGATCGACATTATTAGGATCATAAGTCTCATCATCACTATCACACATGTCCAGATAATGAGGCCCTTCATCCGATGCAGAAATGTCTTCGTCAAGCCCGGCTTGTACTTTCTCAAGTAATTCTACATCCCTCTCATCATGAACCTCATCTCCAGCGTCCTCGTCATCAACCCTTTCATCATCTTCTACTTCCATTATTTCGATCGCTTCGGTTAAGTCTATCACAAAATTCCCTGGTAGCCCATGTTCTTGGAAGAACTCTCCGTCATATGTATTTGGGTCTATGTTGTAATCTTCATTGTTTGGGACAGGTAGTCTACCGTGTGGCGATACCTTGTACACAACATCCCAACCCTGGAGACGTTCGTCGGTTTTGCACGGGTATGAGAGATAATACACTTGCGTGGCTTGTTGAGCCACAATATAGACATCGTCTCCTGCATAGACGGATGACCGTCGAATTTCAACTAGTCCAATATCAAGTGTCTCTCGTTTTTCTTTAGGATCAAACCAATGGCAGTTGAATATGACAGGTTTAAGAGGTTTGCAACTAGGAAACGTGAGTTCATATATTTCTTCAATTATTCCATAATAGTCTTGTTCATCATTGCCTTTCATACAAACTCCGGTGTTTGTGGTTCTTCGGTTAGGCTGACTCTGCTCGTGGTTTTTTGTGTGAAAGCGGTACCCATTCACGTCATAGCCTCCGTATGACATGACCCTATAGTCACAACCAACGGAAACCTGTCTCAACTCAGGATTCATAGACACATCGTTTTGGCCCTGCAAGTAGAAGCAAGACCTTTCGTTATAGATACATCATTTTGGCCCTGCAAGTACGAGCTCCAGAATGACCGTACCTTCTGCTTGAACCAAGAAATGAAATCGGGGCATCCACGTCCCGCACCCTTATCAAGAAGGATATCAACTTCCCGTTGGGTCGGTTCCCTTCTTCCCCGCCAAAATTGATTAGTAAATTCACTGTACAAACGAGGGGGTTAGATACCGTTCATATAGTGACCATATGCTAGCAATAATGGATAACTAGTTTGTTGAGAACTTACTCAATGTATGGCTGCACTTCAGAAAGGTTGGTCAACACATAAATCATGATAGTGCGCCACTCTTGATGTTGCAAGTTCTTACAAGTCGAAACACTTGCACTTCCGAGTTGCCCTCTTAATAGGCTGAGATTCGATTCATTTTCGTCGACATTGTAACGAGGGGTTGGATTATGCACGCTAGGAAGGGTGTCAACTTAGTATTTTGTTGTGAAGTTTGTCACCTCCTCAGTACAGTATGCCTCAGCAATGGAAGCTTCAATTTTGCATTTATTTTTACATTTCGTTCGAAGAACCTTTTGTAGTCTTTCAATTGCATAGCACCAACGACCATGCATAGGGCCCCCCATTCGTGCCTCGTACGGGAGGTGCAAAATCATGTGCTGCATCGGATTGAAAAAGCCAGGTGGAAAGATCTTCTCCAACTTACAAAGCAATACCAGAGCCTCCACTTCCATTTTGGCAACTAGTGTCCGAGATAACTCCTTAGCACAAAGGATGCGGAAGAAATTGCTCAACTCTACCAGCACTAGCCACACATGGTTAGGGAGATAGCCTCGAACCATCACCGGAAGAAGCCGCTCAATCCATATGTGGTAGTCATGACTCTTGAGCCCATTAATTCGCATAGTAGCTAAGTTCACCCCCTCCTTAGATTCGCTGCAAACCCATCGGGGAACATTAAAGTTTGGAACCATTTTAATACTTCCTTCCTTTGGTCCCTCTTCAGGACGTATGGGGCTGGAGGCTTTTTCCATTTCTTGCCTTCTCTGGGGGGCGAAATGTTGTATTTTGGTCTATCGCATAACCTAGCTTGATCAACTCTAGCCTTAACGTTGTCCTTTGTCTTATCAGGAATGTCCATGATTGTACCCCAGAGTGCCTCGGCGACATTCTTTTCGGTGTGCATCATATTAATGTTATGTGGAAGAAGAAGTTCATCCATGTAGGGTAGCCTCCACAAGCCCGACTTCTGAGTCCAGGCATGTTCCACACCGTATCCCACAAAGCCACCTTCTTTTTTTTCCTTGAGCGCGTTTAACTGTGCACGAACCTCAGCACCTGTCAACATCTACGGTGGGGGGTCTTCAACCACGACACCTTTTGTAAAGTTCTTGGTGTCTCGTCTGAATGGATGGTCCATAGGGAGGAACTGTCGGTGTAAGTCGAAACAAGAATACTTGGCACCCTTCGCCAACCAGATGAACTTGAAAGCTGCCTTGCATACAGGGCATGGGTACTTCCCGTGAACACACCAGCCGCAGAATAGCCCATACGCCGGATGGTCATGCAGGGAGTACATGTACCACACTCGCATTTTGAAGTTTGTCTTTGTAGCTCGATCATATGTGTCTACCCCGTCCTCCCAAGCACAGAGCAAATCATCAATCAGAGGCTCCATGTACACACTCATATTATCCCCCGGGTATCCTGGAATTATCAACGACAAGAATATGTTCCGTCGCTGAAACATGACGCCGGGGGGAAGATTGAGGGGGATAATGAACACGGGCCAACAAGTGTGTGGCGCAGCTGTCATTCCATAAGGATTGAACCCATCTGTTGCCAGCACAACCCGTACATTTCGAGCTTCCTCAGCTTTATCACTATGACGTGCATCAAAATATTTCCAAGCATCACCATCTGCTGGATGTACCATGTTATCAGGACGGTATCGTATGCCTTGTTTGTGCCATATCATCTGTTTCACGGATTCCTCAATCATGTAAACCCGTTGGATCCTCGGTATGAATGGAAGGTACCGTAAGATTTTCAATGGGATGCCGAGTTGCCTCTTATTACCATCAGCGGAGTCTACCTCCAGGTACCTAGAGGATTTACATTTAGGGCAGTACTTTGCATCTGCATGGTCTTTCCGAAACAAGATGCATCCATTCGTACAAGCATCTATCGGCTGGTATGGCATCTTAAGTACACGAAGGACTTTCTGTGCCTCATACATGTTGCGTGGCAGATTGTGACCTTTCGGAAGTAGGCTGCCAAAAACTACCAGCATTTCATCAAAGCCGTCTCGACTGATGCCAAATTTACACTTTAGGGCCATTAAGCGTCCCATGGCATCCAGTTGAGACACATCAATATGCTCGTGAAGTGGTTTCTGTGCAGAAGACAACATGTCGTAATAAGCCTTAGCGGTTGCCTCCGGAGGTTCCTCCCTAACATGGCTAGGCCCTTCATCGAGGTGTGCTTGATGATAGTCATCTAACATGTCTCCGCACCCGACTTCAGCATCATAATCATCGATGCGTTGCCTCATGACTTCATCTCTCGCACGATGGGCTTCACCATGGCAGATCCACTGGGTATAGTTTGCCACAAACCCATGTGTGCAAATGTGTTGACCCATCATCAGCTGCGGTTGGTTTACCTTGTTTTCACACTTCCTACAGGGACACGACACTTTATGTTGTCCTTTGTCAAATGCCTTTGTCAAGAAATCATTGACCTTGGTAACGAATTCATCGGTCCAGTCACGCTTACCCCTCTAGCAAGTGTACATCCACTCACGGTTATCCATCCTTTAACGGCAACGCTACCTAGAACGAGAAATGTAGAACATCATGATAATTTGGTTGGAGGAGCTTGGGTTTTTAAAAATAAAATAATAGTTAGGTTTTTGTTTTTGATCGAACTTCATGTTTAGCAAAAGAGAGGAAAACAAGGAATAAGCATTACTATATTATACTGTTATAACCTCTTTGGCATCCACACTTGTGGAAGGATGCACCCGAGTAGGAGATGGACGAGGACGGTTTAGTGGCTCGGTGGCTGACGCTTTATTTATACCCCTTATTAAGAATCGTTCGTTCGCTCCAGGTGACTGACCCTCCCCCGGGCCCTTCCTCTCCTCCCGTCTCATCGTGCCCCGCGCTCCAGCGCCACTCCCAAACAAGGGTCTATTTGACAGGTAATGAGATGTTTTTTTGTACATGTTTTTGTCAACAAACAAGGGTCTATTTGACAGACATTGAACAATTCTGCTTGCTAACACCTATGAAGTATACTACTAATACAAGAGATAATTTGTTTGTACACCAAAATGGTACTAGGAGAAATCCACAGCTGAAGTACCTTACTGGGTCAGAAAATAGTTAATGATAACACAGGTGAAAGGTCTTGATGGCTAGAGGGGGGGTGAATAGCCTATTAAAATTTTCTACAACGACAAGCTAAACAAGTTTATCAATATAACAAATAGCGAGATGCGAGTTTTGCTTAGCCTATGGGTGTTTGCAAGCCACCTATCCAATTCACAATTCTAGTATTTGCACTCAACCGCACAAGTCAAACCGAGAAGGTAAGTACAACTACAACTAGCAAGTTACACAAGAGAACTACTCTAGCTAAGCTAACTAGCTAGTAAAGATAACTAAGAAATTAATACAAGAGAGATAGGAGGGTATCACCGAGGGGCGAAGTATTGAGCCAACCAATCAATATGATCAATAGATGAATACCAATATAACCGAACACCGGGATCAATCAATCACAATATGAAAGTGATGACACGAAGATTTATCCTGAGGTTCACGTGCTTGCCGGCACGCTAGTCCCCGTTGTGTCCCTCTTCACCACGTGGTTCGGTGGCTAATCGGTCACACACCGAGCCTCTCAAAAGGCGCCACAAGAACCTACCAAATGGCAAAAGGTTGCAATGACACGAAGCAATTTACTAATGTTGCCTTTGGCGCTTCGCCAAGGTAGGCACAAACCCCTCACAATCACCGGAGGTGGCCAAGAACAAACACCAACTCTTGCCAACGCCTCCAAGCTGCTCCAAGCCGTCTAGGTGGCGGCAACCACCAAGAGAAACAAGAATCCCATAGCAAATCAACCACCAAGTACCAACTAGATGCAATCTCACAATGCAAATGCACTTGGATCACTCAATCTCACTTCGAATATGCAAAGAAGCAAGAGAGATGAGTGGGAGGGGAGTTGCTTAGCTCAAAGTGCTCACAAGTATGTCAAAATGTTCGAGAGAGAGAGCCTTGAGCCGGCCAACGAGTATTTATAGACGTACCCCTTCGAATATAGCCGTTAGAAACTTAAACAGCCGAAATCGGGCTGACCGGACGCGCTGGTCCAACTGACCAGACGCGCCGGTCGCCCAACGGCTAACTCGTGAAGTACTGACCGGACGCGCTGGTCCAACTAACCGGACGCGTTGGTCACCCAACGGCTAACTGCGAAGCAACGACCGGACGCGCTGGTCCAACTGACCGGACGCGCCGGGAACGACCGGACGCGCTGGTCCCGTGAAGGACCGGACGCGCTGGTCACCTGAGCAGCGCTCAACGAAATAGTGACCGGACACGCTGAGGAAAATGACCGGACGCGACAGTGACAGCGTCCGGTTAGAGTCCAGTAAGCTCCTTGAACGACCGGATGCGTCCGATCATCAGTGACCGGACGTGCCTCGCGTCCGATCATCGAACTGAAAAATACGCAGACACTGAACACTGACCGGACGCGTCCGGTCATGCAAGGACCACGTCCGGTTCAGCGTCTGGTCACCTCTGTGACCTCCGTTCGCCTCCGTTTCTTTTCCGGACTTCCGGCGTAGTAGAAAATAATCGTTTCAACTTCTCGAAAACGCCTGAATCCTGCCTCGCAAGCTCGGCGGGAGGGAGAGAGGAACCAAACCCTCTCTACCGCTCAAACTCCACCGCCGTCGCAAACGTGCTAACATCACCAAGTGATCTCGTCATGTGTGAGTGTGTTAGCATTTTCACAATCATTTTTCGAGGCGATATTAGTTCTATCCAAATGCATATGATCATGAAATGCACATCTAGAGGCACTTAGGAGTTCAATAGCCGCGTCATTCCCCTCTTTATAGTACGGCTATCTATCCTATAATGTAACCACACCCACTAGGTGTCTTGGTTACTAAAACACAACCCTTAAGCATATACCTTTGCCTTGATCACGTAGGGTTGCGTCCAAATCCAAGTGTGGCCATCATGATCACCATGTCCATCTTGCCACCAACCTTGGAGTGTACTAATCCTCATATGCTACATACAACTTAGGCATAGGATTAGTACTTAGGCATTGTCACTAATTACCAACACCAAACATAGGACTTTCAATCTCCCCCTTGTTGGTAATTGGTGACAAACCTTTCACAAAGATATTATGATAAAATTTTGATTGAACCCATGTCACATTGTCCAAGTATATTACCATGTATAAGAATTATGGACATGTGATCATGAATTCAAATTGATAGCAATGGCCCCCCCTACATGTATGCTATATGTTTGGATTTTGGAAGCATACATGTTAGATAGGAAAGATTAGGAGCATTGTCTACCAATAGGTGCTAAGTGTTTTAGATTATAGACCTTTGAAGCGTGATACCATCGGAGTAGCGATAAACACCATCTTAGCACCTTGTGTAGTTAGATTCCACTTGGAAAAGCACAAACATAACTAGAAACCTTGTGAGATCAACATTATAAGCAAGGCTCTAGTACCATTTTGAAAAACATGAAGCAAGAAAAATCTAACTACTTCCTATTCATACTAGTACCTCAATGCATCATTCAAATTATACTAGCAAGTCACCACACAAGCAATGTATCGGAGAAAACAAAATGCATAACTATGCATCATACATATGAGGTGCACATAGAAATGCAACATTCATGTTTAAAAGCTTGCTCCCCCTACTTGTGTGCTTCTTTTATCAATTCTTCTTTTATCAATTCTCCCCCTTTAGGATCTTTGTGAAACATTTTCAAACATTTTCTCCCCCACAACATTTTTTGAGTTCTATCTTTGTGAACAACATTTTCTCCCCCTTTGGCACCAATTGACCACAAGAAGCAAACTTTAGATAGATTATCATGTTGAAATATGGGGTGAGGATCAAGTTTATGATTCAACCTAGATTGCTTGCATAAATAAAATACTTCGGTTTGATCCAAGGGCAAGCTTCTTCACACCTCACTAGAAGGGTTATCATGCACCATGTTGAAGCAAATATTTAGACAAGTTTTCTAGATTAAACACTTAGGATCACAAGCTACTTAAACAAGTTATATGCTACCACTAGATCATACAAGTCATGGAAACAATAGTGGCACCATATAAACTTCAAATTCATTTAATTTTCATGAATGATCCTAGAACATAAGAAATCATGACTAGATGCACTAAACATGTCCTTAGTATAGAATGTATGACATGTCAACCAATTGTACCTTGGGGCTCGAAGGAGAGGCATGTCATATCATGGGAGTGCATCAACTCATGTTGGAGAAATCAAGTATGTTTAACTCATTCTTTAGCTTGTGAAATCTCTTCTCATCAAGTGGCTTGGTGAATAGATCGGCTAATTGATCTTCGGTGCCCACACTCTCAATAGCAATGTCACCCTTTTGTTGATGATCTCTAATAAAGTGATGGCGAACATCAATATGCTTTGTTCTTTGATGTTGAATCGGATTGTTAGTTAGCTTCACGGCACTTTCATTGTCACATAGCAATGGCACATTCTTGAAATTGATTCCAAAATCCTTCAATGTTGCCTTCATCCACAAGATTTGTGCACAACAACTACCCGCGGCAATGTATTCGGCTTCGGCGGTAGATAGTGCAATACTATTTTGCTTCTTGGATGACCATGAGACAAGTGATCTTCCCAACAATTGACATGTCCCGGAAGTGCTCTTTCTCTCCACTTTATCACCGGCATAGTCGGAATCCGAATATCCAACTAGCTCAAAACTTGCACCTTTGGGATACCACAATCCAACATCTTGTGTATGCTTTAAGTACCTCAATATTCTCTTTGTTGCCTTCAAATGACTTTCTCTTGGTGAGGCTTGAAATCTTGCACACATACATACACTAAACATCACATCAGGCCTTGATGCCGTCACATAGAGTAGGCTACCAATCATTGATCTATATAGCTTTTGATCCACCATGTTGCCACTCTTATCACTATCCAAACTTCCACTAGTGCTCATTGGAGTTGTAATGCCCTTTGTATCTTCCATGCCAAACTTCTTGAGCATATCTTTGATGTACTTGGTTTGGCTCACAAATGTACCTTCTTTCATTTGTTTGATTTGAAGTCCAAGAAAGAAACTAAGTTCACCAATCATTGATATTTCAAATTCCTTTGCCATCATTTTCCCAAACTCATCACAATAATCTTGATTGGTTGAACCGAATATGATATCATCAACATATATTTGCAATACAAATAAGTCTTTCTCAATCTTCTTGGTGAATAGTGTTGTATCAACTTTGCCCATGACAAATCCTTTGGATAGCAAGAAGTCCCTCAATCTTTCATACCATGCTCTAGGTGCTTGCTTTAATCCATACAAAGCCTTCCTTAACTTGTATACATGATTGGGTTTCTTGTCATCTTCAAAACCGGGAGGTTGCTCCACATACACCTCCTCTTGAATGTACCCATTGAGAAATGCACTCTTTACATCCATTTGATATAGCTTGATATTGTGAGCACAAGCATAGGCAAGTAAGATCCTAATTGCTTCCAATCTTGCAACCGGGGCATAAGTTTCGCCAAAGTCAAGACCCTCTATTTGTGTGTAACCTTGAGCCACTAGTCTTGCTTTGTTCCTTACTACTATCCCATCTTGATCTTGCTTGTTGCGAAAGACCCATCTTGTTCCAATGACATTGTGATCCTTAGGCCTTTCAACTAGTTCCCATACTTCATTTCTCTTGAAGTTGTTGAGCTCTTCATACATTGCATTTACCCAATCCGGATCTCTCAATGCTTTATCAATGTCCTTGGGTTCTTCCATTGACACAAAAGAAGAGTGACCACAAAATGATGTCAATCTTGATCTAGTTTGAACTCCTCTTTGTATGTCACCAATGACGGAATCCAATGGATGGTCTCTTGCAATGTTAGTTGGTTGAAGTACTTGGACTTGATTGCTTGGATGTTGATGTTGATCATGAGTTGGAGATGATGAACTAGCCACTTGTTGATCTTGTTGCACTTGAGATGATGTACTAGCTTGATTTTGCAATAGAGAACCACTAGCTTGAGTGATTGGACTTTGGAGCACTTGATCTTTGTTGTCATCTACATTAATAACTTGCTTTGGTCTAATATCACCAATATCCATTTCTTTCATAGCATTACTCAATTGAGTTCCTCTCACATCATCCAAGTTATCTTCTTCATCTTGAGAGCCATTTGTTTCATCAAACTCAACATCATGCACTTCTTCAAGTAAACCACTTGCCAAATTCCAAACTCTATAAGCTTTGCCAGTAGTTGAGTAACCAAGTAGAAATCCTTCATCACATTTCTTCTCAAACTTGCTCAATCTAGTGCCCTTCTTCAAGATGTAGCATTTGCAACCAAATACCCGAAAGTATGCAATGTTGGGCTTTCTTCCATTTAAGATCTCATATGGTGTCTTCTCTAGAAACTTATGGCAATAGAGGCGGTTGCTATAGAAGCAAGCCGTGTTGATTGCTTTGGCCCAAAATGAATGACTCACATTATACTCATTCAATATTGATCTTGCCATATCAATTAAGGTTCTATTCTTCCTTTCAACTAGGCCATTTGATTGAGGTGTATACTTGGCCGAGAATTGATGCTTGATTCCAAGCTCCTCACATAGCTCATCAACTCTTGTGTTTCTAAACTCACTTCCATTGTCACTTCTTACTTTCTTGATTGTGGTCTCAAACTCATTTTGCACTCTCTTGATGAACTTCTTGAATATGTCAAATACATCACTCTTGTCCACAAGAAAGAATACCCATGTGTATCTAGTGAAATCATCCACAATCACAAAACCATACTTGTTGCCACCAATGCTTGTGTATGTAGTTGGCCCAAATAGATCCATGTGCAACAACTCAAATGCCTTGGAAGTACTCATAATGCTCTTCAATGGATGAGTGTTGCCTACTTGCTTTCCGGCTTGACATGCACTACATAGCTTATCCTTCTCAAATGTGACATCCTTCAAGCCTCTAACTAAGTCATGCTTTACTAACTTGTTCAATTGCTTCATGCCAACATGACCAAGTCTTCTATGCCATAACCAACCCATACTTGATTTGGTGAGCAAGCATGTTGAAAGTTGAGTGTCACTAGCATTGAAATCAACCAAGTATAGATTCTCATATCTAAAGCCTTTGAATATCAAGTTAGAGCCATCAACACTAACTATCTCCACATCATCAACACCAAATATGCACTTGAAACCGAGATCACATAATTGAGCAACCGACAATAAGTTGAAATTGAGCTTTTCAACTAGTAGCACATTGGAGATGCTATGATCATTTGAGATTGCAATCCTTCCAAGAGCCTTTACATCACCCTTGCTATTGTCACCAAATGTGATACTATCAATGCCACTATCATTTGATTTGAGAGAGTTGAACATTCTTGAATCACCGGTCATATGTTGAGAGCACCCACTATCAAGCACCCAATGCCTTCCCCCGGCCTTGTAATTAACCTACAAAACAAATTAATGTTTCTTAGGTACCCATACTTGTTTGGGTCCTTGGAGGTTAGTAACTAAGCTCTTTGGTACCCAAATGGCCTTCTTCTTGGGGCCCACAATTGGTGTACCAACAAACCTAGCATGCACACCTTTCTCTCCCTTGGTAAGCACATAACAAGAATCAAAAGGAATATAAGGTACATTAGCATTTTTCTTGTTCTTGTTCATTTTATTGCAATTAATCTGTAGATGCCCAACTTGCTTGCATCTATTGCAATAACGACCATTGCCCTTCACAAAGCGAGGCTTTGGAGTAGCAAAGGCCACCTTGCCCTTCTTGGGAGTATAGCCTAATCCCTCTTTGTTAAGAGAGAACCTTTGGCTACCCAAGCATTTTAGCAAGCGGGCATCCCCACTATAGGCGTTGCCTAATGCGCGGGTGAGATCATCCACCTCTCTCTTGAGAGTCTCAACCACAAGTGATGAATCACTAGTAGTAGAGGTAGAGTTGGTTGTGGTGGATGATGATGAGCTTTATGAAGCATTAGTAGGACTAACAAATAAAGAATCATTAATAATATCACATGTTAGTCCAATATCACAAGTGACAATCACTTGCTCCTCCTTAGCTTCCTTCATGAGCTTCTCCAACTTAAGGTCCTTTTCCTTGATGAGCTCAAGTAGAGTGGAGTGGGCTTCCTTAAGCCTAGTGTGAGCAATTTCAAGATCCTCGTGGTCTTCCTTTAGACACTCACGAGAAGCCTCTAGCTCATCAAAGGATTTCCTAAGAGCTTTGAGCTCTTGTTCAATTCCTTTGCACTCCTTACTCTTTTTGAGAGCAACAAGCTCCTCCATCAAGGCATCATTTTCATTGCTCTTGGCAATGAGCTCTTGTTCCAAGATTTTATATTTCTTGGTTGTCCTCTTGTAGCCCTTGCTCATTTGATCTATTATGCCTAATAGATAATCCTTGGAGTAGTCCTCATCCTCCTCATCATCACTCCTACAATCATCACTAGCACAAGAATCATCATCACTATCATCATATTTTATCTTTGTAGGCTTGGCCATAAGGCATGTTGATGAAGTGTCGAAGATGGATGGCTTGTTGGAGAGGGCGATGTTTGCAATGGCTCGCCGAGTGATCCTCTCATCATCACTAGAGCTTTCATCATCATCACTATCGGAGTTGTCACTATCCCAGGTGACTACATAACCACCACCCTTCTTCTTCTTGTTGAAAGTGAAGCTCTTCTTTGATTTCTTCTCATTCTCTTTCTTATCCTTCTTGTTCTTCTTGAGCTTCAAGTCCCCATTATGAAATCTCTTATCTTCATAGGGGCAATCCGCCACTATGTGATCGGGGCTATTGCAATTGTAGCAAAGGGTCTTTGCCTTTATAGTGTCTCTCCTCTTCCTTGCCCCATATCCTTTCTTCTTCATGAACCTTTCCATCTTGTGCACAAGGAGGGCCATGGTCTCATCATCGAATGGATCATCATCATCACTTTCTACCTTGCTCTTGCCCTTAGAGGATGAAGCCTTGAATGCAATGGGCTTCTCTTGCTTGACCTTGGTCTCCTTCTTCTCTTCTACCTCATCTTCATCATCATTGTATTGGGCATCGGTCATTATATCTCCAAGCACATTGGTTGGTTTGACCTTGTCCAATCCCTCTCTAAAGATCATTCTTCTCAAGGTGGCAAACTTCTTGGGTAAGCACATCAAGAACTTGTGTGAGAAGTCCTTGTCCTCAACCTTCTCCCCAAGCCCCTTGAGATCATTGACAATGACTTGGAGCCTATAGAACATCTTCGGGATGGATTCATCATCCTTCATCTTGAATGTGGAGAACTTATCCTTGAGCATATATAGTTTGGCACTTTTTACCGTTGAAGTACCATCATATGTTTCTTCAAGCCTTATCCAAAGCTCATTTGCCTTTTCAAGATCTTTGATTTGCTCAAATACTTTATCATCAATGGCACGATAGATTGTGTCAAGTGCCGCCGTATTGCATTGTTTGTTGATGCGGTCATTGGGAGTGAGGTTTTCCTCATCAAGAATGACTGAAAGCATCTAGGCCCCGAGATTTGGTTTCGGCAATTGATGACAACGCTTTATTACCATGACTAACGTGTGTTTTGCAGAAACTTTGGTAAGTTAGGTCATAGAGGTTTTAACTGCTTTGGGCACCATGGTATTCATGCCCCTTGATGGAAATCGTTTCGGTTTTCAAAAGAGTGACGTCAAGATTAAGGACGGTTAGTTCCGGATGTCGAGGTGTTGAGAGACATTTGGAATAGTCGTTAGGATCTTCGTTTTTCTCTTTTGGCCGTACTATTAAGGGGGGCATGAGCGGGTAGCTTGACCTAGGCGAGTCCTATGTTTAGGTGTGGTGCACACTTGTTAAACTTGGCGCTAGGCAGCTCTAGAATAGCTCAAAGTTCAGTTGGAAGCAACTTGGTTCAAGTTGTGACGCGTTTCGGAGAGTTTCGGGTCGTTTTCCCTTGACCGGACGCGGTCCTCGGCATGACCGGACGCGTCCGGTCAGTACAGTTCCGCAGCTAGGGTTTCAGCTCTGAACACCGGACGCGGTCCTCGCGAGGACCGGACGCGGTGGTCAGAAGTCAACACGTGTCACTTGAGGGAAACACCCGATCGGACACGACCTGGGTGTGATCGGCGCGTCCGGTCACAGTCCAGTAAGGTCCAGAGACGACCGGACGCGTCCGGTCATCACCGATCGGACGCGGTCGTGCGTCCGGTGCGAGTACAGTATGCTCCCTGCACGATCGGATGCGTCCGGTCACCCCTGACCGGTGCGTCCGGTCACTCAGTTGTTTTTCGGTTTTCGACCGTTACGAGCGACCGGCGCGTCCGGTCAGTTCGACCGGCGCGTCCGGTCAGCTCATGTTTTGCTGAGTCAGCAGGTAACGGTTCGTTTTGTCTGTGGGGTGTATAAATACATCCCCACCACCTCTTTTAGAGGTCTCTTGCTCATTTGATCAGCTGATAAACACCTTTGGAGTGCAAGGGAGTGCAAGAGCACTAGTGAGGATAGAGATTTGAGAATCAAAGCTTGAGAGTTCCTCACTAGCGATTAGAGAGTAGCAAGTGTGCATCCACTTTCTCATTTGGGCTCGTAGTGGTCAAGTGAGAGTTCTAGCTTGTTACTCTTGGTGATCGCCATCACCTAGACGGCTTGGTGGTGATTGGGAGTTCGGTGATCATCCGGCAGAGCTTGTGGATGACCCAACTCATCTTGTGAGCGGTTGTAGGTGATTCACCGTGACGGAGTGTCAAAGAATCAACCCATAGAGAGCACTTGATCCTTGCGCGGATCAAGGGGGAGCTACACCCTTGCGCGGGTGCTCCAACGAGGACTAGTGGGGAGTGGCGACTCTCCGATACCTCGAAAAAACATTGCCGTGTTCCTTGCCCCTTTACATTCAAGCATTTACATTCTCGTATTTACTTTCATTGCTTGTTTACATTCCTAGACTTGCCATGCTAGACTAGGATTAGAAACTAGGGTGCAAAACTTTGTATCGGTAGACTCTCTAGGAACACAAGTAGACACTAGGGGTGAATTCCAGCTTGTAGGATTTATTTCTTGCATTTAATTTTTAGAAAAGCCCAATTCACCCCCCCCTCTTGGGCATCTTGATCCTTTCAATTGGTATCGGAGCCGTGTTGCTCTATTTTTAGGCTTTACCGCCTAGAGCAAGATGTCTAATGGGGAAGGACCACCTCCCACTTTTGAGGGAGACGATTTTCCATATTGGAAAATTCGTATGGAGGCGTACCTCGAAGCCATAGATGTTGGGTGCCTTAGAGCCGCAACCGAAGGGCTTCCCCCCATAAGGGATCCCGCTAACCCAAGTGGTGACGAGGAGAAGTACGACCGGTGGAATGCAAAGGCCAAAAATGCACTCTACCGGGGCTTAGGCAAAGATATCTTCAATCGCGTGCGTAATGCAAAGAACGCTCATGAATTGTGGGAAAATCTTTGTGCTCTCCATGAGGGAACTAAGAGTGAGCGTGAGGAACGCTATCACATAGCCTTAAAGAAAATTAATTCTTTTGAGATGCTTCCCAAAGAAAGTGCTAATGACATGTACACTCGCTTGAATGTTCTTGTAGAGGACCTCAATGCTCTTGGGCTCACTAAAATGAGCCAATCGGATGTTGCAAGGAAGATCTTGAGTGTGCTTCCCGTTGAGAAGTATGGACACATTGTCACCATGCTTCACCAAAGTGATCTTTCCACCGCAACACCGACTCAAGTTTTAGGGAAAATCAATGCTCATGAGATGTACATGCATATCACTCCGGAAGAGGGCTCATCATCTTCCAAGAAGAAAGACTTGGCCTTCAAAGCTAGTCATGACAAGAAGAAGAAGAAGGGCCAAGCCATGATGGTGCAAGAAAGCTCAAGTGAAAGTGATGTTAATGATGAATCACTTGCACTCATGGTGAGAAAGACCACCAAGATGCTAAAGAAGCTTAACAAGAGTGGCATCAAGTTCGATGGCAAGAAGAAGAAATTCTTCACAAGTAGCAAGAGAAAACCAATCTCGGAGATGGATTGCTACAATTGTGGTGAACTTGGCCACCTAGCTCATCAATGCCCTAGACCACCAAAAGACAAGTACAAGAACAAGAACAAGGGCAAGAAAAATGATTCAAGTGATGAAGAAGAAGAGAAGAAGAAGAACAAGCCATATAAGAAGAAGGATGGCAAGAAGAAGGAGTTCCACAAGAAGATGAAGGGAGGGAAGGCATACATTGTTGGTGATTGGCTCACCGACATTGAATCATCTTGTGAGTCCTTCGAAGATGAGAGCGATGATGAGAAAGAGAAGGTTGCCGCATTTGTGATGGGGCCATCATCTTCACCAACATCTTCATCACCACCTTCACCGCCTCCTTCACCATCATCGTCCACTACTCACCTATGCCTTATGGCCAAGGGTGAATGAAAGGTACAAAACCATGATAGTGATGATGATGATGATAGTGATAGTGATGATGAATATGACTCACCTTCTTATGATGAACTTGTAAAATTGCTAAACAAATACACTAAAATCATAAGAAGAATTAGAAGTGAAAATGATGATCTTCAAAATGAAAATGAATCACTCTCATCCAAGCTTGAAAACATTCAAAAGACTAGTGGTGAGCTTAGAGTTCAAAATGAAGTGATGTCTTCCACTCTCAAGGAGCTCAAAACCTCTTATAAAGAGCTTAAAGATCAACATGATAAACTTGAGAAGAAGCATGATGAGCTCATCACTAGACATAATTCTCTAAAGGACAAATACACCACATTAAAAATTGACTATGATAGTCTTGTGGTTGCTAATGAACTTGCTCTTGAGACACATGATGCTACTAACCATGTTGTTAAGTGTGATATAGCTACATCATGTGATGACTTGATCATTGAAAGCATTGAGCGAGGTTCTAGTAGCAAAGGCAAGAGTGTGGTTGAGTCAAGCAACCATGATGATTATGCCAAGATTAAGAGTGAGAATGAGAAGCTTGCAAATGAGAACAAGAAGCTAAAAGGTTTGATGGCTCTTGAGAAGCAACCAACAAATGAGTCACTCATTGAAGAAAACAAAAAGCTCAAGCAAGAAAAAGAGCATCTCAAGACCGGCCTAAGCAAGTTCACAAGAGGCCAACATTTGCAAAGTGAGCTCCTCATGAACACCGTAATGAAGATGGATAGAAGTGGTATTGGGTACTTGGCAAATCAAGAGAAGAAAGCAAAAGCTCAACAACAACAAAGCAAGTCAAAGCCCAAGCCAAAGAGATGTGTTGAGTGTGGTCAAGAAGGTCACTTTGCTCATGAATGCAAAACTCCACCACCACAACCCTTGCCCAAGCATGCTAGACCCTTCGCCTTCAATGCTCATTATATGCTAAGAAAAGATTCAAATGGAAAGATGAAAGTCATGTTTTTGGGTCCCCCAAACAAGAATAGGCCAAAGAAAATATGGGTTGCCAAGTCACTAGTTGAGAAAGTCAAGGGCCCCTCTCAAGTTTGGGTCCCTAAACAAAAAGCTTGATCTTTTGTGTGTAGGTGAACTACAAGACCAGTGGATCTCATTGGGTTATTGATAGTGGTTGCACTCAACATATGACCGGTGATCCTCGTATGTTCACCACCATTGAAGAGAATGGAATATGTCAAGAGAAGATCACATTTGGGGATAATTCAAAGAGCAAAGTCAAGGGTATAGGCAAGATTGCAATATCACATGATCACTCACTCTCAAATGTGCTCTATGTTGCTTCATTGAGTTTCAACTTGTTATCCGTTGGGCAACTTTGTGACCTTGGATTCCAATGCTTGTTCACACCAAATGAAGTGGAAGTTTCAAAGATAGATGACAAGCAAGTGATATTCAAAGGCTTTAGATACAACAATCTTTATCTTGTTGACTTCACCTCCAAAGATGCAAATTTGATGACATGTTTGTTCACCAAGACCTCACTTGGTTGGCTTTGGCATAGGAGGCTTGCTCATGTTGGAATGAACACTCTCAACAAGCTATTGAAGAAAGAACTAGTGAGAGGATTGAAGGATGTGAAGTTTGAAAAGGACAAACCTTGTAGTGCATGTCAAGCGGGCAAACAAGTTGCAAACACTCATCCAACCAAAGCTTTCATGTCAACTTCAAGAGTGCTAGAACTTCTACACATGGATTTGTTTGGGCCTACAACATACAAGAGCTTGGGTGGTAATCTCTATTGTCTTGTGATAGTGGATGACTACTCAAGGTATACATGGACTTTCTTCCTTCATGACAAATCCGAAGTGGCAAATTGCTTCAAAAAAGTTTGCAAAGAGAGCTCAAAATGAATTTGAAGTCAAGATAAAGAAGATTAGAAGTGACAATGGCAAAGAGTTTGACAACACCAACATTGAAGCTTATTGTGATGAAATTGGAATCAAGCATGAGGTCTCTTCAACCTACACTCCTCAACAAAATGGTGTAGTTGAGAGAAAGAACCGAACATTGATCACCCTTGCAAGAACAATGCTAGATGAGTACAACACTCTGGAGAAGTTGTGGGCCGAGGCAATCAACACCGCATGCTATGCTTCAAATCGCCTCTTCCTACAAAAGTTTCTTGGCAAGACCCCCTATGAGTTGCTTAATGGGAAGAAGCCGGACGTCTCCTTCCGGGTGTTTGGTTGCAAATGTTACATCTACAAGAAGCGTCAACACCTAGGGAAGTTTCAAAGACGTTGTGATATTGGTTTTCTTGTTGGTTACTCATCAAAGTCCAAAGCATATAGAGTATTTAACCATGCCACCGGTTTGGTTGAAGAAACATATGATGTGGAATTTGATGAATCTAACGGCTCCCAAGGAGCAATTGAGAATTGTGATGATGTAGGTGATGAACCCTTGAGGGAGGCCATGAAGAACATGCCGGTGGGAGACATCAAGCCAAAAGATGATAATGACGATGTACAAATTGTTGATCCACCATCTTCATCACGTGTGCCTCAAGATGATGACAAGAATGAGAGAGTTGAAAATGAAGACACTTATGTCTCTCATGAACAAGTCGAGGCACAAGCTCAAGATGTTAATGCCCCCCATCCACCTCCTCAAGTGGTTGATAGAAGAAATTCACCACTACTTCAAGCACATCCACAAGATCTCATCATAGGGAGTCCTACAAAGGGAGTAATGACTCGATCCTAAAAGCTAGCTTCTTTTGTTGAACATCACTCTTTTGTCTCTTGCGTTGAACCTAAGAATGTAGAAGAAGCTCTTCAAGATCCGGATTGGGTGATTGCAATGCATGAAGAATTGAACAACTTCACCCGCAATCAAGTATGGACACTTGAAGAGCATCCCAAAGGTGCAAGAGTCATTGGAACCAAATGGGTGTTCCGAAACAAGCAAGATGACCAAGGCATAGTGGTGAGGAACAAGGCAAGACTAGTTGCAAAGGGGTTCTCTCAAGTTGAAGGTCTTGATTTTGGAGAGACCTTTGCACCCGTTGCAAGACTTGAAGCCATTCGTATCCTCCTTGCATATGCATCACATCATGATATGAAACTATATCAAATGGATGTGAAAAGTGCATTCTTAAATGGCTTTATAAATGAACTAGTCTATGTCAATCAACCTCCCGGGTTTGAAGACCCTAGATATCCTAATCATGTTTATAGGTTGTCCAAGGCGTTATATGGGCTCAAGCAAGCCCCTAGAGCGTGGTATGAGCGCCTCCGGGACTTCCTCATTGAGAAGGGCTTCACCATTGGGAAGGTCGACACCACACTATTCACCAAGAAGTTTAATGGGGAGATCTTTATTTGTCAAGTATATGTTGATGATATCATCTTCGGATCAACAAATGAAGATTATTGCAAGGAATTTGGTGAATTGATGTCGAAGGAATTCGAGATGTCAATGATTGGTGAGCTCACATTCTTCCTTGGTTTTCAAGTAAAGCAAATGAGAGAAGGGATTTTCATCTCTCAAGAAAAGTATACCAAGGATCTTCTCAAAAGATTCAAGATGGAAGAATGCAAACCAATCAAGACCCCAATGCCATCAAATGGACATCTCGACCTAGATGAGAGAGGTAAACCGGTTGATCAAACTCTCTACCGTTCTATGATTGGTAGCTTGTTGTACCTTACCGCATCTAGGCCCGATATCATGTTTAGTGTGTGCATGTGTGCCCGCTTTCAAGCGTGCCCTAAAGAACCTCACCTAAGTGCCGTAAAAAGAATCCTAAGATATCTTAAGCTCACCCCAAGCATTGGTCTTTGGTATCCCAAAGGAGCTAGATTCCAACTAGTTGGCTATTCTGATTCGGACTATACCGGTTGCAAAATTGATAGAAAAAGCACATCCGGAGGGTGCCATTTGCTTGGAAGATCTTTAGTATCTTGGTCATCTAAAAAGCAAAATAGTGTGGCTTTGTCCACCGCCGAGGCGGAATACATTGCCGCGGGGGCTTGTTGTGCACAAATCTTATATATGAAAAAAACCCTCCTAGACTATGGAATTGTTCTTGAAAAGGAGCCACTTTTATGTGATAATGAAAGTGCCGTTAAAATTGCTAACAATCCGGTACAACACTCTCGCACCAAGCACATTGATATCCGCCATCACTTTCTAAGAGATCACGTTGCTAAAAATGACATATCACTAGAACGTGTAAGAAGTGAAAATCAATTAGCGGATATCTTCACTAAACCTTTGGATGAGGCAACCTTTTGTAGGTTAAGAAGTGAACTCAATGTGCTTGATTCTAGTAACTTTAAAAAATGAGCGTGTGTTGTCTCTTGCATTGCATTGTATAATATGCCATGTTTATTTTGTCGCAATGTTTTTAGGGCTTGGCTAACACGGTTACGATAACCCTTCTTTGGAGGAGTGAAAAAGCCTAACCGTGGATCAAACTTGACAAGCATTCTAGTTTTACCTTCTTGTATTGCATTGCATATGCATGGTTGTTGTTCTTGTCGTTTCTCTTCGGTTAAGCTTTGAGCAACCTCTGTGTTCGTCCATGGATAGAGAGAGCATTTTGACGCTCCTATAGGTTCAAAAATTCTATTGCATGGCCATACGTTGCTCCTTGGGTGTTTATTGCCTATTTTCTTAAAAATAATACTAGCCTAAGGCAATCTATATTAAAAAATTTGAGGGTTTGAGTGAGGTCACTCATATCTTGTTCCAATTGGTGTTTATTTGTGTCTTTTTGAATTGGAACCTGATTGGGAGAAGTCGCGTCGTAGTTCGGAACAAAGAAGGACGAAGAACTGTGACCGGACACTGGACCGGACGCTGCACCGGACGCAGTGATGCTTCACCACCGCGTCCGGTCCCGGCGTTCACCAGCGCGTCCGGTCATCTAGAAGACCAACTCCAGATCTACTGATCGGACGCTGCACCGGACGCGTCTCTGTTTGACCACCGCGTCCGGTCATTCGCCACGATTTCCCGAGCTCCCCTCGACCGGACTCTGACCGCGTCCGGTCAGTCCTCACCGGACGCGTCCGGTCACTCCAGGAACTTACTGGAGTGTGACCGGACGCTGCACCACCGCGTCCGGTCATAACGACCACCGCGTCCGGTCATCACGCGTCGAGCGGATCCGACCCTTCATATACCGTTTCGTCCTCGGCCGTTTTTTCCTCAGCCTGATCTTTTTTTTCCGCCGCCGCCTCGCTAATCCACCGGAGCCGCCGTGCCATCGCCGTCGTCCTTGCCTCTGGCAAGCTCGCCTCCGTCCTGCCCCGCGCAGGCCCTCGCTCGTGCACGCGCCAGCACTGCCCGTGCCTGCCCGCGCCACCGCCGCCCGCGCGCCACCGCGCCACCACCGCCCGCGCGCCACTGCGCCACCACCGCCCGCTCGCCTCTCACCGCCGGTGAGCTGTGCCTTTGTCGCCAGTGAGCCGCGCCCTAGCCCACCAGCTTCACCTCTGGCCGTGGACTGCCTCGCGCTCGCCTCCAATCGGTCTTCGTCGTGTTGCCCTAACCCTAACCCTAGGGTTCGCGTAACGTCGTTCGGCCGTTCGTCATCGAGGTTTTGTCACGTGCCGTCTTCTTCGCGAGGTTGTTTCGCGTCCCTTGTTTTCCTTGTTAGGCTTTGCCGTAACTCATTCCTTAATCCTAATTATCTCGTGTTTCGGCAAATCAGAGCCCGTCCGGCGATTTCAGGAATCACGCGATCTAGGTCACCTCATCTTGTCACCGTCGTCTCGTCGATCCGAGGTAGCTTCACGTCTCGATTCTCATCGTATCACATATGCATGCTATCTCTAGGGCTTCGTACCTTTTAGTTATATATGTGCTTATTGTAGATCTCTCTATTCCATCGTTGCAGCGAGTCTGTCCGTGTGTCGGGTGAGATCAGGTTGCTGAATCTGAGGCCAAGCCTGCGGATACGGATTGAGGCCAAGCCTCTCGAGTGACAGTTCACCATCTTTCAGAGGTTTTCAGTCAGTTTGTCAGCATGGTGCGTTGCAAGAACGCCGGTGGTGCTCCTGGTAACGGGGACGACAGTCCTCCTCGTCGGTCTGAGATTGCATGTGGAAAGCGTGTCAAGATCTTGGCCAGAAAGAAGAAGAAGACACTTACAGAGGCAGAGATCGCTCAGGCCATGGCAGATGCAGCAGAGCAGGCAGAGAGAGGTGGCAGGAGCAGTGGCATACGTATAGGCGAGCGTCGCTTTCATCTTGAAGGTCGACAGCTCGGCACAGAGGCCACTGAGGGTACTGAGGATACTGGAGCTACAGAGAGTATGTCAGTTGATCCACCTCCAGAGGCTCCAGAGGCTCTAGAGGCTACAGAGGATACAGAGGAGCAGCCAGCTCAGTCTCCACCACGTCACCGCTCCACACGCGCACGTACTCAGGTGACTCCTAGGCCAGAGGGCCAGCGTCGTGGAGCACGTCCTCCTCCCAGAGCTAGAGGTTCACCCCTGGTCGAGCACTTTGACTTGAGGGGTGCTACAGCACGTCAGGTGCAGGGGTTGAGGTTCGTGGAGGTCAGTCGGTGGTTTCCACCTGTGAGGGATCCCAGAGCTTCAGAAGGTTTTTATACCCCACTTCAGGAGGATTTCTACAGAGCTCTAGTTGACAGCGGTATTGCTTTTCGACCATAGAGGGTCTGTCGACTTGAGTCACTAGTTGAGGTTGTGGGAGAGCAGCTACATCCGCACCTATCCTTTCTGCCAGGCTTGTCAGATCTTCTTGGACGGACAGGTGCATACTGCGGCACATGGGTCAGAGAGTTTTATGCTTCACTATGGATTGATCCTGCCCATGATTTCATTCACTTTGCATTCCGAGGCCGCGATCACCGCCTATACAGCACCAGAGTGCGGGAGATTCTCAGACTCCTAGCTTCCAACACGAAGATACATCAGCTGTGCTTTGGTCAGACTCCTCCACCGAGACGCCCTCATGGCGGTGCAGTGCCACCTACAGACCTGGTTCGACCCTGCTTCCGTGAGCCTTTTGGCGAAGGATCTCGACGCACGCCTACCAGTTTGACACCACTTGCCAGAGTTTTGGATGCTATAGTCAGACGCACTCTACTTCCCAGACTTGGCTACAGAGAGGGACTGACTCGGATGCAGCTATGGGTTGTTCACCACCTCCTCTCACAGACTCAGTTTGACATTTGGGATCTCATACTTAGTGAGATGGAGGACACCATAGCTGAGGGCTTCAAGGGTAATCGTCAGCTGCCCTATGCACACTGGATCTGCTTCTTTATTAGATCATCCATCCAGTTACCAGCAGAGATCCGAGCTGAGATATCAGATACTACTACTGCTTTCCCTGAGTATGATATCCGTCAGCTTTGGGCTTCAGTCACTAGAGATCAGGCCCCAGTGCCAGGACAGCGTGTGCGACCTGAGGTTCCTGAGACAGCAGCTGAGCAGGACGCCACAGTTGATGAGCTTGCAGAGGCAGAGATTGCAGATCTTGACGCTCAGCCTACTGATCTTCCTGAGGATGTGACATCTGACAGCACTGATGAGGACTATCAGCCCATCCCCAGGTACCGGTCTCCTCGGTCTCACGACCACGAGGCCGGTGGCTCTGGTTCAGCCTCCCGCACAGACCCAGCCATGGTGGCAATACTTGAGAGGTTGACCCAGGCACAGGAGCAGCAGCAACAGCAAATACAGCGACAGGCTCAGGACACAGCTGCAGCACTTGCACAGATTCAGGCTCGTCAGGACGAGTTTCAACGTCAGCAGCTTGAGATCCAGAGGCAGCAGGTCGAAATGCAGCGACAGCAGTATGAGATTCAGCGATAGACTACAGCTAGTCAGCAGCAGTACTTGGACCTCCTGCGCCACCTAGTCCCTGTTGGGGTTCCTCCGCCTGCTTCCGTCCTGACTTCTGCTTTACAATCTAGTGATCCATCGAGTCAGGGACAGCCGGGTTTCCAGTTCACATCTCCACAGCAGCAGGTTCCCCAGTCTTTCCAGTCCCCGAGCTTCACGCCCATTCACACGGGGTTTACACCATCAGACCAGCCTCGCCCTCACCTCCTGACAGGCACACCCTTCGGTGATTTCAGTGCTACCTACAGCGAGTTGACTGGTCAGCCGACGCCCTCGCACACTACCTTTGCTACTTCTTCAGGGTTGTCAGCTTCAGAGGCAGCTATTCCTCCAGTGACAGGGACTGGTACTACAGAGACTCTACCTTCGTCAGTTGCCTCGACAGATCCTCCTGCTATTGGCTCGCTACAGGCTCAGGTCACTCAGACGGATCCTATTATTGCTACTACGACAGTACCTGTTCCTGCTGTTCAGACCCAGACAGTTACACATCCACATGCTTCTTCAGAGGGTCAGCCAGATAGCTCAGATTCCGAGGGAGATTCTCTACACTTCATGATTACTCCGCGCACCTCGGCACCCGACACGACTCCGTCTGTCCCCCTATCAGATCCTTAGATTAGTTTTTTTGGCGCTTGATGCCAAAGGGGGAGAGAGAGTAGTTTCAGGGCGAGTTTTGAGAGAGGGTTTTCATTTTTTTCTTGTGTGCTACATTCATGCATCATGTTTACTTTTCAGTCATTGCATTCGTGTGACATGTCGTTGTGAGATAAACCTTGAGCCTTAATGTTTTATCCAGTCACAGTGTTAGCGCTTGTCACCGTTTTTAATTATAGCTCTAAGGTTGTGCTTTCGTGCCTTCTTCGATTTCTTATGAGCTATATCTGTATGTGTACTAACGTTCTTTGTCTTATCTTATGAGTACACTCTTTTGGCTTGGTGCACATAAGCAATTCCTAACCCCTTGTGCTTATTGTTTTTTGCTTATGTGAACCATGCATGCTCGAAAACCTCAACTCAAATCTTTTATATCTTAGTGTTGTCATCAATCACCAAAAAGGGGGAGATTGAAAGCATCTAGGCCCCGAGATTTGGTTTCGGCAATTGATGACAACGCTTTATTACCATGACTAACGTGTGTTTTACAGAAACTTTGGTAAGTTAGGTCATGGAGGTTTTAACTGCTTTGGGCACCATGGTATTCATGCCCCTTGATGGAAATCGTTTCGGTTTTCAAAAGAGTGACGTCAAGATTAAGGACGGTTAGTTCCGGATGTCAAGGTGTTGAGAGACATTTGGAATAGTCGTTAGGATCTTCGTTTTTCTCTTTTGGCCGTACTATTAAGGGGGGCATGAGCGGGTAGCTTGACCTAGGCGAGTCCTATGTTTAGGTGTGGTGCACACTTGTTAAACTTGGCGCTAGGCAGCTCTAGAATAGCTCAAAGTTCAGTTGGAAGCAACTTGGTTCAAGTTGTGACGCGTTTCGGAGAGTTTCAGGTCGTTTTCCCTTGACCGGACGCAGTCCTCGGCATGACCGGACGCGTCCGGTCAGTACAGTTCCGCGGCTAGGGTTTCAGCTCTAAACACCGGACGCGGTCCTCGCGAGGACCGGACGCGGTGGTCAGAAGTCAACACGTGTCACTTGAGGGAAACACCCGATCGGACACGACCTGGGTGTGATCGGCGCGTCCGGTCACAGTCCAGTAAGGTCCAGAGACGACCGGACGCGTCCGGTCATCACCGATCGGACGCGGTCGCGCGTCCGGTGCGAGTACAGTATGCTCCCTGCACGATCGGACGCGTCCGGTCACCCCTGACCGGTGCGTCCGGTCACTCAGTTGTTTTTCGGTTTTCGACCGTTACGAGCGACCGGCGCGTCCGGTCAGTTCGACCGGCGCGTCCGGTCAGCTCGTGTTTTGCTGAGTCAGCAGGTAATGGTTCGTTTTGTCTGTGGGGTGTATAAATACATCCCCACCACCTCTTTTAGAGGTCTCTTGCTCATTTGATCAGCTGATAAACACCTTTGGAGTGCAAGGGAGTGCAAGAGCACTAGTGAGGATAGAGATTTGAGAATCAAAGCTTGAGAGTTCCTCACTAGCGATTAGAGAGTAGCAAGTGTGCATCCACTTTCTCATTTGGGCTCGTAGTGGTCAAGTGATAGTTCTAGCTTGTTACTCTTGGTGATCGCCATCACCTAGACGGCTTGGTGGTGATTGGGAGTTCGGTGATCATCCGGCAGAGCTTGTGGATGACCCAACTCATCTTGTGAGCGGTTGTGGGTGATTCACCGCGACGGAGTGTCAAAGAATCAACCCGTAGAGAGCACTTGATCCTTGCGCGGATCAAGGGGGAGCTACACCCTTGCGCGGGTGCTCCAACGAGGACTAGTGGGGAGTGGCGACTCTCCGATACCTCGGAAAAACATCGCCGTGTTCCTTGCCCCTTTACATTCAAGCATTTACATTCTCGTATTTACTTTCATTGCTTGTTTACATTCCTAGACTTGCCATGCTAGACTAGGATTGGAAACTAGGGTGCAAAACTTTGTATCGGTAGACTCTCTAGGAACACAAGTAGACACTAGGGGTGAATTCCGGCTTGTAGGATTTATTTCTTGCATTTAATTTTTAGAAAAGCCCAATTCACCCCCCCCCCCTCTTGGGCATCTTGATCCTTTCAATGACGTATCCTTCATTGGTCACATCCCAAACCTTCTCATGTATATTGCCTAGATATTGCTTCATCTTCCTTTTCCAATGATCAAAGGAAGAGATGCCATCAAAGAATGGAGGCTTGCCATTAACATGATTGAACATAACTTGAGCCATCTTACACCGAGGTTGTTAAGCCTTACAAACGGTGACCACGGCTCCGATACCACTTGAAAGGTCTTGATGGCTAGAGGGGGGGTGAATAGCCTATTAAAATTTTCTACAACGACAAGCTAAACAAGTTTATCAATATAACAAATAGCGAGATGCGAGTTTTGCTTAGCCTATGGGTGTTTGCAAGCCACCTATCCAATTCACAATTCTAGTATTTGCACTCAACCGCACAAGTCAAACCGAGAAGGTAAGTACAACTACAACTAGCAAGCTACACAAGAGAACTACTCTAGCTAAGCTAACTAGCTAGCAAAGATAACTAAGAAATTAATACAAGAGAGATAGGAGGGTATCACCGAGGGGCGAAGTATTGAGCCAACCAATCAATATGATCAATAGATGAATACCAATATAACCGAACACCGGGATCAATCAATCACAATATGAAAGTGATGACACGAAGATTTATCCCGAGGTTCACGTGCTTGCCGGCACGCTAGTCTCCATTGTGTCCCTCTTCACCACGTGGTTCGGTGGCTAATCGGTCACACACTGAGCCTCTCAAAAGGCGCCACAAGAACCTACCAAATGGCAAAAGGTTGCAATGACACGAAGCAATTTACTAATGTTGCCTTTGGCGCTTCGCCGAGGTAGGCACAAACCCCTCACAATCACCGGAGGTGGCCAAGAACAAACACCAACTCTTGCCAACGCCTCCAAGCTGCTCCAAGCCGTCTAGGTGGCGGCAACCACCAAGAGAAACAAGAATCCCGCAGCAAATCAACCACCAAGTACCAACTAGATGCAATCTCACAATGCAAATGCACTTGGATCACTCAATCTCACTTCGAATATGCAAAGAAGCAAGAGAGATGAGTGGGAGGGGAGTTGCTTAGCTCAAAGTGCTCACAAGTATGTCAAAATGTTCGAGAGAGAGAGCCTTGAGCCGGCCAACGAGTATTTATAGACGTACCCCTTCGAATATAGCCGTTAGAAACTTAAACAGCCGAAATCGGGCTGACCGGATGCGCTGGTCCAACTGACCGGACGCGCCGGTCGCCCAACGGCTAACTCGTGAAGTACTGACCGGACGCGCTGGTCCAACTAACCGGACGCGTTGGTCGCCCAACGGCTAACTACGAAGCAACGACCGGACGCGCTGGTCCAACTGACCGGACGCGCCGGGAACGACCGGACGCGCTGGTCCCATGAAGGACCGGACGCGCTGGTCGCCTGAGCAGCGCTCAACGAAATAGTGACCGGACGCGCTGAGGAAAATGACCGGACGCGACAGTGACAGCGTCCGGTTAGAGTCCAGTAAGCTCCCTGAACGACCAGACGCGTCCGATCATCAGTGACCGGACGCGCCTCGCGTCCGATCATCGAACTGAAAAATACGCAGACACTGAACACTGACCGGACGCGTCCGGTCATGCAAGGACCGCGTCCGGTTCAGCGTCCGGTCACCTCTGTGACCTCCGTTCGCCTTCGTTTCTTTTCCGGACTTTCGGCGTAGTGGAAAATAATCGTTTCAACTTCTCGAAAACGCCTGAATCCTGCCTCGCAAGCTCGGCGGGAGGGAGAGAGGAACCAAACCCTCTCTACCGCTCAAACTCCACCGCCGTCGCAAATGTGCTAACATCACCAAGTGATCTCGTCATGTGTGAGTGTGTTAGCATTTTCACAATCATTTTTCGAGGCGATATTAGTTCTATCCAAATGCATATGATCATGAAATGCACATCTAGAGGCACTTAGGAGTTCAATAGCCGCGTCATTCCCCTCTTTATAGTACGGCTATCTATCCTATAATGTAACCACACCCACTAGGTGTCTTGGTTACTAAAACACAACCCTTAAGCATATACCTTTGCCTTGATCACGTAGGGTTGCGTCCAAATCCAAGTGTGGCCATCATGATCACCATGTCCATCTTGCCACCAACCTTGGAGTGTACTAATCCTCATATGCTACATACAACTTAGGCATAGGATTAGTACTTAGGCATTGTCACTAATTACCAACACCAAACATAGGACTTTCAACAGGGAATATCTATAGTGCGTGCCCGTGTTGCGATTGCAATCCCTGCAAAGCCATTGACAACGCTGGAGCAGCAACCAAACCAGCACAGGATCCTGGAAATCAGCAGAACCACGCACGACACGATCACTAGGCCGCAGGTACCCTCACCTGTGATCCGTTCCTTTCCTACCGGCAACGGCACCGACAGAATCATCTGCGGTGGCCACGCACAAAGCCGTGTGGGAAACTCTGACACCCAGTGACACAGTGCACAGAGCACACGACAGGCAGCAAAATAAGCATTACCGGCATCCAGTGGCGGATCCAGAACAAAAATTTACCTATGGCGAACTTCTCCTTCCAATTTATATGATGAAGCAACCATAATAATACAATGAAACAAGTTATATATATGACCATCAAAGGTATATGTCATATACTCGTAAATGATGTTTCAAATGCACGCTTCAACCCGAAAAGTGTCTTCAAGCCTACACCCGCTAACCAAGGAATGATGAATCAAGCATCAGCAGACGTATTATTTGCACTAGCAACTCATACATTAGGGGAAGGAGAGAACAGACTAGGAATGGTTAAACGACGCTCGTTACCAGGACTTTGGGTCATATAGATGGAGTAGGGTATTACTATATACACTAGCCAGAAGAAATGTATTTTTCCCATAAGTATAGGGAGAACATAATAATAAGTGATGCTGTACATCTCTTACTTTATTTCTTAATGGATCTAGGCCAGTTCCGCATAAGAAATGGCCACCTAAATCCACAGAAAACTGTAAGCCAAATCAGGATTCATAACATGACAGTAGTTTTATTTCTTTACAAAAGTCTGAAAAATCCTCATAACACGATGCTAGTTTTATTCACCAAAATACATAGGACTAACAAGCTCGCTTACTAATACCTACTGATCAAAACAAAATCATCATCGTCAAGAACACGTGCGTCTTTCTGCCCCACGAAGTTTCCCCGTCCAATAGTTTCAACAATCCGGACAAACTCAATCCTCTTCTCAAGAGGAAGAGGAACATATGGCAATCTGAAAACAGGCCTTGCCACCCCAAGCTGAGCCAGAGCAGTGTTGAGTGCGATGGGGTTCGGCTGACAGAATAACCATTTCATCAGAAGATTCCTCCTTACCCGCGAAAGGGAGCTCAATCGAAGTCCAGACGGGCAGCACGTCTAGCGCCTGGTACGACGGGCAGCACGTCCACCTCCTCCGGCGGGGGCGGGCAGCACGTCCACCTCCTTCGGCGATGGCGAGCACGTCCACCCTCTCCTCCTCCTCCTCCTCCCTCTCCGATCCTCCTCCTCCTTAGCTCCTCCTCCCTTCTCCCTCTCCGGCAAGGCGGGGCCGGGGCCGGCGCGGGACGGTGGGCGGCGCGGGACGAGGGGCGGCGCGGGGTGGGGCCGGCGCCGATCTGAGCAGCGGCGCGGGGCAGGGCCGGTGCACCCGAGGACGGCGGCGGCCGGTAAACCCGAGGACGGCGGCGGGCGGCGCTAGGGGTGGCGGCGGCGGTTGTGCGCTATCGGTTGTGCGGTTGTGCGGTTGTGAAGTGTGGGCGTGTGTGTGCCTCCGTGAGTGGGCAGATAGGGGGCACGTTTGCCGTGCGTCCAGATCCGCGGCGCACGGCAAAAAATCTTTGCCGTGCTTCCAGATCCGCGGCGCACGGCAAACAGCCTGGATCCGTGCCACAGATAGGGCACGTTTGTCGTGCGTTCAGATCCGCGGCGCACGACAAACAGTCTTTGCCGTGCGCCTAGGTCAATGACGCACGGTAAAGCCCTATTCCATTATTTCATGCACCTTTAGCAACTCTCAAATTTAAATTTTCTTGAACACGATATTCAAATTTTTATTTCAATTCTCAATTAAATCTTTACACTGCACTCAATTACATGAATATTATTTTTACAACACTTTATTCTATTTTTCATGAAGTTATTGCTCAAATTCAATTTATGTTCATTTAAATTTCATAATTAGAGTTAATATATTAAAATGATGTAATGGATGCGAAAAATTACCATAAATTAACATGAGACAATCTATGTTGTATGTTCACTAGCAAAAAAGTTTTGAAGTCAAAATCCAATTTGAACTTTACTAAGACTACAAACCTAATCACGTGACTCTCGCACTCTTAAACTTCTCATGAGATGCTTCGATTTCTAAACACCATGCATGACAAATTGTTCAAAACCTTCTCAATTATTTACCATAACCTTCACATAGGATATCATGAGCTCTTGACGAATCTCAAGATTTTCAAACTTTGTTTGTATTTTATAAAATTAAAAAACAGTTCAACTGCAAGTGGATTTTCATGCTTCGCGAACAAGATGTTCAAAATTTCATCTAATTTTACGGGAAAGGTCTTAAAAATGACTCAATTACATGAATATCATTTTCCCACGAACTTTGCTCTACTATTTTATGCACTTGCAGTTCAAATTTGACTTCTACGAAAAAAATCTTTAAATGATAGAAAATTGTTAAATATAGTAAACATATCGAGAAATGTATCAAATTGGAATATAGAGTACAAAGTAATGTCTTTGTAGTGGAGAAATAAAAAGAAGTATAGAAATCAAAAAAAAATTGTAACTTTGCCGTGAGCCGATAGGAGATGCCGTGCGCCAACAACTGGGCGCACGGCAAAATGTATTTTTGTCGTGCGCCAGTAACAAACGCACGGCAAAGACGAACCACGTGAGTGCCCCCGTACGCCAGCCGTTACCGCGGGGTGGACGGCCGTGAGTGGTACGCACGTGTACCGCACGTGAGGCACCATCGCCGTGCGTGGTGTCTGGGGCGCACGGCACAACGGGCCACCTTTGCCGTGCGCCATGTGGAGCCGCACGGCACACCTGACGGCCGTCGTGGGGCGTCTGGTCCAGCTGGGTGCCGTTTATGTGCAGGCCTCTTTGCCGTGCGGCTCTAGTGTGGCGCACGGCGAAGCTTAGTTTTGCCGCGGGTGTGGTGTTTGACGCACGACAAAGAGAGAGGTTACCGTGCGCCTAATGTTTGCCGTGCGCTTTGAACAGGGCGCACGGCAAATGTTCTCTTTACCGTGCGTCCCGTAATAAAGCGCACGGCAAAATATGAGCACACGGCAAATTTACATTTTCGATAGTGGAAAATACTGTTACTTCACTGGAAAGTACGACTAATAAACAAGCAAACAGGACCGTCTTTTCACTCCCCTTCTACCATTATTAATAGTTACTTCTCTTGCGGCCCCTATCTTCTGTTTAGAGGGCTCTCTGGTCTCTTCGTTTTTTTATCCCACCGCAAGCGTAATCAGTACCATCCATATCACTGTAGCGGGAGTTTCTTGCGTCATAGTCAATACCAACGCCATTGCAAATTGAAGGCACCCGGCGGCAAGCTGAAGGATCGCTCCTGTGTCTATCCCCGTTGGCCCTACGCGGCTCTTGTCTCCTCCAGCAACGGCAACTCGAGTCCAGCTTCGTCGGCGTCGGCAGCCCAGTGGCGGAGCCAGAAATTATGGAGAGGAGGGCCGGTCCAAAAAAATTATGGACAGGGGAGGCCGGTCCAAAGAGTTTTAACCATAAAATAACTGAGTGTAGCTTATTTGTTTGGATTTTTACATTATGGATGGACTCATCTAATGATAAAATGTAAATTTGTGTGATTTTGTTGTCCAGAAGTTATCAAATAATATATAACAAAGCTTTTATTATATCCTTCTAATATAGATTATTAAATTATCTATTACATAAAAAAGTTTGCACTTATGTTGTGGCCCATGGCCCCTGCCACCCCCCGCCGGCTCCGCCAGTGCGTCGGCCCCATGCGGCTCTGTCTCCTTCGGTAGCGGCGAGCTGCGGGATCGATGGAGTCCACCAGCTAGACCCACGCAACTCCGTCTCCTGGTGGCAGCGAGCTGCCGCAGCGTACGCGGTGACCCCTACGGCCCCATGCGATGCACAGTGCTGCCGCTACATCTCTACCACCTAGACCGCGTTGATCTGAGACACCGGGTCAGGACTCAGGACAAGCAGCTTGCATCTGTACCGCTACAGACTGTGAGGCGAGAGGCGGCGAGGAGAGAAAAGCAGGCACTAAAAAAGGAACGTATAAGCCCAAGGTTGTTTACTCTTCAATATACTGTTCTTTATTTTTGTATAATAATTTGTTCTTTAGGTATAGATCATGACCATTATTCCCATCATCTTTACATGTGCTACTGTTTTCTATGTTTTTTCATGATCGTTAGAACACCTGTCCCTATGAAATTTATATGTTTTCTAACCTTTTGTTTTTTACCTATATTTCTATTATGTATTTCTATATATTTTATGTTTCTGTGTTTTTTACATTCACACGTTCCAAAGGGCCCGTAACTATATATATTCTTCCCGCTTTATATAAAGTTCTTTCTATAGCATCTCTGTTCCCACATCAACGCGCGGGGTATTCACTTAGTTCTCGTAGTGTGCATTGCCCCATGCATGCCATCTTAGGGCGTGTTTGGTTACGTTTCGTTAAAGTTTAACTCCCATCATATCAATGTTCCCTCAAATGTATGGAGTACTAAATGTAGACTAATTGCATGCATGTCGACACAGATTAGGAGTAATTTACGAGACGAATCTATTAAGCCTAATTAGTCCAAGATTGGAAATTTTTTGTCAAATAAGACGAAAGTGATACAGTGTTTGTTAAACTTTAACACCTCAAACCAAACACCCCCTTAGTCAACACTCAACAGTAGTGTACAGTGTCTATACGTACGTGCTTGCGCGCCAGCTTTATTACTTTACACGCGTACACGTATAAAGCGTACGAGGAAACGCGGCACGCCGCCGGCACCGTAGCATACCCTGACCATTATGCAGCAATAACGACTAACAAAATGTCTACAATTAGTCAGAGTACAATTAACGATAATAGTAATAAAAACAAAATAAAGAAAGAAATGTTTCACGCGACTCCTTGATCTCAATCACACGTGAGCTGATAAGTAAGGCTAATAATATAGTTATATAGCCCTTTGTTCCTTGTATGGACACTTACGGCTATCAGTCCAGCCATATAATAATTGGCTCACCTATAAACCACTTATCTCTTTGATAATTTTTTTTCTCTTTATGTCTAAGCCCGTTGTAAGGTTACATCATTATCCTCTCTCTCATGCTCTCTCTTCTCCGCCTCAACGGATATAACCCATCTGTAGCATTTTACTATATATGTACTTGCAGGTTGCAATGACGTATTTATAATATATAAAAATTTATTATTAGAGTAATCCATGCCATTAAGGATATACAAAGTCCAAAGAGAAAAGATACGACACGCATTGTCGGTACTCCTCTGTTTGTATATTATTTAGGGATCCACAGGTCATCGCGAGATTCAGGATAGGCTAATTTGTTTGGTGTACAATATATGTTACAACATGTCTTCACGGTATATGTTACAGCTTGTCTCCACGGCAGTATTGTTCCGGTCGGCTGTTTTAAGGGCAGTCTTAACTGTAAAAACCATAAGATATCTTCTACAATGAAAAATTCTACTGTAGACTACTAACAGCCTATTCGGCTGCGGATCGCAGCGTTGTTACTACAGTGCTGTGTGAGAGGGTAAAATAAGGTGGCTACAGTGCCCTAATAAGACATCGAAATAGTTGTTTTTGTGTTGTGTTAGTATGACTCAAGCGAACTCTCATGGTGTGTCCAAGATCTAATAATTTTTTTAGATAATTTTTGAATCCCATTATCATCAAATCTAGAATGGAGATGATAACTTTTTTTGAATCCCAAATCATCAAGTATCATAGAATGGATATGATAAATTTTCAATCCTAGATCATCAAGTATTCTTGGGCGGAGATAATTAATACTACTCGCTTCATAAAAAAATATAATTACAGTTTTTGAACATGGCAAATTGTTTTAAGTTTGACCAAATTTAAAAAAAAATAGCGTCAACATTTATGTCTAGAAATGGTTTACTAGAAAATGTACTCCATAACTAATACAATCATACTTATTTATTATCATACATGATAGTGTTTTTCATACATTTAGTAAAATATACAATTATTTAATTTCTTGAAAAAAAAATAGAAATGGCATTTTTTGGACGGGGGTGCTAGTGGTTTGTTGGGGGCCCGCCCTGGGGAAGTGGGAGCTCGTACGGCCGCACTTGTGCGATCGGCGACGTGGCATGCGTGTGTTCAGGGGCAAAGCGAGGCCCAGCGCGAACGGGAGCGGAAGAAAAAGACAACACTGGGGACGTATCAGGAACGCCAGTGGGGCCCGGCCTCCCTGGGCTGGGGCCGCGGCGTCCGTCGCGAGTCGGCGAGTCGCTCTCGCCTGATGCGTGTGGTGGCAACAGCCTCGGTCGATCGAGCGGGTCGCGCAGCCATGCATCCACGTCCATTGTCTGTCCGGGGTCACCGCGCGGCGAGCGGCACGAACGACGATGACGCGCGACAGCGACGGCCGACGGCGCACGCCCCACTGATCGGTCAGGCAGACGCTCATGCGGTCATGGATGGACGATAAGGAACGCTAAAGGAAGCACGCACCATCCGCCGTAAAGGTACCAATCGGCCGCGCCGGCCGACGCACGCCCGCCCCACGCACCATCCGCCGCCGCCGCCCCGCTCGATCCGAGAGCGCGCGCGCGTAGGCCCCTCGTGGATCCGGAGACCGGAGCCACTCGAAACCTGCGATCTGAGGAGACGACCGCGGCTGCAGGGCACCCACGCACCTGACGAGCGACGCCTAGTCGTGCCGTGTGCGTGTACGTACGTACTACATAAACATACGCGCGCAACCACTGGACTGTCACGTATACGTACAGTTCCGGGTACAAAATGGCAACCGGCCATGCATGCATGCATGGCTCCATGCGCCACACCCCGATCGAGCGGCGTAGGTCGATGGCGGCCGGCCGTGCTCCGCACCGGAGGCGGCCACGCAAGGCCCGTCTCGAGCGGACGCCGATCGAACGGCACAACACATGGCATGCAGTAGGTCTGTAGGGCGCACAGGGACCACGTCCGGTCCGGGCGGGACACAGAATCCCCGCGCGCGCGCGTTTTCCCGGCCGTACGTTGGCGTCACGTCGCGTAGCCGCACGTGTCGGCCCGGTGCGAGGTTGGCCGATCGCGAGGGCCCCGTCCATCGCTTCCGATGAGGGAAACCGATCGACCGATCGCATCGCGAGGGGCCCCCGAGTAGCGACAGGACCGTAGGACTGTAGAGTGGGTCCACGGCACATGAGGGCACTCCGACAGGTGGCGCGGAGCTAACGGCTCGCAGTTGCATGCATGCCCGCTGTCCCTATGCCGGAAAGTCCAATGCCATGCATTGCCGCTTTTGCACCTGATCACCGGCCGACCACACATGCATCTCGCTGCCCTGACTGCCCGGTGCACCCATGGAGAGGCATGGACGATGGACCGGACCACCACAGTGCATTCTCCTGCTCGCATTTCACCCACCGAGTGGAGTTGGAGCAGTACATCATGCAAGCTCGGCCGTCGACACGTACGCGCGGGAGGACATCATGTGGCGGGAGACGACGTACACGCACTAGCTATATACAGTATGTCGCTCACGGTAGCGGACAACCTCGGCGCCTTTTGTTTCTCTGATGAAAAACACCTTTCTTCCTGCTTTTTGTCAGACACACTACTACCATCACGCACATGCATGATTCGCAGAGATGCCTTCTACAACGTTCTCCAGCTCAAAAACATTGGCGATATAATTTCCAGCTGACGTCGGATGTGGTCCGAATCACATATCAGCAAGGGCATTGGACGTCCGAGCCGCTATGGATCAAAGAACGCAGCGATGATATCACTCTTACGTGGTGAAGCATAGAGAGGTTTACAAGCAAACCATCAAAGGGTAACCAACGTGCTCGCCCGGGAGGGACCCCGTCAGGGTAAGGACGTCGCCGGGTTGCCCTAGGTCGGCCGGCGAGCCTAGGGTGCCATTCTTGGTCGTGGATCAAGGGATGAACAACATGGAGATCAAAGGAGAAAAGAAAAGGGTAAAAGAAGTAGATTGATTTGTTTATATGACGATTGGATACATGGGAACTCAATCGGCCATGATCCTCTCATATATATAGAGGGGGTGGTCTTATCCCAGTAGAAAACCTCTCCAAGGCTTATTTTCTAAGTTTCTCACGTCCAAAAATCGATATAGAAACAAATCGGTTCGAGATCTGAAAGTCAGATTCGGAATAAACACCTACCGGTACTTCCGGTCAGGCTCTACCGGTAGTACCGGTAGTTCATTTTCACGTAAAACTGCGTCTTCCTCCGTTAGCCACCGGTAGTACCAGTCAAAGACCGGTAGTACCGGTAGTTCATATCTACGCCAAACCTTCTCGGACCGATAGTACCGGTGATCTCGGACCGATAGTACCGGTAGTTCATACATTTTCTCGGAGGCATAACTCTCTCTTAAGGACTCCAAATTGGATGTTCCATATATGTTTTTTGACCATCTCGACGGGAGAAACGCAATGGTGAAGTCTGTTATACATTTTGACAACTTCATAAAATAGACATTTTTGGTTGTCAACATATGCCCCATGTTTTCAAGTTTATGATGCATGAACCTGAAAACATTTGATTAAACAAACATAATTAAACCAAACAGCAACGATACCTATCTCATCGGTTGCATGGTGACTAAGGGCGATGTATACATCAGACATTTTTGTTCTAAGGACGATACATGTATCGGCCATTGTCTGGAGAGCACTCTAGGCCTCTTGCCAAACACTTAGTACCTTTTCAAGCACCTCCTGTTAACTGCTCTTGGGAGACTATCACCTTGTAATGTCTCCAAGAGATAAGAATGGTCAAATATCACTTTGATAACACTAAAAAGGGCCTTCTCAACTTGGTGACCTTTTGCCAAACTTGTTGCTCTTTGTCTCAAGCGGCGATATGATTTTCACATCTAGCACCACTCCTCAATATGAAATATACCCATAGAGCTTTAAATAAAACTTTTAGGCCACCTCCTTGGATTATCCTCAATTCTCTTCTTCAATTAGCTTGATCACAGTCCATAGACTTCTCCCATAACCATCTTTGCTTGATCAAATCCGCAATATGGGAGTCCTCCAATCATCTAAATCGGCCGTGTCATTGCTAGAAATCAAGTTAGGCTGATTTGGTAATTCCTCAACGAGCCGACCTGACGAGCCAGAGGAGAGTCGGCTTATCCAACTTGGAGAGTCGGCTCAGCCGATAGGGTGAGTTGGCTTAGCCGACTTAGGTAGTTAGCTCAGCCGACAGGGAAAGTTGGCTCAGCCGACTCTGCTGCTCCTGCACACAAAATAGCAAAGTTTTCTTGCATTGGCCTTTCTTTGATGTGAAAATTACACCCACCGACGTCAAAGCCAGATGCTTATTGAACTAACATGTTGACCTTCTGATTTTCATACCTCGGAATATGCCGAATTTAGAATTTGGTAAAATAGGCAATAATATCAAAGCAAGCATCAAGACAACCTCTTAGTGATCTTTCTAAACATTGAAACATACCAGCGACTTACTGCACCACTAGTAGAGAATCACCATAGGTTTCAACATGTCATACTTCATGAATTGCAATATGGCCAAGCCGAATAAGAAAAATTCACATTCAGCTTGAATTTTGGTGCAAATGTAATTTTAATCGGCTGAATGCCTCAAAAGACATCATTGTGAGAAATAATGATCATGCCAACACCTTGGCCTTATTTGCAAGCCGATTAATCATATTGTCACATCCATGAAGTAAATCAAAATACATATATCATGCCCCCGCGCCTGAAAGCCATCAAAGTAAATTTCATGGAGGCTTTCTAATAGCACGATGGTCACAAGCACTCATCGGCTATATTTTTATACTAAGGGCGATATCAAAATATCGGCCATATGAATTCATCCACAAGAACATGCATAACCGAAATAAATATTTTAGCTCCAGATCATTGATGAGCAAAATAATTTGGCAACCCTCCATAACATAAAGATCCATAACAAGGATCAAAATAAGGAGTTAAGGGATAACTATGCATACCAGGGAATGAATTCCACATAAGCTTAGGCAGAGAGTATGAATGATGCCATGACCAATGGTTTTGATGATTTGGTGTAAACCTCCAACTTGGCAATTGTTTCTTGAATCTTCTTCTCTCCTTTGCCTTTGTTGCACCACTTGCTTGAGCATTATCCTTCTAAGCTTGAATACTTCCTTTAGGAACCCATGCTAAGCCCTTTTCTTTTAGCTTCTCTGCACTAAGCTTCTGCAACTTCTTTTCTTGCCACTTTGGTAAACCGATTGAGCATATCGATTTTATTTCTGTTTTGGACAGCAGCAAATCATTTTTGACTTTGGGCACTCTCACCTTCTTTTGTTCAGATTTGGCACCTATAATATCAATAGATGATTTCCCTACTTCTTTGCCATCAATAGCCAGATTTTTTAGCAATGTAATTGGCTTTTCAATAGTTGAACTCAGATCTGAACTTTCCTTCTTTCGGTCATCATACTTCACATGGTAAACTTGCTTTACTACTTTTTTCTTTGGTTGAGCTTCGGACCGATTTTGATCAAAACGGTCTTTACAAGATGATGATCTCTCTGAATGTCTAGGAGCTGCATATTTTATATATTGTGGCCTAAAACATGATGGAACATGTGCCTCTTGATCAAACCAGCCCCAAGATGAATAAGGATGAAAAAAATGCGGTCTATGATCCATATGACATAGGAATTGGCTGCTCAAAAGGAGAATATGTTGCTGTTACGTGAGATTTATCTCCTTGCCAATTCCACTCTTGGAACTTGTGCTTTGTAGGTGATTTTGATGATTGCACTTTTTTTGGCCGATTGGTGACATTTGCTTCTGCTATCTTCTCATATTTAACTAGAAGTTTCTTGAAGCTAAGCTTCGGCCTTCTATTCTTTAGCTTGTCATGGCCTTTACCTCCATCAACTTTATAAACATCCTCCTTCTTCTCCCCATCTTGATAGACATGCTTTAGAGGAGGATCCTTAGCCGATTCTCCTTGCTCAATGGGATCAATCGACTTTTGCTTTAGTTGGAGAGATTTCACCTGTCCCCCAATGCCTTCTGAAACTATGATAACATTGTTGTCCTCTTGAGTATCTTCAATTTGTAATTCATGGACAACAACCTTGTCTTCACTTGAGGGCTCCATGTAACACCTCTGGGTGTTAAGCATGCATTCACATCCTAAATCATGAGTATTTGCATTTCATACATGATCATCATCACATGTAAGTTAAGTTGGAATTTATTTAAACTATGATAAACATGTTTGGGCTCCGAGTTTGGTAAAAATCCTAGGTAAAGTGGTAAAAATTTGTGGAGCTATAATTTTAAATAACTTAGAATTAATTAGCATGATTTTTAGAGCAAGTTTTGTATTCAAAATCTTCCCAAATTTTGCTTCTAAAATTATTTCAGAAAATTTAGTTTTCATTTAAAAATTTGACATTAAATCATCAATTCAAAATCTGTTTAGAATTTTGAAAAGTGCCCTAAATGAAAGTTGTAGAGAATAAAATTTTGAACAACTTTTGTTTTGGGGGCAATTTGTGAAAATGTCTTTTTCATCTTCAAAAATTTGAATTTGAATCAAATTATAAAATCTAGAATTTATTTAGAAAAGAAAAATCACTTTTCAGCCTTATCGGGCCGCCGCCTCCTTTCTGGCCCGAGCACCAAAGCCGGCTCAGCCTGCTTCGCGTCCGCGCCCGCGCTCACGCCCGCGCCTGCCCCGCCCGCGCGTGCACGCACGCGCGACGTCGTGGCGCAGCGGCAGACGCCGGCCGCCGCGTGGCCGTACACCGCTGACCCGCGCGCCACGCGTCCTCCTCCGCGCCCGCCTAGACCTGCCGAAGCCGGTGCGCTCGCTGGCTCACTCCCGCGCTGCTTCTTCTCTCCGCAAGCACCCCGTGCACTCGCTCTGCCTCTCGCCGCGCCACCGCACCCGCCGACGAAATCCGCCGCGGCTCCTCCACCTCGGCCAGCAATCACGCGCCCGTAGCTCCGTCTCGCTCTCCTTCAAGTTGTGCTCGTGTTTGCACCGACTGCTGAGCTCAGGTAGAGCCGTCTCAAGCCCCGCCACCGTCGGCCATGGCGCCGCCGTGCTCGGCCGCCATGGAAGACACCTTCCTTCTCTTCTCCAGCCCCGCCTAGCTACCCTCCCGCCTTCGCCATCTTCTAGTGAACCGCATGCGCCCGCTAGCTCGCCTTGTCACGGCCGGAGATGGCCGCCGGCCTCATGGCCGAGCCGTGCCACCGCAACGTCGTAGCGCCGGCATGGCCTCTGCCTCAACCGAGCCAGGCCAAAAGGCCTTGGGCCGCAGCCCAAGCCGGGCCAGTGCGCCTGCCTTCCCGCGCACGCGCACGGGCCGAAAGGCCGTAGCCGGCCGGTTGATCTCGCTAGGCCGGCCCGTTAGCAATAAGAAAAATGAGTTTTCGTTTTTCTTTTATTATTTGAAAATGAAAATGGTTTGGAAAATGTTTGACTACTCAAATTTGCTCCAAATCCGTTCAAATAAATTTTTCTAGGTTCCTTATCATCAGATCTACCTGAGAAAAATATTGCATGTCAAGGTTTAAATACTTTGCTGTAGAGTTTTTATTTAATCCCTAAAACTGATGTTTTCTTGTTAAATATGTAGTAAATCACAGAAAGCTCAGAAAAATATGGTTCCACTTGCTATAATTTTCTTTTGTGATGTACTTGCTAGGAAAAATATATGTCATTCATGTTCTATGGAAAAATCTTGAGTTGTAGTACAGGTGTTTAATATTGCTAATAATTGTTATTTTTGCTAGAGAGAAAAATATGAATAAAACATACATGTAATAATTTTTATATGGTGGTTATTTATTGTGAAGAATGTAGGAAAAATTTTAAATCTATTGTTTGATACTTTTCGTAGTATAAAGTATTTTTATGCTCATTTTTAGGCCCTAGCTTGTTATTTTTGGGTAGTCAGTTCTAGTAATTCAAATGTAATGAAAATTTTGGGGTATGCTAGATTAGCTGATAGAAAGCTACTGTAATTTTCTCAGATTTTTCTGTGCTACTAAAATGGGTGTTGCTGTTCAAATCTAGTTGCAATTAGGTTTTTATTTAACCTTGTTAATGCATGATTAGTGAATAAGATTCTGCTATGGTGTATCTTTGAAGCAGTTAATAAAATGTGCTGGTGTAGCATGGTAGTGGTAGTAGAGAATGCAATAGATGACATATGCTTGTAGTCTGTATTCTTGGATGATGTTGACTACCTTGTAGAAGAAATGTATTCCTACTTTATGAAATAAAGTGAACCTAATTATCTGCATTTCATTCATCATGACCATTACATATCATTTTTGCAATGCACCTAGGCATAAGCACTTATACGATTGCATCATACAGGATCGCAGGAAGTAACATCGGTAGCAGTTCTCGAGGAACCGGAAGAGCAGCCCGAGGAGTAGGAAGTGCTCGAAGCCGACGAGGAGGTCGGTGAGGATCTTCTGGAGTGCCCAGACCACCGTCCGAGCTCTTTTGAGAGAGGCAAGCCCTGGAGCATTTCTCTCGCCCGATTTGCAAATATTTATTAATGCTTTACTTTAACTGCTGCATTAAGTTTAGGAGTTGTTTGCAACCGTTGCTGCATTATACCTTGTTTACTCCGTTCTATCCTATCCTTGTCACCTTGTCATTCGCAGTCAAGTAATTGCTTAGCTTGCTTAGACCGGTAGAAGTCGAGTGATTTCCTGTCATCTGCGAGCTATAGGTGGTTACCTGGATCTGCTTGAGAAAAGATGTCATCATGAAATAACTAAGTGTTAATGTGAAATTGAGACCGGACGGAAACTTGCAGGGTTTCGGACTGTAGTGTTTTCCGTCTGTGTCGATTAAGGACCGTCCGTTGTTGGGCCTCAGGTCATGTTGAACGCATGCCTCACATTTAGCTGGCCGGATAAAGTACCTTCCGACCGCGAAGCTGGGAGATTATTCGGGACGAGTGGATTGCTCACAACGCACTGTACCGGAGTAGTAGTGGCAGGATACGGAGGCACGATGATAAGGCCAAAGAGCAGTCGGGCGGCCCCCGGGTACATGTGGTTCCTGGCAAGCTCGCGACTTTACCTGAATTGTTGACTCGGTGACCAACACCTCACTTTAGCGGGTGAGTGAGGTTTGTGTGAGGAATAACTTACCAGCTGGTTAATAATCAATTCGAATCGCCATCGTTCACTGGATAGTGAGCACTTGACTTGAGCTACTTCATCGTAGTAATATTTATGGAACACTTGGATAGTTATACGAAATATGACATGATGGAAGTTGTTAATGATCATTGGTTATCATTATCTGTTTAATTACATGTTACTTTAGTACAGGTGCAAATGTAGTTGATAGGTTAATAAAGATTTAACTTGATGCAAAGCTTTTGTGAAGATTCTCTAAATCCTAAAAATTCCTTTTTGCAAATGAGTCAGCTACCCCACTAAAAAGCCTGTTATGATCCTTGGTGTCTTTATTTTTGGTTCTATCGGGTAAGTCTAGCTGAGTACATTCTCGTACTCAGAGCTTTGTTCCCACTTGTTGCAGATGGGCAGATATATTACGGCTACTGTATCAACTGCCTTTATCCTGCAATGGGAGAAGCTTAGGACCATGGGCAATAGTCATTCGCTACATCTCGTCTGATGCTTTTGAGGGAAGATGATCCTGAACTGGCACTGTATTTTGAACTCTGGGTGCGTGTGTGATTTGAACTAAATGCTTCCGCTATTTTCTTTCGAAACTGGTTTGTAATAACTATGTTTAAACTCCGATGTATTTGTGATACAAACTTTTATGTAACTTGTGATGGTGACCGCTGAACTTATTACGATCTTGGCTGGTTTGTAAGTTGGTTTGAAATCCATCGTGATTTCACGGACTACCGGGTTATACGGGCTTAAGTTTGCTAAATCGTCTGCTTTGTGGATGATTTTCTTACTTAATCTCGTATAATTGGTCGGTTCTGTTACACTCCACATCTCTCTCTTGGGCATTTGAGCCTTGAGCCTTGAGTGAATCGGCTATTGCAAGCTGATTCAAAACCTGTTTGCCATCAAGACCAATTGAATCCTATTGATCCATCTGTTGAGCTTTAGAAAATTTCAATCGGCCTTTATCAATGGCCGATTGGATCACTCGACGAAACACATTGCAATTAGAAGTATTATGATCAGATGAGTTATGCCACTTGCAATATGTAAGCTCTTCTAAGTTTTGAATAAATGGCGAAGCACTGTGATCAATGATTCTAATAAAATTATTCTTGAGCAAGATATCAAAGACATGATCACAAAAAGTAAAGACAAAGGTGTATTTTGATTTCTTTAGCCAATTCTTTTGTGGAGTCGGCTTTAAAGTTAGGCAAACAAAGGGATTGAATTTTTTATCAATCCATTCGGCCACACATTTACAATTACTTATGGGAAGCTTTAGCTTTGATGAAGTATCACCATCGGCCTTGCCATATGGCACAATGTGTTGGCTGATAAAATCTAAATTTATTTTATCATTAACAAATAAATTGCTATTCTCAATCGGTCTATAACAACTATTAGTAAGGATATCTCTAATAGATGCTGAAATTAAAATAGTATGATCGGATTGGAATTTGAGCAAAATATTTATGTTTTCTACCTTGTTGACCATGTTGGAGAAGTGCATATTCTTGATTTGCATGATGTTGCTCTTCTTCTCCAGAAACCAATCAACAAGAAGGGTCAAATCACCCGAAGACACATCAGCAGCTGCCAGAACTAGGAAAGTCGGCTTAGCCGACTAGAAGTCGGTTAGGCCGACTTGGGCACTAGCAGGGGCAGTCAGCTTGGTCGACTGGGAAGCCAGCTTAGCCGACTCAGGGCATGCAGCAGAGGTAGTCGGCCTAGCCGACTGGAAAATCAGCCTAGCCGACTCGGAGTAGGCGATAGGGGCAGTCGTCCTAGTCGGCCTAGTCGACTTAGAGCAGGCAGGTATCGGCTTAGCCGACTTCAAAGTCGGCTCAGCCAATTCTGAGCGGGCAGACAGCCCTCCTTTGTTGCTTGTAGGGGCTTGATCTCTATCAATGATGTAGTAATCACTAGATAAATGTACAACCCCTTTAGCTCCTGAAAAATCAAGTCATGTTGATTTATGTTGTTTTCCATGCTTTTCTATAACAAGACTTGTTTTCGGAGATGTGATTGATTCGGAAAGGATATTGTGTTGTTCGGCTTTTGTAGCCGAACCTTTACTTACATCTGAATCAAATCTTTCTTTCATGCCCACTAGCAATCCAATTTTAGCCGATGACTCAATTGTGATCGGCCTTTTCTCATTAGTCTTTCCAAAATATTCATATAATTGCTCCTCTAATTGAGACCATAAACCAACAGTGCACCGGGGCAAAGATGTAAACCATGCAAAGGCAATACCAGTAAGAGATAAAGAAAAATTTTGCACTCTCATATAGTCTTCTTTACCAGCAAAACCTAGCTATGAGAGATATATACTAATATGTTCTATAGCGGTCTTATCATTGTAACAGAACCGACCAAATTATAAGAGCACAAGTACAAAAATAAGCACCGAAGCGCTCAAATTTTCGAACTTCAGCCCATATAATCCCGGTAGTCAATCGAAACCACGAAGGATTTCAAACCAACTTGCTTATAACCAAGATCGCATCATTCAATATACAACATCATACGTTACATTACACAAGTAGTTCTGAAGTAAGTTTACACACACGGAGTCGCAAATATTACAAACCAAGTTTATAAAGTAGCGGAAGCTTACACACACACCAGTTGTTTAACTACTGCCAGTCTTGTTGATCAACAACCCGCAAAAGCATCAGGAAAGTAAATAAAAGATGATCACGCCCTAGTGATCTAGTCTTCGTCACCCGCAGGGTGGAGACAATTTTTGCAGAAGCCTTGGTAGAGCATATCATCTGCAACAGGAGGGAATAAACCCTGAGTACTGGAATGTACTCAGCTAGACTTACCCGTCAAAAATTAGAAATAAGATGACACCAAGGATTATGCAAGGCTTTCATAATTGGAGCTGGCTGACATTACCTTTTGCGAAAAAGCATAAGTAATTTAAACTCTTTTAACCTGTACTAGCATTTATTTTTAGCATTTACCTGTCATCTATCTTAGCAGCTGTACTAAGCATGCACTTGATTATAATCAAACAATTATCATTATTATATCTAGAGCAGGTATGAATTGTGGCAACATAGTATCATTCCCTTAACCACCTGTTCATTTAATGAGATCTATGTTGCCGCTGCTCAAGTCAAGTGCTCACTAACCGGGAGCGACGACGATTCGAATCGAATTCCTATCCAGCTGGAGGGGTATTTCTAACACTCACCGTGCAGACCCCTGCCAGGGTCGCACAGGCCACCGTTTCATATGATTCAGGAATCGCAGGTCCAAATAATATCGCGACCCCAAGGGCGACACTCTGCCAGGTGATAGGGACTCTAACCCCCCTTGGTCTCACGCCAATGTCCCCAAGCACATCCTTTCTCTCCTCCAAGAAGCAACCTACCATTCGATTCCCTGCCTGAATCACATTACTCGGCTTCGTGGTCGGAACGACTTATCCGGCCAACTAAGTGTTAGACTGCGTTCAACATGACTCAAGGACGTACAGCGAATCGGTCCTTAAACGACTCAGACGGGCATAGCTCCACACCCAAGACGTGAAGTGTCTTGCGGCTGTACTATCGAACTCCCGCCCGATCTCAATTTCATTTTTAAAGCATGGTTCCATCCACGATAGCCATAAAGCCACTCGTGACTCCTTCCTACATCTCGCGGATGACCGGAAATCACCCGACTTCTACCGTACTAAGCAGGGCTAAGCATTGATACGTGCCTAAACCTAAATTAGGATTTAAGTACGATATCTGGGCAAGGATAGGTATAATGCAACAATTGTTTTTATACAACTCCTACAACTTAATGCATTAAACAATTAAAAGTACTCAAGATAGATTTATAAAAGGATGAGTTCAGCATGCACCGGGGCTTGCCTTTTAGAAAGGTCGAGGGCCGGTGGTCAGGACACTCGGGCAGATCTTCGGCAGGAGCTTCGTCGCCGGTTGGTTCCTCTGGCTGTTCCGGCTGGTCCTGGACCTCCTCCGGTATCGCTGGCTCGAACTCGAGGAGTGTTACCCCCTCCGGAACACCTATTGCATGAGTGCACAATAAATATCATGGATGCATAATAGGTGCAACATGCTCGGAATGAAATGCATTTCAGCAATAAAAGTACTCTATTCAAGTCACTTCACCATTACGTGCAAATCTCTTCTCCGGTGAAGAAGTACTTACCTAATCTACTCAACCTAAGGTATAGCTGTTCATCTTCGGTTAAGGCCCTAACACCTAACAAACACAAGAGTGACATTATTTAGGTTACCACACCCAACCCAAAATATCACAGTAAGACATTCTGGACAGCAGCTACTTGTTTCTAACATAACAGGAGATTCCTAACTCCAAAAGATATGATCTAAGACAATCTGGAAAGCTTATGAAATGCACCACAAAATATTTTCAGACCACAACACTTAATTCCAAAGTTTACCTAGTCGAAATTCCAAAGTTCCAAAATCTATCCTCCCCAAACAGAGAGCAGTCAATTCTGGACTGTCACTTAAAACAGCAATAACTCCCAAACTATTAAGCCAAAAGCTCCCAAATTGACACAAGCTTGTTTATCAAGTTTACTACAACTTTGGTATTCACAAGTTTTCCAGCAAACATCTTTATCAAAGGTCAAACTCAAAAATACTACCAGCTGTCCAGAGAACCTGGCAAACTTTCTCTAAGACCAATCCATTGTTACCAAAAGTTCACACTGGTCACAAAAACACCAGAAAGTAAGGTGTGCCCACCTAGAATAATTATTTATACTCATTTCTTAATTTACTTAATTAATTAAGTGGAATTTTAAAAATATATGTAAACTGTTCCTAAACTTCTACAAAAATTACAGGAGCCTCTCCGGCCCAAAAAGAGACTACTGTAAAAATTTGAACTAAAATTATTTACAGAAACTCTCTAAACAAAATTCATAAGCCCAAAAGGCTGATTTTTGTATAATTAACAAATCATATTGAAAAGTATCAAACAACAGATTTCATATTTTTCTTAGACACTTTATGGTACCAAGACATTCTCCAAAAATTTATAAGAACATTGCACATGTAGAAAAATAGCTAAAATTCATTCAAGTATTCCCTAAAATAACAAGATAGCATTATAACTTGAAAAGTGCTTAAGCACTACTGCCCAAATTTTTACCAGAGCTAAGAGCAAGTATAAATTAGCCTACCCACCAAATTTCATAATTTTTGGAACACTAAAACTCAAGATATGATTTAAACAAGTTTGCATGCAATCTAAAACACATTTCAAAAACCTATTTAAATCTCCCAGAAACTAAACATCACATAACAAATTCATATTTTTCTAAAATACTACACACCATGTAGATCCTAACAAAATTTATCTCATAATTTTTGAGCAAGTAAAACCCTAGATCTACATTTTCCAAACATCATCAAAATTCTGTAGCAAAAATAAATAAAAATGAAAAAGATCTTATTTTATACTGGGCCGGCCCGGGAACAGGCGCGGCCCACGGCGCGCGCACGGCCTGCTCGAGCTCCCGCCCGTGCGCGGCAACTGACAGGCGGGCCCCCACGATCAGGGACAGAGGGACAGGGGAGCGGCGGCCGTGAGCTCCGGCGAGCGATTTCTCGCCGCCGGCGGTTCCTCCGCCCAACTCGAGTACACCGGTGGCTTGCCTAGACCTAACCGCACCGAGGCTAACCCTTTTCCCCAAAGCTACTGCACCGTAGCACCCATGCCGACGGAGATGGCGGACGGCCGTGACGCCTGGCGGTACGCCGGCGAGTCCTGGCCGCTGGACGGCCGACCGAAGGGTGCACCACCTTCCTGGAACCCTAACGGACTTCCCAAGACTACACACCCAGATGGGGATGGAGCGGAGCCGCTTGACCGCGTGAGCACCTAGCCGACAGCCATGGCGCGGCAGTGCGCAGTCGTGTTCTGGCCCGACCAGACCGATGATGGCGGTAGCATCTTCACCCGAGCATCTACGTGGGGTGGGAAAGAGAGAACGTGAGCAAGGGAAGGCGGAGGGCTACGGTGCGGTGCTGGCCACGGTGTCCCGAAACACGGCGGAGCTCTGGTGGCATTTGGAACGGCCGGAGGTGGCAATGCGGCTCACCTCGGGCTCAATCGAAGCCACCGGCTGATCGAGGGGGTGCAAGGTGGTGTGGCGGAGTGAAGGACACAGTTTGGTGGGCGGTGGTGTGGTGACGAGCGCGCGTGGTGATGGCGGAGCTCGCGGCAGCGGCGGTGACCTCGGTTCCGCTCGGCGCACACAGAGGAATGGAGAAGGGAAATGGAGGGAGTGAGGGGTGGAGCGACGGACTCGTGGCGTCTTTGAGCACGTCGTGGACTGACCGCTGGGGTCACGGCCGACGTACGGTTGCCACCGCGCGGCCACGCATCGACGACGGCCTGTGGCCGGTCGACCACTCCACTGATGAACTGAATCATCGTTGCAATCGTGGCCTCAAAGACCGACTGACAGAGCAAGTTCAACGATGATTATCTCCAAAACCGCTTCGAGTTAGGAGAAGATGATAACATCAAAATTGTAGGGCTTCGTGAGGGCTACAACTTTGCTAATTGGCTCAAGAACAGATTCGGTTTGGATTTGAAACTACATAGCTCCAAAGTGGTGCCCTTTGAAACTGAAACGTAGTTTCAGTGATTAAAACCGACGGAAACCCTATTTTCTCGACACCATATCTCCTAAACCATTTAGAACTAGGTGATGGTGATGTTGACAATGTTGTAGAGCTAAGTAAGTACTACAAAAGTGTCAACATGAGTTGGAGCTGGTTTGGTCTGGTTTGCAAACTACAAGCTTCCAAAGTAGGTCATAGTAAAACTGGAGGGACACTTTTGAGACTTAGAAAAATTCTAAGTGTTGAGACAGCCCCTCTAGCTGAATTGTGGGCCATTTTTCAGCATGTTCTGGCCAGTTTCATGAGATGGTCATATTGAGACTTTTGTTCCCCATAAATTTTCCTACAACTTTGCTTAAGGGTGCTCCTCCATGCAAGGTCTCTAAGCTAGACTTTTTAAATGGTCAAACTAGAGCATCCTAGGGCTAAATGCTGGTCAACTACACCTTGGAGGGCATTTTGGTGATTTTGGTCAACATGAACCTTGCTCCATTAGTAACCCTAAGTATAGCTAAGGTGTTGTGAGATATAATTGGCTACTCTACCCTTTAGTTACACCAACTCCCTAGTGTCACATGATGTGAGCCAAACAAAATTCTAAAAACAACCACATTTGTTGCAACCACATAAAATAACATGAATGATGCATGCTTATGCTTATGCAAATGCAATGCAATTAAGGAGCTAAACACTTGAGGTGTTACAGCCCTCCCCCTTATAAAAATCTCGTCCCGAGATTTGGAAAGCGTACCATTTTTCATAGAATTCCTTATAACCATCCCACAAATAGTCCTCCCGTTCCCAGGTAGTGTCACTTTCACTACCCTGATTACTCCACATTACTTTATACCACTTAACCACTTTGCTTCTAGTTACTCGTTCCTGAGTATCTATCACCCGGACTGGCTTTTCTTCGTAAGTTAAATCAAACTCAAGCCTGATATCTCCTAATGGGACTCTTTCCTCAGGAACTCGAAGACACTTTTTGAGCTGAGATACATGGAAGACGTTGAATATGGCACTCATTTCAGGAGGTAACTGGATTTTGTACGCAACAGCTCCACTCTTGCCTATGATCTGGAAAGGACCCACGTATCTTGGCGCAAGTTTCCGCTTAACACCAAAACGTTGGACACTCTTCATTGGAGAAACTTTCAGGTAAACGAAGTCTCCAACTTCAAACTCGAGCGGTTTTCTACGACGATCAGCATAACTTTTCTGTCTAGCTTGGGCTGCAGCCATATGTTTTTGGATGGTACGGACTTATTCCTCAGCTTCCTGAACAAAATCAATACCATAATACCTCCTTTCACCAGCTTCTACCCAGTTTAGTGGAGTTCTACACTTATGACCGTACAAAGCTTCGAATGGGGCCATCTTAATGCTCTCTTGGTAACTATTATTGTACGAGAATTCGGCTAGAGGTAACCATTTTTCCCAAGAACCCTTGGATGATATTACACATGCCCGCAACAGATCTTCCAAGATTTGGTTAACCCGTTCTGTCTGTCCTGACGTTTGGGGGTGATAAGCAGAGCTTCTCACTAACTTGGTTCCCAGAAGGTGATGCAAGTGCTCCCAAAAGCGAGCAGTGAACTGGGGACCACAGTCAGATATGATAGTACGAGGTATCCTATGGAGCCGGACTATCTGATTGAAATACAACTCAGCATAGTCAGTAGGACGATAGTCTACTCGAACAGGAATGAAGTGAGCCGACTTGGTTAGGCGATCTACAATTACCCAGATGGAGTTATGATTTTTGACAGTAGGAGGAAGTCTGACAATGAAATCCATACTTATCTCTTCCCATTTCCAACCTGGGATAGAAAGTGGTTGAAGTAACCCCGCTTTCATATGCACAACTTTAACTCTACAGCAGGTGTCACACCTAGCCACATATGCAGCTATCTCTTTCCACATCTTGGTCCACCAATAGTATGGCTTCAAATCATAATACATCTTATTGCTACCAATATGGATGGACAACTTAGAGGAGTGTGCTTCAGACATAATATCATTTCTAAGCTCTCGGTCCTTAGGCACAACTAACCTACCCTTGAACCATAGTACACCCTCTTCATCTACCCTGAATTGTGTAGTTTTTTGCTCTTTCATCTTGCGTTTTATGTGGAATACACCAGGATCAGTCTTTTGGAGCTCAATAATTTTACTTTTGAGAGTACAACTGACAGTGATGTTGTACAAGACTGCTGGATGTAGAAGGCGAGATTAATGAAAATCAGTTTCAATTAGGGAATGGCAATGAGACTTACGGCTTATAGCATCCGCAACCACATTTGCCTTGCCAGGATGATAGTGCACTTGAAGGTTATAATCCTTAATCAACTCGAGTCATCTTCTTTGACGCATATTTAACTCGGGTTGGGTGAACATGTATTTAAGGCTTTTGTGGTCTGTGTAGATATTGCAGACATTGCCCAGCAGATAATGCCGTCATACTTTCAAAGCATGAACTACTGCGGCCAGTTCTAAGTCATGCGTTGGATAATTCACCTCATGTTTCTGAAGTTGTCGAGAGGTATATGCAATCACTCGGCCTTCCTGCATCAGCACACCTCCCAAACCTATGCCTGAGGCATCATAATAAATATCAAATGGTTTCTCGATATCCGGTTGTGCCAAAACCGGAGCTGAGGTTAGGAGGGTTCGCAGTTGGTGAAAAGCCGCATCACACTCAGGAGTCCAGACAAACCTGGTGTCTTTTTGTAGCAACCGAGTCATTGGCTTGGCTATTTTGGAGAAATCCAGGATGAAGCGACGATAATAGCCAGCCAAACCAAGAAAACTCCGGACCTCGTGAACCGAGATAGAAGCCTTCCAGTTCAGTACTTCTTGTACCTTGGCGGGGTCCACCATAATTCCTCCATCGGACAACACATGCCCAAGGAAAGGTACTTCTCGAAGCCAAAATTCGCACTTACTGAACTTTGCATATAGTTGATGTTCACGCAGTCTTGCGAGGACTATACGCAGATGTTCAGTGTGATCTTCCTCATTTACAGAATATATCAGGATGTCATCAATAAATACCACCACAAACTTGTCCAATTCGGGCATAAACACCGAATTCATCAAGTACATGAAGTGTGCGGGGGCATTGGTCAAGCCGAAGGACATAACAAGATACTCATAAAGACCGTATCTGGTAGAGAAGGCGGTTTTTGGAACATCTTCTGGACGGATTTTAATTTGATGATAGCCAGATCTTAGATCAATATTGGAGAAGACTTTAGCTTTAGACAAATGATCGAACAAGATGTCGATGCGCGGTAGAGGGTACTTATTTTTGACAGTGACTGCATTGAGAGGTCTATAATCTACGCACATTCGCAATGACTGATCCTTCTTCTTTACAAATATAGCAGGACATCCCCACGGCGACGAACTAGGACGAATCAACCCCCTCTTCAAAAGTTCATTCAATTGCACCTTAAGTTTAGCTAGTTCATTCGGAGGCATCTAATAGGGTCTTCTAGAGATGGGCGCCGTGCCAGGCAACAACTCAATTTTAAATTCCACATCCCGATCCGGAGGGAGTCCCGGCAAATCATCGGGAAAAACGTCCGGAAACTCATTCACTACGAGAATCTTGGCCAACGCCTTTGCTTGCACAGCATGAACTTCCCCAGACAAATCAACCTTTCTGGGAAGTTGTACCAGAAAACACTTTTGATCTGTAGGATCTCTGAGCATAACTACCCGAGTGGATGTATCAATGAGTACCCCATTCTGACTCATCCAATTCATGCTCAGAATAACATCTATGCCTAATCCCGACAAAACCACTAAGGCAAGCGAGTACTTTCGCCCTTCTATCTCAAGCTCAAGATTCCCCACTACTTTATTTGTGGAAATATTCCCACTTGTTGCGCTAATGCAATAACCTCCACCTTCAACAGTATGCAATTTATGTGCAAACTTTGATGCAAACTTAGGACTGATAAAGGAATGTGAAGCACCTGAATAAAAAAGTACCACTGCAGGATGTTGGTCAACTAGGAACTTACCAGCAGTGACAACCTCACTAGATGAGATTTCCTCAATACTGTTATAATGAGCGTGCCCTTGACGGCCACCTTGGTTGACATTCTTCTTAGGGTAAGGACAGTTCCTGGACCAATGGCCTGGCTTGTTGTAGTTTCAGCAAGGCATGTTGCTAGGAGGGACACTGGAGCTGCCTTGGCCCGAATTACCCTTTGGCAGAGCCACTGTATATGCCTTGCGAAACCCAGTCTTCACTGGCGCCTTCTTTTGCGGAGGACGGAACTTAGCACTTATGGCAGGAGGGCGAGGAGAAGCCCTCGGGGCAGCTGGAGCTCGAGACTGTGAAGCACCTGCCTCAAGTGCCCTCTTGCGGCTCTTAGAAGCAGCATAGATAGAGTTATTGTTCTCTTGAGTCAGAGCATCACTGATAAATTCATTGAAGGTAGTGCACTTGCTAGTGCCCATAGTCCTCATCAGCTTTGGACCGAGGCCTCTTTTAAAGCTAGCAATTTTCTTGGCATCGATATCCACAAACTCTGTGGCATACCTTGCCAGGTTGTTGAAAGATTGCAGGTATTCAGTCAAGCTTTTATTTCCCTGCGACAGCCTCATGAATTATGTGTGCTTGATAGCCATAAGACCTGGAGGAATATAGTTCCCACGGAATGCGGCCTTGAACTGGTCCCAAGCAATCGGGACATTTGCAGGCAGTGTGGAACGATGGTGGCTCCACCAAATACCCGCTGGACCATGCAGTTGGTGAGAAGCATATTCAGTCTTTAGCTCATCAGTCAAGCGAAGCAGACGAAACTTTTGTTCAATAGTATTCAACCACTCATCGGCTTGCAGTGGTTCCTCCGCCTCCTTAAAGAGCGGGGGCTTAGTATCAAGAAAGTCCTTGAAATCACTGTACTGATTGGGCTCTAGGCCCTGGCGGCCATGACGAGCCTCCCGGTTGGCAAGCTGGCGCATAGCATCTGCCAGCATGCGCTGCCCTTCGACCACAGTCTGCATCAGATCAGCCGGGGTAGGTGGTGGCGGAGGGGTGGCTGTTCCTCATCCTCATTGCCACGACCCCGACGGAGGTTGTACGACATCTGCAAAATACATAGCCAATGAGCACTGACGATGTGGGAAATTTGTAGATGAATTATTGTAAATATATCAAACTGACTTCTTGAATAGACTTCTCAAAATACTCATGGCACAATAATTTATCAAAACCGCACAATCCATTCAAGCGTATCAATTGGTGCAATCATGCGAGGGAATCCAACAAGATGTACTTTGATAAAGGCTCACTCACAAGGAGCACAGCAGTTACTGAATCGTTTACGTTAATATCTATGTGATTTTTGACCTTTCGCCCGATACTTGAATTCGATCTTAAAATTTTTAGTTGACTGAGAAAGGCTACTTCAAACTGACCACAAAAAGACTTCTCAACGGTAGAGTTCCATGGTGGGTCATGACTAGCCACCTCGATACCAGCGCGTGCCAAGCAGCACAACCTTATGTCGCGCGCCATAGGAGGCCCTTGGTTTCGTCGTGGCACCGAAGGGTGCTAATCGTGACACCATCATCGAACGCACGCAATAAGACATCCAATTGTGATCGAAATTAACAGGTTCAAATAAACATCTAGAAAACATAGGGTTCGACCTTACATCCCAAAAGTCAAGTTATTACAAAGCCTCACTCCAACCCCAGGAGGCACAAAAGACGATTCTAACATCGTAGCTACGCGATGACCACTCTAAGCATCGCCCTCAGAGTCGGTGTCAAGGATCTCCCCGCCATCCTTGTCGCTAACAGGCTCTAACTCCTCGTCTTCTTCTTCTTCTTCTTCTGGCTCGTCTTCTGGTGCTTCTTCTGGTGCGGCATCTTGGGGCCCATTGACCTCCACTTCTTCATCATCTTCAGCCATGACGACTCCCGAACCCATGTCCTCATCTGCGTTGTTGTTTCGAGGCAGCAGAGGATTTAGCTGGTTGTTCAGGCGGTGCACTTCTTCATAAAGATTGTCATTGTATTCTTCAGCATTCTCCAACTGTTGCTCGAGATCAAACTGACAAGCTCTCAGAACGTTCTCCTCGTGCCAGGCTTCATCCCTCTGATTCATGACACGGGCCAGCATGCGTTGACAGTTGTGGTTTGGTACTGTCAATCTCTGGACTGCAAGGGTTTCCTGGTCATGATCACGGATCACTTGCTCCAGTTGCTGACGCACTGCATTCCTGGCAGCAGTCACTTCGGCCAACTCCGCCCTCAGCCTTTCCACCTCAGTGGGCTCAAGGCGGGGCTCACGTGGAGCGAGCTGGTGACGAGGTGCCCTGCCTCTAGTGGACTTGTGAGCGGTACTCTTGGTACGTGCCATCTGTAGCAACAAGATACGACTGAAAGTGAGGATCATTTAGGGGATACGAAATTTAATTTAGTCGGGACTATTGAAATTTTTAAGGAGAAAGTAAATGATATGTATGATATAGTTAAACATGATGCATGCACGTTCCGTACGCCCTCTCATCCTAGTAGAATCATAAATTTCTAACGCTAGGCGGTGGCATACATACGTTCTCTCATATAGACGAAACTATCGGTCTACTCGTTTGCGCTGTTAGTGTACCTGCAGAAAATCTCATTTCAGCCCAACAGTTTCCCAATATAAGCACACAAGAAAGCAGTAAATTAAATATGTTCCATATACACATCCCCTGATGTATATACTTCAGTATCAAAGCTACCCGATATAAAGGTTTCCACAATTAAGCGCCTACATAATTACACGGTTTAAACATGTAAGTATGCAAGTCACCAAAACTACTCTCCTCTAGATCGTCGGTTGGACGATCATGCTCTCACAACTCACACTTACCAGAGCATCGAGGCAATTGATCCATATATTACCACCCAAGTGGATGGCATCCATACAATATCACGCCGTATGGACGACGAAACAAAAACAAATAAGGCCCCCAAGTTAGTCTTTATAATAAGCCACCTAAGAGTCCTTATTTGGGCTAAGGGATGTGATCACTGGCATACCTATGAAAATAATTTTTAGTGTTTTAACCCTTTTCATAATCAAATACTTTTGTTTTTAAATACTCGTACGATGTGTTTAATGTTGAATTATGCTCTGATACCCGCTGTAACAGAACCGGCCAAATTATAAGAGCACAAGTACAAAAACAAGCACCGAAGCGCTCAAATTTTCGAACTTGAGCCCATATAATCCCGGTAGTCAATCGAAACCACGAAGGATTTTAAACCAACTTGCTTACAACCAAGATCGCATCATTCAACATACAACATCATACGTTACATTACACAAGTAGTTTCGAAGTAAGTTTACACACACGGAGTCGCAAATATTACAAACCAAGTTTATAAAGTAGCGAAAGCATACACACACACCAGTTGTTTAACTACTGCCAGTCTTGTTGATCAACAACCCACAAAAACATCAGGAACGTACATAAAAGATGATCACGCCCTAGTGATCTAGTCTTCGTCACCCGCAGGGTGGAGACAATTTTTGCAGAAGCCTTGGTAGAGCATATAATCTGCAACATGAGGGAATAAACCCTGAGTACTGGAATGTACTCAGCTAGACTTACCCGTCAAAAACCAGAAATAAGATGACACCAAGGATTATGCAAGACTTTCATAATTGGAGCTGGCTGACATTACCTTTTGCGGAAAAGCATAAGTAATTTAAACTCTTTTAACCTGTACTAGCATTTATTTTTAGCATTTACCTGTCATCTATCTTAGCACCTGTACTAAGCATGCACTTGATTATAATCAAATAATTATCATTATTATATCCAGAGTAGGTATGAATTGTGGCAACATTGTATCATTCCCTTAACCACCTGTTCATTTAATGAGATCTACGTTGCCGCTGCTCATGTCAAGTGCTCACTAACCGGGAGGGACGGCGATTCGAATCGAATTCCTATCCAGCTAGATGGGTATTTCTAACACTCACCGTGCAGACCCCTGCCAGGGTCGCACAAGCCACCATTTCATATGATTCAGGAATCGCAGGTCCGAATAATGTCACGACCCTAAGGGCGACACTCTGCCAGGTGATAGGGACTCTAACCCCCCTTGGTCTCACGCCAATGTCCCCAAGCACATCATTTCTCTCCTCCAAGAAGCAACCTACCATTCGATTCCCGGCTTGAATCACATTACTCGGCTTCGCGGTCGGAACGACTTATCCGGCCAACTAAGTGTTAGACTGCGTTCAACATGACTCAAGGACGTACAGCGAATCGGTCCTTAAACGACTCAGACGGGCATAGCTCCACACCCAAGACGTGAAGTGTCTTGCGGCTGTACTATCGAACTCCCGCCCGATCTCAATTTCATTTTTAAAGCATGGTTCCATCCACGATAGCCATAAAGCCACTCGTGACTCCTTCCTACATCTCGCGGATGACCGAAAATCACCCGACTTCTACCGTACTAAGCAGGGCTAAGCATTGATACGTGCCTAAACCTAAATTAGGATTTAAGTACGATATCTGGGCAAGGATAGGTATAATGCAACAATTGTTTTCATACAACTCTTACAACTTAATGCATTAAACAATTAAAAGTACTCAAGATAGATTTATAAAAGGATGGGTTCAGCATGCACCGGGGCTTGCCTTTTAGAAAGGTCGAGGGCCGGTGGTCAGGACACTCGGGCAGATCTTCGGCAGGAGCTTCGTCGCTGGTTGGTTCCTCTGGCTGTTCCGGCTGGTCCTGGACCTCCTCCGGTATCGCTGGCTCGAACTCGAGGAGTGTTACCCCCTCCGGAACACCTATTGCATGAGTGCACAATAAATATCATGGATGCATAATGGGTGCAACATGCTCGGAATGAAATGCATTTCAGCAATAAAAGTACTCTATTCAAGTCACTTCACCATTACGTGCAAATCTCTTCTCCGGTGGAGAAGTACTTACCTAATCTACTCAACCTAAGGTATAGCTGTTCATCTTCGGTTAAGACCCTAACACCTAACAAACACAAGAGTGACATTATTTAGGTTACCACACCCAACCCAAAATATCACAGTAAGACATTCTGGACAGCAGCTACTTGTTTCTAACATAACAGGAGATTCCCAACTCCAAAAGATATGATCTAAGACAATCTGGAAAGCTTATAAAATGCACCACAAAATATTTTCAGACCACAACACTTAATTCTAAAGTTTACCTAGTCAAAATTCCAAAGTTCCAGAATCTGTCCTCCCCAAACAGAGAGCAGCCAATTCTGAACTGTCATTTAAAACAGCAATAAATCCCAAACTATTAAGCCAAATGCTCCCAAATTTTGACACAAGCTAGTTTATCAAGTTTACTACAGCTTTGGTATTCACAAGTTTTCCAGCAAACATCTTTATCAAAGGTCAAACTCAAAAATACTACCAGATGTCCAGAGAACCTGGAATTACAAGGATTAAATATTTATTCATGTGGCAAACTTTCTCTAAGACCAATCCATTGTTACCAAAAGTTCACACTGGTCACAAAAACACCAGAAAGTAAGGTGTGCCCACCTAGAATAATTATTTATACTCATTTCTTAATTTACTTAATTAATTAAGTGGAATTTTAAACATATATGTTAATTGTTCCTAAAATTCTACAAAAATTACAGGAGACTCTCTGGCCCAAAACGAGACTACTGTAAAAATTTGAACTAAAATTATTTACAGAAACTCCCTAAACAAAATTCACAAGCCCAAAAGGCTGATTTTTGTATAATTAACAAATCATATTGAAATGTATCAAACAACAGATTTCATATTTTTCTTAGACACTTTATGGTACCAAGACATTCTCCAAAAATTTATAAGAACATTGCACATGTAGAAAAATTGCTAAAATTCATTCAAGTATTCCCTAAAATGACAAGATAGCATTATAACTTGAAAAGTGCTTAAGCACTACTGCCCAAATTTTTACCAGAGCTAGAGCAAGTATAAATTAGCCTACCCACCAAATTTCATAATTTTTGGAACACTGAAACTCAAGATATGATTTAAACAAGTTTGCATGCAATCTAAAACGCATTTCAAAAACCTATTTAAATCTCCCAGAAACTAAACATCACATAACCAATTCATATTTTTCTAAAATACTACACACCATGTAGATCCTAACAAAATTTATCTCATAATTTTTGAGCAAGTAAAACCCTAGATCTACATTTTCCAAACATCATCAAAATTCTATAGCAAAAATAAATAAAAATGAAAAAGATCTCATTTTATACTGGGCCGGCCCGGGAACAGGCGTGGCCCACGGCGCGCGCGCGGCCTGCTCGAGCTCCCGCCCGCGCGCAGCAACTGACAGGCGGGCCCCCACGATCAGGGACAGAGGGACAGGGGAGCGGCGGCCGTGAGCTCCGGCGAGCGATTTCTCACCGCCGGCGGCTCCTCCGCCCAACCCGAGTACACCAGTGGCTTGCCCAGACCTAACCACACCGAGGCCAACCCTTTTCCCCAAAGCTACTGCACCATAGCACCCATGCCAACGGAGATGGCGGACGGCCGTGACGCCTGGCGGTACGCCGGCGAGTCCTGGCCGCTGGACGGCCGACCGAAGGGTGCACCACCTTCCTGGAACCCTAGCGGACTTCCCGAGACTACACACCCAGATGGGGATGGAGCGGAGCCGCTTGACCGCGTGAGCACCTGGCCGGCAGTCATGGCGCGGCAGTGTGCAGTCGTGTTCCGGCCCGACCAGACCGATGATGGCAGTAGCATCATCACCCGAGCATCTACGTGGGGTGGGAAAGAGAGAACGTGAGCGAGGGAAGGCGGTGGGCTACGGTGCGGTGCTGGCCACGGTGTCCCGAAACACGGCGGAGCTCCGGTGGCATTTGGAACGGCCGGAGGTGGCAATGCGGCTCACCTCGGGCTCAATCGAAGCCACCGGCTGATCGAGGGGGTGCAAGGTGGTGTGGCGGAGTGAAGGACATGGTTTGGTGGGCGGTGGTGTGGTGACGAGCGCGCGTGGCGATGGCGGAGCTCGCGGCAGCGACGACGACCTCGGTTCCGCTCGGCGCGCACAGAGGAATGGAGAAGGGAAATGGAGGGAGTGAGGGGTGGAGCGACGGACTCGTGGCGTCTTTGAGCACGTCATGGACTGATCAGAGAGGTCACGGCCAACGTACGGTCGCCACCGCGTGGCCATGCGTCGACGACGGCCTGTGGCCGGTCGGCCACTCCTCTGATGAACTGAATCAGCGTTGCAATTGTGGCCTCAAAGACCGACTGACAGAGCAAGTTCAACGATGATTATCTCCAAAACCGGTTCAAGTTAGGAGAAGATGATAACATCAAAATTGTAGGGCTTCGTGAGGGCTACAACTTTGCTAATTGGCTCAAGAACAGATTCGGTTTGGATTTGAAACTACATAGCTCCAAAGTGGTGCCCTTTGAAACTGAAACGTAGTTTCAGTGATTAAAACCGACTGAAACCCTATTTTCTCGACACCATATCTCCTAAACCATTTAGAACTAGGTGATGGTGATGTTGACAATGTTGTAGAGCTAAGTGAGTACTACAAAAGTGTCAACATGAGTTGGAGCTAGTTTGGTCTGGTTTGCAAACTACAAGCTTCCAAAGTAGGTCACAGTAAAACTGGAGGGACACTTTTGAGACTTAGAAAAATTCTAAGTGTTGAGACAGCCCCTCTAGCTGACTTGTGGGCCATTTTTGAGCATGTTCTGGCCAGTTTCATGAGATGGTCATATTGAGACTTTTGTTCCCCATAAATTTCCCTACAATTTTGCTTAAGGGTGCTCCTCCATGCAAGGTCTCTAAGCTAGACTTTTTAAATTGTCAAACTAGAGCATTCTAGGGCTAAATGCTGGTCAACTACACCTTGGAGGGCATTTTGGTGATTTTGGTCAACATGAACCTTGCTCCATTAGTGACCCTAAGTATAGCTAAGGTGTTGTGAGATATAATTGGCTACTCTACCCTTTAGTTACACCAACTCCCTAGTGTCACATGATGTGAGTCAAACAAAATTCTAAAAACAACCACATTTGTTGCAACCACATAAAATAACATGAATGATGCATGCTTATGCTTATGCAAATGCAATGCAATTAAGGAGCTAAACACCTGAGGTGTTACAGTCATCTTCTCCACTAAATAAATAAAAATCAGGTATCCACCAACCATCAGGAGTTTTCAAGTAATCAATGTGTAATGGGTACGGTCTATGATATGCGGGCACCTTCCATTTAGAGGAGCCATATGGATTTCTAGTATGGGCTAAATCTTCATCGATTTGGCTTGATTTGAGAGCAATATATAAAGCCGAATCATGATTGTTTACATATGCACCCATTGCTGAATTTTCATTGATTCGGCTACAATTATTAGCAATAGGTTGAGCCGAATCATGAGTTTTAGTACTCTAATGCCTTGCTAAAATTTCACTAATTCGGCTTTGATCATGAGCGAAATACGAAGCCGAATTGTGGGCATTGATCTTTGCATATGCTGCTAAATTTCCATTGATTCGGCTATGGTTACTAGTAACACGTAAACCGAACCATGAGTATTAGCACTTAAACACCTTGCTGAATTTTCATTAATTTGGCTCAAGTTGGAAGTAACATATGAAGCCGAATTATGAATATGAGCATTTATATAAGGTGCTGAATTTTGAGAGCAATTGGCTAAATAACTAGCATTGTCATAGCCAATTCTCTCATTCATCGGCAGGTCATGTGATGGAACCACATATTGTGAACTTATAGCCGATGAACAAGGATTTACATGTTGAATGTTGCTAGTAGCATCAAAACTTAAAGAATTCATAGTTGACATCGGCTCTTGACCATGATATCTATAATTATTATGTGTATGATGAGGAACATTATCAAAAGTATCAGCCGATGCAACATATCTAGTATCATTACAGCTAGCAACACCAACATGAGAGCTTATATGACTTGCAAAATAACAATTAGGATCATAAGATGTATTTGCAAGTTGTACCTTAGGGTAATTATAGTAGTTTTGTGATGAACCACCTTGGTACTCTATGATTTAGAATTTGATCGCCTTGCTGAATTTTCTAATGTCAAGCGCAACACGTTGCAAAATTGCAAGCAAGATCACAAGAGGTCAAAACCAGATGCGATCGGCCTTTTGGGCCAGATGCAATGGTAATAGCGAGCTCAAGAAGATAGATCAGCGAGAAATAAGGCTAGAGTAAGAAGAATCGGCTACAAAGTAGAGCCGAAGCAAATTCTTCCCCAGCGGAGTCGCCAAAAAGTGTGTTGACGTCGGATGTGGTCCGAATCACACACCAGCAAGGGCATTGGACGTCCGGGCCGCTACAGACCGAAGAACGCAGCGATGATATCACTCTTACGTGGTGAAGCATGGAGAGGTTTACAAGCAAACCACCAAAGAATAACCAATGTGCTTGCGTGACGAAGAACCAGCTAGTTTTCAGGCAAACTAGCAAAGAAACCGTCGAAGCTCTTGCCTGGGAGGGACCCCGTCAGGGCAAGGACGTCACCGAGTTGCCCTAGGTCGGCCGGCGAGCCTAGGACGCCATCCTTGGTCGTGGATCAAGGGATGAACGTCATGGAGGTTGAAAGTGAAGAGAAAAGGGGTAAAAGGAGTAGATTGATTTGTTTATATGACGATTGGATAGATGAGAACTCAATCGGCCATGATCCTCTCATATATATAGAGGGGGTGGTCTTATCTCAGTAGGAAACATCTCCAAGGCTTATTTTCCATGTTTCCCACATCCAAAAACCGATCTAGAAACAAATCGGTTCGAGATCTGAAAGTCAGATTCGAAATAAACACCTACCGGTACTTCCAGTTAGGCTTCACCGGTAGTACCGATGAAGGACCGGTAGTACTGGTAGTTCATTTTTACGCAAAACTGCGCCTTCCTCTGCCAGCCACCGATAGTACCGGTAGTTCATATCTACGCCAAACCTTCTCGAACCGGTAGTACCGGTGATCTCGGACCGGTAGTACCGGTAGTTCATACATTTTCTCGGAGGTATAACTCTCTCATCCGGACTCCAAATTGGATATTTCATGTATGTTTTTTTTTACCATCTCGACAAGAGGAACACAAGTAAAGTCCGTTACATATTTTTACAACTTCATAAAATAGACATTTTTGGTTGTCAACGAGTTCATGGTGTAGTATACCGCATACAGTACGCTAAATGCCTAATAAATCTCGTGTGTTATATTATTATTGTGAGGCAGATTATATTTCCCCTCTGTGTACGTAAGTAGTACTGTACATACGGGATTACGGGTACCAGATGGAGGCATGCATGCACCGAAATCTTGCATTGTATTAAATGCGCCTCGACGAGTCGACGTGCGCAACCGACGACGACCCGATCCGCGGCGTATCACGCGGTGGTCAGTGGTCACTGCCTCACTGGTCCTCCCTCAACCGTTCCGTTCGCACGGGGGGCGCGCCAGATCGAGTGCGAAACACCGCGAGGGCGCGTTACGTTTGCGTGCGCTAGCTGCCGTGTGAGGTGTGATGCCAGCAGCGTTTCCCGTGGCGGCCGCACGAGTCACATGTTTGCCGTTCCCCACATGATGTATCACACATAATAACAATAATACTTTATAATACTCATATAGTACTATTATTAGTAGCGTATCGATCTGCACTTGCACTGCACGCGTCCATGTCAGGCAGGCTGAGAGACGTGACGACGTCAGGGGCGGGCCTAAGATTTGGGACGTGGGTATTCAAAATTTTGAAAGGATAAAGAAAATTGTTTTTGTTCTATATATTAAAACCCAAATTGACATGTATATTGGATTATATAGCATGATAGAACTAATTGTATAATAAATAGAAGATATATAGCATAGAATTGAGCATTGTATCTTAGATCATAAGCTTTACCATAACTTAAAAGCGTGTAGCTATAGAAATACTATGTTTGTCAAAAATAATGGGTATTCAATTGAATACCCTGGACTCTAAGTAGACCCGCCCCTGGACGACGTGGCACCATTGGCTTCACGTAGTTAAGCACAGTACGAGCGGATCGATTCCAAATCCAGACACGAGTACTGTACTTACGATCCAAGGTTTACTTCCCCCGGCCGCGCACGAGATTTATACAGAAAGTAAAAAATGAAAGTTGCGTTGCGCTTGCGCATTCGTGTTTGACCGGGCCCGTGCGTGCCGGCCCCCGGCCTGCCGCCTGCCGCCTGCAGCCGTGCAGGAGCGCAGGTCAAACCCGCCAGGCGTGTGCTGCACTTTGCCAGGCCGAGGCGGGCAGGTGCAGGTCCGCTGCCACTTGCCACCGCGACCGCCTCCCTTGGCTCCTCGTACGCGGACCTCTGGCAGGCAGGCTTCACACGCCCACCGTATTAATTACCGCGCCCACGCACGTGCTTACGCTATGGCTTTTCACTTCTGTTAGCCCCGGTAGCGGAAAAAAAATTAGATGAAAATGGTATCCATCGTGTCTCTGTGCATACATGCCATGAATATTTGCTATCTGTTTGATCAACGTGATCCAACGGCGCACGGTGGAGATGAAAAGGCAGTGGGCGTGTGAACTACCAATCCGCATGCGGAGCCTACGAGGGAATCTCCTAAACACACGGTTAAATCGTGTTGATTGGACATATGTCAACTATTCAGGGCATGTATACATGGAGACACGGTGGATTGCATCCAAATTTTTTTTCCCGGGTAGCTTCTCCAATCTCCACCGTCGTCGTAGCAAGTTTCACGCTCATTTCCTGTGGATTTGCCTAAATTAGCGTATTCTTCTTTCTTCCCTGTAATGTAACTACGCCGGTCGGTGTTGACACTCCACCCAGGCCGTCCGGCCCACAAGGTCGATCGTATAATCAACGAAAGCGGTAAAAGCAGCCGAACACAGGAGCGTACGTACTCCAGTATTCATCTCGTGCCGCCGCCCTTCTGGCACGGGCGGGCGCGTGACACGTGGTCGTGTACGGCGTATGGTAGCGTGCTCGCACAGTAGCACTTGACTGGCCCGTTACCCGTAGGCCGTAGCCGTAGACCTCACCTCACGCATGCACCCCCACCGGGTTCGGTACAGTCCTCCTCCTTCGTGGGCCGAACCGTTGAGTGCACCGCGCACCACTCACGCAATCATTTGTACTGGCCCGTTTCCTCGTCCCGCCACGCGTCCCACATCGGACCGCTCACGCACGCTTTTCCGCCAAGGCACCCGCAGCCCGGGACCCCCGAGGCCGAGGCGCAAGCGCAACGCGTCCACACCCACCTCCCAGCCGTCCACCTGTCACAACGGCCCTCACGCTGGCCGTACAACCGCCCCCGGGGGCTCTATATATACCCCTCTCCCACACCTCAACGGCGCCTTCATTCATTCATCGTCACAAAATCATTCACAGAACCGCAACAACACGACACCTCACAAAGAACAAGGCTACTGGCCGCTCCATCGCATCATCTCCTGCATTCATCGCGGCCTCGCTTCTTCTCTTCCTCGCTCCGTCGCCTCCGATCACCTCAGCTACTCCTGCAACTCGATCGGACGATTAGCTAAGCTAGCTGCTGAACCGCGCGTGCGCGTGAGCCATGGGGAACCACAAGAAGCTGCTCCAGTTCCTGCGGCCGGACCCGGCGGTGGCGGCGGCGCCGGCGACGAAGTCGTCGTCGACGACGTCGGACGACGAGGACGACGACGACTACTCCTACTACGGCGACACGTCGTGTTCCCCCGAGCCGGCGACTCCGACGACGAGCGCGAGCACGGCGGCGTCGCCGTACGCCTCCTCGCCGTGGACACAGCTCCCGGGGCTGAGCCCCCGCAGCGGCCCGGACGACGCGACCAGGCGGCGGACGGGGCTCCTCGGCTCGCTCGTCAAGGAGGGCGGCGGCCACGTCTACTCGCTGGCGGCGAGTGGGGACCTGCTGTACACGGGCACGGACTCGCGGAACGTGCGGGTGTGGCGCGACCGCCGCGAGCTGGGCGGGTTCAAGTCGGGGAGCGGCCTCGTGAAGGCTATCGTGGTGGCTGCCGATGGCCGCATCTACACGGGGCACCAGGACGGGAAGGTGCGCGTGTGGCGGCGCTCGGCGTCGGCTTTGGCGGCGGAGGACAAGGACCCCGCCGCCGGTGCACAGCACTGTCGCGTGGGGTCGCTGCCGCGGTTCCGGGACGTGCTGCGGAGCTCGCTCCGGCCGTCGCAGTACGTGCAGACGCGGCGGCGGCACAGCGGGCTGTGGATGCGGCACTTCGACGCCGTGTCGTCGCTGAGCCTGGACGCCGCGGCGGGGCTCATCTACTCGTCGTCCTGGGACCGCACCTTCAAGGTGTGGCGGGTGTCCGACTCCAAGTGCCTCGAGTCCGTGTACGCGCACACCGACGCCGTCAACGCCGTCGCCGCCGTGGGCTTCGACGCGCTCGTGCTCACCGGCTCCGCCGACGGCACGGTCAAGGTGTGGCGGCGCGGGCCGAAGAACGACAAGAAGAAGGGCCGGGACGGGGACACGTGGCACACCATGGAGCGCGTGCTGCGGGAGGGCGACAGCGCCGTGACGGCCATCGCGGTGGCCGTGGAGGCCCGCGTGGTGTACGTCGGCTCCTCCGACGGCGCCGTCGCGCACTGGCAGTGGCGGCGTGGCGCCGCACCCGGTGCCGCGCCGAGGAACGGCGGCGCGCTGTGGGGGCACAAGATGGCCGTGCTGTGCCTCGCCGTGGCCGGCCGCGTCGTCGTCAGCGGGTCCGCCGACCGGACCATCTCCGTGTGGCGCCGCGAGGAGGGCGCCGACCACGCCCGCCTCGCCGTGATCACGGGGCACACGGGCCCCGTCAAGTGCGTCGCCATGGACGAGGAGGAGAAGGAGGAGGGCGACTCCGACGGCGCACCACGCCGGTGGGTCGTGTACAGCGGCAGCCTCGACGGGTCCGTCAAGGTGTGGCGCGTCTCCGACTCGGACGGCGGCGGCGGCATCGCGCCAGACCTGACGACGTCGGCGGCGACTACCCCCGCGCGCTACTGGATGAAGGGCTCCTCGCCTTCGCCGCTGCCGCTGCGCGCGTGGACGCCCTACGCGGCGACGCCGGAGCCGAGGCACATGGGCGCGGCGTGAGCGACAAATGCCGCGCGCGCACCGTGCGCCGCCGAGAGCAGGAAATAGCTAGCCTAGGCGGTACACGACGGTGTGTACGTAGTTTTTTTATACGCCGTATCTACTTTGTACTAGTTTGTATGGCGCTGTGTTATTATTATTTTTTTATTATCGGTTGCAATGCAAAATGTTGCCTTGCATCGATTTGTAGCTCGGAGCTGGCACGCTGACGTGGCCGGCTGGGTGTGGTTGTGATCTGGTCGGTGGCCAGTTGCGGCCGGTGGGCCCGGGAAGATTGTGCGAGAAGAGGGGAAACTGCTGCCTGCTGCTGGCACGAAAGTTAAAGGTGGGGAGGAAATTGGGAGGTTTCTAGTTGGGGAGAAGATGTGAACGTTTTTTGTGTGTGTGTGGTTTTGGACTTTTCGGCTTGTGTTTGCTGGTTTGCAAGAAAAGATGTACATTGATTTAACCTGTGACTTGTGGGCAAAGGAAAGAAGGAAAAAAAATGTTGCTCTGGTTTGCTCCCGTTTCATCGTCATCACGAGTTGGGTTGGCGCGATTAAATGCGTCATCCATCTAGCTTTTGTATAGATTTCTCTGCTTGGATCAGTGCTTTGAAACAACTTCTGAAAGAAAAAGGCACTCTTTTTGTTTATCTAAGAAAACAGGAACTTTTGAAAGATACTAGTACCCGTGATCATGTAACCTCGGAAAGTATATGTATGTCGACGTTCATCCGATTGTTTCATTAAAAAAAATACTACTACTATCCTAAGGAAATATTTTGGCTACATATAACACGCCTGCATGCAAATCATTGTAGCCGCCGTGCTAGAACCCTAGATGTGTATGCACTTTTGCGCGACAAACCGACAATGAATTTGTAAAGGCAGGTTACATATACTCCACTAACCACTAGTACCAAATCATGAAGAAAGGCAGTACGGGGGAAAAAATTAATGGATAGGCGATGAACCATCCCATTCGAACGGATTAAAAGATAATGCGCCTGATCTCTCGTTTGTGACAGAGACTGTGAGACACCCAGGTGGTCCACTACAGTTTCGTTTTTACACTGCTAAATGCTAGTAATAATACTGTAATACCATCACCAGCAACAGCAACCGGTCGTTCTCCTTTTCAATTTATGTGGGCCACAGGTACCTTTCTTTCGTTCCTCGCCGCATCAATGGAAGGCGACTAGCAAGGCAACGGAGTTCCGTGCGTGCCAAGCGAAGCAATGCATGCATCTGGGAGAGGAGAGGCTGCTAAGCTGCGGGCACCGGCCAAGAGTCGATACGGGCCTCCCAAAGTCCGTCGTGAAATTTCAGTCTTGTTTTGGATGCGCTCTGTGCGTATTTGACGACCATTTCCCACCGCCCATGTCCGTATACGTATGCTTCGTGTGTTTTTTACCTGGCCAAGATTAAACTGGTAGTGTATGTACTACTCCTGTACCATTTCACACCACACTACAAAATCGGTAATCTTCATTGTATTGTATGATTGTATCACGTCGTCGTATCCTGCTACCGCCGTCCGCTGCCGGCCCTAGCTCCCGAGCTCCTCAAGGACAGCGCTAGTGAAAGAGAAAGGTAAAAAAAACAGGATGCGTGTACGAGAGAGAAATTTTACTCAGGCTAGGAATGATATACGTACTCCCTCCATATTGATAAAATAAGTCATTTTAGATAAGGTTTGAGTCAAACATTGAGAATATAAGTCACGAATAACTTTTAAGTTATTGAGTTTGAAAATATGAAAACAATATAAATAGATTTGCCTTGAAATATACTTTCATAAAAGTATACATATATCACTTTTAAATAAATATTTTATTTTTATAGAAAAATAAGGTCAAAGTTATGCTTTGAAGACCGTGTCATTGTCTAAAACGACTTTTTTTACCAACCTGGAGGGAGTATATACCAAATCTGTTCATGTAATAATAAGGAAACACACAAAGCAAAAGTCAAGCCTTTGTGGGCAGTAGTGGCGCTCGTTGCTAGCGCACCCCATTTCATACTGTCCGGAGTAGTAGTAGATAAAGAAAAGAGGACGGGCTGGATTTCGCAAGGGAAAAAAGTTGTGCCTTGTCGCATGCTGTAATCCTAATCCATTTGACTACTAGGAACACAGAGACCGAAGAGCGTGACGGCGAAAATCAAATCGGGAACCGGCGTCTGACCACGGAGCGCGAGAAGATTCGTCACAAGATTGATGCGAGATCTCTGAATTTCGTGTGCCGAAAATCCAAAAAGATGCCAAACCGCTTTCCACATCTGGCAATTTCACATCTGGTCAGAACTCAGACGAGACAGAGAGCAGGGCGTTCGGGTCTTTCTTTATGGGAGGAGGAAAGAGTCCAAAGACTTCCCAGGTCTTCCGTTCGGAAATGGGCAGGGAATTTGTATTCTCTGTAATCAGTCAGCCAGGCATGAAAGAACGGGGATGTTTCTTCTACTTTTTCTCTTTCTCAAACAGGCATGAATTATTCATTCATTTATTTATAGGAGTATTATACCTGCTGATGAGTTTCGTCCTGGCTTCTTAATATCTGCTGATGAGTCATACCTCTGCAGAAGTTGTGGACTAATAAAACCATCAAAACCGGCAGGTAACCCGGGACAAGCAAGGCAACTAGCATCACCTGATTTCCAGGAGAAGCACCTACTAGTGCCTTGGAAGGGTTCTCTTCTCTGACCCAACTGATTGTGATTCAGCAGCAGCAGCAGCAGTCAAAAATGCAGCGGCCGCAAGCGTTGTGTGTCATTGTCGTCAACACTGATCTGCCGAGCCCATGTTCTTCACTTTGGTAACAGCTTTGCTTGACATGAGGATCTGCACAACGTATCAACAAAGGTTTGTTCGCTTTGCTCCTATATTATTTTTTTCTTTTATTCATTTGCCACATATGGTTTGCGCTAAGACAAAGTTTGAGTCGCATGGGCGTTGAAGGTAGGGTTCGGCACTTAGGCCAGCCCATGTTCCAGCCACCAGTCCAACCTTTCGGAGAAAGTGGCCCAGCCCAAAGGAGCTGCTTGCTATCCAGGCAGGAGTAGGGACGAAAACGGATGGAGACGGACGGAAAAACCCTATTTCTACTTCCGTTTCTATATTTTTTTGTGGAAACGGGAGCGGGTTCGGAAAATGCGGGTTCGAAAACGGAATCGGAATATGCGGACATACGGAAACGGATAAATACGGATGGAGAGCCGGAAAATTAAATTAAGATAACATAATCTAATATTCTCAAAGTATACATATATAAAGTCATGTAATAATATATACAAAGTTTAATATTCATTTACATGCTATGTACATGAACATAACATGCATATTTGGTGATTCGTAGTTATATTAACATAACATAAGGACATGTAATTGTTGAACATATTGAGCATAGATTGAAAACGGGATAAAACGGGATAAATACGGGTCTATTCCGTATTAAAACGGGATTACTCAGAAATGAACGGAAAACACCATTTTTTACTTCCTCAAATACGAAAACGGGATATCGCAAATACGGAAACGGGCGGGAAAATGTAGAAAACGGAACGGGACGGTACGAGAAAAATTCCGTCCGTTTTCATCCCTAGGCAGGAGAGGGACTGCTACTTCAATACTGTGTCCTATCCAAACCATGCACCGCTTTCGGTTCCTACGATTAGGATTTTCAGGACCATGGTAATCATTACTTTGTGATTTTTTTATGGAGGAAAATCGTTTTTATAGAGAACACGAAACAATATCCAGAGTTTAAACACACGCACACCGGACACATGCTGGGGATACCAGCTTACAAGGGGATAACAGCTGCTCAGCCAACCTTGCTTCTACAAACGAGCCCAAATGGCATTCCTTAGTTTTTCAGATTAAGCCTTCCACTAATTCCTTAGTTTGCTTTTTTTTGCGACTTAATTCCTTAGTTTGCTTCTAGAATTCCTCCAACCAGATCTTCACGCGGTCTTTATTGTCTTCCATATACTTGGCATATATATAGCTCCCTCCCTCAAGGCCAACATAATTTTGTGAAAAAACTCATTAGATGACCTCGATTTTTCTTTCAATCCTCATTTTGTTCATGACATTCGAAATACTCCACATAGTAAAAAGCTTTATTCGGTAATTTCTACACTGCAAAGGTATCTAGTAACCGAAGACCTCCTGTACTTTACTAGGTTATCTGTTCCCGCCTTAACACCTCCTTGAAACAAGACCAAATCGTTTAGACATGATGTAACTAAAGAAGATGTGACCAGTTGTTTCATTTACCCCACATAGACAAAAAAAATACTTCCCTTCCATTTCTGTAATCTATAGCCACATAAACACTCTGATTTTCATAGGCATTTTTTCCAAAGCTTTGACATCCTTTTATTGACCACTCCCCTGAAGGTTAACTTTCTGTACAGCGATCTAGTGGAATGGCGTTCAAATTTCTCCAACACCCACATATATTCATCCTCCATGCCATTAAGTTTGAAGTTCTCCAGCATATTCACAAGCCTTTCCCATTCATTGAAGTCATTCTCCCCTAAAGCCCTTCTAAATTGGACATTCCAGCCATTTCTCACCTAGTAGCCACTGACCAAACTCTATTTCTCCAAGCAGATGTTATATAGACTAGGGAATTCGAGGATTCAAAGGATCTCACCCACCCAAACACTCACCCCAAAAAAGAGTATTATTACCATTATTCACCTTCGAAACCAGATCAAAATTCAGTTTCTCTTTGGTTTTCACGACCCCCTTCTAGAATTGTGTTCACAGTAGACTTGGATTGTAGGTATTTCTTTTTTCAGTAAGTTATAGCACATATCCTCTCTTTCTCGGCCCTTAGCATTCTCCAAACCCACTCCCCCATCAATGACTCTTTTGTCAGCTTAGGTACCATAATTCCCAACCCCCAAAGTCCTTATGAATATAGAAGTTTTCTCTTTCTCACTTCATCATACGATTCAAAATTTGAAATTTAATGATTCAAAATTTTCCCCCCAAAACTTGATGTTTAGATCTTTGAACTGGGTTGGGCTCATATCAGCTTTAGAATCATGCACCGCTCCCAGTGAATTCTCAACGCCATGGTAATCATTACTTAGTGATCTAATCCTCTCTCCTAGAAAATCTGATAAAAAATTTGCCCCCAAAAATATTGATGTTTAGCTCTTTGGAACTAGGCTGGGCTCATATCAGCTTGAGATTGTGGTCAGCACATCTCCATGCATTCCTTTTAATTAGTAGTTTATTATTTAATTAGCCTGGATCATCTTCAATAAAAGAGGGGTACATGGATAATATCAATTTTGCACTAACCCGTCTTAAAAATTCTAAGACATCAATTGTTTTGGGGGATCATCTTCAATAAAAGAGGGGTACATGGATAATATCAATTTTGCACTAACCCGTCTTAAAAATTCTAAGACATCAATTTTTTTGGGGACAGATGGAGAAGATCACAAAGCAGTGATTCTCATAATGATTTTGGATCTTATTTTGTTGCTCATATTCTAGAACAAAGTAGTGATTGCCATAATGATCTAGATTCTACAGTACCATCTAGAATCAAGAACAATAAAATCCAAACAATTCCTTAATACTTATAATTAGTATAGTAATAATCCTTTGTCAAAAAAACTTGGCATCTAGAATTTATAAGGAAAATTAACATGGAGTTAAAATGACTCTTATGCCCATATATATTTTTAGAAGAAATTCCTATTAAAAAACTGGCTATCTTTTGGTAAACAAACATGTAATTGCCATAATTAAGAATACCTTGTATCTTAATATAAATTTTAAGAGGGTTTAATTATCAAGTTGAATTTTAACTTGCTTCAAAACCAGATGACAAAAATCTAGGTCTGTTACATGTGCAGCCCTGAACAGAACATGAATAACCGAAGTGAACATTTGGTCTGGTTGATCATTTGAACAAATTTCTCTTTGCATCGCCCTGTTCGCTTGTCTTATAAACCGTATTTTTTCAACCAATGAATAGTATTTTTCTCACAACAAATTAGTGAACAGTACTTTTAGCTATGGCTTTTCAGCCAAGCGAATAGGGCTAGCAAACTGCAGTTATTAGACCTCGACGCATGTAGTAAGCAGCGGGTTTTTATTTCGGCAACGTATCTGGTGCAAACCAACCTCTCCGTGTAATCGTGCAAACTTCTAATCTGGGCCACATGATGTTGATCCAAGAGGGCGTAGGGGGGAGTGAGAGGGGGACTTGCAAAAGTGTGATTAGGAGCGGGCAGTTAAGCGCAAAATTACCCAATCCCCATGCGCCCTTTGGATCAACATCATGTGGCCTAAATTAGAAGTTTGCACGGTTGCACGGAGAGGTTGGTTTACACCAGATACTTTGCCTTTTATTTCAATATAATCACCAATTCATCATGCAACCATCAACCATGCACTGTTCACAAAAAAATCAACCATGCACAATATGTAATTCCGTTTTCATGATTATGAACGGGTACACCAAACTCTGGTCTTTGCTGGAAGGCACATTTGGACCACTCAGGCAGTCAGGCATAATGCATGTTAGAGCTAGGCGAGGCACAGTACAAAGGCGGTTGATCGGCCGGCTGGGCCTGCTAAGATGAGATGGGCACCTTTTGATCGGGTGGGCCTGCTAAGATGAAAGAAATGAAACCTCAGCCTGGGCAATCGGTTTTAACCGACGTTTCGGTTCGGTCGACTCGGTTTTCAAAAATTTCGGTTTGCAAAAACTGGAAGCCGATCGGTTGTTTAGAAAATCAAGAACCGATGAGTTTGGTTTCGGTTTTTCTGTTCAGTTTTTCGGTTTGAACCGAACAAACCGATGCAAGATAACAGAACTTGAGAAACATGCAAATCAGCACAGTAGCGTTGACGCTAGGGAGAACTGGAGAAGCAAATCAGTAAAAAATCGGCGCACGAACAGTTCACTTCAGGGAGAAGCAAGCAATCAAGAGACAGAAGCATTCACGCCAGGGAGGTGCAAGCAATCACACAGGTCTACGAACGCGTTGCTCTGCCGGCCGCCGCTGCCGGTCCCGTACGGATCTGCAGATGCGCCACTCCGCCGCTGCTTGTTGATGCGACTGCCGCCAGCGGCCCCGCGGCGGCTTGCCGCCTCCGTCTGCGGCCGCGCCGATCCACCGCTACCGTCGCTTCCGACCTCGGCCTGGACCTGCTGGCTGCTGCGTGCCGCCTCCGGCCTATGAATCTCCAAGTTCAAGGAGTATGGATAGGGATAGGGTTTGGAGTGCTTTGTGTGTGGCTCAATGGTTGTGTGGTGCGTCTGGCACTGCGGCGCCTGGGAGCTCGGCGCTTCGAGTATGGGCCGTCTTGGTCTGGGTTTCTGCCTTTCCGCTGAGCGCATGCTGCTATGTTAGGCTCGCTGTTTGCTGGTGCTTGCTCGGTGACCCTGTGTAATATCGGTTCCTAGGTTGTTGAAGCCCGAAACCAAAACCGAAGCCGATGCCTAAACTTCACTGACGTTGAAACCGAAACCGAAACCGAAAACCGAAAAAACCAAATTTTTGGTTCGGTTCGGCTCGGTTCGGTTCGGTTTTCGGTATAAATATGCCCAGGCTGAATGAAACCCCAGGAGGAACCTTTTGCACGCAGCCAGGCTGAATGAAACCCCAGGAGGAACCTTTTGCACGCATGGTCGTCCCATCTATCTCCGCCGCATCCCAGCGACAGTGCATGCAGCCGGGTTCTGCCGGCCGGTCTGCCCACTGCATGTGGTTCTAACAAATAAACATGTGTGGTTCTGCCCACAGTAACATGTGTGGTTCTGCACTCCATGCCCAGTGCATGAGCTCGTACAGCATGGCTCCCTTTGCATGCTCCAACTCACTACTAGTAGTACAGTTATCCAATGCGAAATGCGTGTGTCCGTTTGCCAAGTTCGCCACATGGAGGTACAATGATCATTATGTCCATACTTTGCTTTCTCCGTTTTTGAATAGACGATCATTAAGAAAATAAGAAGTATGCATTAAGCTAGACTTCCTGGGGTCATCTTCACAAAGTCTAGGTGGAAATGAATCAAACAATTGATGCATAGAAACTACTCTATGTTCTCAAATAGTAGAAGATTAATAATTAAGGAACTTCATAGACTATTCACATTCATGTGTGAGGCAGTCGATTTGTCGATAGGAGCATGCGGAAGTTATGACCTGCCTGCGTCGTGCCACCATCACTCCTCGCGCCCCCTGACTCTCGGAACAACATGAAAGTTATGCAACATATATGAAACAAATGAAACATCTGGAACATACAATTGTAACATATGTGTGAAACATATGCAACATCCAGATAAAACATTTACAACTTGCAACATGAAAACACTTACTGCAACATAAGACTGAAACAACTAAAACATTTGGAACATATTGTTGCAACATATGTGTGAAACATATGCAACATCCAGATCAGAATGTTTGCAACATACATCTGGAACAGATGAAACATTTTGAACAAACCTCTGAAACACTTGCAACATATGCAACATGTACAACATCCCACAATCTACTTTTGCAACATCTATATGAAACAATCGCAATATACCTGTGAAATATCTGAAACACTTGAAACATACGCTTTCATCGCAACATCTCCTTGCTGAGGTCGCGCATCGTGGCAGTCATGGCGTCGACAGTGGCCACGACCTTCTGGTGGGGAATGACGACGTTGGCAGCACGTTAGAAACACCTCGGCGCGCGCGGGGGACGGGCCACGGTGCGGCGATGGAGGGGGCGTGGCGCGGGATGGAGCACACAGCGCTGGATAGGGTAGCCGCGAGGCACACAATGGGGTGCGTGACGGGGAAGACGGCAGCAGCAAACGCACGACACAAAGCAGCGTTCGATGGGTGAGAGCGATGGGGAAATATTTTTGAGAGAAGAGGTAGAGAGTAAGCAGGCTGTTGGGCCGGTACGCACATGCCCAAAAGCGGCATGGACGTCCCTCCTGAGCATTACCGATGAAAGAAATGGCTACCTTTTGCATGCATGGTCCCATCTATCTCCAGGGCCAGTCCTGGGGGCGGGCAAGCGGAGCCGTCGCCCCGGGGCCCCCAATTCCAAGGGGCCCCACCCCAAGTATGTGCACTATAGGTATAATATCGTATATTTGTATATGTATATGGTCTGTCAAACTGTCAACGGCCACTGGCCCAGCAGCAAAGAGTAGCTAGCCTGTCGAAGGGCCGAGGTCTAAGCAGTTCTGCATTTGGCGTCCACATGAACTCGTGAAGCCACACCCAGCCGGCAAGTCCGCGGGCACACACGGACACGCGAATCGCGACTCCTCAAACCCCGAGGGCTTGAGTCCTCGTGCGCGGTGGCGACACGAGATGCAATCGTGCGGCGGGCTGGCGGCGATGCAAGACGCGATCACCCGAGATGCGAGACGCAACCTTCTGCATCTGCTCCGTATAAGTGTGATCCAGTCATCCAGTATGCCCCAAAACCCCAATCTCAGTGATTTAATTAGATTAAATATGTGGGTCCTTTGCTGGCCGGTGATGGAATTAACCACTGTAGCACTAAAGCTTGCTGATTCTTTGCTGGCTAGCTCGTGCTCGCTTGAAGGTAGGGCTTTGGCAGTAGTTTGAAGGTAATTTAATATAATAAACTATTTTTATGAATATTGTTTTTCTTATAAAATTAAGTGTTTATCAGTAATATTTCATATATGCTTAGGGTCTGTTTGGCCTGCACCTACGCGCGCCGAGCCTAGCGGGACGGCGGCAAAAGTGTGGCGTATGATTTTGTCGCCAAACTTTTTGCGAGATGAGACGCAGAAATTGAACTAAGGAGCCATGGTCACGCGATGGCGCGAACAAGACGGGCGCCAAAACTATGGTGCGAAAGGTGCGGTGCAGTGTGCGAACGTGAACCAAGCATGCATTTACATATAGTATTGTGACTAGCAGGTACGTAGAAGGGTCCCTGATTTTTTGTTTCGCCCCGGGCCTTAAAAAAAAAAACTCAGGGCCGGCCCTGTGTATCTCCGCCGCATCCCAGGGACAACATGCGGTTCTGCATGCCCAGTGCATGGTACAGCATGGCTCTGGCATGGTCCAACTTGCTTCCATCAGTAAATTTTGAATATAGGGTACGACCTACATCTACATGTGAGTCGCACAATTAAACAAAAGGGTTTAGTTAACAAGTCGGATTTTAACTTGCTTCAAAACCAAACGACAAAAATCTAGGTCGGTCTGTTACATGTGCAGCCCTGATCGAACAGAACCTGAATAACCGGAGTGAGCATTTGGTCTGGTTGATCATTTGAACTAACGAATCTCTTGCATCCATCAGTAAATTCTTTAGCGGTTTGGTAGTAGGAGTAGATGGCACACAGGCTGGTACGCAAACTGCAGTTATTAGACCTCGACGCAAGCAGTAAGCAGCAGGTTTTTATTTCAGTATAATCATCAATTCATCATATCATGCAGCCACATAAATTTGTGATTACGTACGTTTTCATGATTGTATATAAACAGGTACACCAAACTCTGGTCTTTATTGGAACGAAGGTACATTTTGAACACTCAGGCACAAATGCATGTTAGAGCTAGATCGGCGAGGCACAGTACAATGAAACCCCAGGAATCTTTTTGACTGACAAACAAACATGGGCTGTGTTTAGTTGAGAAAAATGGGGTGAAAAGTTACTGTAGCACTTTTCGTTGTTATTTGATAAAATTTGTCCAACTATGGATTAATTAGACTCAAAAGATTCGTCTCGAACTTTACAGACAAACTATGCAATTAGTTATTTTTTTTACATACATTTAATGCTCCATGCATGTGTTTAAAGATTCGATGTGATGGGTGGAAGAGGAAATATTTTGGATTTGCATGGGAAGTAAACAGGGCCATGGAGTTCTGGCAGGGAGGCGTGGTGGGGTTGTGACAGTGGATTTGTACCTAGAAATGGAGTACTAATTTTGACTGACAAACAAACATGTGGTTGCTGCCCAGTGCATGGCCGGGGCACAGCATGCATGGCTCTTGCATGATCCAACTCACTACTAGTACAGTTATCCAATGCGACATGCGTGTTGTGTCCGTCCGTTTATTTGCCAAGTTCGCCACTTCATTATTGTATTACTACACATACAGCATACTGCTTTTGCTCACCAAACGCTAGCTGATCCATGGCCATGGAGGGGGTACGTTCTTCTCTTGCCGCTCTCCTCTTCCTCACGCTTGTTGTGCTCGCTGCTGCTGTCAGCGGCGGCGACGATGCTGCAGCTGCAGTGGAGGAGCATCCGCTGGCCGACGAGCCCTACATGCTGGTGGCCTTCCAGAACCACGACGGCGAAGAGATCAGGCTGTTAGCCGACAAGGGGACCGATTCACTCTCCCCCTCCGGCTTCGCCAACCGGTCCGGCCACTGGTTCTACGCCATCCGAGAGGAGGGCAAGCAGGGCAAGCGCCGCCGCCGCCTCCTCCCCCTCCCCCAGTCCAACAACAGGCCTTCCCGCAGCAGCCGCGCAGAGGTCCTCTGGACCACGCTAGGTGTGCTGGCGAATACCACGGCGGCGGCCGGCGACAGCGACGATCCGGCTGCGGACGACGACGACGACGAGCGCTACTTGGTCGTCGGCATGCAGACCAGCGGCGGTGACAAGATCAGGTTAGTAGTCGTGCTCCTTTCCTTTGGAAGTAGAAATTTGTAGTTTGGAAACACTGTGATCCAAACATCTAGCTAGAGCATGTACCAGTCAGGCAACCGGAGGGGTAAGCTTCAACTAGTGGCAGTAGTCAACTTGGCATGTGGCCTTGGAGCCCTCCGCAGTGTTGCCTTGGAGCAGGAAAGCCTTGCAGTGAAGATATCCCAGCCCCGCCACCTCTCCCTCAACGTCAAACTCAGCCTTCCCCACGACATGCTGCTCACTCTGAATCAAAGCACGCACCTCCTCGCGCAGCAGGACAGCATCATTCTTGGCTTCCACGTTGGCCACGCCGCCACACACGCAGAATGTTGGCACGTGGCCCCGCGCCAGGAGCATGCCGTGATAGGTGACACGCAGCATTGAGCTGCCGCCTCCAATTGTATTACAGTTACAGCACCCTGAGACCGAGATCCTAACTTGTGCATCAAGTGTGAGGTGGAAAGCTGGTGGCGAGGCACTGCTGCGATCGAGCCCCTCGATGTGTACGAGCCCAACAAAGAGTCTGGGTCGGGCCATGGCCTCAGCTTTTTCAATGTATTGTGATAGCCACCAGACCCCAAACATTATGGCTACACCGGCAACGACATGGAGGATAGTTGCTGCGCGCCACCATAATGTAGCAGTATCATTCTGATAGCCTTGGTTCACACTGGACTTCACCGGGGACATAGAGGCCAAATACTTTTTTTTCTCAAAGGTCTTCGATTACAGGACAACGACGATAAAAACTGAAAAGAGAGAGGTGAGGTGAGGTGAGGTGAGGGTACATTTAGGTGCGGATTGATTGATTCAAAAAATTTAATGGAAGCTAAGCTGGCTCCAGACATAACGAAAATATGTGAACTCTGAATATGTTTGGTATCACTATCACATTACAGTAAAGGACATAGATAGATAATTGATCCTCTCTCTAGTGTACTCATGCCAGATGCAGACCCAGTAAAGGAAAAAAAAATCTTTTTTTTTTGCAAAGAAACCGAAGTTAGTAGGCATAATACATGTACACTTGCAATTAGATGAGATCTGATAACAAATAGCCCACGGTTTTGGGTGCTCGGTTTGGCTCGGCAGGAAGCGAAGAGAAGGGGCGGGCATACCTGGTGGTGCGCTTTGCCGGAGATGGGCTCGACAAAGACCTGGCGGCGGCGGCGGCGGCGGCGGCGTCGATTGTAGCGCGCGCGGGGAGGCAGCGGAGGGGATAAGCGTCAGTTTTTATCTTCAATTCAATTTCAATGATGAAAAACTCTTCTTCTATACATAATCCACAGAAGAAGCCACTCAATCAACCAATCCAATCCAGTTTGGCCTTTGGGTGGGTTGGGCCTTTGCGGAGCTCGGTCTTTGGGTGGTTGGGCCGACGTCGTGCACAAAGGTGAGAAGGCCGGCCTATATAAGAAGGGTATGCCTTCGAAAAGGCCCACATATGTGAACTAGACCTAACCTTGGGGCTACTGTGGAAGACAATTTTATATCCGCGGCCAAAAAAAATGTTGAACAAACCATGCCCCATTTCTGATCTTGGTGACTTAGCGATGGAAGATAATCACTTGTTGAGCAACGAGGAGGCCAAAAGTTTGTGGAAATAGGAAATCTCCTAGTCCGAGTCTTTGATTGTCGAGCCAAAACCATGAGATCTATATTGGTACATGTATATACTAGGATAGGCATCCCATGGACCCACTCACCGCACAAACGATTCCTTGATGAAAATTCTAACGACGTGATTCGTTCTATGCTCGTGAGTTGAGGATGCAGAAATAATGGCTCTCCGCTCCCAACTCTACCAAAGAGGCCCTCACAGTCATAGACCCCAAGCGGGATGTCCACTGCAGCCTGCAGGGGACTGCAAGAACAGTGCCCAAAGCAGAATCTGCAGGTGCGGAAGTGACGGCGCATGAGTAGCCTTTCCATCTTTCAGAGATGAAAAAACGGCGGTCGTTGATGCTGATTTGTTACGAGAGAAAAACAATGTTACATGGCTAAAAAGTAGTACTGATAAGTTCAAGTGAATAGGGCTGATGGATCGGTCTCTGAAGAGCCAATTGGACCGACCCTCTGCTTCACGATAAGCTCACTTTGTGAACTACCGAAGAAGCTGATTTTTTTCCTCTGGAATACATGCAGCGTGATACTCGTGTTTAAGGCCTGTTTGGTAGAGCTCCATCATCCCAAAAAGTGAATCTGGATCTGAGATTCATCAACATCTACGGTGGAGTTGCTCCACAGTGGATCTGAGATTCAACAAAGTGTTTGGTATAGCTCCACTTTTGCCCCATGCGTCAGAAAAAAAAGAAAAAAAAACATGGCATCTTCTTCCTTTCTGGACGAAAGCAGGTGGGCGGGGCCGGCGAGCTCCAGCGGGCGAGGAGCGCGGGGCCGGCGAGCTCAGTCGGGCGGTTGCGACTCGGCTAATTCCGGCGAGCGGTTGCCGTCCCTTCGAGCTCTGATGGGGAGCGGCTGCGACTCGGCAAACTAGGAGCGCACGCGGCCATGATGAACTGGGGGCGAATGCGGCCGGCAAGGGGCTTGCGTGTGGCCGGGGCAGGGTGGCGCGGCGGTCGGGGGCGGCCGGCGATGGGCGACGCGGCGGACGGAGGCGAACGGTACGGCGGTCTCGGGCATGCGTGCGGTCGGGGGAGGGCTCGCGCGGCCGGCGAGGTGGTGCACGCGGCCAGCTAGGGGCTCGCGTGCCGCCGGCGATGGGCGACGCGGCGGCCGAAGGCGGGCGGCGCAGTGGTCTTAGGCTGGTGAGCAGCGTGAGTCGCGACGGAGAAGATGGGAGAAAGAAAGAACGAACTGTTTTTTTCCACTAACTAGGGTTGCCGAGTCCATCCTCGTCCGAGCAGTTCTCTTACGGTGGTGCCAATCTACATGTTGGTAGCCATGGAGGTGCCCAAATGGGTGATCCATGCAATTGACAATAGAAGGCAAGATTTTCTCTGGAAAGGACATCGTGAAGTTAATGGAGGGAACGAGGGTGAAAAGCAATCGAACTAGGTGGAGTCGGTATTTGGACACGCCTCAACATGGATGCAGGTGACCGATAATTAAGTCACCAAACCACGTGGATATTTTTTTATGGGTCATCCTCTACTTACGGTTTGCATCATCTACACTTGCTCTTTACTTGTGTTATTCAACTAACAATTGTATTTTAGTTGTGCCTCTCTAGTGTAGCAGCTATTGCTTTTCTCCTAGATCTCAATATACTCTCGTGTAGGAGTGCTTGCTAGGCTTGCTAGACTAGAGGTGATTGTAGTTGTTATTAGGGCACATTCTTGTTACTAACACTTGTGCCTAGTGTTGCGCAGTGACGGTGATGAATTGCTCTGGCGCGTCGGGCTCATCGCGCGGCGGAGCAAAGGAAAAGGAAAGACGATGGCGACCGACGTGGGCTTAAGAAGGCGAAAGCAAGGCTTTCGGGCGTTGCCAGCCCTTGCCACGGCGAAGCAGCTGCGAGACAAGCGTGCATGAGGCGGCAGAACTGGAGCGGCGGCGTCGGTGAGCAGGCACCTCACTACTGGAAACTGAGACTTTGCCGAGTGCCCTGAGAAAAAACACTCGGCAAAATATAGCACTCAGCAAAGAAGACTTTGCCGAGTGTCAGGCACTCGGCAAAGTAAGACACTCGGCAAACCGTTACTTTGCCGAGTGCCACGGTACTCGGCAAAGTTTACACTCGGCAAACAGTGCCTGACCCGGGAGGGTGACCACCTGTAGCGATATTTTGCCGAGTGCCTAACGGCTGGCACTCGCCAATTTTTTTTAAATTTTTTAAATGTATTTTGCTGAGTGCCCCTGGGCCCGGCACTCGGCAAAATATTTTTTTTGATTTTAGGTCTAAATTTTTTTGTGTAGCTTTGTGACAGTATTTAAAACTCTACTTTAAAGTTTGGGGTAATTTTGACTTTTTTGTATATTTTATTAATTTATTTTGTTTCCTCAAAATTTTCCGGATATTTCAAATTTGAACTACAGGTACATACAATAATAGAATTCGGTCATCCCAAAATTAATATTCATGATATTTAGCGTATGTTGAGGCCGTGTCCAAGAGGTCAAATGAAATCTTGAGCACCTCGTTGATGTAACATGTCGAAGTACTTGCGGGGAAAGTGATTTAAAATTATATAAAATCCAAATAAAGTCCGAAAATCACGAAACTTAGCGAGACGTCGTCTTATCGCATGTGGAGGGTGTGGTAAAATTTTAAGATTGTTTCGAGGAAGTTGGGGCGTCAGATGACAAAAACACACACATCTCCACATACGATAATCATCTCAAATTTTCGGAGATGTGTGGCTTTTTTGGCATCCGACGTCTCCAGAGGCACTCGGCAAAGTAAAAAAATAAAAAAATTTGCCGAGTGCTGGTCGGGCACTCGGCAAAGTGACCGTTAACGGAAGATGGCATGACGGCCCAAATATTTTACCGAGTGCCTTGCCTGGCACTCGGCAAAATATAAAATTATTTTGCCGAGTGCTCCGATAAAAAGCACTCGGCAAAGTCCCTTTGCCGACAAATATGTTGCCGAGTGGACTTTGCCGAGTGCCACACTCGGCAAAGCATTTGCTGAGTGCAAAAGGCTCTTTGCCGAGTGTAAAAACACTCGGCAAAGTCCTGGTTTCCAGTAGTGCCTGCGTGGCAGCAGCTTGCCGCCCTATTGTTCATGACTGACAGTGTCTTTTCTTTCCTCTTTTTTTTTCCAAATCTGTGTAGAACCTTGATGACTTCCATTAATAAGAGTTGTTCATCTACCATAGATCTCCAACTTCTATTAAGAGCTCGGCATCAAAAGATCAACAGATCAAGAGTTGAACACAAGCACATTGAAACTGAAACTGAACTCAGTTTTTAGGGTTTTGGAAACTGAAACTAAACATGTTTGATTCAAAAACACAACTAACTTTTGATTCTTCATTATAGAGCACACTTTAAACTATAAAGTTTATTTTAGCATATTCTCAAGTGTTTTAAGCAAATTCACGTATATAAATTCACAAAGACCTTAATCACTAATATTGACATCATTTCATGTAACATCCAAAACATATTATAAGCAACATATGAAACACCACAATGCAACATGGACATGCTATAATTGAAACATGGAATGCATTAATGCCACAATACTTGATGATTATGCTTCATGATGCTCATGATCAAAATTTTGATTGCTTTTTAACATCTAGGATGTTACATGAACCAAATCGGCGATCAAGGTAGCATCACTATAATATCATAATTGTTTGGAGTTCATACCCAATTCAACATCATTAATGCACCCAACGCTCTACATATTGACGATATGTCGACATCTACCTTGTGAAACCACCACTTTCCTTTCTTCACCCTATTCTTCAACTTAAACAATGATAGGGTTCAAGCTTCCCGACAACAACTCCTCAACGAGGAAGAATCACAACACCAGGAGACTGATGGCGACAAGGGATTGCCTAGGAGTCCGTGGACGATAGACGATGAGTAGAGTTATGAAGACGGGGACGCGGAGGTGGAGGAGGACGACGACAACAAGAAGGTGGTGGAGGAGGAGGAGGAGGAGGAGGCCACCGATGAGGCTCCAGCAAAAAGGCAAAAGAACTAAAGAAGGAACCTAGCTCCAATAGCGAGGATCTAGATCGGATCCGTTTAACCAGTTCCAATCTATGTAAGGATTGTAAAGATTATGATAAAATATATGTGTATTAGTGTCATATAAAGTGACTTACAATCAATTAGAATCGTTAGCCTCTGTAGATTAAGTGTGTGTAGTAGTATTTTTAGTCGCTGGCAACCACTTTATTATACCGCGAAGTCACCAACAAAATTCTCCGCTACATCGCTTGTCGTTCTTACTTCCTCCCAAGCAATCTCTTAAACCGACTATTCTTATGTTCATATAGTACATCAAACAAAAATTTTCTAGTGCCGAAAAATGCATTGTTATGAGCTACTTTACTCGCACAAATAGAAAAATAAGAATTGTTGCAACTTTCCCTTATCTAGGTGATGCTAGATACTGAAAATTCATGTTAAGATGTTTGTTATGTATTGGATATAGTGTGTTATTAGATCGTTTGACTAATCGCGATTAGTTGTCCTAGTCGATACCCTGGACTTGACTATGGACTATGACTCGATTAGACTGATTAATTTCTAGTCATCTGATTAGTCGTCGACTAATCACGGTTGGTCAAACGACGGGGGGGGGGATAGATGACCAAAAATAGAATACAATTGTTGAACAGTTTAGGACATGGATTGCATCTTCTTTTCTGAGTGGGGGACATGGAATGCATCTGGGATGACTTTGGCTACTTGAGCTCATGTTTTTCAGCCTAATTTACAACCCTACATTGATTTGTACTAGGCTTTTGTTCAATGCATCTGATCCCACTCTTTCTATGCATCATGTATGTGTGTTTTCCGTGGGGTGCTGTGTTCGCCATCCAGCATCCTTACTAGGTATTCTTGTTTTTTGCACCAAAAAATTTGGTGTTACTCATTCAAACTCACAACCTACCATTCAGTACTAACACCATGCTACTACTGCACCACACATTCGTTTGTGAGTATATAGGATTTTATCTTTTTTATTTAAATATTTTGTCATCTTATATTGAATATTTTGGCTATTAAATGAACTCAATTGAAAAAAGTGTCAACTACAAAGTTTTAAATCTTGTCAAAGCACTACAATTTTGGTATAAGATGTGTCTCCATTCAACATTTTTTAAAAAATGAATACCAAAATATATGAATTTAAATAAATATTTGAGACACTAAAAACTTCAAATAAAAAATTTATCAACAACAAACATGTAGATTAGATCGTCCACTACGACTTTGGTATTAACCATGTGAATATTGAAGGTTGTCTAGAAATTCTAAATTTTGAATTTAAAATTCTACAAACATGGAAAAGAGATTTGGGGGCTCTAATCGACTTTAAATAAAAAAAAACTTTTTAACTGCAAAGTTGTAGATCATATGAGAACTGAAATTTTGGTATAGACCACCATGTCAACATCCGAGATTGTTTGAAAATTTCAAGTTTCAAAAGCCATGAACTTACAACAACATTTTAGGACTCTAAACAATTTTAAATCATAAACTTTTCATTCACAAAGTTGTAGATTGCGTCAAGGGCTACAACTTTGATATAAAGTATGTCTTGATTAGAGTTCATATGAAAAATTTATGAATTTTTTTGCAACTATTTATAAAGAGGCATCTTAAGATGCTCGCTTTTGAAGATCGATGTTTAGAGACGGATGCTTAAAATAGCTGCCGCTATTAATATCTATTTTCAGAGACGAACATCTTAAGCTACCTGTCTCTGGAAATGTGGGCATTTTGCTAGAGGTCGCACAACTATTTATGTAGGTGGCCACTAGATGTTCCTGCCTCCGTTAACAAGAGAGGTTGTCTTCTAAAATCATTTTTGTAGTAATATAAATTATAGTTTATGTAATATTTGTAATATGTTATATAGGTTGAAGTCTATAACATTGGTTTTGATTAATTCATTTCACTTTTTATATTTATAAGTACAATTTTTGGCATTAGTTCAACATCTTTTAACTTTAAATAGTATTTTATCATAACTAAATCATTTTAAAAACCATCTATACTACTTATTATATGATATAGTAGGATCTAGTATCGGGATACTATCACATTTTATGTAGGATCATGTAAAGTCTTCATGTAGTATCGAGATATAAAATTTAAAAGACTAGATAGAATCGATATCATTTTGATATAGTAGTATTCTAAAATTCTAGTTGTAGATACTAATCGGGACACTGATAACTTTGATCGTTTGATAGATTAAATTTATGGCAAAGTGTCAGCGCCTCGATGGCAGTGATTCCTTGCTACCAGCCTACCACCACCGCACCACGTGCACGTGTCCTCACTTAGTCACTTTGCTGATGCCGCCAGCCATAGCATGCGTACTTCTTCTACTTGGCTGGAGATGGAGTCCACGGTACAGAAATCGTTGAAACCAAGTAAAGTAAACCATGCTACAGTACATAATACTACTATTAAGATTTTGGCAGCCATTTGGTTTTGTACCAAAATTTGCTAATATCTCACAATTGGCATACCACAAATATTTTTGTCCAAGTTTTGACAATTTTCTCTTGCCAAATCTTGGCCATGGCAAATTTTAGTAGCCAAACAAGCAGGCTCTAAGTTTTTTCTCAACTAGGAAACCACCTTCAAAATTACCAAACTTTTTTTAGAGACAAACGTGAAGTATGTTTCTTTCTTCTAAAATTTCTAGATCTTAACAAAATAATAACATGACTTATAACTACATATGCATCGAGTAGAAGAATATACAACATAAAAAATAGGAAATATGGTTTTGTACTCGCCAAAAAAAAAAGAAAAAGAAAATATGTGCATCGAGTAGAAGAATATACAACATAAAAAATAGGAAATATGGCTTTGTACTCCCAAAAAAAAAAAAATATGACTCTTGAGTTATATAGCGCATAATACGAAATTCAGAATTTTCTTTCGACCACCTCCAAAAGTCATGCAATTTCGTCAAAATTTTGAGATTTGAAACCCTGAGTACAATCATATAGCGACCTAGTGGAGTACAGAAACAAGAATTACACTCCGGTCTACGTATTCCCCTGTATTCAACAAGAAGCCGGCGAAACGTTGATTAGTGTGGCCAAGAGCCAAATTCGTATGACCAATTCCAGAAGCTCAATCACTCTCTTTGTTCCTTGCAAGTTGCAACGATATGCATGCTTTGACGCAAATTGCCGTATGATTCACGTGAAATTGATGTGTTGCCTCTCATGAGTACTTACTATTAAAGGGACGCTAAGAAATGTCGAGTCCACCAGGTTATCGTTAGGACGGCCGGCCGGCCGTCCGTTCCTTTTACTCCCTCCATTCCAAATTATATTGGCATCTTAAGTTTGACCAAAATAAAAATAAATAAATAGAGATAATTTTTGCCTTAGCATAAGCTCTCAAACCGTCTAAATTAAATTAAATCTGGCTCACACCACCGACAACCACATTTGTTGGGATCTTCTGTTCCTACCAATAATAATGCCTTATCATATACTACTACTCCTGACTTGAAAGAGTAGGTAGATGAGTGTAGCTAAAATTACTGTAGTAATTAAAAAATATATAGTACACGTAATTTTACAAAAATGTATATTCGATACATCCCGTATGAATGAATATATGAATACATGCGTGCGTGTATGAATGAATTATTTCTTGTTGTCACGGTCACGTCACCAAATAATAAATGAGATATGAATACGATGAAAGGGCTACTAGTCTAGCTACTCTAAGCGATCGGCCGATCCGGATCAGACGAGCTCGAGGCGCGCGGCGTAGTCGGCGTACCTGGCGCGGCGGATGTTGGCGCGGCGCTTACGCCAGACGAAGACGCCGAGCCCGAGGACGGTGGCGGCGGCGAAGGTGCCCAGCACCACGCCGGCCTTGCTGCCGCCGTTCATCTCCCGATGCTCCTCCTCCTCCGGCTCTCCGCTACCGATGCTGGCGGAGGCGTTCGCCGCCTTGATCTGGTCGGCGGCCGGGGCCGGCGAGGGGGACTTGCTGTCGTCGTCGCCCTTGTATTCGTCGGCGGCGGGCGGGTGCGCGGGCGCGGGCGCGGGCGTGTCGGAGGAGGGGGCTGCCACGGGGGAGGTCTTGGGCGGCGGCAGTGAGGGCGCGTCTGCGGCTGTGTCAGCGGCGGATGGGGCGGACGCGGTAGGTGGGTGGGAGATTGGCGAGTGCGCGAGCTGGTAGTCGGCGGCGAGAGGTGCGGACGCGGGGGGTTCGGCGGTGGGGCTGGGCGCCTCCTCCTGGGACCGCGCCGTGGAAGCGAGGAGGAGGAGGAGGACTGTAAGGGCGCGGGGCAATGCCGGCGGCGCCATGGATGGAGAAGAAGGCAGGAGCGGAGCGGAGGGCGGCGCAGATCCGCTGGTGTGGGCCGGGGTTTGGTGGGGAGAGGTGAGGTGGCCAGGTTCCCTTTTATAATGGAAGGAAGCAGAGCAGAGCAGCAGCAGGTGGGAAAGGTGGACGGACGGAGGACCAAGCAAATCATGTGCATTGCATTGCATCTCGCCCACCATGCATTTATTTATTGATGCATGCGGACGGGATACGATACGACACGAGAGACGGTGGCCGGCCGGTGGGACGCCGCCGCGGGACCCGGGGGCTCTGCCGCGTACGACTAGTACGTGATTACCTCTGGGCCATGTTTAGATCGAAAAAAATTTCAAACTGATAAATAGTACCATTTCCGTCTTATTTGACAAATATTGTCTAATCGTGGACCAACTAGGCTCAGAAGATTCATCTCGTGATTTCCAACTAAACTGTGTAATTAGTTTTTTTTTACCTACATTTAATACTCCATGCAAGCGGCTAAAAATTGATGTGATGGAGAGAGTGTGAAAAAACTTGGAATTTTGATGTGATGGGGAATCTTCTTTTTGCATAGTGGAATTTGGGGGTGAATTTGGAGAACTAAACAAGGCCCTAGTCAAGTTTGGGGAAGATTGTTCTGTTTAGACTTTAGACCCTTCAGGTCCACATGTAATTGTAACTACTCCTACCTGATTACGAATTTGGCCAAGAAAAGATTGTTACGACCCCCCAACATCTTCCTCCGCGACTCTACAAGGTTGGACTGCGTACAACAATGACTGAGGTCAGCAGCCCATGAATCTATGATCGATTCATACGAGCAGAGCGACCCGTTTCACACATCATTTCGGACAGGTCTCCCAGCGACGCCCTAAACCTCTCCTTCAAGTTACTCCCTGTACTGTATGGCCCGAGCCCAACTTCCCAGCTGTGGGCAGAGCTTGTAAATAAATGATCAAATCGGGAAAGGACAGCCTCAACTAATGAGTACAACAATATGGTACCATGATGCCTGTAAATTATTCCAGTCCACAAATGCTTGGCAAATACAACCGTCACTACCCACACAGTGCGCACAACACAGCTCAAATATACGTACCCAACATGCTTCCAAGGTTCGTCACAATATCATATCAACCTCCCCTTCTTGCTCCACCTCCACCCACAAAGCAACAGCAAAATCCCTCAGGATTCTCCTCCTGCCTGCATGCCTGCCTGTCACTGCAAGGCCGCTGCAGCCTGCTTCTTCGGTTGCCCTCGCGCAGCTTTCCCTCTCCCTCCTTGGGCGGAAGCCTTGTTGCCGGCCTCCGCCGCTGCCGCCGTTAATGCCTCGGCGCTGCTTTCATTGAACGGGGAGTAGAGGAATTTCTTCGCGTTGCCCACATGCACGCAGGTCAGCTTCACGATATTTCTCCCCGTCATCCATTTCAGCAACATCTTCATGTGAGTCTTGCTGTTCAGGCCAGCGATACCAGCGTCCTGTTGTAGGAATACGCCAGAGTCAGTGTACAGCTCTTGACAACGCAACATGTAACAGACTAACAGCTTATGATTGTCGGGTTTGAATACTGTACATTCTTCTGCAGCTAAACTAACATAAATGAGACCTTAGTGGGTAAGTTCAGGTGAAAGCAGGTGCTAAACTGCAGTCAGGAAATTGAAATTGAAATTAAAATAGACGTAGGCATGAGAGCTTTGAACTAAACGAGTGCTAATGTACACATGTGGCTCCAACTTGGCGACGAAAAGTGGAAACCTAATGGGTATATCAGATCATATCATTCAGCCGAGCCGTGGTACTGGAGCTAAACAGTCACATATAGAAACTACACAGCAACCCGAGCCTGTCAACACTCATGGATCACCAAATTCTGATAGATTAGGTACCTAATTCTACAAGCTATGATCACCTAATTCAAACACAGCGAACAAAGTAATCCCGATTTCAGTGTCCTTGCAATATGGTGGTATAGAGAAATGTACATATGATTACTGAGATGAAATAGATAACATGATCCCATTTAATTTCAAGGTCACAGAATAAAAATAACCACCCTTTTGTGGGGGCAGAAGCAGAACAAAATCCAAGCATGATGAGCTGCAGACGTTTATATTGCGCACGAAACTGCTGCTTCAACCAAAGACTGAACAAGCCACAAAACAGCTAAGCTGATCGGAATGACATGTTGCAATTGCAAAGGTCCGATAATAAAACTACTCGGAGCTCGCTGAACTCAAACTAGCTGTTGGGATGGACAATGCTTGAATCCACAGGAGATGGCCCAATGCCCTGTCCAAGAACAGTAACGCTATCACGGTATGTATATGGTTTCACTATATGTTTCCCCAAATGCGTAGTAGAACGAGATGACGAACAAGGCGGCTGCTGTGTTTTGTACGAGTAGTAGAACGAGTGTACACAGCTAGAGATCAGGTTATTACTACACATAGAGTGAGTGAAGTTTATATTGGGGCAGCAGCGCGTTTGTCCTCGTACCTTGGCGTGGTTCCAGGTGTTGCCGACGGTGAGGGGCCCATTGTCGGAGAGGATCTGGAGGAGGCGCTCGGAGATGGCGACGGCCTCCTCCTTGGGCACCTTGGGGTTGATCCGCCTCACGTCCACCGCCCGCTTCCTGGAGAAGTGACGCCGCAGCACCTCCCACGCCGTCCCCCCGAACCCACCGCCACCCCCGCCGCCTCGGAGGAACTGCATCACGCCGCCGCCGCCGCCGCCGCCTGGGTCGCTGGGGTTCAGTTCAGGTTGAGCCTAAAGCCCTCTCCTCCTCGTCGTCCCCTGGGAATGAATGGGCTAGAGGAGAAAATGCTGTCAATTTGGGCCCAACAGGCCCAGCCCAACAACTGCTTCCTGGTCCATTCGCCCAGCCGGCCCTCACAGACTCTCCTCCCCCTCCATCCATCCAACCATCTCATCTGTCTCCGCCACGGGCCGCGGCCGTCCGGTCGACCGCCGGCTCCGCTCCGGTGGCCCCACCGCCGATTGACGAGGAGCATCTCTACAGGTCAGCACCCCGCAGCCCCTCTTCCTCCTCACGTTCCTCCTGGCTGCCGAGTCCACTTGCCTTGCCTTGCCTAGATGTCTGGCTGCCTCAGACCACCATGAATTTTTGGGGGCTCAGAATGATTGAGTTTCCTTCCGATTGTCCTATGTTACGTCGGCCGCGGATGGAATGTTTGAAACGCTGACAGATATTTTTTTTTGTTTTCTAATTTTGCAGCGCAGATGCTAGACCACTACCCTGCGGCGGCACATGTCAGCTCTCTCCTTGTGCGATGGAACTGCCAACTCGCCATGCTGGTCGGAGTGCTCCGGATCGAGGCTTGCTGCTGCGCCCCGTGTTGGGAGGGGAGCTGCCGTCTCCTGCCGCTGGAAAAAGCCAGGGACCCTCTGCTTGCTGAGGGCAAGATCTCCTTCCTTGCGCAGCCACTCGAGGTTTGTTCGCGTAACTGAAACTGTTAGCAGCAGCAACATGTGTGTGTAATGTACTGATCCGTCAATGTGTCTGATGCATGTTTGAGAAGACACTGAGAGATGCAATATGCTTAGAGCATTTCTTTTCCTAGCAATCAGTCTCATCTTTCACTGGCCAAACCACGAAAGGCTATGCGGTTCAGATACACCACACCACCGAACTCAGTTTCAAAGTCAAGCAGTATTACTCGGTCTAGAGAATGCATGTAAGGCATCATGTTTTCTGATCAGGAACCAAATCTACGTTCCAAAGTGGGAATTCAATCTGTGTATCGCTCTATGCGTGCGCATTGTATATGCATCTTATTTTTCACATTAGTTTCTTTGTTTGTTATATCTGTATAGTTGTACTTGTACACCTTCACTAGAAAGATCCAAAACTACGCAATACTAGGTGTCTGCTTTCGCCATTTTGCAATTACAGAATCCCTCGAAAATGTGCAATCTCACTGTTAATTGTATGATTTGAGCAGTGATCGTCCCCTTAACTAAGTGCTCTAATTTTCTTCCCTTATGTGCCTTCCAGTCTTCCTTCATCAAAGCTGCTGCTGTCTTTGAAATCTTATACCAGTTACCATCTTCCAGCTATATGCCTTAATGCATTTGAATAAGAATTAAGATATGTTTCGTTTATTTATGTAGGAAGGTGCAATGGGCCATCAGAACTATGTCAGACAACAGTGGTGACCAGTCAGGCAATAGCACTCGCCTCTTCAGTGCAATTCGTTCATTTTGGAGTATGTTGTCTGCCAAGCTGAAGAAAGCAAGGAAAGGGTTACCAGTGAAGATCCTATTCTTTCTGATTGGATTCTACTGCGCTACTGCATTCGCAACCGTCATTGGACAAACAGGTGACTGGGATATATTGTCAGCCGGACTTGCTGTTGCCATTGTGGAGGTTATCGGTGCGCTGATGTACAGGGCTTCCTTTGCAGTTCTTGGTAGGATGAGGAACATGATTACCATATTTAATTACTGGAAAGCTGGGCTTACACTTGGGCTGTTCTTGGATTCATTTAAGTATGAAGTGGATGAGTTTCTTGAATCATGTAACCCATTCAACTTTCAGATTAATATATTTACTGGGCTTTGGTAAATTCTCCTCCAGGTCCTGTTACTATTTCTACCAGTGGAAAACGTTGGTTCACCCAACATCTTATTCATATTATGTTTGTTTTTTGTTTCCTTCCATTTGATCTTTCAGTTCTCTACCAATTTGATTATAAAAAAAGTAAAAAAGAGGAAAAGGCATTTCTGATGAATTTTTCGCTTATTGAGTCACTGATGAGCTACTGCAAGTTGTTTCAGATTAATATATTTACTGGGCTTTGGTAAATTCTCCTCCAGGTCCTGTTACTATTTCTACCAGTGGAAAACGTTGGTTCACCCAACATCTTATTCATATCATGTTTGTTTTTTGTTTCCTTCCATTTGATCTTTCAGTTCTCTACCAATTTGATTATAAAAAAAGTAAAAAAGAGGAAAAGGCATTTCTGATGAATTTTTCGCTTATTGAGTCACTGATGAGCTACTGCAAGTTGTTTCAGATTAATATATTTACTGGGCTTTGGTAAATTCTCCTCCAGGTCCTGTTACTATTTCTACCAGTGGAAAACGTTGGTTCACCCAACATCTTATTCATATCATGTTTGTTTTTTGTTTCCTTCCATTTGATCTTTCAGTTCTCTACCAATTTGATTATAAAAAAAGTAAAAAAGAGGAAAAGGCATTTCTGATGAATTTTTCGCTTATTGAGTCACTGATGAGCTACTGCAAGTTGTTTCAGATTAATATATTTACTGGGCTTTGGTAAATTCTCCTCCAGGTCCTGTTACTATTTCTACCAGTGGAAAACGTTGGTTCACCCAACATCTTATTCATATCATGTTTGTTTTTTGTTTCCTTCCATTTGATCTTTCAGTTCTCTACCAATTTGATTATAAAAAAAGTAAAAAAGAGGAAAAGGCATTTCTGATGAATTTTTCGCTTATTGAGTCACTGATGAGCTACTGCAAGTTGTTTCAGATTAATATATTTACTGGGCTTTGGTAAATTCTCCTCCAGGTCCTGTTACTATTTCTACCAGTGGAAAACGTTGGTTCACCCAACATCTTATTCATATCATGTTTGTTTTTTGTTTCCTTCCATTTGATCTTTCAGTTCTCTACCAATTTGATTATAAAAAAAGTAAAAAAGAGGAAAAGGCATTTCTGATGAATTTTTCGCTTATTGAGTCACTGATGAGCTACTGCAAGTTGTGTGTAAGAAGCTAAATCCTAAAACTAAACAGATCAGCATTCTGATTGTTCGCACTACTACGCTAACGGAGAATATGCTTGCGCCAACAGGAATGGATGCTTATGGTTTATGAACAAGTTAATCAGCTGATAATGACACTCTGGGTTGACGGCGATGTGTTAGAAGAAAAATGGTGGTATGCAGATTGCAAAACGATGAAATGAAAGGATGCCTGAAACTGAAACCACCCTTTTGCTGGACGCCTAAGCAAGTGATGGTGGTTGGATCCGGTTGTTTCTCTGCTGCAGGTCGCTGCACGGAGCTGAAAAGCACAGTACAGAACTGATGGTGGATGGATCGGACGCCTAATCTAAGCAGCTGGTGTGGATCCATCATCTTTTCTTGGCTTACCTTACCTTGGAGCGCCAAGCAAATCCAAAAGCAGCAGCCCAACAAATGGGGTCAACAATGGTCATAGTTCCACAAGCCAAAGAAATCTGAAACTCTCAAGATAAGATGCTTGGCAGACAAGCGTCCGAGCTGGGTGCCATCTTGCTTGTCTTCCTCTTCTTCTTCTCGTCCTAGCTCATGTGTAGTGCTGCCATGTCAACAACGACCTTCCTTCCCTCGTCTGCAGTTTTTTCCTTGCACGTTGGACTAACTCCTGCTAGCTAGCACATATATTGTGCATTGTCCACCGATCTATATCCGCATCCATCCATCAAGCAAGCACTTGTGTTTGTATAGTAGAGGAGCTAGCGAGCAACAATAATGGCGGCAGCACCGCCCCGGAACAGTAGCGACAATAAGATCAAGACGGTGGTGGTGCTGGTGCAGGAGAACCGCTCCTTCGACCACATGCTGGGGTGGATGGATGAAGTCGCTGAACCCGGACATCGACGGCGTCACAGGCATCGAGACCAACCACATGGACGCCTCCGACCTCAGCGACGGCGCCGAGTACGTGGACCCGGACCCGGGCCACTCCATGCAGGCCATCTACGAGCCGAGCAGGTGTACGGGACCCCCTTCGTCGACGCCGCCACAACGCCCTTCACCCCGCCGGGCGTCCCGTCCCCGCCCATGACCGGCTTCGCGCAGCAGGCCGAGAAGGAGAAACCCGGCATGTCCGGTCCGGCACCGTCATGAGCGGGTTCCGCCCCGACGCCGTGCCCTGGTGCGCGAGCTCGCCGTCTGCGACCGGTGGTTCGCGTCGACGCAGCCCAACCGGCTGTTCGTGCACTCCGCCACCTCCCACGGCCTCGTCAGCAACGACACCAAGGCGCTGGTGGCGGGGCTCCCGCAGCGGACCATCTTCGACGCGCTCCACCTCCACGACGAGGCGTTCTCGTTCGGCATCTACTACCAGTACCCGCCGTCGACGCTCTTCTACCGGAACCTCCGGCAGCTCAAGTACGCCGGCAGCTTCCATCCCTTCGACCTCGACTTCCGGCGCCACTGCCGGGAGGGGAAGCTGCCCAGCTACGTCGTCGTGGAGCAGCGCTACTTCGACCTGAAGATTCTCCCGGGGAACGACGACCACCCTTCCCACGACGTGGCCGAGGGCCAGCGGTTCGTCAAGGAGGTGTACGAGGCGCTGCGGTCGGGCCCGCAGTGGGAGGAGACGCTCCTCGTCGTCACCTACGACGAGCACGGCGGGTTCTACGACCACGTGCCCACGCCTGCCGGCGCCGGCGTCGTGCCCAGCCCCGACGGCATCGTCAGCGCCGCGCCCTTCTTCTTCGGCTTCGACCGCCTCGGCGCCCGCGCGCGTCCCGGCGCTGCTCGTGTCGCCGTGGATCGAGCCCGGGACGGTGCTGCACGGGCCGTCGGGGCCATACCCGACGTCGGAGTTCGAGCACTCCTCCATCCCGGCCACCGTCAAGAAGCTCTTCAACCTCAGGAGCTTCCTCACCAAGCGCGACGCCTGGGCCGGCACCTTCGACTGCGTCCTCACGCCGCGCACCGACTGCCCACGTACGTAGTACTCAGTAGCATGTAGTGACAGTGACACAATCTGATCTGCTCTGCTCTATGCAGTCACCCTACCTGAGCCGGTGAAGCTGCGGCGCACGGCGGTGGCGGAGCACGCCCCGCTGTCGGAGTTCCAGGAGGAGCTGGTGCAGCTCGCCGCGGTGCTCAACGGCGACCACACCAAGGAGTCGTACCCGCACAAGCTCGTGGAGGGGATGACGGTGGCGGAGGCGGCCAGGTACTGCGTCGACGCCTTCAAGGCCTTCCGGGACGAGTGCGAAAAATGCAAGAAGCGCGGCGAGGACGGCTCCCAGATCCCCACGGTGAAGCCGTCGTCGTCGGGGAAGGACAAGGACAAGAGCAAGAGCAACTTCGTTTCCAAGGCGCTGGCTTGCCTCCCCTGTGCCCGTCCCTATGACTGATGATGCGTGCGTCCAGGCATCAGAAATTTCCATTCAGAATCGGCTGGTGAGTAAGCGGTTCCTGTTGTTCTTGCAGTTGCAGGGGAATGGGGAAGGAGCAATGTACAGTCATAGCCTGATTGATAAGTTCGCGTGCTTCTGAATTTTACAGTGTGATACCTAAGTTGTGTAGATTGAATTGTGGTTATATGATTTGTATTCCCTTTCATTGATAAATATTCTGATGCATAATAGAAAGGTGGAGTAAATACAGAAACTTCAAAATTGAGTGGATACGAAAAGAGAAACAGGGCAGTATTGTTCACCTAAACAGTCATTTAGCCCACTTAAACACCATGTAAACGCTACAAAGCGATATGCCATTTCCGTTTAATCTCGACTGTATCCTGTCTAATTGGCCGTTTATCCTATTTAATTGACCATTTAGCTCAAATAATGGATAAATGACAGGTGACCGACTCCTTACTGTTTAGGAAAACACTGAAGGCATGTCAACAGATGGTAGAATCACAAAATCTTGCAGCAGATCCTTTGCTTCACAAGATTGCATGAACATAGCAAAACAGAATTTGGAACAGCAAAGCATTGGGAATTCGAGTGAGTACAACAAGAAAACAGATGGATAAGTAGAAATTTACTGAAAACGATGGAGGTGGTTCAAGTTAGGATTACAATGTTACAAGCGATATTACATAGGCGGTCCCAGAGCAACAATCCTCTTGAGTAGCATGCAGTGCAAGGCATTTGGGAGTCGTTTTTTTTTTGTTGTTGTTGGGGAGGGAATGGTTTTCTAGTGTAAACAGATAATGCTACTTTGTTCAGCTGGGAAATGTCAAACAAGTTATCAAGAGGCTCAAAGTGGGATTGGTCTCACCACACCCTCTATGCGACGGAATGCCATCTTGATCCGCTCCTTCAGTGTAGCATTTTCACATTCAACATCGCCACTCCTACAATCCCAGTGTGCCACATTTCCGTCTACAGATATGACAAATTTCCCATCCTCTGCAACTTTAACATCACCGAAAAGAGATACCATAAGAGCATACACCACCTTTTGAGCAACCTTTTCTGTCTCTTCTTTGGTCTTCGCTGATTCTTCAACAGGAACAACTTTGGGACCTTCCCGACCGATGTTCAAGATCATAGCCACCACAGAATCAGACACCATGTCACTGATGGGATCGGATGACCACTGCAGTGTAACATAACTTTCTGAATCCAGGTCATGCATGATCAATGCAGGAACATCAGATTCTTCTGTTGCTGACTCCACGCTCTCGTATGTTTGTTTCAGTCTGTACCTTATGACTTCAAAAGAACCAGAGTAAGGGACTGCAATGCGTTGAGTGATGTTAGCTGGAGATAACTGTGTGAACACATGGAGATCTTCAGGAGCCATAATCTGATATGTGAATCCCTTCTTCACAAGTAAGCCACTGGAAGACTCTCCACCTTCTGCTACTTTTTCTGCCAGCCTCCCAATAGTCTTGGCCATTTTCTCACAGGTGAAATACATCTCCACTGATTGACAATTCTTGGGAGACACAATTTTCGTATCTGTACCATCAAACTGAGCGATAAGTTTCTGTTTAAGCCTTGACATTTCATTTGCTTCGCCATGTACAAGAATAATATTTGGTGGCCGAAGTTCATCCAAAAAGTTGCTTGTCTGAGGGAAATCGGCATGAGCTGAAAAAGAGATATAGTGGACCGACATATGAAGTGGAGCAGTGAGCCCATTAGCCAGCGTCACTTCTCTTGGCTCGTTGATAATGGTCTTCGCAAGGGTCCCCTCCACAACATAACCTGGGATAACACAAGCATTCTTCTTATCTGAGCACCACTTATCAAATAGCTGCCTAGAGAGACCACTCTGAAGACCACCTGGACTAGCCATCACCACTGAAGGGCCGACGTCGTGAAAATTATCAATGCTATTCAAGGACTCGATGTGCTTGAAATGGAAGGGATTGGATTGTGCAAACTGGTTCCGTATCCTTTCATTCATGGAGTTTATGTATGTCTGGTAGACAGCCATGCACCTCTTGGCAAGAGGGGAGGCGTAATAGATAGGAATCTTATGGAGCTCTGGGTGTTTGGACCAATACTCATCAAGGATAAGTAACAGTTCTTGTGCTCTGCCAAGAGCATATGCCGGGATAAGAACATGACCCCCCGGAGAAACAATATTATGAATGACCTCAGTAGAGCGCTTCTCACGTACAATCCGGGGTTGATGTTGCTGTACACAGTACACCATAGGTCGACTCAATAATGCAAATGTCTGGGGAGAACTGTGGGAGCTCAGCAGCTCGTAGGTGGCGGTCTTCTTCACGGGAGTAGTCACCAGTGTAAAGAATGTGCACGCCAGCAATATCCACCATGAACATGGCGGCCCCGAGTACATGGCCAGCAGTGTAGCACCAGAAGCGTATCCCATTAACTTCCAATGTCTGATGGAAATCTATAACCTGCAAAACACTTTTAGATTAACAAAAATATGCATTCCCTGAATAAAGTAGCCTTCCAAACAGCACGGGCAGAATTCTGCATTTTCTTTAAAGAAGAAAAATAGATAACGTTTGGGAGGGGAGTGGGGAGGATGAGAATATATTGTATATTTCACTAGGCAATGTGTCATAAGCAGTACCCATTATGATGGTTGTTTGCCAGTCATGGCTGCACTAACATATGATCACTTAAAAGGGGTTAGACAGGTTCTACCATGGGCTGGATTAAACGAAGAGGGATGAAACATGATTTCACTATGGAAAACTGTATATAAACCATAAATATATATTCTAGGCGACAACCGACAACCTCGTCATCTTAAAAGCACACATTTTGTCCCCTGTCTAATATAGCTGCCCCGAATAAAAGAAAGAAAAAAATTTATCTGTGTTAAGTCACTCTATCTAAATAAACACACCATATGCAACAACATGTTTCCTGTTGCGGAAAGAGAAACACCTAAAAGGTAATGATGTAATATACCTCAATCTTCTCCATGGAGCGAGCAATGTCACTCTCATCATACAGCATATCCTCCACTGACACTTTGCTGACTTTGACATAATCCGAAAGCAGCAGCTTGTAAATAGCCTTTGTGGCATGGGTCATAAACACCCGGCCCTTGAAAGTAGTCTGCAGAAATTACTCGCAGATTTCAGCCACCAAATAGCATCAAAACGACAATTTCGCAGCAGCACCAGCGCAAATTCACAGGCATTACCTTCTCCAAGAAGTACGGCAGTGAGGCAGCGTGGTCCAAGTGAAAGCTGAAATGTTTAATTGAGTAAAGTCCACAGTTGGTCCTTAAACTTGCGCCGTTGTGTCATCCCGGTCCTTTTACTCTCAAAATGCATTTTTATGTCCCTAATCATTGTTCGGGTCTCAAAGCTGGTCCAAACGGATCTGGACTCTCCACCTGTGACCGTGGGTGGACATAGGCATGGCTGGACCTGACTTCTACAGCCGCACCACGCTCAAACACCATTGTCGCCCCCGTCATCCTCTGCGGCCTCTCCACTTTCATAGCATCTTTCAAGTTTCAATGGCATCGCCCACCACTTGAGCTCCCCGACGGACACATGGTCGGGGAGGACGGACAAACCCACCAGTGTGTGTGACGTCTTGTTGGAACGACACCGAAAAGCTCTGCATCATGGTCGCGGCCGCCGCCACTATGGTGGTGGGTGACGCGGGGTGCTGAGATGGCAAGCAGCACCAAAACCAGCATGTCCAAGCCCCAAGCGTCCGCATGGTCCAGCAACTCAAACGTGCCCACAATGCCTCGCTCAACGCGACGAGGAGCATGGTTAGCACGCAAGCCGAGAGTCACGCTACACCACGGACCTTGCCTCCAGCATCCAAACTAGCCATGGGAGAGTGTCCGAGAGCGCGTGCTAGACCTTGTCGCCGTTGCTAGCCAAATAGGTGACCCATGATGGTTGTGAGGAGATGAGATCTCGAATCTGATGGGACATAGTCACAAAGTTCCTAGGTCGACGGGGTCTTGGAATGTGGTATGCCACTCGAGAAAGGTTTTTACAAGGCAGGGTCCCAGCATACCTAGTTTGGGGACGATGTTCCCAAGTCAATGTTCATTGCCTTCAACCCCGGTTTTTGTGACTATACGACGAGATGTTGTGGTCGCGTTGGCACCGAGCTGTGCAAGCTAAACTAGAGCTCCATCACGGCTATTGCCGACATAAACACGTGGTTGGAACCTTCAAGCTTTACGCTGAGGCAGTGCGCGTCCTCCAAGCTCTGCGCCCTTTCAGTCCACCATATCCTAAGCCTATGCATTGTTGTACTAAAATCAGGCCTAATTAACAATGGTCTACCTCGTTCATTGGAAACCAGGAGGCATAAACCTAGGTGGCACTAACGTGTGGCACAGATGTGAGTGGAGGCGAGGAGTGGAGCACCATGTTGTCGTCCTCATAGACTCCTCACAGATGCCATGCTCTCCGCATACTCCAATGTCACCTGCCTCAGCGCATCCATGAGGCGATATGTTGCTACAGAAATTGAGCTTCGCCTCCACACAATTCGAGTTTGCCCTTCCGAATTGGAATTTGCCTTCATCCAAATCATCTCACCACATGAAAACTACTTTCTTGGTGGCTGAATCGAGCTTGTTGTCATGTGGTAGGGGCGAGGCGAGGAACGTGGTGACCTAGACCCAAATTGGTCTTTAATGTGTGACGCAAGGCCCAAATTGACCAGGGAAGACCATGGAGCCTTAGCTGCAGCTCAACAGAGGGCAGCTTCCAACCTCCCACCAATAGCACTTCGCTCACGTCCGCCTCCAACTAAATGGGTCAGCGACCCCCAAATCCATCTAGACCCCTATGTGCAAGCTCTCTCCCATGATCTCATGGCGCCACTTGCCGCCAGAGGTCCTATTGGACAGGATCCATGTGTGCCCATGGCCCGCAAGTGTCAACACCACCGATCCAGTGGCCGCCATGGGCTTCACTCTTTGAACGCAAGCATGAACACAGGAGAAGGAAAAGTGACTGGTGCTAATCCCAGAAAGGAGTGTCTGTGTTCAGTCTTTGGGTTCTGTTTTTTTTTTCATCTCTGTCTGAGGGACTGATGTAGTAGGTCGTTGTCTTTGCCCTGAGGGCATGTAGTAAGTCATACTGAGATGTGGCTCTTGAGATGATACTCAATTACTCATGTTGCGCTCGAGGCAGACAGGCTAGTCGCTTGAATCAGGTAGATTAGTCCTAGTCTAAGCGTAGTTGTTTTTTTGCTCCTTTCTGTTTTTGCGTGACAAACTCTGGAATTTCCATTCATTTAAAGGAAATGGGATCCTCCTCGCTATGAAAAAAATGAACACAGGAGAACAACGAGAGGTAATGGCATATCTGTTCGTCCATGGTGGCAAGTCCATGTTAGCCAGCTGCTCATGTCAATACCTGATAGGACCATAGTGATACCCAAACAAAGTTTACGTGTATTTCGATTCTACATTTTAAGAGTTCAGGACTGGGATGACATAGGCAGACAAGTTTAAGGACCCGTAGCGCGCTTCACTTTGTCTTTTAATTTCGCAAATTAGGCACGTAGAGAGGCAGGGGGTATCGTGTCAATCAAATCAAAAGATAAAGGAGATTACTGTGTGATGAGAAGGACGTCTATGGTGGACGGGTCGATATCGTCGAAGTAGGGCAGCACCGCCATGCCGGAGTACACTGGGTGGATGCCGCAGTCGAACTAGCCGCATCACAAAGAGAGTAGCAATCATCAGCTGCAGTAATGGCGAATCGAAAACAGGAAGGGTTTGCAAGGGGACGGGGGATGATAATGAGGTGCTTACGAGGACGGTGCGACCCTTGAAGGTCATGTGGACGCAGGAGCGGCCGACCTCGCTGCCGGCGCCCAGTGGCGTGATGACCAGCTGGTCTCCCTCCCGTCCGCTGGAGGCCGGGCGCTTCCCCGCCGGTGGCACGCCGCTCGGCGCCGCGGCGGATGACGCCATGGGTTTCACCTTTCCTTTCGTTTCTTTCTGATATTCCCCCGCCGGTGGCAGTAGCACTGGACAATCTACGACTGAGACTAACGGGTCGGGTTTGGATTGGGCGGAATCTCCGTGCACCTAAAATCAAAACCCGAGGTTGAAATCTGAACTCGAACCGAACACCGATTCGGGTGGAAATCCATCACCAAAACCAAACCCGCGGATACCCGAAACCCGAACAGATACCCGAAACCCGAATGGATACCCGAAACCCGCGGATAAATATACACATATTCACATATATAAATAAGAGGCAACAAATAATAAATATTTTCATGAGTCAATTTTGAATAGATTTAATAATCTAAGTAAACAAGTTATTATTAGCATATTATAAACACATGAGTTTTAATTCTAAATGATTTATTTCGGATATCCATAGGATATCCACGGGTGGAAAACCAAACCCGAAACCGAACAAAAAAAAACCATGGGTGAGAAATCATCCCTAAACCTGAACTCGCAGGACCCGAAACCCGCGGATATCCGCTACCATCCTTAACTCAACTACTCTCAACGATAATGACAGTTGACGTCTGAACGGCCGGACCTCTCACTCTGCTCACTCCTGCATGCACTGCTCATCCCAACGACCCTATTGCTCATCCTGTACGTACATCCCAATGCACACTGCGTCGTTTCCTCCCTGCATCGCTGTGTCCATCCACCCACCCCACTTCGTCTCGCTGCCGCCGGTCCCCCGCAGTGCCGCGACCCATCCTCTGTGACCTCCTCCGCGCTGCCTCCCCGTGCTACCTCCTCTACACCGCATTCTCCACTAGGCCCAGTCTACCTCGTTCGCCTCCACCATGTTGTCTGCTCATCATGGCCGGCCCGCTCGCCGCGACCGTCTCCACCAAGCCGATGATCCTCCGTGACGAATACTCTAGGAAGCAGGCAAGGGGGGATGAGATTCGTGTGATGCTACGCCCGCCGGCGAGTTGTCCGTCCCACTGCTGCACAGCGAGGTCCATGTGCCACCGTCGACCTCTATGCCGGCGTGCCTCCATTCGTCATAGCAAAGCCCATGTTGCAAGAGTATATTTCAAGTGTTTCAGATGTTTCATCTGTATGTTTGCGAGTGTTTCATCTTGATGTTGCAAAAGTAGATCAGAATGTTGCACATGTTGCTGTGGTTATACACGTATGTTTCAAGTGTATGTTCCGAATGTTTTATCTCGTTTTCCAGACGTATGTTTGCAAGTGTTTCATTTGGATGTTGCATATGTTTTCCTACATGTGAAATGTTTTCAGGTGTTTTTTCATGTGTTTCAAATACATGTTTCGAGTGTTTCATCTGTTTTGTACGTATGTTGCAAGTGCTTTATCTTGATGTTCCAAAAGTAGATCTAGTGTTGCAGCTAGTGTTTTAGATGCATGTTTCATGTGTTCCATCTGCCTTCGAACATATGTTGCAAGTTTTGCACCAAGATGTTTTAAAAGTAGATTGAGTGTTGCATCTCTATCTTCGCTTTTCTACCACCTCACCTTCGCCTCGGAGTCTCCTCATCCTCCTGGTGCCAGTTGGGCATCCGCCGCCCCCTCCCTCTCTTCTGGATGCTGGCGTAGCCATCTGGTGTAGTCACCTGCTGCAGCTGCTGGCCGCGTGCATGCGCGTGAGAAGTGGAGGGGCGCGAGTGGGGACTCCCCACGTGCAGTCGAGCAGTGCGGGTGTAAGGTCCAAATGGCTAGAGGGGGTTGAATAGCCTATTTAAAATTCTACAAGCTTCACTAAACAAACACGTTAGTATAAAAGATGGCTAAGCTAATTATAGCACTAGCTCAACTATACTATGCAAGCCACCTATGCAATTCTAGTGAAGCAAGGCTATGATCTCTAATACACACCAACAAGACTAAGTCACTAAGCTACTTATTCCTATGTGATAAAAGCTATACTAAGCAACCTACACTAGGATTAGTACAAGAAAGTAAAGAGCAAGTGACTTAATTCTTATACCAACGATGTAGAGAAGTAATGCATTTGAAGAATCAATCACAATGATCAACCACAAGAGAAATCCTCGGCAAAGAGATGACACAATATTTTTTTACCGAGGTTCACTTGCTTTCCGGCAAGCTACTCCTTATTATGGCGATGCACTCACTTTCGGTTCGCGAGCTAATCGACTATTAAGAGTCGAGCCCTCGGCGGGCGCCGCACAACCTCACACAAGATGGGGATCCTCTAAGCCACGAGCTCCACTAGAGTATCCAATTTGCGAACACCCGCGGGGAAGGATCAAGAACCCCTTACAACACTTGGTGAGGGCTCCAACAATCTTCAATTGCGAGCTCAATCACCTCCGCTGCTCCAAGCCGTCTACCGTGTCGGGAAACACAGAAGAGTAACAAGAAATCCGTAGCAACTCGAAGATCAAGTGCCTCTAGAATGCAACTCTCAAGCAATGCATTTGAATCTCACTCAATCTCACTCAAGATGTGCAACCAAGCAAAGAGATGAGTGGAGAGGTTGTTCTCTAGCTCAAAGGATGTCTCTAGGTCTCAAAATGTGCAAGAGTTATCCTCAAACCCCGGCCAACTCTTATTTATAACGAAAGGGTACGCAGCTAGCCGTTACCGGACGATACAGTTAAAATCACACTGACCGAACGCACCGGTCAGGGTGACCGGACGCGTCCGGTCACTACAGGACAAGCATGAACAGTGTGCGCCAAGCTCATCGCCGAGCTCTCGCAGCTCGACCACGTCTCTGTCCACACTGGGGACTCCTCGCCGAGCTCTCATCGCTTCTCATTGTAGCAGAATCGCCTAATCTAATGCCCTCCCAAGAGTACTTGTCTTCTATTAGACCCTAAGTACTCAAAGGAGAACGCTAAACTACATGATTCTGTCGAGCACACCGCGAGAGAGAACTCGAAGATCCACATTTTTACATCAGGATCACAAATGAGAGAGTAAAGCTTACAACATCCTTACCATTTCTTACATCAATTTTTAGTACAACATCAGAGTAATTCATTATGTAATTATAACAGCGGAATAGAAACATTATCAGAGTTTAGCGGAAATGAAACCATTTAATGACAAGTTAAACATTAACACGAAGAACGTTTAAATGCATGAAATGATAACAGATTAATAGTATTTTCCCTATAAAACTTTTAGTGAGAGTTTTAATAAATAAACTATATTCCGCATCGAAAAGGAAATCCTCACTGAGCCCAACAGGAGGTTTCCACACATAAGTGTCAGCTCATCAGCACCTGTCACCTGCAACAGGGTAAAATAAACCCTGAGTACTCGATTGTACTCCGCAAGACTTACCCGTCAGGAGAAAAGAAAAGACTTCGAGGATTATGCAAGGCTTTCTGGCTTGTGGGTTTCTTGTTTGCAAGAAGCAGCGCTAAGGGTGTGTCCTTAATTTCTTATTTTTAATAGCCGTATTTTATTTCTTATCCAACCTTCTATGTAAGCACCTAGTCTATAATCAAGCAGGGTTGAGCACACAGAACCATTTCTTCATCTTTCAACTGTCAGTTCTTACTACGATACCAGAGCGTAGTCAAGTCGTACCGTCACGCAGAAACAGCGATTTGTGAATCAATGTGCCCAGTTAGGTGCCCCGAAAACACACGCCTTGCTCGTACCCCGGGCACAAGCAAGACCAACCCGTTCCACTCCTGTCAAGGGGTCTAGGTCCCCGTCCAAGCTCGGACTCTAAGTCCCCAACACTGCAGGCCCGACCTCAATATGGTGCTTAGACCTCCTCAACCCAATATATATAACCACCCTAAAAAGCTGGTCTGGAAAGAGCCAAAACCCATGACAAGAGAGAAACAAGTCTTCCCGCTCCCATAAGCAAGTATATGCTCGGGACAATAGATATGTGACTTGACCAGGGTCCATGCAACGAACGGTCCTTAATTGACGCAGGCGGAACAAATGCAACCAGAGTCCCGCTCTGTTGCCCAACCAGGTCCAAGTCCATCCAAACCGTTCCGCCCGGTCTCCAATTATCCATATACATTTATATTTCATGTGATAGTAACATGATAATAGTAACAATATTATAATTCCTATCTCTCGCGAGTGACAGGAAATCACTCGACTTCTACCGGATTCCTGTAGCATAGCAATCTACACGATCCTGACATGCTAGTAAGATTCATGGGATCAGGATATTTATATGCAAGTGTGTTTCATTCAACTTCTTTAAACTTAATGCACAAGCATACTTTAAAGTGCAGAATAATAGGGGTTATGCACCGGGGCTTGCCTGGGTAGAATTTAACTAAGTTAGCATTTCTTCAAGGCGGCACGATCCTCCGGTCACCATCCTTTCGGCTACTCCAGATGACTTCTCGATCCGTCATCGTTCCTATTATGATATACGTGGATGCAACGAAAACGTAAATAATCGACGGTGACTAAAATACTTAAGATATGAGTACGTCTCTCGGGCTAACGGACTAGCGTAAGACTAGCATACTACCCATATATCCTCGTTACCAGCAACGCGCCATGTCCCGACAAACATTTTTGTTATGAAGCCCAAGTGGCTACTTTATTTATTTCATTGAATTACTATATATTCAACTAAGACTTATTAGCTACCTTAGCAATTTAATTATCCAGTGGCTACCAAGATTACGGTGAGCACCTGATGATATGAGGAACCTACTGTACAATTTTTAGTGTCCACGCTATCGCCATCATCTCCCAACAAGTCTTTTAGTGATACAAACCCAAGTGTTTTAGTTATACGAACCCAAGTCGTTGTGATATTCGTTTCATCGATTTACTACAAGCTTACATCTAATAATTTTGAGCATCTCAAAATAATTAGAGCAAGTCTAGAATATTAGGAAACTGCATGAACCAAATACACCCTTAGATAGATCATGATTTTAGGAAACTAACAAAATTGGTTTTACAATTTTTGGATTTCCATACTACTTTATATTGATTTTACAAGTTCACAGCATTATTAGAAAAGGAAAAACTAAATTGATTCGCTGGAAAAGAGGAAAGGCCAGCACCAGCCAAGCCTGCCCTGGTGGCCCAACGCAGCCCATGCAAAAGCGTGACCGCGCGCGGCCAATCGGCCCAGCAGACGGGGAGCCCGCACGCGCCTGTGATTTTGCAAAAAGGTACTCACGCTTTTGGTCAAACGAGTGGTACGGTAAACGCTATTCTAACAGACACAAGCTTCGCACTAAGATCCCTGGATATTCTCATCTTTACAACGGGGAGGTCCCCGACCCTCCACGTGCCCACCGGCACGACGGCCAACGGCCTGGGCGGCGGCGCCGAGCACCCCAAGCCCGCCCCACCGAGGACAAGGAGTCGACCTCCATCCTTGACCAAACGTCCAAACGCGCATGGTTAGGTGGCGGTTAGGAGCTTAGAGACACCGCACAGGGAGTTGCAGCGGCGAGCGGTCTTTTGTGGCGACGGCGTGGCCGTTCCCCCGAACCTACGCGCTCACGGGCGAGAGCAAATGATGGGGAAACATCAGCAGCTCACCGTGGTGCACGCCAGGGTGATGGTTGCGGTGGAGAGATGCCGAGGCGGCCCGACCACGTGCACGCCGTCGGGCGGCGGCGCTCCGAGGCTGACATGGCCACGTCAGCATGCCGACGACGCACGCCCTGGCCAAACATAAATGAGCACCGAATGGGGGAGGTCGAGGTGAGTTCGTGGGCACAAGCAATTGAAAAGTTAACAAAGCTATGGGCCTTACCCCCAACTTCTCGAGCATGGGGCGTTTTTGACCGGCGACGAGCAATTCACACAATTGCTGACCGGTGGTGCACAACCGAGCTTGGGAAGAACCGGGCGGCTAGCTATCTCCCACGTCGAGCTACAGACATGATCAAAGGACCAACCCACTCGGGAAACGCCATTTGTAGAGGGAGGCAACGTCGGCTAGCGGGTGAAGGACGGGCAGGGCAGAGCGCGGATAGTGAACCACAACAGCAACTGCCTAACCCCTTGGTTGGACGTGACTCACGTCGGAAGCAAGGGACAAGGAAGGGCCAGGCCTTAACGCGGCTTGTCCTTGCCTTGGCGACGCACGCTGGCTGCCAGAGAGTGCACCGACGGGCGGCACCACAGATGAACGTGCGCCCCACCGGACGGGACCACGGCCTTGCGCAGCACCATTCAAGGTGACGCGCTGGCTCTAGGGCAGAGCAGGCAGCAGCGGACGGCCAGCAGCCGGCCAATGTGGGCCACTGACATGACCGTGGCCAGGCGTGGCCACGCACGGTAGCGTGCACGCGAGGCGACAGCAGACGCTGGCCGAACACTAGCAAAAGTTGACGAGCACAAATATTAAAGCGGAGCAAAAATCATCGATTCATCGGAGCATGGCTCAACCAGTTTTGTGCATCTACGGTCGCACCAACAACTGCCTATCAAAGCCATCGACACGGCCCGAGAGTGACCCGAGGAAAAGATGGGAAGGTGCCAAGAGGCGTTCGTCATGCCAAGTGCCAGTTCGTGAACAGAGCAAGGAACATGGATCACCGCGTGCTCTAGGTAGTTTTTGGCAAATTTTTACAGGAGCAGGTGACCCCCAACATGCCGACAACCTAAACCATGCTCATGTGCCCACTTAGATGCAACTGATGGTACCACTACACGTAGCTAGTGCTTAGTTATTTCTTTCAAATTTAAATGTCAAAACGGCATTGTCATTACCTCACTATGTCATAGACGCGATCTATGGTTAGGTAGGATCGAATTATGAATCCAATTTTTGAGTTTGCAAAAATGGTGGCTACCAATATTTATTCTCCAAACATAAAAGTTGCACTTTTATCTGCGGAACTTGCTCACAAACTTTACTTAAACACAATACTCAAGTTACATTTCATTTTTGTTTATAATTTTTTTTCATGCCAACAATTAAAGATACCCATTCTTCATATACGCATATTTTATTCGGAGTTTCATTACCAGTGGTACGCACTAAATAATTTAACTTAGGTTTTTGATTTGACTCCTCTCAGATATTAATCTGGGTGCTAAGCACGCTCGTAACACCAGGGGTGTTACACTCGTTAGGATCATCGCTGAGCTCTCGTCGCTCGACCACGTCTCCGGTTACGCTGGGGACTCCTCGCCGAGCTCTCGTCGCTCCTCGTTAGGCTCGTTGTCGAGCTCTTGTCGCTCAACCACGTCTCCAGCCACGTTGGGGACTCCTCGCCAAGCTCTCGTCGCTCCTCGTTAGGCTCGTCGCCGAGCTCTCGCCGCTTGAACCATGTCTATGGCCACACTGGGGACTCCTCGGCGAGCTCTCATCGCTCCTCGTCAGGCTCATCGCTGAGCTCTCGCTGCTCGACCACGTCTCCGGCCATGCTAGGGACTCCTCGCCGAGCTCTCGTCGCTCCTCGTCAGGCTCGTCGCCGAGCTCTCACGGCTCGACCACGTCTCCGGCCACGCTGGGGACTCCTCGCTGAGCTCTCGCTGCTCGACCACGTCTCCAGCCACGCTGGAGACTCCTCGCCGAGCTCTCGTTGCTCCTCATTAGACTCGTCGTCGAGCTCTCGCGGCTGAACCACGTCTCCGGCCATGCTGGGGACTCCTCGCCGAGCTCTCGTCGCTTCTCATCAGGCTCGTCACCGAGCTCTCGCCGCTTGACCACGTCTCCGGCCACGCTGGAGACTCCTCGCCGAGCTCTCGTCGCTCCTCGTCAGACTCATCGTCGAGCTCTCATCGCTCGACCACGTCTTCGGCCACGCTGGTGACTCCTCACCGAGCTCTCGTCACTCCTCGTTAGACTCGTCGTCAAGCTCTTGTCGCTCAACCATGTCTTCGGCCACAATGGGGACTCCTCGTCAAGCTCTCGTCGCTCCTCGTTAGTCTCGTTGCCGAGCTCTCACGGCTCGACCATGTCTCTGGCCACGCTGGGGACTCCTCGTCGAGCTCTCGTCGCTCCTCGTCAGGCTCGTCGCCGAGCTCTCGTAGCTCGACCACGTCCCGGCCATACTGGGGACTCCTCACCGAGCTCTTATCGCTCCTCGTCAGGATCATCGCCGAGCTCTCGTCGCTCGATCACGTCTCCGGCCACGCTAGGGACTCCTCGCCAAGCTCTCGTCGCTCCTCGTCAGGCTCGTCCCCGAGCTCTCACCGCTCGACCACGTCTTCGGTCACGCTGGAGACTTCTCGTCGAGCTCTCGTCACAACATCTCATCAGTGCGCTATCAATCTACTCTATGTTGTTCAGATCAGGGTGCTGATCTTGGGCACATCAGGGGGCTTGATGCGTACATCGCTGGTGACGTTGGCTGGCAAGCTTTTGGATTTATTTTCTTTAGACCCTGGCACCACGTGTCTCCGTCACCTACTACCAGGCTCAGGGACTAAGTGGCTACACTTCACCTCACGGTGAATGAAGTGCTTTTCTTCTGGTTTACACTCCTTGTCGACCAAGGAGTCTAAGTGGCTACACTTCCCAGGAAGGAGAAATCTTTTTCTTTTCATAAGAGCACCATACATTCTTCAGACAACCTACTTCTCCGGCAACAATGCTTGCAACAACTGCTCGAATGCCGCTTTGACTGGTCGAAGACATCAAGAACTCAAGCCTCACTGTTCAGAGAAGGTTAAGCTGGCGTTTGTCGCATCAGAATACATGGCGCTCGAGGACTAGCTGTGGGGGTATAAACCCCCGGTACCACAAGATTGTATATGGGTCGCACTGTCTAAGGTGGTCTGGTCCATAAGATCAAGACGTACATCGACTATACTAGACATTGTAATAGTATCGGATGTAATACTTTAGTTGTAACCTTGTCCCTTCGGAGTATATAAGGAGGAGCAAGGGTCCCCTAGAGGACAGGTCATACACCACACAACCTATTTAATCCTCAATCAATACAAAATAATAGAGCACATAATGTAGGGTTTTACGTCATGTTGACGGCCTGAACCTGTATAAATCTTGTGTCTTGTGTCCTGTTATCATCCGGTTCGTGTCTTGCGCACCTGTCTACCAACAAATCACCATCACGGGCATACCCCTCGATGGACCGCCGACCAGGTTTTGTCGATAGTGACATCGTGCTTGCACTAAAATCGCATGTTGCAATCGTATATTTCAAGTGTTTCATATGTCTCAGAGGTATGTTGTAAGAGTTTCGTATGAATATTACAAAAGTAAATCGGGATGTTATATATGTTGCAATGATTGTACACGTATGTTGCAAATATCTATTCCTAATATTTTATTTGTTTTTTCAGACGTATGTTGCAAGTGTGTTTATCTGGATATTGCATATGCTTTACACTTATTAAGCAAGCGTTTTATCTGGTTGTTGCGTATGTGTTACAATTATTTTTTCAGGTATTTTTTGCATGTGTTTCAGACACATGTTTTAAATATTTTATATGTTTTCAGACATATGTTACAAATGTTGTATCCGGATATTTTAAAAGTAGATCGGTAGTTACATCTCCCTCCTCACTTTCTGCTACATCACCTTGGTGCCTCCTCGCTTCTACCACTTATATCCTTCTCAGACTGCGAAGGGGGCGCCGGACGTCCGGGAGCCAATGCCCCCCAAGAAATTAAGACGCATTCAGACGAAGCAAGTCCGGGCGCCAATGCCCCCGAAAATAATAAGACGCATTCAGACGAAGCAAAAGAAGATAGGTTGATTTGTTTTAATAGTATTCTCATCTGCATAAATTTAGAGTACGAAACCTTATGGTATCCCTATCTGTTGTAAGCCTTCCTTGGTGATATACCCGAGGCCACATTTCTAACAACCAACAACCACCTCAGAAGATTGATGAAACATGTCGAAACAGAACTTAGAACACCACACCGAAGTATTTCAAATTTGGGTATGAAAAGGAAACAGGACAGATAAGTCGAACTTTAATGAAAATGAGTTAGTTCATGTTACAATGTTACAACTGGCGTTTCAGTGCCAATCCCAGAGCAACGATCCTCCTGAGTAGCTTGCAGTACAATGCAATTGGGCATTCTTTTCGAAAAAGAACTGCTATCCTTGTCCAGACAGATGGTCTTACTTTGAAAAACTGGAAAATGTCAAACAAGTTTAAACATTGCCCTCCGATCAAGAGGCTGAAAGTGGGATTGGTCTCACGGCGCTCTGTATGCGACGGAATGCAGTCTTGATCCGTTCCCTCAGTGTAGCATTTTCACATTCAACGTCGCCACTCATCCCATCCAAGTGCGCCACATTTCCATCTACAGATATGATAAATTTCCCTTCCTCTGTAACTTTAACATCACCGAAAAGTGACGCCATAAGAGCATACACCACCTTTTGAGCAACCTTTTCGGTCTCCTCTTTGGTCTTCACTGCTTCTTCAACCGGAACAACTTTGGGACCTTCCCGACCGATGTTCAAGATCATAGCTACCACAGAATCAGACACCATGTCGCTGATGGGATCAGATGACCACTGCAGTGTAACATAACTTTCTGAATCTAGGCGCACTGTGACTCTTTCATGCACGATCAATGCTGGAACATCAGATTCTTCTGTTGCTGACTCCACACTCTCATATATTTGCTTCAGTCTGTACCTTATGACTTCAAAAGAACCAGAGTAAGGGACTGCAATCCGCTGAGTGATGTTAGCTGTAGATAACTGTGTGAACACACGGAGATCTTCAGGAGCCATAATCTGATATGTGAATCCCTTCTTCACAAGTAAGCCACCCGAAGACTCTCCACCTTCTGGTACTTTTTCTGCCAGCCTGCCAATAGTCTTGGCCATTTTCTCACAAGTGAAATACATCTCTACTGATTGACAATTCTTGGGAGACACAATTTTCGTATTTGTACCATCAAATTGGGTAATAAGTTTTTGTTTAAGCCTTGACATTTCATTTGCTTCTCCATGCACGAGAATAATATTTGGTGGCCGAAGTTCGTCCAAAAAGTTGCTTGTCTGAGGGAAATCAGCATGAGCTGAAAAAGAGATATAGTGGACCGACATATGAAGAGGAGCAGTGAGCCCATTAGCTAGTGTCACTTCTCTTGGCTCGTTGATAATGGTCTTCGCAAGGGTTCCCTCCACAACATAACCTGGGATAACACAAGCATTCTTCTTATCTGTGCACCACTTATCAAACAGCTGCCTAGAGAGACCACTCTGAAGACCACCTGGACTAGCCATCACCACTGAAGGACCCACATCATGAAAGTTATCAATGCTATTCAAGGACTCGATATGCTTGAAATGGAAAGGATTTGACTGCGCAAACTGGTTCCGTATCCTTTCATTCATGGAGTTTATGTATGTCTGGTAGACAGCCATGCACCTCTTGGCAAGAGGGGATGCGTAATAGATAGGAATCTTATGGAGCTCTGGGTGTTTGGACCAATACTCATCGAGGATAAGTAACAGTTCTTGTGCTCTGCCAAGAGCAAATGCCGGGATAAGAACACGTCCCCCCTGTGAAACAGTATTGTGAATGACCTCAGTAAAGCGCTTCTCACGTACAATCCGGGGTTGATGTTGCTGTACACCATAAGTCAACTCAATAATGCAAATGTCTGGGGAGAACTGTGGTAGCTCAGCAGCTCGTAGGTGGCGGTCTTCTTCACGGGAGTAGTCACCAGTGTAAAGAATCCGGACGCCAGCAATATCCACCATGAACATGGCGGCACCAAGTACATGGCCAGCAGTGTAGCACCAGAAGCGTATCCCATTAACTTCCAATGTCTGGTGGAAATCTATAACCTGCACAAGACGACTTTCGGATTAATAAAAATGTGCATTCCCTAAAATAATAGCCTTTCAAACATGATGAGCAGAATTCTGCATTTTCTTTAAAGAAGAAAAACAGATAATGCTTAGGGGAGGAAATTATCAGGTATGGTATGTTTCACTGAGCAGCACATCATAAGCAGTACATGTTATAAGGATTAGCTAGCCTTCAAGTCGAGGGGGGGGGGGGGGCAATTCAATGGTAATCAACAGCTACACAATTTAAGTACCATGCTAAGGCGCAGCTTTTTCTTTCTCATGAAGAAGTTCCATATTTGAACAACTAATAAAGCAATCACGACAAAGTAGAATGAGAAAATCAAATACTCAGTGGATAAATTTGCACACTTAGCATGCAGCGTCCATTTATCAGAGCACGGGTTTGAGCAAGCATATGTCTTTCATGCGTGAAAGAGGTGGACTGCAGTCTGCAGCATGCTGCACAAGGTTACACGGCACCATGCAGGAAGAGAAAGGATGCAACATGCATGCAAACATACAGCGTCATACAGATTTTTCAGATATGCAGTAGCTCCATTCATGCGATGTTCTTTAAAGTTTTGTGGAGGGTAGGGGGGGGGGGGGGGGGGGGGCGCGACCCCCTATGGCCCTAACGTAGCTCCGCCCATGCACCAGACACAGCATCTCCCCTGTCTAATAGACCTGTCCTAAATAAAAAGGATGTAGCAATTTATCTGTTGTCAAGTTGCTATCTAAAATAAATACGCCAAACACCAGTATCGAATATGCATATGCATGTATTTAAGCAACATTCTGTTTCCTGCAGTGCAAAGCAAAACAAGATAAAAGGCACAGTAATAGGATGTAACATACCTCAATTTTCTCCATGGAGCGAGCAATGTCATTCTCATCATACAGCATATCCTCCACGGACACTTTGCTGACTTTGACATAATCCGAGAGCAGCAGCTTGTAAATAGCCTTTGTGGCGTGGGTCATAAACACCCGGCCCTTGAACGTAGTCTGCAGAAATTAACCGGCAAATTTCAGCACCAAATAGCACCACAACAACAACCACGCAGCACCAATAGCGCAAATGCGCAGGCATTACCTTCTCCAGGAAGTACGGCAGCGAAGCGGCATGGTCCAAGTGAAAGCTGCATTTTTTATTAATCCCGCGAATTAGTCATGCGTAGAGGCAAGCGGGGATCGGATCGAAAGAGAAAGGAGCTTACTGGGTGATGAGGAGGACTTCTATGGTGGACGGATCGATCTCGTCGAAGTAGGGCAGCGCCGCCATGCCGGAGTACGCCGGGTGGATGCCACAGTCGAACTAGCCGCATCACAAAGAGTGGAGCATTCATCAGCTACAGCAGTGGCGAATCGAGAACAGGTAGGGTTTGCAAGGGGGGAGGGAGGAATGATGAATGAGGTGCTTACGAGGACGGTGCGGCCCTTGAAGGTCATGTGCACGCAGGAGCGGCCGACCTCGCTGCCGGCGCCCAGCGGCGTGATGACCATCTGGTCTCCCTCCCGTCCGCTGGAGGCCGGGCGCTTCCCAGCCGGTGGCGCGCCGCTCGGCGCCGCGGCGGAGGACGCCATGGTTTCCCCCCTTCCTGAATCAGCGAGGGGGTTAGGGTTCTGTCCCTGGTGCGGCGGCGCGGCGGCCGGCGGGCTCGTAGACTACCACCTCCCTGGGCCCTGGGCCGACCGATCAGGATTCAGTATCCAGCCAGCCCAGCCCGATTTGGACTTTTTTTTCTTTTTCTGGGCTTTTTTTTAGCTCTTTTTCTGGGTTTTAGCTGACAATACAACTCAGACCACATCCAGCTAAAAAACATAAAAAAGTTTCAATAAAAAACACATCAAAAAATGTTCATCTAACAAACTTCGACCGTTAAAATGTACGAGTACAATGTTTCATAACTTAGAAGAAAAAGGGCGACAGAATGGATCGAACTGCATTGATATTATCTTTCGATCATTAAAAATGTAATGTTTCAAACAAAGCAAAGAAACAGGAAGTAACTTGATTTTGATGTATGAACTGTCATGTTTTATTGACAATAAGTATTGCAAAACAAATGTGAATGATTTACCATGTGAAGCAGAGCAAGTAGAAAGTTGTAGATTTTTGTCGCGATATACAAATCTCACCTGAATTTTATCTCCATCGAATCTTATCTTATCTGAAAAGTTGTGATTTTTTTTAATAAAAAATGTTGTGCTGAAAGAATAAACTCCGCCGATTCAAACGGCGTGTCGGTGTAAGAAACAGCGGTTTTAGCACCAACGAGTAATGTATGTCTGCGTGTCGGGGATCCGAATAGTGTGTAAGAAGAACACAGACGATTTATATTGGTTCGGACCGAGAAATGCCCTACGTCCAGTGGGGGAGGTGAGTTCTGTATTATCTTGCACCGAAGTGCTTGTAGTAATTGTTACAAGCAGATGAGAGAGGGAGGGGCTCCCAAGTCTCAAGGTGTGAGTGGAGAGTGTGTGACTCTGCTGGAGCCCTCGCAAGGTTCAGGAGAGTTTTTTTTGTTCGTGTCCTTTGTTCTTTTTTGTTCTTTGGAACGGTCCCTGTATGCTCCTTTTATACAACCTGTTCGTTTTGCTGGTTTATTGTGGTTGAAAGTACTATTCGCTGGTTTATTGTGAGAAAAAAAAACACTGCTGGATGACTGCTGATTTGGCTGAACCAGCAAAACGAACAGGGTGATAGTCTCAAAGAGGTGCAGAGTTACAAAAACGTTGGTACGGGGTGTGATCCTTGTTGGAGAAGGAACCCGGAGGCCTCGGGAGGGCCTTATCCGGTGGTGACGTGGTCTGCACTGTAGAAGCATGACGTTGGTACTTTCTGGCACTGTTGCTACATGTCCAGGCATGTGCGCCACTGTTGAGGGAGTGGTTTCTGTCCTTTGGCGTTATAGCGACGCGCCCTGTTATACCTGGTCCTATGGCTGGTGTGGCATGCTTGTCCTTGTAGTTTGACTGATGTAAAGGGCCAATGCCTCTGAGGCGGGAATTACGGTGCGACCTCATCCCGATCGTGGGAATAGTGGTCCAAAGCGACGTTTCGTACGCCGTGCAGGCACGAATCGTGCGTATAGTGCCAGTATGGGTGGCATAGTGGCCGTCAGTTCTTTCTCATGCCTGTTATGGGCGACGGCGTGGTGATTTGACCCTGGTCATTCCTGGCTTGTCCGGTTGGGCAAGTGCTAGAATGTGGGTGACGTCACAGGGGGGTCTCGAGCGCGCCAATGGGAGAACAGCGTCAGAGGCCGGTCTCGGGCGAGGCAGAGACGAATAATGTCGTCTTCTGGGGCTCGGACGAGGCGGTGATGTTGTCGTGGGTTGGCCTGTGTCCAAAACGCCTGAGCAGAGGTCTCGGACGAGTCGGAAGTGTTCCGAGACCCCCTGTGCGGGGCCTCGGATGAAGCGGGGAGATGGACTGGTTTGCTCATACGTCTTGCTGGAGGCCCAGCAAGGGAGAATTTAGCCCGTAGATTTCTTTAGTTGATTTTTTCCTTAGTCAGGGTAGATTAATATTTGGTTTGCTTTTTCATCTTAATTTGGGTACCCCTAATTGTGGTACCTGACACGGTGCTAAGTACAATTCCATGACTGAATAGGCGAAATTTAAATAATTCAAATGGTGGTAGTGGCATATTCCACCATTTTTTTTTGGATATTTTCCTTGTGGGAAAGTGATTGGTAATATAAATATAAAATAAAAAATATGGTTCTTTATCTATTAGCTAGTGGCTGATTTAGTTTTCTGGTGACAAAGAATGGTCCGTGAAAGCGGCTAATAATAGTTCGTTCGGGTTTGAACAAGGTAGCGACTACATTTGGCTGGTTTGGATCGGTTATGGTTTCATTTTTTATTTTCTATATATCCTTTTTGCCGCCGTATTAAAACCTATTTCTTTTACTTTCTCAAGTTTGAGGTTTTCTTTGCAATGCCCCTAGTATTTTTTTCTCGATCCCAGAAAAGGTTTATGCGTCTTTATATTAAGGTAGAGAAAAGTTTAATACAGCACGCCTTAACGGCGCCCTAGGGTATCTAGACCCGCAGGAGGCGTCCGGACGCTGCTCCCGTTCGAGTGCATCCACCGCGCCCCGTCCCATCCCATCCCATCCCAACCTAACAGAAGCGCGCCCTATCCCATCCCCGTAACAAAAGCGTGCCTTGCCCCATCCCCGTAACAGAAGCGTGCCCGTAACCCCGTAGCGCCATAGCAGACAGGAGCGCACCCGCCTCACCCCGCTTGCGGATGCGCACTGCAGAGGAGTCTGCCGGCCTCAGGCGTTCGCACAGTGACTCACGGCGGCACCCCAGCAGCAAAAGGGGGCTACGGCAGGTGGGTCACATTGCAACATATACGACATCCCATCTACTTTTGAATCATTTAGATGGAACACTTGTAACATATGCATAAAGACAGATGAAACACTTAAAATATGCGTCTGAAACACTTGTAAACACACACATGAAAAATACTTGAAAACCATTGCAAACACGTACACAACATCCAGATAAAACATTTGCAACATATATGTGAAGCATATGCAACATCCAGATAAACATACCTGTAACATACGTCTGAAAAAACAGATGAAACATTGGGAACAGACGTTTGCAACATACGTATACAACCATTGCAACATATGCAACATCCCGATATACTTTTGCAACATTCATATCTTTATATAAATATATCCGAACAACATCTCTTTTCAGCCAAACTACCAAGATACAGGCAACCAACACATGGCAGTGCTGTATACGATCAGCTTATCCTATAGGGGTCTGACTCCCATATACGAACTTGGCCGGATAGGTTCCATCGAAAAGAAAGAAAGAAAAAACACTAGCCAAGCTAAGCTTAGTTTGCTCCTACTCCCTCTGTATCTAAAAAAGATTTGCTACAGGAATCGTGCTGGTCAAATTTTTTTAACTTGAACTAGATTTATAGAAAATGTGTGCAACATTTATATCTCCAAAATAAGTTTATTATGAAAGTATATTCAATGATCTACCTTATAGTACTAATTATGTACCAAAAATATTAATATTTTGTTAATTATATTTGGTTAAAGTTAAAAGTTATTGACTTTTTGAAAGGGAGAATGACTCTTTTTAAGGGCAGAGGGAGTACCATTTGTATAGTTATGTTGATCCACGTTTTTGTAAAGTGAATGGTGCCTATGTATTGTTTCTCTTAGCAAAAAAAAAATTATGGAGCTGCATATGTAGGGGGGAAAGAAGGGGAGCATGACGCTTAACTTTTTTTTAAACGAGTTAACCTCTGCTTTTTTAAGAAAGCAATGTGATACAGACATCTGCTAGGGTTGTCAGCTACAAGTCATAACAAAATCAGAGAACTGAAACAACTAGCACTCAAAGCTCAGTTATAAGAAACATGAGAACTAAAGCTCGCAGACATCAGTGGAGACTAAGGCGCTAGGAGTAAACGCTTTTCAGCCATCATCCTTGGAGTGACTCCTTCACTCGCAGAACACGGCGTTTGTCCTCCTCCTTAAGCAGAATGCTCCATTGCTGCATCAACGAGAGTAAGACATAGATGACATCAGTAGGAGTCTTAGAGAAGTTTTTCTCAATCGTCATCTTATTCCTAGTCGTCCAGAGAGCCCATGCAAGATCTGCAAAAATAAACATGAGCAAACGAGCAGGCAAAGGCCCCTTGCCTTGCAACCAATCACTAGAAAATTCCAGCATGACGCTTAACTTTCCACGCAGTCTTTTTAATTCTTCCATCAACGCATATGCATGGACATATTCGCTAATTGTGTTAAAAATAGGCTCGTCGAGCACAAAACAATTAGCGGGCTTGGACAAGCACGTACGCGTAGAGCACGGTGTCGAACTGTCGATGGTGTATGGCGACGCTGTGACGCAGCAGTTGCATTGGAGTGCTCGAGGGGAAGGAGGGAGGGGAGGGCTCTCATGCATACGAGTATATGGCGCTGGGGAGGATCATGGCGGTGGAGAGAAAGAAGCTAATAAGAAGATGGAAACAATTAATGCTTTCCTCCAGCATGATGAAACACATTTTCCAGATGGAGAAATGGGTTTTTTTCTCTCTTTCCACGATAACTCTCTTGGCATGTCATGAAAATATTTCCATAGCATGGTATTTGATGTATAAAAACCACTGCACATTTTTGTAACGAAAAACTATCCTACCACGAGCATTGAGATTGCCCTTACGAACAACAGTTGTTGATGTGTTGTGTAAAAATCTCTTTTTTTTAGAGGCGTCTGAAACATGAAGTATGCCAGTTTTTCATGCCATATCTTGAAAATCGGATGAAGTTTGCTGATGATGGCACGCGTCCTTATTGCTAGCACTATAAACAGGAGGGAAGCTACATATTAGTGATTAGATTAGATGGTGCTACATACTGTGATGATGGCAACCTTATTGCTAGCACTTTGAAAATAGCATCCTTATATTTCACTAAAAATGACTGTTCTAGTTTTCAAAAATTAAGTTTGTTACATGCTATGTTTAAATTATTATTAGTTTTATTTGGCTAAAATAATAATAAAAAAAAATCCCAAAGCGGCAACCAACAACCAACATACGCTGAGCAGGAGCAGTCTGTAAAGAAGAGAGACAAGCATGCATGCACAGTGGCGCTGAGAGCAGACTGTGTGCGTTGAACAAGACAGATCCTGCCTGGTACGAGTACGACGGTGCTACCACCTCCTGCACGCGGATCCGCTGGAAGAAGCTACTGTAGCTAGTGAGGTGGGGCGCGCGGAGCACCAAGTCTGCGATACGCTACTAGTAGGACGGTCTCCACTCCACGTACGATGGAATCTTGGCCACTTGCGTCATGCATGGACAGTACAGTATCCATGAGCAATTCAGCATGCAAATGCATGTCAATCAATCAATGTTTTAAACCGATCGAGATCCCGGCCGGGCGGTAATAAGGTGCTCCTTTCTAGTGTTCACTTTCCAGCACGCAGCACCCTGCATTGCATTGGACATTGGTCTTTCTTTTCTTCTTGTTGCGAGATCCAGCAGAGAGACGAAGACCAGAGCACCACGGCCACGACCCGGTGGACGATGCGATGGCCATGGCCACGCGCATGATGCATGGCCTACCGCCCGCAGCGAGTGGTGGCTGCTCCAAAGCGACTCGCGGTCGATCGTGGGGAATCGGATCATCACAGGTCAGATTTATCAGATGCTATTGCCCGGATCATCGATCGCCGCGCGCTGCAAAGGCAAAGCAAAAGCCAACTCGGGGCAATGCAAACCACCACGGTCCATCGTCGTCCACCTGCCGCCCGCCCAGCGGCTTCGTTCGATCGTCAGCTATAGTGGTACTCGTAGCTAGCTAGAGGCGCGGGGCACGGCTACCTACTGATGGATGCATGGTCGACGTGGTCCCTTAGATCGGGTGGGAGGATCCCCATGCGCGGCTTTGATGCGTGCGTGCGTGCGCCTTCATCATGCGTGTCGTGGGCGTTCGTGCGTGTGCAGCCACAGCCCACAGCCCGCGACAGTGTGCACTGCCATGATTGCGCCTCCTGTGCCGGCGAGGCAGGCAGCCACCAGCGACCGAGCGGAGGCGGCCAGTTAAGATTCCCGGACGCAGAGGGAGGAGAGGCTACGGCCGACGGGCCCCGCCGCCGTCCGTTGGGCGCCGCGCCCGGCCGCTGTACACTTCTGCTCGCCTACGCGGCGTGCCGGCCGGCCGGTCCCGTCGCCCACATACCCGTCCGTACCTCTACGCGGCATGCCCTGCCTGCCTGCGTCACGTCACCTGGTGTCCTCCTGCCTTTTTCCTTCCAGCTCCCAGTGCAACCCAATCAACTATAGAGCCCTCCCAAATTTTACCCCCAAATTCCACTATATAAAAAGAAGATTCACATCACATCAAAATATCGGCACATGCATGGAGTACTAAATGTAGATGAAATCAAAAACTAATTGCACAGTTTGATTGTACTTTGCGAGACGAACGTTTTAAGCCTAATTAGTCAATGTTTGGACAATTATTATCAAATAAAAACAAAACGCTACAGTGCTGCACCGTGTGCTACAGTGGCTTCGGGGAGCCCCGAATTCGGAAACTGAACAAGGCGGGATGGAATTTCCATTTTAACTTTTGGTTGCAGCGTTCATACGTCCACTTTCATGGCAAATGACATTTTTGCCTTCACGGTTTTAAAAAATTTATGAACTCACCCCTGTGATTTCAAAATAAAAGGAGATTTTACCTCTGTTCCGTGAAATCTTCTTATAGGGACAAGTTTACACATGTGATTCGGCCTCTATTTTATTTTGCTCTTTGTGTTTTTATTGCTGTTTTCATGTCAATGCTTTGGCAATTTTGATATGGATTCCACAATTCAATCAATGCAAACTTGACAAATTTTATAAAAAGGCCCACAACATTTTAGCTAAAAATCCATATAAACACAAATTAATATCACACAAGTAGCATTGGCACCATATATAGCATTTTAACATAAAAATAACATTTTTATCACACCTAGCATTAATGTCAACATACCGGGTCACATCAGTAGTTGAACTTCGAAATTGTGAAGCCCTTATTGGTAGCACACCAAATATTCTTGCCATAAAGCTATGCATGTCAACACCCTTTGCTACTAGCAAAGTTCTACCCTGCCATCACGAATTTGGATCATCATGTAGCAAGCTAAAAAATGACTGACCTCTATCAACAACTTTCAACTCCCTGTGTTTTGGCCTACAAATCACATCAACGGATTACAAGTTAAGCAATATAGACACTGCTACTGTTTCATGCTAAAGCACACGGCCCATCACAAAGATTGAAGTACCTTTGCCTCTTCCATGGTATGTTTCCATGCCCACCTGTCGCGAGACCCGCAAGCCCCGTCCTGCCTCCCATCCCATGCCTGGCCTCCATACCCCGCCACCGCCTCCAAATCATGCTAGGGTTTTGGATGGTTTAGGAAGGAGCAACAATGATTCAACTTGTGAGAGTGTGGGGTGGAAAAGGTAACGTAAGGGTAGTTTGGTCATCTTGCATGGTCTGATTTTGTATTTTTCATCGGCGACACATAACGCCAGTACAAAACAGGGACAAACGAAGCATTCATTCCAAAACTTAGAGATGGCTTAGGTTAGCAGCCTATTTAATGCACATGGAAACGACCCGGGTCGAATCACGTTGGATTGTCCTAAAACCAAATTAAAGCGAGAGGCAGATGACGCATGGTGCGTGAACTCCACGTTGTCTTGATGGACGTGTGGTTAATTATTGTCCTAAGCCAAGCTTAGTGAGGAAATGATGGCCTGGTTACTTGGGAAGCCTAATCCATCACTAGTGCGTACTACGTACAAGTAATGGAAACGCGCCGAGGGGAAAGTTAGTTGCACTTGCAATATGGCAAAGCTAGCTATGCAGCGCACAAGCACGAATAATAGTCCTAAATAAGTTGAGTACTCTCGTCCACTTGGCATCTTCAGTGGCACAATAGCTAGTGCTAAGCCATGCATAGAGTTTAGGTCTTACATATAGGAGATGATGACATGGTCATAATTGTCTCGTTTTAGCAACATATATATGGCATGCTTGTCCATTTTTCATTGGACTGGGTGTCATGCCATTTTTTATTAGGTGACAAATTAGGGAAGAGTGAGTGGGGAGAAGAATTAAGTCGACTTTTAGAGTTGTCCTAAATCAAACCATTTTAACTTTTACCAAATTTATAGAGAAGAGTACCAATTAATATATATGACATCAAAATTAGTATCACTAGATATATGCATCATGAAATATATTTTCATAATATACTTATTCAGTGCTACAAACATTGTTAGACTTTGCTATTTAACAAATTTAATATAGTTTGACTTTAGGTGATTCTCTAGGCATTGATTTATTTTAGGATGAAGGAAGTAAGTTTCGTATATCAGTGAGTGAATTTGCTTGGACAATGCCATTTTGTATACAATACTTTCTTATAACTTATGCCACTCATTATGAAATAACAATAAAATAGATCAGTGCATTAAGAAAACTATTTAAATCATCAATTGTTCACGTGGCACTCTTCTCCAAAGTGGCCTACACATACTCCTTTTTCTCAAAAAAAAATATATATCAGGAGGGTTACTGGTCTACTATTTCAACACAAGAACTAGTATCTAGCTCAACTCTATATATCTCTTCCTTCTATACAGTAAATCAGTAATAATTTATGTGTGAAGAAAAAGATGTGACGAAATTAGCTAGTAGGACCGATCCTCTATAAGCAGTTTAGAACACATACACATGTGGTCTAGCTACAAGCTGATGAAACAGAACAACTTCTAACAAAATAGTTTAGAGCCCATTTAGAGGTGTTTTTCAGTAAAAAAAGAAGAAGAAGAGAAGAGCCCTTGAGGAGCTAGGAGACCTACCAAACAAGGCCTAATTATTCAAACCAAAACGGTTATTAATAATGTAATGTATATTTAATCATATATATGGACGTGGTAACATGGATTAATATAAAATGGTGGGTTACTTTATGGCGTTTGTGTGTGCATGCCAATGATCGATAGTGCACTAGTACATACTAGTATCATGCATCATCCATTGATCGAAGCAGCAGGTGGTAATGATCGATGGAGCTAGAACTGGTGATGGTGGTGGGCTGGCTTCATCTGCGGCCCGGCCATCAACCATCATGGATCGTCGTCAAAGACGACTCAATGCAAATAAAGTCTCGCGCGCGCGCGCGCATGAGCATCATCATGCTCATGTATGGGCGCACTCCATCATATCTCTTAACCCTGCTGTATGCTGTATGTAATGTGATTATATTTCAAGTGGCACGCACGCGCCAATTAGCAGCACCTTCATGCGTTGCGGCCAGCTGCTGCTCATCGATATCATGCATCATCGATCACCTCTTTGGTCCAGTTTAGCTCCCCAAAATTTTTGCCAAATGCATGAAAGCCAAAAAGGGCAGCAACACACCAAAATACTGACACCTAAGTTTTTGCATTTTGCTGTCTAATTACCAAGAATTTTGCAAAAAGCTGAGCATTGAATAGTAGTTTTGGGTTGCATTTAATTGGATTGCATGCAAACTGCTGGTGCAGTGTGCATGCATACTATAGGCATGATACCATGCAGTTACAAAGTTTTTGCATGCAGATTATTCAACAGACTTTTCTCATTCAACAATTACTCAAACACATATAATGAACTTGTTTTTTGTCATCCAACATTCACAATAATTATTCATCCCTATTACATCACAGTATGTTCTCATTCACACACAACACCATTACTCTTCAAATACATGTCCTCAACCACAGATTTGTATTTATGCATTCGCAAGAATTAATTGAAGTATACAAACCTGTGCTCATGCATTCACAGAAGCCGTAACACACTGTACTATAAAAAAATGTTCTGAACCCCTCACAAAACTGTCAAATACGATCCACCAGAGCATTAGCCAGCGAATCACGGATGACATTCATGCACGACCAGTCCTCATCCTCTACTACCTCGGGTTCAGGCTGATTTTCATAAGCTTGTCTCGGCACAAAGTTCTCATTTCGATCACACTTACCGAAATGCTTATCTGCTAAGCCACTAGTTCTCACAAAATTATAAAGAGCCATACATGCACAAATGATTTGGGCTTGCTTCTCAGGTGAATAAGGAGAGATCTTTTGCAAGATCCGCCACTTTATTTTCAGAACCCCGAATGACCTCTCAATAACATTCCTAAGAGAAGAGTGTGTGTAATTGAAGACCTCTTCTTTACCTTGTGGGTCGGGCCCGTCGCGGAACTCCTGGAGATGGTACTTGGTTCCCTTGTATGGAGCAAGATAACCCAGCCGGTTAGGATACCCAGAGTCCACTAGATAGTATTTGCCTACAACAACAAACAAATTATGAGAAACAGGTACATAACCAACAACGAACAATTGCACTCATGTGTAGCTACGTACCATTTGGTGGATGTGGAAACACTGCGGAGTATGTTGTTGTTGAATCATTGAACACTCTCATGTCATGAACAGATCCAGGCCAGCCGGCATTAACAAATGTAAACCTCATGTCGAAGTCACAACAGGCCATTACGTTTTGTGTTGTGATGCTCTTGCGGCACAAGTGCTGAATAAACAAATGGTTTGGCACGACACAAGGGATACGAGTGCCATCTATAGCCCCTATGCAGTTTTTGAAGTAGGGATAAAACCTACTACTTCTTAGTTTAGGATGCATTGTTGTGAACTGTGAATCTACTGGCTTAATAATGTCTGCAGTAAGCCTAACCAGACACTTCAAAACTTTGGTAAACAATATTGAAACAGTACCCAATGACCTCTCAAACCTATCCTCTGCTTGCCTAACAGACTGTGGTGCTCCTAACATCCAAAGAAACATCCCTAAAGCCTCAATAGATGTGGACTTAGTGGTAGACTTGAGCTCATATTTGTCCTCTAACAAGTTATGAAGGCTATGAAACATAGTTGGAGTCATTCGAAACATGTTGTAACAAGACTTAGTGTTGGCAAGCTTATCATGCACCCACTATAAACCACTCACTCTTGGAGTCCTATATTCAGCCCTATTCATATACTTGTCAATGTGCACTGCAAACTGGTACATACCATGGAGAAACTCATCATCCTCGTCATCATTCATTAGGTCTTCCATCAACTCATCATCATCATCCAATATCATCTGCAGCAACTGCTGTCTTCTTCCATCTTGGTCATTATCACCAACCTGTGATGGACAGAGATAAGCACAAGTCAGTCATTTCATCAAACTACCGATGAATCTCATGCATCGATCCCTGTCGTCCCACATGATCAAGTTTGAAAACAACATATATATCCATTCAATAAGTTAATATAGGATAACAGCAAATAAACCCATCGTACTACATAACAAGTTTAAATTTAACTGACACAACAACTTCATACGCCCTGCAACAAATGCCCTACATGCAAATAAGGCTAAGTTATCTAGTTGTCCACCGGGCCAGTCTCATCGTATTACATAACAAGTTCAAATTTAACAGACACAACAAGTTCATTCGGCCTGCACACAATGCCCTACATGCAAATAAGGCTAAGTTTTCTAGTTGTCCATCGGGCCAGTCTTGGGGATGTTCAACTCGATGACGTGCAGCTTCCCTTCCTTAGTGTCCTGGGCATGGAAGAAGTCCATTTCAGTTTCAGATTGCACTAGCTGGTGCAACCCAGAAAACAAAGTCTTTGTTGTAGTACTGATGCCCAGCTCTTGTAGAGCTATCCTGGTGCACTATGTTATCTTCCATGACTTGTCCTTAACTAATCTCTGTAGTACTTCCTCCTTTCTGCTCTCTCTCCTTCATGAATTGAAGCCTCTCTCTGCTTAAGTCATTATGTGTGTTCATTTGGATGGTCATTGACCTCACTGCTGGGCTCTTTGACCTCTTGCTGGGGCTAGATGCAGCTGTGCTTGTACTGCTGCTCCTCTTGTTTCCAATACTCATAGGGGTTAGTCCATCCTCCTGCTCTTGTCCTGCTTCTTCATCAGAATCATCATCATTCAAGTCAATGGTCTCTCTTGCAGCAGGAACAAAGGAGGTTGTCCCATCCACTGTGTTGCCTTTGAACATGCCATGCAGCTGGTCCAAGTATGCAGGCACACCATCCCTTCTAATCTTTAGCAAATCATGGTCACCCTATCCAATTTAGACTGGTTTAGTTGTCAAGCAATTAGGAAATTAACATATCTTAATAAAAGAGCAACCTATAGACCAAATTATCTGAGCATTGTCATTCCACCATTGGTCAGAAGCATGAATCTTTCCTTCAGCATCAATACCTAAGCCAGTGTGGTTTTGTGCTTTGTCACACAATGTCCATATTTTCCTAAGTGTCCTCAGCTTGCCTTGAAGCTGTTCTCTGTCATGCATCAAGCCTGATGCTAAATAGTACCTCCTAGCCACGTTCTTCCACCCAAATTTGTTCAGTTGTCCTCCTGGACAGTTCCCAGCATGTATCTCGGCAAGATAGCAGTCACAAAACTTCTGTATGTTCTCTGGTAACCAATTTGCTTTATGCTTCTGAACCTAAACGGTGAAGAGGGATAACAATATTGAACAATAAACACTGACAAGCTCGAACAATACATATGCATCTATCACTAACAAGCATACAAGAACAATTCATAAATTGACCTGCTAACACATCAGCATACATGAACATAGTTGAACAATACACATGCGTGTAACACTAAGTAGCATACATGAACATTTCATCAATTGAGCTTGTAACATACACTAAGAGGCATTCCTCCAACCCAAGAGTCATGCCAAAAACAGGCTTTATTTCCTTTAAAGACTCTATATTCAGCTCCACATTTCAAAAAGTGTTTAACTGTGTGGAGGCCTTTCCAAAATTGAGAGGACCCTTTGACCTCAGACCCAAAAAAATTACTATGCTGCATGTACTTAGCCTTCAAAAGTTTAAACCACAGGTCATTAGAACCTTTCTCAATCTTCGAAACCCATTTGGTTAAGAGACATTGGTTCATAATTTATGTATTAATAATACCCAAGCCTCCATGGATCTTAGGCTGACAGATAGATATCCATTTAGCCATAGGGTACTTAAAATTATCATCAGCTCCTCTCCAAAAAAACCTAGACCATATAGTATCCATTTTTGTATGAACCCCCTTTGGTAAAGCATAAAACCCCATTACATACAGTGGAAGACTGCTCAAACAAAGTATTGGTCAAGATCAGCTTGCCCCCGGAGGTCATAAATTTCGCTTTCCAGGGGTCCAAGTCTTTTGGTCATTTTACTGCAGATAGTGGCCGAGGCAGGATTTGAAATTTGGGTATTCCTACTTCTACATCATAAAAACAAATTGAATCCATAGGCTTAAAATATAATTGAGAGTAGTACGTTACCGATGATTAAAGTCACAAAATACTCAAATAACAAATTGTTCAGCTAGCCAACTCAGATTTTGGACTAAATTGAGTGAAAATACTGCAGAATGATGTATTATACATATATACATATGAGTATATACACATATATACATATAGGTGTCCCAAATAGTTAGGTATTCCTATGAATACAAGGGAATATCCTTGAATCCGGCCATGACTGCAGATCCCTTGAAAGGCCCCAATCCCTAACACCTTGTCAGAGATGAGAATCCCTAAGTATTTCATTGAAACAGGATCAGTGAGAGTCAAAACCATACTTGCACATTGAAGCATCTGTTTACAGTTTCAGCTCGCAAAGTCATCATCAAATTCAAATTAAATGAAAGCTAAGACCTGCCGGAATATAAACACACATAGTAATAGAAGGATAGAACACTTCGTAGCATCTCTGCAATCTAAAACAACTTGTAGAGCCCATGAGTGTAGCATCTCTGCTAGCTAGGCAATCACAACTTGGTTTTGCTAACTGAAGAAACAAGCAGCCGGAGCCCATACATCACCATACTTGAACAATACATATGCATGAGAGAAGGTGATTACCGGGTTAGGGACAACGTAGGAGGCGTCGAAATTGTCACCGTGGATGACTGGCCCCAGCCCCCGTGCACGCGGGCGACGGGCCCGCCAACGGATTGAATCGCTTCCTGGACGCGGCGGAGGAGAGACCAAGCCACCTCCGAGTGGTGCGGACGGAACGTCGAAGGCAGCACCTGCCGCACCTCCTCCTACTTCGACGTGGCTAGGCGGCCGGAAGCTGAGGCTCCGAGACACTCCGCCCCTCGGAACGCGAACGGGAGGCAAGCCGTCCTGCGCTCCTTGAATGTGGTCCGCGTACTGCTGGTAAACGCCAGAGAAGCCGCCATTGAGGTCAAGACGGCCCAGCTGCTCGTCGGGGTTGTGGTGGCTGCTGGATCCGACGGCGGCGTGGAACGTGCTCGACCCCGGAACGTCGTTGTAGACGAGGCTCGATCCGACATTACCCAAGAAATCCAGGGTAAAGCCGGCGTCGGCGTCCCCGTATGCGGCGGGCTCGCCATTGAAGTCGTCACCATGTCCTGCCATCGAAGCCGCGCAAGACGAACTTGTAGATCCGGACAACGGCGGGGTAGATCTAGAGGTGGAGGCCGTGGATCTGAACGCCGGCGGTGCAACGGAGCGATTGCGGCGGCGATGGGATGGCGAGGACGGGAGCTTCGGCGGTGCGATGGAGATGGCGAGAGGGGCGCGGATAGGGTTGGGCGAGCCAGCGGAATGGATAGGGTTTGGCGTTGGCTGTGGGACGGAGGGATAGGGTTGGGCACGCAGGACAAGGCTAGCAGGCCGAATTCGCGAAATTTTTTGGACCGAAATTTTTCAGGCCTGTTTAGTTCCCAAATGCCAAAACACCAAAATTTTTGCTCTAGGCCCAAAAAATTTGTGAACTAAACGGGCCCTTTATTTCCTTCCTCCTATTGGTTCGTCGTTCTGGAATTTACTCTCCTTTATTAAACTAACAACCACGCCTGATACTAGCTAATAGATGCATGCATTTACGTACGAGCTGCAATCCATATGCATACATACTGTATATACCAGACCGCGCGTGTGTGTATTGTGGGATATAATAAGAGTACGTACAGCGGTACAGTACAGGAGTCCACGTACGATCCAACACACTCGCGCGGAGACTATAGATGGGCAACGGACCGGCCCGGCACGGTTACGGGCCGGCACGGCCCGATGGGGTTTGGGCCGAGTAGGCACGCCGTGTCCTACGGGCCGTGCCTCTTAGGTACGCGGGCCTGGCCTTCGGCCCAGTCATGGCCTTCTAGGCTGTTTTTCATGCCGGACCGGCCCGTCAGGCATGGCTAGTCCACAGTGCAGGGCTGGCCTGGGGCCCACGAGGCGGTGTGCGAGTAGCCAGGGAGGGGCCGAGGGGGAAGCCGGGAAGGGGAGGAAGCACGAATAGCTAGAGATGGCAGTGGCCGGCGGCAGGCTAGCCCTCCCTTGACACCGGATCTGGTGTTGGGGCAGAGGCGCAGAGCTCAGGGTCGGCGCGCGCGCTCGCTCTGGCGGCATCGCTCGACGAGAGGAAGGGGCCGTCGGCGTCCGCGCTCAGCCGTCGGCGCCGCGAGCTAGGAGGTCGTGCACTCGCGCGAGGAGATAGGAGAGCCGGAGAGGGAGGAGACGCTTGGCTCGGCTGTTGTGCTACGCGAGGGAAGAGCAGGGGGCGTCCCGCGTTCGCGGCGCGCTCGCCTCACAGCCTCGCCGGTTGGAGTCGAAGCGAGGAGCCAGGAGCGAGCGATTGAGCGAGAGAGAGAGGCGTGGCGGGGAGAGGGAGGGGATTTAGGGTTTGGGGTGAGGAGACGGGCGCCGCACGGCCGCGGTCTCGTTTTTATATGGAGCGGGGGGAGGGGGTTGCGGCGGCGAGCTAGGCTGGGCTGAATGCGGCTTGCGGTGGGAGGCAGGGAGCCGTGGGGGTACCGGACCTGCCCTTGGTGGTCAGGCCATGCTGTGCTGGCCCATGTGCCTAGGGCGAGGCCCAGGCACGATCTGCTCCTCTAGGCCCGTTGGCCACCGGGCCGGGCCAAAAATACGGGCCTCATGTCGGGCTGATGGGCTCGGGCTACGTGCCCATATACAACGGAGACATGCAAATAAAATAAACACAAGGAGGAAGGAAGAGGCCCTGCATGCTAGCCGGTGCCCCCGGCCGTGTTGCATGATCGATCAGACCGTGTGTGCAAGTGCAACAACGGCGCATGCAGTTCCGCCGTACTCCCTCCATCCATTGAAAGTATCACCTGAAAAAGTGTTTATAAGAGAGGCACGCTTTTCAAACGATGGCCGTGTTTAGATGCCCGAATTCGGGCCTGAATTCGGGCATGAACAGTGCCTGAGGTACTGTAGCAATTTTGTTTTTATTTGGTAAAAAATATCCAAAAAATGATTAATTAGACTCAAAATGTTCGTCTCGGAAAGTACAACAAAACTGTGCTATTAGTTTTTTATTTCATCTACATTTAGTACTTCATATATGTGCCGGCATTTTGATGTGATGGGGAATCTTCTTTTTGCATAGTGAAATTTAGGGAAATATTTGGGATCTAGGCCGTGTTTAGTTCGACATATTTGGGGGCGGATGAATCACTGTTTCGCACTGTAGCGCACTGTAGCATTTTGTTTTTTAGTGTAAAAAATTGTCCAAAATTGATTAATTAGGCTCAAAATGTTCGTCTCGTAAAGAACAACAAAACTGTGCAATTAGTTTTTGATTTCATCTACATTTAGTACTTCATACATGTGTCGTCATTTTGATGTGATGGGAAATCTTTTTTTTGCATAGTAAAATTCGGGGAAAAATTTGGCATCTAAACAGGGCCCTAAACAGGCCCGATATCTTCAATGGGACGGAAGGAGCATGTATATAGCTTGGAGGGAGTATGTATATAGCTGGTGCAGGCACAGCTAGCAGCTATAGGAGGAGCCGAGGAGAGGTAGCAAGCGGCCGACCAGACGGCAGCTGCATGCCATGGCAGCGCAACACAGTATAAAGAGAGGGAGCGCATCAGTAGGAGATGAGTGGTCTGCCTTACTGTACGTATTTAGAGCATCTCCAGTAATATTACCTAAAACACATCCCCTACTTCTCTATTTAGGAAGCCACATATTTTGAGACTACTCATATTTTACTTTTAACTCAAACAATACTATCTAAACCATACCACTCAAATTTATTTTAGTAGTCAATGACGCATGAGGCTTTTTTTGTCATCTCTTTTATCCAGATTTTGCACGGTGAAAAGTAGGAGGCCAACAGAAGTAGAGGGTGAAAGGGAAAAGTAGAAGGCCAACAAACGTGGGAGGTCTAGTAGGGAGCCTGTTGGAGTCTGCCTAGATCTGAAGTAGGGGTAAGTGAGATGCTCTTGCTGGCTACATAACATACTGCTTTTGGCAGTTGTTGCCAATTGCCATGCTGATCCATGCACCAATATATAATGCACCATGCACTGGGCTGGAGCGAGCGAGCTGCTAGCTAGCTAGCATAGAGCACGCACGCAGGCTCTCTCCAGTTCCATCCATCAGTTCAGGGGCCGAGGGGCGTAATACAGTCGTTTAACAATATTATTTCTGTCCGGGAATGAATGAAATATGCTATGCGTGCTTGTTAAAGTATTTCGCGTTTGACTAAGTTTCTAGTAAATAGTATTTATATTTATAACTCTAGATCAATTTATTATGAAAATACATTTTGTAATGAGTCTAATGATATTCATTTGATATTATAAATATTTGTACTTTTTTATCTATAATTGATCAAACTTGGTGCACTAAAACATGATACTGTACTAGAATTTCAATCTTTTGAGGACGGAAGGAGTAATAATATATACGGCCGGGCAAATTTTCAAATTCAATCAAATTTCAAGAGGCTTTTAATTTGTACAGTATCTGCACCGGCAGGCCCATCATCTCAATCAGCTAGCTTGGTACAGTAGCTGGAGTGCTATCTACTCTCTCTGTCCTAAATTAATCGTCGCAGTTGGTTTTCGTATCAAAAGTTTGATTCGATTTGTAGGTAATATATGCAATATTTGTATGTCTAAATAAATTTATTAAAATATTTGATTCAAATATCTATCTAATGATATTAATTATGTATCATAAATATTAATATATTTATATATATTTTTTGTCAAAGTTGTTTTTGAAAAACGAAAACGACCTATATTTAAGGACGGAGGGAGTAGCACGTATCATTGGAATGGGTTCCATGGATCGACAGACTGCAACCCCCCGTTCCTGCGCTCGGCACCACCTCCAGGTGTTCATGTTCCGTTACCAGTTGGAGCGGACTTTCCCCATAACCACGTTTGTACGCTCTTCACCTGAACCTCGTAGATTGTTTTTTTTTCTCTCAAATACATCTCTTGATTATCTAATGTTAAGTGTCTAAATAAAATAAATATGTTATGAACCGTTGATCTACGAATAATATCCTTTTTTTAATCTCTAGTTTAAACATTAAACATTTTTTTTGAAGATGAAGAGATTAAAGGTGAGCCAACATCCAAGTTGATATTTTTTTAAGCTGACATCAAGATCTGGCTATGGTACGGAATAATTTTTGTTCGCCATGTTTCGACGACGATTATAAGGAGGTTATGGAAAACTGACCGCGAGAATCACGAACAATCGCACCAAACGATCTGCGGTGACGACAATTCTCTTCATTGTGCATGACTCAACTACCACGAGTTACTTCAACGGTGACCTTGATTTTACGCATCACACGGTCAGGATCCTAGCTAAACAGGACCATCGACACTCTGTGAGCTGGTCCCTGTATCTCAGTCCTGGCTTCGCCCCTGCTTACACCGTTACACGTTATTTGAAAAAAAAAATCAAGCATATGGAATATATATACTCTCCGTACCAGAAGGATGCAATTTTAGGAGTATAACATAGGCCTTGTTTAGTTGCCCCGAATGGGCGCTGCCAGATTCATTGTGCGGCACTGTAGCGTACTATAACATTTTGTTTGTATTTGATAAAAATTGTCCAAACATTGATTAATTAGTCTTAAAACGTTCGCCTCGCAAAGTACAATAAAACTGTACAATTAGTTTTTTTATTTTATCTACATTTAGTACTCCATGTGCCGATATTTTTATACGAGGAGAATCTTCTTTTTACATAATACTAAATTATGAATTATGGAGAAAACTAAACAAGCCTATAATAGTAAATCTGGACGTAGCAGATACATTACATTAATCTGCGCGAGCGAGCTAGGGAGTACTATTATATATATAGTGCTACTAGCTTGTCTTACCTCTTACCTGCTTACCTATATATATAGCTGGTTGGTGATGAGCGCTGCGCATTCTAATTCCATCACTTGCTGCACTAGTATACTACTTACTTCCAAAGGAAAGGAGCACGGCAGGGAGCGAGGTATAGCTAGCTGCTCCAAAGGAAATTTGTAGAAATTTGTAGTTTGGAAACACTGTGATCCAAACATCTAGCTGGAAATTTGTAGAAATTTGTAGAAATTTTTATGGAGGAAAATCGTTTTTATAGAGAACACGAAACAATATCCAGAGTTTAAACACACGCACACCGGACACATGCTGGGGATACCAGCTTACAAGGGGATAACAGCTGCTCAGCCAACCTTGCTTCTACAAACGAGCCCAAATGGCATTCCTTAGTTTTTCAGATTAAGCCTTCCACTAATTCCTTAGTTTGCTTTTTTTTGCGACTTAATTCCTTAGTTTGCTTCTAGAATTCCTCCAACCAGATCTTCACGCGGTCTTTATTGTCTTCCATATACTTGGCATATATATAGCTCCCTCCCTCAAGGCCAACATAATTTTGTGAAAAAACTCATTAGATGACCTCGATTTTTCTTTCAATCCTCATTTTGTTCATGACATTCGAAATACTCCACATAGTAAAAAGCTTTATTCGGTAATTTCTACACTGCAAAGGTATCTAGTAACCGAAGACCTCCTGTACTTTACTAGGTTATCTGTTCCCGCCTTAACACCTCCTTGAAACAAGACCAAATCGTTTAGACATGATGTAACTAAAGAAGATGTGACCAGTTGTTTCATTTACCCCACATAGACAAAAAAAATACTTCCCTTCCATTTCTGTAATCTATAGCCACATAAACACTCTGATTTTCATAGGCATTTTTTCCAAAGCTTTGACATCCTTTTATTGACCACTCCCCTGAAGGTTAACTTTCTGTACAGCGATCTAGTGGAATGGCGTTCAAATTTCTCCAACACCCACATATATTCATCCTCCATGCCATTAAGTTTGAAGTTCTCCAGCATATTCACAAGCCTTTCCCATTCATTGAAGTCATTCTCCCCTAAAGCCCTTCTAAATTGGACATTCCAGCCATTTCTCACCTAGTAGCCACTGACCAAACTCTATTTCTCCAAGCAGATGTTATATAGACTAGGGAATTCGAGGATTCAAAGGATCTCACCCACCCAAACACTCACCCCAAAAAAGAGTATTATTACCATTATTCACCTTCGAAACCAGATCAAAATTCAGTTTCTCTTTGGTTTTCACGACCCCCTTCTAGAATTGTGTTCACAGTAGACTTGGATTGTAGGTATTTCTTTTTTCAGTAAGTTATAGCACATATCCTCTCTTTCTCGGCCCTTAGCATTCTCCAAACCCACTCCCCCATCAATGACTCTTTTGTCAGCTTAGGTACCATAATTCCCAACCCCCAAAGTCCTTATGAATATAGAAGTTTTCTCTTTCTCACTTCATCATACGATTCAAAATTTGAAATTTAATGATTCAAAATTTTCCCCCCAAAACTTGATGTTTAGATCTTTGAACTGGGTTGGGCTCATATCAGCTTTAGAATCATGCACCGCTCCCAGTGAATTCTCAACGCCATGGTAATCATTACTTAGTGATCTAATCCTCTCTCCTAGAAAATCTGATAAAAAATTTGCCCCCAAAAATATTGATGTTTAGCTCTTTGGAACTAGGCTGGGCTCATATCAGCTTGAGATTGTGGTCAGCACATCTCCATGCATTCCTTTTAATTAGTAGTTTATTATTTAATTAGCCTGGATCATCTTCAATAAAAGAGGGGTACATGGATAATATCAATTTTGCACTAACCCGTCTTAAAAATTCTAAGACATCAATTGTTTTGGGGGATCATCTTCAATAAAAGAGGGGTACATGGATAATATCAATTTTGCACTAACCCGTCTTAAAAATTCTAAGACATCAATTTTTTTGGGGACAGATGGAGAAGATCACAAAGCAGTGATTCTCATAATGATTTTGGATCTTATTTTGTTGCTCATATTCTAGAACAAAGTAGTGATTGCCATAATGATCTAGATTCTACAGTACCATCTAGAATCAAGAACAATAAAATCCAAACAATTCCTTAATACTTATAATTAGTATAGTAATAATCCTTTGTCAAAAAAACTTGGCATCTAGAATTTATAAGGAAAATTAACATGGAGTTAAAATGACTCTTATGCCCATATATATTTTTAGAAGAAATTCCTATTAAAAAACTGGCTATCTTTTGGTAAACAAACATGTAATTGCCATAATTAAGAATACCTTGTATCTTAATATAAATTTTAAGAGGGTTTAATTATCAAGTTGAATTTTAACTTGCTTCAAAACCAGATGACAAAAATCTAGGTCTGTTACATGTGCAGCCCTGAACAGAACATGAATAACCGAAGTGAACATTTGGTCTGGTTGATCATTTGAACAAATTTCTCTTTGCATCGCCCTGTTCGCTTGTCTTATAAACCGTATTTTTTCAACCAATGAATAGTATTTTTCTCACAACAAATTAGTGAACAGTACTTTTAGCTATGGCTTTTCAGCCAAGCGAATAGGGCTAGCAAACTGCAGTTATTAGACCTCGACGCATGTAGTAAGCAGCGGGTTTTTATTTCGGCAACGTATCTGGTGCAAACCAACCTCTCCGTGTAATCGTGCAAACTTCTAATTTAGGCCACATGATGTTGATTCAAGAGGGCGTAGGGGGGAGTGAGAGGGGGACTTGCAAAAGTGTGATTAGGAGCGGACAGTTAAGCGCAAAATTACCCAATCCCTATGCGCCCTTTGGATCAACATCATGTGGCCTAAATTAGAAGTTTGCACGGTTGCACGGAGAGGTTGGTTTACACCAGATACGTTGCCTTTTATTTCAATATAATCACCATTTCATCATGCAACCATCAACCATGCACTGTTCACAAAAAAAATCAACCATGCACAATATGTAATTCCGTTTTCATGATTATGAACGGGTACACCAAACTCTGGTCTTTGCTGGAAGGCACATTTGGACCACTCAGGCAGTCAGGCATAATGCATGTTAGAGCTAGGAGAAGCACAGTACAAAGGCGGTTGATCGGCCGGCTGGGCCTGCTAAGATGAGATGGGCACCTTTTGATCGGGTGGGCCTGCTAAGATGAAAGAAATGAAACCCCAGCCTGGGCAATCGGTTTTAACCGACGTTTCGGTTCGGTCGACTCGGTTTTCAAAAATTTCGGTTTGCAAAAACTGGAAGCCGATCGGTTGTTTAGAAAATCAAGAACCGATGAGTTCGGTTTCGGTTTTTCTGTTCAGTTTTTCGGTTTGAACCGAACAAACCGATGCAAGATAACAGAACTTGAGAAACATGCAAATCAGCACAGTAGCGTTGACGCTAGGGAGAACTGGAGAAGCAAATCAGTAAAAAATCGGCGCACGAACAGTTCACTTCAGGGAGAAGCAAGCAATCAAGAGACAGAAGCATTCACGCCAGGGAGGTGCAAGCAATCACACAGGTCTACGAACGCGTTGCTCTGCCTGCCGCCGCTGCCGGTCCCGTACGGATCTGCAGATGCGCCACTCCGCCGCTGCTTGTTGATGCGACTGCCGCCAGCGGCCCCGCGGCGGCTTGCCGCCTCCGTCTGCGGCCGCGCCGATCCACCGCTACCGTCGCTTCCGACCTCGGCCTGGACCTGCTGGCTGCTGCGTGCCGCCTCCGGCCTCTGAATCTCCAAGTTCAAGGAGTATGGATAGGGATAGGGTTTGGAGTGGTTTGTGTGTGGCTCAATGGTTGTGTGGTGCGTCTGGCACTGCGGCGCCTGGGAGCTCGGCGCTTCGAGTATGGGCCGTCTTGGGCTGGGCTTCTGCCTTTCCGCTGAGCGCGTGCTGCTATGTTAGGCTCGTTGTTTGCTGGTGCTTGCTCAGTGACCCTGTGTAATATCGGGTCCTTGGTTTATCGGTTCGGTTGAAGCCTGAAACCGAAGCCGATGCCTGAACTTCACGGACGTTGAAACCGAAACCGAAACCGAAAAACGAAAAAACCAAGATTTTGGTTCGGTTCGGCTCAGTTCGGTTCAATTTTCGGTTTTTGGTATAAATATACCCAGGCTGAATGAAACCCCAAGAGGAACCTTTTGCACGCATGGTCGTCCCATCTATCTCAGCCGCATCCCAGCGACAGTGCATGCAGCCGGGTTCTGCCGGCCGGTCTGCCCACTGCATGTGGTTCTAACAAACAAACATGTGTGGTTTTGCCCACAGTAACATGTGTGGTTCTACACTCCATGCCCAGTGCATGAGCTGATGGGCACGTACAGCATGGCTCCCTTTGCATGCTCCAACTCACTGCTAGTAGTACAGTTATCCAATGCGAAATGCGTGTGTCCGTTTGCCAAGTTCGCCACATGGAGGTACAATGATCATTATGTCCATACTTTGCTTTCTCCGTTTTTGAATAGACGATCATTAAGAAAATAAGAAGTATGCATTAAGCTAGACTTCCTGGGGTCATCTTCACAAAGTCTAGGTGGAAATGAATCAAACAATTGATGCATAGAAACTACTCTATGTTCTCAAATAGTAGAAGATTAATAATTAAGGAACTTCATAGATTATTCACATTCATGTGTGAGGCAGTCGATTTGCCGATAGGAGCATGCAGAAGTTATGACCTGCTTGCGCCGTGCCACCATCACTCCCCGCGCTCCCCGGCTCTCCGAACAACATGAAAGTTATGCAACATACGTATGAAACAAATGAAACATCTGGAACATACAATTATAACATACTAGGTCCATCCCAAATTATAAGACGTTTGACTTTTTTGACACCAAGTTTGACCACTCGTCTTATTTAATTTTTTTTACAAAATATCACTTCTTTTATCGTGGCTTGATTTATTAATAAAAGTTCTTTAAGAATGACTTAAATTTGACTATATTTGCACAAATTTTTTGAATAAGACAAATGGTCAAACTTGGGATCAAAAAAGCCAAACGACTTAGTCAAATTTAAGTCATTCTTAAAGAACTTTTATTAATAAAGCAAGCCACGATAAAAGAAGTGATATTTTACAAAAAAAATTAAATAAGACAAGTGGTCAAACTTGGTGTCAAAAAAGTCAAACGTCTTATAATTTGGGATGGAGGGAGTATGTATGAAACATATGCAACATCTAGATAAAACATTTACAACATACAACATGAAAACACTTACTGCAACATAAGACTGAGACAACTAAAACATTTGAAACATATTGGTGCAACATATGTGTAAAACATATGCAACATCCAGATCAGAACGTTTGCAACATACATCTGGAACAGATGAAACATTTTGAATAAACCTCTGAAACACTTGCAACATGTACAACATCTCCGATCTACTTTTGCAACATCCATATGAATCAATCGCAACATACCTGTGAAATGTCTGAAACACTTGAAACATACGCTTACAACATGCGCTTTCATCGTAACATCTCCTTGCTGAGGTCGCACATCGTGGCAGCCATGGCATCGACAGTGGCCACAACCTTTTGGTAGGGAACGACGGTGTCAGCAGCACCTCGGCGTGCGTGGGGGACGGGCCACGGTGCGGCGATGGAGGGGGCGTGGCGCGGGATGGAGCGCAGCGCTGGATGGGGTAGCCATGCGGCATGTCATGGGGTGCGTGACGGGAAGACGGCAGCTGCGAGCGCATGACACAGAGTAGCGCGCGATGGGTGAGAGTGATAGGGAGATATTTCTGAGAAGAGAGATGAAACACGTAAAGAGTAAGCAGGTTGTTGGACCGGTACGGACATGCCCGAAAAGCGGCGCCCGGACGGACGTCCCTCCTGAGCATTACCGATGAAACAAATGACTCAGGAACCTTTTGCATGCATGGTCCCATCTATCTCCGTCGCATCGCAGGGTACAGCATGGCTCTTGCATGGTCCAACTTGCTTCTTCCATCAGTAAATTTTGAATAGGGTACGACCTACATCTACATGATCGAGTCACACAATTAAACAAAAGGGTTTAGTTAACAAGTCGAATTTTAACTTGCTTCAAAACCAAACGACAAAAATCTTTGCCGGTATGTTACATGTGCAGCCCTGAACAGAACCTGAATAACCGGACGAGTGAGCATTTGGTCTGGTTGATCATTTGAACTAACAAATAACTATATAATCTTCGACGAGAAATAAATCTTAGGCCTCTCAGGCATCAGATAATGTTTAGTACTGTAGCTGACGTCATCCGTGCATTGTTCACCATTTTGACTGAAGTCATTCGTTCACTGTTTATATACTGTAGCTGACTTTTTTTTTTGCTCCGCTATTTTTTTTTTCACACACATGAGGCCGGCGCAGGGGAGCGCCCCCCGTGTGCTAGTCTCTTGCATCCATCAGTAAATTCTTCAGCGGTTTGCTAGCAATAGGAGTATAGATGGCACACAGGCTAGCTAGCAAACTGCAGTTATTAGACCTCGACGCAAGCAGTAAGCAGGACCCAGGAACCTTTTTGACCGATAAACAAAGGCTGTGTTTAGTTTCTGCCTAAAAATTTTTCACTCCATCACATCAAATATTTGGATATATGTATAGAGTACTAAATGTAGACGAAAAAAAATTAATTGCACAGTTTGGTTGGAAACCACGAGACGAATCTTTTAAGTCTAATTAGTCTATGATTAGCCTTAAGTGCTACAGTAACACACATGTGCTAATGATGACTTAATTAGGCTTAATAAATTTGTCTCACGGTTTCCGGATGAGTTATGTAATTAGTTTTTTAATTAGTATTCGAAAACCCCTTCCGACATCTATACTATAATTGACCACTTCGAATTATACTTGGTCCACCCAGTAAAATGTCCCTTATTGAGAGCCTCCAACCATTATGCACCCTAGAAATTGTACACAGGAATTTTACACCATCAAAATCAAAGGCTAATAAAACATCCTGACCAGATCCGATGACCACGATTCGATGTGTGATGCGAGGTTTCTCACCCTGACGAGGCTTCTCACGCAGCCGCACCCGGTGCGCCCTCCGCCTCATCGCCGCGGGGTAAGGCACGCTCTCGGTTCGATTCCCACCTCCCCGTTGTTATTCCATTTTTTCCCAAAAAAAAAAACAAAAGGCGCGCGCCGGCTGCGGTGCCTACCTGCGGGGCTAGGGTTGCACGCGGCGGCGGCGGCGCCACCCGGCTCCCGCGGTAGCCGACCCAGGATCGAATCCCCAAATCCTTCTTCGCGATGGCCGCTCGCCCTGACGCTCTGCCAAACTGCCGTCACACCGGTGCACGCTGTTGTTCGAGGACGGGTTCACTAGCCTAGAGGAGCTCGAGGCGCTGTTCTAGGACGGCGACCAGTTGGACACGCTGCGCGTTGGCGAGTACGTGGAGGAGCAGAGGAGACCAGGACCGTGATTCGCGTGCGCGGGCCCTGGACAAATCGGGGGCAGATCGGAGGAGCCCAGGACCGGGACGAGATCGGGGGCGGAGGAGGCCAGGACCGGGACGGGGGGCAATGGTGGTGTTGGAGGGTAATGGCGCCACCGACAGGATCACCATCGGCGTTTGTGTCATGGAGAAGAAGGTCGGGATCTTGACTCTCTGGTCCGTTGAAGTTTTTCTTTTTCTTCTCCTTGGTGGTTCACGGATTCTTGCGAACACATGGATGCTATATACTGTCTTGTCTTCCTGGTTATTGATCGATTCGTGTTCTCTTCCAGCGCGTGTCTCAATTGGTCAGCTCTTGCTCCTGGATTTCTCAAAGAATGCGGGATGCCGGAGCTTCGTTGTTGTCTCTGGAGCATGTCCTCGTCTTATCAAATTTTTAACTCTTCTTTTCTTCGCGTGTTCTCTTCTCCAATGGAGCAGATTCTTGAGCGGCTCCGCGCTTTTGGAAAATTCGTTGTTGCCTCTGGAACATATCCATTATGCCTGCCGCGATAGTTCTCTTTCTGCTTTTCCCGTGAATCTGGAACTGAGACATCTCCTTTTTCAGGAGAACCTGAAATACCGTTTGTTGGGCTCTGAAGGTGATATTGGTTCTTGGGAACACGAATATGTGAGGTATGACTGAACTGAGATGATATATTTCCTGGCTCCTTCAATCGGATTTTCTAAGGAATAAAAATGCGTTGGTAATATTCAAGTGCACTAGGAATAAATGTTGTTTTTGGTTACATCATTTTTGAATTGTAAAGTTGTACATTCGATCGACTTGCTGTGATGCTAATCTGAGCCAGTTCAACTTGTTGTCTGGTAATTATGGCATAAAAATTAGAATTTTGATTCTCATGATAGGAAATGTGAATTGACCAGTTCAACTTACTGTCTACTAATTTTGGCATAAAAATTAGAATTTTGTCTCAGTATAACAAATGGGAAATTTCTGGAAGAGGTCAACGTATTGGATCTTGACTTTTTTCCTGAACAATGCTTTACAAATTCTAAATGAAATGGAGAAATCTGCTACCTGTGGCTAGGTCTCAGCTAGCCGAGATAATTGATGGATATATGATGGATGGTTTTGAATCTTTAGCTAAAATGTGAATTTGTGATAGAAAACATGCCATCCTGAATATGTTTACATATGCTACTCTTTGGGCATTGTGGAAACGGATAAACTCTATATATTTTTAGTATCCCAGATAGTTTTGCGTGCTGGCGGTGAGTTCTATGTCCAGTCTGTCATTTGGATAAACTGTAGGTTTGATTGTCCCAATCGGAGTATTTCCTTTATTTTGCTTTAATTGATTCTAGAATCTAAGTATCCAACTCTTGTGATGTACTGTGCAGATGACCATCACCGCACCACCGTCTTCCAGATTTATGATTACTAGATTATTAGTAATAATCTCTAAGGTTCATCTACCAGACATCGCTGCGGTAATATGACATCAGATTCTTGGGGATAATAATGAAATTGCTATGGACTGACATATATATACATTATTTGTAGGTGCCTTCTGTTGATTTCTTCTGTGAGTTTCAGGACAAATTACATGTGAAAAAAATTGAGCAGAAGTCAAGCAGGAACCCTTTTGAGATCATCACGCAGGATATGGTCACTGTTTGTTTGGTATGTAGAATCCTGAAAGGTGAATCATTTTCTGTTGTAGTGCTTGCATAGTTGCACAGTCATTTTCTGGAGCCTCATTTTCTTCAATCGACAATTGTTCCCTGTAATATATGAGTGACCCATGACTGTTTTTTGACTAACAATCAGTTAGCAGACTATAGTTTTTGCTCTGATTTCAATTTTCATATAGCGAGAGGTTAGGCTATAGGACAAAAGTTAGGATTGTTAATGAAAACTACTTTAGCGAGAAGTTAGCAAGAACTACTTTATGAACCTGTATTTTAGGAAAACAAGCATTATGGATTGTTAAATGTGCTAAATGAGCAGAACTAAAATCATGAGTTTGCTATCTGTACAAATGAACATCTACATCCTTCTGCGGGTGTTGGATGGCCTGCTGGCAGTGTGCCTTCTCATGGTCCCCTGGCAGCCTGAGTATGAATCCTCCGAGTGGATGAACTGTTCAAATAAAATCTGCGGGTGTTGGTTTCATGCATGTTTTTATTCTGCTTTCCTAATGTCCTGCCCAACAGATCAAAAAGTACGTTAGGCTAATGCTTCAAATAATTCACTTTTTGTTGCAGTCCAGTAGGTCTAATCAGATTCCTTTAACCAGAGTTAGCCTAACGTACTAGAAACTATAATTGTAGATCAGTGTTTCATGGGTTCTCAGGTGTTCGGCTCTACCACTAAGTCTTCATAGTTTTAGCACAAAGAGTTTAATCTTCTGGTGAACAATGGGATTAAAAATTCACTCAGTTCATTAGTTGTGGGCTGTGGCATGGGCTAATAAGAGCCATACTTTCAGGACTAAGCATCTTTGTATCCGCCGATTACTGGATTTGATTTGGCATGTGTAACTTTCTTGTGGGTTGTTGGCATGTATGTAGTTTCATTCTCTCTGAATGGAGGAAAGCTTGCAAGTATAATGTGCAACATGCTAGCAGATGATGGCACTTTGGTATTCGCGTTCCAATTACTGAAGTTATACTCTGCATCTGGTTACTGCATACCTTACTCGGTATTGCACTGATTCTTAACTTTCAATTGTAGATTGCTGGGAAGCACATCTTTGAAGACCACAACTTTGCTGACATTGGGAACACAGTAGCTATGCAATCTGAAGGGTGAGAAAAAGGAGCTATAACTATTTATCTTTATTTTCTGTCTTATAGATTTGTGTGATATACTTAGTCTTTTTTTACTTTGGTTCAGTGGTATATTCTGCATCTTAGATGACTGGGCGGATATTATACTTCTTATATGCTTTAACAAAAGATAGTTTTGCGTCCTCACATGTTAGAGTTATAAGCAAGTGTTGAATTCAGGTTATGTCATCTCACAAACATTAAAATATGGGACCTTAGACCGATGTAATTGTTTTGAAGTAATTGATCCCTTTCATTAGCAAAAGATTATTTCTATATCACTGGTGGGTTTTTATCAGATTGGCAATCACAGTGTTTGGAAGACATCATGGTAGCATAGACCAAAATGTTGTTCGTAAGAGGGAGGTGAAATGGTGATAGAAAGTTATGTACAACATGAAGCTTCTATGCTGCATATATGAAAGATTGTTTTTATGAAGATTGTTTTATTTTTAACTTTTCCCCGTCTTGCTGAAAGGAAATGGAGCTTCTTTACATTTCAAATGACTGGAGATGCAATAATTGATTAAGGCTTTTAGAAAAGTATGTGAGCACCCTTCTTCCAGCAGCTATCCTGTATGCAGTGACTACATTTTCGGTCACTGTTTTCTTTCTACTCACGTGCTTTGGTTTATGTTGGCCATGCCATTACTTAAGCAATTCATAAATTATTTGTAGTGTGGGAGATATGACTTTATTATGTCTTGTTATGCATGAGTGTTTTTCGGATTATATACATGGTCATATACAATTGCGTGAGACTTAAACTATGGAAAAATGTTGTTGTTTGGTTATTTTCATGTATCCTAAAAATAAAGCCGTAGCGTTAGCACGGGCACTATACTAGTCTCATAAAATATTCGATGTGACATAAACAAAAAAAATCTATCACGAACTAAACAAGACCAAACATGGGAGTACGTTCCGGCAGGGAGGCGTGGTGGGGTTCTGACCATAGTTTTAAATCTCCCGCTATAGCTGTCGCTATAACCCGCTATAGCCTTTTGAGGCAGGATACCGCTATTTGTGTTCATGTACAATTTAGCCGCTATATCCCGCTATAGCCCGATATAGCTCCGCTATTAGCTGTTTTAAAGATATACCGCTAAACACCTTAGCCCGCTATTTAAAACATTGGTTCTGACAGTGGATTTGCACCAAGGAATGGAGTACTAATTTTGACTGACAAACAACAAACATGTGGTTCTGCCCAGTGCATGGCCGGGGCACAGCATGGCTCTTGCATGATCCAACTCACTACTAGTAAAGTTATCCAATGCGACGTGCGTGCTGTGTCCGTTTATTTGCCAAGTTCGCCACTTCATTATTATACATACAGCAGCATACTGCTTTTGCTCACCAAACGCTAGCTGATCCATGGCCATGGAGGGGGTACGTTCTTCTCTTGCCGCTCTCCTCTTCCTCACGCTTGTTGTGCTCGCTGCTGCTGCCAGCGGCGGCGACGATGCTGCAGCTGCAGCGGAGCTGCGGAGGAGCATCCGCTGGCCGACGAGCCCTACATGCTGGTGGCCTTCCAGAACCACGACGGCGAAGAGATCAGGCTGTTAGCCGACAAGGGGACCGATTCACTCTCCCCCTCCGGCTTCGCCAACCGGTCCGGCCACTGGTTCTACGCCATCCGAGAGGAGGGCAAGCGCCGCCGCCGCCTCCTCCCCCTCCCCCAGTTCAACAACAGGCCTTCCCGCAGCAGCCGCGCAGAGGTCCTCTGGACCACGCTAGGTGTGCTGGCGAATACCACGGCGGCGGCCGGCGACAGCGACGATCCGGCTGCGGACGACGACGACGACGAGCGCTACTTGGTCGTCGGCATGCAGACCAGCGGCGGTGACAAGATCAGGTTAGTAGTCGTAGCCGACCAGCGCTACGTGGCTGTCACCGGCTTTGCCAAGGGGTTCAGCAGCTGCCCCCAATGGTTCTTCCGAGACGACGAGCGCCACCGCCTCATCTCATCCTCACCTTGGGCGGCAACGGGGGCAGCCACGCAGAGGTCGTCGCCTCGAACCTGCTTCGTGCACTGATTAACGGCGGCAGCGGCATGGCTTAATGATCTGCTCATGCTAGGCGCGGCGACGGGTATCTAGTACTTAGTAGCATATGGATTATGCTTGCATTGTCGTTTATGTGTAAGTTGTTTCATTTTTGTGTGTTTTGTTTAGTTTATCTTCCAAACTGTGTGTGTTCCAAAGCGTTTTAATTACTGCTGTGTGCATATGTTGTACTCCAGTTTTGTGTTTCCTAGCTATATGCTCCTTTTTGTTACTACACTACTACTAGATCATCATTCAAGCAACATCTCATGTTTGGACCACTAGCTTGCTAAGCCGTTGTGTGAAAGTGGTTTAACGTGGATTAGTAGTGCCTTAGGCATCCATGGTTAAGTTGCGTGTTAATATAAATGGTGACACTGCTAATTAAAGCGGCGATTTTTCTTGACGGCAACAAGCCACTAGGAAAGAACTGACAACTATTGTTAGGAAAGTTTCAGGAAGAAACAAGATAAGACAGAGGCAACAGGCAAGTGAGTTCGTTCTGGAATCGGAGGGGGATCGAGAAATAATAGTGTCGAGTCCAGTCATCGAAACCGGCAGGTAACCCGGGACAAGCAAGCAAGGCAGCCAGCATCTCTCCTTGTTTTTCCAGGAGAAGCACCTAGTACCTTTTTGGGCTTGGAGTTGGAAGGGTGCTTCTGTTCTCTAGCCCAAGTGATTGTGATTCAGCAGCAACACAGACTCAAAAATGCGGCCGCAGCAGCAGCCGCAAGCGTTGTGTGTCATTTGTCAACACGTACTGATCTGCCGAGCAAATGGAGGCCAGGATCACTTGCATCTGGAGTACTGGACATGGCCTGGCCGGCCGGCCGGTTATCTTGTCTTCACTTTGGTGACAGCTTGCCAAGAGGATTTGCACAACGATCAGCAAAACTTCTTTCAGAACACTTGTAGGCTTTGCATCTATATTGTTTATTTTTTTTCCTTTTATTCGTTTGCCAGTTGGCACTTACGGTTTGCACTTTTAAGCCTCAAGAGATTGGAAAGTACGGAGTGGGGGTTTCAGCATAACAGCATTTTAGGCCAGCCCATGTTCCAGCCACCAGTTCATCCTTTTGGAGGAAGTGGCCCAGCCCAAAGGAGCTGGTTGCTATGGAGAGAGGGATTTGGATTATCAGCCCAAAACAGTGATTATCATAGTGACTTTGTATCTTATTTCGTGCTAATTATATTCTGGATCACAGAGTAGTGACTACCATAATGATCACCATCTACAATCACTGTAAGAATAAGATCTAAAACATTGCCTTAATACTTCTAACTAGTGCTCCTTCTGTCTTGAAATATAATAAGGGGTCCAAACAATTTTTAGACAAAATAAGGAAATCAGCAAAAGACCACATTGTGTCATTGCCTTTACTAATTACGATACAGAGAGTAGTTAAGTTGTTACTTTTACTTTTCTTAGTTACTGTCTGTCTTTTTAGTTATGACCTGTTAGGTGATAACAAGTAGGGAAGGAAGAACAGTGGTGTCGCTTAATCCCATGGTCCTTGACGGTGAACAGAGTCGGTTGGGGAGAAGAAGAACAGGGAAGAGAGAGACGGCAGGCTAGGGAGGCTGAGAAAGCTGAACTGGGACAAGGAACCATCGGAAAAGGGTATGAGCAGGAAATGGCCTACGCGGCTGGAAGGCTTTGAAAAATGTTTTTCTTTTGTCTAGAAAGGTTTTCAAATGAATTTTGAATTTAATTTCACGTAAGAGCAAAAAAAATCCAAATGAAACATGGAGCTTCAAGGACCGTCCTAACTAATACTCCTAAATGGTTATTTCTAGACACACCCATCCCATCACCAGAGGCATAGTTCTCCCAACCGTCCATATATAGAAATCATTTTCAACCATCTCTAAAGATGTTCTCTGTAGTAGTGCCAAATAAATCGATCGGTATATGCCCAATGCATAGTTTAATTAAGGTTTTAAAGGAGAAGAGAAATGAAACCCCAGCTAGGAACCTTTTGCACGCTGCATGCATGGTCGTCCCATCTATCTCCGCCGCCATCCCGCGGACACTACATGTGGTTCTGACAAATAAACATGTGGTTCAGCACTGCATGCCCATTGCCCAGTGCATGAGCTGATGGCCACGTACAGCATGCATGGCTCCCTTTGCATGGTCCAACTCACTACTAGTGAAGTTATCCAATGCGACATGCTTGTTGTGTCCGTTTAATTTGCCAAGTTCGCCACTTTTATACATACACATACACTCATACAGCATACTGCTTTAATGCTTTTGCTCACCAAACGCGCTGATCCATGGCCATGGACATGGAGGGGGTGCGTTCTTCTATTATTGCCGCCGCTCTCCTCTTCCTCACGCTTGTCGTGCTCGCCGCTGCTGCCAGCGGCGGCGGCGGTGGCGATGCTGCTGCAGTGGAGGATAAGCAATGCCATCCGCGGGCCGACGAGCCCTACATGCTGGTCGCCTTTCGTCGCAACAACGACGGCGAGGAGATCAGGCTACTAGCCGACCAGAGGAACGAGCTAGCCTCCGGCGTCTCCGCCTTCGCCAACCGGTCCGGCAACTGGTTCTACGCCGGCATCCGAGAGGGCGAGGGCAAGCGCCGCCGCCGCCTCCCCCTCCCCCAGTCCAAGGACAACAGGTCCCGCGGAGAGGGCCTCTGGAACACGCTAGGTGTGCTGGTGAATTCCACGGCGGCCAGCGATAGCGATCCGGCGGCGGCCGACGACGAGCAGGGCTACATGCTCGTCGGCATGCAGACCGGCGGCGGTGACAAGATCAGGTTAGTGGTAGTGGTAGTCGCCGACCAGCGCTACTTTTTTATCGCCGGCTTTGCCCAGGGGTTCTTCCGGCCCCCCAACTGGTTCTTCCGAGAGGGCGAGCGCCACCGCCTCCTCCCGTCGTTGGGCAACGGGGGCAGCCACGCAGAGGTCGTCGCCTCGAACGTGCTTGCTGCAATGATGAAGGACGGCAGCTCTTGCTGCTAGCTAGCTTAGCCAGTCTCACTCTCATGAGAATAATAAGCTAACGACGGCTAGCTAGCTAGTAGTAGTATGGATTATGCTTTCATTGTCGTCGTTTATGTGTAAGCTGTTTAGTTTCTTTTATTTAGTTTACAGTATTTTCCAAGCAGTGTGTGTGTTCCAATTCCAAAGTGTTTTAATTACTGCTGTGTGTACATGTTGCACTCCAGAGTGTTGCTGTTGCTATCAGAGTGTTGCTAACTTGCTATTCGTGTGTGTTCCAAAGCGTTTTAATACCACTTGCTATTGTGATCAGAGTGTTGCTGTTGTGTGAAAGTGGTTTAACGTGCATTATTAGTTGTGCCTTAGGCATCCATATGGTTAAGTTGCGTGTTAATATAAATGGTGACACTACTGATGATGAGTCAAGTTACCCCAAACGAATGGCTTTTTATCTGCTGCTGATGAGTCACTCGTTGCTGATACCTCTGCAGAAATTGTGAACCACTAATGTAACCATCGAAACCGGCAGGTACCCGGGACAAGCAAGCAATTAAGGCAGCTAGTTGCTCATGTACGAATGATGTGTGTTTGTAATGATGAAGACATCTCTAATGTAATTACTTAAATGTTGGTTCGTTGAACGAGAATGAATGTAATATATATTTATCATCTATTTTATGCTTTATCTGTGTTTTCATTAGCGAAATTCAAATTCAAATTTTAAAAAAAGTTTTTTTTAATCTGCAAATCATTAACCGAGGCGGGCACTTAATAACAGCCGCCTCGGTTAATGTTTTAACAGAGGCAGGCACCTTTAGCCAACCGCCTCGGTTAAAATCTTAACCGAGGCGGTTGTGTAAAGCCGACCGCCACGGTTAATCGATTAACCGAGGTGGTTAGGGCAACCGCCTCGGTTAAGCCACGATTAACCGTGACTTTTTGGCTGAGGCGGTTGCAAAAACCGTCTCGGTTAACCCAAAATACTCGTCACGGTTAAAAATACTGTAGTAGCGAGAAGCAGGTAATACCTTGGGCTTGGAGTTGGAAAGGTGCTTTTCTAACCCAAGCGATTGTGATTCAGTAGCAGCAGCAGAGTCAAAAAAAATGCAGCAGACGCAAGCGTTGTGCCTCATTGTCGCCAACACTGATCTGCCGAGCAAATGGAGGCCAGGGATGACTTGCAACTGGATCTGGCCGGTCGGCTATCTTGTCTTCGCTTTGGTGAACGCTTCACACGAGGATCTGCACAACGATCAGCAAAACTTCTTTCAGAGCACTTGTAGGCTTTGCACCTACATTTTATTTCTTCTTTTATTCGTTTGTCAGTTGCCGGTTACGGTTTGCGCTAAGCAAAGTTTAAAGTCTCAGAGATGTTGAAGTTGGCGTCCTTTATTTGGAAAGTACCGAGTAGGGTTCAGCATTTAGGCCAGCCCAAGTTCGTTCCAGCCACCAGCCCATCCTTTTGGAGGAAGTGGCCTATCACAAATGAGCTGCTTGCTATGGAGGCTCGAGGAGGAGGAGAGGGAGGAGGCGGTTCCCTTGCCCGCCTCGGTTAAACGTTTAACCAAGATAAACGTCTTAAAAATGCCCGCCTCAGTTAATGGATTAAAAAACAAAAAAAAAGCCCAGAGCCCGCCAGCAAGCCCGTTTTTGAGCCCACCGGCAAGCCCGTTTCCACAGCCATGAACCACAGCACTAGCCCCCTCCACCATATTTGCCGCTCGGGGAGCCACCGCCGCCGCCGCTTCCCGCCAGTGCTGCATCCTCGCTGGACCACAGGATTTGCGTCTCCAGCCACGAGGGGAGTGAAAGGTCTTGATGGCTAGAGGGGGGGTGAATAGTCTTTTAAAATTTTCTACAAAGACAAGCTAAACAAGTTTATCAATATAACAAATAGCGAGATGCGAGTTTTGCTTAGCCTACGGGGTGTTTGCAAGCCACCTAACCAATTCACAATTAGTATTGGCACTCAACCGCACAAGTCAAACCGAGAAGGTAACTACAACTATAACTAGCAAGCTACACAAAGGAGCTACTAAAACAAAGCTAACTAGCTAGCAAAGATAACTAAGAAAGTAATGCGGAGTTGAGTTGCGAGAGATTCACCGAGGGGCGAAGTAATGAACCAACCAATATGATCAACAATGAATACCAAGATAACCGAACACCGGGATCAATCAATCACAATATGAAAGTGAAGTCACGAAGATTTATCCCGAGGTTCACGTGCTTGCCGGCACGCTAGTCCCCGTTGTGTCCCTCTTCACCGGTGGCTAATCGGTCTCACACCGAGCCTCTCAAAAGGCGCCACAAGAACCTACCAAATGGCAAAAGGTTGCAATGACACTAGCAATTCACTAACGTGGCCTTTGGCGCTTCGCCGAGGTAGGCACAAACCCCTCACAATCACCGGATGTGGCCAAGAACAATCACCAACTCTTGCTAACGCCTCCAAGCTGCTCCAAGCCGTCTAGGTGGCGACAACCACCAAGAGAAACAAGAATCCCGCAGCAAATCAACCACCAAGTGCCAACTAGATGCAATCTCACAATGCAAATGCACTTGGATCACTCAATCTCACTTCGAATATGCAAAAAAGCAAGAGAGATGAGTGGGAGGGGAGTTGCTTAGCTCAAAGTGCTCACAAGTATGTCAAATGTTCGAGAGAGAGACTTGAGCCGGCCAACGAGTATTTATAGACGTACCCCTTCGAATAGAGCCGTTAGAAACTTAAACAACCGAAATCGCGCTGACCAGACGCGCTGGTCCAACTGACCGGACGCGCCGGTCGCACAACGGCTAAAACGCGAATCACCGACCGGACGCGCTCGTCGCGCAGACCGGACACGCTGGAATTGACCGGACGCGCTGGTCCCGTGACTGACCGGACGCGCTGGTCAAGCCTGAGCAGCTCACAACGAAACAGTGACCGGACGCGCTGTAGAACTGACCGGACGCCACAGTGCCAGCGTCCGGTTGGAGTCCAGTAAGCTCCCTGAATGACCGGACGCATCCGGTCGACAGTGACCGGACGCGCTGCGCGTCCGATCATCAAACTGAAACACACGCAGACGCTGAACGCTGACCGGACGCGTCCGGTCAAACAGAGACCGCGTCCGGTCCAGCGTCCGGTCACCTCTGTGACCTCCGTTCGCCTCCGTTTCTTTTCCGACTTCCGGCGTAGTGGAAAATAGTTGTTTCAACTCCTCGAAAACGCCTGACCCTCTCTACCGCTCAAACTCCACCGCCTTTGCAAACGTGCTAACACCACCAAGTGATCACGTCATGTGTGAGTGTGTTAGCATTTTCACAATCATTTTTCGAGGTGTTATTAGTTCTATCCAGATGCATATGATTATGAAATGCACACCTAGAGGCACTTAGGAGTTCAATAGCCGCGTCATTCCCCTCTTTATAGTACGGCTATCTATCCTATAATGTAACCACACCCACTAGGTGTCTTGGTTACTAAAACACAACCCCTTAAGCATATACCTTTGCCTTGATCACGTAGGGTTGCGTCCAAATCCAAGTGTGGCCATCATGATCACCATGTCCATCTTGCCACCAACCTTGGAATGTACTAATCCTCATATGCTACATACAACTTAGGCATAGGATTAGTACTTAGGCATTGTCACTAATTACCAACACCAAACATAGGACTTTCAGGGAGGAGCTCCAGCCGCCAGATCTGCGCCTGTAGCCACCCTGCCGTGAGGGGAGGAGCTCTGGCCGCCGGATCTGGCTCCCAATGTGCTGCCCGAGCTCGAGGGAGAGGGAGAGGGACGCGCTGCCGCCACCAGATCCACCTGTGCCGTGGCCGAATCCGGCCTCCCCATGCACCGGCTGAGGCTGAGGCCGAGGCTGAGGGAAAGGGAGAGGGGTGCGCCACCGCCGCCAGATCCGCCCGCGCCGGGACCGGATCCGGCCTCCCCATGCGCCACCATCGCCGAATCTGCCGGCGCCGAGGCCAGATCCGGCCTCCCTGTGCGCCAACGGAGCTCGATGGGGAGGAATAGGGAGAACCATGCGCCACCGTCACCGGAGATCGAGAGGAGAGGGAGGTGTCCGCGCCCTGCCTGCACCGGTGGGGGAGAGGGAGGAGCCGTCGCTGGGGCTGCCGTGGGGGAGAGAGGGAGAGGTGAGGGAGAGGAAAGGGCGAGTGAGGGAGAGAGAGGCGCCGGTGGGGGAAGGGCTTCCCATGCGCTCGGCTCGCGACGAAGGGAAAGAGCCGCGACTTGCGTCGGTGTGGTGAGGGAGAGAGAGAGAGGCTAAGAGAAAGAGAGATAGTGGAGAGAAAACCCTAGGTTCTTCTTTCTATATAAGCCCGGTAAGGATAGTATGGGCCATGATTTCCGTGGGCTTGCTGGTCCTCAGCCTATTAACCGAGGTGGGCCTTATAAGTAGCCGCCCTCCGAAAATGGTGGTACTTTTGGAGGCGGGCAACTTATAAGGTCTGCCTCCGTTAATAGATTTTAAGAACCGCCTCGGTTAATGTGTTAACAGAGGCGGTTGCGTTAGGGGGCGGGCAACCAGGCCAATCACCTCGGAGCCCATTTAGTAAATGTTGTGTAAAAGATTTTGTGTAGCAGTGTACTTTTAGTTCTTAGGATTTGGATTATCAGCCCAGACACAGTGATTATCATACATTCATACTGACTCTGTATCTTATTTCGTGTAAGCTGAACGGGGACCGGGAACCAGCGGAAAGGGTACGAGGAGGAAGTGGCTTACGTGGCTGGAAGGCTTTGAATTTTTTTACAAATAAATTTTGAATTGATCGAATTTCATGTAAGAGCCAAAATAAAATCGAAATGAAACATGGAGCTTCAAGGAGCCGGCCTAATAAATGGTTATTTCTAGACACCCATCACTAGAAGCAGTTTTATTTCCCAACCATCCATATATAGAAATCATTTTCAACCATCTCTAAAGATGTTTTCTGTAGTAGCGCCAAATCGATCGTGTATATGCATATGCCAATGCATAGTTTAATTAAGGTTTGCTAGATAAATCAAAGAGAAGAGAAATGAAACCCCTGGAGCCTTTTGCATATGCATGGTCGCCCTCGTCCCATCTATCTCCGCCGCATCCCGGGACAGACAGTGCATGGGTTCTGCCGGTCTACCCTGCATGTGGTTCTGACAAACAAACATGTGGTTCTGCCCACAGTAACATGTGGTTCTGCACTGCATGCCCAGTGGCCAGTGCATGAGCTGATGGGCACGTACAGCATGGCTCCCTTTGCATGGTCCAACTCTCTACTAGTACAGTTATCCAATGCGACATGCGTGTGTCCGGCCATTTGCCAAGTTCAGTTCGCCACTTTATTCTACATACAGCGAGCAGGCCGGCTACATGCTTTTGCTCATCAGATCAAACGCTGATCCATGATGGCCATGGACATGGAGGGGGTACGTTCTTCTATTGCCGCTCTCCTCTTCCTCACGCTTGTAGCGCTCATCGCAGCTGCCAGCGCCGGCGGCGGCGGCGACGATGCTGCAGCTGCAGTGGAGGAGCAGCAATGCCATCCGCTGGCCAGCTGGGTGCGTTGGCGAATACCATGGCCGCCGCAGACGACGATGAGGAGCAGGCCGCCGGCTACATGCTCGTCAGCATGCAGACCGGCGGCGGTGACAAGATCAGGCTAGCAGTAGTAGCCGACCAGCGCTACTTTTTCATCACCGGCTACGCCAAGGGGTTCAGCAGCCGCCCCAGGTGGTCCTTCCGAGACGGCGAGCGCCACCGCCTCCTCCCGTCGGGCAGCAGCAACGGATCCTCGTCCCACGGCAGCAGCAGCGGCAGCCACGCAGAGGTCGTCGCCTCCAACGTGCTTCGTGCACTGATGAACGCCGGCAGCTCATGCGCCTAGCCAGTCTCACTCACTCTCCAGACTCCCGAGCCGATCGAGATAATAATAAGCTAACCACGGCTAGCTAGTACTAGTATGGATTATGCTTTCATTGTCGTTTATGTATAAGTTGTACTGTATGTTTTATTTAGTTTATTTTCCAAGCTGTTGTGATCAGACTGTTGCTGTTATAACCATGTTTTTTTTTGTTTTTGTTTTTGTGATCAGAGTGTTGCTGTTGTGTGAAAGTGGTTTAACGTGGATTAGTGCCGGCATCCATGGTTGCGTACGTGTTAATTAATATACTAAATGGTAACACTACTAAAGCGGCGATTTTTCTTGACGGCAAAGCCATTAATTAGCTAGGAAAGACCTGACAACGTACTATTAGGAAAAGCTTCAGGGAGAAACAAGATAAGACAGAGGGAACACGCAAGTGAGTTCGTTCTGGACTCGATCGGCCGTTCATACACCCATCACCATCTCTCCGCTCATACACAAATTCGGAAATTCCCGAACCCTTCTCTCACCTCCATTTACGGTTTGCGCTAAGCAAAGTTTAAGTCTCAGAGACGTTGAAGGTGGCGGCTTTTGGAAAGTAGTACGAAATAGGGTTCAGCTTCAGCATTTAGGCCTGCCCATGTTCCAGCCACCGGCCCATCCTTTTGGAAAAAGTGGCCCAGCCCAAAGGATCCGCTTGCTATGGAGGCTGGAGGAAGAGGAGAGAGACTACTTTTAATTCTTAGGATTTGGATTATCATCCTAAACGCAGTGATTAGTGACTTTGTATCTTATTTCATGCTCATATTCATAAATTAGTGATTACCATAGTGATTCTCTATCTAGAATCACTATAGGAATAAGATCTAAACAGTTCCTTAATAATTCTAAGTTCTAACTAGTACTCCCTCAGTTTTAAAATATAACAAGGGTCCAAGCGATTTTCAGACAAAATAAACATCTTAGCGACACTAATTAGGATGGAGAGAGTAGTTAAGATGGTACTTCCCTTAATTACCAGCTAGCCTTTTAGATGACACCAAGTTTAAAAGAAATCTTAATATTTTCTAACAAAAAAGACAAAGGAGAGAGGGGTTGAGGACCCAAAATACGCTTTTGGTATAAATTTTGAACCTTGGATCCGTTATATTTCAGGAAGGAGAGAGTATATATATATATATATATATATATATATATATATATATATATATATATATATATATATATATATATATAGTAATAATCCTTTCGCCCCCCCTCACCCGCCAAAACACTTACATCTAGAATTTCTTAAGAAAAAATTAACATGGAGGTAAGATGATCCTTATGTCTATATTTATTAGAAGTAGTTCCTATAAAAGAAAAATTCATCGGCGGTCCCTGAACTTGGCAGCTGGTGTCACTTAGGTTCGTGAACTTTGAACAGTGTATTTCTGGGTCCCTGAACTTGGTTTCAGGTGTCATCTAGGTCCTTGAACTTGGCTTTGGGTGTCACTTAGGTCCCCGAACTTTGAACAGTGTATTTTTGGGTCCCTGAACTTGGCTTCGGGTGTCATCTGGGTCCCTAAACTTGGCTCCGGGTGTCATCTAGTCCCAATGCTGACGTGACGCGGTCCTACATGTGGGGCCCTATCACACCCATTTGAAGGACAAAAATAGGATGCATAAAAGACTCATGTGCGCCCCAGGAAACAGTCGCACACATAAGTTGACAAATTACAAAGTATCATCACAGTGCTTATTACATAACGAATAAATATTTAAGACATAGTCTTGAACGATAGGTAGTAATAACTAATAGTAATTCTTCAGCGGAAACTCCACACAGGGACACGGTTGACTGGTTGACACCAAGACTAGTACTCATTCCGATAATCTTCCTCTATATTTTCATCTGTTATGGTGGAAATAGTAAGGGTGAGTCCATGTCGAACTCAACAAATATAACACAGGGTTCATGAGGCTCAAAAAGGCTAGACATTGTTTAACTGCGTTTATCTTTTAATCATATATTAGCAATTGAGTAGCATCAAGATAAACCGCTTCCCATTAAAGAGTCAATGATCAATTGTAATAAGGATAATGAATAGCATTAACATGAGCAAATAATAATCAACAATAATTAAGCATGATATAACAGTTATGATCAACTATTCCATAAGAATCCCCAAGGCCGCTCGTATCCGTGAGCACGGCTAGTATACCAGTTTTTAACTCTGCGCAGAGGTGTACACTTTCACTGTGAGTCATGATTTCCAAATGAGTGGGGAGATCAAGCCCAAACACCCGAGAACCATATAAAGCCACTCAAAAGTTTGTCTAACAAGTTAGGGCCATTAGATTCACTCGGCAGGCAGATGTAGAACCCCTCTTCCCTGTGGCACAACAACCGCAGCCTATACACACTAGGCCAGGGGCTCGCACTACACCCAACGTGGCAAGTCATTCTTACGCCATTTAAGGTAACCTCTAACAAGCTAGAAAAGATCTCTTGAACAACTAAAGCCAGAGCCATATAGCCCTCACAGCTGTACTGTATATCCCGGTTATCACTTACAGATAAGTCCTTATGGAGAGAAACCAGAGCATCAAAATAATACACATGCTCTAGCCCCCTTTTAACAGTAATAAAATCATCTTAATAGTTGATTGCTTAATCCATTAATCAAATTACAAGATCATTGTTCTTAGTTTAAGCACTAGCAGTAGCTACCCATATGCATTCCCAAGGTTGACAAGGAATCAAGATAACAATCACTAAGTTATAATCTCTAAGGTTGTCAAGGTAAGCACATGCATATGTATGACAATTCAATGTATAGGTAACAAGGATAGTCCTGTGTTATACTTGCCTTGATCAAAGCTTTCCAAGTGATACTGCTGACTTGGCTCAAAGTAATACTCCGAATCGTCCAGATACTGCTCACCTTCTATACTCGATCATCAATCAACAACACACATACATCCAATCAAACAAACACGAAGCAAACAAAGAGATACAATTAGAACAGTACACCAACAGTAGAAAAACAGTAATAAAAGTTTATAAAACTCTTCTACACGTTTCTACGATCACACAGACGCAAAGATCACCAAATTCGGAGTTAAAACGTATAAGTTATGAATTTTCTAAGATTTCCTATAGATAAATAATTACTTTAATATAAATTCGAAAATAAATTGTCACAAACCTATTGTACAATACTACCAACATGTAGAGCTCGCAAATACGAACCTAACGCAATTTGAACGGGTCAAATCGGAGTTAAAATAAAGATTTTATGACCAAAACAATTCTAGTGGCAAAACTGTAAATATCTGAAAACGCATTTTTGATTTACTGCGACGAAATACGCTTTCAAAACACGAAGACACGTTTCAGAAAATACGTTTAGGATGGCGGTTTCTATAATCCAAAAACCCAGGGACTCTTTATGAATTTTACCCCGCGAAGGGGTAAGTTCTAATCTCATGCGTCCATCTGAGAACGGACGGCTGCTATTGAATCTAGAAGAAACAGAGAGGGAGCACGGTCACCATCTCCATCGCCGGCCGGTGGCCGCCATGGCCGACGCCATGAGCTCGCCGGTAAATCTCGTTTCCCCCGTTCCGGACCACCAAACGACCCGCAAACAACTCCAATCGGTCGAGAAGATCAACCCTAGCTCCTCTACACGATTTATGCCCTCTATGATGTCCCGAAGAGAGAGCGCGGCAAGGGGAGAGACGGCGGCACCATTGTCGACCGACGGTGAGCTTCAAAAACTCACTTCAAAGCCTCTCCAACCAAAAGGAAAGTACAAGAAGATAGAGGAGACGAGTGCGGACTCACCAACGCGAAGAATTTGACCTCAAATCCACCCGAAGGCTCCCTAACCGATCTACCGCCGGCCTTCAACAACCTCAAGCCCTAGTACTCGATTTCATGTGGTGGAACTCGTGATTTAGGTGAAAAACGGAAAGAGGAGGGTCATGGCTTCTTATTTGTAGCTCCAAATCGTCGTATTCGGGTAGGAAATCCCGGTTATATCGGCAACAATCGGTGGTGGTCGCCCACGAGTTCGGCTCGGTTACGACGCGAGGGGAAGAAGACGACTGACAAGCGGCCCCTACCCGTCAGCGAAATGAGAAGGGAGGGAAGGCACGGCTGGTTTTCTTGGGCCGGCCCATGCGGCGAAGGCGCGGAAGGAAAGGGCAGCGGCCCACCTATGCAAGCGCGGGGGAAACAGGCCGCTCCAACGGGCCTTCGGGCCGCCAGGGAGAAGGTAAATGATTTTCTTCTTTTTTTCTCCTTTCTTTTCTTTATTTGCTTGTCTTCAAACTATTCCAAATAAAAATTTTCAAGCCAAATCAAAATAAAATAAAATAAAACCACTTCTCAAAATAAATAAATGCAACAGCATGAATGCAACACCAAAAATTCTTTTCTAAATTTTAATTTGCCCTTAATTGTTATCTAACTTATTTAAAATTCATTATCCCTAAAGTTTAGAATTTTTGGGTGTTACAAATTCTACCCCCCTTAAAAGAATCTCGTTCTCGAGATTGGACTGCTTACTCAAACAACTGCGGATATGATTTCCTCAATTCATCCTCTCTTTCCCAAGTTGCCTCCGCCTCTGAATATCGATTCCACTGAACCTTGCACATCTTAATAATCCGACTTCGAGTAACTCTCTCAGCAGTTTCTAAAACCTTGATTGGAAATTCTTCATAAGTAAGATCCTCTTTAACAGTCAATTTCTCTAAAGGTATCTGCTCTTCAGGCACACACAAACACTTCTTAAGTTGTGAAACATGTAACACATCATGTACTCCAGACAAATTTTCAGGCAACTCTAATTGATAAGCAACTTCTCCACGTCTAGCAATAACTTTGAATGGTCCAACATACCTTGGTGCTAATTTGCCTTTCATGTTAAACCTCTTCACACTTCTCATTGGTGACACCTTCAAATAGACATAATCACCTACCTCAAAAACTAAATCTCTTCTTCTATTGTCAGCATAACTCTTCTGACGAGACTGTGCTACTCTCAAATTCTCACGAATCACTTGTACTTGATCTTCTGCGTTTCTAAGAACATCTGTACCAAACACTTGAGATTCACCTGTCTGATCCCAAAACAATGGAGTTCTACACTTACGTCCATACAAAGCTTCAAACGGTGCCATCTTAAGACTCTGTTGATAACTGTTATTGTAAGAGAATTCTGCATAAGGCAAACTCTTATCCCAACTAGTTCCATATTGCAATGCACAAGCTCTCAACATATCCTCTAATACCTGGTTGGTCCTTTCAGTCTGTCCATCTGTCTGTGGATGATATGCTGTACTAAAATTCAATTTTGTTTCCAATGATTCATGCACAGCTTTCCAAAAATGCGACGTAAACTGCGATCCTCGATCAGATACAATCTTCTTTGGTACTCCATGCAAACAGACTATTCTCTCCATATACAACTCTGTCAATTTTGGTCCATGGTAAGTAGTCTTAACTGGTATAAAATGAGCAACTTTAGTTAACCGATCTACTATCACCCAAATAGAATCATAACCTCTCTGAGTACGCGGTAACCCTACTATAAAATCCATACCAACTTCCTCCCACTTCCATTCAGAAATCTTCATTGGTTGCAACAATCCAGCAGGTCTCTGATGCTCTGCTTTCACCCTCTGACAAGTGTCACACAATGCCACATACTCAGCCACATCTCGCTTTAATCCAACCCACCAATATTTCTGTTTCAGATCCAAATACATCTTAGTACTACCAGGATGAATAGAATAAGCTGACTCATGAGCTTCGCGAAGAATTGCCTGTCTAACAGTTTGATCCTCAGGTACACACAACCTCTTTCCAAACCACAAAATTCCATTATCATCCATTCGAAAGCCTGGTGACTTACCAATCACTATATCTTCCGCTATCTTCTTTAGTTTCTCATCCTTCAACTGACCCTTGTAGATTTCTTGCTCTAAGGTAGGCTCTATCACTAATTCCATTGTATTAGTAACAATGCCCAAATTCAAATATTCAAATTCAGCACATAACTCACTAGTCATAGACAACGTCCGTATCTCATTGGCATAACTTTTCCTACTAAGAGCATCAGCTACTACATTAGCCTTACCAGGATGATAGTGTATCTCAATATCATAATCCTTAATCAACTCTACCCATCTGCGTTGCCTCAAATTCAGATCTGACTGAGTGAAAATATACTTCAAACTCTTATGATCAGTGTATATATCACTCTTATGTCCAATCAAATAATGTCTCCAAATCTTTAAAGCATGAACTACAGCTGCTAACTCCAAATCATGTGTAGGATAATTCAACTCATGCTTTCTCAACTGCCTAGATGCATAAGCCACAACTCTGCCTTCTTGCATAAGAACACATCCCAAACCTTGACGAGAAGCATCACAATAAATAGAAAACTTCTTACTCAAATCTGGCAAAACCAAAACAGGCGCTGTAGTCAACCTCTTCTTTAATTCCTCAAAACTAGCTTGACATTTATCTGACCACACAAACTTGGCATTCTTCTCTAACAGAGATGTCATAGGTTTAGCAAGTTTAGAAAACCCTTCAATGAACCATCTGTAATATCCAGCTAATCCCAAGAAACTACGAATCTCGCTAACATCAATAGGTGGTTTCCAATTTAATACATCCTTTACTTTACCTGGATCCACTGATATCCCTCCATTAGAAACAATATGACCAAGGAAAGAAACTTCCTTCAACCAAAACTCACATTTACTTCGCTTCGCATACAGTTTATGCTCTCTAAGTTTCTGCAATACCAACCTCAAATGTTCAGCATGCTCTTCCTCCGTCTTGGAAAATACCAGTATATCATCAATAAATACCACCACAAACTTATCCAAATATTCCATAAACACCTTATTCATCATGTACATAAAGTATGCAGGTGCATTGGTCAATCCAAATGACATAACAGTATACTCATACAATCCATACCTTGTAGTAAAAGCTGTCTTTGGAATATCAGAAACACGAATCTTCAACTGATGATAACCAGAACATAGATCAATCTTAGAGAACACACAAGCACCTCTCAACTGATCAAACAAGTCATCAATCCTGGGCAAATGGTACTTATTCTTGATAGTTACCTCATTTAGTGACCGGTAATCAACACACATCCTCTGACCGCCATCTTTCTTATCAACAAAAATAACTGGTGCTCCCCAAGGTGATGAACTAGGTCGAATAAAACCTTTATCTTGTAATTCTTTAATTTGTTTCTTAAGTTCTTCTAATTCATCTACTCCCATCCTATATGGTCGTTTGGCTATAGGTGCAGTTCCAGGAAGTAATTCAATAAGAAATTCAATGTCTCTGTCGGGTGGCATACCTGGCAATTCATCAGGGAAGACATCCGGAAATTCCTCAATCACTGAATTCTCCTTAATAGTATCTTCAAGCTGATTTACCACAGCGGTTGGTTGCTTCTGCACTGCTACATCCATATTGATTTTATCTCCATTAGGTGCAGTCACAACTACCACTTTTTGCTGACACTTAATCTCTGCCTGATTTTGTTTCATCCAGTCCATACCCAATATCATATCAATACCAGATGTCCTCAACACTATAGGAGTTATCTTAAACTCTACCCCCCTTAATACCATACTAATTGGAAGACAACGATTACTGGTTTGCATGGTACCTCCAGGTGAATTTACTAAGAGATGTTCTTTCATAGCTAGCATGGGTATACTATGCATTTTAACAAAAATGTTGGATATGAATGTATGAGAGGCTCTAGAGTCAAAAAGAACAGTTGCGGGAGTGGAATGTACTTTGAACGTACCAATCATAACTTCTGGTGCATCATGAGCTGTATCAGAAGACACGTGATTCACCCTTCCAGTACCAGATTGCCTCTGGTTGCTCTTCTAGCTCTGAGGAGTCTGCTGGTTCTGCTTCTCAGGACAATGGTAAGACATATGCCCCTCTTTACCACAGACAAAGCATCTAGTAGGCGTGCTGGGAGCACTATTCTTCATGGGGGTAACATTGGAATTTCCAGTGCGAGGAGTCTGTTGCCCAGTCTGCTGATACTGTTGACGCTGTGGATATGATGAACGCTGTTGTGACTGATTACTTTGCCAATTCTGGGACCACCTCTGATTCGGATTACGATTCCATTGACTAACCGGTCCCTGAAACTTCTGATGAAAACCATGCTGAGAATTAGTGCGTTGACGGTTGTTGCTTCCTGAGCTTTGTACCTTCATCTTCCTCTTCCTGTCCATCTCTCTGCGCTCATTATCAAGCACAATAGCTTTATTTACCAGCTCTTAAAAACTAGCATAGTTGTTCCCCTTCAACTGCAAGCGAAGATCATAATAAATTCCCTTCAAGAAAAGACGCTGCCTGTCCGCATCTTCCCTCACTTCATTAGGAGCAAAGCGAGCCAACTGGGTGAACCTGTCATGATATTCACTAACGCTCATCTGTCCCATCCTAAGGTTTCTGAATTCTTCCTGCTTCAGCTCAATTATACCTTCAGGAATATGACGAGCTCGAAAATCTCTAACAAACTCATTCCAAGTGATAGGAGGAGCATTGTCAGGGCGTGCAGCTTGATACGACTCCCACCAAGTCTGAGCTGTCCCCTGTAACTGACCAGATGCATATAACACCTTCTCCATATCATTGCATTGGGCTATATTCAGCTGTTTCTCCACTGCCCTCACCCAATCATCTGCCTCTAAAGGATCAGCAGCATGAGAAAACACTGGAGGGCGTCCCTTCAAAAATGTCCCCACGCTTATCCCTCACTTGCACAGGAGGTGGTCCTCCTGCAGGGGGATTGTTCTGCATGTGCTGCATAAACATCTGCATCATCTGGTTCTGAGTTTGTATGAGTTCCTTCATAGTAATGGGTGGGTTAACACCTCCACGACCTCTGCCACGTCCTCTGCCTGACATCTGTTTCCAAAAACACAGAAATTGAAATTCAGTACGATCCGAGATGATATATTCAATAGATAAGCAAAATCTGATTTTTCTGGGCGAACTCCAATTTCAGCAACTCAGTAAAACTATCATATCTCGAGCTACAGACGTCCAATTCAGATGATCTTTACATGGTTGGAAAGCTTACAAAATTATCTACAACTTTTATTCACAACGCTTTTTCTGATTCTGTCAATAAATTGGCCAAAAACTGATCTTAACCGAAACTGTTTCAGAATTCCAGACTGTGCAGTAACTTCAACTTGGAACAGGTATATCTCTTAACTCTTAATAGATATTAAAATAATTCTTGCGGGGTTGGAAAGATATAGAAGTCTGATTATTCCCAGTAAAATTTCTTAAATTTCTCATGAATGGATTTTTAAGTTATTTCTAAAACATCCCAGACTGATCCAAAAATCAGCAAAGGACAGAACTAAGTTAACCTCACAACCAACTAATATATTTTGATCAAACTTAATATTCTTAACCATGGAACTTGTAGGCATGTCTACAAAACTCCAGCACACATTACAAAGATCCAAATCACACATTATCATAATAACAATCCATCAATCACATAATTGTTCACACCACAAACTGACTCTTAAAACAATCCAAACTTAAAATTAACTCGCAACTACTATCGTTCCTATTACATAGGGATTTTTCTTATTTCCTAATTAAGCTTCTCATAAATCTTGGGATGACCTAACTCCGCCCTTAATTGGTCAATCTCCTTATAAACTTGCTCCTTAAGTTCTTTTTCCTTCAGCAACTCATCCTTCAAATCCACCTCATGGAGAGCCAATTCACGAGCTAATCCCACCGTAGCTTGTAAAGTCAAGGAGGAATCATCTGCAAGCGGCACGGTCCAAATACCCTTGTCATGTAAGAAACAAGGAAAATGTCGGAGTGCACCCTTTAACGTCTTGTCCGAGCGTAGACCATGGTAGTAAACAAATGCATTGAAAGCGACATCCTCCATGCTTGTCTCCACGGTTGCCCGGCTCACTCTGGTAATGAACTTTGACTCCACCTTAGACTCCTTAGTGGTAGGATCCCTTTTTTTAACCCATAACTCCGTTTCCCAATAGAAATCCATCCATGGATGACTATACTCTACACTGCGATACTCCAACGTAGCTTCCTAGTCGTAGTAGTAGTTGTCCAAGGTTCTTGTCAACATGTCATGGAAGAAAGCATCAGCTTTAGGAACCATGATATGAAACTTCGTAGTCCACCCCATAACTACATTCTCCATTGGTGTATCACCAACTCTTGATTCAGTATCAGATAGCTCTTGATCACCATCTTCATACGGCTCCTGAGGTTTGAAACGGGCAACGTACTGTACAGCTGACAGACGGGGATAAGGAGACATCTACAAGATTTAAACATATATTAGATAGAATCAATGTATTTTCGCAATAGAATAAAGTAGAGGAAGCATAAAACTTTAGTAATTAACAAGGTGAAAAGAGAAAGCATGAATTAAGTGAAGTATGGATGCTATTAACGACCATTCTAACTAGGCTCGCGTCCTACAGTCAACACGGCTCTGATACCAATCTGTCACACCCATTTTTAAGGACAAAAATAGGATGCATAAAAGACTCATGTGCGCCCCAGGAAACAGTCGCACACATAAATTGACAAATTACAAAGTATCATCACAGTGCTTATTACATAACGAATAAATATTTAAGACATAGTCTTGAATGATAGGTAGTAATAACTAATAGTAATTCTTCAGCGGAAACTCCATACAGGGACACGGTTGACTGGTTGACATCAAGACTAGTAGTCATTCCGATAATCTTCCTCTATATCTTCATCTGTTGTGGTGGAAATAGCAAGGGTGAGTCCATGTCGAACTCAACAAATATAACACAGGGTTCATGAGGCTCAAAAAGGCTAGACATTGTTTAACTGCGTTTAGCTTTTAATCATATATTAGCAATTGAGTAGCATCAAGATAAATCGCTTCCCATTAAAGAGCCAATGATCAATTGTAATAAGGATAATGAATAGCATTAACATGAGCAAATAATAATCAACAATAATTAAGCATGATATAACAGTTATGATCAACTATTCCATAAGAATCCCCAAGGCCGCTCGTATCCGTGAGCACGGCTAGTATACCAGTTTTTAACTCTGCGCAGAGGTGTACACTTTCACTGTGAGTCATGATTTCCAAATGAGTGGGGAGATCAAGCCCAAACACCCGAGAACTATATAAAGCCACTCAAAAGTTTGTCTAACAAGTTAGGGCCATTAGATTCACTCGGCAGGCAGATGTAGAACCCCCCTTCCCTGTGGCACAACAACCGCAGCCTATACACACTAGGCCAGGGGCTCGCACTACACCCAACGTGGCAAGCCATTCTTACGCCATTTAAGGTAACCTCTAACAAGCTAGAAAAGATCTCTTGAACAACTAAAGCCAGAGCCATATAGCCCTCACAGCTGTACTGTATATCCCGGTTATCACTTACAGATAAGTCCTTATGGAGAGAAACCAGAGCATCAAAATAATACACATGCTCTAGCCCCCTTTTAACAGTAATAAAATCATCTTAATAGTTGATTGCTTAATCCATTAATCAAATTACAAGATCATTGTTCTTAGTTTAAGCACTAGCAGTAGCTACCCATATGCATTCCCAAGGTTGACAAGGAATCAAGATAACAATCACTAAGTTATAATCTCTAAGGTTGTCAAGGTAAGCACATGCATATGTATGACAATTCAATGTATAGGTAACAAGGATAGTCCTGTGTTATACTTGCCTTGATCAAAGCTTTCCAAGTGATACTGCTGACTTGGCTCAAAGTAATACTCCGAATCGTCCAGATACTGCTCACCTTCTATACTCGATCATCAATCAACAACACACATGCATCCAATCAAACAAACACGAAGCAAACAAAGAGATACAATTAGAACAGTACACCAACAGTAGAAAAACAGTAATAAAAGTTTATAAAACTCTTCTACACGTTTCTACGATCACACAGACGCAAAGATCACCAAATTCGGAGTTAAAACGTATAAGTTATGAATTTTCTAAGATTTCCTATAGATAAATAATTACTTTAATATAAATTCGAAAATAAATTGTCACAAACCTATTGTACAATACTACCAACATGTAGAGCTCGCAAATACGAACCTAACGCAATTTGAACGGGTCAAATCGGAGTTAAAATAAAGATTTTATGACCAAAACAATTCTAGTGGCAAAACTGTAAATATCTGAAAACGTATTTTTGATTTACCGCGACGAAATACGCTTTCAAAACACGAAGACACGTTTCAGAAAATACGTTTAGGATGGCGGTTTCTATAATCCAAAAACCCAGGGACTCTTTATGAATTTTACCCCGCGAAGGGGTAAGTTCTAATCTCATGCGTCCATCTGAGAACGGACGGCTGCTATTGAATCTAGAAGAAACAGAGAGGGAGCACGGTCACCATCTCCATCGCCGGCCGGTGGCCGCCATGGCCGACGCCATGAGCTCGCCGGTAAATCTCGTTTCCCCCGTTCCGGACCACCAAACGACCCGCAAACAACTTCAATCGGTCGAGAAGATCAACCCTAGCTCCTCTACACGATTTATGCCCTCTACGATGTCCCGAAGAGAGAGAGCGGCAAGGGGAGAGACGGCGGCACCATTGTCGACCGACGGTGAGCTTCAAAAACTCACTTCAAAGCCTCTCCAACCAAAAGGAAAGCACAAGAAGATAGAGGAGACGAGTGCGGACTCACCAACGCGAAGAATTTGACCTCAAATCCACCCGAAGGCTCCCTAACCGATCTACCGCCGGCCTTCAACAACCTCAAGCCCTAGTACTCGATTTCACGTGGTGGAACTCGCGATTTAGGTGAAAAACGGAAAGAGGAGGGTCATGGCTTCTTATTTGTAGCTCCAAATCGTCGTATTCGGGTAGGAAATCCCGGTTATATCGGCAACAATCGGTGGTGGTCGCCCACGAGTTCGGCTCGGTTACGACGCGAGGGGAAGAAGACGCCTGACAAGCGGCCCCTACCCGTCAGCGAAATGAGAAGGGAGGGAAGGCACGGCTGGTTTTCTTGGGCCGGCCCATGCGGCGAAGGCGCGGAAGGAAAGGGCAGCGGCCCACCTACGCAAGCGCGGGGGAAACAGGCCGCTCCAACGGGCCTTCGGGCCGCCAGGGAGAAGGTAAATGATTTTCTTCTTTTTTTCTCCCTTCTTTTCTTTATTTGCTTGTCTTCAAACTATTCCAAATAAAATTTTTCAAGCCAAATCAAAATAAAATAAAATAAAACCACTTCTCAAAATAAATAAATGCAACAGCATGAATGCAACACCAAAAATTCTTTTCTAAATTTTAATTTGCCCTTAATTGTTATCTAACTTATTTGAAATTCATTATCCCTAAAGTTTAGAATATTTGGGTGTTACAGGCCCACATGTCAGTCGGTTATATTTCTATTTTGGGGTACTGTAGCTACAATTTCTAAAATATTCCAAAAATTGTATCTTTTTCATATGATCTCGGATGAAGATGATTTTTATATGAAAAATATAGCTCTCGACGAGATCTACACCTTTCTAGTTTTGAGTTTTTTTAATTTGAGATCATTAAAATGCTTAAAAAATTAAACAAATTTTGAGCAGTATATTAATCACGTACAAGCGCTTGTCGCTTTGAAAAAATCATATATTTTTTATAAGCTGTCAAATGGAGATGATTTCTATATGAAAGTTGTAGATCTCGATGAGATCTACGACTTTCTTGTTTTGAGTTTTTAAATTTGAGGTCGCTAAAATGCTAAAAAAAATTAAACAAAATTTCAATAGTATATTAATTCTTGAAAATGTGTTTAATTTTTTGAGCATTTTAGCGATCTCAAATTAAAAAACTCAAAACTAGAAAGTCGCAGATCTCATCGAGAGCTATAACTTTCATATAGAAATCATCTCCATTTGACAACATATAAAAAAGATATGATTTTTCCAAGGCGACAAGCGCTTGTACGCGATTAATATACTGCTGAAAATTTATTTAATTTTTTTAAGCATTTTAATGATCTCAAATTAAAAAACTCAAAACTAGAAAGTTGTAGATCTCGTCGAGAGCTACATTTTTCATATAAAAAATCATCTTCATCCGAGATCATATGAAAAAGATACAATTTTTGGAATATTTTAGAAATTGTAGCTACAGTACCCCGAAATAGAAATATAACCGATTGACATGTGGGTCCCAAATGTAGGACCGTGTCACGTCAGCATTGGGACCTAGATGACACCCAAAGACAAGTTCAGGTACCCAGATGACATCCGAAGTCAAGTTCAGGGACCAAGAAATATACTGTTCAAAATTCGGGGACCTAAGTGACATTCAAAGCTAAGTTCAGGGACCTGGATGACACCTGAAGGCAAGTTCAGGGACCTGGAAATACACTGTTCAAAGTTTGAGGACCTAAGTGACAGCAGTTGTCAAGTTCAGGGACCGCCGGTGAATTTTTCTCTTCCTATAAAAATATCGGCTATCATTTGGTAACCAAACATGCAGTTGCCAAAATTAAGAAATCCGTTGTATCCATGCTTCTAGCATCGAACATTCGATGGTCTCTTGACTCTTGGCACCGACAATTCTGAATGCAGTTCTCAGCTATATAAAAGGAGTCTTGGAGAAGGTCTAATGATTCCGAACAAGAGAGAAGATCAGTTGGAATGAGAAATTAATTATGTTATACGCTCATTGTTTGTCTAAATGCTAAAGATTTTAAGATAAATTTTGAAGCCTTTAGCTGTCTGTCGATAAATTTTTCAAATACAGGTCTGTTATCTTTTTTGACTTACAAGAAAAAAAAACACAACTAAAAAACTGACAGATTTATTGAGCAACAATCTATCATATTCTAATAACACGCAAGGAAACACATGACAGGTTACCAAACCAAACCCGTTAAAAGAACATCCAATACGAAAAGCACATGACAAAAAAGCAAGCATAAGAGGATGGTTGCTTGGCCTTAACCACGTACTTCTGAACCTTCCTGATTGGCCTTAGCCACGTACTTCTGAACCAGCACCAGAGCATTGCACTGTGGTTGACTGGACTGCCAGAGTCATCAGATGATGCACTGGATGATCCCTCCGATGGAGGGCTGGTGGCCACTGGAGCTGCCAGCTGGCACAAAGGTAGCCATCTGTGGTGGAGGAGCAGCCATCGGTTCAACCTTTTGTGCTTCAGCTGGCTTTGATTTCTTTCCATCTGCGATAAAACTAGCCACCACAACCTGATGACCAATCAGGTAGAAATACCACATGAGCTGGGGTGAGGAAGAAAATCCACATGTATCGGACCTGAATAGGAGTTGCAGCCATAAGCATTCCAGCAACACACCCTCCAAGAACTTGGCCATCAAATCCTGCAAGTGCGACACTCACCACAACTTGATGACCAATCAAACACAGGTAGAAATACCAAGTGAGCTGGGGTGAGGAAGAAAATCCACATGTATCGGACTTGAATAGGAGTTGCAGCCATAAGCATTCCAGCAACACACCCTCCAAGAACTCGGCCATCAGATCCTGCAAGTGCGACACTCAAGTCACCAGTCCTGCTGCGAGTATCACCATCCTCCGCAAGCAGGAAAAACCAGATAGCGAGATTATCTCAAAAGCACCCCTGCTAGAAGAAAATGTACATAGCATTTGTCAGGTGTAGCAATGAACAGCAGACATAACTTGTAAAGTTAATTGCTCAGAGCATCTATGCTAGTTTCACAAACACTAATTGTTTATAAGGTGGTATATGTAACATGTATCAACTAGACCAAACACTTTGCCAGATGGCATCCAAGTATCCAACCTTTGCATCAAAGTTGCAACACAAATACACAATTAAAATCCAAACACTAGGCTAAAAAGAATTACTGGGTGAATTCGATGTCAATTGATGTGCTCGTGAATCCAATTCAGATGGCCTAAGTCAGGAAAAGAAGTTAACAACAATATACTCCTTCCTTAACTGAAAGTTAGTGTCCCACCAACCAGGTGGCATTCTCATCAACCCAACAGATTGTTAGTATAGGTACAAATTACAAGATGACAAATCACTTATTCTATGGAAGATTGTAGAAAACCTCAAGATTCAGGTACCATTCTTAGAAAAACTAACACTTCATGTAACAGATTCATCGACATGAACTGAAAAAAGAAAAAGAAAAAGCCAAACAAAAAACACACATAGAAACAACTGCAACAAAAGTAGCATCAAGCAGCAAGCATCATAGAGAGATAAACATAACTCAACTCTGAGTAAAACACACACACACGCAAATGACACACATGCACCCACGCACACAAAGAACACACACAACACAGACACTCAAAAGGCAAAAGAAAAAAAAGAACTACAGCTAAAAAACCACCTTCAAAGACATCAGCAAAACTTACACACTCACACTGAAGGATAGTGGCAGAAAACAATGCAAAGCACAGACATAAATCAATCTGTAACGCTTGCAGGTAGAGATGGCAACGGGTACGTACCCGACGGGTAGTGGCCACCCGTACCCGCACCACACCCGCCACTTTGTACCCGTCGGGTTACCCGCACCCGTACACGGGTAGAAAAGTGCTCCCGTACCCGCACCCGCGAGGGTAATTTCTACCTGACGGGTAACCCGTACCCGACATCATACCCAAGAATTACATGTAAATATCAAATATTCACGTACAAAAATAAATCATTCTAAGCTTCCAACAAGTTACAAACTAATATTCATATAATGACATCATTGCAATATATATAATAGAAAGGTTTAGTTGGATTTGGGCCAAATTCATGGGTTGTATGGACTAAAATGACGAGGGTGGATGATTCTTTCTGTGGGTATTTTTTACCCATGGGTAGACGGGTATGGGTAGTATACACCCACACCCGTACCCGCCATACCCGATGGGTATAGGATTTTGCCCAATAACGTACCCACGGGTAGAAAATTCGTCCCATACCCGCCTCTTTATCGGGTAATACCCATCGCGTACTCGGGTTTCGGGTACCCGTTGCCATCTCTACTTGCAGGTCATCAGCAACAAACACATCCAATGTCTTAAATACAGCAACAGAGCAGTCCACACACTGAAGATAACAGCAAAAAAACCCTACAGATACAACTCATACAGCTAACCTTAAGCTACAGAATACTACTCTCAACAACAGAAATCTAAATGCAAAGATAGTCATGTAATAATCACCTTAAGCTCATCTTTTGGAATGAAGTGACAGTATCAACGGAACGAAGACCCTGCAAAATGCGAAAAAGTAAGCAAAAAAAAGCATGACCAAAAAATGATAACAAAGCAGTCCACACACTGAAGATGACAACAAAAAAAACCTACAACTACAACTCATACATCTACAAGAATGGCTGTTATTTGAATGTTTTGTTAGAATCTGTCTTTTTTTTAATGTTGTGTTAGTATCAAATTTGTGCTTTCAGTTTTTGCATTGCCTCCCATATTTCTCTTTATGCTCAGGATCTCAGTTATCTTTTCTGGCTCTATCTTGTTTTATTTCCTTTTGATCTCAACTTAACCATCACTTGTTTTTAATGGTTGGTATACATTGATTTTTTTTGTAGTTGCTTGGTGAAATTTGTCATACCTTTGACAAAGATTGCACTAGCATTCTAATGAAGCAGAAGGAGGATTATGAGAATATGGTACTTGAAATATTGAAGTTGGTTGTTGATGGTTGTACAATCCATAATTACGTTCTTTAATTATTACATTAAAGTTGATCTGTTTAGTTGTCCCATAGAGTTATTCTGATAATTTTTTTTGTTTTTATTTATTTCTTGTAGGTCATCATTTGTGTACACCTATTTATCTGAGTAAGCGCAAGGTTGATTTGACTGATATTTCTGCTCCTGCTATAGGTATGTTTCTCTATTTAATAATTGTATGCAATCAGGGTATGTTTGGATCTTGACCCTAGTCGTTAAAAATTGAAAGCCTGACAGGTTTGGTTAGATCCAATCCAAACAGCCTCTTAGTTTCTATGTTTTCTGTTACTTTTGTTTTCTTTTCTTTTTCTTGATTCTCTTTTTTTTAGCAAACTGTCACATGAAGAAGCTATTTTGTCCTCAAAATGAAAACAATGTAGCTGGAATAGTTCTTTTTCAATCGGCTAAAAAACATGGTGACAATACTAGTGCAGAAGCTAAGAATTTTGAAGCTAATGCTTCTTTTGTCAAGCTGTCAAATCCTAAATTTGACAATCAGGTTTGTTTTTTCCCTTTTCGTTTGTTAGTTGTATGCGTTATTTTTTTCACACATGGTTGCGTACATATGCTGCAGAATTCCAAGTCCTTTATAAACTTAGAACCTAATGAAGAAAATTTGATCCACAAGACTCAGGTAAATAAAGTAATGTCCCTTTTGTTAAATTTGTTCTATGAAAATTATGTGTATACTAGTTTTCGTAGATATTTTTTTGTTCCAGCTGATTTTTTTCTATCTTTGTCCTATTTGATATGCAAAAATCTCCTGAAGTTTTGTTTTTAAAAGAAAACAGTTTGAAACATAAGCTGAACAAGATGTGCAGGGGTGCAGATGAGTTGTGCAATGTCAATTTTGTGAATGTACAGGGGTCGACTCCCATTCCCAATGCAAATAAAACTGATAGAAAAGGACGAAACAATGCTATGAATCAAGGATCATGTACCCTATCTTTCGTCAGTGAAGGTTTTTACAATAAACTTTTTGCTACTGGTGTTGGTGGAGCTGAATCTCCGGAGAAGTCTAGCAAATTTCGTGTAACTCCCTGAGAAAAGAAGAACTATAATGTGTTTGTTTGCTAGCAAACAGTAGGTTTTTCAAGTAAGTTTTTTTTATGTATCAAATTTTGTTAACTCGCTTCCATTTTTTCTTTATGTATTTTTTATTGTAGGTCAGTTGTGGTTGATATTAGTGGATGCACTTTGAAGTATTTCTCTCTTGGTGATTCAATGGCTCCTGGACATGAAGTCTGTACCTTTGTTATTAATTGTATGTGCCGGAAATTTTTCTTGGATGAGAGGCCGACAATTTCTTTGAAACATTATTTTTTTCTCAAGTGTCTCTGTAAGTGATTTATATTACTTTGTGTTATTGTTTTTCTTGGCAAAGTTACATTTATCTAGGAATAATGTAATTTATATGACTTATGTAGATTGTATTCATGAATGACTCTAAAGATTATTCTTATGTGGAGAGGTGCTTTAATGGAGTTGGTTCTGTTTTACCACTTCCACTTTGTCAAATGGTAAGTTTTACTTTTATTTTTGTTTTCTGCTTTTCAATGTTGTTTTATCATCTTATGAAGATTCATTTTCTTTTTTTAGTTATTGTTTCCAGTTTTACATGGTGATCATTGGTTTTTGTTTGTTGTTGACCTGAGTAACAAGTTATTCCTATTCCTTGATTTACTTTTCTCGAAGACTGATGAGTTCTCTTGTTACACAAGGAAAAAACTCGTAAGTAATTATGAATTTAATTTTTTCATATTAGTTTTATTTTTTGTTTTTTTTTTGTATTTGTGCTATTCAATTTAGGTTTACTTTTTGCATACTTCAGATTCTATAAGTTCCTGTTTGCATAGTTTTTGCTAACCTATGTATGTTCACTGTTTTTTTACATATAGTTAGATTTGTTCATGCTTGGAGTCTTTTTGTTGGGTCTGATCCTGGTTTCAACAAGTTCCGGATTGCGTACCCTCACGTGCCAAAACAAAGGAACAAGTATAGACCTTGCTTTTACTTATATTATTTTTTACATTTGTTGATTTCTGTGTGCATGCTTTTTAAATTTTCATTTCTGGGTAGGATTGTATTTTCTATATAATTTCTTTAACTCAACACGCTCATATGACATGTATATAGTGCTGTTATATAGTTAAATGGACTTTGAATTCTTACTTAGATAAATGAGTTTTTCGATGACTACTCCATTGCATCAGGAGGGATATTCAACAACACTATATTAATGTGTTTTTTCCTATTGCAGAGTGGATTGTGGCATCTTTCTCATCAAATTTATGGAGACGTGGAAATTTGGAGGCAACTTACATGAGCAGTTCTCGCAAGAAGATATACCAAACATTCGCATCCAAATTGTGAATGATCTTCTAATGAGTGAACATAATAAGGCAGATTGGGATGTAGTTAGGAACTATGATGGCTCGGTAAGTGTTGTTTTAGTTGACTTATTACATATTTGAAGTCTTAGTTTCATGTGTTTTTCATAATTTTTTCTCTGTTGTTATTTTGCAGGGCACCTTCACGGGAACAAGAAAGTAGCAGGCAATCAACCATGTCCTAGAGTTTTGTTAGTTTCAAAGCACATACTAGTAGTGTCTGATCCATGCAGCAAAGTAACAGCTCATTGCATAAATAGGTTCTTCAAAGTATAAATAGGTTGATCCAACTAGAACAGTATAGATACATAGAAGCCCAATACCATATAGATTGTAATACATGAATATGTTCATGTCTTGGTAGACTATATTTTCTTTGTTTCATTTTTTTTTGCTTGGACGTATTGCCTATATCATGGATGAGTTTCACTTATTTTCAATGTTATCCTAGACGCTGTAATGCTAGAACTTGTGTTTCATAATTACCCCACCATTTTGCTATATACAATTCATATTAAATCAACACAAGATCGTAAAACTGAACTGAAGCATACATTTCAGCTTTTTTTGTATGCAAATCTAAATTAAAGCAGAAGAGAGCACAAGACATTATATAAATTTAGATATGTACACTCTGTAGGAAAACTATGGCCGCAGGCTACACCTGTAATCACTTAAAAAATACAACTAAAATAAAGAGTCATTACCTGGGTTAAAATCAAAATCCTTTCGGCCAGCCTTTGCTACTAGTTAAATGTTCTGTTTGATCCTTAAACTTGATCAACTCCTCATTTACTACTTGATTTTTCTTATCATAATCACCATGTGAAGGATCGAGATGGCGGACTAGAGGGGTGAATAGTCCTTTCTAAAATTAATCGTGTCGGCAAACTGAAACAAATACGGAATTAAAACTATTGGTCTAGACAAGACTACACCCCTCTATCTAAGTTCACAAGCACCTCATAAAGATCCTAATTATGTAACTAAGGTGCTTTCCTTAGCAAGAGCTCTCCTAAACAATTCTAGAGCAAGATCATACAAACCTATGCACTAGTACTTTGCGGGGAGCTCCTACACAATTCTAGTAAGCAAAAACACAAAGCCACCTATGCTCACTAGCAATGCTCATTAGCAATGCAACTAATGCCAAACTAGAGAGCGCAAATTACTTAGCTACACAAACTAAGCAATATGACTAACAAGGTTACACAAACCAAATTAGCCACGCAACGGGAGCTACTTCTATGCTACACAAGCAAGAAGGTAACTAGCAAACTACACAAGCAAACTAGTATATAAATGTAAATACAAGCTTGTGAATCGAAAGCAAACCACCGAGAAGATGTACACAATGTTGACATGGTGGTTTTTCACCGAGGTTCACTTGGTTGCTATCAAGCTAATCCCCGTTGTGGCGATACACCCACTTGATGGATCACGAGCTAATTGACTATCAAGAGTCAAACCCTCAGCGGGTGCCGCACATCCACTCTCAAGATGGAGATCCTCCAAGCCACGAGCTTTACTAGAGTTGCTCTTCGCGATCCCCGCGGGGTGAGCACAATCCCCCTCACAAAATCCTCCTCCGGAGCCATGCACAATCTCTACACGTGCTTCAACGGAGTCGCAAGCCACCAAGCCATCTAGGAGGTGGCAACCTCCAAGAGTAACAAGCACCACCGGCTTGCAACTCGATCACCTAGTGCCACTCGATACAATCCTCACGATGCAATGCACTAGAATCGCTCTCACTCGATCGGATGATCACTATCAAGCTCAAGTGAGTTAGAGGGCTCCCAAGCACACCAACACAAGCTCCTAAGGCCTAAGGGTGCTCAGCTGCCGGCCATGGCCAGCCATAACATCTATTTAAAGCTCCACAATGAAATAGAGCCGTTGAAAATCTACTGGGCATTTTTTGAGGGCGACAGACGCTGCACAGTAGCGTCCGTCGCTCCTACACGTGCCACGTGTCCCAGTGATCAAAATCCAACGGTCGACTTCCTCAGCAACAGATGCGTCCGACGCTTCACGAGCGCGCGTCTGTCGCACCGACAGACGTGGTCCAGTACGCTCCGCGCCGCGCTCGAACGCGATAGATGTGTCTGTCGGTCGACCGACAGACGCGGCTGAGCGTCTGTCGCTGACACTGCGCGCTCGCCCGAACGCGACAGACGCGTCCGTCGCCTCAGCGACAGACGTGGCTCGGCGTCCGTCGAAGCCGAGGCACGCAGCGCTGCACACGCCACTCGCGACAGACGCTGACATCAGCGTCTGTCGCTCGAGCATGGCCGCGTCCGACGCACGCGCCATCACCGAGCAGCACTGCGCTGCTAGGGTAAGCCGACAGACGCACGGCCCGGCGTCTGTCGCCTATATTTCATGCGAAACTCTATTTTTACTTGCTCCACTTGTTCCACCCTTTCACATATGAGCTATCCCAAGTATGTGTAACACTAAAGCGCATGTTTTAGCTCAAGAAACTCCTCCGTGACTACGCCTCCACTTCTCAATATCGGCGTAAAGGAAAATAGTCATTTCAACTCCTCGAAAATGCCTGAATTCCACCAGCCCTCTCTACCGCTCAAACACCTCTGCCTTCGCAAAAGTGCCAACACCAACAAGTGATCACCACCTTGTGCACGTGTGTTAGCATTTCACAAATATTTTCTCCTAAGGGGTTAGGCACTCAACTTGCCTCGCCACTCGATCCTATCACATATGCAAAGTTAGATCGCTCAAGTGGCACTAGATGACCAATATGCAAACAAGTTTGCTCCTCTTAATAGTATGACCATCTATCCTAAACCCGGTCATCAACTTCTCTACACACCTATGACTGGTGAAATAAAAATGCCCTAGGTTATACCTTTGCCTTGCGCATTCCACTCCATCTCCTCCGACGACACATGCACCAACCATATCACAAATGATATGATCCACTTCATATCATCATGTGACCTTGGTCCATCGATCTTGACCTCACTTTCTTTTCACCGTTGCGTCGGTCCATCGGCGTCAAGTCTTGCTCAAGCTTCACCGCCTCATGGTCCATCGCTCTAAAGCCTCCGACTTGCCCTTCACACTTGCAACCGGTCCGTCGAGCCAAGCCTCATTTTGATCTTTGCCACCTTGGTCACATGACTCCATGTCATGTCTCATATGCAATGAGCTCCTTCATGACACCATTACCTGTGGACTAATCCCTGTGTATCTCACATTAAACACAATTAGTCCACCTAAGATTGTCACTCAATTACCAAAACCAAACAAGGACCTTTCACCATGGTAAAATGTTTCAACAGCTGACATCAACCTGTTCATGACTAGCTCACTTGCGAAGATAGTATGATCATTATAACTGTAGTATGGATTCAGAAAATATGCAGCCAACTGCAAAGGTGTGTCAAACATGGTTTTTGGTTGAAAGAAATTTTTCATATTGTTTAATGCCTGACAATCTTTCATATTTAAGTTGCAGTTCTTGTCTTGTCCTTTTTGTATAATTTGATAAAACTCTGTCCTACTTGACAATATGCTGATAACATGTTCAGTTCATCATCTTACATGTTACTTGTGTTCTGTTCATACAGCCCAAATGGATTCAGGGAGATCTTTGACTGACATGATTATGGAGGGGTTCACTCCAGCTGCAGTGTCCAACAATATCCCACTTCATAATGATGTGCAAGCACGTGATGAGAGCGCTGCTGTGGTGAAAGGAATTCAGAAAAGGTCCAAAAATTTCACTGTTAAAGAGGACGAGATGTTGGTGTCAGCATGGCTAAATATGAGTTTAGATCCTGTGCGAGGAGTCAATCAAATAAAAAATACCTATTGGAAAAGAATACATGATTATTTCCATGCACACAAGGATGTTGATTTCGATCGCACATAAAGCTCTCTAATGAGTCGGTGGTCTGGTATACAACATGATTGCAACATATTTGCTAGTTGTGTTTCAAAGGTAGATGCTAGAAATCAGAGTGGTGCATCTATCGATGACAAGGTTAGATGACCTCTTGACATGCCAATTTTTTATATTTTTGCTGAATCTCATGTGTCATCTTTGTTTTCCATTGCCTATCACGATTCAAAACACGATGTCTCTCTACGGAACCACGATGGCATGCTGGATTGACAATGTCTGATACTACTATATGCGCTGCCACAATATATACCTCATCGTCATCATCCTCCTCCTCCGACAACGAATCCATCAGCTCATTAACTACATCTTCAAACTCCATTATGGACCTTTGATTAGATTGATCGAGAACCTACACGATGATTAAAAAAATAAGATGCCCGGTAATTAATCCCTATAAATTATTGCAGTCTCAATCTGCTCATTGATACGTGACCTAAAGATGAACATGATGAGTCAGAAAACTTACATGGTAGCAGGAGCCCGTCGCCGGCAAGATGAGCGTCTCCTGGTGGTGGATCGGAAGCTGGAACCTGGGCGGAATGCATAGGTGACATCGCCGCTAGGACGTACAGGGATCGGAGTCTCCTAGTCCTATTGACGCGAAGCCGTAGAGCTGCCACGACGTCGCCACGGGATGAGTCTGTGCTTCCTATTCACGCGCGAGGAAAAGGTCCGAGGCTCCGAGCCGATGGGAATCAACCGGCAGTTACGTGACGTGGCATCTTTTCAATATAGCATATGAGAAATAGCCAGACTCTTGTGGAACTCTTCTTATTTAAGAAGTTTTGTATTTTACAAAATGGCTAAACTATAAGATTTGGCTACTAATTTTAGCATATCTCTTGGAGATGCTCTAAGAAAAGAAAAAAAAACGATGGGCGCGGATTTTAAAAAAAAGCGGGTGAGCGGGTTTCGGATGCTCCGGTTTAAAAATCCACTATAAGCAGTCTGCACCTCAAAATGCCTGCACAAATCTACAAACACATCCAACAGCCCTAAATCTGGCAGATCCAACTAAAAAAACAGTCGACAGACAAGTAACAAACCACTAATAAAATATTAAGTTTTTCTATGCGGTAGTAATGGAAATGCATGATTTTTTTTAATCTTTTAGCTCTATATATAGTTGCAGCATTGCATTTGGAAAAAATAACAATGAGAAAAAAATAGTAATCGAAAATGGCAGCAGCTGATTGGTTTGCTTATGGAAAGCTCTAGCTGCTCGCGTCGTCACTATCGCTATCGTTATCCCCGTTTGTCGCCATTGATCAAACAGCCAGCGTCTTCCCGTCTCCGCCCCTTGTCTCTACCCTCGCGCACCCGAACATCCCTTCTCCCCGCGCCGCCCCGGAGCCCCCTCAACCGCAACCGCCGCAACCCGGACACCTCCTCGCCCTCGCAGCTCGGCGCCAGCGAAGCCCCCGCCAATGGAGCCCTAGCGGCGCGTGGTGCCCCACGTCTCGATGGTTCTCGCGGAGGCCCTGCGCGCTCGGCTGCTGTCCGCGCTGCGGCCGTGGCTGGCGGCGGACCCCGCGGAGCTGCGTGTGGAGCCGGGCCTCCTCGCCCGCTCCCGCGCTGTCGCGCGCGGGCTCCAGCTCGACGTCGCCGCGCTCAACGCCGCCGCCGGGGCCGGGCAGTCCCCGTCCTGGCCCGCCACGTTCGACCGCGCGGCCGCCGCCGAGGTCGAGCTCGCCGCCTCGCCTTGGGCCGCCCCCGCGATCGACGCCGTCGTGCGCGGCGTGGACGTCGCGCTCACACTCAGGTACTCGTACTGGTGGAGCAGTGCTCGATGCTGTTGTGCAGCCGAACCATTGTGGCATTGTGCTATCATGGAGCATTCTCATCGTGTCTTTGTGAAATTGATTGATTAACTAAGAGAGTGACGCGTCAATGGTGTCTATTCTGAAGGGAGCCTGCGCCGAGGAAGCATCGGCCAGACTACAAGGAGTGGGTATCTGAGGAGAAGAAGCGAGTGCTTGCATCATTGGACCCTCAGGTACTTGCATCATTAGCCGCCTGTATTTTTAGTCAAGTTATTTCGATTGTTTGCTTAAACACCGTCAAAAAGTTCCGCTTCCTGTTCTACTTGTTTAGGGTGAAATGTTGCATGAGATGATTGAAGGTGTAGTTCACTCCCTGGAAAATAGGTTTGCTTCAGTGTTTTCGACTGTGCTTCTGAACTGTGGTCAGGTGCGGTTTGACGATGTCATGGTACAAGTTCGATACCTTGACGACTCCCATGTCTTTGTACTGAGGACAACTGACTTACGGTTTGGCCCTGAGCCTGTTTTCCGCAGCACTCTGTTCAGAGGACTGGTTGGGTCTTTAGTGTCATCCAGAAAGAAGAATAAATTGTCTGTTGAATGCGCTGAGTTTGAATTCCTGATGAAGGAGAATGATTCTGTAGATTGCAGTGCATCCTTCACTGAAGTATCTGCTTCAGTCAGATTGGATAATCTACAACTTTCTGGCTTTGGCATTCATGTTCCCAAAGCATGCTGGGAAATTACACCAAAGTTTGCTCCTTCTTTGATGGTGATATTGGATATTGCAAGCCAAAAGGAAGATTATGCGGTTAGGAATGGCAGAGAGCTTTGGAAAGCTGCTGCACAAAAGCTTGGCAATTCAGTAGTGTGCCGACGGTTTTCTTTAAGCAAGGCCGTAAGCTGTGCTGCTTTCTGGCGGAGCTATGTCCATGCTTATGTACTGTTGCTGACATTGGTAGGGTATCCCTCAGACAAGATTGTAGTAAGGAACTGTGCCGGGGTATCAAGGAATAAGAAACTCTTGGATACTATTAGACATCAGTGGGAAACTGTTGTTGGTCTGGAGGATAAAATTCCTGTCGAAGCTATTGCTAGAGCACGGTGTGCTGCACGTTCAAAACTGATTGCGTCACAGCAGCTGATCAAGCAGGAATCATCAAAAGCAGTTCTGGTTTCTTCCTTGTTGAAAATTCTTACGCCCTTCTTATATTTATGGAGGTTCCTTGTGTTCATGTGGAGGTCAGTGTGGGCGATGATGGGCCCTAGAAACAAAGCATCATACACATATATTTTTCCTGGTTCTACTTATGATGTTGACGTGGAGCGTCATGTTAGCGTACACCTAGGGGAACTGTCTGTAACCTTGTTACCAGTCGTTGATTGTTTCACTGACGTGAAAAGATCAGACAGAAGAAAGACTCAGATTGAGTTAGCTTCAGTGCATCTTGTAATGAAGTCATCATGCTTAGTTTACTCAGCTGGTTGCACCACACAATCATTTTTTCTAGTTCTTGGGGAACTGAAGACATACCTTTCCAGTGTCCCAAAGTTGGTAAAAGCAGACAGTAGCAACAGTCCCAGGAGGAGTTCATCTTTTGGAACAGCAGAGTCCACCAAGGACACTGACTCTAGGATAATTCTCTGGTGTGACTCAGCTAGTATGAGCCCATTCTCCCGACAACAAGCCGACGGATCTTTTTACTTCAATGATGATTTGTCCACCTCCCTTATAAAGAGTAATATGGATGAGTTATGGTCAAATTGGATGATAATTAGCAATGCATACAATGAATCGGGTGTGATTCATCATGAAAAGCCTTCTGTTATTTTTGAATTCAAATCTTTTCTCATTGATCCTTACAAAAGTATAAGTGGTTACCAGCAATGTAGATTCACAATTGGGAGACTAAACCTTGATTTGGATTATTTATGTGCTTCATCAACTTATCTGCTGTACAGACAGTTCATGCACCACAAACAGCCAAAAGAACTAAGTGAAAGATCAGCTGATTTTTCTAACAGTGGTGATACCTATCTAGAGTCTACAAGTGGACTTGTTGACAAATTGAGATCATCAAATCATAGAATAAAGGTTGCAATGTTGGATGTGATTCCAGAAAACACACTTCATATTGTAGCACTGGTTGCTGGTCCAAGTATACGGTTATTCTTTGATAAGTATAATATGTTGCAAAATAGCAAAGACGTATACAAGCCCTTGCTTTCTCAGATGAGTAGCAGGTCCTGCATAGTTTTCAGTCTAGCATATGTGGAATGTGCTCTTTGTCCAGCATCTCTTTCTTCAACTCCTCCAAGAGCAAATTCTCATACCAAAGAATCACATAAAACATTTGTTAGTGCGAAGGAGCCACAAGAACATCATCAGCTACAAATAGAAAGTAGCGCAAGGAATGTTTATCCAGGGCATGTTATGCTTGATGCTTGCTTCAGCATTGCTGGTTTAAATCTTCTGATAGATAATCTAGAGGCAAATCAGCAGTCTCACATTTGTGGACCGCTGTCATGCAGTTTCCTGATTTCAGCTAGCAGGTAGCATTTGTTGACCTTTCAATTTTGTGGACTTGTGACTCTTAAAAGATTTTCGATCAGTGTGTTACCTAAACTATATTTTGGTCTGGTATTTGGCATGAGAAGTTGAGTCTGAAAGGTTGTCTTATGAGAGCTGCTATAATAGTAGCATGTAATCCAATAAGCTATGGTGAACAATTAAAGTTGTTTATTGTACCAACTGCTATTGTTGTGGAATCAGGTTGCATGTTTCAACTGCATTTGATTTTTTATTTCGCCTTGCAGGAACTATGTCTATTCCTTCTTTGGGGTGAGAAACATCATCTTAACTAACTTAGAAGGAAGGATCATTGGTTTCCTAGCTTTCTTCTGCATGGATGAACTCTTCATGGTTTGCCAGGTATGCACAGCAGATTATATCATTTTTTTGGACATTATTAAATCGTTTATTGATTTTATATTTATCTATGCTTTGTGAGGGGGACGATAATTCATGACTTAGATTTGCTTACACGTGAGAATTAGAATTAAGAACAACAAATGGAATTTTTCCCTAAATCATTTCATGGCTTATATTTCTGAACCAAATATTCTACTCCTTGTAATGTCTGCTTTAACTCACTTTACTTGTGATTGTTATCAACACTCTGCAGCTTATTGAAAGCATGCATTTGGAGGCATTGAAGTCTGATCCTGGAAACTTTAAGTATTCCAGAGATTTTATTGGAAGACTAGCATCGTTTTATAAAAAAGGTATTAAGGGGAGCACAATGGAGCTTATTGAACATATTGCCCAGGAAGACACAGTGGATCCTCATGTAGAACTCAGTGTTGAAATGCAACTTGATTTGGAGTCAACAGACATTAGCTTTAGTGCTTCACGTGGTGAACTTTTGATAAATCCTGCTGTGTTTATCAATAGTTTTGGAAACTACATCAGCAGCTCCCCTGTATTTGAGGGCATAGCAACACAGGAATTACTTGATGTATTAGCTCTAGGTGTTGGGTTCTGCATCAAAAGTTCTTCTGTGAAAGTTCTGCTTAATGGAGAATGCACAGACTTCCTCGTTAGTCTATCTGGAATTCAGTGTGTGATATTCGAGAATCAACCTCAAATGAGTACTTATAATGATATACTCCAATCTAGTGGCTTACTGCATAGCAAGAACCAGCTCATTATATCAGAATGCATCTTTCATATTAGTGTTGGTTCCAATATCAACTTGGCTGACAAGAAATTGCAACATGAATCTAGAAGTCGTCGCATATCTGCTTCTCTAGGAAACTGGTATTCAATTAAAATTGAATTTACAGAGGTTTTTGTTGGAGACTACAGAATACACAGTTACCTATCCGAATTGAGGCAGCACAGCAAACATAAAATCTCAATGTTGATCCATGATGATCTTCAGGTTGTCAAATGCAAAATCCAGGTGCACCACTCTGCTTGAAGTCTTTTCTGCTGATTCTGCTAACATGGTTTCTGATTAGCTATATTGACATTGTTTTGCATCTTTTATCGTGAAAATGTCCAGCTATGAAGCATTTAGTTTATTTCTGAGTTGTTCCTAATTGGCATCCCCCTTTTTGTTGTCTCGCTTTTAAGGCATACTTTATAACTGCTATTGACAGGGTGGCTTGATCTTTGTGGAAACAATTTCATTAGCTAAGCTTGTTCTGTGTTGCAAAGTTTACTTATGGCTGCTTGTGGATCTCTCACTGCGGGCAACATCAAACTTAGTCAAAGATAAGGTAGCTCCAATTTCTGCAGGTGACTATATTGTTACCAACAGGTATACTGAGAGAGGGGCAACAGCAGTGCCTTTAGGTGCCCATGTTCAAAGTGAGGAATCCCAATTGAGTGTCATCAAATGCCTTGATATTGAATTAACTTGGCTGTCCCTGACTCTTGTTGTCGTGGATAAATCAGGTAATTGTTTTATATGCCTATCCTTAGTTCAATTGTGCTGCCAATAAATTATATATCTTTTCTTGCATTTAGGTACACATCAGGGATTAACTTTTGAAGTTGATGTGAGTCTTCAACAAATGAATCTTGGCATGGAGTTTTTGTTTGAAGTCAAGCGCCTTTCGATCTCCACAGTTAATAGTATCCACAAGAATTCCCGCGAACAATTAAGAGATGTACCAGGACCTCGTTTTCGATCCAGCAAGTCTGTTGATCTTTCACCCCAGTCTGAAATTCAAGAATATCTCCCATTTGCAGAAGCAGACAATATGCGTAGTTATGATCACGAAGCTCCTTCAAGCTCAACTTCTACACTTGGAAGTTTAACCGGCAACACATCACTAGATTTTTCATCACATGAAAATCAGATCCTGAAGCATTTCTCTGCTTATCTCAAGATCAAGAGAAAAAAATTGGATGGTCACTCCGGTTTGGAACATTTTTATGGTGATTGGTCTGGAAGTGGGTCTCTTTCTGGTTTGGAGGTGGCAATGTCACTCTCAAACGTTGAGGTGATGCCTCAATCTCTCTCTCTCTCTCCTGGACTTATTATGCTTTGTCTGTAATTTATGGGTGACTAGTAGTTCTAGAAAAACAAGTAGAGAATACGAGAAAAAATAGGAGAACTAGCATCATTTGACACCCTGTTATACATTCTAGACCAAATGGTTTGAATTGTTCTTTCGTCTCCATGTTCAGAATTGGAGCTTATTTGGCACATTTATGACTGCATATTACGTCTATTTTCATCATTATAATTCCATGGATAATGTCATTATACTAACACCCTTGTTTTCAGCTAAGAATACTTTTCCCCCATTTAGGCATGATTCCTTGCAAAAGTTTTCATAAAAAATATATATCTTTTTGCCAGCATGTGCCATTTGCATCCACTTTTTTGACAAGCACTCAGTTTCGGAGACATAAACTGAGAACAATATCTCATCAGGAATATGAAAATGCATCCATTGCAGTTTATGAGTATAAAACATTTGGTCATGACTATCCAAGTCAGATTTGGTCCGGGTCTACTACACATTATGTTCTATGAAATTATGAATCATCCAATGAGTATAGCTTTTATCTGCAGATGATCTCATCGCTACTTGCTCCTGTTTATGGGATAATGAGTTCTGGTTCAACTCAGAAGAAAATACAGTCTGGTGGCACCAGTCACCAAGCACAGCTAGATCCCATGGATTATACTATACCTGATGGTAATTCTGCTTAATGACAGACATGCATCTTATAGACCTAAATAACACTGTGCTAATCCACATATTACTGCCATAACAGGAGCTATTGTTGGTATAAGGGATCTTAATCAACAGATGTATGTATCAGTCAAAAACACTGGAAGTACATACCAAGTGGTTGGTGCATACCATTATTCCCTTGCTGGTGAATGCGCATTGTTTAAGGTTATAGCTTGATACCTTATACTAGAATTAATTTCTCTATTTAAGGTTATCGCTTGATACCTATAATCCTATATACTGGAATTGATTTCTCGCTATTAATCATAGTTATCTACAAGGGATGCTGCACCTATGTGGTTAGAAAGACTATATCACCTTTTTTTTCCAGGTGAAACACCATAAGAGCTGGAGATCCAACACACAATGCATTTCTCTTTTGTCTTTATGTGCAAAGAATAATGAAGGCAAAGCGTTGGCCCTTAGTTTTTTTCAAGGATCAGATTTCGTTGAAATTTCTTCTGATGTTGACAAGCCGTGTTCAATTTGGAGCACACTTCCTTTCAGGGTTGATAGTTTTGAGGATGACAGCGATGATGGAAAACCTTACAAGGTTATACCAAGAAGTTCGTACCATCTTGTCAACAAGAAAAACAATTACGGCATTGCATTTGTTGATGGCTTGCTAGAGTTTGTGAAAAAGCCAGGAAATCCATTTAAAGTGCAGGTTTTTGATGAATCTATTTTTTCTGATGCTTCAAGACTTACTGTTAACCATATGAATTTGGACAATAACACTTACTTAGATGTGGACGCTGATGTGCCTTTTTCTGTGAGGGATAGATTGGCCAGTGCTGCAAGTTCTCAACATGTAATCATCAATGTTGACAAGATTGTTTTTACCATCACTCATGAAGTCTCTGATACTGATAATGTTTTCCCACTTGTCCAAACCTGCATAAGTGATATCCATGTTGTTACACAAATATTCCCATCTAAAATCAGGATTCTAAGTTCATTCAAGGTCTCAGCGCAGTACTTCATCGCACGAAGAAATCTGTGGTCAGTCTTGTGCTAATATCTATATTTTTTTCCTGTAAATTGTATTTTGATGGTTTCTTACAAATTGGCAAGGAGATTTGGAATTGAGTTCTTGCTATCTGACACACAGGGAAGAGCTCATCTCTCCTATTGCCTCCTATACATTCTTTCGATCTAGGTTTTTTACACCAGACCCAGTAACTAAGTATGGAAAGACAGCCATCTGTTTCTTCTTCAAATTAAAGCAGGTGCGATACTTTAATAATATGCTTGTCTCAACTGCACAGAATTGTTTAGCTGCAATGTAGTTAATCTCACCTTCATTCTTTTCTTTTGACAGAAGGTTCATCTTCGTTCTTGCAGGTGGATATATTTATTAATGAGCTTTCATTTGACATCCTTCTGTATTTGGTTGGAAAGTTAGACTTGATGGGTCCATATGCTGTCAGAAGCTCGGCTATCTTTCCTAACTCCTGCAAGGTATAAACTAAAACTTCTGTTTATATCATTCAAAACAACCAGAGTTGAATTTCATTTTGGATGCATGAATATGAACCACAATGTTACATCTACCTTTCTAATGATATGGCTGACAGCTCTGCAATCCTATTTTGTCATATTCTACACATTATTTCATAGTAGGGTATGGCATATGTACTTCTGTTCTTTTTTTTTCCTTTCTGGCTTTTCCTGTTGCCTCTTTCTTGAGGTATGACCATACTAACCATTGCTTCTGCAGATAGAGAACGGCTCAAGGCTGGCACTTGTGTGTCATTTCAAAGATAATGGGGATGCAATAATTCCTGGGCAACAGTCAACTTCAGTTTTCTTGAGGTCTGTTTAGTTTGTTGGTTACTTAGAATTCTTGTCATCTTAGCAAGGGATATGTTTAATGCTTTGCACATTGTCATCATTAGACAATGGATTATGACTCATTCAGTCCTCTGGATGTTGATCCTTCCCTTGCACTTTGTATTCTACTCCTGTTTTGTCTGATACTCCATGTTTACACATCCTCCAGGCACTTAACATTTGATGATAATATTTCACATGATCAAAATGTGGTTTCTATTTGCTTACTCAAGGAAGGGGTATTTTCAACTATTCCAATCAGCATTTCTCTCCATGAGTCTGGTATTTTTGCATGGAGAACCCGTGTGTCACCAGTCAAAGGTATTTCTTTCAGAGAATATTCATTCATAGAAATTTCAGCAGTTTTTAGATATATGTTTCCAAAGTTATATTTTGTTCTGAATCTGCTTGCTTTAAAGTATCTTTTGGTTTGAACTACTTTCCATTACCTCTGTAGACCCAAGAACCTTTTCTGGACCATTTATTGTGGTCAAGGTGTCCCAGAATTCTGAGGTTGGAAAGCAAATGGCTTTTGTACTTTTCCTTACATATTGATTATTGTATTCTAATTTATTCTTCTCATAGTTAATGTTAACTAAATGCAGGAAGGCTTATCTCTTTCAGTTCAACCTTTGTTGAGGATCCATAATAAGAGTGACTTTCCTCTTGAACTTCGGTTTCAGAGGCCAAACAAAGCTAGTGAAGAGGCTGCATTTGTCACAGTTAGAAGTGGAGATATGGTTGATGAATCTACTGGAGTATTCGATGCCATGGATTTGTCTGGTGGACCGAAAAGAGCATTGATGTCTCTAGCTCTTGGCAAGTAACTATACATTATCTCGGCATGATGTTGGTTCCCGTTTTGCATGACAAAATAGCTCTTATTAGCTGCTAAGTTATTGCATGATGATCAATGGAAAACTATTGGAGAAAAGGGATAGGAAAGGTCCTCCATAGGACCACACTGTACATAAACTTTACTTAGTTTCCTTTGGGTATTATCTTCACTATTTAGTGTATATTCAAACATTATATCTTCTCAACCTTTTAAAGATGGCTGATACCAGATGTTATGATCCTTAGATCATTAGCAAAGTCGGCTTGGAGGGAGACTAGATGATTGAGGCATTTAGGATTAATTCTTCTTCATTGCTTGGTTACAAATGGTGCACAATGCCTGCTTATATAGAGCTATAGCTGGCCCTAACCCTAACAACCTAATCTTATCCCTACTGACAACCCATAGTGCTACAGTACCGCTCAGTGCTACAGGACTTGGGCCATCTACACCGCCATCCCAGCCCAAAGGGCCCAGCTGTCTGCCCATAACAGCAGTGTTGTTTATTCTTGTTAGCAATAGCATTATTTACCTTGGAAAATGGTAGTACATAGAAATGATTTTGATTACACATTATTGTAGTGTTAATTCTGCATACCATTCTTTGTATACTTTGCAGTTATTCCACAAACTCCTCTATGTAGCTTGTGCAAGAAAGAGTTTCCATGGTCAATGACTTCATGGGTTTTCTCGAACACGTTAGATAGCTGTGTCATTTCATTAAGAAGAAGAAATAAGTACAAATGGGAAGGTTAGGGATTAAATCCCATCTCTGCCCCAAAGACACCCACTCACCCACATCCTACGGTAAAGCTAAAAACGCTCGCCACACTGGGGCCTGTTTGTTATAAGCTGAAACAAACAGACCAACTGTTGAGGTGGCTTTTGAAGAAATAAACTATGAGAGGAGCTTTCCTGGCTTTTGGTGTGCTGAGAAGCTAAAAGTTTATTACAAAAGTCAATAGCGAAAAGCCAACAGCCAAAGCCAAAAGCCCAAAAGCTGCAGCTCAAACAAACAGGCCCTTAGGGTATAGCGATCAACTCACTTAACACAACTAGATTGCAGTGTAAGCGTCCTTAGCAAATCCTGGAGTGCTGCAGCCTCAGCCAAGCGCCAAAGGGCCCTCTCATTGGCTACTTCTTGCAGTACTACCAGGATGCTTCATGCTTTGGTTGTGCACTAGTAAAGACACAGACATTCTTGTATTTTCAGATGCCTTCATGGGTAAATTATTAGGCCCTACTTACCTTGCACCCGATTACATGAACACTTGTGAAGTCTAACAGATGCATACTTGCATTCAGGATTTCTCTCAAATTGTAAGTTTTATGTGTTTCATAACTGTTAGAGATTGAGATTCTATTGATTTGGGCTAACCCTAGAAGGGTAGCTATATAGGAAACCATACATGGGCCACATGGGCCTAGCCTCATGGGCCTAATACACTCACATTCCAACACCCCCCCGCAGTCTGAATTACCGGCGCAGCGGAGTTCGAGGCTGAACAAGAAAGAAGAAAGACCACACACACGTCCCCCCATAGACGCAACTAGCCACTGGTGACGGTGAGGCTGGAGCGAAACTCGGTGAAGGTCGAGGACGGGAGGCCTTTGGTGAAGATGTCGGCGAACTGGGAGGTGGTCGGGACGTGAAGGACACGGACGTCGCCGATGGCCACACGATCACGGACGAAGTGTAGGTCGATCTCCACATGCTTCGTCCGCTGGTGCTGCACGGGGTTGGTGGAGAGGTAGACCGCACTTACGTTGTCACAGTAGACGAGCGTGCTCCTGGCGAGAGGGCGGTGAAGTTCAGCTAGGAGCTGGCGGAGCCAGGCGGCCTCGGCCACGCCGTTGGCAACAGCATGGTACTCCGCCTCGGCACTGGAGCGGGAGACCACCGGCTGGCGCTTGGACGACCAGGAGACAAGGCTGCCGCCGAGGAAGACAGCGTAGCCGGAGGTGGACCTGCGGGTGTCCGGGCATTCTGCCCAGTCAGCGTCGGTGTAGACAATCAGCTCGGCGGTGGAGGACCGGCCGAGGAGCATCCCGTAGCCTAGGGTGCCACGGAGGTAGCGGAGAAGGCGCTTCATAGCAGCCATGTGGGGCTCCCGCGGAGCATGCATGTAGAGGCAGAGCTGCTGTACGCCATAAGCGATGTCCGGCCGTGTGAAGGTGAAGTACTGAAGCGCGCCAGCAAGACTCCGGTAGGCGGTAGAGTCCGCTGCTCCAAGCATCGGACCCCCAACCTCTGACAGTTTCCCCTAGGTGTCAACCGGGGTAGAGCAGGACTTGCAGTCAGTCATCCCTGCTCGCTCCAAAATGTCACAAGTGAACTACCGCTGGTGGAGGAACAGGCCTGAAGGTCGGGGCTCAACAGTGATGCCGAGGAAGTGGTGGAGCACCCCAAGATCCTTCATAGCAAATTCCTTCTGGAGAGAGGCAATAATGCGGTGGAGCAGAGACTCGCTGGAGGCGGTGAGAATGATGTCATCCACATAGAGGAGCAGGTAAGCAGTCTCACCCCCATAGTGGTATATGAACAGGGAGGTGTCAGACTTGGCCTCCGTGAAACCAAGAGTCTGCAGGAAGGTAGCGAATCGAGAGTACCAAGCCCGGGGTGCCTGCTTGAGCCCGTAGAGAGACTTGTTGAGCCGGCAGACCAAGTCAGGACGAGAAGAATCCACGAAACCGGCCGGCTGACTGCAGTAGACCGTCTCAGTCAGAGTGCCATGAAGGCATTCTTGACATCCAGCTGATGCACAGGCCAGGAGCGCTCGAGAGCCAGTGAGAGGACGGTGCGGACTGTAGCTGGCTTCACCACGGGACTGAAGGTCTCATTATAGTCAATGCCGGGCCGCTGGGTGAAGCCGCGGAGGACCCAGCGAGCCTTGTAGCGCTCCAAGGAACCATCAGCACGCCTCTTGTGCGTCTAGATCCACTTGCCGGTGACAATGTTGGAGGCCGGCGGTCGGGGCACTAGGTCCCACGTCTGGTTGGCGAGGAGGGCCGCATACTCCTTCCATCGCGCGGCGCCAGTGAGGATCCGCCAAGGCCGCACGGACGGAAGAGGGTACTGGAGAGATCTCCGGCTCACAGGCGGCGGCGGTGAGGGCCTGCGGGCGAGACGCCTGCCTCGTCACGCTGCCTCGTCACCATCGGGTGAATGTGACGAGGGTCCTGGTGAAGAAGAGGCGGGTGGTCCACTGGCGGATCGGCGCACACTGGTGGCGAAGGCGATGACGCCGGCGGCAGCGGCGGAGCCGGCTCCCGCCGCCACTGGTAGACGATGCCGAAACGCCCTGGAGGAGGTGGGGGCGGAGGCGGCTCCCGGCGGCGCTGGTAGACGAGGCCGAAGCGCCCTGGAGGTGGGGTCGGGGCGCTCGGTCCCACGATCGGAACGGTAGCGTCGGGCACAACGGGAGGAAAGTCCGGGTGCGAGGCCGGCAGGGTCGAGGTGGGACCACTAGGAGGGCGCGCTGGAGGAGTACCTGCAGGGTAGATGGAGAAGGGTGGCGAAAACACCGGGTCAGTGGGAAAGAAGGAAGCCTCCGCAGGGTCAGCACGAGGTGTGGAGGTAGAGGTGGTGGAGTAAGGGAATGCTGACTCATCAAACACGACATGGCGAGAGATGAGGACACGGCGAGAGGAAAGGTCGAAGCACCGGTAATCCTTGTGATCCGGAGAGTATCCGAGAAAAACACAGAGAGTCGACCGGGGGGCCAGTTTGTGAGGAGCGGTGGCGGCGGTGTTAGGGTAACACGCACACCCGAAGACTCGAAGGTGGTCGTATCGAGGAGGGGTACCGAAAAGAGCGTGGTGAGGTGTGGGAGCTGGGCAGGCAGTAGAAGGAAGACGGTTAAGGAGATAGGTGGATGTGTGCAGACACTCAGCCCAGAAGCGAGCGGGAAGGGATGCCTGGAGCAGAAGGGTGCGCATGGTGTCATTGGTTGTGCGGATCATGCGCTCTGCCTTGCCGTTTTGAGATGAGGTATACGGACAAGACATGCGCAGCTGGACACCGTGAGAAAGAAAGAAGGCATGTGAGGTTGAGTTATCGAACTCACGGCCATTGTCACACTGGACAACCTTGATGGTGAGGCCGAACTGAGTAGATACCCAAGCGAAGAAGTGGCTGAGAGTGTGGAATGCCTCGGACTTGGCGCGCAGGGGAAAAGTCCAGGAGTAATGGGAGAAATCATCGACCACCACCAAGTAGTACTTATAGCCAGACATGCTGAGAACAGGAGAAGTCCACAAGTCGCAATGGATAAGATCAAACACACAAGTGACATGTGAGGAAGAAGATTGAAAGGGAAGACGAACGTGACGACCTGAACTACGACTGAGCTGCATGAGGGCATCCCGGCCAGGATGACCGAGGCGGCGGTGCCAAGTAGTGGGGGAAGTAGTAGCGGCGAAAGCGGCTGAGGAGAAGGGAGGCGAAGAAGGTGAAACAGATGCCGAAAACCGAAGTGTGTAGAGAGGTCCAGTGCGGTCACACCGTAGCAGAGGACTCCGGGAAGTCAAATCCCGCACGGTGAGACCGGAGGGGTCAAACTCAACCGAACAAGAGTTGTCAGTTGTGAAACGGCGAATAGAGAGAAGGTTGTGAACCATACCGGGAGCCACAAGAACATCAGGGATATGAAAAGAACCGTGGGAACTGGCAGTGCCCACGGAGGAGACAGGAATGCAAGTGCCATTGGCAACCATGATGGAAGAGGGACAGGAAGGGTGGGGAGGACGAAGAGAAGAAAGTAGGCTCGCATCGGGTGTGGTGTGGAAAGTGGCGCCCGAGTCGGCGATCCAATCAGGACTGGTGGATCGCAGCCCTGCGGCAGGAGGAACTGAGGGCGGAGGGCTGACGGTGGTGCTGAAGGAGTAGGCCAAGGCAGCTGGGTCCCAACCGACAAGACCGGGCGAGTCACCGTAAGGTGTAGCCCACAGGGATGTGGGGTGAAACCCTGGAGCACCAGTGAGCAAGGCAGTGGCGGCGCCTGGGCCCCCCACGCCAGCAGGCCCGGCGCTCGCGGCCATGGTGGTGGCGGCGCCAAGAAGATGGGCCGACTGCGGCGGCGGAGGAGACTGAGCCGATTTCGGAGGGTAGGGAGCCGACGAGGCCCTACGTGCGACGCGGCGCCGGCACGTGGCACGAGAGGCAGCGGTGATCGCGCGCGGCACTGTTGGTGCGCACGCCCGCGGCCGCAGCAGCACCACCCGCCGCGGCGGCAAGGGCGGCTAGGCCTGCAGGGGCAGCGGCGGTGAGGCCCGCAGGGGAAGCAGCGGCCAGGGATGCACGCGCGGGCCGTCTTGCTGCTAGCAGCAGCTGGTGGCCGGCGGCTGGGACCGGGAGCCGCCTCAGTGAGGCGACGGTCTCTGGCCGCGGCCCTGGGAGGCATCCTCCACTGGAAGCGGAGCCATCCCACGTCAGAGCCGGGGCGCCAGCAGGGGCGGCTCCGCCGGCGTCGGTTGTGCCAGGGCCGCCGATTGCCGCGCCAGGATTGGTAGCGGCGGCGCCCTCAGGAGCAGCAGCGGCGGCAGGGGGGGCGGCAGGGGGCTGGGAAGCAGCGGCGGCAGGGGGCTGGGAAGGGGCAGGAGCAGCGAGGTACGGCCAAGAATTGGACGGGAGAGAGGGAAAACTAGGGAAGGAGGAAGGTGGGGGAGGAGGGGGAGGCCGGCCGGCCATGGGATGGCGGCGGCGGCGCCGACCAAGGAGGCGGCGGCTGGGAAGAGGAGAGGAAGAAGCCTAGGCTGCTGATACCATGTTAGAGATTGAGATTCTATTGATTTGGGCTAAACCTAGAAGGGTAGCTATATAGGAAACCATACATGGGCCACATGTGCCTAGCCTCATGGGCCTAATACACTCACATTCCAACAATAACCCATGTGTTCATCATTTATTTTTCTCTTCTTTTTGTATGTAGTGCTATTGTTATCAATTAAATTAAATAGCCAGGTAGTGCTCTAATATTTAAATATTGATAAAAATGCAATTCCAATCATAAACTAAGTTCAAATATTATCATCCCATATTATCATGTGCTATGTGTTGTTCATGCTCCCTGTGGTTGCAACATTTTATTAAGCATCCAGGTACATGAGCCTAAAATGTCAAGTATTCAGGTCAGAGGTAGTAGTTATTATACGACACTTATCTGACAGTTGTCCAATCCATTTCAGGAAATTTTATGTTGTCAATTAGACCTGATATTTCGGAACATTCTGAAAATATTGGCCAGCTAGCTTCAGTGAAGTGGTCAGAGGACATCACCAGTGAAAAAACCATCCGAATATCTGGGGTTATAGAAAAGCTTAACTATAACCTAAGGAAAGCCTTCAATGTTGATTCGATGAAGTCTTCTTTCAGCTCTCTAAGTTGCCCTGTCTTTTCCAATGGGCATCGTGTTACAGATCTTCATTTTTTAATTCATATTCTCGTTAGAGATGTGCCTGTGCTGCCTACAAATGGAACTCGCGTTTCTGAAAGAAGTGCACCAGTTGCTTTACAGTTCCAGAGAGAAATTTTCATATATCCAACTGTACAAGTGTATAATTTCTTGCAAACAGACATACACGTGGTTCTGACAGATTGCCAACAGGGTAAACTCTTATCTACGAGCATTTAGTGTTGAAAAAGTGGATGTTCCTATTGAAGGAACCAAACAACAAAATGATATGTTTTACTTATTCGTTTATATACTATAATACAGGAAATGTCATAGAAGATGGCTTTGGCGGTATTGGCAAGCAGACAACGATCATAAGTGGTGCAAGTGCTTATTTCTATGTGAATCCTACACTATTTAATTTCTCAGTCACACTGATTTCATATGGTGCAAAGTCTAAGACAGTTAATAGTAGTGACTGGGTTAAGAGAATGCAAAAGCAGACGAGTAAAGCTCAGTTTCTTGACATGCAATTAGAATTTGTTCCTGGGAAGTTTCATTCTTCATTAAGATTACTACGTCAGGAGAGGGGCTTGTTGGAGGTAGGATGACGATTTTGATGTTGTTGCTTCTTAATTTCCCATTGACATCTGATGAAACAGCATGCCTTTGGGAATTAAAAAGTTTGATGAAGATATCAAATATTCAAATGATCTACCTGATAGTCAGTCTCTTGATTTGTGCAGGTTGCTGTATTCACAAGATACACATTACACAATACCAGTGACTACATGCTACAGTGCACAGCTTCACATCAAAAACCACTACCTGTGTATGTAAATTTGAGTACTAGGTAAGCAATCTTACATGGTTGCTCATGAAATGCTGAAATCTTGCAGGCTGGAATCTGGAATGAACAGTATCAATCTTCCTCCCCAACATGGTTGTATTCTGCCCTCAATGTCAATGAGCTCCTGGTTTATAAAGTAAGCAGTCACATTGGCTTTGTTCTCTGCTGATTGAAAAATGGTTCTTGATTCAACACAGCGGAGCTAGCTATTTTGCACAAAATTTCATTCAGTCACTATGTCTTGTATCGTAGAGTTTGCTTTTGCAAATAGTCAATCTGCTATGGTTATGAACACTTTGTTCCTCACCTAAGCCTCAGCTGGTTTGTTTGCTCTAGCTCTAGCCCAAAGATAGACTTGCCTGATCATAACACAATTATTTCAGTACTTACTATAGATAATGTTTGATATATGGCCAATTATCCACCTGATGTGCTATCAGAAGCGTATGGCTGTTTTAATTGTTACTGCCAGAAAGTTCTTCATAAACAGCAACGTGCATCGTTGGTTCAATGTTACAACTTACAAGCACACATTTTTTCTTATCTTTTGGTCTTATTCAAGGTGAGGACCATTTAATTCATATCTGTTCCCCTAAACGGCCGTTTAGCCCGTTTTCAGGCCGTGTAAACGGCTTGCCATGTCCATTTAACCAAGCATTTATCCTGTTTAATCACCGTTTAGTCCATTTAAATGGCCGTTTAGCCCAAATAAACAGCTAAATGATAGATGACCGTTTAGTCCGTTTAAACGTTTAGGCTAACACTTTGTTTATTGTGAAACATTCTTCGTTGGCTAAGATAATTTTGATTATTGATGATATAGAATATAAAGTCAGGAAAGTGGTTCCATTTTCTTCATCTGTTAGATATTTTGGTGTTACTGTAAATGTAAATGTAAATGTAAAGCAATATGCTTCCCTGGCACCGAGTTCTCAAAACATGTTTATAACTACGTAACTTATACATGGCAGGTCAAGCAAATTACGAATAAGCCTACATAGCGAGAAAGGATCAGAAGTTATTATTGATTTGGAAGCACTGTCTGGCTTCACTGAATTTTTTCTTGAGATCCAAGATAATATATTACCCCATCGTATGGCTGCTTTTGGGGTGACTTTGCAACCTGTTCTTTATAACTTGCCTGTGCCATCACAAGTAATACTAATAGTTCCAAGATATGTTATTTCAAATGAGTCTGATGCTGCAATTGTTGTTCGTCAATGTTTTGTTGAGGTGCGTCACTTATGCTGTAACATGTTTTGTTGAGATCCAAGATAATACATTTGTAGTTGCCCTCATCTGATACTAATGGTTTTGGTTACCAACTATGTAGCACGACATTGATGGATTGACAGTTGAAGCTAAACAGCAGGCTACCTTACAGACATGGAAACCTGGGAAAAAGCGAGAAGTAAATTACTTTGATTTATTTGTTAAGAAGCACAGAAATGTTTCTGAGGATTCTCACATTTTTATCCAGTTCTGTCCAAAAGAACCTGGATACAGTTGGTCTGGACCAATCTGTGTTTCATCAATTGGTCGGTTTTTCTTGAAATTTAGAAGATCAGAAGGAATGGTGGCAGATGCTATTAAAAGAGACCCTATGATTGCTGGGAAGCTGAAACTGTTTGCTTCTGTTGATGTTGTTCAAGAGACAACTTCTTTTGTCTTACACTTCACTAAACCACCGAAGGTTACACTCCCATATCGAATAGAAAATTACTTGAGTGAATCATCTCTCATGTATTTCCAGAAGGTGCAGATCCTTATTTAGCTCTGTTATTCTATTCTATCAGGGAACCAATCATTATCATGATATTACTGATACATATATTAATTTGTTCTAGGATTCAGTTGATTCAGATGTATTACGCCCTCAAGAGTCAGAACAATATGCTTGGGATGATTTAAGTTCACCTCGCAAACTGGTTGTCCGCATTGTTGGCAAGTTTTTAACTCCTAATAACATACAGTTACTTGTTCTGTTGATTATTGTATTATGTTGGTGGTTATTACTGTTGGAGTGTGGATGTATTAGGCCCATGAGGCTAGGCCCATGTGGCCCATGTATGCTACCTATATAGCTACCCTTCTAGGGTTAGCCCAAATTAAGGAACGCTTCTATTTCCAGTATGGTACCAGAGCCTCTTCTCTCTTCCTCCTCCCAGCCGCCGGTTGACCCACCAGCAGGGCGCCGCCGCCTGCCACCTCCCCTACAGCCGGCCATGGCTGAACCTCCTCCTCCCTCCTTCTTCCTTCACTTCCCCCCCCTCTCCCACCCTCCTTCCTGGGCCCCGATTGCTGCTGCCCCTCCGCGCCCCACCCCTTTTCCTGCTGCCGCCGCCGCCGCCCTCCCTGGCGCCGCCGGCCAGGGGGCCGCCCTTCCTGGAGCCGTTGGCCAGGGGGCCGAGCCGGCAAAGCCCCCTGCTGGGGCCGCCCAGCTGCCTGGCGCCCCTGCTGGGGCCGCCCAGCTGCCTGGCGCCGGCGCTGGCGCCCATCTCCCCTGCATGCGGCCTGCACCCCCTCCTCTCTGCTGCGGGCTGGGGTGCACCTGGAGACCCGCCCCCTGCTGCTGGCGAAGACCCGCCCCCTGCTACTGGCGGAGCAACAGCCCACCCGCCCCCTCCTACTGCCGCCCTCCTCCCCACCTCCTGCCGCTCTCCTCCAAGTGCGGGTCCTAGTGTTGGTGCCCCGCGGGCCGATCTCGCTGCTACTGCTCCAGACGGCCACGCGGCTGCTGCCCTGATGGCTGCGGCCCCTGCTGGACTCGCGGCTGCTACCCCTGCAGCGGGTGGTGCCGCTGCCCCGGCTGCCCGGCATGCCACTGCCGGCCCTACCCCGCCGCAGGAACCCACATGTCTCTCGCCGAACTCATCTCCACGAGCGGGAGTGCCCACTAACACCCCGGCGGGGGACGTCCTGCCTCCAGAGGCGGAGTCCCCGCACCCACCGCGCCGCGCCACCGCTTCATCACCCCTCGCCGCCGCTCTAGTTGCTGCCAGGGCCGAGGCTGTCGAGAGGCAGGCCCGGGTGCGCGCGGCCGCCCTCGTGTGGGAGCGTGAGCGGGAAGCGGCCGATGCCCTGGCCCGCCAGATCGCCGCGGCCATGCCTTTCCCGGTGCCTCAGTCGCCGCCGCCAGGCCGCTGGCCCAGTGCCGCCGTCACCGGTCCAAGCGCGGCCGCGGGTGCGGGGGACCCCGCCACCTTGGCCTACTCCTTCAGCACCACCGCAGGGCTGCCATCTGTCAGTCCTGATTGGATCGCCGACTCGGGTGCCACTTTCCACACCACGCCCAATGCGAGTCTACTTTCTTCTCTCCGTCCTCCCCATCCTTCCTGTCCCTCTTCCATTATGGTCGCCAATGACACCTGCATTCCTGTCTCCTCCGTGGGCACTGCCAGTTCCCACGGCTCCTTTCATATCCCTGATGTTCTTGTGGCTCCCGGGATGGTTCACAACCTTCTCTCTATTCGTCGTTTCACCACTGATAACTCTTGTTCGGTTGAGTTTGACCCCTCTGACCTCACCGTGCGGGATTTGACCTCCCGGGCTCCTCTGCTCCGGTGTAACAGCACCGGGCCTCTCTACACTCTTCGGTTTCTGGCGTCTGTTTCACCTTCTTCGCCTTCCTCAGCCGCTTTCGCCGCCACTCCTTCCTCCACCACTTGGCACCGTCGCCTCGGCCATCCTGGCCGGGATGCCCTGATGCAGCTCAGTCGTAGTTCCGACATTCGGTGCTCTCAGGCTCACGATGATCACTTGTGTCATGCGTGCCAGTTGGGCCGTCACGTTCGCCTTCCCTTTCAGTCCTCATCCTCACATGCCCCTCGTCCATTTGATCTTATTCATTGTGACTTGTGGACTTCTCCTGTTCTCAGCATGTCTGGCTATAAGTACTACTTGGTGGTGGTCGATGATTTCTCCCATTATTCCTGGACTTTTCCCCTGCGGGCCAAGTCCGAGGCGTTCCCCACTCTTAGCCACCTCTTTGCTTGGGTATCCACTCAGTTCGGCCTCACCATCAAGGTTGTCCAGTGCGACAATGGTCGTGAGTTCGATAACTCAACCTCACGTGCCTTCTTCCTTTCTTCCGGTGTCCACCTGCGCATGTCTTGTCCGTATACCTCCTCTCAAAACGGCAAGGCAGAGCGCATGATCCGCACAACCAATGACATCATGCGCACTCTTCTGCTCCAGGCATCTCTACCCGCTCGCTTCTGGGCTGAGTGTCTGCACACCTCCACCTATCTCCTTAACCGCCTTCCTTCTACTGCTTGCCCAGCTCCCACGCCTCACCACGCTCTATTCGGTACCCCACCTCGGTACGACCACCTTCGAGTCTTTGGGTGTGCGTGTTACCCTAACACCGCCGCCACGGCTCCCCATAAGCTGGCTCCCCGGTCGACCCTCTGTGTCTTTCTCGGATACTCTCCGGATCACAAGGGTTACCGATGCTTTGACCTTACCTCTCGCCGTGTCCTCATCTCTCGCCATGTCGTGTTTGATGAGTCGGCATTCCCTTACTCCACCAACTCTCCACCCACACCTCCCGCTGACCCTGCGGAGGCTTCCTTCTTTCCCAATGACCCGGCGATTCCGCCACCCTTCTCCCTCTACCCTACAGGTACTGCTCCGGCGCACTCTCCTGGTGGTCCCGCCTTGCCCCTGCCGGACTCACACCAGGACCTTCCGGTGCCTGACACGGTCGAGGCAGCCCCAGAGCTTCCACCCTCGCTCCCTGTGGCTTCGCTGTCTCCCGTTGTGCCCGATGCTGCCGTTCCGATCACGGGACCGCGCACACCGACCCCACCTCCTCCCGGGCGCTTCGGACTCGTCTACCAGCGCCGGCGGGAGCCGCGTCCGCCTTCACCTCCTCCCGGATGCTTCGGCATCGTCTACGAGCGCCGGCGTGAGCCGGCTCCGCCGCTCTCGTCACCGGCGCCGTCGTCGCCGGTGTATGCTCCGCCGGCATCGCCACGCTCTCGCGCCGACCCGCCGGTGTACCACCCGCCTCTTCTTCACCGGCACCCTCGTCACACTCACCCGATGGTGACGAGGCAGGCGTCTCGCCCGCAGACCCTCACCGCCGCCGCCTGCGAGCCGGGGATCTCTCCGGTACCCTCTTCCGTCCGCGCGGCCTTGGCGGATCCTCACTGGCGCCGCGCGATGGACGAGGAGTACGCGGCCCTCCTCGCCAACCAGACGTGGGACCTAGTGCCTCGTCCGCCGGGCTCCAACATTGTCACCGGCAAGTGGATCTGGACGCACAAGAGGCGGGCTGATGGTTCTCTGGAGCGCTACAAGGCTCGCTGGGTCCTCCGCGGCTTCACTCAGCGACCCGGCATTGACTATGCTGAAACCTTCAGTCTCGTGGTGAAGCCGGCTACAGTCCGCACCGTCCTCTCCTGGCTCTCGAGCGCTCCTGGCCTGTGCATCAGCTGGATGTCAAGAATGCCTTCCTCCATGGCACTCTGATTGAGACGGTCTACTGCAGTCAGCCGGTAGGTTTCGTGGATTCTTCTCGTCCTGACTTTGTCTGTCGGCTCAACAAATCTCTCTACGGGCTCAAGCAGGCACCCTGGGCTTGGTACTCTCGATTCGCTACCTTCCTGCAGACTCTTGGGTTCACGGAGGCCAAGTCTGACACCTCCCTGTTCATATACCACTATGGGGGTGAGACTGCTTACCTGCTCCTCTATGTGGATGACATTGTTCTCACCGCCTCCAGCGAGTCTCTGCTCCACCGCATCATTACCTCACTCCAGAAGGAATTTGCTATGAAGGATCTTGGGGTGCTCCACCACTTCCTCGGCGTCACTGTTGAGCCCCGACCTTCAGGCCTGTTCCTCCACCAGCGGCAGTTCACTTGTTACATTCTGGAGCGAGCAGGGATGACCGCCTGCCAGTCCTGCTCTACACCGGTGGACACCCAGGGCAAGCTGTCAGAGGCTGGGGGTCCGATGCTTGGGCCAGCAGACTCCACCGCCTACCGGAGTCTTGCTGGCGCGCTACAGTACCTCACTTTCACACGGCCGGACATCACTTATGCCGTCCAGCAGCTCTGCCTCTACATGTATGCTCCGCGGGAGACCCACCTGGCAGCTATGAAGCGGCTTCTTCGGTACCTCCGTGGCACACTTGGCTACGGGCTGCTCCTCGGCCGGTCCTCCACTGCCGAGCTGGTTGTCTACACCGACGCTGACTGGGCGGGATGCCCGGACACCCGCCGGTCCACCTCCGGCTACGCAGTCTTCCTCGGCGGCAACCTGGTCTCTTGGTCATCCAAGCGCCAGCCGGTGGTTTCCCGCTCCAGTGCCGAGGCGGAGTACCGTGCCGTGGCCAATGGCGTGGCCGAGGCCGCCTGGCTCCACCAGCTCCTGGCTGAGCTTCACCGCCCACTCGCCAGGAGCACGCTCGTCTACTGCAACAACGTAAGCGCGGTCTACCTCTCCACCAACCCCGTGCAGCACCAGAGGACCAAGCATGTGGAGATCGATCTACACTTCGTCCGCGACCGGGTGGCCATCGGCGACGTCCGGGTTCTTCACGTCCCGACCACCTCCCAGTTTGCAGACATCTTCACCAAAGGCCTCCCTTCCTCAACCTTCTCCGAGTTTCGCTCCAGCCTCAACGTCTCCAGTGGCTAGTTGTGGCTGCGGGGGGTCCTGTGTGTGTTGTGCTCTTACTTGTTTTCTTTCTTGTTCAGCCTTAAACTCCGCTGCGCCGGTAGTTCAGACTGCGGGGGAGTGTTGGAGTGTGGATGTATTAGGCCCATGAGGCTAGGCCCATGTGGCCCATGTATGCTACCTATATAGCTACCCTTCTAGGGTTAGCCCAAATTAAGGAACGCTTCTATTTCCAGTAATTACTAATTACGAAACCAATGAAACTGGAAAAGCATAAAAAAACGAAATTAATTTTCAATTTTGTATTGTTCTACATGTCTCTAACTTGGGCATTTACTATTTTCTTCATTATCAAGTCGATTTCGATTTTTTTTTGTTAGGCAGGATGTTGTTTATTGGCTGGAGGTTAGTTTGTTAGCTTGAATGGTTTGTACAATGTGCATCTCAATCCCTTGCAATACCCCAAATCAGGAAGATATACAATCGTGTGTGTATATATATGAAGAAAACAACCCACTCTAGAGTCTAGATAATAACTATTCCCTCTATTCCAAATTATAAGACATTTTGGCTTTTGCTATGCACTTGATATATTGTTAAAGTAATGCATCTAGAATAGCCAACACATCTTATAATTTGGAATGGAGGGAGTACACTGAGGGGTAATTTGAAATATAAGTGGGTAGTTCACATGTGAGCTCGAACTACCCCTCACGCTATTTATATTTTTAAACTAGTATAAAATAAAGCTAAATTGGCACGTGCCCACATCAGTGGTTTGCATCACATTGATTCAGTTGCAGTGTGTATAGTTAGGAAGATATTTTTTGTGAGATGCCTCCTGGTTATTCACATGACCTTTTGCTATTAACTTCTCTGTCCCTGTCTTAACACATTAGTGCTTTTCATCTTTGTTATGGTTCTTTAATCATAGTTTTTAACAAGTAACATTGATTGATCTTCTCCAGATACACCTGCATTGCGTGAAATTAAAATAGATAAAATCAGCCCATGGAAGCCATTTTTGAAGATGCGCCAAAATAGCAGGCTTAATCTGGATTTCTCATTCAGTGATGGACTCAATTCAAGAAAACAAAGATTTGATGAATCATTTGGACTGAGAGTGTTCAAAATTGGCTATGAAGTGTATGCCGATGGTTTAACAAGAGTTCTACGAATATGTGAACATGCAGATAATCCCAAAATTGAGAAAATTCAACGGCCAATTGCAAATGTACAGTTCAGAATTTCTTATGTGTGTATTCATCTTCTTGATAAGGGCCAGGTTTGTTCCTTTTGACTTCCACCCGGCCTAAGCATGAAAGCATTTTTTTCATGAACTATGCCAGTAATCTATTCATACTTGCAAGTCAAACACGGTCTCAGATATCCTTTTCTTTTCATGTTCACCTTGTTGAAGAATGGGGAAAATGTCCAATTGCCATCTACAATCTTAACAGCAAGACTTCAGCAGTTTTCTTCTGATTCAGTTATCACAAATAGATTCAAGCATGTATCTGTTGCAATTCATGTAAGTATTGGCCCCTCTGCAATTTTATATTTCAATGCAAAAATGCATGTAACTAGATTACCTATTGGCTGGAACAAAGTTTGCAATTTTTGCACTTTTTTTTTTTGTTGAGATTTACCTATTGGAGTTCATGATGATGGTGTACCTGCTATGTGCATGGCTGGGGCGATAAAACTACCAGGGTTAGGACTGGCGCTTGCAGACTAGGTCTTTTTGAGCTAAGGTCGAGTCGTGTTTGTCCACTATGTGAACCTTGAAGCTGTGTCATTGCCTCACTCATATCTGGTCCCTGTATGAGTGAGCATCTTGAACACCCCCCCCCCCCCCCCCCCCCCCGAACCCCCCCAACACACACACATTTTTCATCTCTATAAGGCAATGAAACACAGTTCTCCTGCGTTTTCAAAAAAGATGATGGCATACCTGCTGGCATGCCATCACTGCCGCTGAGGTTGATTATTAGGAACTCGCTTACTGTCTTATTTAATTTGCATGCATTAACAATTATCTACATGTTTAATCATTTGTACATGCAATGAAAGAGCAATTTTGTTAGTATGTAATAAATAAAGATTTTTTTTATAAAACAACTGCAGTCATTGAATGTGGATGAAAAATGGGAAGGGGCTTCATTCGGGTCAATTCTTAGGAGGAACAAGCTTCAGGATGCTACTCTCGATGAAAATATTCTTCGTATGGTCTTTGTACTGAATTCAACCCACTCCAGTGTCAAACAAATACAGTATTGTTCCATCATTCTACAGGTAACTTAAGTGGTGTGCTTGCTCCTTGCTAACATCTACAACAGTAGGTTCTTAGGCTTGCTGGTTCAGACATTGTTAACTAGTGCAATATCTCAAGAATCATAAATCCTCTAATGAAGATATGATGTCACAGCCTGTTGATCTTAAGATTGATGAGGAAACGTTAATGAAGCTAGTACCATTTTGGAGAGCATCCCTTGCACCTTCAGGCACGACGAGTACACAATTTTATTTCAGACATTTTGAAGTACATCCAATTAAGGTTCCTTGCTCTCGTTTTGTTTCACATCTGTAATTATTTCGTAATGTTAATTTTGAAATACTGATTGTTTTTTTTATGAAATGCAATGGTCTAAAGATCATAGCAAGCTTTCGGCCTGGTGGCCGACGCACATCGTATAGTTCTGCTCAAGAGGCTCTGAGAGCACTACTTCATAGTGTGATAAAGGTATGTTTTAAAGCATATTTCATCTGTTATTAAAGTGGACACATTTTTTTTTATCATAAAAGGACCTCTTTCGTTACTTCACATCACAGTTCCATCTCTTATCTCTTCGTTTTCAGGTGCCTGAAATTAGCAACTCAGCTGTGGAGCTCAATGGGGTTCTCCTTAATCATGCTTTAGTTACATTTCGTGAGCTACTTCTAAAATGCGCTCAGCATTATTCATGGTATGGTACATCTTTCCCATTTATTACATTGTCATCTGGTGAATCTTGATATCCCAAACTAATGAATAACATTCAAGTAATTGATAGGTATGCATTGAGGGCAATCTATGTAACAAAGGGAAGCTCGTTGCTTCCTCCATCTTTTGCCTCAATTTTTGATGACTCTGCTTCATCTGTTCTTGATGTTTTCTTCGACCCTTCTGATGGATCGCTCAACGTCCCTGGGCTTACCATAGGTAAATGATAAAAATATGTTCAGATATTTGTAGGAATGCTCCATGGTCATTGACTATTGGAAAATTACTCGATTGTAGCTCTGGCCTTGTAGTTTGGAAGATGCTCACTATGATAATTGAACAGTAATGAATGGCGTGTTTATTGATGCTGTGTTATTTGAATTACTGTATTATGGTTTTGCATAATGGGTTATCAGGTTGCATCTAAAAATATGGACTGTTTTTCCTCTGTTATACCCCAACTTGCTTGGGACAAAAGGCTATATTGTTGTTGTTGTATACTCCCTCCATTCTAAATTATAAGGCATTCTAAGAATCTTGAAGAGTTAAAGCATCTTAAGTTTGACCAAAATTATAGAGAAAATTACAAAAATTTATAACATCAAATATGTATACTATGAAAATATAATTAATGAAGAATCTAATGATACTTAATTGGTGTCATAAATATTATTATCTTATTATATAAATTTGGTCAAACTTGAGATCCTTTGACTTTCCAAGATTCTTGGAATGCCTTATAATTTGGGATGGAGGGAGTAGATTTGAACTGTTTGCTTTACTTATTTCTGGATTATGCAGGCATGTTTAAATTTATAAGCAAGAACATGAAGTCGGGTGGTTTTTCTGGAACAAAACGGTACCTTGGTGATCTTGGGAAAACGGTGAGCTTCCAAAACTTACTATCAACATTTTCTTCCAAGGGGTCAATGTAATGTTGGGTCTTCTGTAGGTTAAAACTGCAAGTTCGAACGTTCTCTTTGCTGCCGTCACAGAAATTTCAGATTGTGTTGTGAGAGGAGCAGAAACAAATGGTTTGAATGGCATGGTATTACTCCTTTTCTACATGATGAACTCATGCCACTTTTCCTTTTTCGTTTCCTTATTTAAAACACACACATGCAAAAGGCTAGGTGAACTGACTTCCTCCTTGCATTAAAACATTATGAAGTATTTTTTTTTCTTTTTTGTACATAGGTTACTGGTTTCCACCAAGGCATTTTGAGGTTGGCGATGGAGCCATCTGTCTTAGGACAGGCTATAATGGAGGGAGGTCCTGACAGAAAGATCAAACTCGACCATAGCCCTGGACTTGATGAGGTTCTCCCCATCTTTTACTCACTTCAAATCTTTTCGAATGATGTTACTACCTTATAAATATATAACTTGTCCTCTGCCATTGTTCAGCTATACATTGAAGGGTACCTACAGGCTATGTTGGATGCCATGTATAAGCAAGAATACCTCCGTGTCAGGGTGATTGATGATCAGGTAATTTCCTCATATCAATTTGCTTTCTGTGACCACCTGCTTGTTTTCACCTAGAACTTCTGTTTTCTTTTCCCTGTGTGAGCGTGCACAGAAATACTGTGGTTGTCTGAACAATCTGATAGTACACTCTTTCTCTTCCAGGTTATCCTGAAGAATCTACCACCAAATAGTGCTCTGATAAACGAAATCGTGGACAATGTGAAAAGTTTTCTTGTGAGCAAGGCACTGTTGAAAGGAGATTCTTCCACAGTTCGACCGTTGCGCCATCTGCGAAATGAACCTGTAAGTTCTGTTTTCACACGCATAGAAGCCATACGCCGGTACCTTTCCTGTTGCGAGAGTAATCGACCTTATAACTGCCTGCAGGAATGGAGGATTGCGCCGACGGTGCTCACCCTGTGCGAGCACCTTTTTGTGAGCTTTGCTGTGCGCGTGCTGCACCGGGAAGCCAGCAAGGCCATCTCTGGAGTCATGTCGAGAGTGAGGAAACCGAGCGGAGCCGAGGGCGAAGGCGACTCATCGTCATCTGGTGGAGTCCTGTGTAAGCGGAACAGGCTGTGGACTGTCGGGAGGTTTGCGGTCTCGGGCATGGTCGCCTATGTGGATGGTCGGCTTTGCCGGCACATACCCAACCCCATAGCCCGGAGGATCGTTAGCGGGTTTCTACTAAGCTTCATCGAAAACAGGGGCAACGAATAGACGGGCACGGCACAAAAGGCCTAGCCTTCTGCTCCTGCAAACCATGGTAATTAGTCGTGCACGTTGCACAAAGAACAGATGTGTGGTAGTGCACGTGACCGCTCACAGCATAGAGTTCTACAGCAATCTTGACCGCGCCAGGCGCACGTTTGGTGTACAAAAACACTAGGACAGTAATTCTGTAATTACTCCTCCCTGGTTGCATTTCGTTGTCAACTCATGGCTATAGACATGTAATGTGATAGCTAGCCATGGCTATGAAAACGTTCCGAGCGTCCGGCGCCTTCACTTGCAGCACCGTCAGTCTCGCGCTTACGTCGCGTCAAATTCCAGTTTTCCCAGTGGCAAGTGGCAACTGGCAAGCGAATGGACGTAACTTCTGTCGGGCGTCTCGTCCGCCCACCCGGGTGTTTCAGGGGGCTTCTTAAAAGAAAAGCACCGCTTGCCTTCTCCATCGCAGGGGTCGCGTGCCGCGACCTTCTCTATCGCAGGGGCTGCCCGCTGTGGCTGTCTCTCCATGTCCGCGCCACACCCCACCCCTATCCACCTTGCCTGTTGCGGAAGGAGAGGCCTGCACTTGCGCCCTCAACCACCTCGTCGTTGGCAGGAAGGGGCACCAAGTACGCTATGGCCGCCGCCCGCCGGCGACTCTGTTTCAAGGCGATGTTGTGTTTTAAGTGTTCAGGCGTTTTCAGACATGTTGCAAGTCTATTTTAAGTATTTCAGTTGTTTCAGATATATGTGTTAAGTGTATACGGACGTTGCAAAAGTAGATCGATAGGTTGTGTTTACAATGGTTGTACACGTATGTTGCAAGCATCTGTTCTCAATGTTTGATCTTTTTTTAGACGTGCGTTGCAAATATGTTTATTTAGATGTTGTATATGTTTCACATATATGTTTCAAGTGTTTTATTTGAATGTTGCGTACGTTTGTAATGGTTTTCAAGTGTTTTTGCAAGTGTTTCAGAGGGACGTTTGAAGTGTTTTATCTGTCTTCTTTTGTAGGTTGCAAGTGTTGCATCTGAATGTTTCAAAAGTAGATCGGGGTGTTGCACATAGGATGCGCGTGGGAAGCGAGAGGGGGTGCAAGCGGTCCTGCACGCAGTCTGGTGGCGCGGACGACGTTCGGGTTTGTGCGGGCCCGCTACGGGGCGCTCGCTCGCAAGCCCGACACTGCTGGGGCGCCCGACACTGCTGGGGCACTCGCTCACTCACTGCGTGGGCACCGTTCGACGCTAGCACCCCGGATCGGATGACCGGGCGCTAGCAAGTCTGTAAAAGTTCTGCTGCTTCATGCATGTGAAAATCAAGTTTGCATCTAAGCTGACGTACAAACACGAAATTTAATCCATGCCCCTAGACATGTTTTCCCTACCTTACCAGGAGAGGAACTCTGGATTTATTTAATCATCTTATCTTACTATTAGTACTAGACAGAAATAATCAACGTTCATTCTTATAAGATGCGCTAGAAAAATATAAATCCTAAGATGCGCTAGAAAAAAATAAATCCTACAAGTTCTCATAAAATCCAGAAAGATATAGCCATTAATTAGTATATTATAATCAATAGCTACCAATTTGGTAGATTATCACTATTGATAATAATAGCCATCTATCTATTCTGTTTTTAAAACTGTCCACATTTGTCATTATGAAAGACAACAAAGAGTAACATATCAAGTTGTGTCTAATTATCCACATATGACATTTGAAATATGATTTATTATAACCCTCAAATTTACATATACCATATGCGCCATAAAACATATTGTAAATTAAAACCCCATAAATTTATATTAAACTGCCCACTTTGCCATTCTAAACCTTAAATTTGCATATAAATAATTATCATTTATGGATTATTAAAAATAAACCAAAATGTCACCTTAAATGTACATTTAATTCTAATTACCAACGCATGCTATCATGAAAATGCTTAAATAACCATAGATTGCACCTATATATGTTTAAATTACCCAATTATTTTACTATTGATATAAAAAACCAACATAAATGATAATTTTATTCAACTGCTACATTGAAACATATTGATACATTTTAACTAAAATATTATGAAATGTCTATATTGATGTATAATTGCAAGCACTTTATTTTTTTTACAAAAATATTACCACACATGGATGGAAAAAAATCAATATCTTGAGCTGTGGAGGAGGATCACCTCCCTAGTCTTTGATATGTAGTGATCATTAGGCTCAAAATATAACTTGAGGTTAGCACGACCTCTTCTCTGATCTTATATTCCCTCTTGCCTTCTACCCTCTTGCTTGGGTCTCGCACATCCTCCTTCGGTCCCTCCCACTCGTCAGGCGCCAACCAACCCTAGCTGGGCGTGGTGGCCCAACCTGTACATGGTGCCTAGAGGCTGGACCTAGACACCAGCACCACCGATGCCTGATGAGGCAGCTAGTTGCTCGGTCTGGCAGCGCAGGAGATGACGAGACATGGTGCATCGATGCCGGGGGATAGCCAAACAAGTAATGAAGCAGGCCGGTGTTCCATTCCTCATTTGATAGTCTCTATCTCCAGGTCCAATCCTCTCTATCTCAAATTTTCAATTGAACAAATTGCAAGGTTTATTTATGCTACAATATGTAGACTTCAACTAGAATTACACAAAGAAAATGACCAATAAATTGAAATCCATTTTATTTTCTAGTATGTTGTATTCCATGTTATCAAATTTTTGTACACTAATAAGTTGTAGTTTTATAATGCATCTCATACTAATTTGAAATATTTAAACTTTCATCTATACGTTCAAGTTCACTTGCTAATGCAGATAATACGATAGGCACGGATGAACCAAATTAGAGGCGAATCTTGGTTAAGACCAGAGTGGGGCCATAGCCACCCCTGTCAATGCAATTTTCCCCTAGTTAAACGGTAAAATCTGGTACTGCTCCTTGTTGTTTAACTCATAATTCTATGATGAACTGGCCCCCTCTGTTTCCGTGGTGAAGCTAGCTACCGCCCCTGAACCAAATAATCATCTATATATCTAATCTATATATAATTAGATACTTATTTTTTTACCACTTCATGTTTTTTATTATTATGTCTGTTGTATAAATATGCGCTGAATTGAGATATCTTCTAAATAATACATTTAATCAGTTGCTTATGTTAACTATAGCTCATTATGGATTATTTATAGGCATCTTATCTTACTATTGCTAATTAGAGGCCCCAACAGAGACTCCATGTTAATTCTCACCACATACGCTAGAAAAAAAAAGATAAATCCTAGAAATATGCACTGAATTGAGATATCTTCTAAATAATACATTTAATCAGTTGCTTATGTTAACTATAGCTCATTATGGATTATTTATAGGCATCTTATCTTACTATTGCTAATTAGAGGCCCCAACAGAGACTCCACGTTAATTCTCACCACATACGCTAGAAAAAAAAAGATAAATTCTAGAAATTCTCACAACAATCAGAGAAATTCATTGGCTAAAACCGTCCATTGGATCAATTTAGATTTCTAAAAAATTATCCACCACTGCCATTAAAGAATTAAATAATAAAACAAAATACTTGCCTAAATCATTTACCAAAAAAATCCCGTCTTCTACCGTATTTTCTTGGAACCGATCTAATCTATCCTAGCACATCGCAATTTCAGCTTCTCCCGTTGCTCTCCCCGGAGTTACGATTCCTATCAGCGGCGAGCCAACGACATGTCATGCCATACAAAGATGGCTTCATCAGCAGCGATTGTAGGAGCGGCCAAGAAATTCATTGGCTCAGTGCATGAGAATCTCACGAGTGCATTATTACTCCTCCTGCTGGAGTTCACATTTGTAGATGTGGAGAGACACGCAATAGGGTCACCAAGCACTAACGTCTCAAGTGGTAGAAGCAGCCGATTGGTACCGGCGATGCCGGCATCGACATCAGCATGAGGCCTACGGACAAGCATCATCCTCAAGAGGCCAATCAACAGGTGCAAGATCCAGCGTATGCCTGTGGCAACCTCTGCAACTGCAGTAGTGTGCAGTAGAAAGTTGATTCTGCATACATGCATGTGCGTACTTCATTGGTGGCATCCGTGGAGGCCAGGAAGAATGGATTTTCATGCGTTGCCTCTCGCAGTGGATCATCTTCATCCAGGACACTTCCCTTTGTTTCTTCTGTTGGACCTCTGTGGATCACTGGTGTGGGTCTAGCGGGTACAAAACTTGCATTTGGGATAAAACACAGATGATCCTAACTAACAGAGGAAGTGTAGAGGTAGATGACCATACGGATTTGAGAAGATGGAGTAGCAGTGGAGTCCGGTGACGCAGTGGCGGTGCAGTGACGCCGGCGGTGGACTTCCCGTCGCTGGCAGCACCCCGCTCGATCGGTCTAGGGTTAGGAGTGGGGTGGTTACTGTGGCATCGGTGAACCTCGTTAGTTGAGCATATGCCCCCACCTCTCTCTTATAGTGCTATGCGACGGGGGCCCACCAGCCAGTTCAACGGCTGGACACCCCCGATCATGGTGGATCAAGGCCCTGACTTAGTCGTTGGACCGAGTCAGGATGAGATCAACTAACATTCTCCCCCTTGATCTCATTTTATACTTTAACTTTAAACTTTGACTTTAATTGCTCTCACTTTTATTTGTTCCATCACAAATTAGTGTATAGAGCATGCTTCATCGTCACGGTCAGTCACCGATAGATTTAACAGCTACAATACACATCTCTGATATGAAACAGATTCTTTAACTTTGGGCCCTTTATTGTCCGGAAATCATAGGCTCTACCAGAAACCCATGTCGACTGTGTGTTCTCTAAACACACTGGGTGGTAAGCCTTGGGTAAGCGGATCCGCAAGCACTTTGTTGTTACTTATATGTTCAATACCTTTTAGTATGATTCCAGACTTTCTCCTTTACAACGTATAACTTTAATGTCAATGTGTTTGGCAGCACACTTGACCCGTTGTCTTAGGAGCAAACTACTAAATGGTTATTGTTGTTGACAACCATTATCAATTCCGGGTACAAGTTCCTTAATCATTTTGCCTGTCCCTCAGCCTCATATCATGCTATATTATAACTTTACATCACTGATGATACTAGAACTGTTTCTTTGGAGCTTTTTCACAATAAAACTCCAACTGCGAGTGTTAGCTACTATGTGGGTTTCACTAAATATCTCGCCAAAATTTAACATTTGTACCTACAACTACTTGAGAGTACTTGTACTTTCTTTCTTAGCATGAGGCCGACATTCTTGATTCCATTCCAGTGATCTATATCTGGACTGGACTTTTGCCAAAACAACCCGGATACGTGAACTATGTCAGGGTAAGGTCTTATCTTTGTACTCATTAAGCTTCTAACAACTCAAGCATATAGGACGTCTATCTATAACAATCTCACATTGCCTTTCGAAACACTAAAGTTCTCAAAACTATTACCCTTGACCATGGGAATAGGCGTAGGTTTACCCGCATAGGTACTTTATTTCTTTAGAAACTTTTCTTAGCATGCCTATGCGATAGTCATAATACCCCTTTTCTTCTATCTCGGTGAATTTCAATTCTTATAACGAGATACATTTCACCGAAAATTTTCTTATTGAACTTTGAGGACAAGAACTTCTTCTTATACAGTAGATTGATATCACTACTAACAATTAATGTGTCATCCACACAGGATTAGAAAATGAATTTCCCCTTCTATAACTTTGTACCAACGCAATTGTCCTCTTATTCTCTTTAACCCAAAATTTCTAATTGACTCTTCAACTTTAAATGCCACTGTCTAGAGATTTGCTCTAGTCCATAAGAGATTTTTACAGGTGGCATCCCTTACGTTCTTTTCTTTTCATGACAAAACCTCTGGGTTGTGCCACGTAATCATTTTCATACAAATTCCATTGAGAAATGTTGTCTTTACTTTCATATGATGTAACTCAGATCATGATGTGCCACTAGCACTCATTTCCTTTATAGAAAAAATGAAGGAATATATAATTTACATATCACTAGCCCGTGTAAGTGCACAGGTTCATGGACTAGTTTAAATAGTGGCACTATACACGCCACTGCGTGAGGGCCGGTGCGGCTTATAGATAGGTCTAATTAAATCCAAAATTCTAGTCGGATGGGTGAGAACTATAGTGCGCGTACGCGGTGCGGCAAGACCGCAAGGGCAAGGCTCCAAGTCAACAGCGGTCATTTCCACAGTCATCTCGACAGTAGAGAGTGGTAGTAGTGCGCACCTACCTACCTGTTGAATGCTGCTAGCGTTGAACAGCACTTTTTACCGCATGCGCATGTCCTGCTGGTGCACATTCACACTGTCACAGTTAAAGCTATACTTACCCGGTTTATTATTTCTCGATTTCTCTCTGGTTACGTTTCGTTGTCATGGTTCCAAGTAGCTATTAGTTTAGTACTCTCTCCGTACTCACAAAGAAAGTCGTTTTTTGACAGCGACAATGTCTCCAAAACACAACTTTAACTTTTTATTTCTATAAAAATATTTATCGAAAAGTGATATATATATATATATATACTTTTATAAAAATATTTTTCAAGATAAATCTATTCATATAATTTTCATATTTTCTAACTCAACAACTTAAGAGTTATTCATGATTTATATTCCCAAGGTTTGACTTAAACCTTGTCCTAAACGACTTTCTTTGTAAGTAGGGAGGGAGTATATATTAGGCAGGCCGTGCTTCCTACCCACCCCATTAAGGGGGTGTTTGGTTTGAGGAGTTAAAGTTTAACAAACACTGTAGCACTTTCGTCTTATTTGACAAAAAGTTTTCAGTCTTGGACTAATTAGGCTTAATAGATGCGTCTCATAAATTACTCCTAATCTGTGTCGACATGCATGCAATTAATGTATATTTAGTACTCCATGCATTTGAAGAAACATTGATGTGATAAGAGTTAAACTTTAACGCATTGAAACCAAATAGGCCCTAAGTCCCGAAACCCTGGCCCTTTTCCGTATCATCATATCGCTGCAGAAAAAGACTAGCTTATATAAGGCCGTGTTTAGATGTCTAAAAAGAGGTAAAAAAAAATTTACATAGTAACTGTCACATCGAATCTTTGGACGCATGCATAGAGCATTAAACATAGGTAAAAAAATAACTAATTGCACAGTTTGTCTGTAAATGTCGAGACAAATCTTTTGAGCCTAGTTAGTCTATGGTTAGACAAATTTTGCCAAATAACAACGAAAAGTGCTACAAGAATTTTTTTCCAAAAATTTTCGCAATTAAACGGGGGCTAAAACACTATCGTGAGTCGTGGTCGTGGCTGGCAGAAGACACGGAACATTCTTTTCACACTCGTGTGCTTCACCTTTTTTTTATAAAGAAACGATTTTATTAAGTTGATATAATAACCATGAATTTACTTGTGATCTCTGTATAAAAGCACACTCTAAATAGAATAAGATAGGAGAGCCTAGCACTCTAATAATAACTATCAATTTTAAGACTGATCGTCAACCAAGTGTCTAACCAGGGGAAAAATACGATAACCGTCCACGTCAATTATTGTAACGATATGGCTGCAACCAAAGCTTGAGAAGTAAAGTATGCCTATGCGGGGATGATATAAGAGAAATCAATGTGCCAAGTATGCTACCACAACACTCGTGTCCTTCATGGAATCATCACTCATCAGTCAGCCATCACTGTTTTTTATCAGTGAGCTACCTTTTGACGGTAATGTTATATATGACGTGTTTGGTTCAACTGTGAGCCATGGAAAAGCTAATGCTATATGCTGTGGAAAACTGTAAACTATTTGGTTGAAATAACTATAAAACCTAGCTCATATCTCTATCGCTCTTGGAATAACCGTAAAACATCTCTCTATTTAATTTCACCCATTTCGAAAAGCAAAAGGCCAAAAGCCGAAAGCATGGTCTAAGATGATACAAAAATTATACTACGTGAAAGCAATTGCTTTTAAAAAAGCTGCTTTATGTTTCACCCGTTTGGTTGACGTGCGTTCTTCTTTTTAGCAGCAGAAACATTTTTTTTCAAAGCTAAACTAGCTAAACAAAGCCACCCTTAGACGATGAACAACTTTCACTGTTGCGGTTCAAAAAGAGAAGCACATACATTCGCTCGGCCTCCCTCCAAACCACTGCAGTCTATCTGTCTATCTATATATCACCATGGTTTGTTCGGACTAGCGGCCAGATAACCAAAGCCATTTTGAATCTCTTGCCGCTTACACTCACCAACAAAATTAAATAACAATGAGCTGCTACTTCCCAGGGCGGGGCACCATGCACTATACCAAAACAGCACAAAGGAGACACCTTCATCAGTGACCTACAATTAACACACGTCACTAATTTCATATCAGTGACTCACACTGATTAGACGTTGCCCATGGTTAGAAAACAAAACGCGTCACTAATGGTAAGTTACCAGAGACTCTCCTTAACATCACGCGTCACTCCTATTACAGGCGACTCGTTGGACTAAAACGCGTCACTCTCGAAAAATCTCGGACCCGAAAAAAGTATCAAACACGCTGAACTGAGGAGTTGAGTCCGGCTCCGTCAGTCCATCCCTCGCCCCCTGAGGCCCTCGCCCCGTCACCCGCCCGTCCTCTCTCTTGCATCCTTTCCCCATAGCACCCTACCCCGCCGGCCGCCGCCCCCTGGTCCGCCCCTTCTCCACCCGCCACCGCCACTTCTCTCGTCTCTTCCTCTGTCGGCACCACTCCTCTTCCGCTGCTGCTATCTCTCTCTTCCTCCTCTAGATCTGGCCGGAGCCGCCGCCTCCTTGTGGCAAGGATAATCAGTGCATGCGGGGGCGGCTCCGGGTGGTGCAGGTGGGGTGGCTCCGGGCGGCGCTAGCGGGGTCCCTACCGGCGGCAGCGCGTGTGCCCCCGGCCCGTATCGGTGACAGTGTGCAACCCCCTCCAGCGCCGGCGCAACAGCCTACCAGCGATGGCGCGTGGGCCCTGTCCACCGGTGGTGGTGAGCACCCTCCTCCTCCCCTCCCCGCTCCTAGCTGCAGCTTCTGCCCATATGGAGTCACCCAGACCACCAGCGCGGAGTACTTTCTTCAAGCCGGACTTTGTCTTCAGCGCACATGCCTAGCAGGTGTTCGACGCAATGGTTTACCAGCAGGTGCGGGCGCGAGAGAGGAGGGAAGGGGGGCGCTAGTGGCTTGGCTCTCGCGAGGAGATGGCGCAAGCAGTGGAGGAGCGGTACCGGCAGATGCCCTTCATCACGCACTCCTACCTCATCGCTGCCGTCGTCACCACCGTTGGCTGCACCCTCGATGTACCGGCTTTCCTTCCCTCCCTCTCTCCCATGATTAGGAGATGCTTCTCTCTCGCCCCTGTTTTCTAGATATGTAATCTCTTTTTAGTTGGCTGACCCGGCTGTGCAGATCATTTTACCGTATCACCTGTACCTCACCCCGAGCTTGTCATGCAGCACTACGAGATCTGGTGCCTCATTACCAACTTCCTGTACTTCTGCAAGATGGGTATGTGCTCCTTGCCTCTATCCTAGCCTCCAAGTGCGACCTGATGTGATGTGCCAACTATATGTTGTGTGGTGTGGATAGCCAGATAGGGGTGGTGGTTGTAGAGGATACTTGTTTTCAAATGTGAGCAAAGGTTTTAGATTTTCTGTGTAAATGCCACTCCACTCGCCACCCTATACATCTATAGGTTATTTAAGGAGTGCTAATTTAATTTATTCTGTGCTTGGCTGTGAAAACTAGTAACAGACAGTTGTAAACTCAACTTCCAAGCTCTACTGCTATAGAGTAAATTGGAGAAGTATCTTCCCCTGCACCATTGAGCCTATTTATGTGAACCTAATTCAGTGTCATCAATCTTAGTTGTGCCACAATCCACATGGGCTGCTTTAGGAAGCATTCCTTATGACTAAGTTGGGTGTGCACAATTTATAGATTCTTATTTATGATTTAAGATTGGTTAGCTAATCACTTTAATTGCCACAAGAGGTCATCAAATGAATTCAGAGACTGGACAAAACCACTGGTTTGCATCTGAATATTCAAACATATAGAACCAGTGACTCTAGACACAACGCTAGTTTGTATGCATTTAATAGCACGGAAATGCTTATATTCTTGGTTTATTGCATGTTTGCACTTGCACCATTCCATACTTGCAATTACTGTTAGATTGCTTACTGCTTATTTGCATCTCAAGTGTTGTACCCTTATAATAAAAACTTACTCTCTTTCTTTTTACATGCTCTTGTTTGGTGCTACTGTCCTAACTGGCATTGTTCTGATCGGAGGGATGATACCTTACATTTCAGAGAGTTTTGCCGAAATTCTGTTCTTGAGCAATTCATTGACGTTTATGACGGTATGGGATTACCAACGCTTATAATTGTAAATAAAAATGTCGGAATGTAATAGTAGGGCATGTTGAGAAAGTCTTACATTGGTAACTTTGACTTCTGATATGGCATGGCAGATTTATGCCTGGAGCAAGCACAACCCTTTCATCCATATGAGCTTTCTGGACCTGTTCACCTTTACGGCTGCTTACTTACCATGGTAAGTGTTCTTTTGCCCTGTTTCTTGAATCCCACATCAGCCTACTAGATTCACGTTAAGTTATTTTTTCTGGTGAACATATGTGTATCACACCAATCATCTTTCTTATGCGGTTATGTCTGAATGTTCCATGACATCTTAAATGTGCATTTCTGTTGGTTGCACATCCTTATATGTATGCAAGGGAAATACAGTACTTAGTGGCATGGTTTTTAAGAACCATCACTCTGTATTTGGGAGGGCCACATGACATAAATCTCACATTTATTTTAGGCTCTATTTTTTCTTTGTCCAATGATCTAACATATGCTGGACTTCCCTGAAAACCTATGGCATACAGATGTTTTTTTACTAACTTGAATGCTTTGCTTCTTTTGTTTTGATTTACTAACTTCACAATATCAGTAACTTAGGTTTTGGCACAAGAAGGAATGACCTATTTTTGACGCACTGAAATTGTATTGAAATTTGTAGGAAGAAACTATTATTTCCTTTGCTCTGTTGTCATTTTATTCCAGCGATGCCTACCTGAGGTGCAAGATAAATGGATACTGTAACCTCTTAATTCATGTGATTGGACCATTGATGAGGAATAGATGTTCACAAAATACATATGAGAAATGTTTCTATTTGCCTAAATGAACAGTAAGTTTTAGGTTGGGAGGAATTGTGAAACAAGGGATCACTATTAATTTTTGTTCTTAAAGAAGGCTTTGTGATTTTCTTTAATTAGATTATTTGGGAGTGAATGATTAGTGCGGTGAAATTGATCTCCAAGCAAGCAGAACATGGCCATTATCTTGATGGGTTTAGAGTTAAATGCACCAGGGCCCTTGAACTGGTAAGCGTGTGTCATATAGGCCCCTGAACTTTAAAAATACATTTCTGACCCCTTAAACTTGTTAAGTGGTACACATAAGCCCCTGAACTTTAAAAATACATTTCTGGCCCCCTAAACTTGTTAAGTGGTACACCACATGCCCCTGAACAGTAACTTTTGGTATTTTTCCAAAACTTTTTTAGAAATCCAACTTAAGAAGCAAGGAATGGGTACCTAGAGAGCTCTAAAAATCTTGATATTTTATAGGTTGGTAGAGTGAATAACAAGGATGATAATGGCGGCATAGAACATGCTAAATTTTTTTAAAATTTGAATTATTGCATTTCAAAAATGGTCAAACTTATATATTCTATGAATTTTTATGGTATTCAAATGGCAATAAAAAATCTCAAAAAAATCATATTTGTAATTTAAAAATTTTTTATGGCCATTGTTTCACAATACTCACAGTTTATTCACAACTTACACAATTCTTCATTTAAAATCATTGTATTTAAAAAACATAGGAATGAGTATCCATGATGACTATCAAGTCCTAAGCATACTAAATAATAATATTTTACCATAGCATATTATTTGTTTCTAAATTTGAACCAGACAATTATCAGGTAATATCAATTTAAGGATGACTATTTAAACGGGTTTTAGCTAAGCAGTAAAAACACTTCGTACGTATAATCGTACATGCAATATTTAAAATGGCTTCTACGGGTTGTGTTTAAAAATAGGATCAACATGCATCAAAGGAGAATATGTTGGACTTATCTCCGTCGGCGTCCTCGAGAAACTCCTGCTGGCAGTCCGAATCTTCGGTGTCGAACTCGCGGTACTTGCCTCCAACGTACTCGTTCTCCGGCTCGTTCACTCCGTCAGCTAAAAAGTACGCAACGACCGCAACAGACAAACAAGCACAGATAAATAATCACATAAATTCAAATAAGCTCTAAAAATCATAAAATTTATATAGGAGGTAGATATCAATTTTAGATGAATTTAGGAAGAAGAAACAATGGAATCGGAGTTCGGATGGAGGAGATATTAATTTTGCAAGATGATTGTCTATTTAAATAAATAAGACGTTTTGAACACGTGCTGAAACTCTTGGTGGTGCACTCTGGACAGCAGCCTTGCTCTCTAGCATGTGGGTTCAGAGAGAGAAGGGGGTGGAGTTAGCTGCTGCTATTGGTCAAGAAACTAACAGAGAGGGAGGTGGGGTACAGGAGCGTTCGTGCTCCTCACATTCGTCCGCCATGGCAGCTCTCTGGAGCTCGGGAGCGGCTCGACACAGACAAGGACAAGCAAGCCGCGGCTTGGGAGAGGTGGAGGAGGGTTTGGAGGTGCTCACTAGCTACTCACCTCGGTCTATTGCAGCTCAGGCAAGGAGATCAAGCGAGCGAGACGTGCTATGGAGCCCTTGAGAGAGAGACAGAGGTGCTGGGGAGGAAGAAGCTGAGCAGCAGCACGGCGAGCTCAGTGTGGTGGACGAGAGCAGCTCGGCGTCGACTTTTAGGCGGCCGAGGAGGAGCTGTGCCACCGGTGCTCAGCTTCTCTCGCCATTAATGTCAGCTCTGTGCGTGTCTGCTAGGATAGGCCTGTGCTTGCTAGCGAACGCCACTTGCAGAGCAAAGGACGATGGACGGTGCAGCAGTAGCGGGGGAGGTAGCAGCTCGGCGTGGTCGGCATGCAAAAGGACGAGCGTGCTCTCTATTGCTTTGGCTTTGGCACTCACGGTGCTGCGAGCTGCTAGCGTTAGGGCCTTGCTTGTGCTTGCATGCTAACTTTGCATGGTGCATGCAAATGGACGGCGGCTGCTAGCGTGATGGTCGGTGGATAATTAGCCGGGTAAAATGTAACAAGGTGTTGCTGGTGTGTGCGTGGTAAAATGTGTTGCTGCCTGTGGGTGTGCTTTGCCTTGCTCTATTTGCTGCGCATAAACGGGTGTGCTGCTCGTGCTGCTGCTATGCATGGAGAGGGGAGAGGGAGGGAAAGGTGGGAGGTGGGACCCGCTGTCGTGGCGGCGTGCGAGCTGTCGCAGTCGGCGAGGGGGGCCGGGCGCGGGTGCGCTGCGGCGGCGATGGTGGTGGGGCCGGCGCACGCGCCGTTGTCGGGCATCAGGCGAAGCGAGAGATAGAGAGAGGTGGAGGACGGGCGGGTGATGCTAATACCGTGCAGGATATAAATTGAAGAGAGGTAAGTGAGATGATATAAGATGGACAATAGTTAGAAGGAGATAATAAAGCTTAGATGATTTATAGTTCTTAAAATGAATTTAAAAATAGTTTTTAATGTGAGTGATCTTTGAATGTGAATTTTTGGATGTTACGGTGTGTGCCCTGGTTTCCTCCCTGAGTGAGGACGACATGATGCAGCCCGTACGTCCTCTACGGCTCCACCATGTATCTGGTATCTTTCCTCTGCCTGACGGACTAGTATCTTTCCTCTTCCTCCCTGCCACGTGCCACCGCTGTAGCCACCTCCTTACGTAATGATCATAGGCTTTATCCAACACCGATATTGATGAAAGAGGAATATTTTTTTCCTAATAATAGAACTTAGTGACCCACATGAACCCATTCACCTCTGCATGGTGACAGCCCTGAGAAAAGCTTAGTCTCGTGGCTCTCTTGGCAATGCCTTCCCATCGTCTGCCTTAGTAATTTGTGTCGAAGCACCTCATTCAAATTAAAGAACCTTTTCTCAGGGCTTCAACAATTGACTAAGCTTTGGTATCTCAACCTCAGTGGAAATTATTTGTTTGGGGATAATGTCTTGGAATCTCTTGGTAGATTGGGTTCTCTTGAAGCCATAAATTTTTATGCAACTGGGATGAGCGGTGCTCTTCAGAAAATAGTTACTAAATATAGCCATAGTAGCATTATTTTGTTTCACTGTTTTTAATTTTCTTTATGATAGTTCCAGCAATTATTTGTATTTATTATGTGTATTTATGCTTCATGCTAGCTTTCAAAAATCTCAAGAACTTGCAAGAATTGAACCTTGGAAACAATCAGTTGAATGGAAACATCCCAGCTTGCTTATTTGAGCTTCCACGCCTTGAGTATCTGGATCTTTCAGAAAATCTCCTTCAAGGACATATACCTGTGAGCTCATCTTCAAATCTTCCTTTGTTGATTCAAAATCTCAACTAGTCAAACAAAATTAATCTGAACGAGATGCTTGATTTCGTTTGGGTACAAAATTGCACCACACTAAAGGAGACCGATCACACAAGAACCCTCAAAACCTTGCTAGAACTACATTTAGGATTGAACCAATTCAGTGGAAGCATACCAGCTTGGTTATTTGAGCCTCCACGCCTTGAATACTTGGATCTTTCAGGAAATCTCCTTCAAGGGCATATACCTATAAGCTTGTCTTCGAATATTTCTTTGTCACTTAAAACTCTGAAGTTATCAGCAAATAATCTAAATGGGAAGTTTGATTTCTTTTTGCTACGGAACTGTACAATGTTAAAGGAGATAGACCTATCGAGGAATACTGAATTGGTTGTTGATGTTAAGTTCCTTACAAGTGTGACTCCATTTCTAAATCTCACTATGTAAATCATCATTTAAAGAGTCATTTACATAAAAAAAAATCGTTTTCACACTCTAGAGAGTTATTCTTGTCTTCTATTTTTGGCTAGCGAAAAATCTGGAATAGAAGATAGCTATATTTAACCATTGAGAGAAGTTGTTGGGTAGTATTTCACCAAAATCTCTATTCCTAGCATTTAGGAAGGATATAGAAAGTCTCTTGGAAATACTCTTGTGGGAGCTCGAGGGAGAAAGGGGAAGTAGTGCACGACTAGTTAGAAGTGAAATATAGCTAACTTTGGCCAAGATATATTCGAGACAGTTTCCTGTGTTCCACTAAAAAAATATACACCACGAAGTGTATATAAATTTTACAGTTTAATATTTTAAAATGTACCCAAGAAAAATAAATTGATATTATGTGAACATTGAATAATTTGGGAAAATATACACCATAGAACAAGATTTTTTATGAAAAAAATCCATAATACATCATGAAACATTCATGAATAATATAGCTCATCATAATGAGAACAACCATAGTATAATAGCGAAAGGGTTTGTGTCTTAGTGGTTATAAGAGCCTCAATAGCACCTTAGGCCCTGAGTTCGACTCTCCATGGGAGCGATTTCAGTGGTAGGCAACGTTCCTGTCGACAACAAGGCGCCCGTGGTGACTTCCTCGTCAATCTCAAGGATAAGATGCTCATAGGGTGTAATCGCAAAAAAAACCATATTATAGTATAGAAAAAATAGTTTATCGCAAGAAGATCATGGATACAAAAAAATATACAAAATAAAACAAAAATAAGTAATAATTAGATATAAAAAATTAATAAAAAAACAAAATCTAAATGAAAGAGAAATTTAAAAGAAAAATTCAAAGGTGAAAAAAATAAAAAAGAACGTGAATGTATACTACTAAAAACAAACTAAAATATAAACAAAATCTAAATGAAAGAGAAATTAAAATGAGAAAACAAAGGCAAAAAAAAAGAACAGGAATGTATACTATTAAAACAAACTAAAATATAAACAAAATCTAAATGAAGGAGAAATTAAAAAGGAAAAATCAAAGGCGGAAAAATAAAAAAGAACATGAATGTATACTACTAAAACAAACTAAAATATATCATACAATATCTCATAGGTAATATGTGAACAATTGAAAAAAAAAATATCATAGAACATACTATGAATACTACAGGAATAATAACCCAAAAAATAGAAAAGAAAAAAGAAATCTTTTTGTCATCCACCTAAATCGTGCATACATAGAGATATAGAAGTGAACCTTTGGTCAAATATATTTGAGACAGTTCCCTATGTTCCACTAAAAAATGGTTGGCCCATATACACCATCGAAAAGGTCATTGCAACTCCTATACTAACTTTAAAATTTTTCAGTGATGTACAGAAAATTGTCTCTCAATATACTGACCTAGTCCACGTCAAATAAAGGGGGTGTCCGGACTCCGGAGGCTTTACTCCGGTCCCTCGGATAGAAAGATTGGCACTTATATGAACTGTCTCTCAAAGTAAAAGAGGACACCCTTTTTTAGTAGTGACAACAATTAAACAGTAGTACATAGGTAAATCACATGAGAATGTAAAGAAAACCTTTCAATAGAAATCATCATCTTCAAGGAGGAGGGAATCGTAGGACGCAGACGACGAAGACCGGATGACCAAGACCAGATGCAAAGACTTGCTTTATGTCAGAGACTCCAAGTCAATGCACACATGCAAAGACTTGGTTTATGTCCAAGAAGACTCCAAGTCAATGGGATGCGTGGTCGGGAGCCTACAATAATTGCCGAGTCATGCTGATACAGTGATACTCTATACAGTATTTGACACGTTGCTTGTGATTGTAAAATTATTGTCGTGTGGAACCCCTGCGTCGTCCGTACAGGCGACTCGGGGACGACTCCGCCTCCACCATCTGAACACACACCCCCGCCCCCCGCCCCCCTGTGTTGGTCTCCCGACCGCCGCCGCCACGCTCTGGCTAGCTGTGGCGGCAGCTCGCGGCGGTGCCCAGCAAGGCTTCCTCCGCAGCAGCTTCCACCACCTTCCCTCCTCTCCTCTCTCTCATGGCGTGCTTAGAAATTCCGGCGAGATGGATGGCCGTCGGGGAGCTATTTGGCCAGCTTCGTGCCGGATCTGTGCCCCTTGGGTCCAGATCTAGTGCCTCCCACCCCAGATCTAGCGCACCCGCGCGAGGTGTGACCGAGATTCGTCGGCGTTCGCGGAGCTGCCCTTCTTCCGCGGCATGGTGAACGGCCGGCGGCGAGTAGGGACGTCACCAGCACCCGCCTCTTCGGCTGGGACTTCCCCAACAACCAGTAGATGGCCCAGCTGCTTCTGCCTATGGGGGATGCCGTCGGGGACGGGGAGGTGTTGGTCGGGCACTAGTCGCGCTCATGCGCGGTGGGAGATTCCGGATGCCGTGGCCGCAGCGTCCCCGGTGGTGAGGCGTGCCACCGGCGCTGCCTCGCGGCCTACTCCTTGCGGTGCCTTCGCCTCGGGGGTTAGCGGCGGCAGGCCAGGAAGCTGTCGCGGCCGTGGCGTGACAGCCTACGAGGACCAGATCTGTTGCGGCAACTGGCTTGTGGCTGGCTGGCAACATGGTAAGCATCCACAAGCTCTGGTTTCATCGGTCCCTTCGGCTACTACTCATGGTCGCCTTGTCCGGTATGCAGCATCGCGCTATGGGTAGGCTTTCGTAGGCATATGGAATCTGGGTGAAAACCCTGCCTAGCTGTTGCTCTAGGCCAACGACGATGGCGCAACTAGCGTCGTTTCCCTCCCTGGAGATGTCACTGTAGATTTCAGCTCCTGCCCTCGCAAAAGTCAATTCGAGCTTGCTGCTTCTGTTGGGCAGGTCTCAGGGCGAAAGCCCTTATGAGCTTGGTGCTCCTATCGTCAATGATGGTGTCCATGGACGTCACTCTCCTTCTTGAAGGCATCGATGCATGCACGCCTGCTCCTGTCCGTGCTTGTCGTGGCCTTGTGCTCTCACTGTTTGCTCTCCCACCCCATCTTGTTATTGATCTAGTTACCCCCTACCCCTCGGCTTATGCAAACACTACTTGCTGTCATATGCTTGCCATCAACGGCTTCCTCTGTCGTCCTCTTAATCACTTGAGTGCTCCGTCTCACCATATGCTAGATTACGAGGACCTTGATCTTCTTCTCTGGATCTCCTCGTTCTTCTCCTGATGGCCCTCCCCCTTTGGGGCTTTCTTCCCCCAAATGGCGTTGATGGGCGTTAGTTGGAGCTCACATGCACTCCTAGACGATGCTACTCACGGCTGCCGTCTATTGGTCTGACTGTATGCCTTACGGCTTTTGGCTGTCGTCTGTTGGATTCAACTCAAAACCTTACAGCTGCAGGTGATCTAAAGCTCTTCGGAATATGTCATTGGTGGTGGCACATGTTAGAAAGTAGTGCTTGCACTCGCTTCAATTAGTAGGTCGAGATGGTAGCTGAATCATGTTGTTGTTTGTTATTGTTGTTGTTGTTGTGTTAAGTGTTGTACTCCTTCTCTCTCCCTCTCATGTAATTCTCTGACCTTAAAGGTCGCCTTGTATTAGGTGCTCAGCACCCTCCATCCCTTGACTTGCCCGGTATCAATGGAAAATTATTCAGGTGGGGCTCTCACCCCTCCGGTGACGTCTTAAAAAAAAGTATCTGGCACAGCCTCTCCCATGGTAAAAGCTGTTTTGTAAAGTAAAATAGAACAATTTTACATGAGATCTCTTAAAAACTTGCTCTCGCCAGGAATAGATGAGAGATAGAGCTGAAAATATCAGTTTCTCACGGCTGCTACTCAGACGAGTCCGCATGAAGATTAATTATTCGATTTGCCGTTCCTTTGCGTTTAGTTCGAGTCCAGTGTGTCGATCAAATCATGGACGGGAACTGAAGATTAACGATCCCTTGTCAATTACTGAATCTAACACCTCCACTATCAGGTTTCTCTCCACAGCTTTGTCCATCATAACGAGCAACTAAGTTGAAAAGCAGTGGAGACAAAGGGTCCCCTGCCTTAAACCCCTCATAGTTCTGAAATATATAGGGCCCCTTGTCTCATTGACATTAATGCATATTTGCCTTCCTTTAACTGTTTCCATCACCCAGTTAACCCATTGCTTGGGGAATTTTTTTTCCTTAATATCACTTCTTCCAAAAAATCTCATCTGACCCTATTATATGCCTTCTCAAAGTCTATCTTAAAAATCATCCCTCTACCCTTGTCCTTGCTCAGAGAATGAATCACCTCACGTAAGATAACCACCACTATGAATGTTTCTTCCCTTGATAAAGCCAGTTTGATTCTCCCCAATGACTTCCTTAGCCGCAGGGGTCAATCTTCCTGTTAGCACCTTAGTAAAACCCAGACCCATATAATCAACATTTAGAAGACAATATGGGCCTATACTGCTTGATTGTATTTGCCTCCTACACCTTTGGTACCAAGGTTTGCTCCCTCTTGTGAAAATCCAAGAACATGGCAAGGTATTTGCCCCTATCCAGCTCCCAGAGACTGAAAGAAGGCAGCCCCAAACCCATTAGGCGGACCAGGAGCAGCATTCTTCTTCAAATCAAAGACAGCTTGTTTAACCTCCTCTTTTGAAAACAATTTGATCAGGCCTTCTTTAGCCTCTTCCTTGACTTTCCTATTAGACTCCCAAAGATTGCTAGATAGGAAGATGTGCTTGGTTCAACTGCAAACAGACTCTTATAGAACTGTACAACATGGGCCATAGTGTCCTTTTGTTCTGTAATAACCCCTTGATCAGTTTCCATCTGAATAATAGTTCCTTTTCATTTGCATTTTTTTTCTCGGTCAACAGCCATATATATCAGCCAAAAGTTATATGACAACTTGTTGAAACCGAAAAATCATTTATCTTATCTTAAAAGAAAAGAGAAGACGGGAAGCGAATGGTTGTGACGGGGGAGCCCATTATAAATAGGACGTGACATTCAAACAGAAATGCAGACGACGAAGACTGGATGCAAAGACTTGCTGTATGTTCAAGTCAATGCACACACACATGGATAGACGGATAGTAGATTGGAACCGGTCTGGATCGGAGCCTACAATAATTGGTAATTTCCCAGCCATATCATGCTGATACAGTGATACACCACGCGGAGTTCGCACACATAAATTCTTCATCCTTCCTCGAACTCTGACACTCCACTCCACGCAGCAGGCAAGTAGTAGTGCTCGATTGAATTGAGCGCATACAGCTTTGTTCCAAATCATGCCGCTGCACAGATCATCAGCTGCACCCCAGCTATGGATCGGCAGCGTAGTGGTTGCAGTTGCAGCATCACTCTCTGCCGTAGCCGTAGGAGAGGCGGCACTGCCGCCGCCTAGGCCTAGCAGCAACTGCCAGAGACAATGCGGCGGAGTCGACATTCCTTACCCATTCGGCATCGGGCCAGACGACTCACCCGACCACTGCTCCCTGCCCCGCTTCAACCTGAGCTGCAAGGACAACGGCCATGGAGCCCTCAGGCCATTTCACCACGATGTGGAGGTCCTGGGCGTCTTGCTGCAGCAAGGCCAGGCCAGGATGAGGATGCACATGTCGACGTACTGCTACAACACCTCCACTAAGAAAATGGACAACCGAGACTGGTGGTGGGTGAACCTGACAGGTACGCCCTACAGATTCTCAAACACCGGCAACCTGTTCACGATCGTTGGGTGACAACGTCGGCAAGTACATGAGCGCACTACTGGATTCAGGCGCTTTGCCGAGTGCCTAATACACTCGGCAAAGGCTATTATGCCCTCGGCAAAACCTTTACCGAGTGTAGCACTCGGCAAAGAGCCTCCGGTAAAAAATACATCGGCAAAGAATTCTTTGTCGAGCGCCTTTTATTGGGCACTCGGCAAAGACTTTGCCGAGTGCAAACACGGCTCTCGGCAAAGAAAAGTGACTGTGACGGCGCCGGTTCCGTCAGCGCATGCTTTGCCGAGTGTCATGTTAGAGGCACTCGGCAAAGATTTTTTAATTTTTTTTTCATAATTTATTTGCCGAGTGCCCTGTCAGGGAGACACTCGGCAAAGATTTTTTAATTTTTTTTTCGTAATTTCTTTGCCGAGCGCCCTGTTGGGGAGGCGCTCGGCAAAGATTTTTTATTTTTTTTTCGTGAATTCTTTGCCGAGCACCCTGTCAGAGAGGCGCTCGGCAAAGATTTTTAAATTTTTTTTCGTAATTTATTTGCCGAGTGCCTTATCGGAGAGGCACTCGGCAAAGATTTTTTAATTTTTTTTCATAATTTCTTTGCCGAGTGCCCTATCAGGGAGGCACTCGGCAAAGATTTTTTATTTTTTTTTGTAATTTCTTTGCCGAGTGCCCTGGCCCTGGCACTCGGCAAAGCTAGAAAGAGGCTAATTTTTTTTGATTCTATATTCACAATGAGGCATCGTATAAGAGATATATATCACATATGTGACATCACAAACACAATATAGCACATATATATCACATCCATCTCATGACAAAGGCAATACCACATATATATCACATGTCGATCACACAATATCTCACATACACGACATCACAAACATAATAGGTCCAATATCCATCGAAACAAGTCGATAGTCGATCACAGTGCATCACATGTCCATCAAGCGGTGAAAAAGAGATACAAACTAAACGTGCGGAGGAAACTGAGTGCCTGGTGAAGGAAAAACGTCGTCGCCTGCTTGCGTCTGAGATGGGTTATTTGAACCCGCGGACGGAGGCTGCATAAAGGACAAGGAATTGCATGTGTTAGAGTGGTCATCTAATGAAAGCACTAGTCGAAGCAATTTAGTTTCATACTCACAGGACTAGCTACAACTGGCGGCGGTGGAGCGAACTGCGGCATAGGTACACCGTTCACTTGCCCAAAGTTCTGCAGGAACATCGTAATGTCCGCCAGCTGCTTGGCCTGCCTTTCCCGCTCGGCCCGCTCGGCCTGTCTTTCCCGCTCGGCCTGCTCGGTCCTCGCCCAAGCACAAGCACAAGCACAAAATTAACCCATCTATGCATCCGTTGTTCTTCTGATACACGTCCTGCAAGGGAGAGTGTGTATCCGGAGAACAACAGGGGTGATGTCGAAACACCGTCTCAAATCGGAGCGGACCATGGAAACTAACCCATCTACGCATCCGTGGGCTGTCCAAAAAACATGGACAATCCGAAACAGATACGGTCGCAGATATGCAAAGATCCGCATACCTCCAACTGTATCTCTTTCGGACGGGAGACGCCTAACTGGGCTACACCGATGTACGACAAACATGCAGAAAAAGAGGTGATGTATACCTGGGGTGTCGGTGAAGTCAGGCTAGCGGGGCAGTGACGAGTCGACGCAGTGGTGAGGCGACGCAGTGCAGGCAGACCCGCGACGCCGACGAAGACAATCGAGGACCTCTGGGTCACCTCCGACAGGTCCTGCTCTGCAAAAGAAGAAACACAAGACTATAAGCGCAAAATTTCGGCAGCACCTCCCCTGCACGGGGAGGTTTCCAAAACCTGCAACAAACAATGGCACGATGGCCGACAATCATAATGGCACGAAGGCCGATAAGCACAGCGGCACGAAGGCCGAGATCAGCCTAGCCCAATTTTTAAACTGGGCCAAGCAAGTTCTTCTTGTGCCTACTGCTTCCGTGCGTATGCATGCAGTGCGGTGCAGGGAAAGACAATGCATGATTGCCCCGTGATGGTATGCATGCCAAGTTGCCGACCATGTCAAGGCGCATATCTACCCTTACCCAATGACAGTGGCAGAGTCCCACAAGCACAAGCACAAGCACAAAATTATAACCATAAGAAAATACTTTCAGATGTGAATCCAATGATATAATTTTCATACTAACAAAATGTTTATCTTTTGAGGCTAATTGTTGGTTGAAGATTACAAAGTTTGGCTTAATGCGTAGGAGCCTGAGTTTAATGCACACAAGGCTTTATAAAATGAAGTGGAGGGAATAGCTACGACTAAAAATCAGTGGCACAGTTACCATGCATGTAAGCTGCAGCTTCTCAACCAAATAATTAGGATTAGGTTACGTTTCTCAGGTGAAGACCAGATTTTGGTTATAACATCTTTTATGCCGTGTTCAGTGTTTACAACAAGGCAATTCTATGTATTAAGCAGTGCCATGCCATGTGATTTACATTTACATCTAATTAACACTGTTAAAAAAATCTACTAACACATCTAAGCAGCTGCAGTGTCAATTCTCTAAAGAGGGACACAGGCACCATTTGCCTAATTTACTGATTGACCCCGCACAAACGAGATGATCACCACCATTATCAGTACATCCCTAAATTTCCTTATTAATAGAAGGTAAAGTTTCATAACAAATGAACTGCAAAAAGAAAAGGGCAAGAAATTGATTCAACACAAGCAGCCGACCGACAGTTTGGATTCAGTAATGGTTGCATGACCCTACCAAACAAATCAAACAAAGCATATAAATGTAGTTGTACAAACTACAAAGTAATTGAATTCCAATCCAATAAATAAATGAAAGCTACTGTATAATCATCGATGTTTATGTTCATGGAATTCGTGGAAATCATACAGTAGCCAGTAGTGTGGGTTTGAGTACTCACCGTGAAGGTGCTGCTCAGGGGAAGCTTGCACGAGTGGATCCGGCTCGCCGACGGTGAAGACAGTGTCAGAGAGCTCTAGATGCGAGGCGGAGCGGTTGCGCGGCGGAGCGGCGGACACGCGCAGGCGGCCAGCGAGCGCGGGTGGGCTGGGGCGGCGCGGGCGGGCGTGTGCGGCGCGGCCGGGCCGGGGTTGCGCGGTGGAGCGGCGGCGGCGCGGTGGAGCTGTGGCGGCGGCGGCGGGCGCTGAGCCGAGCGGGGTGGGGGCGGCCGCGCGCGCGTGATAGGGTTTGGGGGGAGGGTGGGGGATTTTGGGCCAGCGGCCCAATTTCTATTCGGCCTTTGCCGAGTGCTCCAGAAAGGGGCACTCGACAAAGATTTTTTTTATTTTTTTTTAAAATTCTTTGCCGAGTGCCCCATGACCTGGCACTCGGCAAATTATTATTTTTTTGTTTTTTCCTCAATTTTTCTGGGGCCTTGCTACAGTAATTGAATCTCAATTCGGTTCAAATTTGAAATATTCGAAAAAATTCAACGAAACGAAAAAAATTTAAGGAAATACAGTAAAAATACTCAAAATTGCCCAAAATTTTGAAATTGAGATTCAATTACTGTAGCAAGGCCCCAGAAAAAATGAGGCAAAAAAAACAAAAAAAATAATTTGCCGAGTGCTAGGTCATGGGGCACTCGGCAAAGAATTTAAAAAATCTTTGCCGAGCGCCAAACGGTGGGGCACTCGGCAAAGGCTAACGGCAAGTGGTCGCCGTCACGCCGGACACCTTTGCCGACGGCTAAAATTTGCCGAGTCCCAGCCCTCGGCAAAGGAAAAATTTGCCGACGGTCCACCTTTGCCGAGTGCCTAGCACTTGGCAAAGGCTGCTTTGCCGAGGGTATTTCTTTGCCGAGTGTCTCTGGGTCTGGCACTCGGCAAATATTTCCTTTGCCGAGTGCCCGAGGAAATGCGCTCGGCAAAGAATTTTGCCTTCGGCAAAGCAGCTGTGTCCTGTAGTGGCGGCTGCGTGTCCATGTGCTGGCGAGGCGACGTGAGCGCCCTGGCCGACGGCTCCTGCTCCGGGATCGGCTGCTGCACGACGGCCATCCCCAAGGGCCTGCAGTACTACCATGTGTGGTTTGATCGAGGCTTCAATACATCAGGGATCTACAATATCAGCCGCTGCAGCTACGCGGCGCTGGTTGAGGCGTCCAACTTCACGTTCTCCACGAGCTACGCCACGTCGTCGGCGTTCTTTGACGCTTACGGCGGGCGGCCGCCGTTGCTGGTGGACTGGGCCATCGGCAACGAGACATGCGAGGTAGCCAAGCAAAAGCCTGGCGGGTCGTACGCCTGCGTCGCCGACCGCAGCGAGTGCTTCGATTCGGCCAACGGGCCAGGCTACATCTGCAACTGCTCCAAAGGGTTCCAGGGGAATCCGTACCTTGTCGACGGATGCAAAGGTAACAAACCTGTGTGGCTGTGTACATCTACTAGCCATCATTTCCAGAAGATTAATTACTCCTCCGTTCCCAAAAATAAGTAATCCCTCAGTTTTAAATTGTAAGTCTTCTGGATTTTTTCTAGATATAGTGTAATAAAAGCTATATATCTAGAAAAGTAAGAATGACTTATTCCAGATGCACATTAATCGATGCAATACACTTACCACTTGTCCTACCTATAGCAATGATTGATGGACAATATAGTCATTATACCACATGGTTTAATTATTATGTCTAAGTCCAAATGGATATATTAATTTGTCAAATCAGAGGGATTAGTTAGCTAGTAATCATTGAGATGGAAGAGATTCGTACCTACAAGCTGCTACGGTGATACCTGATTATGGGATGCATGTTACTGAAACTAGTAGTAGTACGATTTTACCAGAAAAATTATCAAAACTAAGTCTGTTGCAAGATCTAGTGACCTAATATAAAATTAGAGTTGCTGAATTCGTGAAATGTTTTTATGTCCTGGAAATAATATAGTTCCAATATAATGTAAACTTTTACTCAACACTTTATGTGCCACTTCTAACACTGCAGATGTTAACGAATGTAATGTCGACGATCCGGCAAAGTACCCTTGCTCTGAGAAGGGAACTTGCAAGAATACTCCAGGTGGATATGAGTGTAATTGCCCTCCACATCGCCCCAAAGGCAATGCTTACGATGGCACATGTGAGAAAGACCAATCGATTCCCCCTAAAGTCACAATTCCAATAGGTACAACCCGTATCTTTCCTCTTTCACATTTAAATTTACATTTTGGAGAGCATGATTGAAAAAAAAATACTGTCAAGGTGTCGACTTCGAGAAGCAACTGAATGACAGAGCTGTAAATAATTTAGACAAAGTGCATACCGATTGTTGTTTCAGTCAATTGTTCTGACCATGAAGTAATTTCAAAACAGTATTTTGCATCCTACTACCGACTTACAAGTTACATACATGTCTGATCTGCAGGAATTTTTGCCTTTGTTTTGGTTGGCCTGCTACTTTTCCTTGGTATAGAATGGATCAAGCACAAACGACGAATAGTAAGGCAAGAATACATAAGCAAAATGAATAAATGTTTTCAGCAGAACGGAGGCCAATTGCTACTAGATATGATGAAAGTAGAGAGCAACATTTCATTTCAGTTGTATGGCCGAGAAGAAATTGAGTTGGCCACCAACAACTTTCACAGCGGCTCAGTCATTGGAGAAGGTGGTCAGGGAACTGTTTATATAGGGCAAAATCTTGATGAAAAAAATAATCCTGTTGCAATCAAGATCTGCAAGGGATATGATGAGAGTAGGAGAATGGAATTTGGTAAGGAGCTGCTTATACTCTCTCGAGTAAAACATGAAAACATTGTCCAGCTTCTAGGTTGCAGCTTGCAGTTTGAAGCTCCAGTTCTGGTGTACGAATATGTGCCAAATCAAACCCTACACTATCTAATTCACAGCCAAGATGATGCATCCATCAGAACTCTGGAGATCCGTCTAAAAATTGCCAGTGAGATCGCGTCAGCACTTGCATACCTACATTCACTCAACCACCCGGTCTTCCATGGAGATGTTAAGTCTGTCAACATCCTGCTAAGCGATGACCTCTCAGCAAAAGTTTCTGATTTTGGATGCTCAATGATTAGGTCAGGAAATGAGACTGCCCAAGTAGTGAAGGGGACAATGGGCTACTTAGATCCAGAGTATCTGATGAATTTTGAGCTTACTGATAAGAGCGATGTTTACAGCTTCGGTGTTGTTCTTCTGGAGCTCCTAACACGTAGGACGGAACTGTCCAAAACAAAGGAGAGCCTTGTATCTATCTTCAAGGAAGCTGTGAAGGAGGACAAGCTTTGGGATCTCATAGATAGGGAGATAGCCAACCAAGAAAACATGGATGTAGTACTTCATGTGGCTGCGGTGGCAAGTCAATGCTTGGTCATTACTGGCGAACACAGGCCAACGATGAGCCAGATAGCGGAGGAGCTCCACCAATTGGCCAGTCCAATCCCACACAACTCTAGAGCATTTCACGGTGTTATTAGCACGCACATGTTGCGGGGACGGTCATCGAGCAATACATCGGAGTACAGTACTAGTGAAGAAATCACAACCTACTACAATCTTCAGAAGAAAGCCTCAATGAGCATAGAGTTTGCAAGATGAAATAAAAAAACTTGGATATTTATTGCCGCATTGCAGACATAGTAATTGACTTGTACTATGTCTTATGTAGATTCTGATGATGTATTCTGCAGATGACGATGAAGATATCATAACTGAGTTAAATTTGTTGAAATGTGTTATGGTGATTTTTTTTTCTTGTGAGTTTTGTTTAACAAACATATAGAGATGCATAAGTGTAATGAAAAATATAATGAAATTTCTGTGAGGTCCATTAGTATTTCACCGTTGCCGTATGTCATTTTTTTTTATTATTATTATTATCAGGCGGTCTCTAGGACCTTTCACTCATTTCTGTGGACTTCGCAAAATCACGAGCCACCAATTCAGATACATGGTCAGGGAGAGGGTACGCCTAAACAATGGCCTGACCCAAGTCCCAACTCAAGGCTAAACTAGCCAAAGCATGCGCGAGCGAATTGCAAGAATGTGGAACATATAAAATTGACGAACAAACTGTTCATGAAGAAGATCACGCAAATCTTGGAACAGCATCCCACCCGTTGCTAGATCAAAAGACGTAGACTTTATATATATATATATATATATATATATATATATATATATATATATATATATATATATATACACACACACACACACACACGCGCGTCTGCAATTTCTCCCCTGCATTGACTTTTAGCCTGTTCGCTTGAGATTATCAGTCAGATCATCCAGCCATTCAGCAGTGTTTTCTCTAAAAAAAACCAGCCAGATTTCAGCCCAATCGTGATGCAGACTTCTTTCTTCAGGTTCAGCGGTTGTCTCACCCCTTCCTGGACTGATGTTGCTGATAGTTGATAGCAGATGTTGTCGGACATGCTCCGGTTGTAAGGGTCTGTTTGATTTAAGGGCTAATTGCTAGCTAGCTCAAGATTACCCTAAATTAGCTCTAGTATATCCAAATGGGAGGGCTAATAAGTGAGCTAATTTTTAGATAATTCTTTAACCAGTTGTTAGCCAACTATAGTTTATTTGGACTAATTTCTAGCCTATCTAGTAACTAGCCATGTGTATGTCAGGTCAACAGCGTCTAGTTTCTTTGCATTTGAGGAAGAAAAGCACACTGCGCATGTCATATTTACTACTTTTGGATAGTGTGTCACGCGGTATTTTCAAGTTTTGTCCAATATATGCTCAAAAAGGTTTTGTCCAAATATACCGGGGAAAGGCAGGCCCGGCCCATGGCTCTTGTAGGGCCGGACTTGGACGTAGGAACACGAATCTGAACAAATTAACACCAGCACAAAATAGTTTTTTCAAATTAGAGTACTTTTCAACTGGCACATGGTCCGGTCCAAAACCAGCCTGACCCTGCCAGCGAACGTTGCTAGACGGCCTGAAAAGTTCCGTGCTTTTTTAAGGCCTAGCCCACAACCACAAGATGCTACTGTGCTGTAGCCACGACGCGAGCACATGTGTTTTCCGCTGGGAAGCACTGGGACAGTGCAGGCTGTCATGATAGCTGTCCACTGTCTTCTGTCCACACGGATCGGACGTGGCAGTTTATTTTCTCCATTTCTTCAACGTTCCAAAGAATTTTCCTGCGTTTTCAAAATTTCTTGGACGAGATGAAGCAAAGGAAGGACGCCATCAGTCGAGCAAAAGCTGGTCGGCAGGAAATTAAGAAAAGTTTGAGCAATGCCTATCTTCTCGTTCTTCCTTTTTGTCTAATTGTCAGCGGCCGAAGAAAATATTGGAACACGCTATCCCAGCAAGTCAATGAGGCATTTTTTTCAGTTTACATAATAAGAAGCACTTTTGCCGTTCATTTAATGTAAGAGAACGCCCTGAATCATTTCATAGTGAGCGTTTTCTCTGTAAATTTATCTGTTAATTATAATCCAACAATGGCAAAGAAAATCTGATGCTACTTCCCTCTTTATTGTTTGAATCTAGTTGGTTTAAAATTCCTAATGTTAAAGGATGGAGAAAATGCATACTGCCTTCACCCCAGAAATGATGTAATATATGGTTGGTCTTAAACACACCATTCTTAGATTTAACTAATCTACCGAATATATATACTGTAAAAATACTATACATGGTGAATCTAATGTTAGTTAGTTAGTATGATATATCATTTTAACTTTATACCCAATCCGTTCCAAGCTACTATAAGATATCTTGGTCTTCTAGATACATTGCTTTTACTAGGTATTTAGACATAGTGCATATCAAAATCTATATATATTTAGAAAAGCCAAAACGTCTTATATTTTGAAAGGGAGTATAAATTTAATTAAACTCATAATAGTTTGACTTAGCAATATGCTAGAATTACATCATTTCTAGAATGAAGGGGTATAATTTAAGGTGGGGTCACAACTTCACATAGTATAAACACTGTTGAAAAAAAGTCAGTTTTGTCTTCTTGATGAAAATCCGTGAGGAGAATCTCTAGAGAACAATTCCATCAAAGTGAATCCTTAGCACGAAAGCACCTGCTGACAATATTTATCTTCACCGACCAAGCACTAGGATACCACACATTTCACTCTAATAAATTCATTTGCAGCAGCAGAAAAAAAAAAGAAACAAAAATAAGAGGCAAGTGCAAAACGCGGCGGCAAGAAGCAAGCAAGAGGGGGGCGGCAGCAGGCATCGACCTGGCACGCCGTTCGCCACCGCCCTTAATTTGGCAAATCATAACGTAATTATCAAACGGGGGTCCTGCCCTTTTTCTGTGGCTGCAATCAGGTCGGAGGCCATGAGTGCCTTTTAGCGGAGGAAACCACCCGTCGCTGGCTTGTTTGGTGGCTTCGATCACTGCACCGCCCACCGCTTCGTCCCGTTCCCGTCATCGCCGCCCGCCCGCCCTCCCCCGCCACCGCCAGTCCGCCACCACTCACCGGAAGAAAAAGGAGGCAAAAAAAAAAGCAGAAAAGGAGGAAATTTGACGGGGAGCGCGGCCTCGTCGCTCCGGTGTGAGAGGGCTACGGCGAGGGCGAGGTGCCGCCAGCGCCTTCCGGCGTAGGACTCGGGCGCCCGTCCCCCGCGCGTAGCCGCCGGAGCTCGCCGGCGTTGGCGGCCGCCGCCGTGGGCGAATCACGCCGGTGTGGCCGGCTCGGGTCGAGTTCTTCCCGTTTCCCCTGGTGAGGAACCCTTGCTTTTTGATTGGATTGGATGTTCTGTTCTTTGGGATCTGTCTTCCCCCCGAGGGATCAAATCAAAATTCCACCTTTTAATCCTCGTACTCATTTGTGCGTTCCCGGTGGTACCAACGATGCGAATTACTCACGCATTTATCCATTATTAGGTCCTTATTTGTCACTGCGCAACTTGATCAATCCATTTCGCATATAAATGGGGGAATTTTATGGCTCAATCCAATCTGCCCTTTTGCTGCAGGGACCAGGGAAGGGTATACAATGTCTGCTCTTGATGATATGTCACAGCAATCCCTTTCTCTTGGTTATTAGCGAAAGCCGACGTGGCAGGGGTCTACATTAGAGGCAGCAACTAGCTGGTTGTCTCTCAGGAGACGAATGATTCAGCACTGGGACACAGAGTCAAGGGGATGCACATTGTCCGTGTTTCGCCTTCAAGCCTTTGCTGCTGCTCAGGGAAGGGCCTCCGGCACAGCAATCCTTCCTTTTTGTTCTGTGATGAATGAATAACCAGGCTGTCTATCAAGATCTGACCAAAGTTCTAGGTCTGAGTAGGTTTGACTTTGAGAACCTTTTGGATGTCTCAACTACAGTTTTGCCACTGAAAGGGGCTGCTATGGATCCTACAAATTCGTTGCATCTGAAGACTGTCCCATCTGAGAATGGACTCAAACCAGTTGAAAATTCAAGCGACAATCTACAGGATATGGCTTGTGAAAGCCCCCTTGCTGGAAAAGTCAAGTTCATGTGCAGCTTTGGTGGGAAGATCTTGCCTAGGCCAAGTGATGGGAAGCTCAGGTATGTCGGTGGGGAGACGCGTCTCATCTCGATAACCAGGAACTTCTCGTGGAATGAACTAGTGCAGAAAACTCTCACAATCTACAGTCAGCCTCATATCATCAAGTATCAACTTCCTGATGAGGATCTGGATGCACTCATTTCTCTTTCGTGTGATGAGGATTACCAGAATATGATGGAAGAATACTGCAGCCTTGAAAAGGCCAATGGGTCCGTTAGACTAAGGATATTTCTTGTCTCCCTCAATGAATGTGAAGATTTGTCATTGGACACAAAGAGCTTGGAGAATGAACCAGAGTATCATTTTGTTGTTGCTGTGAACAATCTTGCACATTTGAGCCAGAGCATTAGTGGCAACAATTTAATGAGCCAATCGAGCCATCAATTGGATCCTTCTCCACACCCCTTTAGAGACTCACCTGTCTGTCAAACCAATATAGAAGTTGGAGCCAAAGATTCTATTGGAGCAACTCTTAATGAGTCTTCCTCTCAGTTTTTCCTTGCTCCATACATGCAACAATTGGTAGTTGAATCGTCAACAACTTCATCCCCAAGTTTAGGTCAGCAGAGGACCATGAAACAGTCTAGGATGCAACCCCCTGCAGATGAATTGACAACAAACCAAGAACATGTGAATAGTAGTGAAATTTGCAATGGCTCAAATTTGAAAACCATGCTTCCAGATCATCTGGACAAGAAACAAAATGATACAGACAAGGGTATTGGAACTGGATTCCCCATGCAACATCTTCACATTCAAAGGCAGGTAAAAGGTTTGGCTGGAAATGGTATTGACTTGATTCCACGTACCAACTATGATATTTCTACTCCAGTGGAAGCATCCTTCTATTCTGAAAAGGTCACCATGCATCCAGAAAATGCAGGATGGGCATCTGGGCTGCAGGAACACAATGGTCAAATTCTAGGCATGCCTCATGCCTTCTCCGATCCTTTGCTAAAGAATCTTAATGACTTGCCTGCATCGAATTTGTCATTACCTGCTGGTTCCTACATGACCCAATCATTTTCCCAGAAAATATGCCAAACTAATGAGTTGGAGAGAACAATAAGTAGGACTGGGCCAGCTTTTGAATGTGTTAAACCCCCTGACATTACCCGTACAGATGAATCAAACTACCTGGTTTCTAGTCATATTGACCAACGGTACAATCAAGGAATTATTGGCCCAGCCAGTTCACAGCCACCAATATATTACCAAGATGAAAGTTTGTCTAGTAATGTGACACAAAAATGTCATGATGGTGATCCTGTAGTTCAACGGCAGGATAAGTTTTTTTATCAGGATAAAAGCACAGGTCCAAATGTTGCTCCCTGGAGCAATTTTGTTGATACAGGGTTAATTTACAATGCACATGGTGCAAAGTTGTCCTCAGATGATTTGGATGCTCTAGAAAGTTCAGTTCCAAAGCCGATGCATGCTACTGATCATTCCCTTTCATATCTCCTTAATGTATCCCAAGGAGACAATTCAGAAAGTGGATCACATGTAGAGAAACTGAATTCAGGGCCTGTTACTAAAGATTATGGAACTACTGGCTATGTGCATGGAACTGATAAAGTTGCTCCAGAGCCTCATGTTCTGTTGCCTATAAAGTCTTCTGAAGCTTTTGTCACGCAAAGATCAATGGGTAATGGAGAATCTGGTGTATATCAGAATGATAATTTGCACAAGTCATCAGTGCATAGCCCTGGCTTGGCTACCTCTCTACATACTGGGCTGATTGATACTGATCCGAGTATGAACTTGCACGGCAATGGTGGCCTCTCTCTGTCTTCGTCTCAAAATCCAGTTGTGGATGGTGTTTCTAGGAGAGAGGATCCCCTTCGTGATTGGGGCAATATCGCCTGCAGTGAAGGAATAATTGGTTTTGACCATACCACCACCAATAATGAACACATAAAGCTAGCACACAGGCTGCACGATAATGTTCAAATGAATGTACCTGTCATAGTTGAGGACGTGACTGATAATGTACCTTCAGGCATTCCATCATCCAGACCAGTTGTTCCTCAGGTTGTAATGGCAACTGAAGAACAGCAAGAGGTGATTCTTCAATCACAGAAGGATGATGATCCTAGGAGTGATGGGGCAGAGTTAGTTAATGAGGTATACCCTATATTTATATATTATTATTCGTCCACATTGATGTTTGAGCATGGCATTAATTGTTCCAAATCTCAGGATCATGATGATGGAGTTGCCGATGGGTCCATTAGTGATGCTGTAGTTGCTGAACTTGAAGCCAGCATGTATGGATTACAGGTGCAGCTCTCCCATGCTCTAAATTTGTTCTTAAGCAAGATTGCTAATCTAATTTACAAAAAACATTGTCATGCTTTTTATCAATGACATGCAAATGATAGAAACATGTGGTCGTTGTGATTTGATGAACAGATCATAAAAAATGGTGACCTCGAGGAGCTACGTGAACTGGGATCCGGGACATTTGGAACCGTATATTATGGAAAGTGGCGAGGAACTGATGTTGCTATCAAGCGCATTAAAAAAAGCTGTTTTGCTGGAAGATCATCTGAACAAGAGAAACTTGTAAGTATTGTTTCCTTTAATCTTTTTAAACATTTGGTCGCTTCATCATCCATGCAAAAAAGGGACACCAAACAGGAAAACACTGACAATATGGTTGATGTGATATTGTGATTGTTGGAATGGAGACCTTTTTATATGTTAGATTATCCTAGTTTACTGTGTTAGTATCTCCTTGGATAGTGTGTTAATTACTGCTATTCACCTCCTAGCTGTATGCGCAGCCTCCCAGGCTGGCCTGGCCCTTTGGGCTACCCTGTACCTCCTATATATATATGTAAACCATCCTGTAAACAGATATCAATGAATATCATTATCAGTCTGTTAGGCTTCTATCATGGTATCACGAGACTTTTGAGTCCTGTACTGCTTCCGCTCCTCTCTCCCAGGCGCCGTACTCGCGCCCCCAGCCGCGCGCTCGCCCCCAGGCCGCCGCGCCTGCTGTTGCTGCGCCCATGGCCACCGATACCCCTACCTCCGGTGACTCCAGCACCGGTCTCTCGGCCGCCGCCGCTGCGACCAAGCTTCGTGATGAAGCTGCCTCCGCCGCCGAGCTGCTGGAGGCCCAGGCCCTCTCCATCCGCTCCTCCAACGCCGAGCGCAGCCAGCAGCTCCAACAGGAGGCCGACCTCCTGAAGTCTGCAGCCGCCGCCCAGGAGCGCGTTCGCACCGCCGCTGCTGCTCTTGACCAAGAGCGCGCGCAGGCTGACGCCCTGGAGCAGCAGGCTGCCGCCCTCCGCAATCGTCTTCGCGCGGAGCTGCTCAAGGACGACGATGTTCACGACGATGACGCCCGCTCTGGCCACTCTGAAGCCACGGCCATCGCTCATCTCCACAGCCAGGCGGCTGCTGTCCAGAACATCAAGCACCTGATCCCCATCGTCCTCGAACTCTAGTCGTCATCGAACTACTCCAAGTGGCGCGGCTACTTCCTCCTCACCCTCGGGCGGTTCTCTCTGAAGGACCATGTCCTGAGCGATGACGCCCGCCCCGACGATCCGGCATGGTCTCGCATGGACTGCGTGGTCGTCTCCTGGATTTTCAACACCATCTCCCCCGACCTTCTGGACATCGTCCACGAGCACGCTGGCACCACTGCCCGGGCAGCGTGGCTCGGGGTCGAAAATCAGCGAATCCCGGGCACTCATCCTTGATGCTGAATTTCGCAACCTCTCTCAGGGCGCCCTCTCCATCGACGACTACTGCCGCCACATGAAGACCAAGGCTGATGCCCTTGCTGATCTTGGCGAGCCCATCAGTGACTGCACGCTCGTCCTGAACGTCCTGCGCGGCCTCAACGAAAGGTTTCAGTTCATGGCACAGCTGATCGCTCGCCAGAAGCCGTTTCCTTCAGCGACGTTCGCGCAGACCTGCGCCTTGCTGAACTCAACATGGAGAAGCCTATGGCGCCTCCCTCGGCGCTTCTCGCTACACCGACCAGCAAGCCATATGCGCCTCCACTTCCTGCGCCACCGCGCCCCCCTCAGGGATCTCCCTCTACTGGGGGCTCCCCTTCTAGCAGCGGACGTGGGCGCCGTCGCCGCGGTGGGCGTGGCCAAGGCGGCTCTGGAGGTGGCCAAGGCGGCTCTGAAGGCTCGCCATGGCCCTCCGTGCTCAATCCATGGACTGGGTCCATTCATATGTGGCCCGGCTCCAACCCAGGCGGACCTCGTGCTCCACCGCCTCGCGCCGGCTTCCCTCCACTCCAGCAGCAAGCTCTAATGGCTGCCATGGCTCCGGTTCCTCCACCATACTCCCAGACACCAAGCCACGGTCTGTACTCCCAGGCACCGGTTCAGGTGCCCCCTCCTGCATGGACACCTTGGGATCCACAATCCCTCGCCAACGCCTTCAGCACTGTGACCCTTATGCCACCGGGCAGCAGCGACTGGGTTGTCGATTCAGGTGCTTCCTCTCACATCGCATCCAACCCCAGTATGGTTACCTTATCCTCTTCCTCCACCTTTCCCTCTTCCATTGTTGTTGGCAATGGTGCCACTCTCCCTGTGGTTGGCACCGGTTACTCCACCCTTCCTGGTCCTTTTCGCCTCAACAATGCCCTTCTTGCTCCTGACATCATCAAAAATCTTCTTTCTGTTCGTCAATTCACTACTGATAACCATGTTTCTGTTGAATTTGACCCTGTTGGCATTTCTGTGAAGGACCTACGCACGGGCACCATCCTCCTTCGCTGCAATAGCTCGGGACCTCTCTACACCCTCTAGCTGCCATCATCACCATCCGGCTCCTGCGCTCTTGTCACCACCCCGTCGTCGATCGATTGGCACCGTCGCCTTGGTCACCCCAGCAAGGATGCCCTCCAGCACCTTGCTCAGTCCTATTCTATTATCTGCAGCAAGCCCTGTGACACCTCTTTATGTCATGCTTGTCAGCTTGGACGACATGTTCGGTTACCTTTCACTAGTTCGATGTCTAGGGCCTCCAAACCTTTTGATTTAGTTCATTGTGATTTGTGGACATCTCCTGTACTCAGCATTTCTGGTTTCAAGTACTATTTAGTTATACTTGATGACTACTCGCATTTCCTATGGACTTTCCCACTTCGCCTCAAATCCGACACTTTTTCCACTCTCTCTAATTTTTTCGCCTACGTCTCCACTCAGTTTGGGTGTCCCATAAAATCCATCCAATGCGATAACGGTCGTGAGTTTGACAACTCTTCCTCTCGCGCTTTCTTTCTTGCCAAAGGCGTTTCCCTGCGTATGTCTTGTCCATACACCTCGCAGCAAAACGGCAAGGCTGAGCGCATCCTTCGCAGCACAAATAATGTCATACGCACCTTACTGTTTCAAGCCTCCATGCCTCCCCCCTATTGGGTGGACGCTCTTGCCACTGCCACCTATCTGATCAACCGTCTTCCCACCAAGACGTTGGGTCTGTCCACACCTTACTTCGCCCTCCATGCCACTCACCCTTCCTACCACGAACTTCGGGTTTTTGGGTGTGCTTGCTATCCTAATCTAACTGCCACTGCCCCACATAAACTTGCTCCTCGCTCTACTTTGTGCGTCTTTCTTGGTTATTCTCCTGATCACAAAGGCTATCGCTGCCTTGATTTCACCTCCAACCAGGTCATCATCTCTCGCCATGTTACCTTTGACGAATCCCACTTTCCTTTCTCACACCACCGACCTTCTTCTCCACCCGGCGAGCTTGATTTTCTAACTAATACTGAGCCTCCACCAGCTCCTATTCATTCTGCAGGTACACCCACTACTTCAGGCCATGCCAGCTCCCTGCCTGTGGCTGCTGCACCCCTGCAGGTTGAGCCGCCCGATGAGCCTCCACCGCTGCCAGTGCTCTCACACAGCCCTGGTCATCTCCCGCGGGCACCCAGGTCTCCACCAGGCTTCCCCGCACTTTCGGCTCCACCTCCGGCGTCCCCGGTACCTGCTACCTCTACATCGCCGATGATACCTGCTGCTCCTCCGGCACCCATGGTGCCCATAGCGCCCACAACGACCCGGGCACCATCGACGGCGTTCAACAAACCGCCTGTCACCCAAGTCTACTCCCGGCGCGCTCCTGCTCCAGCTCCTTCACCGACGTCTCCCATTGCTGCTCCTTCCCGGCGCTCGAGCATCGTCCCTTCACCACCTCGCTTCGTGAAGGCTGCTCCTCCTGTCGGTGTTGTTCCCATCCCACCGGTCACCAACTCTCATGGCATGATGACCCGTGGGAAGTCTGGATATCACCAACCGCGCCTTCATCTTCACACCGAGGCGCTGTCACCAATTCCTCAGTCTTGTCATGACGCCCTCACTGATCCTCACTGGCGTCGCGCTATGGAAGAAGAACATGCCGCTCTTATTGAGAATCACACTTGGGACCTTGTTCCTCGCCCTGCCAAGGCAAACGTGGTCACTGGAAAATGGATCTTCAAACACAAATTTCATGCTGATGGTTCCCTGGACAGATACAAGGCTCGCTGGGTTCTTCGAGGCTTTACACAACGGCCAGGTGTCGACTATGATGAAACCTTCAGCCCCGTTGTCAAACCTGCAACTGTCCGCACGGTTCTCACTTTGGCTCACTCCCGGGATTGGCCTATACATCAACTTGATGTGAAGAACGCTTTTCTTCATGGGGTTCTTTCAGAGACCGTCTACTGTTCGCAGCCCACAGGTTTCATTGATTCTACTCTTCCCAATCATGTCTGCAAGCTGAACAAGTCCCTATATGGTCTGAAACAGGCACCATGCGCTTGGTACAGTCGGTTTGCTGCTTATTTGGTCACTTTGGGATTCTCTGAAGCTCGCTCGGACACCTCCCTGTTCATCTACCGTCGGGGTGCTGATACAGTCTACCTTCTTTACGTTGATGACATCATACTCACTGCATCCTCCCAGCAGCTTCTCAGCCGTGTTATTGATGCCTTGAAGGAATTCGCCATGAAAGATCTTGGTCCTCTTCATCATTTCCTTGGCATGTCAGTTCAACGACGAGGTGATGCTATTTTTCTCTCCCAACAGCAGTATGCTCTGGATATCTTGGCTCGTCATGGCATGACTGATTGCAAACCTTGCTCTACCCCTGTTGACACCTGCGCCAAAGCCTCTGCTGATGGTGGTCCTGCTGTTGCTGATCCTACAAATTATTGCAGCCTTGCGGGTGCTTTACAATACCTCACTTTCACCAGGCCCGACCTTGCCTACGCAGTCCAGCAGATCTGTCTTCACATGCATGATCCTAGGGAGAGTCACCTTGTTGCTGCCAAACGAATCCTTCGATACCTTCGGGGCACTCTGGATTTTGGCCTGGTCATTCCTCGATCATCCCCTACTCAACTTATTGTGTACACGGACGCTGACTGGGCCGGCTGCCCAGACACTCGCCGCTCCATCTCCGGTTACGCTGTCTTTCTTGGAGGCAGCCTCGTTTCCTGGTCTTCCAAGCGACAGCACACCGTTTCCCGGTCTAGCGCCGAGGCTGAATATCGTGCTGTCGCCAACGGTGTTGCTGAAGTTTCCTGGTTGCAGCAGCTTCTCCAGGAACTGCACCACCCCCTCCACTCTGCCTGCCTCGTCTACTGCGACAACGTCAGCGCCGTTTACCTCTCCACCAACCCTGTACAGCACCAGCGCACCAAGCATGTAGAGATCGACCTTCACTTCGTTCGAGAACGTGTCGCCGTTGGTGCTGTGCGTGTGCTCCATGTGCCCACCACCTCCCAATTCGCCGACGTCTTCACCAAGGGTCTACCCTCCTCTGTCTTCACGGAGTTCCGCTCTAGTCTGAATGTCCGCCCTGCTGACGTTCCGACTACGGGGGGGTGTTAGATTATCCTAGTTTACTGTGTTAGTATCTCCTTGGATAGTGTGTTAATTACTGCTATTCACCTCCTAGCTGTATGCGCAGCCTCCCAGGCTGGCCTGGCCCTTTGGGCTACCCTGTACCTCCTATATATATATGTAAACCATCCTGTAAACAGATATCAATGAATATCATCTCAGCCTGTTAGGCTTCTATCATTATATATTATAACATGCATTATTATTTTATTTTTCTGATTTTAATGTTAAAACTTCTTTTTTTTCCACAGACCAATGACTTTTGGAGGGAAGCAAAGATTCTTTCAAAGTTACATCATCCAAATGTTGTTGCTTTCTATGGTGTGGTCCCTGATGGAACTGGAGGAACACTGGCAACTGTGACTGAATTCATGGTGAATGGCTCACTGAGGAATGTTCTTTTGAGGAAAGACAGGTGGGTCTTGTATGTTTCTGTTGGATGCTTTCCACTCTGCACAATGATGTGACTGTTTACTAGATCTGTGTAGAATGCTTGATCGTCGGAGAAAACTTACCATTGCTATGGATGCGGCGTTTGGGATGGAATACTTGCACTCCAAAAGCATAGTGCATTTTGATTTGAAATGCGACAACTTACTTGTTAATTTGAGAGATCCTCAGAGGCCAATTTGCAAGGTAGGTTTGGTTCATCAAGAGCTGGGGTGAATTATTAGGAGTTTGTGTTCATTGCCAGTGAACAGCAAAGTTCACCTTGGTTTGGCCTTCAAGCTCTCATTTCGTTTGAACTACAACAACAACAACAACAACAACATAGCCTTTTGTCCCAAGCAAGTTGGGGTAGGCTAGAGATGAAACCCAAAAGAGACGAGAAACAGGGAGACACATAAAGGGACATAAAGGGCACAAGACAAAAGATGTCACGGTTCAGGCACGTTGATTGCTAATCTCCAAGCGCTCCTGTCCATAGCTAAATCCTTGGGGATATTCCACTCCTTAAGATCTCTCTTAACGGACTCGTCCCAAGTTAGTTTAGGTCGACCTCTACCGCTCTTTACATTATCGGCCCGCTTTAGAACTCCACTACGCACCGGCGCCTCAGGAGGCCTCCGTTGGACATGTCCAAACCATCTCAACCGATGTTGAATCAATTTCTCCTCAAATGGTGCCACCCCAACCCTATCCCGAATATCGTCGTTCCGTACTCTATCCCTCCTTGTGTGCCCACAACACCAACGCAACATACGCATCTCCGCTACACTCAATTGCTGGACATGTCGCCTTTTTGTAGGCCAACACTCAGCACCATAACATTTCGTTTGAACTGTTACATTAATAATTTGTTGCTAATTCTTAGGTTGGGGATTTTGGGTTGTCAAGAATCAAGCGCAACACTTTGGTTTCTGGTGGTGTACGCGGCACTCTTCCATGGATGGCACCAGAGTTACTGAATGGTAGCAGCAGCAAAGTCTCTGAGAAGGCAAGTTTTTTCCACCGCACTCCTGATCATTCCTTGCATATTCAACCATGGCTGCTTGATATGTAATGAGTATGTGATACATGCAGGTGGATGTATTCTCCTTTGGGATAGTTTTATGGGAGATCTTGACTGGTGAGGAACCATATGCAAATATGCATTGTGGCGCTATCATAGGTATGTATCCTCAATGCCCATCCAACCTTTTGTTTGCCTTTCAGCATCGATACATTTCTCAAATGTTTTTCCCCCAAGAATGTCAGCATTGATACGTTTAAGGAAGAAGGAAGCAATTGAAATACAATTTGTCATTAGTTCACACTCAGCATCTGAAATCTCTCTAGTCTTGTTGAATCCTCCATCTAACTATCATTATTTGTTGCGAGAAGGCGGTATTGTCAATAACACTCTCCGTCCTCCAATACCTGAAAAGTGTGACCCCGATTGGCGAAAGCTGATGGAGCAATGTTGGTCGGCCAATCCTGATGCCCGCCCCTCATTCACCGAGGTCACTGACAGGCTACGAGCCATGCCACCAGTGCTTCAGTCAAGAGGACAGGCTCCGGCGAACAGATGAAGTGTTAACATCAGCCAGCAGGTTATTTAACTGCAATGGGCTGGATCAACAATCAGATTCTGTACTGACCCGCGAGTTTCCTATGTGTGCATAGAGTATATATATATATACACATGTACTTACTATTGGTCATGGTGTGTATTCTATCCTGACGTAAATATGCTTCTTGTGTACATTTTTTTTGGACCCCATATTGAGGGTTTCTGATGTAATTACGTGTATCTGAGTGAAAAAAGTAGCGCAGGCAGGTTGTTGTTGCCTCACTGTTAACAATTTTGTGTGTATAGGTTGTGAGGGTCTGCCAGATAGATGTAGACCACTCAAGCTTTTTTGGGGGCCATGGGTTGTAAAAATACGAGCTTGAAACTTATAATTATGTGTCACAGATTTGACTATACTTGCTGGCATGTCACCTTTGGAACTTTGAAATTGGGAATACATTAAACTTTTTGCTGAACTGGCAACAAATTCGAGCAGCTTGTGGCTGCGCTCTGGGTTTGAAGTTTGAACAGACACATGATACAAACTTAGTTTGATGCCCCTTTTGGAATGTGGAAATTTTTCATGTGTTCCTGCGTTTTTCTTGTGAAAATGAGCTAATTCCCGTGAAAATTTATGTATAATTTCTAGTTCCTACAAATGAACCAAGGCTAGTCTTGTTCAGATACTGTACGCAAAATCTGGCTGTGGGAACAGCAGAACACGGAACTGGGAACTTCTTCACAATTCATTTGGCTCATTGCAGTGCCAAATGGTAAACCCCCATTCAGATTCAGTGCAACCACAGAACCCAGAGAGATGCTGAGACAGGGTGAGACTGCGTTCGTGTGACGGTGTCAGTCACAACGGATAAGGTCAGTGTCCGTCCATTGGATTGGATATCTGGATCTGAGACTGCTGACTTGGTCCCGATTTCTCAGTTCTCACCGCATTTCCTGGCAGTTGCTACCGTGCTGCAGCTGAATAAAAGCGCTGCTAGCCGTGCGTTGTCGGTAATGTGGAGCCAGTGTCACCGATACCAACGTGTACCTCGGTCACCGTGCTACTCCATGCTTTGGACGGTGGATTCTTGCTGGGCCGTAGCACTAGTTTTTACCGAGACAGCCCAACGGCACTGTAGCCAGCCTAGTTTAATCAGTGGCCACCGACGTTGGATGCCACTGCTTAGTGTTTAGTGTTTACTATACTAGTGCTTAATAGTCTCTGGTCTGGTTAGCCAGCCTAGTTTAATCAGTGGCCACCGACGTTGGATGCCACTGCTTAGTGTTTAGTGTTTACTATACTAGTGCTTAATCGTCTCTGGTTTGGTCTGACCAAACTATTTTAGGTTTGTCTGCAAAGCCAATAAAGTAGTCCATGGAATAACAAGTAGGAGTACCTCCAAATAAAAAAAGAATAAAGGAGAAAAAGGTAAATTCTAGCTATACTACGGTCGGTCATTCGCTTTCACGCAGTTGTAAAATTTTGGGATATCACGTCGAGTGTTATATAGGGGTGTTTGGATATTAATAAAAAAATAAATTATAGAATCCGTTAGTAAACCGCGAGACAAATTTATTAAGTCTAATTAATCCATCATTAGCACACGTGTGCACTTTATTGTCAAATCATGAACTAATTAGGCTTAAAAGATTCGTCTCGCAAAGTAGTCGCAATCTATGCAATTAGTTATTTTTTTAGTCTATATTCAATACTCAATACGTGTGTCAAACATTTGATGGGATAGTGTTTAAACTTTTGAGGAGGAACTAAACCAGGCCTAAATGTCTAAATACAATTTGTTATCAGGATCCTACCATCCCGGCCTTTTTTACTGGCTGCCCTGACGCGTGACAGCACGAATCTAGGAGCACACGCGTGTCATTAGCATCTGCTTACTAGGCAGTAGAAAGGTGAAGACGATGGTGGAATGTGCTCGAGGAGTCATCATCGATCATCAGTGTCAAATTGTCAATGACTGACGGAACGAAGAAAATAAACAAAGCAAACAGGCGGCGGTGACACGTGAAACCATGTCCGGCAGCTACCTGTTTCTTGCTTCGAGTCCCTTTCCAATTTTTAAATGAATGATTAAGCATAAATAATTGGGGTTAGAGTGGTTACTAAGCACGCTCCCCCTCTCCATCGCCGTCTATAAATACGCTCGCCATTGCCACCTTCACCTCTCTCAATCTCACTCATCACTCTCCCTCTCTCACGTCGCCATTAGCGTACTTACTCTCTCTGTCTCAAGCTAGCTCATCAGGAGGAGGAAGCTTGCCTCGCCATGACGTCCTCCATGGTGTCCAAGAACGCGCCGCCGCCTGCTGGGTACGGCGATAGCGGCGAGGGTGAGGCAGCGCCGGTGACGAGCTGCCTGTACCTGCGCCCCGGCGCGGGGGCGCTGGACAGGGACACCGTGCTGCGCCGCATCCGCCACCGGAGGCGCCACAACCGCCTCCGCGACACGCTGCGCTCCATGGTGCAGGCGCCGGCGCCGGCGTCGCCGCCGCAGCCGGCGGAGCCGGACGGCGTGGACGGCGCCGAACGGCACCTCCCGTGGCCACTCGACGACGCCTTCTCGGCGCCGTAGCTTTGAGTATAGAATTAGTCTCTTGTGCAGATTAAGCTAAGTAAATGTCATGGTCCAATGTCAGTGTGCAATCGCCTCTGCCTCTTCTTGCGTAGATTGTCAAGAACAGGTGCAGATTAAATAATCGAGTATAGTGCTAGTGCAGTAGATTTAGCATGTATGTAAGTTACTGCAAGAGGATTGTTTTGGGAGCATCTTTGTATAATTGCTTGCCTGCTTGGTGTTTTATGAATCATGCTAAGTAAGTAAACAAAGAGGCTGTTTAGCTGGCAAAATTTTTGGCGAAACGTTACTGTAGCAGTTTCGTTGTTATTTGGCAAATATTGTTCAATCATAGTCTAATTAGGCTTAAAAGATTTGTCTCGTCCATTTCGTCTAAACTGTGTAATTAATTTTATTTTTTATCTATATTTAATGCTTTATGCATGCGTTCAAAGATTCGATGTGACGGGGAATCTGAAAATTTTGGCAAAATTTTTGGCATCTAAACGGTGCCAAAGTATGTTTGTATGAAATGTTTCATTTGTGTTCTGGGTTCAGGCCTTTTTTCAAATCATTTCCAAAGTATCTTCATTCTGTAGGTGGATACAATGATTGGATCTCATCATATAGATTTTTGTCTTCTATTTTCTATAGAGCTATGATGTTACTTCATCTCAGGTCCCAGCCATCTGACAAACTGGTGATATGAAATGTCTTGCTCACGCAAGCAGTTTGTCTGCTATACGACACTCACCAAGGATATGATAAACAAAAACAAAAGAGACAAGTGCCGGGTGCAAAACTCATGATTTAGTGCAGGTACATATTTGGTACACATCAAAGATAAAAGCTGGGCAATAGCCGTAAGTGAAGACAATCTGAAAAAAGTTCGTAAAATTTCAGCGTTACTATTATTCTTTCATGTGTCAACAAATACCTCCTGTTGGATTCAAGAGGGTTACAACAGTATACATCCCCACGAGATGATTACATCCGCCAACAAATTTCAACTTTTTTATATAGAAACCTATCATGTATCCCTGAACTTTTGAGCTCTACAGACAAAATCTGAACCGTCGACGTAAAATTGGCTATAATGGTCACGCTAAAAGAATGGTGATGAATCTGTATCGCAAAATATGAGACTGCTTTTCAAGTTGAACTCATACTGTATGGTTACTAGAATCCAGTAGCCTGTCTCCTTCGGAAGGCATGTCAGATGACATCTCCAAGTTTTGTTTGGCTGTCATCTTGTTCCACTCATTCTCGACTCGGAAGAACACCCACTGCCACCGTCTCAGTATTTCCAGAGCTGCTATGGTGAACACTGTCAGGTAGTTGTGCCGAAGATGCGCCGAGAGCTTGTATGTCCATGTGCATCGCAGAACCAAATTGCTGCCCAATACCCAGTAGAATACCTGTAGAATTTGTACAGGACAGACAGGTGACAAAATTGTCCAGGGAGTTAACTAAGAAGCATTTATGTGTTCAAGTTCATACCCAGTTCTGCCCGTAAAGAAGATTAGTCCATATGCTTGGGTTTTTGAACATGAAAATCCTGGTTAGGATGCTGCGGGTATGTAAAGCAAAGCTCATTAGCAGCAGCAATAGGGATGTGTGAAATGCTGAACAAGTAGTAAAGTCATTATGTAAAGACGCCACAAACCTCAAATCCCAATCTCGCTTTATATCCCAGTAGAAGGAATACAGTGAATTTATAACACTAGACATAAGCCAGAGGGGCCGGTAGAAGCCAACCCACTGATCAGGATATACATGATACTTGAGAGCAGAAAGGAAAATCACAGGAATTGCTGTCGAGTACTTGAGAGCTGGATTCAGAATACAAAAAAAAGGGGGGCCAAGTTATTCTAGAGACAGGTATAGAAGTAAACATATAAGTTTCCTGCAAAACAAATAAACAATCAAAGTTAATGCTTGATGAATGAATACCATTGAAGAGACATGTCTTCTCCTTTGTATCCTTGTACTGCCGGAGACATTGGAAGAAACGCCACAAGTAGGGGAACACGAGAACAAGAGGAATAGCTACAGAATGACTGCCACAAACAGAATCTGCTTCAAACCAAGCGATTGTTGCAACCTGTAAAAAATATGAAAATGAGAAACATTACAGGAATGCGAGATTTGAGTCCCAACGAGAATTTAAACTGATGACGAAAGTATGTGCATAGAAAAGAGCACATGCGAGAAATCAACCTGGCGATTCACCATACGACAAACCGAACGCTCCAGATCTGAGAACACCTGTGTAGAGTTGAAGCAAATCAAGAAATGGCAGAACAGAACATCAAAGATAAAACATGCTGTAACTCAAGACGATGGGGGAGTTACAACTTAGAATCGCTTTTTCTACTTTTGAAAATTAAGGAATAGCATTACTGTGTCATATAGTCAAAAGGTAATGTTTGTACTACAAAAAATGTATTATATGAGAAGTAGAGTCATATTAATATTAACAGCCGGTCCTGTCCTTTTGTCTCCAAGTTGGGATGTGTCAAACAAGAAAACAGTCTTCAATCAATACTTCTCGATAAACGAAGTAAAAGAGTCTACAATCAATACTTCTCGATAAACTAATACATACCTTTGACATGGATGTAAAAATATCTGCCAAAAAGAAGTCAGGAAATGTAATTGCCTGCAGAAAAGGGAACAGGGGATCATTAGTAGTTTGTTATGATTCAATTGTCCTCCATGGGTACAATCAGGTAATCCTAGCCACAATAGGCCATACCATACTGTTTGTAGCATGATGACTAAAAAATACCAACAAATTGTACAACTTACTTGTAAAGGCAGTATTATACGCCAGACTGTCCTCAGAAAGTAAAAGCGTGATGATAAGTAAAACATATCAAAAGGAGAAAGGAGGATCATCAGAAGAATAGCATACAAGAGAACCTGCAAAGAGGCAAGAAGATATATCAATTAGTTCACCACCCTGGATCTGAAAATCGGCGCATGAGCATGGAATATATAGCATGGTATTCTACTCTTCAACTGAATGAATGACTGGGTAACACGTTCTTCAATTTTATTTTATTTTCGTAAAAAGCATTACATGCAACCATCAGTATGTGCACCAATCTTGTGTATTATTTGCCGAGATATGCCTTCTTCAACTGAATGAATGACTGGGTAACACGTTCTTCAATTTTATTTTATTTTCGTAAAAAGCATTACATGCAACCATCAGTATGTGCAACAATCTTGTGTATAATTTGCCGAGATATGCCTTCCTATGTTTCACTGAATTGTTTGGGTCATTTCTTTTGACAGAGACAAGTCGTCACAGATTTCTGTAAAGCTAACACATAGGAAACTACCACTCAGATATTCTGTAAAACTAATACCTTGTATAAACTACTCCCCAGATTTTCTATTACGACGGGATGACAGTCATCAATTAACACTGTTTAGCATCTAGATACTGAATAAGTGAATCCAGGGAATTATATTCTTATATACATTTGATTATTTTAAGCAATACTGGCTCGATGGAAGCACTACCAAAAACATAATAAGCAATTATAAGAAATAAACCAAAGTGTTTCATGAGCTCAAGCACAAAAGGAAGATGAATAAAGCAGTGAATGAATTAATGCTGAATAGGATAGATATTACACTGGTTGAGATGCTGCAAGAGACACTTCTCCATGTGAGTACAGATATAGGTAGGCTGTCATGCTAGTAGGGACAATTAAAGTCAGCCAAGTAGCACACTGTCAATAAAACAACAAAAAACACTGTGTGTCATCGTAGCAGAATAATGTGTCAAATACAAATAATATGGAAGGACTTACAAAAAATAACTTCAGATTGAAAAGAGTTGAAGGCAGCATAAAGAATATTGATAAAAGGAAGAAACAACAAACATGATGTGTCTAGAAATCCTGATATCCTGATATAAGAGAACCAGATTGAAAAGAGGACCAATCATCAAAATGATTTAGAACTAGAAATGTACCAGTGAGTCATGTTGCTTAAGAAACACAGTAGAGTACATTTTACACAGGAAAGCAAGTTCATCATGCTTGCTCGCAGAAATCTACAAGTATAGTTGTGGTGCAAACTATTGCAGTGCAACTCAACAGAACAGATAGTTCTGAACTGAGCACTCAAGCCAAACCAGTGGTATAGATGCACTTCCAAAGGAAAAGGAATCACGGTAAATTCAAAATGAAGTATTTAAAAAAATGGAAAATGCAAAGAGAAGAGTCCGATAAGCATACCCTCCATATCTCCCGGTGAGATAAATGTGTTTGTGCAAGATCAAACACTTTTGCATAATTCACGGATGATTGTGCAAAGACCCATAGATTTACTCCCCACAACCAAATCATCAAGGCCTACAAGAAAGACAAGAATCACAGTTACATAGATGCAAACAGAGGGCCTTAATTTGTTGCCTATCATATAGGAATAACCTTTTATTAGCATAACAGGAGTACAGTGATAACTCACCGCAAGAAGAAGAGGATTATAGTACAAGAAAGCCTCGTAAAGAAATAAGTCTCTGAGATCAACACTCATTCTCATAACTGAGTCCCAACTTATCTGTAATGCCAAGAGAATTACCAAATTAACAAACGAGAATCTCATGCAATGCATAATTGAAAATCATTGATGGAGCATATCAAGACTGACCTTGCAACAACATAAGCCCCATAGAAGAAACAACACAACCTGAAAAGGAACAGGAAGGCCAGCAGTTTATTAAGTATGACTCAAATCACACATTTGTGTAATGATCAGTTGATGCTTAGCAGCTTAGGTACAGAACATTACAGATACTGCATGCAGTTAGTTTTACACACAATAATGTTGAAGCAAAGAAAAAATAAAGAAATTGCAGTTCAGCATTGTTGGTAATAGTAGCATTATAAAATGACATGCTAACATATTCCTGCCTTTAGAGGTAATTCAATACCAAGTGACAGGAGAACACAAAACAGAAGCTCATAACGTAATTTTGCCATCCGTGTCAAAGTTACAGACCATTACACAGGAGATCAGGTGTGAAGTAAATGTTCAGAAATGTTTAGTGTGAGTGTCTGACTGGTAATTTCTCCTAAACTAACTCTCCATAAGTTATTAAGGTTGCTACAATGTTCTGTGTAACAGAGCAGCTCAACAACTACAAGTAAGTTGCATGTGCCTCTGGGCACATGTTGTGTGGGTTTGTAAGGTTATTTACTCTGGTTTTTTCTTCTTAATGCAATGAAACGCAGCTCTCCTGCATGTTCGAGGAAAAAAAAAATTCCCTTTCTAGATGGAACCTCAAAAAATTCTTTGTACTTATTTGAAATCTTTGACTCCCTAATTGCAAGGCGGAAACTAGATATAACTCAATTCATATGGACACAGTTGCGTTTTGTGAAATGGTGCATTGCAATATCTTAAGGGCTAAATTAAGCAATATACACTTAGAATCACTGATGCTGTGAATAGTCGTTACACTCTTGTCATTTCACAGTGCAGAAAGGGGATCGTTAACTCAACAGTCCCTAGTTATTGTTTCCACTACAACATGACTTTTGATTACAAGAGCGGTTCCTTACGAACTCCAATGAAATTGGGTTAGTTACAAATGTAACTTCAGCAGATATTATTGACAGAACCTGATACAGTAACTAATGCATATCGCCAAACCTTATCAAAACAATGAGCGCTTAACTTGAAATCGGTATCCATGTGAACAGGGACTGAACTTAAACTAATTCCTCTTCACAGCACGTCAAATGCCAAGCAGACAACAAAAGGAGTTGAAAATGTTTGAAATACAGAGGCACCTTAAACCGCCAGAGGAAGAGCGGCGAGGGCATGATCGCGACCGAGGGTATGGTCGCGCCCTTCATCTCGCCGCCGGCGCCGCCAAGCCTGTGCGGCCTCCGCGCCAGAGGGCGGTCCGTCTCGTACAATCTCACTCTATCAGCACTCCGCGACGCAGCAGCCGCACGAATCCAATCCAATCCAATCCGCAACAGACGGAGCCAAACTACCCAAACTCTTTGGGCTCACGCACCAACAAACGAAGGGAAGGGATCGACCAGCCGACCAGCCAGCAGCCAACACTGGCGGATCTCCTCTCCTCACCACACCCCGCGGCAGTCCTCCACGGGAGGGGGCGGGGCGGGCCGAGGGCGAGGGCGAGGAGCAGCGGAGACGCCTGATCTGGACGGGGTCGCTCGGCGTGTAGCGGAGGGGGGAATGGCGATGGCCACGAGATCTGGGAGGAAGAGGGCACGAGGCGGCGTGCGAATGGGAGAAAGGGAACGGAAGGTACGGGGGACGGGGAGAGGACGATGAGAAGAAGTCCGACGACGAATTTGACGTGCAAACGAACGCGCAATTTTTTTTAAAAAAAAAGTATTTTATTTATTTCCTGCTACCGTCGCAGTACTTCGAAATCTGGAAATTTAAAATTTTTGTTGGTTTTTAAAGTCTTTTTCATTTTAGAACGTGGAAATGCGACGGCACGGAAGGGAGGAGAGGGATGTTTTGAGGGCGTATTTTGGAGGTGTTTGTCAGTTTGTGTCCGGTGATTCTGCTCCTAACTTTGCTTGGAATCAGAGGAACCATCACAGGAATCAGGCAACGGTACTAGTCGTTAGTGGAAATTTTGGTCCTTTAGCTTTCTCCTTGAGTTAGGCATACACAAAGTGGAAGTATATGCTTTGTAAAGCTGATTAACCCAGACCAAACTCTTTGTTTCCCGTAAAAAAAAGCATTAAAGGCCCAAAGTCTTTGGTGGATGAAATAATATATATGTGTCCTCTAAAAGATAGAGTGAATTGGTAAGGGCTTATGGACAAAAACATATTATTTTTATTCACAATCGATTATTAGTTGAGCCTGGCAACGGGAATAGCTAGCTAAGAAAGAAATTGTGGAGCCTAGCATTAGCTAGGACGATAGGCGAGGTTGAGCCTGAAAGAGAAGTTTGAGGATTAAAACACACTTTGACAGTCCATGAATGAAATTGAGACCAAAGTATAAAGTTTGAGGACTAAAGTGGTTGTTTTGATAGTCTTAAGACAAAACTGAGCCCAAAAGTAAACTTTGACGACTAAAAATGGTTATTCTAAAAGTTCAAAGATGAACAAAATAGCGTCTAGATGACAGTTTCTCGTTTATTTTGTGGTCAAGTGATTATGATTTTAAAACATCATATCCAAAAGCCATCTAACTTTGTAATATACTAGAATCATATTTTTTTGGATGGACAAAATAGCGTCTAGATGACAACTAAGTGAACACTACATGAGATACCAAACGTGTTGTTGTTATTGTGAAGGGTAATTTTGTTGTGGGAGAATGAAAAATCATGGCATGGTCATTTTACACAGCTAATGCTATATTTTGCTAGGTACAACTAGGAATTTGTGGTTGTTTGCCCCTATCACTCCACAACAATGCTAATGTTATTATTTTGAATTTATAACCAGAGCCTCCCCCCCCCCCCCCCCCGCCCCCATACTCTTTCCTTAATTACCTCTTTCTCATCCTCGATCTATCTACATTTTCACCCCTTACGATCAATGTTATCGTTGTCGATGAGCTACGCCACATATGAACGCATTCAGATCCCTAGTTTGGATTTTATTGGTTGACAACACAAGGGCGTGGATAACTAACTTGTTTGGCATGGTAAATGACAAAGAGTTATCCACATTGTGTCCACTTGGTTTTCTTGGCCCTATTGATTGGATATGACATGTGTTACAAGTATATCCGTGAATGTTAAGGACATGATAGTATCTAAGTACGTGTTGAGAGAACTTAAACTTACTGTTAAAGCTTATTTTAATCTTTGGTCGTACGCTAGCTCAGGTTTGATTTTGAGTTGACCTCAAGCCTGACCCTTGCTCGCATGCCCCATGAGACGAGGAAAACAAAGACATACTCTTTGGTAAAATTGATTCGATGTACTACGTTGCTTGGGTCGGATCATTCAATGAGTATAGGATGAAATATAGGATTTCTCTCATTGCATGAAATGCAGGATCTGTTGCTTGAAATTGTTGATCACTAGAGATCATCCAGTGATCTAGATCACTCATTTGTAGAATAGCTCGTCCTCGCTAGCTATCTCTTGTTTGTGCATCTCTCATATTCTCTCTTAGTCCCATTATAATTGCTTTGCTATTATTTTTCGAAAACCTGCTTTGCTATTATTTGACAATTTGGCTAATACAATTGGTACGTCAAAGCATCTCCAAGAGTATCCTAAATTTTCATCCAAAAATATCATGTTTTCCAACTCCAAAAAAGGTATTGGGAGAAAAAAAAAGAATACCATCTCCAATAGTATTCAATATTTCACTTCTAAAAAATCAAAATTTAGTCCCACTTGTTTTTTCTTTGCGGCATTTTTTTTCTACACGAAATCCTTCATGGTCGCGCCGCCACCGCCTCCTTCCTTCGTCGTGCCCTAGTCCTGCAGCTCCAGCCGGCCGTGGCCATCTCCCAGCCAGCCGGCCCGCACCACCTCCTCGTCGGACGTGGCTGCAACAGCAAAATCATGCATGCAAATTGCAATAGCATCGATATCCATCCATGAACATGATCGAAGCAGCATGGCGTGTGTGTTTAAGATAGCTTTCACATGGTAACAGGCCTGTTCGCTTATACTGAAACTTGACTTATGCTGATGTTAATGTTGATTTATTGTGAGAGGAAAACACTGTTCGTTGACCGAAAAGCAGTTCAAGCGAACACATCTATGGGCTTACTACTTCTAGTTCTAGTGCAGAGCTTTTTGCTTCCTTTCCTGGCTTATATTATAGGTGGTGCATATATGGTGAAATTTTAGAAAAAAAACCCATTGTTTTCACAAATTTTGAGTACTGCATTTGCACCCACAGGCTTCTAGCTAGCTTCGCCCCAGGCGGTACGAAAAGGCGTGAAGGGAAGAAGAAACTGCGCCAAATACCGCGCCAAGAGTGAGACCGCGCTAGAGGAGACCGATCTACGTGATGTATACAGCACGTAACTTTACTCGGTTTGAGGGAGTTTTTTCAAGTGCTAAAAGATTAGGAAAATGTATTAGGAGTTGTTGGAGATGGGTTTTTTTTCCTAATCTTCTTAAAAAACAAGTATTAGGAGGAAATTTAGAGAACTCTCGGAGATGCTCTTACATACATCCATTTGGCAATTTCTAGCATTTTAGATAACCTGGAGTCTTTTTTAATGGCTATTTTGTACTAACTCAAAATAGAAATACTCACCTCGTCCTCAAATACAAGGTATAAATGTTTAAAAGTTGTCCCGAATCATAAGGTATATTCTAAATTGCTCAACCTCATCCATGGATGTCTTTCTTTTAAACCCTATCCATGTGTGTCTTTTTAACATGATTTTGCATAAAATGATTGGCAAGGAGCATGCTCGTATTTTAAACTGTGCCTTACTAAAAGATTAAGTCAATTAACAACCAAACTAACTAATTAGTGAGAGGCAGAGGTTGTTGCCAGACTTTTTACGTGGTTCTAAAATTGCTTTGATATCTTGTATTTCAAGGCGGAGGTTGATGATTTTGTGTTCCTTGGATGCACCCTACCAGCACTCAAGCATGCCTTCCCAGGGCGGATCTGCGGCCCAGGTCCTTAGGGCTCAGGCCCTAGTCGTTGGGCCACTAACACTCTATAGCCCATATAGATTTTAGGTCAATAAAGCCACAAATGAGAAGCCGGTTACGAAGACCAGTCCTTTGACTTGTGAGCCACCGTACCGTGACTCCGTCAGCGAGACCATCAGCGCTGCCGCCCGCCAGCCCTCCACCGCAACGCCGCTCACCACCGTGCCGGCCAACGCCCGACCTGCGACCACCCCTCTCCTGCGGCCCCTGCCAACCACCCAGGCGCGGGGTGCCCAGCAGCCCATGCCCGGACGGTCCACCAGACCATCTTTCTGTTGTCACGCCAGGCGCCGGCTGGCAGTTGCGGACGCCGGACAGCCAGGTCCCGGGGCGCGCCCCGTCCTCCACTCTTTCCTCCTTGGCTCCTCCAAGGGCAGAGGCCGGAGCAGTCGAGCTTGAGGGCTACTTACCGCTGATAGCCTCTAGCCTGGTACTGCTCCCTTCCCCTGAATCAATTCCTACTTAATTAGATTGGAAACTGAAATTAAAAACAATGAAACATCAGATCAATGAGATATTAGGTATTGATTTTTATCTAATTAGGTGCGATGTTATCAGGACGGCTCGAGCCTGGTCGCCTGGGGACCGTCCAGGACGTGTCGTCCAGGATGATTAATCGACCCTAGATGAGTCCCCTAGTTGTCCCGATCGTCCCCTACATATGGTGGCTGATATATACCATATATATATTATATAGTTTTGCTAGGGTCTTCTCAATAAGAGATGAAACATCTGGAGCATCTGAGGATGCTGAACCAGCAGCCGCTGAGCCTGATGCAACTGAAGAGGCTGGAGCAGAACCAACTTCTCCTTGAACATCGGCCTTAGACATGTACACTTCCACTTGCGCACTGAGAAGAGTGCGTGTGTTCTGCTGACTTCTGAGTGAGTGAGAGTCTAAGGGAGTGAGGGGTAGGAAAGAAGAGAAACCCTAATGGGCTTGGGCCAAAACATAAGACAGCTAGCTAGGCCCAACTCTGAGATCCAGCCCACTCTCTGGCTGAACGACCACACAGCCTGGACGGACGATTAATCGCGACTGGACGACGACTAATCAGACGACCAGGTTTCTGGATAGTCTGGCCGAGTCGGAGGCCCTAGTCGAGTAGCTAAGACCGTCCAGGACGATTAGTCGCGACTAATCACGATTAATCGGACGTCCTGATAACATTGTATACCTTGCAATGTTGTTATCAATTTTAATTCAATCATCAGATCAATTAGAAATTTTTATCTTTGTCTTAGTTATTTATGTGTGTGGCTCAATGGCTGTCTGATATTAATAGGCTTATAGGCCCCTACCGAGTAAGATAGATGTATAATGGGTAATTTTCACCGCTAGATAGAGGCCCTGGTCGTCAGGAAATCCTGGATGACGAATAAAAACAACATAGAACCAGCACAATATCTTGTCTGCAGTAGCATCCAGGACGACGACACAGATGAGATAAAACGTTACAGCCTTACAGGATACACACAAGCATGGCGGTCTTAAGACTAGCCGCAGTGGGTACTCTAAAACGATACTCTAAAGCTTTAGAGTATGAATATAGAGTAAAAACTGCTGCACTGGGTACTCTAAAACGATACTTTATTCTTGCTCTCACTCTATATTTAGAGTGGTACTGTGCTTACTCTATACTCTATAGTGGCGGGCCCCAGTAGCTAAACAAAGGAAAAATGTTATAACTCACAAACCAAAAATCCAAATTAAATTTCGATTTCACCATTAAATTCGTCTCAATAAATCCTTCAAAACTAAATCACACATGAATATATTTAGATAAAGTGACAAGTGGGTCCTACAGTGAATAGAGTGGATAGAGGATGATATAGAGAATGGATGGGTGCGGGAGAATTGAGTATAGAGGAGAGAATCTTGCTGACTAGAACGTATAGAGGATGAATATAGAGGTTCATGAGTGCGGGTAGTCTTATTACATCAGATCACATGCTTTAACTGCTGAGCATGGCCACGGTACATACACTAGTACTCAGTTTTACATTAAGACATTTATTTAATTGGTACGAACGCGATCATTATTCTTCTCCTCCCAACAAAATCTACGCTTCAATTCGGCCCGTAGCGAGATGAAAGTACTGGAAGGCATGCCCTCTTTGGCACACACCTCAGCTGCGATGCCGTTCAGTTCACCGGCCAAATATTTGTCTGCCTCAATCCAGCTGTTGGGTATCCCATGGCACAGGGACACCAAGGCTTGGTACAGTTCCATTCCCTCGGCTCCTAGTTGCTCATCATCCTTTGGCTGCAGACGATGATGAAAAGCCACGGTCTCCTCGCCAATGGTGTCATCTGAAACAGCACCTTGCTCTAAGTCGGTGCTGGCAGCTGGTTCCTGAGCTTCTGTTATCAGCTTGGGTTGTCGACACACAGCCATCAAGTAGCTGTTTGAGCACCTGCATCAGTATCAGTAGTGGTTCAGTTTCACAAGGGGATCGATGATGATAATAGTTTACAAACAAGTAATACTGAAATTAATGTATGTGGTGTTTTATTGTAACACACTGAATTGCATTGGCAGAAACTGAAATACCGTACCTCTGGCATTGCAAGGCGCATGGCTTTCTTGATTTCCTTGAGGTATTCATCATCCTTGGTGTAATCCTGGCACAGATCCTCCAGGACGCGTGCTGCACGTATCCTCCATGACGCATGGTTTTCAGCACCAACCACCGTGCTCGTGAGGTTGCCCAGAGCAGCACCAGTCGCTTGTTGCAACATGCTCGTGGCAGTGGCAGCTCCTCCATCATCATCCCCGCCACTTGGTTGTTGTACAGCAGAAGCCATGGCGAGCAGCTTCTCGCCTGCCAATCTTCTGATGCAGCTTCTCTTCTTCAGAACATGCGTGGGGCCGGACATGCCGCCGAAGTATTGATCCGGCAGGAGGAAAATGTGCAGCAGAATGCCCATGAACACCGCACGGGGCACAACAACAACGGAGGACGTGTCCGCCATGGGCAGGCCGAGGAGGACCTCCACCGCCTGTCTTTTCAGCGCCACTTGGCATCTGGGGCACCCTAGAACGGTTTCCAGGGCGGCGACGGCTCCCGCCGTGTCGCCGGCGATCTGAGCCCGCAGCGCCTCTCCGGTCTCGCCGGGAGCAGCCGTGAGCAGGCTCAGGAGCTTGAGCAATTCCTCTGCTATCATTCACCATTCGTCGTGGTGGTCCCTGTGGAGCCCATCCGAGGCCAGAGGCCTCATGGTCCTGGACACCTCAGCTTGTGTGCTGCTGCTGATGAACCTGCAGTTGTCCTCACTGGCGGCCAGCACCTGAAGCACGCGCAGGCCTGAGACCACTAGCCCGACGTAGCCACGGACGACGTCACTTCCCGGCTGTGGCGGCGCAACCGATCCGTCACCGTTGCTGGCGGCGTGGTGGGATTGGAGTGGTTTCAAGAGACGACGAAGAAGAGAGGGCGTGCGACTGCGGCGCACAACCACGAGTACGTAGGAGCGTTCCTGCTCTTTCAGCAGCCAGTCTCGCTCGTACTCCTCGGTCAGGTCACCGTCCCGCTCGTATCCCTCGGGCCTCCAGCAGTGCTCCTCGAACGTGCCGAGCAGCGAGGAAGATATGCACTGCGTCGCTCCGGCGAACTCCTCCAGGCGGACGCTGCCGGCGACCTCCGCGAATATGCTGGCGGCGCACGCCCTCACCGCTCCGCTGTACGGGCTTCCAGGACCGAGCGTCTCTAGCAGCCTGTGGATCACCTGGCCAAAGGATGCCGACGCTGTGAGCAGCCGTTTCATCATGGTTGGCTGTCCATGGAGCCACGGCCGGGTGGTGTCCGTGTCGTCCCGCTGGAGGTGGAGGATGGAGCCGAGGATGGCAAGCCCCGAGAGATACTTGCTGCTGCATGACCTTGACCTGCTACTGGTAGTGGTGGATGTAGATGTGGATGTGGGTTCCATCAGCAGCAAGTCCACAGCATATGAGACGAGGTTCCTCCCTCTGGCGAAGGATGGGTCCTTCATGCACCCCGTCACGGTTTCGTCTAGGTACTCGGACACAATTCCTGCGTCCAGCCTATAGTCCCCAGCCACTTCCTCCACTAGCCCGGTTCTCGCCACCCGATCACACAGGCCCCTGTAGATGAAGAAGGCGCTTTGTGCCACTCCCAAGGAGTAGAGGATGGTGAGCGCCGGTGTTAGGTGCACGTGCACCTTTCCGTCGGCGTTGTCGTAGTCATGCACCCTAAGGAAAGCCCCGTGGAGATCCACGGCCCAAACACATATAGAAGCACTAGAGGATACACCACAAATTCCCAGATCGTCATGTGCTGAACAATAGATACCACGGATCCTAGTACGCAGCACGTGGCCGACAGGGCTTTCCCTTTCTTTTTCTTGGAGGATGGCCTCAAGAACGTGGCTTTTACGACTGCCACCAAACCCCCCACAAAATTCGCAATGTCACTTGTCCTTTCCGTCAAAACGAAATCAAAGACCCTGTAAGCAATACCATGTGTGTTGCAAGCTTCTAGATTAGAATAATCCAAGACCCTGTTAAGTAATAATAAGTAATAACATGTGTGTGTGTGTTGCAGGCTAGAATAGGAGCGTCGAAGCGGTGTGCCTTTGAGCAGCTGTGCGGCGTATAAGTTTTCTAGAAATTGGTAAGCAAGACACATCAGCTAGTAGCACTGTGGGCTAAATTTATCCGGCTTATAAACTTATAGTCTAAGCTAAGATGAACATGTTTGTAAATAGAAATATCTTCTCTCTTCAATTCTCTCTAAAAAGTAATGATGATGGTATAGAAAATATTATTCTATTTATAGCACCACGCACACAAAATATGCACCTAACTAAGGTGATGCTTCCTAGCACACCATGCTCCAGCGTTGAGCATCTTTAAAACCATAAGCTCTTGCAGCTGCTCTTATAAAGGAAACGATCAAGTTACTACATGTAATGATCCTGTGTGCATTTCCTTACAAAGCATGATCATCCTATGCAATGCATCATGAAAATCTTTAGTTGCAAAATCTAAATATCAAGTACGGCTGAAACTGGCATTTTGTGCACCAGCGGACAGTCTGGCCAAGAAGCAATCTATACCAACCAAGGGCCCTAATAAGCTGATATATTGATCAATCTTGGGTAAGTTCTTGGCCAAGTTCTAAAGGTTTCAGCATAACATTCACCTTAGAACCCCAAAACATGGTGGGATAGCCATGGATGGCCTAGAACTTCACACATACACAAACCCACCAATGTACCTTCCTAGATGTGTTCTAGAGGTCTCTAGGAACAATTGCCAACATGTACTTATATTCTATTATTCCTTGTTTATGATCAATTGCCAACATGTACTTCTTTGATAGAATAAGCCTCTCATAAATAATGGCGATAAAACTGTGGTTATCACTTTTATTTTTTTCTACGTTGACGAGGCTGCTAACCTCTACGTTGACGAGGCCGCCCACCCACTTATTGTCGCCGCCGCTTGTTATGGTCACATGGACCCTTTACTGTTTTCACCACCTATATATGGCTCATCCTTCTTTGTTGCTGTCATCAGACGCCATCTCCATCGATGATGGGCTGGTTGTTAGTGTCGCCTCATGCTATCCTTTAAGTTTTTCATTTTTACCGGATAGGCCTCCTTCACCTAAGATAAAATTTGCTTTGGAAGTGCTACTCTTCCTCGATTTAGCATTCAGGTCACGAAGGCTCATAGTCAACCACATAATGCTTTGTGATAACTTGAGGTCGCTGTTTCCCTTGCTTGTGGTTGTTGTTGGGCTGCCAGTCATTGTGGCACCATACACAACTTTGGTGGTCCCGGATGGTTGCCAGATTGCGGCGTTTGTCTTGTTTGTGGGGGCACTAATGTTGGCTATATTTCCATCATTGCTGGCTGCCATAATTGGGGCATCATTTGAGATTGAACCCCTAGTTGTTGGATGTGGTGCCACTGTCCCTCCCCCGCTACCAGCACTACCACTTGACCCTAGATCTTCATTGGCAAAGGTGTTCAAGAAGCCGTGCTTCAAGAAAATATTGTGTATTCTTTGCGAGGGAGTGATTGATGGGTTCATCGAGCTCGTTTCGGTTGGTAGGTTGCGTGGAGGAGCTCTTTGCTACTTAGGAGTGTCACCTCCGGGGACTAGTCGTGTGGTTGTTTCTGTTGCTTCTCTTAGTGCTAAGCTTCATCTAGCCATAAACTGTTTTTAATTGTTTTTATTGCATATACGCTGAATTCCTTTGGAGAACAATCTTTATTGTATTAGGTTTGAAACCCTAAGTAATGTTCATGATCTTTTTCATGGGTGGTACAAATAAGGGGGAGTTCTCTTATCCTTGTTATTGATTGGAGGTGCAGCCATTTGTTGGGCACTATGGCTTACAAGAATGAAGTTGTTTTTGACAAATATCAATCCATAACTTTTTTGCAGGTTTTTATTCATATGAAGGCATTGGTTACATCAATGGGCGTAGTTATGGCGAGATCGGAGATGAAGCTGACAAGGAACATATTCTTCCATTTTGTCAAGTGCTAAAGACGTCTGCTATGCAGTTCTTTGCTTCCTTCGGATGGCCAAATAATTCTAGAATTGAGTTTTGAGTTAGATTTTGTTGTTTATTATACAGTTTTGTAATAAGTGGTATAATTCTCTTGGACATAAGAAACGAAACCGGATTCATTTCCCTTATTAAATAAAACCGAGTACAAACTTTGTTAGTGATCCTTGTGAGGCTTACTCCATCTCGCAAGGATCATGTTCATCCCGGTGAGCCTAGACTTACTAGGAGGATTATGTGTTGTAATTTTCTCTTCTTCTTAATAAAAACATGCTTAGGCACGGCCACGAAGAAAAATCAGTAATCTTATCACACCAAAACATTTAGCGGCACATATATAGATGGAAACTTGGCAATAACAAGCTGAGGTATACTTCTATGACAAGAGAAGGTTGGATTGAGTTCTCTTCCCATTCCTACGGCTACGGGTGTATTCAATTGAGCTCCAAGGCTGAAATATTCTCCAGTGTATTCAAGTGAGCACAAATCAAAACAAAACTACTAGTGTACGTCAGTACTCCAGTAATAATCATCAAATCAGATGGTAATAAGGAGGGAAACTAACCTGGCGGTTTGGACGAGCGTGATGACGGCGACACACCAGAAGTCGTCATCCCCTAGGTCGGAGACGAAGCCACCAAGGAGGACAACCGTGGCCCACGTAAGCACCAGGAGTCCCAACCCCCGCACGGCCATAGTCAGGTACCCCATGAACACGGCATAGCTGTTGATGTTGGCAACTTCAGGCCAACGGGAGTCGTCGTCGATTGAATTCAGATCGGCCATTGTTGTTATTGCTCGATTTTATTCCACCCAAGAAACACACAGGTTGCTGTTGCTTGCTTGTCAGCAAGGTAGCTAGCTAGAGAGCTCAGCGCGACAATGGCTTCCACGAGGATGGATCGGAGTAGACTGCAGAAAAGAACTGATAGCTTGGATTTCAGCAATGGTGGTTTGGCAAGCTTTGCGTCTTGCTGCCTGGGCCTTAAGAAGGGGAGAAGGAAGTGCGCGATGATTGAGAGCCAGCCCGCTGGGTGCCTGGGTGGGGTGAAGGGACGGGAGAAAAGACGACTTCTCGTCCAGCGCCCGAGTGGACAGGAGGGACACCCGTCCGTCACATGTTGTGCACTGGGCCACAGGCCCACAGCACACTACCCGGCAGCAGGCCAGCAAGGTCACGACGGGCAATGCCGGTGCCCATGCCCAACGCAGAACGCACCATCAGGCAGGCGTCCCAACAAAGTTTCCCTAGCTAAGCTAGCTACGTGGATGGAGCTGAGAGAACATGGTAAAAAAAAAATTGGTCGCTCGCGATGAGGTCGTTGCTCAGCTCGCATGGTTCACCATATGAATCTAGCGTCTCTGCCTGCATGACCCACACATGCTGTGCGGCTGACAACTTTATTTTCTTTTTTTTTATTCTCACTCATCTAGCGATCATAGCTCTGCATTCTGAGGATGCCCGTCGAGGTCTCTCCACTTCTTATTTTTTTTAACTAGTTAGCTGATCATAGTTCTTAGTAACCTATCTATTTTTATGCTATCTTTCTTTGAGGTACCTCGAGAGGTACTAAAGAAACTAGATTACTACAGGTCTAGATTCTTCTGGCAAAGCGATGAACATAAAAAAAGTATAGACTAACTAATGGAGTATTCTTTGATCACCGAAAGATCAAGGAGGATTAGGAATTCTTAATTTGGACTTACAAAATAAGTGCTTACTTAGTAAATGGCTTTTTAAACTTATCAATGAAGATGGGGTATGGCAATCCCTCCTCAGGAGGAAATATTTGAGGTACAGAACAATTACTCAAGTTGAACATATGCCTGGTGATTCTCACTTTTGGTCTAGCTTAATGAAAGTCAAACAAGAATTCTTGAGATTGGGTAAGTTCAAACTGGGTAATGGAACTCAAATAAGGTTCTAGGAGGATGCGTGGTTAGGCGATGTAGCCTTTAGGGACCAATATCCTACTCCTTATAACATTGTCAGGAAGAAAAGTGCTTCTATTAATGTGGTTTTACAATCTAATCCTTTGAATGTCTCTTTTAGAAGGTCCTTAGTTGGTAATAATCTGGGGCTTGGCACCATTTAGTGGCCCGTGTAATGAATATTCAACTAACAGATCAAAGAGATGTTTTCATATGGTCTCTGAATCAACATGGTTCTTTCACAGTTCGTTCTATGTACAGAGCGGTAGCTGTTACCAATGTTGTACCTCATAACCACAATATATGGAAGCTAAAACTACCTCTCAAAATTAAGGTTTTTATATGGTACATTATTAAGGGAGTGACTCTAACTAAGGATAATTTAGCCAGGAGGCGGTGGAAAGGAAGTGTTAAATGTTGTTTTTGCAACTTGGATGAGTCAATACAACACCTCTTCTTTGATTGCCAGAATGCTAAGTTTATTTGGAGATTGATACATGTTTCTTTTAATTTATCCCCTCCATTAAATGTTGACCACATGTTTAATGATTGGCTTCATGGGGTACAAAAGAAACTTAAATATCAGGCCTTAGTGGGAGTTTGTGCCATTTTTTTGGGCAATTTGGCTAAGCCGAAATGATGAGGTTTTTAACAGGACATGAGCTTTTTCTTCAATGCAGGTGGTGTTCAGAGGGACACATTGGATTCGTTTTTGGGCGCTGCTGCAAAAGGAGGAGGAAAGGCCCCAGTTACAATGGGGGTGTCGTGTGCTTGAGACGACAGCGATGGAGCTTTTCGCCTCTTATGGTTGGCATTTTAGTAATAGATTTCCTTTTATTTGATTAAGTACTATAGATGTGCTGATTGTTTGTCTTCGTGGCTTTGGTCTCTTTTCGGAAAATTTCGTGGTTGTAATAATGGACAGCTATATGTATCGATTGATACAGAGGCTAGAATATTAATACATATTCCCTTTTCTAAAAAAAATCTCTTTCATAACTTTTTTTTGTCTATGATGCGGCTAAGAGATATTCTCGTGCTGATATAAGAATCATACACCGCCGTGAATTCCCATCATATGTCAACATGTGAATCACAAAGTTTCTCCGTAGTTGTTTGGCCATCCTGTGCATAAGACAAGTGTATATATATAATTACCTCATCTATAATGGGATGATATAATAAATTGGAATTATATATATGGCCAAGAACATAAAGTATTATGCTCCCCATATAGATCGATGCATTTTTCTGCGCCAATGAAAATATTTGTTATGCCTATGAATATGGAAGGGGAAGTCAACAAAATATTAGCAGCCACTATGGCACCATATTATAGGCATTCGATACCTTAGTTATAATGTGAAGCTCATCTGAAAGTTTATGTGCACATAAATCGCATTTATGTTTGAGAATCAGAGTTCTTCCCATACATATTATTGATTATAATATAACACCACATATGAGTGTACTTTAAATGAACCTAGCAATATTATCTCAACTGATAGTTATCGATAATTCATCCCGCATCAAACCTAACAACATTGTTGTAGAGATAGGAATCAATTGTTGCAATGAGCACATGATGATAATACAAGTTATAGGATTGTCAAGTTACTGACAAATTGAGACTAACTCATCACAGCTATGTCTAGAATCAAGTTATAGGACTGCCACATGTATTCAAGGAACCAACAAAATGAGGACTAACTCATCATAGCTATCTCTAGAATATCATTGTGGGGGGTATAAACCCCCGGTACCACAAGATGGTACATGGGCCGCACCGTCTAAAGTGGTCTGGTCCGTAAGATCAAGACGTACATCGTAAGATTATAGGACATTGTAATAGTACCCGATGGAATACTTTACTTGTAACATTGTCCCTTCGGAGTATATAAGGAGGGGCAAGGGTCCCCTAGAGGACAGGTCATACACCACATAACTCAATACAATATAACAGAGCACAGGATGTAGGACTTTACGTCATGCTAACGGCCTGAACCTGTATAAATCTTGTGTCTTGTGTCCTGTTACCATCCGGTTCGTGTCTTGCGCACTTGTCTACCGACAAATCACCATCACGGGCATACCCCTCGATGGACTGCCGACCACGTTTCATCGACAGTGGCGCGCCAGGTAGGGGGTGTGCGTACAAACTCCTAGGCGAGCCAGATGGAAATTTTGTCGTTAATTCTCTACTAAAAATCGGGTGAGTCATTCTACATTGTTGTTTGGATAAGTCTTTTATTTGAATATCTAATACAGATTGATTTTTCTGCATGTAACAACATCTCCCTCGTTTGCAATCTACTTCGCTAACATCGTCCTGGAGCCCGCTGGGATTAATATCGAGAATTAACTCGACAACGACGGACTCGGCGGCTTCAGCGGCAGGAGAGCAGTTCCAACATGCTCCGACTACGACCACGACCTCTTGCCTCGACCACCTGCCACGTAGCAATAATAATCGCCGCAAGAAAAGGCGCTACGACAACTTCATCGCCACCGACAAGATTTATATCCAAAGATAAGTACACTTCCCATATTCGTATTTAATATAATTTCTTTCAACCACTCTAACGTGCTTACCTGCAGATCACTTTCTATTAATATTTTATAAAAGACCAGTTGACAGAGCATCATCCTTTCTCGAGTTCTTGGAGCCAGCCCCGTCTTCGGCTTCTCCCTACATGTGCACGGGACCCGCTCTCTACGCTCCGGGTGGTCGGCGGGCGCTCCCTGATCTGATCTGTGTGCTCTTACGTGCGAACAAGCTCTGCACCTCGCACTCGGACCGCAGATCCGACTGGGGCCGTACGGATTCTACAGCATGACGCATCTACCCACTGATATAACTAAAACAGAACACTTATACGTTCCTAACTTAGTTATCCTCCACACAATATACAAGCTTTAACCGTTTTTTTCCACAAAAACACAAACAAGCTTACATTGTTACAACAATATATTATTACAAACTTGCCTGATGACGAGGCACAAGTTTACAATAAACTAAACTATTCTACATATTTATATTACAGGATCTTCACCGAGCTCTTATCGCTCCTCGTCAGGCTCATCGCCGAGCTCTCGCTGCTCGACCACGTCTCTGCCCACGCCGGGGACTCCTCGCCGAGATCTCGCCGCTCATCGCCGAGCTCTCGCTGCTCATCGCTAAGCTCTCGCCGAGCTCTCACCGCTCGTCGCTGAGCTCTCGCCGAGCTCTCACTACTCGTCGCCGAGCTCTCGCCGCTCGTCACCGAGCTCTCACTGCTCGACCACGTCTCCGACCACGCCGGGGACTCCTCGTCGAGCTCTCGTCGCTCCTCGTTAGGCTCGTCGCCGAGCTCTCGCTGCTCGACCACATCTCCGGCCACGCCGGGGACTCCTCACTGAGCTCTCGTCACTCCTCGTCAGGCTCGTCGCCGAGCTCTCGCTGCTCGACCACGTCTCCGGCCACGCCAGGGACTCCTCGCCAAGCTCTCGCCGCTCGCCGCCGAGCTCTCGCCTAGCTCTCGCTGCTCGTCGCTGAGCTCTCGCCGAGCTCTCACCGCTCGTCGCTGAGCTCTCACCGAGCTCTCGCCGCTCGTCGCCGAGCTCTCGCTGCTCGACCACGTCTCCAGTCACGCCGGGACTCCTCGCCGAGCTCTTGTCGCTCCTCGTCAGGTTCGTCGCCGAGCTCTCGCTGCTCGACCACGTCTCCGGCCACGCTGGGGACTCCTCGCCGAGCTCTCGTCGCTCCTCGTCAGGCTTGTCGCCGAGCTCTCGCTGCTCGACCACGTCTTCGGCCACGCCGGGGACTCCTCGCCGAGCTCTCGTCGCTTCTCGGCAGGCTCGTCGCCGAGCTCTCGCTGCTCGACCACGTCTCCGGTCACGCTGGAGACTCCTCACCGAGCTCTCGCCGCTCGTCGCTGAGCTCTCGCCGAGCTCTCGCCGCTCCTCGCTGAGCTCTCGCCGCTCGTCGCTGAGCTCTCGCTGCTCGTCGCCGAGCTCTCGCCGCTCGAACCGCGCCTCCGGCCGTGTTCGGGGACTGGTCTGGCAAACACATCTTTTCTCAGACCACCGAGCACGTTATACTCCTCGACCACCCGACCAGTGCGCCTCCTCAACCACCCGACCAGTGCTTGGGGACTTCTTCCTCGACCGCCCGACCAACGCTCAGGGACTTCTTCCTCGACCACCCGACCAGCGCTCAGGGATCCGTCGACCATGTCTCACGCTGTGCTCGGGGACTGCTTCGACCACTCTCTGACCACAGCTTGAGGCCTGCTTTCCTCGGCTACATGTGAAATTTGACTCACATACAGTTGAGAGATCATTATTTTCTTAGACCTTGCTACAAGGCTTATACTTCGCCTTCCAGCAAGCTCGGGGACTACATCGGTACGATGCACCTGTCAGTGCATCTCGGTATCGAGTTTTCAAAGACTTTGGGCTCTATTCTTTTAGACCCTGGCACCACGTGCCTACGTCACCTCCTACGAGGCTCGGGGACTAAGTGGGCACACTTCACCTTGCGATGAATATGCTTGTTTTTCGACCCTTTACGTCTCTGATGATCAAGGACGCTACGCTTCAAGACACACTTACGTTTCTTCACAGAAATCCAAGTGGGCACATTTCATAGGAAGGAGAAATCTTTTTCTTTTCTCAAGAGCATCATACATTCTTCAGACAACCTACTTCTCCAGCAACAACGCTTGCAACAACTGCTCGGATGCCGCTTTGACTGGTCGAAGACGTCAAGGACTCAAGCCTCACTGTTCGGAGAAGGTCAAGATGACATGTCGCATCAGAATATATGGCGCTCGGGGACTAGCTGTGGGGGTATAAACCCCCGGTACCACAAGATGATACATGGGCCGCACCGTCTAAGGTGGCCTGGTCCGTAAGATCAAGACGTACATCGCAAGATTATAGGCTGTACTAGACATTGTAATAGTACCAGATGAAATACTTTATTTATAACTTTGTCCCTTCGAAGTATATAAGGAGGGGGCAAGGGTTCCCTAGAGGACAGGTCATACACTACATAACTCAATACAATATAACAGAGCACAGGAGGTAGGGTTTTACGTCATGCTGACGGCTTGAACCTGTATAAATCTTGTGTCTTATGTCCTGTTACCATCCGGTTCGTGTCTTGCGCACTTGTCTACCGACAAATCACCATCACGGGCATACCCCTCGATGGACTGCCGACCACGTTTCATCGACAATCATGACCCAAGTTATAAGATTGCCACATGTATTCAAGTAGCCAACAAATATATAACATTATGGCAAATAAAGCATGAACCACAAGACAGCTGGTTGCATAATTCATGGCTATCCATTCCTAGAAAAAATCACCCCTATAAAAATCATATCATAAATCACCGGTGCAAATAATTTTTCAGCTTTTTAGCAAACCAAGCCAACACGCCGAAGAAAAAGCAAGTAGGATAGGGCAGTAAGACCGAGATGTGTGACCCTTCAACTGATTCTAGCTAAGATCGCTAAAAAACAATTAAGACAAAGATGAGGATAAGAGAAAACTTGCCCATTCTCCTAAGCCATTCTTAACTTATAGCAGACCAATGATTCTAGTCAGACCAAAGAAGTCCCCTTAGGGTGACAAAAGTTAATTATTGGTATTCTAAAATTGGACATTACATGAATCAGCAAATAAATTTAGATATGCAAATTTGCTCTGCATCAAGTAAACAAGACCCAATGCATAACTTGGAAGCGAAGGTAAAATCTAGATTTGCTGACTTTGGGATTTGTAGCAGTGATAATTTGTATCAGGTGTATCGACTATGGACAAAAAAGATTGCATAATTTTCCTATGGTGTATTGTTTCTAAATTTGAGTGAAATATGTCAGCAAAGAACGGAACGCACCCAGCCTTGGTTCAGGCCAACAAAAATTTCCCAATTCTCTATTGGTTTGATTAGTGGTCCACTTTTCTTGTGTATCGCTAGGCTTGCAAGATGAAGCCTACATAATTCTTTGTTTTTACACATATAAAAACTGTTATACAACTGAATTTGGTTTAGTCAAATTTATCTGTCTACTATAGCCTAGGTGTGTGAGGATTAATGTTAGCATGTGTTTTCGTGCTCCTGCTCTAAAGTTACTGCTGCTCCCTTAAGGTTTAGCATGTTAATTCCTTATATGGCATATGTAAATTTATCAAAGAATAAAGCTCTAGTATCATGGTCAGTTTCTCTAGCACTCCAGTTCTGTTACATGTTCTATGGATATACTGGAATTGCCATACTGAATGGTGATCTCTTCATTTAAGAGGCAGCCATATGAACATTTGTCCTTTCTGTATATTTTAACAAGAAAATGTTGCTATTGATGGAGCCTATGCTTGAGAAGGTGTATGGTATTTGTACATGATTTTTTTTTTTGCTCTGGATCAAGGCTGCAAATGTGGAAAAGGAAGTTTAGCTGACACAAGTTAGTTCAAGGATAAGAAGCACATTAAAGGTTATTTCACTTTCTTTTCACCGCACCCCTACCACCTTTTGCTGTCTTGCACAACCACAACCCCACAAGAAGAAAAGCTCTCTTTTCTAGCTGCAGGTAAGTTTCTTAAGCGTTAAGCTTGGAATCAAAACAATTGGGCAGGCAAAGCCATGCAGCCCAGCGCGTGGACGCAGTACTTGTAAATAAAGCAAAAGAAATCCTTCGTTCTCCAATAAAGGAAGACCAGCCTTTTTCAGACGAAGCTAGCTTCATATATAATCTGGGTTACTTCTGTTCTCCCAACAATTCACACAATCATGCATGTCTTAGAGGATCTGTAGATCAATCATTGTTTATCATCGTCCGACTGTCCTAAATGGCAACAGCTAGTCATAAACTCATCATGGTTCTAAAGGGTCATTCTCTATTACAACCGCCTTACCTAATGAGCCCTCGTCGAGCTGTCGCCAGGCTTGCTGGGCCGTCGGCCCATGTGGGAGACCTCGAAGGCGAAGGCGGCTCCCGAAGGTTCCTCCAAAGGTCTTTGGGGCCGAGGCTTCGGCTGGCTTCATGGAGCCTTCGCCCGTTTTTCATTTTTTGGTCCTTGCCTACAGCCTTCGGCTCGAAGGCTCCAGCTTCCGCCGTCGGGCAAAGGTCTTGTGGAGCCTTCACGGCCAATCTTGGCGTTCAGCCCGGGGAGCCTTCGCAGGCTGAACGCCGGAGGCCTCAAATGCACCTGCAACCACATAGGGCTGGTTTAGTTCACCAAAAATTTGGCAAAATAAAACTATAGCAGTTTCGTTGTTATTTGACAATTAGTCTTTAATCATGGTCTAATTAGACTTAAAAGATTCGTCTCGTAAATTTCTTCTAAACTATGTAATTAGTTTTATTTTTTTATCTATATTTAATGCTTCATATATGCATCCAAATATTCGATGTGATGGAGAATTTTGAAAAATTTTAGAAACTAAACAGGCCCATAGTGTGAAAGAGGGAGTCAATCATCATTAGCAAGCCTAGGGGCGCGAGAGGCTTCGCCCCAACACCACCACTGAGCTATGCCACATCTAAACGCATTAAGGCCCCTAGTTCAGGCTTCATTGATTGACGAACGCAAGGACATGTGACTATTTTTATTTTGTAGGGTAAATGATAAGGAGTTGTCCACATTGAGTTTCACTTGGTATTTTCTTGGCCCTAGTGATTGGATTTGGTTTATGTTGCAAGGATATTCGTGAAGGTTAGGGACATGATAGTATCTAAGTATGTGTTGGGAGCAATTAGACTTAGATTGTGTTTGGTTCAGCTTCTAAAAAATGCTTCTATTGCCAAAAGGTAGAATGCCTATCAAATAGGAGAACCAAAAGCTGATTTTTCAGCTGCTTTTCTAGAAGCAGCTGCTTTCGCACAGTATAATTTTCGCAATACTTTGAACCCTGTTTTTGCCTTTTCCAGTTGTTTTAAGGGAGATAAAAGAGAGGGGATGATTTCATAGTTGTTTTAACCAAATGGTTTATAACTTTTTCACGGCATATAGCTCATAGTAGTTTTTCCGCAACTCACCGCTCACAGTTTTTTCACAGCTCACAACTGAACCAAATAGACCCTTAGTGTTTGAGCTTTTTTTTTGTAATCTTTGGTCGTACTATTAGGTAGGTCAATTCAAGCCTAACTCAATTTTGATTTTGAGTTGACCTCAAAGCCTGACCCTTGACTCGTTAGCCTCAATGAGACGAGGAAAACAAAGACACCCTCTTTGGAAAATTGATTCGATGCACATTTTGTTGCTTGGGTCAGATCATTCGGTCAGTTTAGGATGAAATCCAGGGTTTCACTCATTGCATGAAATGCATGATCTGCTGCTTGAAATTGTTGATCACCAGATCCTCCGGTGATCGATCTGGACCATTCATTTCTCATTGCTAGAATAGCTCGTTAAACCTCGCCAGCTATCTCTTGTCCATGGATCTCTCATATTCTCTTTTAGTCACATTATAATTACTTTTCTATTATTTTACAATTTTGACTAATACAATTGGTACATTACATATATCCATTTGGAAATTTAATTTCTCGCATTTTAGATTAGCCTGGTGCGTGCCTTTCTTTATTGGCTATGTTATACTAACAAAAAATAGCAGTGCTTTCTCCATCCTAAAATATAAGGTATCAAATGTTCAAATTTTGTCCCGAATTATAAGGTATTCTAGATATTGGTCAACCCTATTTATGGATGTATTTCTTTTAAACCTTACGCGTGTATTAATTCATGCATGTCTTTTACTTCCTCCGTCCTCAAATGTAAGGTATTGAAGCATTCAAATTTTGTCCCATATTATAAGGTATTCTAGGTGAATTAACTCCCTCAAAGTCTCAATCACATCCATACCTGTCATTAGTGTCTACCACCAAGCTCAAAATATGGTAAGCACAAAGTCTACCTATAGTTAAGGGAGGGTTACATGCGTCATTTACATTACCCAATAATTTATCCGAAAATTCCTAAAAGGAAAAAGTCTAATTACTCCACCAAAGTTTGGTTTGTGTCCAGATAACCTCCTAAACTAACATTTGGTTCAATTTACTCCCTCCAACTATTTCAATGAGTCTAATTTACACCTTAAAAAGATTTTTCTTTTTGTTTCTCAATGTACAAATTGTGTTTTAGTTTTAAAATATTTTGAGGTGGTAGAGGACATCATATTTTGTGTTAGAAAAATACCTTATAAATTTTTCATCATTATGTTTCATGCGATATTGTATCTCTAGTGTTAATTTATTATTAAATATCATAATCTATCAAAACAATGACAAAAAAATAACATATATTTTTTTCTAGCATAACTTATGATGTCCTTTTTTTCACGAACGTGACTTTACGCGTTTTTCATTAAGAGGATAAAAGGATATAGAATCCTGACAAGTGTACTCCCGGAATGCGAGTACCATCCCCAAGAGCACCTAGAGCCTAACAAATGTTTGAGCTATTACACAACAAGAATGTTGCGACTAAGCAGGTGATCAATTGTTCATCTCTGCTAACCACAGCGCTAAAGCCCTATAGCCGGCAAGCAATAGCGGACCCAAGAAAACTTTAGAGCCCGGGCAAATTGTAGTATGAGAGTATTTGCTATAGAAAAAAATATATTTCAGTCCTTCAGATAACATAACAACTTCTTTGCGTTCCATTGTGTATTCGTCGAGGAGCCCGGGCGTCTGGCCGGGGTCGCCGGGTGCTGAGTCCGCCTATGCCGGCAAGGAGCCATTCGTTGCCTTCATCCATCGCAGCGCTCAGCACTTGGACCGGCGACCTGCATCTTCCAATGAAAACACGTTCATTGCGCTCCTCCCATAGCATCCAGGTTAGCAGCAACACCAGGCAGTCGAAAGCCTTCCGCGCTTCGGAGCGTAGTACATGTCGATTTGATAGCTACCAATCGGCAAGGCCGGAGACCGGTTCAGGCACTAGAGCTGCTAGATGGAACGGTGCGAGAGCTCTGAATCAGACCTCCCTCGATATGACACAGCCAGCAAGGAGATGATTGGATGTACTTATGATATCCTCTATCACCTCACAAAATTTGATATTAAAACTCAACGTATACATAGACAAATAAATATAACAAACCGTATTAAGGGGTAAACTGGACCAACTAAAATAGTTGGGGGACTAAATTGAACCAAATATTAGTGTAGGGGGTTCTTTGACAAATGTCAAACTTGAGGGGAGTAATTTGGACATTTTCCTTCATATAATTCCTTATATTTTAGGACCGAGGGAGTAAACATCGTCATGTCTAAAATGACTCATGTAATTGGTAGCCGAAATCAGTGACATGCATGCTTTCCTTTTAAAATTATGCCTTACTAGAAAATAAAACAACTTAACAACCAAACTAACTAATTAATGAGAGACAAGCTTGTATTTCAAGGCTGGTATACCTTGTATTTTGTCAGACTTCTTATTTAATTCTAAAATTATTTGGATACCTTGTATTTCAAGGCGAAGGTAGATGATTTCGTGTTCTGTATATGCCCCGTACCAGCACTCCAGCATACCTTTCTAAGATTTCTCTGATCATTGGCAAATCCCGTACTCCCTTTTGTTATTGTCATATTCAATCCAAGAGGAATAAAAACAACAGAGAACCAGCCCAATTTTGTCGGCAGTAGCATCCAGGGCGACGACACAGACGAGATAAAACGTTACAGCCTTACAGGATACACAAGCACGGCGACCTGCCGGCCTTACATCGGATCATATGCTGAGCATGGCCACGGTACATACACTAGTACTAAGTTTTACATGAAGACATTTATTTAATTGGTACGAACGCGATCGTTCTTCTCCTCCCAACAATATCTACGCTTCAATTCGGCACACATCTCAGCTGCGATGCCGTTCAGTTCACTGGCCAAATCTTTGTCTGTCTCGATCCAGCTGTTGGGTATCCCATGGCACAAGGACACCAAGGCCTGGTACAGTTCCATTCCCTCGGCTGGTTGCTCATCATCATCCTTTGCCTGCTGATGATAACTAGAAGCGGCGGTCTCATAGCCAATGGTGTCATCTGAAACTGCACCTTGTTCTAAGTCGGTGCCGGCTGCTGGTGCCTGACAGTGTACGACCTTCTCTGCTTCTGTTACAGGTACAGCTTGCGTTGTCGACACACAACCATCTAGTAGCTGTTTGATCACCTGCATCAGTATCAGTAGTGGCTCAGTTTCACTCACAAATTAAGGGGATCGATGATGATAACACACTGAATTGCATTGGCAGAAACTGAAATACCGTACCTCTGGCATTGCAAGACACATGGCTTTCTTGATTTCCTTGAGATACTCATCATCCTTGGTGTAATCCTGGCACAGGTCGTGCAGGACGCGTGCTGCATGTATCCGCCATGACGCATCGTTTCCAGCACCAACCACCGTGCCCGTGAGGTTGCCCAGAGCAGCACCAGCCGCTTGCAACATGCTCGTGGTCGTGGTGGCAGTGGCACCTCCTCCATGGTCCTCGCTTGGTTGTTGCAAAGCAGAAACCATGGCGAGCAGCTTCTCGCCTGCCAATCTTCTGATGCAGCTTCTCGTCTTCAGAACATGCGTGGGGCCGGACATGCCGCCGAAGTATTGATCCGGCAGGAGGAAAATGTGCAGCAGAATGCCCATGAACACCGCTGTGCTGCTGCTGCTGCTTCCGCTTCCACGGGGCACATCAACAATGGAGGACGTGCCCGCCATGGGTAGGCCGAGGAGGACCTTCACTGCCTGCCTTTTCAGCGCCACTTGGCATCTGGGGCACCCAAGAACAGTTTCGAGGGCGGCGACGGCTCCCGCCGTGTCGCCGGCGATCTGAACCCGCAGCGCCTCTCCGGTCTCGCCGGGAGCAGCCGTGAGCAGGCTCAGGAGCTTGAGCGATTCCTCTGCTATCATGCACCATTCGTCGTGGTGGTCCCTGTGGAGTCCATCCGAGGCCAGGGGCCTCATGATCCTGGACACCTCGCCGCCGCCGCCACATCGTGTGCTGCTGATGAACCTGCAGTTGTCCTCACTGGCGGCCAGCGCCTGAAGCACGCGGAGGCCTGAGACCGACAGCCCGACGTAGCCACGGACGAGAGAGCGGCTCTTCTCTCCGTCACTTTCCGGTCGTGGCGGCGCAAGTGCAACCGATCCGTCACCACTGGCGCCGGCGACGCGCCGCCCGGAATGGTTTCAGGAGACGACGAAGAAGAGAGGGCGAGGGCGTGCGACTGCGGCACACAACCTCCAGTATGTAGCGGCGTTCCTGCTCTTTCAGCAGCCAGTCCTGCTCGTACACCTCGGGCCTCCAGCAGTGCTCCTCGAACGTGTCGAGCAGCGAAGAAGATATGCACCGCGTCGCTAAGAAGACCTCCTCCAGTACCCTCGCGGCGCGCTGCCTCACCGCTCCGCTGTACGGGCTTGCGGGACCGAGCGTCTCCAGCAGCCTGTGGGTCACCTGGCCAAAGGACGCCGACGCTGTGAGCAGCTGCTTCGTCATGGTTGCCTGTCCATGGAGATTTTTTTTTAGCCCAAATTTGAAACATATTTTAAATTTGATCCGGATTTGAAAGTTTTTTTAAAACTAGCCCGTTTGGCCCCGCCACCATGCATGCATGGCGGGGCAATTGCACTGAACCCCGCCATGCATGGTGGCGGGTGCAGGGGCCACGTGGCACCCTGCAGGGCAGCGTGGAAAGGTGTACCCCGCCATGCATGGTGGCGGGGTACAACCCGCCATGATGCCACGGTTGCGTACTGCCCCAGGCGCCACGGTGGTCTCGCCGAGGTCAGTGGTAGTCTGCAGAAGAACCAGTGTCCCTAGCTGACAAACAGCAGAAGACAATGCTATAGAATGCGATGTGACCGGCTCATGGTGGCCTGGGAGGGAGAAAAAGGAGGAAAGGTGCCGCATGCACAGTCTTTTTAGGGGCTGTTTAGTTGGCAAAATTTTTGGCGAAACGCTACTGTAGCAGTTTCGTTGTTATTTGGTAAATATTGTCCAATCATGGTCTAATTAGGCTTAAAAGATTTGTCTCGTCCATTTCGTCTAAACTGTATAATTAGTTTTATTTTTTATCTATATTTAATGCTTCATGCATGTGTTCAAAGATTCGATGTGACGGGGAATCTGAAAATTTTGGCAAAATTTTTGGCATCTAAACGGTGCCTTACTGCACAAGACTAGTCTTTTTGCTCTGCAAGACCAGAACGACAGGACATGCAGATGATGGCCTTTCCTGGGTAATGCACTTTGTGACACTGTGATGTGCAGAAGAAAGGAAAGCCATCGGATAACTATCAGATTAACTGCAACTAATAATGTTAATTTTCAGCAAGTACATCTTGTACTAACTTGCAATGCATACAGCCATTAAACATGCAGCAGGGACTCCTCTAAGGCTATTATCCAATAGTTTTACCAGTAGCTAGCTAGTTTTAGGGAGGTTAAAAAAAGTGCTATATATATACTCTATACATGCACGGACGAGATGGACAAATGTTTCATAGGCCTTGTTTACTTTCCATCCCAACCCAAAATATTTCCTCTTTCACCCATCACATCAAATCTTTCGACGCATGCATGGAGCATTAAATGTAGGTAAAAAGATAACTAATTGCATAGTTTGTCTGTAAATGTCGGGACGAATCTTTTGAGCCTAGTTAGTCCATGATTAGACAAATTTTGCCAAATAACAACAAAAGATGCTACAGTAACTTTTTACCTACTTTTCGTGAAGTGAACACACCCATAGTCACATGTACTTCAACTGTTATATTGTCCTCTAGAGACTTGGAGAGGCATGTGGCACAGTAGAAATAGGACATGTTCTTTTGTACGTAGCTTCCTAGGGGCTGTTTAGTTGGCAAAATTTTTGGCGAAACGCTACTGTAGCAGTTTCGTTGTTATTTGGCAAATATTGTCCAATCATAGTTTAATTAGGCTTAAAAGATTTGTCTCGTCCATTTCATCTAAACTGTATAATTAGTTTTATTTTTTATCTATATTTAATGCTTCATGCATGCGTTCAAAGATTCGATGTGACGGAGAATCTGAAAAATTTGGTAAAATTTTTGGCATCTAAACGGTGCCCTAAGGGTACGCCCAGCGCAAGCACACAGAGACATTAGCCTCAGACTCCACGTGGCCCTGTTTACTTCCCATGCAAACCCAAAATATCTCCTCTTCCACCAATCACATCGAATCTTTAAACGTATGCATGGAGCATTAAATGTAGGTAAAAAATATTTAATTGTATAGTTGGTCTGTAAAGTTCGAGACGAATCTTTTGAGTCTAATTAATCCATGGTTGGACAAATTTTACCAAATAACAACGAAAAGTGCTACAGTAACTTTTCACCCAATTTTCCTCAACTAAACACAGCAACATTATGTCGTTCTGGTCTTGTAGAGAAAAAGACTATCTTGTGCAGTAAAAAGACTGTGCATGTGGCACCTTTCCTCTTTTTCTCCCTCCCAGGCCACCATGAGCCGGTCACATCGCATTCTTTAGCATTGTCTTCTGCTGTTTGTCAGCTAGGGACACTGGTTCTTCTGCAGACTACCACTGACCTCGGCGAGACCACCGTGGCGCCTGGGGCAGTATGCAACCGTGGCATCATGGCGGGTTGTACCCCGCCATGATCGATGGCGGGTTAGGGGTACCCCACCACCATGCATGGCGGGGTACACCCTTCCACGCTGGCCTGCAGGGTGCCACGTGGCCCCTGCACCCCACCACCATGCATGGCGGGGTTTAGTGCAATTGCCCCGCCATGCATGGTGGCGGGGGCCAAACGGGCTAGTTTTAAAAAAACTTTCAAATCCAGGTCAAATTTAAAATATGTTTCAAATTTGGGCTAAAAATAAAAAAAAATCTCCATGGAGCCACGGCCGGGTGGTGTCCGTGTCCCTGTCGTCCCGCTGGAGGTGGAGGATGGAGCCGAGGATGGTAAGCCCGGAGAGATACTTGCTGGTGGTGGTGGATGATGTGGATGTGGATGTGGACGTGGGTTCCATCAGCAGCAGTGGCAGATGCAGGATGAGAATTAAGGGGGGCTAAAACAATGGAGATGTTGATTTGCATGAAGATTTAACAGTGATTTGAGGTTTTTGCTACAGTGTTTTTAATGGTAAATCCAATCATTAGGGGGGGCTGGAGCCCACCCAGCCCCCTGTAGATCCACCGCTGATCAGCAGCAAGTTCACAGCGTACGTGACGAAGTTCCTCCCTCTAGCGAAGGATGGGTCCTTCCTGCACTCCGTCACGGTCTCCTCTAGGTACTCGGACACAAGTTGTGTGTCCAGGCTACTCATGTCCCCAGCCACTTCTTTGGCTAGCCCGGTTCTCGCCAGCCGATTCCACAGGTCCCCGTAGACGAAGACGACGCCTTGTGCCACTCCCAAGGAGTAGAGGACGGTGAGCGCCGACGACAGGTGCACGGGCACCTTCTTCTTGTCGTCGGGGATGCTGCCGTAGTCATCCACGCTAAGGCGCCACATGGAAATCCACAGGGAGATCCCCGGCCCATAGCAATACAGAACCGCTACAGGGTACAACACAAATTCAGAAATTGCAACAAACTGAACAATATATACCACGAACCCTAGCACACAGCATGTGACTGACACGGCGTTCCCTTTCTTTTTCTTGGATGCCCTCAGGAACGTGGCGTCTACGACTGCCAGCGAACCCCTCATAGCATTCGCAATGTCACTTGTCCTTTCCTGGCTTTCCTTCATAACGAAATCGAAGACCCTATAAAGCAAGACCATGTGTGTTGAATTGCGAGCTTCTAGATTAGAATATCAAAGACCCTGCTAAGGGCGTCCCAACAACCTTTTCAAATAGCTAGCTGATGTGTAGGAGAGAGCGCGCAAAGAAAAACATAAAATATTACAATAGCCAGGACCACAGGAGTTGTGATAGGGTGAACCATCAATTTTTGTGCTAGACTATCTATTCTCATCTCGCTAGCTAGTTGCTTTTCTATTTCCTCTCTCCTCCATGTAGGCAGCAGCTTGCTTGTTGGGGACGCCTAAGTACTCCCTCCATTTAAAATTATAAGACGGTTTGGCTTTCCTAGATATATTACTTTTTACTGTGTGCTTAGATATATACACTGGGCGTGTTTGTTTGCCTACAAGAGGGCACGAGCATGGGTGGCTAGCTGCAACCCAACGTGTTTCTTTGCCCGGAGCTCACTGGTGGACTTGGGCTGCACGGTGCTTAAAGCACCATCGAGGCTGCAGCCTAGGAAACGAAATTTCGTTTCTCCCGCGCTCGACTGGGCGGTTGTGCCCTCGGGCCATTTTGGTCGTGCCTGTGTGAGAATGGGGGCATTTCCACCGGTGCTATAGGGTTATACCTCCCCTTTTTATTCTTGGTTGTCGTCTCCTCCCCTCTTCCATTCCTCTCCGCTCGCTCGCTCTCGCACTTGTCCTCTCCCTTGTGTGGTGGCGGTGAGGTCGTAGACACCCTCATGCTGGTCACATGTGTTTGCTCCCTGTTCCATCTAGCTAGAGGTGTGGGGTGTTGTGCTTCTTCTTCTCGTGGTGGTGTCCATGGAGATGGCGGGGGAGGGGGCCTTCTTCCCTTTCTCTGTTGGTCGCATCTTGCTAGGGCGTGTTAGTTTGCCTGGACCGTCATCTTCTTCTTGTTTGTTCCTGGACCATCATTGTCTTCTTGTTTGTTGTTTCGTTCCATTGTTGTTCTGCGTCATCTTCAACAGATATGGACATCTTCTCTCCTCGTTCATCTTGACGCTCATAGAAAGGTGAAAACTTCACCTCACTCCTTCTAACTGGTCTATTCATGTGCTGATATTCCTTGATTTTGCTTCCTCATGTTTCGATTTGGGGTGTCGTGTTGCAAAGCATTGGGGAAAGTATTCGGGGTGCGGATTTGTCATTGTTAGGGATAATCCTACATCTGTGAGGCTCAATTTATGTTCATGTGGTTTTGATTCAAGATTTAGGGTTTACTATACTATTGTTGTTGCAATTGGGGTCCTTGTTATCGTTTTTTGTTGTTGTTCCGTGTCTATGATGTGAAGGCTGAGCCTCAGGGTGGCTTTGTTTGTACAAGCAGCCGAGGCGATGACACCTAGTCCACCGCTTGGAAAATTATAGTACGAATGCAGAACATTTTGAGGTTAGCAATGCTGCCATAATCCTTAAGTCTACCTTATTCATTACTGCATGTAGATGGATGAACAACGATAACATTCGTTGATGGCATGTTAGGCTACTACTGTCATGGCTGTTGTAATGGTAGCATTCCTATCATCTAGGCTAAAGAGGCATTGGGGGATGATGAACCAGTTGTCTATGGTCCTAAGTCAGAAGCAGATGGGCATAGGCAGAAGAACCTTGAATTAATGTACAAACTCAACTGATATGCTGAGTGTTTGGCAATGTTAAGGATGATTAGAACACCTTTTTTTCATTGTACAATTATTTGATTAGGCAAAGTGGCCTTGTACTAGATAGCATCAATTCGAGTGTAGAGGAACATGTCTCAATGTTCCTTCATGTTGTTAGTCATAATCAAAGGTTTTGAGTTGTTCACCAGAACTTTAGGAGGTCCATAGAAACTGTGAATAGGCACTTCCACCAGGTGCTCTATGCTGTTGGGGAACTCAGGAATAAGATGATCATGCCACCAAGCACTGAAACTCATCCTAAAATATTTGGGAGCCAAAGATGAAATCCATGTTTTAAGGTTATTAGTCCATGGGCCTAATGCTTTTCATAAGATCAATCCTTCATAATAATGTACTTATGAATGTCCCATTCAATTTTAGGAATGCATAGGTGCCATTGATGGCACACATGTGATGGCAAGGGTGCCTAGATACATGCAGGGTGCCTTTAGGGGTAGGAAACATAACCCCATGCAGAATGTGATGGCTACTATTGATTGTGGCCTCAAGTTTACTTATATAGGTTCTGGCTAGCTGGGAGGGTTCTACCCATGATGCATTGGTCCTTGCTCATGCTATTAAGAGGAATGATGGGTTGAGGCTGCCGGAAGGTAACTGAATTGTCAATGATAAACTAGTACATTTTTAGTTTTGTCAGACAGTCATGTTAGTCAATGAAAACTTAACTTGTAGGGAGGTATTATCTTATGGATGCCGGTTACGCTTGTCGCACTGGATTCCTTCAACCTTATAGAGGAGTGAGGTACCATTTATCTTAGTATGGGGGGAAACATCATTATCCTACAAATGCAAGGGGGTTGTACAACTTTAGGCATCTTTCATCAGTTCATTAAAGAACCGCTTTCACATCTTAAACAACAAATCCTTTCACCCCTACAAGACCCTAAGTGAAGCTTGTTGTATTTTGCATAATTAGATCCTCAACTTCGGTACTGATCCCGTCATTCCAATTGAAGATAAGATGAGTGGGTAGTCAATGCACCAGCCCTTAATGGTGGCCAACCTATGCATGACCTGCAAACCCATGAGGTTAGTGGTATGCAAACCCATGAGCTGCAAGGAAATGGCCTTTTGGCATGTCTCCCAATCTTTCACCCTCACAGGCTGGCTCAGGCCCACTAGGCATGCTCCACCCAGACTGCTGGCCACCCTTCCCTGACGTCCTAACCCTCACGGATGCGACGTGACTCGGACTCACCCTCACGACCCTAGACTAGCGGACTCCCTAGCCCCCTCGATGACTCTTTAACCCTAGGCACAGGCGGCAGTTCACCGGTTGGAGGCAGGAGCGGTTGCAGATGTGGGCGACAACGTGTGTTGGTGTGCGACAAGCTACACAAGGAGTGCGGGCTTGCAGGGGCCGAGGAGTGTGGCTGCGGCTTGGCACCTAGGTCCTAGATAGCTAGGCTGGAGCCTGTAGGGCGGCGGCATGGAGTAGTGGGAGGCGAGTGAAAGCCCAAGTTTGGTTTTGGTAATTAATGACATCAAGTTGCTAATGCCACATGTTAAGTGTTTTGAGTTAGGCATAAGCAACACATGTGATGAAGGTGTATGTGGCAAGGAATGGTGGCCACAAGAACACAAAGAGATAGTGCATGAATATGAAATGATGTTTATGGTGGAGATGCACATAAAAGGAAGGACATGATGATCAAGTAGAAGAGAAGGATCTAAGAGCTCAAGGCAAAGGTATAACCATAGGGTTTTCCTTTTGCCGGTCTAAGATGAGTAGAGAAGTGATTGACCGGGTTTAGGATACATGGCCGACTATCAAGAGGGGCAATCACGGTTAGCTCGGGAATCAAGTGCCACTAGATCAATGTCTTGAGCATATGCATTAGGATCTAGTAAAGAGCTAACATAACGCCTTGAGAAATGATTTATGAAATGCTAACACACATGCACATGGTGGTGTACACTTGGTGGTGTTAGCACAGTTTGTGAAGGCGGTGGAGTTTAAGCGGTAGAGAGGGGTTTGGGTTCCTCTCTCCCTCTCGCCGAGCTTGCGAGGCGGGATTCGGCGCTTTTTGGAGAAGTGAAATGCCTTTTTTCTATTGCGCCGGAAGTCCAAAAAGAAACGGAGGCGAACGGAGGTCACAGAGATGACCGGACGCGTCCGGTCAGTGTTCAGCGTCTGCGCGGTTTTCAGTTTGATGATCGGACGCGCAGCGCGTCCGGTCACTGATGACCGGACGCGTCCGGTCATCCAGGGAGCTTACTGGACTCTAATCGGACGCTGGCTCTGTGGCGTCCGGTCAGTTCAACAGCGCGTCCGGTCAGTTCTCCTGAGCGAATCAGAGCGCGTGACCGGCGCGTCCGGTCCCTCACGTAACCGGAGCGTCCGGTCAGGGGTCCAGAAGGGTAGAGCGAAGCGGAGTAACGATCGGACACGCGGCGCGTCCGGTCACGTGCGATCGGACACGTCCGGTCTCAACGGGAGCATACTGGAATGCGACCGGACGCGGGCACTGTCGCGTCCGGTCAATCGGTTCAGCGCGTCCGGTCACGGCAACGGCTAGTTCTGACACGCACTGTTTCTTGCTGTCGTGTAGTGACCGGACGCGTCCGGTCATCCTGACCGGAGCGTCCGGTCAGTGCGTCTTTCGCTGCGTCGTCTGTAATGGCTAGCTGCGTACCCCTTCGTTATAAATAGACGTTGGCCGGGGTTTGAGGGAAGCTCTTGCACATTTTGAGATATAGAGACATACTTTGAGCTAGAGAACAACCCCACCACTCATCTATTTGCATAGTTGCACATCTTGAGTGAGATTGAGTGAGATTCAAGTGCATTGCTTGAGAGTTGCATTCTAGAGGCACTTGATCTTCGTGTTGCTGCGGATTTCTTGTTACTCTTCCGTGTTTCCCGACACGGTAGACGGCTTGGAGCAGCGGAGGTGATTGAGCTCACAATTGGAGATTGTTGGAGCCTTCACCAAGTGTTGTAAGGGGTTCTTGATCCTTTCCCATGGGAGTTCGCAAATTGGATACTCTAGTGGAGCTCGTGGCTTGGAGGATCCCCATCTTGTGTGCGGTTGTGCGGCGCCCGCCGAGGGCTCGACTCTTGATAGTCGATTAGCTCGCGAACCGACAAGTGGGTGTATCGCCACAACGGGGAGTAGCTTGCCGGGAAGCAAGTGAACCTCGGGATAAATTCTTGTGTCATTCTCTTCCTGAGGATTTCTCTTGTATGATTGATTGATTGATTGATATTTCTCTTCTCTTCACGGCGGTATAATCACTCAAAGCTCTTCTCTCGTATTACTTCTCGTTTCTAGCTTATAGTTGTTGTGTTTAGTGAATAGCCTTGTACTAGACTTGTGTAGGTGGCTTGCTTAATTAGTTAGAGCTAGTGCTTTTGCCTCGCCACCTTTCGTACTAACTCGTGGTTAAGTAATTCTTGTAGAAGTTTTAATTAGGCTATTCACCCCCCCTCTAGCCTATTTGGACCTTACAAGTGGTATCAGAGCCGAGGCACCGTTTATTTGAGGCTTAACAACCTACGGTGAAAAAGAAATGGCTCAATTAAGCTTGCACATCAACAACACCAAGAAGGCACCTCACTTTGATGGCATAAATTATGCATACTGGAAGGTTAAGATGACCGCACACCTAAAGTCAATCAATAGAGAAGTGTGGAAGGTCACCGAAACAAAATTTGAGGTTGCTAATCCGGAAGCACCTACACCGGTGGAAGAGAAGAAGCTCCAATGCAATGACATTGCCATTAGTGCTCTTCATGAGGCATTAGATGACAAGACATTTGAGCAAGTGAAGAATATAGAGATTGCTCATGATGCTTGGGCCAAGCTAGAAGAAACATTTGAGGGCACCGAAGGCACAAAGGCCGCCAAAGCATATATCTTGCAAGAAAAATTTTCAAGCTTCAAGATGCAAGATGATGAGAGTGTACCGGAGATGTTTCATAGGTTGCAAGTCATTGTCAATGAGCTCAAGGCACTTGGTGAGGAGGTCAAGGACAATCAATTCTCTATGAAGTTCTTGAGAAGTCTACCCAAGAGATTTGATACATTGATCACCGTGCTAGTAAGGACTACATTGAAGGATTCAACTCCTCAATAAATATTTCAAGAAGTGATGACCGACGATTCATATAGAGAAGATGATGAGAAGGATGAGTTGGTAAAGAAGAAGAAGAAGGAAAATGAGAAGAAGGATGATGAGAAGAAGAAGAGTGTGGCATTCAAAGCCACCACATCCAAGGGCAAATCCAAAATTGAATCATCAAGTGATGAAGACTCAAGCTCTTGTGATAGTGATAACATTGATGAGAAGATGGCTCTCTTTGTCAAACAATTTGGCGAATTCATGAAGAAGAAGGGCTTTCGTGCAAGAAGGAGGAAGAACTCTTACAAGAAGAATGAGCATACCATGAGATGCTTTAGATGCCATAGCAAAGACCATCTCATTGCAAAGTGTCCTTATGATAGTGATGATGAAGATGCTATCAAGAAGGAGAGAAAGAAGCAAAAGAAGAAGCAAGAAAAGAAGGAGAGCTCTCATAAAAGGAAGAATGATTCTCATGTTGCTACATGGGATAGTGATGATTCCTCAAGTGATGATGATGATGACTACAAGAGCAAGAAGAAGGGACATGCTAGCATTGCCATCCAAAAGAAGGTCTCCCTCTTCGACACTCCATCATGCTTCATGGCTAAGGCCGCTAAGGTATCATCCGATGATGAGAGTGATCATGATAATGCTAGTGATAGTGATAGTGATAGTGATGAAGAGGAATTCACTAAAGATGAACTAATCACTATGCTAGAAGATTGCACTCAACATTTTAAAGAATCTAGAAAGGAGTGCAAGGGCTTGCTTAAGGAAAAGAAAAACCTTATGCAAGAACTTGATGAGCTTAGGGCATCTTATGAGAGTCTAAAGGAAGACCATAAGAAGCTTCAAAAGTCTCACATTAAGCTAGAAGAAGCTCATTCCTCTCTAGTTGAAAAATATGAAAACATACCAACTAATGTTGAGAAAGCTAAAACTTGCAACATAGGCATATCATGTGATATAATTGATGAAACTTTTCATAAGCCTATTATTGTTGCTCCTACTAATCCTTTATGTAGCTCATCTACATCATCCTCATCTAGTAGTGATGGTTTCACTTGTGACTCCACACTTATAGTTGAGAATGAAAATCTCAAGAAGGAGGTAAAAGAGCTCAATCACACTTTAGCTAAGGCTTATGGTGGTGAGGACCGCTTGCTTATGTGCTTGGGTAGCCAAAGAGCTTCTCTCTACAAAGAGGGATTGGGCTATAACCCCAAGAAAGGCAAGGCCGCTTTTGCTCCTCACAAGACTCGTTTTGTGAAGAACAATGGTCGCTATTGCAAAAGTTGCAAGCAAGTTGGTCACATAGAGCAACATTGCATGAACAAGAAATCCAATGCAAATGTATCCTCAATCAAGTTTAATTCTTTCTATATGCTTACCAAGGGTACAAATGGTGTTCATGCTAAGTTTATTGGTGCACCATGGATGGGCTCAAAGAAGAAAGCCATTTGGGTACCAAAGAGCTTAGTCTCTAACCTTGGAGGACCCAAACAAGTTTGGGTACCTAAAAAGAATTGATCTTGTCTTGTAGGTCAATTACAAAGCCGGAGGAAGGCATTGGGTGCTTGATAGTGGGTGCACTCAACATATGACCGGAGACTCTCGTATGTTCAATTCAATTGATACAAATCAAAATGGTGGTTTTGATGCTATCACTTTTGGCAACAACAAGAAAGGCAAGGTCAAGGGGCTTGGTAAAATTGCTATCTCAAATGACATGAGCATATCTAATGTGTTGCTAGTTGAGAGCTTAGATTTCAATCTTTTATCGGTGGCACAACTTTGTGATCTTGGCTTCAAGTGCATATTTGATAGTGATGATGTTGAAGTCATAAGTGTTGATGGATCAAATTTGATATTCAAGGGATTTAGACATGGTAGCTTATACTTGGTTGACTTCAATAATAGTGAGACACAATTGACATCATGCTTGCTTAGTAAATCTAGTATGGGTTGGTTGTGGCATAGAAGGCTTGGTCATGTTGGAATAAAATAATTGAACAAACTTTTGAGGCATGACTTAGTTAGAGGATTGAAAGATGTCACTTTTGAAAAGGATAAACTATGTAGTGCTTGTCAAGCCGGCAAACAAGTTGGAAATTCACATCCTAGTAAAAGTGAAATGAGCACATCAAAAGCATTTGAGCTATTGCACATGGACTTGTTTGGGCCAACAACATACACTAGCATTGGTGGCAACAAGTATGGTTTTGTGATTGTGGATGACTACACTAGATACACTTGGGTGCTCTTTCTCTATGACAAGAGTGATGTTTATGATCTATTCAAGTCTTTTGTCAAGAGGGTGCAAAATGAGTTTGAGACTACCATCAAGAAGATTAGAAGTGACAATGGTAGTGAGTTCAAGAACACAAGAATTGAAGATTTGTGTGATGATTATGGTATTGGGCATCAATTCTCACCAACATACACTCCTCAATCCAATGGTGTAGTTGAAAGGAAAAATAGAACCTTGATTGATATGGCTAGATCAATGCTTAGTGAATACAATGTGAGTCATTCATTTTGGAGTGAAGCTATCAATACGACTTGCTATTGTAGGAACCGTCTCTATTGCCATAGGAAGCTTGGAAAGACACCATATGAACTATTGAATGGAAGAAAGCCCAACATTGCATACTTTAGAGTGTTTGGTTGCAAATGCTATATTCTCAAGAAAGGCACTAGATTGAGCAAGTTTGAAAAGAAATGTGATGAAGGGTTCTTACTTGGTTATTCTACCACAAGCAAATCATATAGAGTTTGGAATCTCACAAATGGCACCTTGGAAGAAGTTCATGATGTTGAGTTTGATGAAACCCAAGGGTCTCAAAATGAAGCTCAAAACCTTGATGATGTGAGAGGAGATCAATTATCAAATGCAATGAAGAACATGAACATTGGTGATATAAGGCCGATGAAAGTTGATGATGATGATATTCATGTGATCAACCAAAGTGTGCAAATTAATACAAATCAAGCAAGCTCTAGTGGTTCTCATGATGAAGTGCAAGTTCAAGGTCAAACAAGTGAAAGCAATCAACTCCCAATACTCCAACCTACTAGCATTGCAAGAGATCATCCGTTGGACCAAATCATTGGTGGAATTCAAAGTGGTGTTCAAACTAGATCAAGATTAGCATCCTTTTGTGAGCATTACTCATTTGTCTCATTAGAAGAACCAAAGAAGATAGAAGATGCATTGAAGGATTCCGATTGGGTGAATGCCATGCATGAAGAACTAAACAACTTTGCAAGAAATCAAGTTTGGAAACTTGTTGAGAGGCCAAAGAACTACAATGTGATTGGTACTAAGTGGGTCTTTAGAAACAAGCAAGATCAAGATGGCATGGTTGTAAGGAACAAAGCAAGATTAGTAGCACAAGGATACACTCAAGTTGAGGGTCTTGACTTTAGAGAGACATATGCACCGGTTGCAAGATTGGAGGCAATTAGAATCTTATTAGCATATGCTTGTGCACACAACATCAAGCTCTATCAAATGGATGTCAAGAGTGCATTTCTAAATGGCTACATCAATGAAGAAGTTTATGTTGAGCAACCTCCCGGTTTTGAAGATGACAAGAAGCCTGACCATGTTTACAAGCTAAAGAAGGCATTGTATGGTTTGAAGCAAGCACCTAGAGCATGGTATGAGAGGTTGAGGGACTTTCTCCTCTCTAAAGGGTTCAAGATGGGAAAGATTGACACCACTCTCTTCACCAAGAAGCTTGGAAATGACTTGTTTGTGTTGCAAATCTATGTGGATGACATTATCTTTGGATCAACTAACCAAGACTTTTGTGAAGAGTTTGGAAATATGATGGCTAATGAGTTTGAGATGTCTATGATTGGAGAGCTTAGTTACTTCCTTGGACTTCAAATCAAGCAAATGAAGAATGGCACTTTTGTAAGTCAAGGCAAGTACATCAAGGACATGATCAATAAGTTTGGATTGCAAGATGCTAAGCAAATGAGCACACCAATGGGCACTAATGATCAATTGGGTATTGATGATAGTGGAAACATGGTAGATCAAAAGCAATACCGGTCCATGATTGGAAGTTTGCTCTATGTCACCGCTTCTAGGCCGGATGTGATGTTTAGTGTGTGCAAGTGTGCAAGATATCAAGCTTCACCTAGAGAAAGTCACTTGAAAGCCACCAAGAGAATATTAATATATCTTAAGGGCACTCATGATGTTGGATTGTGGTTTCCAAAGGGGTCTAATTTTGAGTTGATTGGATATTCGAACTCCGACTATGGTGGATGCAAGATTGATAGAATGAGCACAAGTGGCACTTGTCAATTGCTTGGAAGGTCTCTTGTTTCATGGTCATCAAAGAAACAAAATAGTGTTGCACTATCTACCGCTGAGGCCGAATATATTAGTGCCGGTAGTTGTTGTGCTCAATTGCTTTGGATGAAGGCCACTTTGAATGACTTTGGAATTAAATTCAAGAATGTGCCTTTGTTTTGTGATAATGAAAGTGCTATCAAGATGACACAAAATCCGGTTCAACATTCAAGAACCAAGCACATTGACATAAGGCATCACTTCATAAGAGACCATCAACAAAAGGGTGATATTAGCATTGAAAGCATTGGCACCGAAGATCAACTAGCCGACATATTTACAAAGCCACTTGATGAAAAGAGATTTTACAAGTTGAAGAATGAATTGAACATACTTAACTTCTCCAACTTGAAATGAGTGCACCCCCACATTCTTATATGACATGCCTCTCCTCCAACATAGCAAGGTAAAGTTGTTTGGCATATCATTCATACTTTGCTAAGGACATGTTTAGAACATATAGATATATTTGCATGACAAATAGGCTCATTCATGAAAATCAAATAATTTTTGATGTATATATGGTACCACTATTGCTTCTATGTTTGATTGATCTAGTGGTAGCATATGACATGTTTGTGGGCTTGCAAACCTAGTGTTGAATCTAGAAAATGAGCTCATGATGTGTAATTCAACATGGTCAAGATAACCCTTATACTTTATGAGGTGTGAAAAAGCTTGTCCTTGGATCAAACCGAATTACATATTCTAGGCAAGTGATCTAGGTTGAACCATAATTTGGACTCCCTCATATTGATTGACTTATCTCTCACTAAAATTACCTATTCTAGGCACCTTTTTGGTGATTGTTGACAAAGGGGGAGAGAAAAGTCACAAAGATATTGCAAAGAGGAAATAAAATATAATAAGAGGGAGAGAAAAGTCACAGGGGAGAGAAAAGTCACAAAGAGAGAAAAAAAATATAGTGAGGAGGAGAGAAATTAAATTTGAGCACATAAGTAGGGGGAGCAAGCTCATGAATTATTTGTTGCATTTGTATGTGCACTAACATGATGATGTGTTGCATTGCAAATTTAATTTCGATATTCATGTTTGTATGGTGTATGCTAGAAATAGAACTTGAATGATGATTTGTTAAGAGTAGCTTTACAAGTGGTAACTAGACACCTTTTGCTTATAATATTGATCTCACGGGGTACTTTAGTGTTTGTGATCTTTACAAGTGATGTATTACAAATGGTGTCTAGCTACATCGATGCTAAGGATGGTATATAAAGGCAACTCCGATTGGTATCACGCTTCAAAGGTCCATTCTATATACCTTAGCATCAATTTGATAGTAGTAACTCTCCCAAAATTCAAATCCATACATATGTGCATAATTGAACCAAACTCATGGAAGCACATATGTAGGGGGAGCTAATACTATCGAAATTGAAAATTGATTTCATTTCATATCTTTGTGATGGTTGTCATCAATTACCAAAAAGGGGGAGATTGAAAGCCCAAGTTTGGTTTTGGTAATTAATGACATCAAGTTGCTAATGCCACGTGTTAAGTGTTTTGAGTTAGGCATAAGCAACACATGTGATGAAGGTGTATGTGGCAAGGAATGGTGGCCACAAGAACACAAAGAGATAGTGCATGAATATGAAATGATGTTTATGGTGGAGATGCACATAAAAGGAAGGACATGATGATCAAGTGGAAGAGAAGGATCTAAGAGCTCAAGGCAAAGGTATAACCATAGGGTTTTCCTTTTGCCGGTCTAAGATGAGTAGAGAAGTGATTGACCGGGTTTAGGATACATGGCCGACTATCAAGAGGGGCAATCACGGTTAGCTCGGGAATCAAGTGCCACTAGATCAATGTCTTGAGCATATGCATTAGGATCTAGTAAAGAGCTAACATAACGCCTTGAGAAATGATTTATGAAATGCTAACACACATGTACATGGTGGTGTACACTTGGTGGTGTTAGCACAGTTTGTGAAGGCGGTGGAGTTTAAGCGGTAGAGAGGGGTTTGGGTTCCTCTCTCCCTCCCGCCGAGCTTGCGAGGCGGGATTCGGCGCTTTTTGGAGAAGTGAAATGCCTTTTTTCTATTGCGCCGGAAGTCCGAAAAGAAACGGAGGCGAACGGAGGTCACAGAGATGACCGGACGCTAGACCGGACGCGGTCTCTGTATGACCGGACGCGTCCGGTCAGTGTTCAGCGTCTGCGCGGTTTTCAGTTTGATGATCGGACGCGCAGCGCGTCCGGTCACTGATGACTGGACGCGTCCGGTCATCCAGGGAGCTTACTGGACTCTAATCGGACGCTGGCTCTGTGGCGTCCGGTCAGTTCAACAGCGCGTCCGGTCAGTTCTCCTGAGCGAATCAGAGCGCGTGACCGGCGCGTTCGGTCCCTCACGTAACCGGAGCGTCAGGTCAGGGGTCCAGAAGGGTAGAGCGAAGCGGAGTAACGATCGGACGCGCGGCGCGTCCGGTCACGTGCGATCGGACGCGTCCGGTCTCAACGGGAGCATACTGGAATGCGACCGGACGCGGGCACTGTCGCGTCCGGTCAATCGGTTCAGTGCGTCCGGTCACGGCAACGGCTAGTTCTGACACGCACTGTTTCTTGCTGTCGTGTAGTGACCGGACGCGTCCGGTCATCCTGACCGGAGCGTCCGGTCAGTGCGTCTTTCGCTGCGTCGTCTGTAACGGCTAGCTGCGTACCCCTTCGTTATAAATAGACGTTGGCCGGGGTTTGAGGGAAGCTCTTGCACATTTTGAGATATAGAGACATACTTTGAGCTAGAGAACAACCCCACCACTCATCTCTTTGCATAGTTGCACATCTTGAGTGAGATTGAGTGAGATTCAAGTGCATTGCTTGAGAGTTGCATTCTAGAGGCACTTGATCTTCGTGTTGCTGCGGATTTCTTGTTACTCTTCCGTGTTTCCCGACACGGTAGACGGCTTGGAGCAGCGGAGGTGATTGAGCTCACAATTGGAGATTGTTGGAGCCTTCACCAAGTGTTGTAAGGGGTTCTTGATCCTTCCCCGCGGGAGTTCGCAAATTGGATACTCTAGTGGAGCTCGTGGCTTGGAGGATCCCCATCTTGTGTGCGGTTGTGCGGCGCCCGCCGAGGGCTCGACTCTTGATAGTCGATTAGCTCGCGAACCGACAAGTGGGTGTATCGCCACAACGGGGAGTAGCTTGCCGGGAAGCAAGTGAACCTCGGGATAAATTCTTGTGTCATTCTCTTCCCGAGGATTTCTCTTGTATGATTGATTGATTGGTATTTCTCTTCTCTTCACGGCGGTATAATCACTCAAAGCTCTTCTCTCGTATTACTTCTCGTTTCTAGCTTATAGTTGTTGTTGTGTTTAGTGAATAGCCTTGTACTAGACTTGTGTAGGTGGCTTGCTTAATTAGTTAGAGCTAGTGCTTTTGCCTCGCCACCTTTCGTACTAACTCGTGGTTAAGTAATTCTTGTAGAAGTTTTAATTAGGCTATTCACCCCCCCCCCTCTAGCCTATTTGGACCTTACAGCGAGCTGGCGATCGGGCGGCAAGGGGCAGCCGGTGACCCGGCGAGCGGAGGCGGTGGTCTGTCGGCCAGGTACAGGCGGCCAACCCAGGACTCAGGTCCAATACTCTAGTGAGGATTTAGTGAAGAGTGATTTACATTTTACAAGGTGAGTTGTTCACTTGTTCTTTTTTTGCGAACAAGTTGTTCACTTGTTCTGCAATTTGCAACTAGGAGTCTATAAAGCAAAGATTGGTTGAGGATTTATGATTTATTTACGGATATTTGATTTACAGCGCTATCGCTATGGTTTACAAAATGAAGAACAAACATGTATTTGTAAGTTATTTATTATTTATTAGTTTATTTTAGGCATATTTTAGAGCTGAACATATTGTTATTTGACTATTTTGTGACTTTAATTATCAGTAACGTACTACTTTGAACTAAAATTTAAATGTATGAATTACGTGGGAGTGGGAATATAAGGTTGAAATCCGGGCTCCACCGTTGATGACACATGTTTACTCCAGTTAGAACAAGTCGTATCCAATGATAATATGGAGTTCAATTTAAGATGTATTGGGTTTCGTGTAACACATTTGCTAGTAACTAATAAGGCCAGTCTTAACGAGACTTTTATGTAGGTTTTATTTGCATTTAATACTGCGACACATGAGCAGATTTAATAACTTGATAGATTATTGTGAAAAGATAGAGAGATGGAGAGAGTTTCGTAGAGTTTATACTACCATAAAAGCCTAAGAACAGGTATAATAATGAGCTTATAACTAAGCTAATCAGTATTTTTGCTGATGTGGAGGAGAGAGAAGAGGAAAGAGAAGAGAGTTTGGCTCTCATGCAAATAGCAAGCCGGGCACGGAACCATAGGCATATGTGGGCCCAAACAAAAATATATGTGAGGAGGAATAGAAAAGAAAAAGTAAGACATGGTACCACATAATAATAAAAAACTTTTCTAAAGCCAAACAAGAGATAACTATTGTATAACTTAGTTTTTATGACTTGACTTATAGCCAAACACTTGGCTCTATTATTGACCGTACTCTAAGGCGAGAAACTAACCTTGCCGTTTGAACGAGCGTGATGATGGTAAGGCACCAGAAGTCATACTTCCCGAGGCTGGCGACGAAGCCACCAAGGAGGACAACCGTGGCCCACGTAGACATCCAGAATCCCAACCCCCGCACGATCAGATTCAAGTAGGCCATGAACATGGCGTAGCTGTTGATTTTCTCAACTTCAGGCCAACGGGAGTCGTCGTCGATTGAATTCAGGGCGGCCATTGTTATCGCTCGATTTTGTTTCACCCCGGAAACACACAGGTTTCTGTGGCTTGCTTGTCAGCAAGGTAGCTATCTTAGACAGCTCTGCGCGACATGGCTTCCACGAGGATGGATTGGGCTCCAGAAAAGAGCTGGTAGCTTGGGCTTCGGAAATGGTGTGGTTTGGTTAAGCTTTGCGTCTTGCTCTGCCTGGGTCTTTCAAGAAGGGGAGAAGGAGGTCTGCCATGAGCCCATGATTGAGACAGCTTCAGAAGTGGGGTGGGTGTGAGAAGGGACGGGAGAAAAGACTCCTCGTCCCGCACCCGGGCGGATATATATATATATATATATATATATATATATATATATATATATATATATATATATATATATATATATATATATATATATATATATATATATATATATATATATATATATATATATATATATATATATATATATACATTTTTCTAAATTTGTTTTTTTACAAAAATAAATGTCTATGCCAAAATTTTGTAAATATATAGTATACTTTTGCAGTACGTAACCTTTTTTAAATTCCTTTACCCTAGAACCAATGAATGCCTTCAAAAATATTATAATCTTCCAAATATACTACCTCCGTCCTGAAAAGAATGCAACTATGAGTTGCGTTCTACAAAAAAAAGTTATTCATGTTTGATTAAGTTTCTAGTGAATAATATTATAAAAATATATTTCATAATTAATCTAATGGTATTTATTTGGTATTATAAACATTGACACTTTTTTATCTATAATTGATCAAATTTAAGGTACTAAAACATGACATTGTGCTAGAATTACATTCTTTCTGGGACTGAGGTAGTATGTTAGAAATCTACCACGACCACTTTGATTGTATTTGACACACACTTTTTGCAATTTTGAAGTTAATATTCTTCCCATAAAGCAACCTTTGAGCTTTTGGCTTAACCGTTAAGCTCCAAAATGTTTGCCAATAATTTAAAAAATGTCTACAAAAATAATATTTTATCATGTATTTTCTTAGCATACATGCTCAAGCGAAATAAAAAATTCTTTAATAAAGTGCATGCTAAAATTTAGGTTTTGTTTTAATATTAAATTAAGTTTAAATGTATTCTAAACAAGCTCAAAATTTTGAGCATGTATGCTAATAAATTACATGATAAAATTCTATACTTTCTAAATCATGAATTTAGATAGTTTTTTTTAAATTTAAAAAAATACTTTGGACCTAAACAAGTCAACCGAAAACTCAAATATAATATTTTGAGAAATATTAATTTCAAACCACAGAAGCTACAATGCAAAATACAGATAAAATGACTCATGCTTGATTTTTTACATTGACTAGATAATGCCCGTGTGTTACACCCTAGGTCATGATTTGTTTTGTCTACATCTACGTTGACTGATTTATAGGGAAAAAAACTATGAGACCCTACCAGATTGATTGGAAGGAAACAATATGAGGGCCTACTATTCGTGGGGAGGCGGTTTGCTCATCATTTTGGACTAAAGCTCAGTAATTAGACGCGAGCATGTGAGCTCCAAGGACTTGTTTCTGACGGGAACATGTGGATCCGTTCTTCGTATTGGAACCGGATAGGACACGAACGCATGAGCCATGAGTGTGGAATATGATTCGTATTGGACATGGACATGTGAGCAAAGATTGAGATTTAGTATCACTGAGCAGACGATGCAGCCTTTTAGGTGTGTGTCTCTTTATATAGAGATGCAAACGTGTGAATTCTGAGTGTAGAATGATTCATATGGGACGTGGATATGTGAGTAGAGATTGAGGTTGGTATCACCGAGTAGACGATAATATTACAATCTTTTTTGGTGCAGAGATTTAGGTGTGCATTCACATGCATGTTTGCCTTCAAGATTTGGAGTCCACGCTCCTTTTTAGTTTTGACCGTCCACGTGTGCAACAGGAACTATTTTATTTAATATAGGAGTAATATATGTGGAGCATTGATAATCTACGATTGACAGGAGGAATAGATCATTCCGAGGACTCAACCGGCAGTAGTAATTTCTTACCGCCGCTCTAGTCGGCGAAAATGTAAAACCCACCGAGTTATTTAGCGGTAAAATGTGTATGTTTACAATTTTTTTGGCTTGGTCATTTATTTTTAGAAAAAAATTAAAATATATAGAAACAAAAAAATCCCGAGTGGACAGGTGGGACCACCGTCGCACAAATTTTTTTTAGATGGAACCACCCGTCGCACATTGTGAGGTGGTCGCTGGATCTAGTACAACTGAGCCACAGGCAGCACACACACTACCCGGCAGCAGGCCAGCAAAGATCAGGACGGGCAACATGTCAACGCCTAAGCCCAACGCACCATCAGCCATCATATATAGGACTCTTCGCTTAAGCCTTCTTCCGCTAAAACTTTACACTCTATCCTATCGGATGTTTAACACAAGCATAGAGTATTAAATATAGACTAAAAAATTAACTAATTACGCAGATTACGAGTACTTTGCGAGACGAATCTTTTAAGCCTAATTAGTCCATAATTTGACAATAAAGTGCTACAGTAACACATGCGCTAATGGCGGGTTAATTAGACGTAGTAAATCCGTCTTGCGGTTTACTACGGATCCAGTAATTTGTTTTTTATTAGTATCCAAACACCTCCAAATAATACCTGACGTAACATCTCAAAACTTTGCGCTCTAGAGCTAGACACAGCTTTAGCACTGTGTTTTAGAAAAGGACCATCCACTGATGCGTGGTACCATCATAAACAGTGATGCGTATCATGCTTGGTGCTGCACTCGTCCAACTAGCGTCACATACCTAGAGCGTGATTGGTTGGCCGCATTTGGTTTCCACTGGCACTAGTGCCCGCAGCATGCAGTCCAACGTATTGCATTGTTTGTTAGGCTATCCGCACTCATGGACCTCTATATTCATCCTCTATATGTCATAGTCAGTAAGATTCTCTCCTCTATACCTAATTCTCTCACACTCATCCATCCTCTATATCATCCTCTATCCACTGTGGGACCCACTTGTCACTTTATCTAAATATATCCATGTGTGATCTAGTTTTGAAGGATTTATTGAGACGAATTTAATGGTGCAATCAAAATTTAATTTGGATTTTTTGTTTATGAGTTATAGCATTTTTTCCTTTTTTTAGCTAGTAGGGTCCGCCACTGTCCACTATAGAGTAAGCACTGTACTACTCTAAATATAGAGTGAGACAAAGGATAGAGTATCATTTTAGAGTACCCAGTGCAGCAGTTTTTACTCTATATTCATACTCTAAAACTTTAGAGTATCCTAGATGAGGCATAGAAATAATAAAAAAAAATAAACTCTATAGTGGAGAGTTATATAGGCTTGAAAGAGTTATTTCTAAAAGATCGTGCTAGACTAGCTATTTGGAAGTCACTGGCTATTTGATCTCTCTCCTTGATAGCTGTGGGACATAGTCGCCGGATACCCCGTAAGGATGGGAGATGATCTAGTCCGACTGGATTCCTCACATGTAATCCTAATAACATTGCTATCATATAATCCTAATAGAACTCCTATATTGTAACCGACTAGAAGACTTGCCTCCTGGGTTATATAAAGGAGGGCAGGGCTCCCTAGATCGGCATCAGGTCATGACACACATAATTGTACAATCAGTCCAATGCAAAAGGCACACGCCGACTAAACGTAAAGGCTATTACTCGAAAGAGGGTCCGAACCAGTATAAATCATTCATCTCTTTACTGTCGAGTTCTGCGTACGCCGAAGCCCTTCGAACATCGCCCTGGGTATCCCCGAGACGAGTTGTCGGTCATCAAACACCGACAGCTAGCGCGCCAGATAAGGGCTTTCGGCAACTTCGCGATCGAAAGCTCAACGGACCTGGACAACATGATTTTTCCAGCGGGATCAACGTGTATCTTCCCCGCCGTCCATGGCACCTGGGCTTCTCCATGCTGATCCCCGTCGTGCCACATGGTCAACTCGTCGGCCACATCGAGTTGACATCAATCCGGATCCTTGCAACGGCGTTCTTCATCAGCTTATCACAGACTCGCCGTCTCGATGTAGCCCACGGCTACACGCTCTCGTACGCGGAGTCGAGCGGTTGATCGTGGCGGCGCCCTTCAACAATCTGTGACAAGACTCGACGTCGACGCAACAGACCGCTATGCGCAGTAACATCACTCTCCGGCCCGTGGTGCAACACGATCCTCGACAGCATCCGAGTCGGCCAAGCATCAACGTGAATCTTATCGCCGAACGTGTCATGCGGCGGATTGCCTTCCTCAGGGAGCGGTTACGCTTGCCAGAGTCCGCCTTGCCACGAGCCACCAAGATGACAATCGGAAAAAAAAGAGCCACCAAGATGACGTCATCCGGGCCCAACTATGACTCCATGCGCCTATCCGACTACATCTTGCAGCCTCACGTCACCAAGTCGACTACATCCAGCATCAGGACACGCAAGCTACCAAGACTTGCTTGTACACATGCATGTACGTACGGGGAAGGATGGCTGCATGCTGCACATCTACGTGTGAGGTTCCGACTACGACCACAACTTCGCACACCCGTCCGACTGCATCAAGCCGTCCAAGCCGGAAGCAAGCCGTCCGACTATACCGAGCCAGAAGCGAGCTACGCAGATTTCGGCACAGCACCACGCGGCGGCACCTTCCAAGTCGCAAAGCAGGAGGCCGACCGACTACATGAGACCGACTGGCCAAGCAAACTAAGAGCACGTACCCAATCTACAACCTCATGCATGATAGCGCAAGCAAGAAGCTATTGGAGCTCTCACGTACACATCTGTATCAATACGAGATACACGTACGTACACGGGCGGCCGTTTTCGACTCGAACACGATCAATCTCGTCCGACTACGACTACGCGCTCGTCCGACTACGACTTTATGCTCCAGTCTGACTGCACCGTCCGCGTCCTTCAGGCCACCACGGGAAGATGCTCGTCTACTCGCCAAACTGCAACAGGTCGGCTGCTGCCTATCTGGTTTTCAACACGAGACCAAGGCACCCCATCCGACTGCATCAAGTCGACTGGCCAAGCAAAGCTGCCATGGTTTGCATATACGCGGGAGGAAGACTCATATAGATCAACCGCCGCAACGACTGCGACAACACCTCGATGACTCCTTTGTCCACTCGGACCCGACGCTCCAGTTAGGACGGGTTCCGAGTACTCGACATGTCAATCAGCCGACTGATCTACTTCATCGACAGCCTCTTACTCGGACACGATGACTAAGCTGATGCCTGGAGCTCCTAAACCCGACACGATCGATTGGCTGCTACTCATTCATGACCCGGGGTCAACACACAAGGGCAACATACGTGCTGCCGCCGGGTGACTGGACTCCGTCAGGCTACGTCACGACTCTGCACGACCGTAGGTTCCGGCCCTTCCATGGCCAACGCGGTCCAACTACGCCTCTATGACACGCCGACTACTCCGCTCCGCCGTCAATCAAGCTAAGTCATGCTTTAATATTTTTCTAAATATTCTTTCATCTTTATATATTTCTGGATATTCTACATGTGCCTCCGCGGCCATACCATAATTGCATTCCCGACTACCTATACAACTCCGCACTAGTAGTCGGGACGACATGCGCTCCGCGCGTATTCTATTTTTTCGTGCAGTGCCGACTGTTCTAGTCTTTTCTTAACGATTGTAAAAAATACTTGAGTAGTACGAACTCATATTTGTGACGCACTATTTACTCGCACGGCTCACATGGTTACGGTCATGAACCTCACGACCATGCGCCGGAGATACAAGTGCTTACAAATACAGGGTCAACTACTCAAGGAATTTACACAGCCTAGCAAGAGAAAGACGCAAAAATTTTTACATGCATTTCATAATACTGGAATCCGCTCCCAATCTATTATTTTACATGCATGGGACCTTTTGCCAACTTATATCCTGAATATTAATAACAACAACATAATTCTATGTTTACCTTGCAGGTAGGGATGAAAACGGATCGGATACAGACGGATATCACTGATATCGTATTTGTTTTCATATTTATGTCCGGATTCGGATTCGAATACGAATAGTATAAAAAATACCGGATAGGATATGATTGGATATTGACATCATAAATATGTGATTTAAATATTCGGATACGAATACGGTATCGGATGTTAAATATCCGGATTCGGATACGGACGGATTAAAACCCCTCTAAACGGATTCGGTCTCGAATACGGTCGGAAAATATCCGTACCGTTTTCATCCCTACTTGCAGGGGACCAGATCTCCACCACGCCGCTAGGTGAGGTACGCTCTTGACTTCTTGAGAGCTGCCTTACTCGGCAACCGCGCTGCTACTTCCGCCACTCCGATTAGGCTTCTCCGCCTCCACGACTTAGTCGGCACTACGCTCGGGGACTCGGCCATTATCATGGCTTACTCAACTTCACTCCGACTAAGCTTGGGGGCTTGGCCATTGTCACGGCTTACTCGGCTTCACTCCGACTACGCATCGTGCCATGGTCAGGGGTGGTGTCTATTTTTAGTTGTCTATTTTTAGTATTCTAAGGAGTCGCATCGCGCCTGAGCCCGCACCACTCCTTGGCGTGTGATGGATTTCCTGAGACACGTGGCTTCCATCAAAGTGAGCTTGCACGGAGACATCGGTACAGGCAGCCTGCACCCAATTTTTTCATGTTTGGTAGAGGGCTCCTTTCTGGCTTAAGGCTTAGGCTCCGGCTCCTCCAGTAGAGCACTATCAAGTTGCTGAGTACAAGAAACTGTTTAAACCATTTTTCAGCGAAAAGGGAAGAGCCGGAGCTATCCAAAGGCCCCTTAGGGAGAAGCCGTTCCAAACAAGACCTTTGTCTCGCCATGCAACTTGTCTTACAAGCAACCATTGGCGAGAAATGATAGGATCATCGTCGCCGCTGTCCCTCCTCCGTTCACAGCCTTCTCACGCAAGTCTTAGGTGAGTTCTTGTCCTCTCGCTCTCTCTCTCTCACACACGCAGTTCCCTCTCTACTGTCAGTCCCGTCTTGTCCCATTCTTGGCTTCAGTTCTCTAGTTGTTCTTGCAATCCGTAAAAGATTTGATGTAGCGTAAAGAAACATGCAATAGATCTCCCTAATCACCTCAATCTCTCTCGATTTGGTATAGTACTGGATGCAAATGTCAAGTGAATCGTTGGTCCTTTTGCTGTAGCTGCTGGATTGCAGCCGTTGTTTCAAAAAAACAAAAAGGCAAATAATTTCACCCAAATCCGTGTCCTCTGGTATTTGGAGGTAGCAGTCCATCGCTCGGGTTTTTTTTTAACTGATGCCGTGAATCCCTCTTCCTGTTACCTCCAAAAAGGCAGAGCACGGACCACGGACCGCTCGGGCTGGGCGTCGTCGTGTCGAGCCAACGCATGAGCCCCGCGCTCTCCTTGTCGTCCTGCTCGCCCTCACCGTTGGCAGCAGCGGCGCGAGCGGCCGCGTGTACAGCGCGAGCGAGGAGGCCGGAGGGGAGGACGGTCTTGCTGTAGAGGTCGCTGTCGCCCAGGAGGAGGCTGAGCGGGCCGTCGACCTCGTGGCTGATGCAGCGGTACACGATGAGCGGGCAGCACTGCGTCGTCTCCCAGATCGATGCAGCTGACCTCATGGCCGCGAAATGCAAGACAGGATGGAGAAGGGATCCACGGCGGCGAAACGGTGGAGTCCTTGCTGCGGCATGAGACTTTATGTTTGGAATACAGGAATTTTACGGGAATTATGCATGAATTTAACAGGAATCAATTTAATTTCATAGGAAAAATATAGAAATAGGAAAAATTTCCCGCGCTCCAAACCGGCCCTGAAAAGGGAAGCCGTCTATGCTCCAAAGCTACACAGTTATTAGGAGTATCAATGATCAACTATTCAGTGGTTTAGGTTGGTTCTTTGCCTCTTTGGGCGTGTAGTGGTACGCTTGAACAAGTGGCCAACACAGTTACACACGCAGCCTGATCGGATGTACGTGCCGGCTGCCGCCAATAACGTTGGTGCGCCTTGTGGGAAAAAAAAACGGGAAAAGGATGGTGCAATTACTTACCCTCTCAGTCCTACAAAGAATATAATTCTAAGCACAAGTCAAAAAAAATTTAAGTTTAACCAAATTCATAGACATGAGTATCAATATTTATGTTTCCAAATAATGTACTGTGAAAATAGATTTTATAACTAATCTAGTTCTAATTATTTAGTATCATATTTTTAAATTATTTTGTTTAGATTTAGTCAAATTTAAACTATTTGACTCGTTTGGAAGTGAGAATTGTTTTTTTAGAGAAAGAGTATTATAGTTGTACAGGCTAGTAAAAATTCCGTAGAATTTGTCATGTGTTGTAATCAATGAGTGGGTCAACTACAATAGCCTCAAATAGTCCATACTTTGCTAAACAGGGGACTACTAGAGGGACTAAAGCGGATTTGGGCTGTAGTCCCAATTTGACACCCCATGTCCCTCCCTCTCTCCTCTTTATTGCATGGGGACCATCCCTTGAGGGTATTTTAGTTTTTGTTCAGCAGTTTTAATGCCCTTTAATCTCCTCCAGTCCCTGGAATCAAACAAGATATAGGAGACTAAAATTGAGACCCCGTTTGTATCCATTTGCCATGGCAAAGGTTTAGCCCCTAAACTTTTGCTACTAAACTTTAGTCCTTGCTTGGGTGTTTGGATCCATGGCAAAAAAAATGGGCTAAAAGTGCAAAATGAGATTTCCTTCACACCCCTAATACTTTTAGCTTAGTTTTGCACCTCTTGATGTGCAAATGGACTAAACTTTAGCCTCCCTTTTGCTCACTTTAAACCTACCTGTTTGGATTTATTTGCCAAAAAAATAGGCTAAAAGTACAGGGCAAAAGTTTTGCCATGAGAAACAAACAAGGCCTTAGTCCCTGTTTAGTCTCAGTCTCTGGACTAAAGAACCAAATATGGTTTTATTTGAGTTGTGAGAGAGTTGTTTCTAGAAGATCGTGCTAGACTAACTGTTTGAGAGTGGCTAGTTATTTGATCTCTCCACGATAGCCAATAGAATTCTTTTTGACTGCTACTTGGACCGTTGGGACGCCCTTGTACCTGGATTTGTAAAATACGACATAAGCCCAACATACAACCCCTTCTGCCTTCCCTGTGGCTTCTGGGCTGCTGCCTCTTGCCTCCTTTGCATGCTGCCGGAACTCAAGGCTGGGCGAGGCTGTGATGATATTAAGATCTACAAACGTCGCAGGCTCCTAAAGGAGAACCGGTGTCCACGTCGCCCTAAATCTTCCTGACCGTCTGATCTTCCATCGGATGGCCATGATGTCCCGAATCGGATTCTCCCCGGAGCAGGTTCTGGGTCTAATTCTTGGTTTTCCCGTGCTTTTCTCGCGAATTTACAGCTCCTCCTTCGAAGCCGGAGCGGATTCTGGCCCTGCTTCTTGTTCTTCCCGTGCTTCTGTTCCAGTTTCAGCTTCTCTTTCGGAGCCGGCCCACTAAATATATACAGCAGCTTCTGATTCCCCTCCTGGATTCTTTCCTTTCTTCCTCTCTCTTCGCCACCCGCTCTCGCTCTCCTTGTCTCCCCCGACGCCGACGGCGGTGATGGCGGCGGCGCCCTTGGCAGGCCGCGCGTGCGCCCCAACGGTGCCCATCCCCCTCCACAGAGAGCCGCGACCAGGGGCCGCTGCCGCCCCCCGCCGCGCCTCCCCCTCGACGATGCCTCCTCCCGACTCTGTTCCAAACCCTAGATCTGCTCTTTCCTACCTCCCTCACTCTCCCTCTCCTCGTGGCCGCAGCACGACCCGCCGGCACGGTGGTGCGGTGGCCCCTCTCCCTGTGGTGGCGCAGGCGTGGCCCGCAGAGCCCACCGGCGGTGTGGCGGCGTGGTGGCCCCCACGGCGCCACGCCCCGGCGAGGCCAATCCGATGAGCGCACGGGGGGCACAGGCCCCGCGTGGCATGGCCCCTGTTGGCCGGCCAGCTGGCTTGCTGTCCGGTTTCACGTCGGCCGCCACCGTAGCCCTAGCTGGTCGCTAACCGCTGGTGAGCGTGTAGCCGGCGCGGGCACGGCCCTCTACGTGGCCTGCCCCTGGTGCCCGACCGGCCACCCCGGCCTAGCGCCGGCCCTCCCCCGGCAGCAGTGCCCTGCTCCCGCGTGGAGGCGCTCGCCGGGGACATGAGAGCCGGCCAACAGGTCGTTACCCCCCGCCGACTCCGTGGATGGCAGCCACCTCAAGGTATGGCGTTTAAACCCTATCCCTCCCATGCCGGCTCTCCTCGTGGGACTCTGCGAAGGCCACGGATATGGGTCGCCGTCTCTGCTGAGTGCACGCGCCTCGCCTCCCTGCCCTCCTCTGTCATCCGTGCCGGTGGATGCGGGATTTCCAGGTGCTGCTTCCTCGGAGCCGGTCCTTTGTACAGATTAGGCCCGGGATGGACTATGAGCCTGCAGCCAATTACTTGCTTCTCTTTCTCAAATCTTCCTATTCCTGTGTAGGCCATGTCTCCATGACAGATTCTGTGCTCCGCTCGATTTCTTCCTACTTGAACTTCCTTGGTGTTTGTACGGTCACCTAAAAAATTCCCCTTTAACCTTTGCCCCTTGATTTCGTTTTCTGTGTGTATGGGTTGATTTGCCTTACTCAAGATGCTCCTGTTCATCGGCCAATACAGTCTGACCATGTTTGTATGCGTTGTGCTACTGCTGTGATCTTCTCAACATATATAACCATAGGCCAATGTTGCTGATTTATTTATTTTAATCTTGAGCATATGTCATTGCTGATGATGTAGCCATTCCAATTTTACCATATGCCAATGCCTGTGAGGTACAATTCCTATGGTGCTGATTGATTTATTTTATCCATAGAATATGCTATTGTTGATGAAGTAGCCATTTCAATTTTACCATATGATAGTGCCTGCGAGGTGCATCCAATAAACCTGAGCATATTTCCATGCCATCGTTATTTTGTATTTTTTCTGACTATATTTCCGTGCCAATCATGCTGCAAACAAGTGTCTTTTTTCCCCAACTATGGTATATGAGAACAGGCATGATTATCGCTCTTTTACCATCGTTTCATTCTCGTCTGATTTACATTTGAGGTGAGGCCTCAGCATATGTTATGACTAATACTCGGTCTTTTATGATATTTCTATTCCAAGTTTATTGAATTGATGCATTTGGCATATGGAGTGACACAAACCATTATATATATATATATATATTGTCCTTTATGTTATTCTTAGTAAACTGAGGCGCTTGGCATATGCAATGATGACCTACTTTTCTGAGCCTACAATCCAATCTTATTTCCTGCACTAGACTGGTAACTGCAAAAAAAAAACTGTTGTCCGGGCTTTATGTTTTTCTTCAACTTTGTTATGCTATGCTCTTGTCCTAAAAAAACCTTATTTCTGGTACCTTGTGATGTAACCAGTCCCCTGCTTTCAGTCCCCTAGTTCCTTTTCTGCAGTTTTTAGTATTCTCGGTGACAGTGGCAAATTGTAGTGATATATCATTGAGCTGAGCCATTTGGCATATGGATTCACACGGGTCATTACATGTATATTGTCGTTTTTGTTATTCTTAATGAATTGAGCCACTTTGGCGTATGCGATGATGAGCCACTTTCAAGAACAGTTATGAAATCGCCACTACTTCTTCAACTTTTTGAGAACTAATTTTTTGGGTCGTCGTTATGCTGAAAACAGTTCTATCATTTTTGGTACCTGTTATCTCTGCTTTTATTTGTTCTTCTGTCATCGCATGTTTTCTTTACGTTCCATTTTGGTTCTCTCTCACCCTCTTGTTTTCCTACTGAGCTTTATTTCGATTTAGCCTCCTTGTTTCCGCTGCTTCACCAATAGCTTCACGGGTAGTTGCTACCATACATGAATGTGACTAGACTACTGTTTAATCCCTGATGCCCAGTGCACGTGATGGATATATATTTTTTTACTACATAGCTTATGATGAAGAGGAACTCTCATTTAACTCCAGAATATAGGCTGATGATGTTGAAAGGCCCAGGGCATCCTCATGTATATACATGTATTGACATTTATTAATTTACCGTATCACTACGCCCAGCTCCTCTTTACATTGATTGTTTTTTGTATGTGCCGTAATCTTGGATTATTGCAAACAATGGTATTTCTCGGTGCATGCCATTGTACCTTACTACGACAGACCAAGTAGTGCCATCTTTTTTTCCCTGAAGTTACTCTTATTCCTTAGATTCTTCCTATTTTTTTGTTCTCCTACCCTTACAATAACCTTACCATTTTGTTGCATCCTAAGGCTGCTCTCACTTTCCATCGCGCGCAGATGCAGGCCCAAATTCGAGGGAAAGAGAACAGTTATATCATCTGTTTTGTGATTGCCGTCGATTGGTGTGGGCTGCCTCATTTCATATTTCTAGCATAGCGTTCATTGATTGATATATAGGTTGTTCTGCTTCACTTTGATTTTGGGTTCCTACATTTCATTTGGGATTCGTATTCACGGATCTGGTCTATGTAGCCATTTAAGACTTGAGATGTGGAGCACCATGTCCTTATCTTCATTTTTTGTTTTGCTTCATTTCAAATCAGATTTGGAGTACCATGTCCTTATCCTCATTTTTTGTTTTTCTTCGTTTCAAAATCCTACTCCCATATGATTTCCCAGATTTACTCTGCCTGCAGGAGGATGAACGTGAGGTCTGACCTTTGCCTTTCTGATTTTATCATTAGATTTGGTTTTTTCCCCTCATGTTCATGCTGTACTATTTCTAGCTACACTTCTCAATTTCCTTTTGTTGTGCAAGGTGCAAACTTAAACCAGGCTAGGTTCCTCTGTACAAATTGACATTCGCAATATCGGAGCCCGATTACTGTACAAAAAAGGCTGCGTGTGTAAGGTCCTAGATGGCTAGAGGGGGGGTGAATAGCCTATAAAAAAATTCTACAAGCACCACTAAGCAAACTTGTTAGAATAACAAACGGCGTAAAGCGAGTTTTGCTTAGCCAAAGGTTGTGATGCAAGCCTCCTATCCACAAGTCTAGTAGATTATGATCTCTAGTTCACACAAGTGCTAGGTCACTAACTTACACTAGTGAGCAAGCTAACAACTACTAGAAAAGGCTACCACTAGAGCTACACAAGATAATCTAGTAAAGGTAAATGCGAGAGAAAGGATTGTGAATCTTATACCGACGGTGGAGTGAAGATGTTGCCAATCACCAAGATGATATACAATCAATTAATATTGACAACAACACAATATGTAGACCAATCACCGGGAGACAAGAGACACAATATTTTTGTTCACCCGGTGTTCACTTGTGCACCGACAAGCTACGTCACCGGTTGTGTCGACCAACACTTAGATGGTTCCTCGGTGTGACCCTCAAGTCACTTGCCCCTCAAGGCATGCCCCGCAAGGCACCGCAAGACACCACTCTCAAGTGAGGTAACTCAATGACACGCGCAATCCAATAGAGTTGCTTTTGGCGTCCCGCCGAGGAAAGCACAAGAACCTCTTACAAACAACCGGAGGTGGCCAAGAACAATCACCTTCTCTTGCCAACGCCTCCAACAATCTCCAAGCCGGCTAGGAGCGGTACTCTCCAAGAGTAACAAGAAATCCACCGGCTAAACCACCCACAAGTGCCACTAGATGCCCTCAAGCTATGCAATGCACTTTGGGATCACTCAATCTCACTTTTGATTTGCAATCAAGCAAGAGAGATGAGTGGGAGGAGTAGCTCTAGCTCAAAGGATGCACAAGAGTGTTAGAAATGCCAAGAGACCTCCCCAAGGGCCGGCCAACGAGTATTTATAAGCATCCCATCCAAATAGAGCCGTTGCCACTCCACTGACCGTTTTTTCGGGACGACCGGACGCGCTCAACCGCGTCCGGTCGCCCTGCGACGTCCACGTGTCCCTCAAATTTCAAATGCGACCGTTAGATCCTCCAACGGTCACTGCGCCAACGGTCAAATCCTATGACCGGACGCGCTTCTCATAACGACCGGACGCGCCGGTCCCGATGACCGGACGCGCCTGTCGAACGACCGGACGCGCCGATCGCACTGACCCACGCGCCCACGACGCAACGACCGGACGCGCTCCTCGCAACGACCGGACGCGACAGTGCCAGCGTCCGGTCGGAGTCCAGTAAGCTCCCTTGACGACCGGACGCGTCCGATCGCGTGTGACCGGACGCGCCCCGCGTCCGATCGTCCTTGCGAACCGCAGTTCCTTCTGGGCACTTGACCGGACGCGCCGGTCCCGCGAGTGACCGGACGCGACGGTTGCAAACCCTAGCCCGCGCGCCCGAAACCGCGCTGTACTGACCGGACGCGTCCGGTCACACCGTGACCGCGTCCGGTGCAGCGTCCGGTCACCTCAGTGACCCGTTCGCCTCCGTTTCTTTTCCGACTTTCGGCGTAGTGGAAAATAGGCATTTCATTTCCCCGAAATCGCCTGAATCCCGCGCTCGCACGCTCGGCGGGAGGGAGAGAGGAACCCAAACCCCTCTCTACCCGCAAACCACAGCGCGACCAACGCCACCTTTGCAAATGTGCCAACACCATCAAGTGTACAACTCCATGTGCTTGTGTGTTAGCTTTTTCTCAATCATTTTCAAAGGTTTTCCAATTAGCTCACTAGGCCCTACATGCAATGCACTTCATGAATTCACCTAGTGGCACCCGTGCATCGAATAACCGATAAGACTTCCCCTCTTAATAGTTCGGCTATCGATCCTAAACCACTCACACCCTCTATGGTGTCTTGAGTGTAAAACAAAATGGCCCTATGGTTATACCTTTGCCTTGAGCCCATTTTGTTTCTCCAAATGATATGATCCACTTCATATCATCACATGACCGTCTCGATCCATCGACCTTGACTTTACTTGCTCTTCACCGTTGCATCGGTCTGTCGGCGCTAAGTCTTGCTCAAGCTTCACCATCGCATGGTCCTTCGCTTCGAAGCCTCAACTTGCCCTTCACCTTCACAACCGGTCCATCGAGCCAAGCCTCATCTTGGTCTTCACCATCTTGGTCATATGAGTCAATGTCATGTCTCATATGCAATGACCACCTTTATCTAAATCATCCACTTAGATACAAAGGTTAGTCCTAGGTTTCATCAATTAGCCAAAACCAAACTAGGGACTTTCAATCTCCCCCTTTTTGGTAATTGATGACAACCCTCACAAAGATGATTTTGATAATAAAAGTTTTAAACTTGTCATACTTGTCCAATCATTTTGCTCATAAGTAAAGTTTGGACAATTATCACAAGCTCGGTTTTGGTAGCATTAGCTCCCCCTACATATGTGCATAGAGTTTGGATTGAAAGCTTTGCACATATGCATGGATAGAAATGTTGGGAGAGTAATTCTACCAAAATGATGCTATGGTGTAAGAAATGGACCTTTGAAGCGTGATACCAATCGGAGTTGCCTTTTACACCATCCTTAGCATCATGAAGTAACTAGACATCCATCAAAACTCAAGAACCCCGTGAGATCAACATTATATGTAAAGGTTCTTGGACCACTTGTAAAGCTAACCACTTGTAAAGCTTTAGGCAAGTCTAGATACCACATGTAAACTATTCCTATGCATGCTAGTAGATCATTTCATCATCCAATTTCTATACTAGCAATGCACCACACAAGCATGTATATTGAATTTAAATACATGTGCAATGAGCAAGTCATATGAGAATGCACAAACAAATGCAACAACTTTGTTTATGAGCTTGCTCCCCCTACTTGTGTGCATCAACAAATTTTATTTATCCCTTTATCAAGTTGAATCATCTTTTTCTCATCATAAATTTTATTTACCCCTTTATCAAGTTGAATCATCTTTTTCTCTCCCCCTTTGTCAACAACTTACCCAAAAAGGGATCAAATTGTGGAGAGAAGGAAAAGCGTTTGATGGAGTAGATTGAAATTAATTCGATACCACATGTAAGGTTAAAAAATTTATCAAATTTGGTTTAACCTAGAATACTTGCCAAAGATATTTAATTCGATTTGAACCAAAGACAAGCTTCTTCACTCCTCAAAATAAGGGTTATCTTGCCTATGTTGAATTAAACACTTATAGCAAATCTTCTAGATTCAACACTAGGTTTACAAGCTCACAAACATGTCATATGCCACCACTAGATCAAAATAAGCATAGAAACAATAGTGGTAACATATATCCATCAAATTCATTTGATTTATCATGAAAGCTTATGCGTACCACTTATTATGTCTATATGCTCTATCAAGTCCTTAGCATAGGATGAAAGACATGTCAATCAATTTTACCTTGCAATGTCGAAGGAGAGGCATGTCAATAAGTGGGTGGGGTGCATTCAACTCATGTTTGAGAAATCAAGAATGTTCAATTCATTCCTTAGCTTGCAAAACCTCTTTTCATCAAGTGGCTTGGTGAGAATATCGGCAAGTTGATCATCGGTGCCAACACTTTCAATGGCAATATCTCCCTTTTGTTGATGATCTCTAATGAAATGATGTCTTATGTCAATATGCTTTGTTCTTCTATGTTGAACCGGGTTTTGTATCATCTTGATTGCACTCTCATTATCACATAGCAACGACACATTCTTGAAGTTGAGGCCATAATCCTTCAAAGTTGATTTCATCCATAGCAATTGTGCACAACAACTCCCCGCACTCACATATTCGGCTTCGGCGGTAGAGATTGCCACACTATTTTGTTTCTTTGAGGACCATGACACAAGTGATCTTCCAAGTAATTGACATGTGCCACTTGTGCTTTTCCTATTGATCTTGCAACCCCCATAGTCGGAGTCCGAATATCCAATCAATTCAAACTTTGACCCCTTGGGATACCATAGTCCAACATTTCTTGTTTGCTTCAAGTACCTCAATATTCTTTTTGCCGCCGTGAGATGACTTTCTCTAGGTGAGGCTTGATATCTAGCACACATGCAAACACTAAACATGACATCCGGCCTTGATGCGGTGACATAGAGTAGACTTCCAATCAAAGACCGATATTCCTTTTGATTCACCATTTTGCCATCAAGATCACTATCTAAATTGCCATTTGTGCCCATTGGAGTTGAAATTGGTTTTGCATCTTGCATTCCAAACTTCTTCAACATGTCCCTTATGTATTTCCCTTGACTCACAAATGTTCCATTCTTTAATTGCTTGACTTGGAGACCAAGGAAGTAGCTAAGTTCACCAATCATAGACATTTCAAATTCTTTGGCCATCATAGCACCAAATTCTTCACAATAAGCTTGATCGGTTGATCCAAAGATGATGTCATCAACATATATTTGCACTATGAATAGATCATTTCCAATCTTCTTGGTGAATAGAGTAGTATCAACCTTGCCCATTTTGAATCCCTTAGAGAGAAGGAAATCCCTTAGCCTCTCATACCATGCTCTAGTTGCTTGCTTTAAGCCATATAAAGCCTTCTTCAACTTGTAGATATGGTTGGGTTTGTTGTCATCTTCAAATCCGGGCGGTTGCTCAACAAATACTAACTCATTGATGATCCCATTGAGAAATGCACTTTTAACATCCATTTGATATAGTATGATATTGTGTGCACAAGCATAAGCCAATAGAATCCTTATTGCCTCCAATCTTGCCACGGGAGCATATGTCTCATCATAGTCAAGACCTTCAACTTGAGTGTAACCTTGAGCAACTAGTCTTGCTTTGTTTCTCACTACAATGCCATCTTGATCTTGCTTGTTTTTAAACACCCACTTGGTTCTAATCACATTGTAGTCATTTGGCCTTTCTACCAATTCCCAAACATCATTTCTTGTGAAATTGTTAAGCTCTTCTTGCATAGCCATGATCCAATCGGCATCCCTCAAAGCTTCTTCTATCTTCTTTGGTTCTATGGTTGACACAAATGATGCATGCTCACAAAACATAGTCAATCTTGATCTTGTTTGCACACCACTTCTAATATCACCAATAACACAATCAATGGGGTGATCTCTTGCAACATGTTGTGGTTGGAGTACTTGCACTTGATTGCTTGAGTTTGGTTGATCACTTGATGTATCTCGATGAGATGAACTAGCACCTTGATCTTGCACTTGAGAGTCACTAGCTAGCTTGAATGGAGAATTTAGCACTTGATCTTTATCATCATCTTGAATATCAATAACTTGCTTTGCTCTAATGTCCCCAATGTCCATGTTCTTCATTGCTTCCACCAATAGAGTTCCACTAACATCATCTAGATTCTCTTCTTCATCTTGTGACCCATTGGTTTCATCAAATTGCACATCATGGACTTCTTCTAGAATGCCACTTGAGTTGTTCCAAACTCTATAAGCTTTGCTTGTAGTTGAATAACCAAGTAGGAACCCCTCATCACATCTTTTGTCAAACTTCCCCAATCTAGTGCCCTTCTTCAAGATATAGCATTTGCAACCAAACACCCTAAAGTAAGAAATATTGGGCTTTCTTCCATGAAGTAACTCATATGGGGTCTTCTCTAGCAATGGATGACAATATAGTCTATTGATGTAGTAGCAAGCGGTATTGATTGCTTCATCCCAAAATGATTGACTCACATTGTACTCATGAAGCATTGATCTAGCCATATCAAGCAATGTTCTATTCTTCCTCTCAACTAGGCCATTTGATTGTGGAGTGTACTTGGCGGAGAATTGATGTCCAATACCATAATGATCACAAAGTTCTTCAATTCTTGTACTCTTGAACTCACTTCCATTGTCACTTCTCACTTTCTTGATTCTAATCTCAAACTCATTGTGAACTCTAGTGAGAAATGTCTTGAAGGTGTCAAACACTTCACTTTTGTCACTAAGAAAGAATACCCATGTGAATCTTGTGAAGTCATCCACTATGACAAAGCCATACTTGTTGCCGCCTATGCTTGTATATGTTGTTGGTCCAAATAGATCCATGTGCATCAACTCAAATGCTTTGCATGTGCTCATTGTACTCTTCTTTGGATGTGAGCTTCCAACTTGCTTCCCGGCTTGACATGCACTACAAAGCTTATTCTTCTCAAATTCAACATCTTTCAAACCATTGACAAGATTGTGAGTTGTAAGCTTCTTCAATTGTTTCATGCCAACATGACCAAGCCTTCTATGCCAAAGCCAACCCATGCTTGATTTGGAGACTAAGCAAGTTGTCAAAGAAGTTTCTCTAGCATTGAAGTCAACTAGGTAGAGATTCTCATATCTCAAGCCCTTGAATGCCACATTTGAACCATCCACACTAATAACTTCCACATCATCAACCCCAAAGATGCATTTATAGCCTAGCTCACATATTTGTGCCACGGATAGAAGATTGAAATCCAAACTTTCAACTAGCAACACATTAGAGATACTCATATCATTTGATATTGCAATCTTGCCCAAGCCAATAACCTTGCCTTTCTTGTTATTGCCAAATGTGATAGAATCAACACCACTATCATTGTCATTGAATGAATCAAACATTCTTGATGTACCGGTCATGTGTTGAGTGCACCCACTATCAATAATCCAATGCATTCCTCTGGCTTTGTAATTGACCTACAAGCAAATCAATGAAGCTTAGGTACCCATTTTTGCTTGGGTCCTTGTAGGTTAGTAACTAAGCTCTTTGGTACCCAAATAGCCTTCTTCTTTGGGCCCACAATTGGTGTACCAACAAACTTAGCTTGCACACCCTTCACACTCTTGGTAAGCACATAGCAAGAATCAAAAGGTATAGCTTTAACAAAGTTCTCGCTTTGGTTCTTTTTATTGCAATTATGCTCTAGGTGCCCAACTTGCTTGCATCTATTGCAAAACCGACCATTGCCCTTCACAAAGCTAGGCTTTGGAGTTGCAAAGGCCGACTTGCCTTTCTTGGGGGTGTAGCCCAATCCCTTTTTGTTAAGAGAGAACCTTTGGCTACCCAAGCACTTAAGCAAGCGGGCCTCACCACCATAGGCCTTGCCTAGGGCGTGAGTGAGCTCATCCACCTCTCTCTTGAGAGTCTCATTCTCAACCATTAGTGAGGCATCACAAGTGAAACCATCACTAGTAGTAGAGGTAGAGTTGGTGGTGGTGGATGAAGAGCTACAAGAAGGGTTAGTATTTGACATGATGATAGGTTCATAAAAGGATTCATCAATTATATCACATGTAACACCTATATCACATGATACAACGACCTCCTTCTTTGCTTGTTGCTCAAGTAGCAATGAGTGAGCTTTTTCAAGCTTGGAATGAGCCTTATCAAGATCCTCATGGTCTTCCACTAGACTCTCATGAGTGGTCTTAAGCTCACCAAGAACTTTCTCAAGTATTGCTACTTTCATTGAAAGCTTATTGCACTCCTTGTTCTTGGCAATAGCTATGTCTCTAGTTTGTTGCAACAAGTCATATAGTTGTTCTTTAGTTGGTTCATCATCATCATCATTTTCATTATCATATTTATCATTATCACTATCATGAACATATTCCATTTCACTTTCATCATCACTTTCATCATATAATACCTTAGCTTCTTTGGCCATGAAGCATGAAGAGGATGAATCAAATAGTAAAGGCTTCTTGTTGATAGCAATGGAAGCAAAAGCCTTGTTGGATGATTCTTCTTCTTCATCATCATCATCACTTTCCCAAGTGGCCACATAGACTCCATTCTTGCCTTTCTTGAATGTTATCTTGGCTTCTTTCTTTTTCTTCTCAAACTTGCTCCTCTTGTTGTTTTTCTTTTTGTCATAGGGACAATCGGCTTGAAGGTGCTCGGTGCTATCACAATTGAAGCACTTCCTTTGTTGCTCATTGCTCTTGAAATTGTCATTTCTCTTTTTGAAGCCTCTTCTCTTAATGAACATGTGACCCATTTTCTTGACTACAAAAGCAAATGCCTCATCATCAATTTCGTAATCTTCATCTTCATTATTGTCTTCTTCTTCCTCTTCTTCTATGATGATAGCTTTGCCTTTGGAGGAGGTGGCCTTAAATGCCACGGTCTTCTTCTTCTTCTCATCTTCCACCTTCTCCTTGTCATCAACATCTTGATCATATTTGTCATAGGTCAATACTTCACCAAGCAAATCATTAGGCTTCATTGCTTCAAGCCCATCTCTTTGCAACATCATGATCAACATCTTGAATCTTCTAGGTAAGCTCAATAAGAACTTATGGCAAAAATCTTGGTCTTGAGTCTTGTGCCCTAAGCTCTTGAGATCATTTACAATTACTTGCAATCTATGAAACATTTCAATGATTGTTTCATCATCCTTTTTCTTGAAGTTCTCAAACTCACTCTTGAGCCCATATAGCTTGGCACTCTTCACAACCTTAGTGCCTTCATATGTCTCACTCAACCTTGTCCATACTTCACTAGCCAATTCCAAATCTTTGATGCCCTCAAACACTTTTATGTCAATACCATTGTAGAGTGTATTGAGAGCCATTCTATTGCATGTTCTATTTTCTCTATCTTCATCGGTGAGATGATTGGGATCAATGATAGCAAAATCATTCTCGGTGACTTGCAATACTCTCTCATGAATAGAACCAAGGTACATTGTCATCTTTCTCTTCTAATGAGCAAAAGAACTAACACCATCAAAGAACGGTGGCTTGCCCCCAACATGATTGAACACAATTTGAGCCATTTTTCACACCGAAGGATATTAAACCTTGATTAAAACGGTGACCACGGCTCCGATACCACTTGTAAGGTCCTAGATGGCTAGAGGGGGGGTGAATAGCCTATAAAAAAATTCTACAAGCACCACTAAGCAAACTTGTTAGAATAACAAACGGCGTAAAGCGAGTTTTGCTTAGCCAAAGGTTGTGATGCAAGCCTCCTATCCACAAGTCTAGTAGATTATGATCTCTAGTTCACACAAGTGCTAAGTCACTAACTTACACTAGTGAGCAAGCTAACAACTACTAGAAAAGGCTACCACTAGAGCTACACAAGATAATCTAGTAAAGGTAAATGCGAGAGAAAGGATTGTGAATCTTATACCGACGGTGGAGTGAAGATGTTGCCAATCACCAAGATGATATACAATCAATTAATATTGACAACAACACAATATGTAGACCAATCACCGGGAGACAAGAGACACAATATTTTTGTTCACCCGGTGTTCACTTGTGCACCGACAAGCTACGTCACCGGTTGTGTCGACCAACACTTAGATGGTTCCTCGGTGTGACCCTCAAGTCACTTGCCCCTCAAGGCACGCCCCGCAAGGCACCGCAAGACACCACTCTCAAGTGAGGTAACTCAATGACACGCGCAATCCAATAGAGTTGCTTTTGGCGTCCCGCCGAGGAAAGCACAAGAACCTCTTACAAACAACCGGAGGTGGCCAAGAACAATCACCTTCTCTTGCCAACGCCTCCAACAATCTCCAAGCCGGCTAGGAGCGGTACTCTCCAAGAGTAACAAGAAATCCACCGGCTAAACCACCCACAAGTGCCACTAGATGCCCTCAAGCTATGCAATGCACTTTGGGATCACTCAATCTCACTTTTGATTTGCAATCAAGCAAGAGAGATGAGTGGGAGGAGTAGCTCTAGCTCAAAGGATGCACAAGAGTGTTAGAAATGCCAAGAGACCTCCCCAAGGGCCAGCCAACGAGTATTTATAAGCATCCCATCCAAATAGAGCCGTTGCCACTCCACTGACCGTTTTTTCGGGACGACCGGACGCGCTCAACCGCGTCCGGTCGCCCTGCGACGTCCACGTGTCCCTCAAATTTCAAATGCGACCGTTAGATCCTCCAACGGTCACTGCGCCAACGGTCAAATCCTATGACCGGACGCGCTTCTCATAACGACCGGACGCGCCGGTCCCGATGACCGGACGCGCCTGTCGAACGACCGGACGCGCCGATCGCACTGACCCACGCGCCCACGACGCAACGACCGGACGCGCTCCTCGCAACGACCGGACGCGACAGTGCCAGCGTCCGGTCGGAGTCCAGTAAGCTCCCTTGACGACCGGACGCGTCCGATCGCGTGTGACCGGACGCGCCCCGCGTCCGATCGTCCTTGCGAACCGCAGTTCCTTCTGGGCACTTGACCGGACGCGCCGGTCCCGCGAGTGACCGGACGCGACGGTTGCAAACCCTAGCCCGCGCGCCCGAAACCGCGCTGTACTGACCGGACGCGCCGGTCCCGCGAGTGACCGGACGCGCCGGTTGCAAACCCTAGCCCGCGCGCCCGAAACCGCGCTGTACTGACCGGACGCGTCCGGTCACACCGTGACCGCGTCCGGTGCAGCGTCCGGTCACCTCAGTGACCCGTTCGCCTCTGTTTCTTTTCCGACTTTCGGCGTAGTGGAAAATAGGCATTTCATTTCCCCGAAATCGCCTGAATCCCGCGCTCGCACGCTCGGCGGGAGGGAGAGAGGAACCCAAACCCCTCTCTACCCGCAAACCACAGCGCGACCAACGCCACCTTTGCAAATGTGCCAACACCATCAAGTGTACAACTCCATGTGCTTGTGTGTTAGCTTTTTCTCAATCATTTTCAAAGGTTTTCCAATTAGCTCACTAGGCCCTACATGCAATGCACTTCATGAATTCGCCTAGTGGCACCCGTGCATCGAATAACCGATAAGACTTCCCCTCTTAATAGTTCGGCTATCGATCCTAAACCACTCACACCCTCTATGGTGTCTTGAGTGTAAAACAAAATGGCCCTATGGTTATACCTTTGCCTTGAGCCCATTTTATTTCTCCAAATGATATGATCCACTTCATATCATCACATGACCGTCTTGATCCATCGACCTTGACTTTACTTGCTCTTCACCGTTGCATCGGTCCGTCGGCGCTAAGTCTTGCTCAAGCTTCACCATCGCATGGTCCTTCGCTTCGAAGCCTCAACTTGCCCTTCACCTTCACAACCGGTCCATCGAGCCAAGCCTCATCTTGGTCTTCACCATCTTGGTCATATGAGTCAATGTCATGTCTCATATGCAATGACCACCTTTATCTAAATCATCCACTTAGATACAAAGTTTAGTCCTAGGTTTCATCAATTAGCCAAAACCAAACTAGGGACTTTCAGCGTGGATGATTCTTTTATGGTGCATAACACACAGGTGCTACCACTACAGCTCAACCACATGTTTCTGTAGCTTGCCCTCTCTCCAGCGTTGTTTTGGTAGACTGATGAAGGCCATTTTGCAGGGACTCTGGAGTCAATGCATATTGGGGAAGCATCACACTTGGTCCTTTCAAGCACATCTATGGCTATGGTTGCGTGGAGTACATCTGCATGTAGATTCCATTCTTTCTTCTCTGTACTTCCCAATTTATGCTTTCCTCATTTTTAAAAAAGATTACACACTGTTTATGATCCAAAACTAAATAAAGGCACATGCTCAATGAGCGCGACTGTATTTTCTTTAATAATTTGTGATGCCTCCTTTGCCCTATAAATTTTTTTTGGAAATATCTTTGCCCTCAATACATTACTGTGCTGCTAACAGAAACAAAGCAATGTGTACCTTTGCTAGATTCCAGTAAGGTAGATTTATATGATAATAAAACCTGAGACTCATACTTTATTGTATTTATCAGGTCTAGAGTTCAATGGTCTACACACTTCAGAAATCAAATAGTTTGCTTCCCCAAAAGCCAGAAACATTGGTAAGTCTGCGTGAAATGGATTATTCCTCTTCCCTGGTCTAGAGTTGCCAAAGAAATGCTTCTTTTTACAGGTTAACGGGAAAATTATGGTCATGCTTAAACCTCTGTGATATCTTCAGTTAGCTGATGAAAATAGATCAATGTTGTTTGGATCCACAGGGTCGCAATCTTGTTACATACTTTCTCTCTGTATTCTTTGCTCTAATTTCAATTATATCTGACTCGGCCCAGTAAATCTTTAGATAGTCATGCGTATTTGGTCTTATTCATTTGGATCTTGGTCTTATTCGTTTGGTCTCATTGCTTTGCTGAAAGAAATTGTGGGGTGTGCCTAATTCTCAGAGAGTACATTTCTCAAAAGGCAGACACCTGCCAGATGTGCTAAAAATATTTTCAGCAAGCTACGAACACCTGAATAGATGTCCTACTAAATTAAATGTCCCAAAGCTACAATTTTGTTGCCTGCAAATGGAGGACAGCGAGAGCAGGCATTTGGAATGCCATCATCAGAGTGTAGATGTTCTGAAAAGGCAGGCACCTGCCAGCTATGTTAAAAATATTTTTAGCAAACTATGAACAGTTGCATAGTATTCTTCCCAAATTAAATGGCCCTAAATAATTCTTGCCATAATTTTGTTGCCTGAAAATGGAGGATAGACAGAGTAAAATTTCTCTTTAATATAATGTTAATTTACCCTTGTGTTATGCATCGTGTTTTCCATAGCAAAAATGAGTTGCTTATCATTTAACGTTTCATGCTCATTGTCAAATTTGAAAAGCTTCCTACAGGCACTCTGATTTGTTCTCAGAATCCTAAACATTTCAGTTCCTTGGTCCAAGTCCCAGAGCATCCTCATCATGTGTGCTACAGAGAAGCGCTTCAATGTTTAGCCTTACTCTTTAATCCCTAATAGGAAAAATAGTCACAACTAATGCTTCATATCACCTTTCAAATTGCTAAATGTTTACAAAAATATTGTTCTATACATGCAGCCTTGCCATCTACAATTTTTTCCTGCTCGCCAGGTCATCTGATCCTTATATAAAATGAGGCAAATGGCACTTTATGCGATTCAGTTTCTTTTTGTGTCTCCGTCATACACTTGCGGATGACAGTACAAAGCTAACTTTTTCGCATGCCACTTTATGACTCCAAAGACCATACTGATAGTTTGCTATCGACACTTCACAGTAGTTCTTCTGGTTATCGTTTTCTGTAAACCTCCAGGAAGAAAACCTTGAGCTGTATGCATTGCAACAAGGCTAAAGCATTTAAGTTTCGGAGTTCACAACATCATAGCAGACCTCCACTACTCTTTCCAACACACACATTCTCATATAAAGGTAAATGTATTTTAAAAAATATATACGCTTGCAAATGGACTTACAATGCTATCGAGACCTCAATATTTGGAAAATGCTTCTGCTAATTTATGGGACGGTAAAATGTTATCTACATATTTATATTAGTGAACTGTAAATTATTTCTGTCTGAATGTTGGTTCTCTGTAGCGCTCTCTGGTTCTTCACCCGTTGCATGGAAAGCTGCATCACCAAGCCTACCGAGGTTTTTTTATTGTTGTCACCGGCCTGCCCGCCTATGCAAGTATGTATCAACTATCAAGACTCTTGCTTTCTGAATACACTGCTTGACCCTTGTGTTGTAAGAGACTGAAAGCGATCTGTGCTTTTCGTAATTTATATTTAATAAAAGGATATGCATAGAGCCAAACAAAAAAATCCTTTCTTTTACTAGGTTGATGGATGATCCATTTAGTTTCTTCCTTCCTCTCTTTTTTCGCGCATTTTATTTTCTCTTGTCTAATTTCATTTTTGACAATTTTCCATCCTGGTGACCCATGCTGCAACTGCTGCTCTCCCTTCCATCCCCCTCCCTTCCCTCCTCAGATAAAAGCCACCTATAGGGGCATGATATTTTGGGGAACGGCACAAGGAAAACCCAGGAGCAGGCATACGTTCTAATTCATCTCAGTCCATGGAGGTTTATTTTTTTTTTACATAGAACAATTTCAATTGATTGTATGGTTAAAACCAAAAACCCTAGGCTTTTATAGTAACGATTTATTCTACGTTGATCTTACATAAACCGATTATCCAGGAGAATATGATCGCACCATGTTCCATTTCTGTAATGAACATCGGCTTCGTTAGATTATGAGAACATCAACTTTAATATTTGGATTTTCAGAATATAATAATCATCTTTCCCCTGTCTTTAGTTAGGTCAGCAACTCCTACGTTTTTATGTACAGATCTCCATCTTTACCAATGCTATTCATTCAGTCGTTCCAGGTTTAACTTCAGACTTAAAACGAACTATTTCTACTGAAGCCTTTTCCAGATGACTCAGTTTCTTACTACTGTTTATTTGCTTGAACGCACAGACAGAAGTTACTTTGTTTATTTCCCTTTCCTTTTCTTTTCTTTTCTTTTCTTTTCTTTTCTTTTCGGTGAAGAGACTACTTGAGCTTATGTGTATGCTGGTTTTATTACGAATCTAAATGAGTAGTTCCCTTTTCTTGAAATACTTGCTAATTTGTTTTACTCTCTTATTATATATCCAGGTGCCCTTAGGGGGTGTTACTCCTTTTGCAGTAATAAGTAAGTGTACAGGTACCATTCTTCAGAACACTATGTCTCCACCACCTCAACATCAGCAAATGGAAAATCTAAATGTGTAGGTCCTCCAGGAACCACTCATGGCGCATCCCCGGAAGGTAACAAATGGTTCTTCTACGTTTGGATCATGCATTGTCGTTAATTCATTGCTTGCTATACATTCAGTACCTTTGATTTATCCAAATTTACTTTCTTTTCTTATTTTCTGTGTACTGTATATTTCAAGTAATACAATATATAAATATGTGGTCTATAAAAAGGCATGGATATTTATGGTTCATATTTCCCCATAATTCCAACTGTTTGTAGACTCGCACCAAGAAGATATCTGCAACGAAGATATTCTATAAGACAATGCCTTACAGAATGGATGAAAGCACTGCATTGATTGATTATGGTCAGGTCATTTTCCTCCCCCCAACCAGTAGGGGACCCAATAGGATTGATAACTATTACCATTACTGAGTACCATCCGGTTGCTACCTGAATCAATTACTGCTAGGATTCACAGATATCTCTATTTCTGAGTAACATCCCGTTGCTGCATGAATCAATAGCTATTACATTTCCATATGCCCATATACAACATAGCTATCATCGTAGCCTTCCTCTTTGCCGTAATCTGCTGCCAGTGCTCATTCTTTTTTTTATGCCCAATTAGCTATTTTTTCCTAAGTTGTATGCAAGTCTTAAACATCTGAGATTGAGGTCTAGGTGGGTCCTTTGCACCTGAGTCCTCCAACATTTGGTTAGTCCATTCATGCCTCGTCTTATGCTTATTTTTATTTTTGTGTGTGCTATTTCAGGTTACATGCCTTCTTTTTTAGAATGTTGGCCTATTGGTTAGAATGACTAGGTCTTCTGATCATAAAGCTTTGCCCTCGCGTGCGATGATTACAACTGGCTTGAACTAAGACCTACCCTTCCTTTGGTTCGGAGCAAATTAGATAGCTGCTAATGTCACCATTTTGCTTTTTCTTGCATTCTACCAGGTATGAGATAAAACGAGAAACTTTCATATGAATTTAATAAGGAATAGTCCAATGATCTAATTGAAATTTAGTACAGGATATGTTGCATGCTCTATTTTATTTCTCCAGTCCTGAGACCAGAATGCTAATGATGATGGACTCATAAGGAACTCCTGCCCGGTTAAATGGCTGCAGATCTCAGACTGGGGAGATGGCTGCACATCTCAGACTGGTTGTCATCAAGCAATGGGAGGTAAACAAAAAATGAATCATTCTCTACATGATATTCTGTTACTATTGTGATTTCATCTTTGGCATCAAAGATAAGAAACAAAAGCATTGCCTCAAATTTACATGCCATATATTTCCTACCATTTCAAATATTGCCTTAGGGATCTAAAATCACATATATGTTTAGTTTTAGCAGATCTTAAACTGAAATTGACATTGCTATATTTCCCTGCACATACCCCATTATTGCCTTCAATTTGCCACTTTGTCTACAAAAATCAAACCAACAATTCCATAATTATAAGGTCAATGATATAATCTCACATTCTCTTGGTTATTTATTTGATTTGATAGTTTCTAATTTCTCTAATTGAAGATGCTATGAAGTTTTACCAGGTCAGAGTATGCCTATTTATCTGTTGTGCAGTACATACCCCATCCCGGTGCCCCACAACTATGGTGGATGAAGCAAATGGAAAGGGTTAGATTTGCTATGTCAGAGACCTTGATCGTCGCCTCGCAATCTCAGGATGGTACATATAACGACTCCTTAGAGAAAATGGCACCCTTTGTGAAAATTAAACCAAAAAAACTATTCAGAGTTTGTATATTATGTCTGCGACTAACCAATTCTATGCCACATAATTCTATCCATATATTAACACACCGTCTATTATGTACTATACTGAATCTTTATGTATCTATGTATTTGGATACCGCTTTTATCTCATTTTTTGACAATGAACCAAACATTATATGTATATTTTTTCTATATACCAACCATACTTTGTTCGCACGCAACGACGCGTGATTTTTACTATATTTGGACCTAAAAAACTGTAATGCTTTGATATGCCTACTGCATATCGTGGTTTAGCAAACCACAGGTCTTTCTCTGTATACAAGAAGGCCTAAAAACATGTGCTGCTAAACTCCTACCGAACACTGCATAATTACCTCCATGTATAATATCTGTACAATTAAGGTTGAACACATTACTGTGTTATCCTAGATTTTGCATGCCATGCAATGTTCAGTATACGTTTGTATGTCTTTGAATTTGTGCCCGCATTAGCGCGCGAAGGCGCGATTGTTATTGCCTGGTGGCCTCCGAAGCAGACACCCTCCCTTTGATTAGAGGAGGGTTTTAGGTGTGGTTAAACCCCCAAACCCACCTTGGTAATGGTACGCCATTACGCCTCCTGCTCTGCTCTCTCCCCCTCTCCTTTCCTTTTTCCGTGCCCTGCATTCACTGCCGCCCTGCCGAGCTGGTTCGTGGTTGTCCCCTTCCCCTCCCCAGATCCCCTTCCCCTTCCGCACCAGAGTAGCCGAGGGAGACCTCGGCACCGCCGCTCGTCGCCATGGCGGCGGCCAACGCCCCCGTCGCCATGCGCGAGCAGCTCACGGCGGTGCTACCATCCTCTACCTCGTCCACCTCCTCCCTCCCGTCCCCGCGTCGCCTCCACTGATCCACTCACCACTCATTACTAGTCCGCAGCTCACCAGCCTCGGGCGCGGCATTGCGCCACTACACCAACACACCCACTCCCTTCCCCAGCAGCCATGGCCAAGCCACCGCCGCCCACCTCCACCTCCACCTCGGCGCCCGACCCCCCGCCGCTACCCACCACCACCACCGGGGGCGTCCTCGGCCTCGACTCGCTCACCACCTCCGCGCGCTCCCTCCTCGCCGCGGCGCGCCGCTCCCCGGTCACCACGCTGGTGGCCGCCTTCTTCCTCCTCGCGCTCTTCATGTACGGCGAGGACGTGCGCACCATCGCCGAGCTCTCCATCGACGACTACCTCTACCCGGACGCCGACTTCTACAACGTCTCCGGCCTCCCGCCCCTCGCGCTGCCGCCGCCCGCCTGCGACCTCTCCCGCGGCCGCTGGGTCTTCGACAACGTCTCCCTCCCGTCGTACCGCGAGAAGGACTGCACCTTCCTCACCAAGCAGGTCACCTGCCTCGCCAACGGCCGCCCCGACGATCTGTGGCAGTACTGGAAATGGCAGCCCGACGACTGCTCCCTCCCCACGTACGTCTCCTCCCTCCACTCCAGTCCAGATCTGCACCCTCATTGCGAGCTCGCATTTCGCTTGATTGTGCTAAAGGTTGCGTCTTTGTTGCCCCCCAATCGATTCGATTGAATGCCTCCAATTCGAGCAGGTTTGACGCTCGGAGATTCATGGAGGCGATGCGCGGGAAGCGGCTTATGTTCGTGGGGGACTCGTTGAACCGCAACCAGTGGGAGTCGCTGGTGTGCCTGGTGCAGCCCATTCTGTCCACGGGCAGGAAGAAGGTCGTCAAGCGGGGCTCTCTCACCGTCTTCCACGCCAAGGAGTACCGCGCCACGCTCGAGTTCTACTGGGCGCCCTTCCTCGTCGAGTCCAACTCCGATAACCCCAAGATCCACAGCATCGAGCACCGGATCATCAGGCCCGAGCGGATCGAGGGGCACGCCAGGTACTGGAGGGGCGTCGACTACCTCATCTTCAACACCTACATCTGGTGGATGAACACCGCCGACATGAAAGTCAGGTCACCCTCGGCCCTTCACTGCTTCCTTTCTGCTTGACTGGATTGACTTCTGTCTCCATCTGGAGTTCTGGACTGCAAATGTGTAGCTTCTCTGCGGCTTTTTGCATATTGCAATTGACTAAGCAATGGGTTGGTTCGTGTTCTGAGGATGCTGGATGGATTTTTGCAGGAGACCAAATTCGAGGTATTGGTCTGAGCACGACGAGGTTCCCAGGATTGAGGCATATGGCCGGGTGTTCAAGACGTGGTCTGATTGGCTCAATGACAACATCGATCCTGCCCGCACGTCTGTCTTCTTCATGACAATTTCTCCACTTCACATCAGGTAACTGAAAGCTGCTGCATTTATGTTCTTTTATTTTCCTCTCTGGTACAAGCAGGGGTGGTTCGCTGTGGGCTTTGATTGATTAGTGCCATTATGAGTGATTTCCAATGCAACCTTGAACTTTGTGGTCCACTGTCGATCCAATTGGACACCATACATAGTAGGCTTGATCGAAGGGGTTTGTTACGACCAAATTGCCTTTTGGAGCAGCAAGGTTCCTCCTTTTCTATTCAGCAGGGCACAATGTCACTGTCCACTCAACTAAACTATGTGGTCAATCAGTCAATGAATAAGACTCAGCTGTCAGGCTGGTTCAGGGCCCACACGGAAAGTGATGGCCTTGCTTATGGGTCTGATAATCAACAATTCTTGCATGGATACAAAATCCAAATATAGTTCAGTTTTCTAGACTTCACTATGTACTCACTAGCAGATTTTTGATTGGATATTTCTCAGATTTGTTGTATATTTGCATTATGCAGTAAAAAAGGAGGTACTGTAGACTTGTTACCATGGCACATAGATGATACTAATCTTTAGTTTAAAACATTTGCAAAATTTAAGATGAATAGACAAAATAAATTTTAGAACTTCATTTTAAAACCTCACTGCATTTCAGGCGTTGTGTGATTCACATGGTATATGAAAGTTTTAAGGTGAGTAGCAGTTGTTGACTAAAGTACACCAAAACTAGCACCACTTAGGGATGGTGGGGAGACCTTTTTTTATGATCTCAACAAACTTCTATGTGGGTCTGATTCACAATTAGTAAGGCAAAAGGCACCATTTGGTACAACAGCAAAAAGAATAATGTTTCACATGTGGTGTACTGGTGTTGTGTGGGTTAGCTGAGATTTCTGTGCCATTTTTTGCATCACAAGCTGCATGAAACCTGGGATTTGACATGTAAACAACCTCTAGAGAGAAAAAGAAGCCCTGCTGTTCTGGAATTGGCTTTTGTATTTACCCTGATTCCTAACAGAGACTTAGAGTATGACTCTGAGTACTGATGATATGTTGGGTTTTTTTTAACGGTTGAGAAATATCTATATATGGATGCTTACTAGCAAACAGATAAATCTGTTAAAAATTAGTTTCTGATATATGATATCTTGATTGATCAAGGCTCAATTTTATGCCATTTGTTACGTCATGCCATAACTATTAAAAGTCTTACTGTACTTCTAAGAAAGAAGTTGCTTCTTATTCAGTTAAAACAATTTGGCAGCTGATGCCATTGTAGTTGAACTTGTCATGTTAGTATTTGAAATTAGGTTGATATAAACCACACTCCTGCAAAACTCAATAGTTTTGCTAGGAGAATTTGAAATACTTTACTTCGATTTTGCCTCCCTACATGCACTTAAATAAAAGGAAGGTATAGTAGTACACTAGAAAAGCAGGTGCGGCTTGACCATGCCCTAATAGGTCCATAATTAGATATACCACTATTTGCACATTTGTGCACTTGGCATGCAGTCCACACAAAGGAAACCCAAGTTCACAATCTCGATTTACTGCTGTACCCTGCACATTGGCGTGGGTATGGTAATGAACTAATGGTTAATAATCTGAACATATAATGCACTTCCATATTCATATATGAAAACTATCTTGTAGGAAGCTGAGAAAGACCTGGATCTCTGAGGCATGAATAGAAACATGCTTGTGCAGTGCAGCAGTGTTTTGAGGGTTCAGAGATGAGCATACAACATGTTAAAGAAAATTCGAAGCTCCCTGTTTTGAAATTTGAAGGACCCCAAAGATTTCCCTTAGCTTGGCCACTGCCATTAACCAATACAACCTCTTTTCAGTGGAAATGACTTCAGTACCATGTTATCTATCTCCCTTTATCTTCGTGCTAGCAAGTACAACATGTCCTTGCTGGGTTGCTTGCACCAGATCTTGAAACACCAATGGAAGCTATTGGGACCTGGAGCCCTGGAGGATAGAAGGATTAGGAACTGTGCCTGAGTAGTCTAAAAGCTTTGCTTGCTTCCTGCTGTCACATTGCTGTACCAGCAGCCAGAAAATTTAGAAAATGTGAGCTCAAATTACAACCCAAACTGAATAGAAAACATTGTGGGCTCTAGCTTAGCATTTCATTAAACATTTGAGGGGCACCGAAGCCGATAGAGAAGAACTTACCGATTACTCTGGACAAGTAATGAAGTTCATACAATACTAATATGTGACTTTGTAAGCTTCCTATATGCAGGGTCATTGTGATTTTCCTTATTTTTTTTATAAAAATGAACTTTATATGCTAAAATGAAACTGGATACTTTTTTGTAAGTCCAACCAATAGGTTTGATATAAACATATAAAGCTATCATACTCATTGTAAATAGTTGTAATACTGAACCATATATAGTATGCAGTATGCACATCTCAGGAACAGAACACTAATTTTCTAAAATACAAATGAATGTTTAAAATTGATACTGGGTAGTAGCAAAGTTGAAGGGAAGTTCTTTGTGTACTTATGATTGGCCTAAAAATTCACCATTCACATCAGCATTTTGATTTTCAACTTCTTAATAAACCTATAAAAGAAGTAGCAAGGACCGATTAAATATGAATGCAGTACTATAAATGCCGGAAATCTTATCCCTTCAAATTTTGAAACCATCAACTCATATACAGCAATTAAATATGGATGCAATACTATAAATGTAGCATGCGGTGAGTTAAATACCCAGCCATTTTGCTGATGTTTAACCTCTCTTAGTCAGTGTCTTACTTTTTGTGTACATTACATACTTACATCCCCTATCTATAAGTATAGATATGCTGTGTTACATACTGACTAGCCTCATTTTAGCCTCATGTTATGTTAATCAATGTGGTATTTATTTAAATTTGAAAAAAAAACATAATGCTGTTAATGCACGATGATTGGCTTTTTTTTGTTGAGAAAGGGACTGGATTTCATTAAATTAAAACCCCTTTTACAACTGAGACCTCAACATAAAATAAAATTACATTGAAGCATAGATGTGCTCTTTTACCCATAGCAGATAAAGTTAGTTGGCAAGCTCTGTCATCAGGTTTGAAGTCTTGTGCACTGTTAGACACAATTAACTAATTACTATAGTGAGTGCCCTTGGAGAAGATCAGCAGAGTAAAACATAGCTTCATGTGAGTCTTGAGTGCTTCATAGCCCATATTTAGCAAAAGTGAGTTTTGGCATCTATATAAAACTAATTTTTTCATAGAAAGCTTACCCCACATGCCTCCGCATTGTCATGCCCTGGACATCATAAGAGAAAGCAGGCACCATTTGCTGCATGCTGTACTTTGATCTTTTTTTCCACTTTATATGACCATATATTTGCAAATTAGCTTTTCCTTTGGCGCTGAATCATATTGCTTTCTTCCAGTATCAGTTGATTTTATTTTTTGATGCAATCGTGTATCAGTTGAACAAGGAAAGGAATAAAATTAAGAGCAGTTGTGATTAGATGATGTTATTGTCAGCATAAAACTAACTTCATGTTTTCTGTTGCTTTTGGGCTGCAAATTAGCACCATATTTCACTCATTTATGTATATGTGCTGGTCTTGCCAAATTTGCTTCCTTGCTATGACAACAGCCCACATAACTGGGGAAACCCGGACGGGATCAGATGCGTAAAGGAGACGCTTCCGTATCAGAACTACAGCCAGCCCCTGGACCTGTACCATGACATGCGAATGTATGACCTGGTGGTAAAGGTGGCCAGCTCCATGGAGAAGGTTCCGGTGACAGTGATCAACATCACAAAGATGTCAGATTACCGGAAGGATGCCCACACGTCGCTGTACTCCATCCGGCAAGGGAAGCTGCTGACACCGAAGCAGAAGGCGGACCCAGAGAAGTTTGCGGACTGCATCCACTGGTGCCTTCCCGGCGTGCCAGATGTGTGGAACCAAATACTCTACACAAAGATCCTTTCGAAACCATCTTGGCATTCTAATTTTAGCCCCCCTACATCCCAGTCTCAGCCTCTTCCTGCCCAGTGAGACTCGCAAGCAGGGAGCTTGGGTTTTTTTTACCACAACCTAGGAAAATGTATGATTACTCATTCTTTTTCTCTTCCTTTTAGGGTAGATTGAGTAAAGGTTAGATCAGAAGGCAAATGGATGGGGGGTTTACTAATGGCATGTAAAATCTTTGATGAAGGGTAAATGAGTGGGCATGTAAGATCTTTGAAGTGTAAGCTGTGAGTTTGCCAATTGAGCAAACCGTAGCTTGTAAACAGTTGCGCTATGCATATATATACTAGTATACTAGTTTCCAGACAGAAGTGAACTAATATATATGACCTTCCTGCTGTGTGACACAAAAGGTGTCATGCTTCTTAACGCTTGGAAACAGAAATACAAGGTTCTCCGTTTTGTTTTCATTACCCCTATGTGTGTAGTAGACTATAGTCTACAGGACAGGACAATGATGTTAAGAGGCAAAAGAAGGTCAAGGGCATGATTTTTTTTTTTGGTTTCTAAGAACCATTTCGGCGTACAAACTTCACGCACGTTTCCCAGTGACATGCTACAGCAATCTTCATGTACGGTGTCCCAGCTCTGCCTTGGCGCTGTACCTGAAGCGTATTGGTTTCTTAGACTACCCGCACTCATGGACCTCTATATTCATCCTCTATATGTCCTAGTCAGCAAGATTCTCTCCTCTATACTCAATTCTCCCGCATCCATCCATCCTCTATATCATCCTCTATCCACTGTGGGACCCACTTGTCACTTTATCTAAATATATCTATGTGTGATCTAGTTTTAAAGGATTTATTGAGACGAATTTAATGGTGCAATCGAAATTTAATTTGAATTTTTGGTTTGTGAGTTATAGCATTTTTTTCCTTTGTTTAGCTAGTGGGCCCGCCACTATTGAGTATAGAGTAAGCACGGTACTACTCTAAATATAGAGTGAGAGAAATAATAGAGTATCGTTTTAGAGTACCCAGTGCAGCAGGTTTTACTCTATATTTATACTCTAAAGCTTTAGAGTATCGTTTTAGAGTACCCACTGCGGGTAGTCTTAGCCCACGGGCCAATATAATCCATTGTGCTTTGAAGCAGCAACATCCAAGGGCTCATGTGTACTCCCTCCGTCCAAAAAAGACATTATAGGATACGTGCATGTCAAATTTTCTCAATTTTGACAAGGTTTGTATAAAATGTGTGCAACATTTATATTTCTAAATAAGTTTATTATAAAAGTATATTCATCGATCTATGTAATGATACTAATTATGTATTATAAATATTAATATTATTTTATATATAAATGGTCAAAGTTTAGAAAAGTTGACTTCTCGGAAAGCGAGAATGACTTATATTTTGGGACAGAGGGAGTACCAGCAGATCCAACAATCGAGCAGTTAGGCCAGTCTCTATGGAGTTATCGTGGGGTTTTATGAACATTAAATAGAGTGACACATCAACAAAAATGGAGTTTTTGGTCTATATTAATGAGAAGAGAGAAGGAAAACGTTTCATGGCCACGAAACGAGCTAGCGTTGTTTCCAACTCATTGGAAACCGGACGACACCCGCACTCAGGTATTTCGTTTCATCTCCTCCGATCCCTCCATCCCAATTGCGAAGACAAGGAGGGGGGTGCAAGTCCCCCTAAGCCCCTACAATCTTCATTGCAATTTTTAAGTTTGACTATTTTTTAAAAAAAAAGAATTGTGTTGCTGCCTCCCCCTCCCCTAAAAATCATATTTCTGGCTCCGCTGCTGCTGAATCTAATTATACCTTTCATGAGGAGGCTCTAATAAACAATATCACAACCTTTCTTGAGGAGGACGAGGATTTAATAGACAATAGGTACAGCATCCTATCTTTACTCATGCATATATAGACTTACTCGTTTGTCTTCTTACCAAGATGTTTTTACGAACTCTTAAAAAATGACAAAAAGGACTTGTTACTCGTTCCATATTGTTAAGATCGCAATATATATGGATATAATCCAATGGTCACCGTTCATGCTTGCCAGCAATGTATATATTCTTGTAACTTGTTCGTTGCCTATTTTTGTGCTATCTATTTCGGTGAAATCAGTTTTTTGTTTCAATTTTCTTAAATTTATTGAATGTATTTTAGATTCCAATTACGGCCCTGTTCGGCTGATGGTTTTTGCGGGTGCTGCTGATGCTGATTTGTTGTGAGAGAAAAACACTACTGAATGGTTGGCTGATTTCGGCTGATAAGCTCAAGTGAATAGGGCTCATTTGATATAGTAGTAGAAAGTGGAGGAAAATATCATAATCTAAGGAAGAGGATGAAAGCAGACTCATATTCTACTTATGCTACACTTGTTCCAAAAACATCATATATGCGCTGTGATTGGTCAACGGGATAGAGAGTAAGTTTGACATTCTTATGACTTCATGTTACTAAAATATTGCATTGGCGGTTAAATCTTAGATTTTATTCTAAACCCAATTAATATATTATGAGCTTATGACACATTTTTAGCTTCATATAAGAGAATTTTTTAGAGGTAAGCTTCGGGGGATCAAATCGATCCCCACCTGCATTTCATTCCACAGATGCCAGCTGAACTGGTTGGTGGAAGGGGGCAAGCCCCCAAATTACAAAGTGTTTACAACGGTTGAAAGGGAAAGAACAATTACATGACAAAGGAATTCCTCCACTTCAAAGCTAGGGAAGCTATTCTTCTTGGAATGCGATAGGCCCAGGAGTTAACAGAATCTTTACAAGCAGCAATGAGGTGATCCCTGCTGGGTTGTGAACCTCTGAAGACGACCTCGTTCCGATGTTTCCAAATCTCCTAGCAGCAAAGGATGATGATAGAATGTGCCACCTCTTTATGGATCCTTGGTGGCGTAATAGTTTCCCAGAGGTGTGTCACCAGAGCTATTCCATCCGGCATCCAACCGATGGCTTGACAGAATGCAGCGACAAAGTTGCAGCCTGAGAAGATGTGATCAGCTGACTCATCAGCCTCTCCGCAAATCTCGCAAGTAGCTTGCTGCAGGATGTTCTTGTGCACTAGGTTTGTTCTGCAATGGATTCTGTCATGTGTGAGTAGCCAAGCAAAGAACTTGAATGCAGGACACGACTGATCTCCTTGTGTAGATGCTTTGTAGATGAACCTTGTGAGCAGCCTTCCATCGCCATCTTGGAAAAGGCTGGACCGTTGGTCTAGCCACTTCCAGCAGAAGTATGTCGAGCAGTTGGAGTTCATGGGTGGCCTGGTTGGATAGACGTCGTTGCAGCAAGTTGTGCAGGTCTCTGTCGACGACGTCGCGCACGGAGGCGACTTGGTCGTTGAAGTGGCTGAAGAGCGCCAGCAACTTCACTGCTAGTGGCTCGTCCATGAGCCAGATGTCGTGCTAGAAGGATGTTGCAGCCCGTTCCCGACCGAGACAGTCGTGATGCACTGGTAGGCCGGCAGTAGGTTGCGTATGGTCGCCCAATGTGTGCCATCCAAGTCTCCGGAGAGGTCGGAGAGGTCCAGTCCTTCACGCGCCCACATAGCCCAAGACGAGCCATGCGGGTGGTGTAGCCGATGGATTAGTTTGAGTAGGAGGCAAGCGTTTTGGGTGTCGAGGCGCTTGACCCCCAGCCCACTGTCTTCCTTCGCTCGACAGACGTTCTCCCAAGCCATCAAACATTGGGCTCCCGAGGTGTGGTCTGACCCCGTCCACGGGAACGCGCGACGTCGTGCATCGATGGCCGCAAGCACTCCAGGGGGCAGTAGCATAGCGTCCATGGCATAAGTTGGAACTCTAGTGAGGATGGCGTTGATGAGCACCACCCTGCCCACCATGGCGAGTAGCACAGCGGCAGTTTGACGTTGGACAGCGGCAATCCCAGGTAAGTCTGGGGGAAACTGCCAACTTTGCAGCTGAGGACATCTAAGAACTACTCCAGGGCACCCTCCGGCAAGTGCATCAGGGTGATGGTGCTCTTGTCATAGTTGATCTTGAGTCCAGTCGCCGCTGAGAACATGTCCAAAATGCTCCTGAGCCTGGCAACACCATCGGCCTCCGCCCTGATAAGGATGATGGTGTCGTCGGCATACTTAAGCACCGGGCACGCACTATCGCTCAACGGGTGAGGGACTGAGCCATCGGACTTGATGATCTATTGCAGGACGTCGGCCACCAGTAGGAACAAGTACGAGGACAGAGCGTAGCCCTGGTGGAGGCCCCTCTTGCACTGTATCCATGGACCCAGAACGCCATTGATGAGCACCGCCGACTTGGAGGTTGAAAGGAGCATTTTCATCCATCTTAGCCATTTTGTCGGGAAGCCCCTAGACTCCAAAATCTTCATTAGGCTCTCCCAATTAACCGAGTCAAAGCTTGATCACCAATGTAGGTGCACGGTGCCTGTGGCAGCACTGCACCAGCTCAGTAGCCAGAACAAAGTTCTCAGAGATGGAACGACCTCTGATAAACCCGATCTGATCTACATCGATCAGGCTGGAGATTTGTTGCTATAGTCTTGACGTTGGCAGCTTGGTTAGGATTTTAACTGGGCAGTTTTGCAGTGAGACGGGTCTGAAGGCTGACGGCGTGACTGCTGCTTCTGTCCTGGGAATCAGAACGATGAGTGCTCTGTTGATGCGTTGTAGGTCGATCTGTTCATCGTGGAATGCCCGCAGGATGCGCATGATCGCGGGTTTGGTGGTCGTCCATGCGGCGGCATAGAATCCCGGACTGACGTCGTTTGGCCTCGGGGCGCTTGTAACATCTGGGCCTAGGGCTTAACAGGATTAATAAGATACTCATACCAACAAGTTGCAATTTCTTTTTCGGAAGCCCATCTCCAGAGAACTCTAAGGTTAAGTGTGCTTGGCCTAGAGCAATTTCAGGATGGTGTGACCGACCGGAAAATCCTTTCTGGGTGCGCACGAGTGAGGATAAAGTGCGCAGAAAAGACTTATGTGGGTCTATGAGGACAGTATATGTTCTAAAAAAGCTGCTAGATGTAAGCGAGCCCGGCCTCGTAGGGGCGGGATGTTACAGAATGGTATCGGAGCCGACTCTCGCGGTTTCATGGGCGTGTGTGTCGCAGTTGCGCAGGCATGGTGCGCATGGCTGGAGTGGACCCAGAGTGGTCACACAGCATGGCACATGCGCTGGCATTGGACACACGGACGTGGCCAAGAGAGGACGTTTCTGGCTTGGGATTGACCGACGAGGACGTCAGTCTCTTAAGAGGGTGAGGAAGTAACATCCTGGCCCAGGGCTTAATAGGATTAATAGGATACTCGTACCAACAAGTTGCAATTTCTTTTTCGAAAGCCCATCTCCAAAGAACTCTAAGGTTAAGCGTGCTTGGTCTAGAGCAATTTCAGGATGGGTGACTGACCGGGAAATCCTTCCCGAGTGCGCACGAGTGAGGACAAAGTGCGCAGAAAAGACTTGTGTGAGTCTGTGAGGGTAGTCTATGTCCTAGAAAAGCTGCCAGATGTAAGCGGGCCCGGCCTCGTAGAGGCGGGATGTTACACTTGATTCATTGAGTGCTCGGTGATGCGTTGTAGGTCGATCGAAGCCCACGTGACTGCTGCTTCTGTCTTGGGAATCAGGACGATTAGTGCTCTGTTGATGCGTTGTAGGTCCATCTGTTCGTCGTGGAACGCCAACAAGATGCGCATGATCACGGGTTTGGTGGTTGTCCATGCGGCGGCATAGAATCCCGGACCGACATCGTCTGGCCCCGAGGCGCTGTCTGGCGACATGGCACGAGCCGCGCACCTAGCTTCCTCCTCAAAGATCGGGGCCAGCAGAGGCGCATGATCTGCCCTCGGGTGACCATCGTAGAGCTAGTCGATGTCAAACTCCCAGGTTGTGGCCGCCTCACCGCCTAGAATGGTGGAGTAGTAGGCGGTGAGCGCGGTCACCTTATCGTCGTGGGTGACTAGAGTCGCGCCATTGACCTGTAGAGCACGAATTGCGTTTCACCATGCCCGGCATGATGATCTAGCGTGGAAGTACTTTGTGTTTGCGTCATCCTCCTTTTGGGCATAGAACTTGCCCCTTTGTTTCCAGTAGGCCGCCCGCTGAACTATTATAAGCCCAACCTCTTCCCTGCAAAGAGTGCGGAGGCGACGCTCGTCGACAAACAGAGTGTGTGTTTCCTCGCACACATCAAGCATTAGTACGATGAAGGAAGCATTATGGTAATCAAACGATCATGAGAAGTGTCACTAGGACTAGGTTTTGGCAGCATGCCTGAAGGCCTTGATCCTCGCAACAAGCTCGCCAACCAAATCAGTCGTAATCCAAGCATTAGACCAGGCGGGAGTGGTGGATGGGAGAAAGCCTGGGCATTTGTGCCAGGTGTTCTCGAAGCAAAATCGGTGAGTTTTAGGGGTGGAGGTTGGGATATTAAGGATTAGCGGTATGTGATCTGAGGTGGACCCGATGTGCGAGGTTAGGGAAGCATTGGGGAAGACAGCGGCGAAGGCATTGTTGATGAGCGCACGGTCCAACCTTGCTAGGGTCGAGGACTCCCTTTTGTTCGACCATGTGTAGAGACGGTCTAGGAGGGGGAGTTCGATCAGAGCTAGCCCATCAATGGCGCTATTGAACTTGTTCGCCGGGCGCCAATCGAACAGGTCATTGTTCTTGTCAGAAGGAGATCTCGTAAGGTTGAAATCGCCAATGGCAAGCCAGTTCGTGTCCGCTGGCTGAGCGTTGGCCTAGAACTCAGCCAAGAACATGTCCGTGTCCCGATGATCAGAGGGGGCGTACACGTTCATGACGGTAAAGCTATAGTTGGAGGAGGTAGAAATGAAGGAGACGGTGAGGGAGTGGTCAGTCTATGAGATGTCCTCCACCGAGAACAGGTTGGGGTTCCAGGCCATGATGAGCCCCCTATGTGAACCACCCATGGGGGAGTAGGTGAATGAACTGAGGGAGGCCAGAAGGAAAGCTTTGCTTTTGGTTGAGTCGATGGAGCTGAGCTTGGACTCCTGGATGCACACAATGTGAGGGCGAGAGATAGAAATGGTGTTGCGCACTGCATCACACTTTTTAGGGAGGCTGAGCCCGCGAACATTCTAGGACATGAGGATATAACTAAAGCGCTCTTGATTCATTGAACTAGGATTACAACAGATGGAGGCGGAGAACAAAGCATGAAAGCACATAAACAGAAAATTGTGGTGTCACAACGGCCACCCACCTTCATGGACGTAGCCGGAGAAGGTGGAGAAAATGTCCTGCACATGGACAGGCAAGTCGCAGCCAATGATGTTAAACTACTAGATGAGCGCGGAACTAACAAACTATCCTGGACGCGATGGATGCTTTCGGGCCAAAGTGAGCGAGGGCCGAGGTCCCTCATGTAGACGTAGTGGTACCCGACGCCGTGACCTCCACCGACCGACGACCACTGTAGGAGAGCCTAGCTGCCCTGGCCAGGCGTCTGAGGTCCAGTGCTCCAATAGGGTTCTTCCGCTTGAGCAGCTTGTGCCCTGCAACCTGCTTCTTGAGGGAGGCAGAGCAGGCCGCGAGGCTCTCACGCAGCGCCTTGCGCTGTATAGCCTTGGTCGTGAGCGGAACAAAGACCGTGGACTCCTTCTCAGCGAGGTGGATGCTGCTCTGCTTTAGGGGCACCTGTTTGGTGTGATGGCCTCTCGAAGCCCTCCTAGCAGGCGGATGTGTCGGACTCCCGACCGAGGTCAGTGGAGGCGGTGCCAGTAGCTCGTCATCGTCGTGGTCGTACCATGTCAGAGCGAGAAGCAGACGGCTGGCAAGAGTGGGACTGAAAGTGTCAGTTGGAGGAGAGTTGGGGAGCGAGATGACAAGAGGGAAGCTAGGGAGTGGCGATAAAGGGAAAGATCGAATGAACCAGAGGAAGTAGCCACCAAGGCCTGGGAATGGCCCCCAGCCCATCAAAGGCCCATCTCGGCTGGCCCACCACAGCTCTGTGCAGAATTGGACCAAATGGAGGAATCGGCCCAAGAGGGCCCTGCTGGGAATTGCCACCCCCATTCCCTCCACCTGACGAACGCGGGAAGAAAGGGCAAAGGTTCCCCCAGCTCATCAAGATACTCCTCCATTGGCCAGACCCGCAGCACCTCGATGGTGAACGCCGTGCCCAAGGACTCGCCACACGCGCCATGACCCAGGTTCCCAACGTAGAGATCATTCTGGATCCCGATCATGGTGTGCCTGGCCATGACGACCCAGAGCACAGAGTGGTCATCTCCTAGGCAAGTTGGGTCAATGTCGACGACGGTACCCAGCTTGCGAAAGCCAGCCGAGATCCGCTCCAAGTCCTAGTGCTCCTCCGGGAAGTCGACCGCCGACACCGCCACGAGCCACTTCTACTCGATGGAGAAGCGGTTGGATGTATCCTCCGCACTCTCCAGGGACATGTGGGTGCCATCGTGAATGACGGGGCTAAGCCCCGTCACCGTGTCGTGGTCACCTCGGGAGTCTAAGCGCACCATCATGTTGCCACGCGAGGAGGCGTGAAGCGTGAAGTGGACCGTGGGCGCCACCGAGAACAGCGCAGCGTGGATGTAGGGACAGGGTTGTCGGAGGGGCCATCAATGTTGATGTAGGCGTACGCGATCTTGCCTACGCGCTCCATGTCCCCCGGTGGCATCTAGGTGATGTCATCGTCGCCCCCCAGCAAGCGGGTCCGGGGAATCCGAGTGGAATGGGGACCCATCGGAGTCCACCTCCTCCTCAGAGGTGTCGTCATGCCCCGAACCGCCTGAGCCGTCCTCGTGCACGTCCCTAGCTGAAGCGATAGGAGAAGCGCGGGCTAGGACACGGCCTAGAGCAGGGACCGCCTTGTGAGGGGCCTAACGCGTCGCGCAGGCAATAGGTTGGGAGCGGTCGATGGATGGAGCATATAGGTCAATGGTCTGAGCCCGCATGGGGGAGTCAGAGCAGTGGACCTCAAGGATATGGTCAGCCACAGAAGGCGCGCCAGCCGAGGAAGAGGGGGGTGAGGGAGTGGGGCGGTAAGGGACAAGGGGGATGGAGGAGGTGTAGGAGGGGAAGGGGTGTGCAGGGCCGAAGGCAAAAGGGCGCGACTGAGGATGAGAGGGAGGTGAAGGGCGGTGGCGCCATGGGGTGGGCTGGCACGGCGGGACCTTGCAGGATCTCTCCATGTGGCCAAAGCGACCACACCGATGGCACCGAACGGGGTCACGGCAATCGCGAGTGAAGTGGTCGGAAGCTAGGCAGCAAAAGCAGGCAACCAATGACTTACGAAACCAAGGGGGAGTCGGCTTAAGTAGGGGGGAAATTGCCCAGGGGAGAGAATGGCATCCTTGAAGGAGAGGCCAAGCCGAGTAATGGCAGCATTTGGCTCGAGGATAGAGCCGGTCATGTCAGCGTTGCCCTAGCCAGGCAACGTGTCGACTTGTGGGAGGGAGAGCAAGGGGGAGGGGAAGGGTTGAGGTTGAGTAAGTAAGCAGATCCTCTGCCTGATCTTCTGCCTGACTCGCACCGCTGGCACGCCTGTTGGAGGCCAAGAGGCAATCCAGGGGCTCACTCTCCTCTGCGCTCCACAGTGGGGGACATTGAAGGAACATTAGGGGCGGAAGCTGTGGGAGCAGGTGAAGTAAAGGACTAGAGCTCGCTCAGCTTATCTACCTCGGAAAACACGCTCGCTAAAGACAAATGTGGGGAAAGTTTGAATTTGTCTCTTTCCACACAACCGTTGATGAAGATGACCATTGTGATGTCGGCGCTGGCCACCTTAACGGTGAAGATGAAGGCCACAGTGCAAGTCACCGACAGTCTCACCAGTGGGGCCATCAGGTGGTACGACAGGACATTAGCAACTTGACAGCAGGAGAGGAGAATCGGCAACACTAGGGTGACCCACAGGGTCGCCGGAGAGGGAAGGGGACGGTCGAGAAAGTGGAGGGCAGCAGTAAGGTGGAAGTCAAGGAGGAGTTGATCCTAGAAGAGGATGCCTAGTCTAAGTGCTTGGGCAGATGAACGTACTTGGAGCGGTGTCGTCGGTGAAAGCCCAAGTTTGGTTTTGGTAATTAATGACACCAAGTTGCTAATGCCATGTGTTAAGTGGTTTAAGTTAGACATAAGCAACACATGTGATGAAGGTGCATGTGGCATGGAGTGGTGGCCACAAGATCACAAAGAGATGGTGCATGGAAATGAAATAATGGTCAAGGTGATCAAGCATAAGGAGATGGACATGGAACAAAGTGATCAAGGCCAAGGTATAGTCATAGGGTTCACTTTTGCTGGTCTAAGATGAGTAGAGAAGTGATTGACCGGGTTTAGGATTGATTGCCGACTATCAAGAGGGGCAATCATGATTAGCTCGTGGATCAAGTGCTATTATGTCATCATCTTGAGCATATGCATTAGGATCTAGTAGAGAGCTAACGTAACGCCTTGAAAAATGATTGTGAAAATGCTAACACACATGCACATGGTGTTTTACACATGATGGTGTTAGCACATTTGTGAAGGCGACGGTGTTTGAGTGGTAGTGAGGGGTTTGGGGTGATTCAGGCGTTTTCGGGGAAATGAAATGCCTATTTTCCATTACGCCGGAGGTTGAAAAAGTGGTGAAAGCACGGAAGTGTTTTATGAGCTAAAACATGTGCTTTAGTGATACACATATGGAGAGTAGCTCATAAGTGAAAGGGCGGATCAAGCGGAACGAGTTTTCGATGAAGCATCACGAAGAAACGAGCAACAGACGCTCGGCTTGCTGGCGTCAGACGCGGGGTGTGGCGTCTGACGCCAAACCCTAGCTCGGCCTGTGCGCGTGGGTGCGACAGACGTGGGGATGTGATCGCGACAGATGCCGTGCATGGCACTATTGTCGCGTCTGTCGTGTGTTGCAGCTCGGGCATTTTAGGCGTGGCACGGCGTAACGCGACAGACGCGTTACTCGGCTTAGCACCGGACGCGTCTGACGGTCTGGCGCGCAAACAACCTCTCTTTGCCGCGTCTGTCAGTCACGACAGATGTGTCTGACACGTAGAGCGTGAGCGTGGTGAACTCCAACGGTCAGGACACGTGGCTGCTCGGTGGGGCGACAGACGCGCCTGTAGCGTCTATCGGCTTGGCAACAAACGCTACTGTGCAGCGTCTGTCGCCCCCGAATTTTGCCCAGTGAAGGATATAACGGCTAGTGGCTTTTTTATTCGCTATAAATAAGAGGTGGCCGGCCCTTGGGGTTCGCTCTTGCACATTTGAGATATTGAGGCACACTTTGAGCTAGAGAACACTCCCTCCACTCATCTTCTTGTTTGGTTGCATACTCTAGAGAGATTGAGTGAGATTCAAGTGCGTTGCATTGAGAGTTGCATCTAGTGGCACTTGATCTTCGTGTTTGCTGTGGATTTCTTGTTACTCTTAGGTGTTTCCCGACACCCTAGATGGCTTGGAGCAGCGGTGGTGTTGAGCTCAACCTTGGAGATTGTTTCGAGCCTCACCAAGTTGATTGTGAGGGGTTCTTGAGCCTTCCCCGCGGGAGTTCGTGAATTGGCTACTCTAGTGAAGCATGTGGCTTGGAGGATCCCCATCTTGTGAGTGGATGTGCGGCACCCACTGAGGGTTCAACTCTTGATAGTTGATTAGCTCGTGATCCATCAAGTGGGTGAATCGCCACAACGAGGAGTAGCTTGCCGGGAAGCAAATGAACCTCGGTAAAAAATCTTGTGTCATCTCTTTGCCGAGGATTTCTCTTGTGATTGCTCATTGTGATTGATTCTTCGAGTGCATTGCTTCTCTACATCGTTGGTATAAGAATCAAGTCACTTGCTCTTTACTTTCTTGTACTAGTTCTTGTGTAGTTTGCTTAGTGTAGCCTTTATCACATAGGAGTAAGTAGCTTAGTGACTTAGCTTTGTTGGTGTGTATTAGAGATCATAGCTTTGCTTCACTAGAATTGTATAGGTGGCTTGCATAGTGTAGTTGAGCTAGTGCTAGAATTAGCTTAGTCATCTTTTATAATAACGTGGTTGTTTAGTGAAGCTTGTAGATTTTTTAAATAGGCTATTCACCCCCCTCTAGCCATTTGGACCTTATAGTCGGGCATGCCACTTAGCCTTATCGCTGACGTCTGGGCAGCAGAGCAGCTTGGAGGTCGAAGACCCTGTCTAGCACAGAGGGGTGGCTGTGGAGGCGCTAGCAGCTTCACTAGGCGGTGGCCGAGGGGGCGGCTGTGGTAGTGTGGTTGGTGAGGTTGTGGTCTGCTCGGTGCCAAGGGAGTCTTCTTCCTCGACCTCATCAGCCCAGGACCGATGAGAGGCCGGGCTGAAGAGCTCCAGGGACGTTGGGGGAGTGGTGGACGGTGAAAGCATCTAGGCCCCGGTGTTGGTTTTGGAAATTGATGACAACGCATTATTATCATGACTAACGTGTGTTTTGTAGAAACTTGATAAGTTAGGTCATGGAGTTGATAACTGCTTTGGGCACTATGGTATTCATGTCCCTTGATGTAAATTGTTTCGGTTTTCAAAGGATCAACGACAAGATTAAGGATGGTTAGTTCCGGATGTCAAGGTGTTGGGTTACATCCGGAATAGTCGTTAGGATCTTTGTTTCTTCCTTTGGCCGTACTATAAAGGGGGCATGAGCGAGTAGCTTGACCTAGGTGAGTCTTTTTGTTTAGGTGTGGTGCACACTTGTCAAACTTAGCACTAGGTAGCTCTGGTAAAGCTCAAAGGTTAGTTGGAAGCAACTTGGTTCAAATTGCGTCGCGTTTCTAAGTCGTTTGAGCAGTTTACCCTTGACCGGACGTGGTTTCTGACATGACCGGACACGTCTGGTCAGTACTAACAGTCACTGTGTCGTTAACTGGTTGACCGGACGCGGTTCCTGTGAGGACCGGACACGGTGATCAGTCTGACACGTGTTTCAGAGGGTAAAAGTATAATTAGACGCGACTGTGAAGTGATCGGACGTGTCCGGTCACGTTCCAGTAAGGTTCTTACCTGACCTGATGCGTCCGGTCATCTATGATCGGACACGGTCGAGCGTCAGGTCAAAGTCCAGTAAGGTTCTTGCACGATCAGACGTGTCCGGTCACCCCTGACCGGCGCGTCCGGTCACTCAGCGCTGACTTTCGGTTTTCGACCGTTACACTCGACCGGCATGTCCGGTCACGATGACTAGCGCGTCCGGTCAGTACGTGTTTTGCTGATTTGGCAGGTAACGGTTGGATTTGTCTGAGGGGTGTATAAATACATCCCCTCCACCTCTTTTAGAGGTCTCTTGCTCATTTGTTCAGCTGAGAAACACCTTTGAAGTGCAAGGGAGTGCAAGAGCCTTAGTGAGGATAGTGATTTGAGAATCAAAGTTTGAGATTCCTCACTAGTGACTAGAGAGTAGCAAGTATGCATCCATCTTCTCATTAGGCTTGTTGTGGTCAAGTGAGAGTTCTAGCTTGTTACTCTTGGTGATCGCCATCACCTAGATGGTTTGGTGGTGATTGGGAGTTTGGTGATCATCCGGCGAGCTTGTATTCCTAACCCTTACTTTCAAGCATTTACTTTCGTGCATTACTTTCATTACTTGTTTACTTTCCTAGAATTGCCATGCTAGACTAGGATTGGAACTTAGGGTGCAAAACTTTTATCAGTAGAATCACAAGGAACACTAGTAGACACTAGGGGTGAAGTTTGGCTTGTAGGATTTAATTCTTGCAATTAATTTTTAGAAAAGCCCAATTCACCCCCCCTCTTGGGCATCTTGATCCTTTCAATTGGTATCGGAGCCGTGTTGCTCTTTATTTAGGCTTTACCGCCTAGAGCAAGATGTCTAATGGGGAAGGACCACCTCCCACTTTTGAGGGAGACGATTTTCTATATTGGAAAATTTGTATGGAGGCGTACCTCGAAGCCATAGATGTTGGGTGCCTTAGAGCCACAACCGAAGGGCTTCCCCCTATTAGGGATCCCGCCAACCCAAGTGGTGACGAGGAGAAGTACGACCGGTGGAATGCAAAGGCAAAAAATGCACTCTACCGAGGCCTAGGCAAGGATATCTTTAATCGTGTGCGTAATGCCAAAAATGCTCATGAATTGTGGGAAAACCTTTGTGCTCTCCATGAGGGAATGAAGAGTGAGCGTGGGGAACACTATCATATTGCTTTAAAGAAAATTAATTCTTTTGAGATGCTTCCCAAAGAAAGTGCTAATAAAATGTACACTCAATTAAATGTTCTTGTAGAGGATCTCAATGCTCTTGGACTCACTCAAATGTGTCAATCGGATGTTGCAAGGAGGATCTTGAGTGTTCTTCCCGTTGAGAAGTATGGTCACATTGTCACCGTGCTTCACCAAAGTGATCTCTCCACCGCAACACCGACTCAAGTATTGGGAAAGATCAATGCACATGAGATGTACATGCACATCACTCCGGAAGAGGGCTCATCATCTTCCAAGAAGAAAGACTTGGCCTTCAAAGCTAGCCATGAAATAAAAAATAAGAAGGGCCAAGCCATGATGGTGCAAGAAAGCTCAAGTGAAAGTGATATTGATGATGCATCACTTGCACTCATGGTGAGAAAGACCACCAAGATGCTAAAGAAGCTCAACAAGAGTGGCATCAAGTTCGATGGCAAGAAGAAGAAGTTCTTCATAAGTAGCAAAAGAAAGCCAATATCCGAGATGGATTGCTACAATTGTGGTGAACTTGGTCGCTTAGCTCATCAATGCCCAAAGCCTCCAAAAGACAAGTACAAGAACAAGAACAAGGGCAAGAGAAATGATTCAAGTGATGAAGAAGATGAGAAGAAGAAGAACAAGCCATACAAAAGAAAGATGGTAAGAGAAAAGAGTTCTACAAGAAGAAGAAGGGAGACAAAGCTTACATTGTTGGTGATTGGCTCACCGACATTGAGTCATCATGTGAGTCCTCCGGCGATGAGAGCGACGATGAGAAAGAGAAGGTCGCCGCATTTGTGATTGGGCCATCATCATCTTCACCGACATCTTCATCACCACCTTCACCGCCATCTTCACCATCATCGTCTACTTCTCACCTATGCCTTATGGTCAAGGGTGAACGAAAGGTATAAAATAATGAGAGTGATGATGATGATAGTGATAGTGATGATGAATATGATGCACCTTCTTATGATGAACTAGTAAAATTGTTGAACAAATATTCTAAAATCATAAGAACTAGAAATGAAAATGATGAGCTCCAAAATGAAAATGACTCACTCTCATCTAAGCTTGAGAATGCACATAAGACTAGTGATGAGCTCAAAGATCAAAATGAAATTATGTCTTCTACTCTCAAGGAGCTCAAAACATCTAACAAAGAGCTTAGAGATGAACATGATAAATTTGAGAAGAAGCATAATGAACTCATCACTAGGCTCAACTTGCTAAAAGATGAATATACTACATTGAAAATCAATTATGATAGTCTTATTGTTGCTAATGAGCTTGCTCTTGAGACACATGATGCTACTAACCAAGTTGTTAAGATTGATATAGCTACATCATGTGATGATTTGATTATTGAGAACTTTGAGCAAGGCTCTAGCAGCAAAGGCAAGAATGTGGTTGAGTCTGACAACTATGATGAGTATGTTAAGCTCAAGAGTGAAAATAAGATGCTTAAGAATGAGAACAAGAAGTTGACGGCTCTTGAAAAGCAAACATCAAATGAGTCACTTATTGAAGAGAACAAAAAGCTCAAGCAAGAAAAAGAGCATCTCAAGACCGGCCTAAGCAAGTCACAAGAGGCCAACATTTGCAAAGTGAACTACTCATGAACACCGTCATAAAGTTGGATAGAAGTGGCATTGGTTACTTGGCAAATCAAGAGAAGAAGGCTAAAGCTCAACAACAACAAAGCAAGTCAAAGCCCAAGCCAAAGAGATGTGTTGAGTGTGGACAAGAAGGTCATTTTGCTCATGAGTGCAAAACTCCACCACCACAACCCTTGCCCAAGCATGCTGACCCTTTGCTTTCAATGCTCATTACATGCTTAGAAAAGATTCAAGTGGAAAGATAAAAGTCATGTTCTTAGGTCCCCCCAACAAGAATAGGCTTAAGAAAATATGGGTTGCCAAGTCACTAGTTGAGAAAGTCAAGGGTCCCTCTCAAGTTTGGGTCCCTAAACAAAAAGCTTGATCTCTTGTGTGTAGGTGAACTACAAGACCGGTGGATCTCATTGGGTAATTGATAGTAGTTGCACTCAACATATGACCGGTGATCCTCGTATGTTCACCTCAATTGAAGAGAATGGGGTATGTCAAGATAAGATCACATTTAGGGACAATTCAAAGAGCAAAGTCAAGGGTATAGGCAAGATTGCAATATCAAATGATCACTCTCTTTCAAATGTGCTCTATGTTGCTTCATTGAGTTTCAACTTACTATCCGTTGGGCAACTTTGTGACCTTGGCTACCAATGCTTATTCACTCCCAATGAAGTGGTAGTTACAAAGATAGATGACAAGCAAATGATTTTCAAAGGTTTTAGATACAATAATCTCTATCTTATTGACTTCACCTCTGAAGATGCAAACTTGATGACATGTTTATTCACCAAAACTACACTTGGGTGGCTTTGGCATAGGAGGCTTGCTCATGTTAGAATGAACACTCTCAACAAGCTATTGAAGAAAGAATTAGTGAGAGGTTTGAAGGATGTAAAGTTTGAGAAGGACAAACCTTATAGTGCATGTCAAGCCGACAAACAAGTTGCAAATACTCATCCAACCAAAGCTTACATGTCAACATCAAGAGTATTAAAACTTCTTCACATGGATTTGTTTGGTCCTACAACTTACAAGAGCTTGGGTGGAAATCTCTATTGCCTAGTGATTGTGGATGACTACTCAATATACACTTGGACTTTCTTCCTTCATGACAAATCCGAAGTGGCAAATTGCTTCAAAAAGTTTGCAAAGAGAGCTCAAAATGAATTTGAAGTCAAGATAAAGAAGATTAGAAGTGACAATGGCAAAGAGTTTGACAACACAAACATTGAAGCTTATTATGATGAAATTGGAATCAAGCATAAAGTTTCATCAACCTACACTCCTCAACAAAATGGTGTAGTTGAGAGAAAGAACCGGACTTTGATCACCCTTGCAAGAACAATGTTAGATGAGTACAACACACCAGAGAAATTGTGGGCTGAGGCAATCAACACCGCATGCTATGCTTCAAATCGTCTCTTCCTACAAAAGTTTCTTGGCAAGACCCCCTATAAGTTGCTAAATGGGAAGAAGCCGGACGTCTCATTCTTCCAGGTGTTTGGTTGCAAATGCTACATCTACAAGAAGCATCAACACCTAGGGAAGTTTCAAAGACGTTGTGATATTGATTTCCTTGTTGGTTACTCATCAAAGTCCAAAGCATATAGAGTATTTAACCATGCCACTGGTTTGGTTGAAGAAATATATAATGTGGAATTTGATGAATCTAACGACTCCCAAGGAGCAATTGAGAATTGTGATGATGTAGGTGATGAACCATTGAGAGAGGCAATGAAGAACATGCTGGTGGGAGACATCAATCCTAAAGATGATGAAGACGATGTACAAATTGTCAATCCACCATCTTCATCACATATGCCTCAAGATAATGATAAGAATGAGAGAGTTGAAAATGAAGATACTCATGTCTCTCATGAACAAGCCGAGACACAAGCTCAAGATGTTGATGCTCCCCAACCCTCTTCTCAAGTGGTTGATAGAAGAAACTCACCTCTACTTCAAGCACATCCACAAGATCTCATCATAGGGTGTCCTACAAAGGGTGTAATGACTTGATCTCAAAAGCTTGCTTCTTTTGTTGAACATCACTCTTTTGTCTCTTGTCTTGAACCTAAGAATGTAGAAGAAGCTCTTCAAGATCCGAATTGGGTGAATGCTATGCATGAAGAATTGAATAACTTCGCCCGCAATCAAGTTTGGACACTTGAAGAGCATCCAAAAGGTGCAAGAGTCATTGGAACTAAGTGGGTGTTCCGCAACAAGCAAGATGATCAAGGTGTAGTAGTGAGGAACAAGGCAAGACTAGTTGCAAAGGGGTTTTCTCAAGTTGAAGGTCTTGATTTTGGAGAGACCTTTGCACCCGTTGTAAGACTTGAAGCCATTCGTATCCTTCTTGCATATGCATCACATCATGAAATGAAACTATATCAAATAGATGTGAAAAGTGCTTTTTTAAATGGCTTCATAAATGAACTAGTCTATGTTGAACAACCTCCCAGGTTTGAAGACCCTAGATATCCTAATCATGTTTATAGGTTGTCCAAGGCGCTATATGGGCTCAAGCAAGCCCCTAGAGCGTGGTATGAGCGCCTCTAGGACTTCCTCATTGAGAAGGGCTTCACTATTGGAAAGGTTGACACCACACCATTTACCAAAAAGCTTAATGGAGAGATCTTTATTTGTCAAGTCTATGTTGATGATATCATCTTCGGGTCAACAAATGAAGATTATTACAAAGAATTTGGTGAATTGATGTCAAAGGAGTTCAAGATGTCAATGATTGGTGAGCTAACATTCTTCCTTGGTTTTCAAGTCAAGCAAATGAGAGAAGGGATTTTCATCTCTCAAGAAAAGTATACCAAGGATCTTCTCAAAAGATTCAAGATGGAAGAGTGTAAGCCAATCAAGACCCCAATGTCATCTAATGGACATCTCGACCTAGATGAGGGAGGTAAACCAATTGATCAAACTCTCTACCGTTCTATGATTGGTAGCTTGTTGTACCTTACCGCATCTAGGCCCGATATCATGTTTAGTGTGTGCATGTGTGCTCGCTTTCAAGCGTGCCCTAAAGAACCTCACCTAAGTGCCGTAAAAAGAATTTTAAGATATCTTAAGTACACCCCAAGCATCGGCCTTTGGTACCCCAAAGGAGCTAGATTTCAACTAGTTGGCTATTCCGATTCGGATTATGCCGGTTGCAAAATTAATAGAAAAAGCACATCCGGAGGGTGCCATTTGCTTGGGAGGTCCTTAGTATCTTGGTTATCTAAGAAGCAAAATAGTGTGGCTTTGTCCACCGTCGAGGCGGAATACATTGCCGCGGGGGCTTGTTGTGCACAAATCTTATACATGAAACAAACCCTCCTAGACTATGGAGTTGTTCTTGAAAAGGTGCCGCTTTTATGTGACAATGAAAGTGCCGTTAAAATTGCTAATAATCCGGTACAACACTCACGCACCAAGCACATTGATATCCGCCACCACTTTCTAAGAGATCATGTTGCTAAAAATGATATATCACTAGAAGGTGTAAGAAGTGAAAATCAATTAGCGGATATCTTCACTAAACCTTTAGATGAGGCTACCTTTTGTAGGTTGAGAAGTGAACTAAATGTGCTTGACTCTAGTAACTTTAAAAAATGAGCTTGTGTTGTCCCTTGCATTGCATTGTATTATATGTCATGTTTAATTCCCCGCAATACATCTAGAACTTGTCTAACACAGTTACGATAATCCTCCTTTGGAGGAGTGAAGAAGCCTAACCGTGGATCAAACTTAACAAGCAACCTAGTCTTCCTTTCTCGCTTTGCATTGCATATGCATGGTTGTTGCTTTGTCGTTTCTTTTCGGTTTAGCTTTGAGCAACCTCTGTGTTCGTCCATGAATAGAGAGAGCATTTGAAGCTCCCAAGGGTTCATAAACTCTATTACATGGCCATACGTTGCTCCTCGGGTGTTTATTGCTTATTTTCTTAAAAATAATACTAGCCTAAGGCAAAATACTTTGAAAAACTTGAGGGTTTGAGTGAGGTCACTCATATCAGGTTCCAATTGGTGTTTATTTGAGTCTCTTTGAATTGGAACTTGATTGGGAAAAGTTGCGTCGAAGATCGGATTGAAGAAAGGCGTTAAACAGCGACCGGACGCTGGGGCGGACGCTGAATCGGACGCGGTGCTGCTTCACCACTGCGTCCGGTCCTGGCATCCACCAGAGCGTCCGGTCATCCCAAAGAATTTCTTTAGGATCTATGACCGGACGCTGCACCGAACGCGCAGTTGCTGACCACCGCGTCCGGTCCCGGCTACCACCACCGCATCCGGCCATGCGCTTGAGTTTCCTGAGCAACCTCTGACCGGACTCTGTCAGCGTCCGATCATCCCTAATCGGACGCGTCCGGTCACTCTAGGAGCTTACTAGACTCTAACCGGACGCTGCCTTACCGCGTCCGGTCATGCGACCACCGCGTCCAGTCATCGCGCGAAAAGCGGATCTCAGCCTTTTTAACCGTATGTTCAGATCTCGTTCTCTTTTCAATCCGCCGCCGCCGTCTGCCAAAGCCCGAACCCTAGCTGCACTCACCGTAATCTTGAGCACCACCGCAGCCGCGCGCCCCGCGCCCGTGCTCGCTGTTCCGCGCCTGCACCCGAGCACGCCGCCGCAGTCCAGCGCCGCCGCAGCCTAGCCGCCTCCTCGCCGAGCGCCGCCTCCTCTCTGCGTGCCACCACCACGTGCCCACGCTCGCTGCCCGCGCTCGCTGTCGTGCGCGCCACCACACCAAAGCTCACGCTCGCTGCTCCTACCGGAGTCATCCTCCCTCCCGTAGAGACCTAACTCTTTTCGTCGCGAAGCCTTGCGAAAATCGTTCTTCGTCGAGGGTTCTTCACGTGTTTTTGACTCCGCAAGGTTTTTGTTCGTCGTTTCCGGGGAACCCTAGCACGTCAAGATCACTTTCCTTCCATCGGAGTTTCACTCATCTAAGGTAGCTATCGCGGTCTATTCACATCTTATCTAATATGCTTGCTTTCACTAGGATCTCATCTATTAGATAATATATGTTGCTTATAGTAGATCTATCTATTCTATCCTTTCAGTGCGTCCTGTCGGTGCTTTGTGTGTCAGGTGATCAGCTGTGAATCCGAGGCCAAGCTTGCAGATACGGATTGAGGCCAAGCCTCATGAGTGTCAGTACACCATCTGTCGCTATCCAGGTTTTCTCAGTCGCAGCAGTTTGTCAGTATGGTTCGCTGCAAGAATGCTGGTGGTGCACCTAGTGACGGGGACGAAAGTCCTCCCAGGAGGACAGAGGTGGCTCGTGGCAAGCGAGTGAAGATAGCCGCCAAGAAGAGAAAGAGGACACTCATAGAGGCAGAGGTGGCTCAGGCAGTTGTAGATGCAGCAGAGCTAGCAGAGAGAGGTGGCAAGAGTAGTGGGATTCGTATTGGCGAGCGTCGCTTTCACCTTGAAGGTTGACAGCTCGGTACTGAGGCCACAGAAGAGACCGAGGATGCACCTGTAGAGCAGCCCACAGAGGACCTAGAGGAGACAGAGGAGCAGACAGTTCACTCTCCACAGCGTCGTCGCTCAGGACGTACGCGAGCTCAGGTGACTCCTAGGCCAGAGGGCCAGCGTCGTGGAGGCCGTCCACCTCCCAAGGCTCGAGTTCACCCCCTAGTTGAGCACTTTGACCTCAGAGGAGCTACAGCATGTCAGATACAGGCTCTCAGGTTCGTTGAGGTCAGTCGGTGGTTCCCACCTCAGTGGGATCCCTGGGCTTCAGAGGGCTTCTACACACCTCTGCACGAGGACTTCTACAGAGCCTATGTTGACAGCGGGATTGCATTCAGACCTCAGAGAGTCTGTCGACTGGAGATTCTAGTTGAGGTAGTTGGTGAGCAGCTCCGTCCGCACTTGTCCTTTCTACCTGGCTTGTCAGATCTTCTTGGACGGACTGGAGCCTACTGCGAGACTTAGGTCAGAGAGTTTTACTCTTCACTTTGGATTGATCCAGCACATGAGTTTATACACTTTGCATTCCGAGGCCGTGACCGCAGACTGTACAGCACCAGGGTACGGGAGATCCTCAGACTCCCAGCTTCAGAGATGAAGATACACCAGCTGTACTTTAGCCAGACTGCACCTCCAAGACATCCTCATGGCAGGACAGTGCCTCCCACAAACATGATCAGACCCTGCTTCCGTGAGCCGTTTGGCGAGGGGTCTAGACGTACACCTGCTAGCCTAACACCTCTAGCTAGAGTACTGGATGCTATTGTGAGGAGGACACTTCTTTCGAGGCTGGGATATAGAGAGGGACTGACCTGTATGCAGTTATGGGTACTGCATCACCTCACCTCACAGACACCGTTCGATATTTGGGATCTGATGTTATGTGAGATGGAGGATACTTTGGCAGAGGGATTCAAGGGTCACCGGTAGCTTCCTTATGCCCATTGGATTTGTTTTCTTATTAGATCTACGTGTGACCTGCCTGTAGAGATTAGAGCTGAGATATCTGATACCACTACAGCTTTTCTAGAGTATGATATTCGACAGCTGTGGGCTTCAGTGACCAGAGAGCAGGCACCTGGCCTAGGACAGCGTTAGAGGCCAGAGGTTCTAGAGACAGCTGCTGAGCAGGATGAGACCGTTGAGAGTCTTGCTGAGGCTGAGCTTGCAGATCTTGATGCTCAGCCAGCTGATCCAGTTGAGGATGTTGCTACTGACAGCACAGACAAGGATTACCAGCCCATCCCCCGGTACCGCTCTCCTCGGCCTCACGACCATGAGGCTGGTGGTTCAGGCTCAGCCTCCCGCTCAGACCTAGCCATGGTGGATATACTTGAGAGGCTGACCCAGGCCTAGGAGAGATAGGAGGTTCAGATGTAGAGACAGGCTCAGGACACAGCTGCCGCATTTGCTCAGATTCAGGCTCGTCAGGACGAGTTCCAAAGGCAGCAGCTGGAGTTTCAGAGGCAGCAGTTTGAGATGCAGAGGTAGCAGGCAGCCACCCAGCAGCAGTATCTCGAGCTCCTGCGACACCTTGTCACTGTTGGGGTACCTCCACCACCGTCTGTCCTTACTCCAGCATTACAGTCTAGTGGACCTCAGAGTCAGGGACAGCCGAGCTTTCAGTTCACCTCTCCCCAGCAGCAGATTCCTCAGACTTTTTAGTCTCCGAGCTACACTCCTATTCAGATGGGGTTCACTCTACCAGCTCAGCCTAGACCTCACCTTCTCTCGGGTACTCCTTTCACTGACTTGAGTGCCTCCTATAGTGAGCTGACTAGTCAGCCGACACCCTCGCACACCACCTTTGTGACCACTTCAGGGATGTCAGCTTTAGAGACTGCTTTTCCTCCAGTGACAGGGGCCGGGACTACAGAGACTATGCCATCATTAGTTGCATTGATAGATCCTCCTACTCTTAGTATTTTTCAGGCTCATGCGACAGAGACTGCTCCTATTGTTGCTACTACACCTTCAGTGCCTGCACCTGCTCTAAGACCCAGACCGCTTCACTGCCACGTCTATCTACAGAGTGTTAACCTAACAGTTCAGAGTCTGAGGAGGATACTTCACAGTTCGTGATCACTCCACGCTCCTCGACACCCGACACGACAGCTTCTGTTCCCCCGTCGGATCCTTAGTTTAGTTTTTGGCGTTTGATGTCAAAGGGGGGGAGAGAGTAGATTCAGAGGGGAGTGTTGATAGATGGTTTCGTTTTCTTTGTGTGCTACTTTTATGCATCATGTTTAATTTCTCGCCCTGCATTTTGTGACTATGAGCTTGTGAGACTTTATTTTATATCATGTCACTTAATTAGTTTTAGCTCATAAGGTTGTGCTTCCGTGCCTTACTCTAATTTCGTATGAGCTATGTTTTATGTGTACTAACTCTTCATATTTTATCTTATGAGTACACTCAGTTGGCTTGGAACACATAAGCAATTCCTAACCCCTTGTGCTTACAGCTTTTTGCTTATGTGAACCAAGCATGTTCGAAAACCTAAACTATTAAATCTTCTGAATCTAAGTGTTGTCATCAATCACCAAAAAGGGGAAGATTGAAAGCATCTAGGCCCCGGTGTTGGTTTTGGAAATTGATGACAACGCATTATTACCATGACTAACGTGTGTTTTGCAGAAACTTGATAAGTTAGGTCATAGAGTTGATAACTGCTTTGGGCACTATGGTATTCATGTCCCTTGATGGAAATCGTTTCGGTTTTCAAAGGATCAACGACAAGATTAAGAACGGTTAGTTCTAGATGTCAAGGTGTTGGGTTACATCTAGAATAGTTGTTAGGATCTTTGTTTCTTCCTTTGGCCATACTGTAAAAGGGGGCATGAGCGAGTAGCTTGACCTAGGTGAGTCTTTTGTTTAGGTGTGGTGCACACTTGTCAAACTTAGCACTAGGTAGCTCTGGTAAAGCTCAAAGGTCAGTTGGAAACAACTTGGTTCAAGTTGCGTCGTGTTTCTAAGTCGTTTGAGCAGTTTACCCTTGATCGAACGCGGTTTCTGACACGACCGGACGCGTTCGGTCAGTACTAACAGTCACTACGTCGTTAACTGGTTGACCGGACACGGTCCCTACGAGGACCGGACGCGGTGATCAGTCTGACACGTGTTTCAGAGGGTAAAAGTATAATCGGACGCGACTGTGAAGTGATCGGACGCGTCCGGTCACATTCCAGTAAGGTTCTTACCTGACCTGACGCGTCCGGTCATCTATGATCAGACGCGGTCGAGCGTCAGGTCAAAGTCCAGTAAGGTTCTTGCACGATCGGACGCGTCCGGTCACCCCTGACCGGCGCGTCCGGTCACTCAGCGCTGACTTTCGGTTTTCGACCGTTACATTCGACCGGCGCGTCCGGTCACGACGACCAGCGCGTCCGGTCAGTACGTGTTTTGCTGATTTGGCAAGTAACGGTTAGATTTGTCTGAGGGGTGTATAAATACATCCCTTCCACCTCTTTTAGAGGTCTCTTGCTCATTTGTTCAGCTGAGAAACACCTTTGAAGTGCAAGGGAGTGCAAGAGCCCTAGTGAGGATAGTGATTTGAGAATCAAAGTTTGAGATTCCTCACTAGTGACTAGAGAGTAGCAAGTGTGCATCCATCTTCTCATTAGCCTTGTTGTGGTCAAGTGAGAGTTCTAGCTTGTTACTATTGGTGATCGCCATCACCTAGACGGTTTGGTGGTGATTGGGAGTTTGGTGATCATCCGGTGAGCTTGTGGATGATCCAACTCATCTTGTGAGCGGTTTTGAGCGATTCACCGCGACGGAGTGTCGAAGAATCAACCCGTAGAGAGCACTTGATCCTTGCGCGGATCAAAGGGGAGCTACACCCTTGCGCGGGTGCTCCAACGAGGACTAGTGGGGAGTGGCGACTCTCCGATATCTCGGAAAAACATCGCCGTGTTCCTAACCCTTACTTTCAAGCATTTACTTTCGTGCATTACTTTCATTGCTTGTTTACTTTCCTAGAATTGCCATGCTAGACTAGGATTGGAACTTAGGGTGCAAAACTTTTATCGGTAGAATCATAAGGAACACTAGTAGGCACTAGGGGTGGAGTTTGGCTTGTAGGATTTAATTCTTGCAATTAATTTTTAGAAAATCCCAATTTACCCCCCCTCTTAGGCATCTTGATCCTTTCAGACGGCGCGACCGGGATGGTCATCGGCGCTGGCCCAGGCGAGGGCGCCGGGGCCAGGTGGGAGGCCGGGGGGCTGCCGGCGGGCGCTCCCTTGTACTCATCTCGCGCTCTCAATTTGTTGCTTGTTAGCATCCAGCCCCGCGGCTTCGACACCATGATGTGGAACCATGTCACTGTTTATATAAGAGATTTTGGATGTGGTGGATGTGCATATAGTAGGAGACACTGACAAATGAGCTGAACATGAGTAAGAAACGTATAAAAGTTACCCTCATGGGCATATGCCCCCTCGTGCACCCATCTTTGGATATATTTTTATAATACACTAATTTGGAGATATAAATGTTACTAATAAGGAATGTTTGACATACATGAAAATCTAGGCGACTCTTGAAAAGGATGGAGGGAGTAGTCTAGTAAAACTTTCATTAAATATATTTTTAAGTGTCGTTCTCACGTACCTATTGGAGTTATATGAATCTTATTTGTAAATCCTATTTGGAGTTATTTGAATATATGGGGGGGGGGGGGGGGGGGGGGGGGCGGTGGAGGGGATGTGGGGGTGTTTACTAATGGCATGTAAGATCTTTCAAGTGTAAATGAGTGGGCATTTAAGATCTTTGAAGTAGATGAGCTGTGCGTTTGCCAATTAAGCAAACAGCAGCTAGTAGACAGTTGCGCTATGCACACATATATATACTGCTAGGTTCCAGACAGAAGTGAACTAATGTATATAACCTTCTTCCTGCTGTATGAGTATGATACAAAAGGTGTCTATTGCTTCTTAATGCTTGGAGATAGAAATCCGAGGTTCTCCGTTTTGTTTTCGTTACCCCTTGATGTGTGTGCAGTCTACTGGACAGGAGAATGATGTTAAGAGGAAAATCTGAAGAGAAAAAAGGCCAAGAACGTGATTTCTTTCTCTCTCTTTTTTTCTTTTCTTTTTTTGGTTTCTGAGAACCATTTCGGCGTACAAACTTCATGTACCTTGTCCCAGCTTTGGCTTTGCGAGTGCATATGTCGAGCTGTATCTGAAGCGTCTTGGTCATCTTCGTAGCCCACGGGCCAATCCATTGTACGTACTTTGAAGCATCCACATCCAAGGGCTCACGTGTACCGACAGATCCAACAAGCCTGCTGGGCTGCTGCCGTCTGGTCTGTGGCCCAGTAGGCAGATTAACGCTACTCGTAGAACATAACAATGCCTGAACGAAGGGATATATATGTGGCACATTTCTTGGTGTGAAGTTGGTTCGTTAGGATTCCTACGTGGTGCCGCATCAATATGACACATCAATATGAGAGGTAAATCGGTCTTCATTGATAGTTCTGAGGTAAACCAGAGAACCTTAGTCAATTTGTTCCTAAAAAATTTATATACGATTAAAAGTCCTAGAATCTCATCCGATATTTGAAAAATCATACAAAACTTGTTTCAATCAGATAAATACAAAACTAGTTTCAGATTTTTTTTCTAAAGTCATGCTCTGTCTCTGTAGGGTGAGAGTGAAATGGCTTATTTTTCATCCAAGCTGAATTCTTTTTGAGGAGATCCAACCTGAATTTTGAGGATATGGCGAAGTACTAAATTAGTTCTGGACAAACATATAATTCTTTGCATATGCACATATTATTCTATTATTATACTCATCCCCTTTCCAATTTTGCTCCATCTCCATACAATTTCCGACATTCGAAAAAAAATGCATATGCATCCTTGTATTGTCCACTCCATTGAATCTGAATCCGACTAAGAAAAGTATATTAGATATCGGAGAGACAATATCCGCTCCATTTCATCTCTAATTTTATGTTGCTTAGATTGAAATTATATGGGCCTTTTTGGTGTTTGGTTCGCTAGCAGATGCTCTCGTCGTTTATTATAAAGTTAGGTAATGTTGACCACCCGAATTACATAAAAGACCAAGTGACACTTGTTATCTATCATATTTTTCTTTTCTTTTTTTTGCATTGCTTGTGTTTGTCGATTTATAGCTATGAGTCGTGTATAATGTGTTTAGATGACACTTGTGTTATCTTTAAACTAAGGCATCATAAGGTAGAGCATGAATTTAGAAAAAATATGAAACCGATTTTACAATTTTTTGGGCTAAAACGTATTTTCTATGATTAAACCAAATTTTAGGATTCTTAATTGCATAGATTATGAAGGAAAAAGTATTTGTTGTTTGATTTACCTCACTAAACTATCTAGGAAATCAATTTACCTCTCTCATAGATGACGGCCTGACACAGTGCCATGACAAAACCGTTATGCAAAACAACTTAATGTGAGTGGAGCAAAAATCCAATTTTATAGAGGGGAGTTGAAAATCGGACAATCGCGTGAATTGGGGAAGGGAGGAGGATGAAAAAAAGTACTTTTTCTAATAAAATACAACTCTGTCAGAACATCTCCAAGAGTCTTTCTTAAATTCATTATCTAAATCATCATTTCAAAAGTCATTTGAATAAAACCGCTCTATATATCTTTTCATCCTCAAACAATTTCTCTGTATCTGTATGCACTCTGAAAGCTAGTCATGCTATGGCCGCGTTCGGCTGTGCTGATAAGTCGGCTGAAAAATACTGTTGGCTGATTTGTTGTAAGAGAAAAATACTATTTCAGCTGAAAAAACAAGCTAAAAAAGATGGATTATAAGCCGGATGAACAGGGCCTATATTTGGAGATCTAATTTAATAAGATGTTGAAGAGTATTTTTACTAAAATGTTATTCCTATCGATTCGAAAGGATCTCTCTCGTACTTTCTTCCTTCCTTTTTAAGTGTTGTTCACATGTATCGAGAAGTCAAAATACTCAACTTTGACTAAATAATATACAAGAGACTACTAGTGTTTATTATGATGCGCAATAAATATTACTAGATTAATTATTAGATATATTGTTTATAACACACTTATTTGAAGATAGAAAATCTAGATGACGCTTCAAGAAAAAGACAGTGCTAGCACCCGGACGTCCCCCACGTGAGGGCCCACGCCATCCGAATGTTGCTCGCGCCTCCTGACCCCACATAAGACCACTCACACCCCCCACTACTTTCCCTGCTCGGACACCTGCTGCGATAGGTGGGTCCTCAACAGCAATACTCGATCTGTTTTTTGAACATCTAGATAAAACATTTGTAACATATGTGTGAAGACAGATAAACACTTGAAACATGTGTTTAAAACACTTAAAACATGCGTCTGAAACACTTGCAAAAACAACTGAGAACGCTTGAAAATTCATTGAAAGACATATACAACATCCAAATAAAACATTTACAACGATTGTGTGAAACATATGCAACATCCAGATAAACACACTTGTAACATACGTTTGAAAAACAGATAAAACATTTGGATCTACTTTTGGAACACCCATATGAAACACTTGCAACATACCTATGAGACATCTGAAATCCTCGAAACACACTCTTGCAACATTCGCTTTCAAACACAACATCTACTTATTGCTTGGACGAATAGAGGCTCAGTGTAGGGCTGGCCACACATACCAGCAGCATGCCAGAGGCGGCACTAGTGGCGGTGATGTGCCAACAGATATTCACCCTGGCAAACACATGTAGAAGATGGAGGGAGGCAAGCCGAACGCGGAGGTAGTGTGGCTGGCTGGGTAGAGGGTTGAAAGGTCTTGATGGCTAAAGGGGGTGAATAGCCTAATAAAATTTTCTACAAAAAGTACTAGACAAGTTGATTAGTAACAACAATTAGCGAGATGTAAGTTTTGCCTAGCCTAAAGGGTGTTGCAAGCCACTTATCCAGTTAGCAAATCTAGTTTGGTTCACACAACCGCACAAGTCAAACCGTGAGAACAACTACCAACTACAACACACTAGAAAGCTAAACAAAGCTAAGAGCTACACAAGCTACTAGCAAGAGAAACAATTAAGTACTTGAATTATAATGCAAGATAGAGATAGAATAGATTTCACCGAGGGGCGATGAATTGAGCCAACCAAAGTGAATACCAAGATAGCCAATGAAGAGACCAAACACCAGGATGAAATCCAATTGATCAAACACAATTGAGACATAAGATTTATCCCGAGGTTCACGTGCTTACCGGTACGCTAGTCCCCGTTGTGTCCCCTTTGAAAGTCCCTAGTTTGGTTTTGGCTAATTGATGAAACCTAGGACTAACCTTTGTATCTAAGTGGATGATTTAGATAAAGGTGGTCATTGCATATGAGACATGACATTGACTCATATGACCAAGATGGTGAAGACCAAGATGAGGCTTGGCTCGATGGACCGGTTGTGAAGGTGAAGGGCAAGTCGAGGCTTCGAAGCGAAGGACCATGCGATGGTGAAGCTTGAGCAAGACTTAGCGCCGACGGACCAATGCAACGGTGAAGAGCAAGTGAAGTCAAGGTCGATGGATCGAGATGGTCATGTGATGATATGAAGTGGATCATATCATTTGGAGAAACAAAATGGGCTCAAGGCAAAGGTATAACCATAGGGCCATTTTGTCTTACACTCAAGACACCATAGAGGGTGTGAGTGGTTTAGCATCGATAGCCGAACTATTAAGAGGGGAAGTCTTATCGGTTATTCGATGCACGGATGCCACTAGGTGAATTCATGAAGTGCATTGCATGTAGGGCCTAGTGAGCTAATTGGAAAACCTTTGAAAATGATTGTGAAAAAGCTAACACACAAGAACATGGAGATGTACACTTGATGGTGTTGGCACATTTGCAAAGGTGGCGTTGGTCGCGCTGTGGTTTGCGGGTAGAGAGGGGTTTGGGTTCCTCTCTCCCTCCCGCCGAGCGTGCGAGCGCGGGATTCAGGCGATTTCGGGGAAATGAAATGCCTATTTTCCACTACGCCGAAAGTCGGAAAAGAAACGGAGGCGAACGGGTCACTGAGGTGACCAGACGCTGCACCGGACGCGGTCACGGTGTGACCGGACGCGTCCGGTCAGTACAGCGCGGTATCGGGCGCGCGGGCTAGGGTTTGCAACCGGCGCGTCCGGTCACTCGCGGGACCGGCGCGTCCGGTCAAGTGCCCAGAAGGAACTGCGGTTCGCAAGGACGATCGGACGCGGGGCGCGTCCGGTCACACGCGATCGGACGCGTCCGGTCGTCGAGGGAGCTTACTGGACTCCGACCGGACGCTGGCACTGTCGCGTCCGGTCGTTGCGAGGAGCGCGTCCGGTCGTTGTTTCGCGGGTGCGGGTGCTGTGCAGATCGGCGCGTCCGGTCGTTGCGAGGAGCGCGTCCGGTCGTTGCTTCGCGCGCGCGGTGCGGTGCGACCGGCGCATCCGGTCGGTTGAGCAGCGCGTCCGGTCGTAGCGTTTGACCGTTGGCGCGCAGTGGCCGTTGGATGATCTAACGGTCGCATTTGAAATTTGAGGGACACGTGGACGTCGCAGGGCGACCGGACGCGGTTGAGCGCGTCCAGTCAGTTTCGACCGGCGCGTCCGGTCGTCCCAAAAAAACGGTCAGTGGAGTGGCAACGGCTCTATTTGTTTGGGGTGCTTATAAATACTCGTTGGCCGGCCCTTGGGGAGCTCTCTTGGCATTTCTAACACTCTTGTGCATCCTTTGAGCTAGAGCTACTCCTCCCACTCATCTCTCTTGCTTGATTGCAAATCAAAAGTGAGATTGAGTGATCCCAAAGTGCATTGCATAGCTTGAGGGCATCTAGTGGCACTTGTGGGTGGTTTAGCCGGTGGATTTCTTGTTACTCTTGGAGAGTACCGCTCCTAGCCGGCTTGGAGATTGTAGGAGGCATTGGCAAGAGAAGGTGATTGTTCTTGGCCACCTCCGGTTGTTTGTAAGAGGTTCTTGTGCTTTCCTCGGCGGGACGCCAAAAGCAACTCTATTGGATTGCGCATGTCATTGAGTTACCTCACTTGAGAGTGGAGTCTTGCGGTGCCTTGCGGGGCGTGCCTTGAGGGGCAAGTGACTTGAGGGTCACACCGAGGAACCATCTAAGTGTTGGTCGACACAACCGGTGACGTAGCTTGTCGGTGCACAAGTGAACACCGGGTGAACAAAAAATATTGTGTCTCTTGTCTCCCGGTGATTGGTCTACATATTGTGTTGTTGTCAATATTAATTGATTGTATATCATCTTGGTGATTGGCAACATCTTCACTCCACTGTCGGTATAAGATTCACAATCCTCTCTCTCGCTTTTACTTTTACTTTTACTTTTACTAGATTATCTTGTGTAGCTCTAGTGGTAGCCTTTTATAGTAGTTGTTAGCTTGCTCACTAGTGTAAGTTAGTGACTTAGCACTTGTGTGAACTAGAGATCATAATCTACTAGACTTGTGGATAGGAGGCTTGCATCACAACCCTTGGCTAAGCAAAACTCGCTTTACGCCGTTTGTTATTCTAACAAGTTTGCTTAGTGGTGCTTGTAGAATTTTTTATAGGCTATTCACCCCCCCTCTAGCCATCTAGAACCTTACAAGTGGTATCGGAGCCGTGGTCACCGTTTTAATCAAGGCTTAACATCCTTCGGTGTGAAAAATGGCTCAAATTGTGTTCAATCATGTTGGGGGCAAGCCACCGTTGTTTGATGGTGTTAGTTCTTTTGCTCATTGGAAGAGAAAGATGACAATGTACCTTGGTTCTATTCATGAGAGAGTATTGCAAGTCACCGAGAATGATTTTGCTATCATTGATCCCAATCATCTCACCGATGAAGATAGAGCAAATAGAACATGCAATAGAATGGCTCTCAATACACTCTACAATGGTATTGACATAAAAGTGTTTGAGGGCATCAAAGATTTGGAATTGGCTAGTGAAGTATGGACAAGGTTGAGTGAGACATATGAAGGCACTAAGGTTGTGAAGAGTGCCAAGCTATATGGGCTCAAGAGTGAGTTTGAGAACTTCAAGAAAAAGGATGATGAAACAATCATTGAAATGTTTCATAGATTGCAAGTGATAGTCAATGATCTCAAGAGCTTAGGGCACAAAACTCAAGATCAAGATTTTTGTCACAAGTTCTTATTGAGCTTACCTAGAAGATTCAAGATGTTGATCATGATGTTGCAAAGAGATGGGCTTGAAACAATGAAGCCTAATGATTTGCTTGGTGAAGTATTGACCTATGACAAATATGATCAAGATGTTGATGACAAGGAAAAGGTGGAAGATGAGAAGAAGAAGACCGTGGCATTCAAGGCCACCTCCTCCAAGGGCAAAGCTACCATCATTGAAGAAGAAGAAGACAACAATGAAGATGGGGAATTTGAAATTGATGATGAGGCACTTGCTCTTGTAGTCAAGAAGATGGGTCACATGTTCATCAAGAGAAGAGGCTTTAAGAAAAGAAATGAGCAACAAAGAAAGTGCTTCAATTGTGATAGCACCGAGCACCTTCAAGCGGAATGTCCTTATGATAAGAAGAAGAACAAAAAGGACAAGTTTAAAAAGAAGAAGAGAGAGGCCAAGATGACATTCAAGAAAGGCAAAAATGGTGCCTATGTGATCACTTGGGAAAGTGATGATAATGAAGAAGAAGAATCATCCAACAAGGCTTTTGCTTCCATTGCTATCAACAAGAAGCCATCACTATTTGATTCATCCTCTTCATGCTTCATGGCTAAAGAAGCTAAGGTATTATATGATGAGAGTGATGATGAAAGTGAAATGGAATATGCTCATGATAGTGATAATGATAATAATAATGAAAATGATGATGATGAACCAACTAAAGAACAACTATATGACTTGATGCAACAAACTAGAGACATAGCTATTGCCAAGGACAAAGAGTGTAAGAAGCTTTCAATGAAAGTAGTAATACTTGAGAAAGTCCTTAGTGAGCTTAAGACCACTCATGAGAGTCTAGTGGAAGACCATGAGGATCTTGGTAAGGCTCATTTCAAGCTTGAAAAGGCTCACTCATTGTTACTTGAGCAACAAGAAAAGAAGGAGGTTGTTGTATCATGTGATATAGGTGTTACATGTGATATAATTGATGAATCCTTTAATGAACCTATCATCATGTCAAATGCTAACCCTTCTTGTAGCTCTTCATCCACCACCACCAACTCTACCTCTACTACTAGTGATGGTTTCACTTGTGATGCCTCACTAATGGTTGAGAATGAGACTCTCAAGAGAGAAGTGGATGAGCTCACTCACGCCCTAGGCAAGGCCTATGGTGGTGAGGCCCGCTTGCTTAAGTGCTTGGGTAGCCAAAGGTTCTCTCTTAACAAAGAGGGATTGGGCTACACCCCCAAGAAAGGCAAGTCGGCCTTTACAACTCCAAAGCCTAGCTTTGTGAAGGGCAATGGTCGGTTTTGCAATAGATGCAAGCAAGTTGGGCACCTAGAGCATAATTGCAATAAAAAGAACCAAAGCAAGAACCTTGTTAATGCTATACCTTTTGATTCTTGCTATGTGCTTACCAAGGGTGTGAAGGGTGTGCAAGCTAAGTTTGTTGGTACACCAATTGTGGGCCCAAAGAAGAAGGCTATTTGGGTACCAAAGAGCTTAGTTACTAACCTACAAGGACCCAAGCAAAAATGGGTACCTAAGCTTCATTGATTTGCTTGTAGGTCAATTACAAAGCCGGAGGAAGGCATTGGATTATTGATAGTGGGTGCACTCAACACATGACCGGTACATCAAGAATGTTTGACTCAATCAATGACAATAATAGTGGTGTTGATTCTATCACATTTGGCAATAACAAGAAAGGCAAGGTTATTGGCTTGGGCAAGATTGCAATATCAAATGACATGAGTATCTCAAATGTGTTGCTAGTTGAAAGTTTGGATTTCAATCTTCTATCCGTGGCACAAATATGTGATCTAGGCTACAAATGCATCTTTGGGATTGATGATGTGGAAGTTATTAGTGTGGATGGTTCAAATGTGGCATTCAAGGGCTTTAGATATGAGAATCTCTACCTAGTTGACTTCAATGCTAGAGAAACTTCTTTGACAACTTGCTTAGTCTCCAAATCAAGCATGGGTTGGCTTTGGCATAGAAGGCTTAGTCATGTTGGCATGAAACAATTGAAGAAGCTTACAACTCACAATCTTGTCAATGGTTTGAAAGATGTTGAATTTGAGAAGAATAAGCTTTGTAGTGCATGTCAAGCCGGGAAGCAAGTTGGAAGCTCACATCCAAAGAAGAGTACAATGAGCACATGCAAAGCATTTGAGTTGATGCACATGGATCTATTTGGACCAACAACATATACAAGCATAGGCGGCAACAAGTATGGCTTTGTCATAGTGGATGACTTCACAAGATTCACATGGGTATTCTTTCTTAGTGACAAAAGTGAAGTGTTTGACACCTTCAAGACATTTCTCACTAGAGTTCACAATGAGTTTGAGATTAGAATCAAGAAAGTGAGAAGTGACAATGGAAGTGAGTTCAAGAATACAAGAATTGAAGAACTTTGTGATCATTATGGTATTGGACATCAATTCTCGGCCAAGTACACTCCACAATCAAATGGCCTAGTTGAGAGGAAGAATAGAACGTTGCTTGATATGGCTAGATCAATGCTTCATGAGTACAATGTGAGTCAATCTTTTTGGGATGAAGCAATCAATACCGCTTGCTACTACATCAATAGACTATATTGTCATCCATTGCTAGAGAAGACCCCATATGAGTTACTTTATGGAAGAAAGCCCAATATTTCTTACTTTAGGGTGTTTGGTTGCAAATGCTATATCTTGAAGAAGGGCACTATATTGGGGAAGTTTGACAAAAGATGTGATGAGTGGTTCCTACTTGGTTATTCAACTACAAGCAAAGCTTATAGAGTTTGGAACAACTCAAGTGGCATTCTAGAAGAAGTCCATGATGTGCAATTTGATGAAACCAATGGGTCACAAGATGAAGAAGAGAATCTAGATGATGTTGGTGGAACTCAATTGGTGGAAGCAATGAAGAACATGGACATTGGGGACATTAGAGCAAAGCAAGCAATTGATATTCAAGATGATGATAAAGATCAAGTGCTCAATTCACCAAACAAGCTAGTTAGTGACTCTCAAGTGCAAAATCATGGTGCTAGTTCTTCTCATCGAGATACATCAAGTGATCAACCAAGCTCAAGCAATCAAGTGCAAGTACTCCAACCACAACATGTTTCAAGAGATCACCCCATTAATAGTATTATTGGTGATATTAGAAGTGGTGTGCAAACAAGATCAAGATTGACTATGTTTTGTGAGCATGCATCATTTGTGTCAACCATAGAACCAAAGAAGATAGAAGAAGCTTTGAGGGATGCCGATTGGATTATGGCTATGCAAGAAGAACTAAACAATTTCACAAGAAATGATGTTTAGGAATTGGTAGAAAGGCCAAATGACTACAATGTGATTGGAACCAAGTGGGTGTTTAAAAACAAGCAAGATCAAGATGGCATTGTAGTGAGAAACAAAGCAAGACTAGTTGCTCAAGGTTACACTCAAGTTGAAGGTCTTGACTATGATGAGACATATGCTCCCGTGGCAAGATTGGAGGCAATAAGGATTCTATTGGCTTATGCTTGTGCACACAATATCAAACTATATCAAATGGATGTCAAAAGTGCATTTCTCAATGGGATCATCAATGAGTTAGTATTTGTTGAGCAACCGCCCGGATTTGAAGATGACAAGAAACCCAACCATGTATACAAGTTGAAGAAGGCTTTATATGGCTTAAAGCAAGCACCTAGAGCATGGTATGAGAGGCTAAGGGATTTCCTTCTCTCTAAGGGATTCAAAATGGGCAAGGTTGATACTACTCTATTCACCAAGAAGATTGGAAATGATCTATTCATAGTGCAAATATATGTTGATGACATCATCTTTGGATCAACCGATCAAGCTTATTGTGAAGAATTTGGTGCTATGATGGCCAAAGAGTTTGAAATGTCTATGATTGGTGAACTTAGCTACTTCCTTGGTCTCCAAGTCAAGCAATTGAAGAATGGAACATTTGTGAGTCAAGGGAAATACATAAGGGACATGTTGAAGAAGTTTGGAATGCAAGATGCAAAGCCAATTTCAACTCTAATGGGCACAAATGGCAATTTGGATAGTGATCTTGATGGCAAAATGGTGAATCAAAAGGAATATCGGTCTTTGATTGGAAGTCTACTCTATGTCACCGCATCAAGACCGGATGTCATGTTTAGTGTTTGCATGTGTGCTAGATATCAAGCCTCACCTAGAGAAAGTCATCTCACGGCGGCAAAAAGAATATTGAGGTACTTGAAGCAAACAAGAAATGTTGGACTATGGTATCCCAAGGGGTCAAAGTTTGAATTGATTGGATATTCGGACTCCGACTATGGGGGTTGCAAGATCAATAGAAAAAGCACAAGTGGCACATGTCAATTACTTGGAAGATCACTTGTGTCATGGTCCTCAAAGAAACAAAATAGTGTGGCAATCTCTACCGCCGAAGCCGAATATGTGAGTGCGGGGAGTTGTTGTGCACAATTGCTATGGATGAAATCAACTTTGAAGGATTATGGCCTCAACTTCAAGAATGTGCCGTTGCTATGTGATAATGAGAGTGCAATCAAGATGATACAAAACCCGGTTCAACATGGAAGAACAAAGCATATTGACATAAGACATCATTTCATTAGAGATCATCAACAAAAGTGAGATATTGCCATTGAAAGTGTTGGCACCGATGATCAACTTGCCGATATTCTCACTAAGCCACTTGATGAAAAGAGGTTTTGCAAGCTAAGGAATGAATTGAACATTCTTGATTTCTCAAACATGAGTTGAATGCACCCCACCCACTTATTGACATGCCTCTCCTTCGACATTGCAAGGTAAAATTGATTGACATGTCTTTCATCCTATGCTAAGGACTTGATAGAGCATGTAGACATAATAAGTGGTACGCATAAGCATTCATGATAAATCAAATGAATTTGATGGATATATGTTACCACTATTGCTTCTATGCTTTTTTTGATCTAGTGGTGGCATATGACATGTTTGTGAGCTTGTAAACCTAGTGTTGAATCTAGAAGATTTGCTATAAGTGTTTAATTCAACATAGGCAAGATAACCCTTATTTTGAGGAGTGAAGAAGCTTGTCTTTGGTTCAAATCGAATTAAATATCTTTGGCAAGTATTCTTGGTTAAACCAAATTTGATAAATTTTTTAACCTTACATATGGTATCGAATTAATTTCAAGCTACTCCATCAAACACTTTTCCTTCTCTCCACAATTTGGTCCCCTTTTTGGGTAAGTTGTTGACAAAGGGGGAGAGAAAAAGATGATTCAACTTGATAAAGGGGTAAATAAAATTTGTTGATGCACACAAGTAGGGGGAGCAAGCTCATAAACAAAGTTGTTGCATTTGTTTGTGCATTCTCATATGACTTGCTCATTGCACATATATTTAAATTCAATATACATGCTTGTGTGGTGCAATGCTAGTATAGAAATTGGATGATGAAATGATCTACTAGCATGCATAGGAATAGTTTACATGTGGTATCTAGACTTGCCTAAAGCTTTACAAGTGGTTAGCTTTACAAGTGGTCCAAGAACCTTTACATATAATGTTGATCTCACGGGGTTCTTGAGTTTTGATGGATGTCTGTTACTTCATGATGCTAAGGATGGTGTAAAAGGCAACTCCGATTGGTATCACGCTTCAAAGGTCCATTTCTTACACCATAGCATAATTTTGGTAGAATTACTCTCCCAACATTTCTATCCATGCATATGTGCAAAGCTTTCAATCCAAACTCTATGCACATATGTAAGGGGAGCTAATGCTACCAAAATCGAGCTTGTGATAATTGTCCAAACTTTACTTATGAGCAAAATGATTGGACAAGTATGACAAGTTTAAAACTTTTATTATCAAAATCATCTTTGTGAGGGTTGTCATCAATTACCAAAAAGGGGGAGATTGAAAGTCCCTAGTTTGGTTTTGGCTAATTGATGAAACCTAGGACTAACCTTTGTATCTAAGTGGATGATTTAGATAAAGGTGGTCATTGCATATGAGACATGACATTGACTCATATGACCAAGATGGTGAAGACCAAGATGAGGCTTGGCTCGATGGACCGGTTGTGAAGGTGAAGGGCAAGTCGAGGCTTCGAAGCGAAGGACCATGCGATGGTGAAGCTTGAGCAAGACTTAGCGCCGACGGACCAATGCAACGGTGAAGAGCAAGTGAAGTCAAGGTCGATGGATCGAGATGGTCATGTGATGATATGAAGTAGATCATATCATTTGGAGAAACAAAATGGGCTCAAGGCAAAGGTATAACCATAGGGCCATTTTGTCTTACACTCAAGACACCATAGAGGGTGTGAGTGGTTTAGGATCGATAGCCGAACTATTAAGAGGGGAAGTCTTATCGGTTATTCGATGCACGGGTGCCACTAGGTGAATTCATGAAGTGCATTGCATGTAGGGCCTAGTGAGCTAATTGGAAAACCTTTGAAAATGATTGTGAAAAAGCTAACACACAAGCACATGGAGATGTACACTTGATGGTGTTGGCACATTTGCAAAGGTGGCATTGGTCGCGCTGTGGTTTGCGGGTAGAGAGGGGTTTGGGTTCCTCTCTCCCTCCCGCCGAGCGTGTGAGCGCGGGATTCAGGCGATTTTGGGGAAATGAAATGCCTATTTTCCACTACGCCGAAGGTCGGAAAAGAAACGGAGGCGAACGGGGTCACTGAGGTGACCGGACGCTGCACCGGATGCGGTCACGGTGTGACCGGACGCGTCCGGTCAGTACAGCGCGGTATCAGGCGCGCGGGCTAGGGTTTGCAACCGGCGCGTCCGGTCACTCGCGGGACCGGCGCGTCCGGTCAAGTGCCCAGAAGGAACTGCGGTTCGCAAGGACGATCGGACGCGGGGCGCGTCCGGTCACACGCGATCGGACGCGTCCGGTCGTCGAGGGAGCTTACTGGACTCCGACCGGACGCTGGCACTGTCGCGTCCGGTCGTTGCGAGGAGCGCGTCCGGTCGTTGTTTCGCGGGCGCGGGTGCTGTGCGGATCGGCGCGTCCGGTCGTTGCGAGGAGCGCGTCCGGTCGTTGCTTCGCGCGCGCGGTGCTGTGCGACCGGCGCGTCCGGTCGGTTGAGCAGCGCGTCCGGTCGTAGCGTTTGACCGTTGGCGCGCAGTGACCGTTGGAGGATCTAACGGTCGCATTTGAAATTTGAGGGACACATGGACATCGCAGGGCGACCGGACGTGATTGAGCGCGTCCGGTCAGTTTCGACCGGCGCGTCCGGTCGTCCCGAAAAAACGGTCAGTGGAGTGGCAACGGCTCTATTTGTTTGGGGTGCTTATAAATACTCGTTGGCCGGCCCTTGGGGAGCTCTCTTGGCATTTCTAACACTCTTGTGCATCCTTTGAGCTAGAGCTACTCCTCCCACTCATCTCTCTTGCTTGATTGCAAATCAAAAGTGAGATTGAGTGATCCCAAAGTGCATTGCATAGCTTGAGGGCATCTAGTGGCACTTGTGGGTGGTTTAGCCGGTGGATTTCTTGTTACTCTTGGAGAGTACCGCTCCTAGCCGGCTTGGAGATTGTAGGAGGCGTTGGCAAGAGAAGGTGATTGTTCTTGGCCACCTCCGGTTGTTTGTAAGAGGTTCTTGTGCTTTCCTCGGCGGGACGCCAAAAGCAACTCTATTGGATTGCGCATGTCATTGAGTTACCTCACTTGAGAGTGGAGTCTTGCGGTGCCTTGCGGGGCGTGCCTTGAGGGGCAAGTGACTTGAGGGTCACACCGAGGAACCATCTAAGTGTTGGTCGACACAACCGGTGACGTAGCTTGTCGGTGCACAAGTGAACACCGGGTGAACAAAAAATATTGTGTCTCTTGTCTCCCGGTGATTGGTCTACATATTGTGTTGTTGTCAATATTAATTGATTGTATATCATCTTGGTGATTGGCAACATCTTCACTCCACCGTCGGTATAAGATTCACAATCCTCTCTCTCGCTTTTACTTTTACTTTTACTTTTACTTTTACTAGATTATCTTGTGTAGCTCTAGTGGTAGCCTTTTCTAGTAGTTGTTAGCTTGCTCACTAGTGTAAGTTAGTGACTTACACTTGTGTGAACTAGAGATCATAATCTACTAGACTTGTGGATAGGAGACTTGCATCACAACCCTTGGCTAAGCAAAACTCGCTTTACGCCGTTTGTTATTCTAACAAGTTTGCTTAGTGGTGCTTGTAGAATTTTTTATAGGCTATTCACCCCCCCCTCTAGCCATCTAGGACCTTACACCCTTACACTACGTGGTTCGGTGGCTAATCGGTATAACATACTGAGCCTCTCAAAAGGCGCCACAAGAACCTACCAAATGGCTAAGAGTTGCAATGACACGAGAAATCCACTAGAGTTGGAATTCGGTGCTCCGCCGGAGAACCATAATAACCCCTCACAAACCAATCACCGGAGCCGACCACGAACAATCACCAACATGTGCCGGACCTCCACCGCTGCTCCAAGCCATCTAGGTGGCGGCAACCACCAAGAGTAACAAGAAATCCCGTAGCAAAACAATCCCTCAAGTGCCTCTAAATGCAAAGCAATGATCAATGCACTTGAATCACTCAATCTCACTCAAGAATCGCAATTGAATGTAAGGAGATGAGTGAGGAGAAGTGTGAGGGCGTTGGCTTAGCTCAAGATGATCACAAGTATGTCAAAGTGCCAAGAGTGAGAGCCCGAAGCCGACCAACACATATATATAGACGTACCCCATTGAATAGAGCCGTTATTCCAAAACGCGGGGTCACCAGACGCGTCCGTCGCCAAGAAACCACGACTGACATTCACGAGGTCACCACATGTCCTGCGTAGTCAAATTTCCAACGGTCGTTTTCACGCCATCAGACGCGTCTGACGCTACGGAGGCTGCGCGTCCGTCGTTTACCAAACGCGGTCCAGTAAGAGTCGCGAACCATCGAGCACCCATCAGACGCGTCCATCGGTGGTGCACCAGACGCACCCAGCGTCTGTCGTTGCTGAGGCTGCAGAGCTGCTGACATAGCTTGCGACGGACGCTGACGCACGGCGTCCAACGCCGTTCCACCGGCGCGTCTGATGCACGGACGAAAACAGCGTGCGAACGAGGGTTAGCCGACAGACGCTGACGTCAGCGTCCGACGCTCCCGAGACTAGCGTCCAGTGAGAAACACTCCCGCGACTTCACCTTCTTTTCCATCCTTCGGCGCAATGAAAAATAAGCGTTTCATTTCCTTGAAAACGCCTAAATGTGCTAACACAAACCTCTCTCTACCGCTCAAACTCCATCACCTTCGCAAATGTGCTAACACCATCAAGTGTACATCACCATGTGCATGTGTGTTAGCATTTTCACAATCATTTTTCAAGGTGTTACGCTAGCTCTTTACTAGATCCTAATGATATGATCAAAGAATGGCACCTAGAGACACATGTAGGACTCAATTGCAAAGAGAATTCTCCTATTCATAGTACGGCTACGTATCCTATGCCATCCACACCCTCTATGGTGTATTAGATGCAAATGAAAATTCCTATCATATACCTTTGTCTTGAGTATCCACTTGTTGCACCTTGTTCCATCTCCACATCATGGTAAGCACTTCATCATCACATTACTTGATCACCATGCTTCACCATGTCTCGTGCCAATCATCATTGCTACACACATTCTTATGCATATGATTAGCACTTAGGCATTATCACAATTACCAACACCAAACATAGAGCTTTCAAGGGCCACCAGGGACGACTCACCATGATTACTGTCCTATGGCCACGACGAGCGGGAAAAGAGGGGGGCACGGGGGATTTGCTCGGTGAGCATGCACAGGCTTAAGGCGATGTCGTGGAGCTAGGAGTAGGTCGCGAGTGGGGTAGAAGGAAAGGGAGCAACGGCGATTTGGGAGCTCCGGGCTCAGCCGGCCCTATCCGCGTGTGCGAGCAGCAACCAGAGAGGGAGAGAGAGCGGCACGACGAGTGAAGTTTGTGTGAGAGAGAGAGAGGGGAGCAGGCATATGGGCTCCGCAGGCTCATGAAGGCTAGCGCTTGCGGTAAGGCGTGGTGGAGAGGGTGCTCGGTGTGCGCCGGGTGACGAGCAGGAAGTCGGAGCGAACAATGTCGGGTGAATGAGAGAGAGGAAAGCAAAAGAGTAATACAGATATTTAGGAGAGAAGCTGGTACGTTCCGTGGGTAGAGGGATGTGGGGCTGTTAAATCGTCACACTGCGCCCAGAGATTAATGCCATCGAGAAGCCTAATGCTATCAATTCCCAAAAAAAGGATGGAGGGAGTATTTCGTGAGAGAGAAGGGAAGAATACGGTCTCGGTGCACTGTTGTTTAAACTAAGGCCTCGTTTAGTTCTAGGTTATAAAGTTTTGGGGTATCATATCGGATGTTACATGGAGATGTCGCATAAGGTGTTTGGATACTAATAAAAAAAACGAATTACAGAATCCGTCAGTAAACCACGATAAGAATTTATTAAGCCTAATTAATCGGTCATTAGCGCATGTATTACTGTAGCACTTTATTGTCAAATCATGGACTAATTAGGCTTAAAAGATTCGTCTCGTAAAGTAGTTGCAATCTGTACAATTAATTATTTTTTAATCTATATTTAACACTCTATGTATATATCTAAATATTCGATGGGATAGGGTGTAAGCTTTTTAAAAACAAGTCTAAATAATGGCCTTCGGGCTTCACTCTCCTGCAGCGCTGCAGGTCAATCATGCGACAGGGCCCACGGCAAATTGCAAGTCCCTTGTCGTCGTTGTCGTCGCACGCCAATCGAATCGAGCAGGACACCGACCGGCCGGCCGGCCGGCGTCGCATTCCGCATCGCATCGCAGGCCCCGACGAAAATATAGGCCCGCAATCATCGGGACTCAGAAACTGATGGTGACAAATTGACAACTCTGCTCGCTCTCCATCTGAGACTATAGGCGACAGATGTCGAGAGGGGCGGTCGAACAAGCAACTGCTAATCATCACAGTCACAGCAGACAAAACGGAACGCACACGTAGCCGTAGCCCGTAGGGTGGAGTGGATGGAAGTGGAACGTCTCGTTACTCTGATGGTAACCGCTCCCTCCAATAAAGAAAACTTGACATCGAAGACTTTTTTTTGGCAGATGAAATGATTAATGTTAAAGGAAATGACCTTAGTACTCTGATTGTTAGAAGTGTGTCTCCTGAAACAGGTTGTTATGCTGGTAACCACCCACAATATATTAACCGCACGTATGTTTACGTACCATTAAAGAATCACATGCAAGTATGTAGATTATTACTGGTTTTCTATTTCTATCCTTACCCATAATATAATTAGTGTGCGTTGAATTAAAGCGTTGCAATCCATGGGTCAACCTGCTGCGTCCATGACCGTCCTGTTTTTTCGCTCCACAAGAAGAGCTGCATCAGAGGCTATCAGTGGTTACTAGTTACTTGGGCAAGCAACGAACTTTCTCATATCTGACCACACTCTATTGCAAGCTAGGCACACAGATTTATAAATGCAAGCCACGCAGGATCAGCCAGTAATCCTGTGGTCCCACGCACTCGAAATCGGATGCTTAGGGCAGTCCCAAATGCTAGATATACCTATTAATTTCCATAGACACTATATATATAAACCATGGTCTCAATGAATGGTTTCTATTAAACAATTTTTTATCCAATCACGTACATTCTCTCTCTATTATCTACCAATTACATCACTTCATGTCTTGGTTCTCGTGTAGGCATGGTTTATAACTTAAACTTGGTTTCTATAATTTTTGCGCTCTCTTTCTCTTCAATGACTACCTTGGCACATCAGCAAAACGCTTAGGTGGTAGTACAATTAATGTCCATAGAAACTATGGTGATTTCTGCATTAGGAGTGCCCTTACGCCGACGCCAGGCAAGCCTAGCTAGTAGACAAGCGAACATGCCCTAGGAGTTCCATACAAGATTGACTTTATCACAAGGTAAAATTATATTTGATATATACATGCATTATTCCTCGCTCAATGACTGGAAAAGGCCAGCCCTGCGGCCGTCGCTGAACTGACGAATTCAAATCAGAGCTAGACGCTAGACTATGCATGATTGGATATATGCATTCCCTAAGTGCTAAGTCAAATACTACATCTGAATTTGACTTTTAATTTTGAGGGAATTTACATATATTGGCTCTGTTCATCCGGCATATAATCCGTACTTTTTATGCTCGTCGTTTTCAGCCGAAATAGTGTTTTTCTCTCCCAACAAATCAGTCAATAGTGTTTTTCAGCCGGCTTATCAGCACAGCCGAATGAGGCCAAATGATTAAGAGAATTTTCAAAAGTCTCTCTAAACTTATAATCACCCGTGTCACCCGTGTTGATTAATTTTGACGCGAGACGCACGGCGCGCCACGCACGCACGCATGCCGCGAGTCACCTGCATGCGCCGCTTGCGACTTGCATGCATGTTGCGGTTGCGGCCCGCGCGCGCCCGCAGTGGAGGAGGAGGTGAGGCGGTCGGTCGGGCGCGGACTGCCGACTGCGGACGCGGAGCGGAGCCCTCACGGCAACGCCGACGCGTCCCTTGGAATCGAGTACTCTGGGCCGACGCTTTCACACAATTACTTGGTTGGAGCCGACGCAAGCGCAATGCAAGCAACGAACCAACCACTAATCATCGCATGCAACAAACAGATTAGATCGACAACGGGAACATCCAAAACAGCGTCCAGTGCGGAGACACGCTGATTACGTCATCCAGTGCAAGAGAGCATCCCGTGCGCGCTGAGACACGCTTAGCTCCGATTCACCAGTGTGAACTGTGGGATGCATGATGGCATTTTGAGGTTTTCAACAATCTCAATCGAAAATTCCTATGTCAATAACCGAATAAAGCTAACATACATAGAATATTTTTTGGGCAACATAAAAATCCTAGAAAACATTACCAGGACATAGGAGGGTTAACATTTAAAAAAAACAAACTGTATATTCCTCGCTGGATGGCTGGAATCGGCCAGCCTCCTTCACCGTTGACATGCACCAACAAGTTGAATAGTTCAGTGCCACGAACCCTAAAATAACCATTTTAAAAAAAAAGGCTGCTAGCCGCCAGGAGCGGGATTACACTGCACGCCAGAAAGGCAGAGGCCTCGTTTGTTTAGATGCCGGAATCGGAGTGCCGATTCGGGCACTGTTGCTACAGTGTTCCGGTCGGAACACTGTAGCAATTTTGTTTTTTATGTAAAAAATTGTCTAAAAAATGATTAATTAGACTCAAAATGTTCGTCTCGTAAAGTACAACAAAATTGTGCGATTAGTTTATGATTTCATATACATTTAGTACTCCATGCATTTGCCGACATTTTGATGTGATGGAGAATCTCTTTTTTACATAGTGAAATTTAGGGATGAATTTGAATATCTAAACAAGGCCAAAACTCAGAAGGTAGTAGTACGCATACTCCGGCATGCCAGAGTGCCACACGGTCAGTCGCAGGTGCACTCTTAATTCAGTGATTCACACGGCCATACATGAAGTGCGTTGCATTGCAGTTGCAGTGCAGTGCCCGGCTCCGCGTCGTCAAGTCAAGATAGCAGCAAAAACAACTCGGGGAATCAGAATTCAGACTGATGGCCGCAAAAGATATGGTTTTTTGCAGGATTAGTTTCTTGACCGTTTACTAGACGTCCTCTCTGACTGACTAAACAAGCTTTGCTTTCCATTCCAATCTTCTCGTCCCTGTCTCTTCTTCTTCCTCCCTCTCCTCTCTGGTCACATCGTGCACACGGATCAATGTTTTAAATAGCGGGCTAAGGTGTTTAGCGGTATATCTCTAAAACAGCTAATAGCGGAGCTATATCGGGCTATAACGGGATATAGCGGCTAAATTGTACATGAACACAAATAGCGGCACCCTGCCTCAAAAGGCTATAGCGGGCTAGCGGCAGCTATAGCGGGAGATTTAAAACTATGACACGGATGCCATCTCTCTCGTCTCTCTCTCCATTGGCAGGCTGCAGGCGTATATGACTAGCTAAGCAAGCAACCAAAACACAACTACTGCTTGCCGCAAGTGAAGAGCTCGCGGAGACGACGACCAGCACAGTGAACTGGCTGCTGTCTACATGCACCAGCTCGTCTTCTTGCTCCTCTTCCTCTTCCTCCCCGATGCAACCTTCTCCGCACCCGCCGCCGGGTCGTCGTGCAATCGGCAGTGCGGCAGCACCACGGTGTCGTACCCTTTCGGCTTCTCCGGCGGCGGCGGCGACTGCCCGATCCTCCTGGCCTGCAACGCCACCACGTCAACGGCGCTGCTCCCGCGCAGCACGGCGGCGGCGCCGTACCCGGTGCTCTCGTTCAACGTCTCGGCCTCCACCTTCCTCGTCTCCCTCGCGCCGTCGTGCGGCCGCGGCGTCGCCGAGGCCAGGGCGGCGCTCGAGGGCGCCGGCTACGGCGTCTCCTCCCGCACCGGGCTCTTCCTCCGCGGCGGCTGCACGGGGTCGGGATCGAGTTCGAACGCGAGCAGCTGCAACGTGCCCTCGGGCGTCATGTCGGCCATCCTCCGCACGGCGCAGTGCGGCGGCGGCGGGAACGACAGTACCTCCAGCTGGGTGTGCGTGCTGTCCGCGCCGCCGGGCCCGGGCAGCCCCGCCGCGGCGAGGAACGAGGGCCAGTTCATGGACTGGGAGAGGGTGGACGCCGCCGGGTGCCAGGACGCGCTCACTTCCGCGGTGTACGCGTACACGCCGCAGGGGGTGCCGTCGATCGAGTTCGGCATCGCGGAGATGGGCTGGTGGCTCAACGGGAGTTGCAACAACAGCGGCGGCGGCAACGGCACCGGCACCGGCGGCGGGCAGTGCGCGCTGAACGCGACGTGCCAGGACGTGCAGACGCCGAGCGGGGCGTGGGGGCACCGGTGCGCGTGCGCGGACGGGATGTACGGCGACGGGTTCGCCGCCGGCGATGGGTGCCACTACGACGACGCGACGAGCGGTGAGTGCACAGTGCTTGTGCTTTCGCTATCAATTATATATAAATCGTTTGCTCTCGTTCTCGTCACGGTGACTGTGCTCGTGTCATTGCGTGTGCCACGGAGGTTCTGTCGTCTCGAGCGGTGTTGGTAGGCGGGGGCGCGGGGCCAGGCGTGACACTGACACGTCAGCCCAGACGGCACGAAAGTCTTCCATGCTGCGCTCAATTATACGCGACCTAGCTATGTTAGGCTTACGAGTAGGTGATTAATTAGTACATTACTGTCCAATTTACATAGATAACACATGAGACCCAAAAAATTTTTACATAGATAAACCTAGGGCCCCAGAATATGCTCTCGACTTTACCTTCGTTATTTGGAGAAAGTCGTGGTCATCCACGTCACCACTCACCACGTGCATGCTTGAAACAGGCCACACGACACAGCTCGATCGGAGTAAGGAGTTAGGACCTCATGGAAACACAATATATTCAAAACACAGGAGTAGGAAAAAACATAGAATTAAAGTTACATGTCAATCATAGAATTAAAATTACATGCATGTCACATGTAATCCTACTGAAATTGAAAACGTGAAGAAAAAAAATTCTATAAAGCATTTGGATATAACACAGGAATTAGAAGAGAGTTAGTTGCAAAGTTTCCAACATGTTGGATCTCGTGTTAGATCCCCTTTAAAATTCCTATGAATTGAGCCATTCATAGAATTTTATAGGATTTCAAAATGACCAACCTTTGTTCAGTTGTTCCAAAGGAAGACAGAGGGGGAAAAATCCATATAAGTCTATAACCCTCCAAAATTTCTTCATAAATCCTTTGTTCCAGAGGGGGTCTTAGTGGGGGAAGAAAACATGGATAATCCATATATGAATTTGGACATTAAGAGTATGTTTAGTTTGATAGATATCTATAGATAGAACGTAGAGGATGACGGTCCATGTTTTATAAACATTTGGTTCATAGGCAAGCTAGACTAGATAATCACTTAGCATGTTTGGAATGTAGGAATTTTTGCAGGAATTGTACAGGAGTTTCATAGAAATCAATTTAATTTCATGAGAAAAACACAGAAATATGAAAATTTTACCGCATTCCAAACAGGAAAGAATGTTATCTTTATTTAATCAATAAGTTTATCAATAAAACAAATGACCGGGTGAGCTTATCCACATTTTCTAATGTTGGTCATTAGTAAAAAAAATCATGATGATTAGTATCTTATGTTAGTACTTAGAAATTATAATGCCAAGATTACTTTTGATTAGTGCTACTATGTTGATTAGTGCATGATTTGTGTGACAATTAGGGTAGCAGTAACATATTTTATTTTAAAGTTATAATTAGCATGAAAATATTAAATGACAGTTCATATTTGTTAGTGTATAATTATTTGTTATTATTTTTAGTTGAAAGATATAATTATTCAACTATTTTCATCCGATCCAACAAAAAAATAGCTCGTCCAATCTATCAAACCAAACGGGCAACATGAATAGTTCTATCTAGAAATCTACGGATGGAATATATCTAAATCTGAACAGTCAAAAGTAAGGATATATAAAACGTACCCCCTCCTGTCTATATAAAATATAAAGTGTAATTTGACTTGGTTCGGTCTCCACGGTCACATTTAAACGCTAAGTTTCCTCTTATAAAATGCCATATGAGGCAACAAAGTTTTGGTCGTTAGAGAGTTTTCTTAGATACAAATATAATGCAAATATTGTTATAACACAAGGTTTTTATACAACTAGACTTATTATTAGTCAATGATTATGAAGTTTGAATTTTTCATATATGTGTATGCCTTCTGTTTGGGACAGAGGGAGTATACGAGCTAGATATCAATATCTGGTGCATCCAACACTATATTTGACTCTGAATCTATACATAATAATAAATTGTGAAAATTTCTGCACACTTTTTATTTTCATCGTAGATTTCTATCTGTCAGGTGGTCTGGGCTTTCTTGCAGCCCAATTTAGCATGCCCAATAGCCCACCTAGAAAGGGAGAGGCGGTTTCGTGCACTTCGTGTGCGCACTCGGCCCCGAGAGGCTACGGCAGGCAGAGTCCGCGCTCGGTTCAATCGCTCGTTCATGCTACGTAATCCGTCGTCCAATCGTATGCGCATGCGAAACAAAGACCAGATCGGAATATGCATGTGCGCCTTGGACCCCAACTCGATTACGACCTGCGCCGGCTGGAATTAAATATGCAAGCGTGCACATGCACACCTCAAGGAGAGGCCACGCTTGCGAGCGCGCACACGGCCACGCCGCCGAAATCACCTGCCACGCCACCTCTTTCAATCTGGCTACCGGCACACGACAGCAGTAAATAGCTAGCAGTTTTTTTTTTGTGAACGCAACCAACCCTGTCCGTGACGAGCAACCTGGTGAGCTCTCTGTTGATTCATGCTTGACCTGTTCAGTAACACTTATTCACTTCTACATTTGTGACTCTGTCAGCATAGGGTATATGTGAGAAACCTTAGATACGATACAAACAAAAATATTTGATGCAAGTGGTTGTTATAACGATATATAACAATGCAAGTGTACAACACTGCTCAAAACTCAAAAGTCAGTTTGAAAAGCCTAAAAATTGTTAACTCCAAAGTCAGGAATATAAGTATGCATGTGCGGACCAGAAGAAGCTCGATGTTAGGGCCGTACTTGCTCTACAACAAAAGAATTGGCATGCACATGGATTATTTTGAATATGATCAAAAAGCCTAAATGCATTTGAATAGTTTAGGTTCCCAATGTCGTCTCATATTGGTATTATTTTCTAAAAATAAACAAATCCTTCACAGTAGACATGGACAAAAAATCATGGCTTCCGTGCAACGCACGGACATATACCTAGTGAATACCAAAAAGAAACTACTACATGTATTTGATATACTCCCTCCGTACTGGTATTAGAAGTCGTTTAGGACATGATTGTGCATACCAATGAGTCATTAATTAGGGGTAAGTTTTCCCTGTCTACCCTTATTAAATGCAATTGCGGTATGTTTCATACGAGCAACGAACCAACGGTGAACTGGCTAGGACAGCGTGGTGGGCACGGGGACCATCGCGGTGCAGGTTCGATCCCTTACCGCGTTGTATTTTTTGCTTGTTTTTGTTTTGCATGTGACGTGCACGCTGGTGCCTGGGCGCGTCTTTTTCCATTTTTCCGTCGATGGCGCGCTTCGTTTTTTTTGTTTCGTTGAACGCGCGCTGGACGCCTAGCTGCGCGCTCGCTGGATGTTTTGCCGCGCCAAGTTTTCCTTGTTTTTGTTTTACGCTCAGCTGCGACGACGATTGGGTTCCCGTTCGTATTTATACGCCCGGCGCGGCGCAAGTACGCAGGGGCAAAGAAGTCCAAGACCCACGTCTCGCCACACGAACGACTTCTAATCTGCTCTGGCCGACGGAGCGCAGGACGACTTCTAATATTAACCCGGAGGGAGTATGTAATATCCGTCTGTATCTACTCTGATTTCATCCTGGGAGTTAGCATAGTTGACTTATATTCAGCATATTAAGGAGAAACAAGCCCTAACTCCGGTGGAGGTATAGCGACTGACGACAATGTTGTAGGGTACTAGACCTATTCATAGGTCACTTGACATGACCAACCCGACCTGATCCGTCCCAAAAACAAAAACAAAACAAAAAAAAACCTTCCCCGATACGACCGGCCAGTGCGTCGGACCGAGTTTGAGCAATGATTTTTGACTCGTGGTTTGACCCGATCCAAAAAAAAAAGCTTGACTCGATCTGCCAGTGCATTGATCGTTTGATCCAATCATTTTTTTTCTCTTTTTCGATCTAACCTGAAATCGACCCGAGTTTGACCAGATGTAGTGTAAGGTGTGTGTTTGCGAGAGCGGGCGACTGGCCGCGGGATGGGAGCAAACAGACGCTGCCTATTTCGTCTCGAGCAACATCCAAATGATAACCTGGGCTGGGTTTTTTTTTGGAGCAAAACCTGGGCTGGGCTGGTGAGGGCAGCGCCCCCACGGGCCTCAATCCACCCACGGATTGGGTCGGGATCCGGTGAGGATTGGGCTGTCCAAAGGAGGCCTTTAGAGGGCCCAGACGCAGCTGCAGCAGCAATCACGCGGCTCTCTGACTGACTGACTAAACAAGCAAAGCAATCACGGTCACGGCTGCCGTCTCTTTCTCCATTGGCATGGCATCTTCCTCCAGTTTGTCTTTTGCAATATTAGGCAGGCCACCGCAGGCGTATATGACTAGCTAAGCGAGCAATCAAAACACTGCTCGTCGCAAGCACACAGCGGAGACCGGCCGGCAGCGTGAACTGTCTGCCTACATGCGCCGCCTGCTCCTCCTCCTCCTCCTCCTCTCCCTCTCGTATGAAACCTCCTCCTCCGCCGCCGCCCGCAGCGGCAGCTGTAGCGACCGCCGGTGCGGCAGCACCTCAGTGCCGTACCCTTTCGGCTTCTCGGGCGACTGCCCCATCCTCCTGCGCTGCAACGCCTCCGCGTCCACGGCGCTCCTCCCAAACAGCCCCGCCGCGGCCTCGCCGTACACGATCCTCTCGTTCAACGCCACTGCCTCTACTTTCCTCGTCTCGCTGCCGCCCTCGTGCAGCCGCACCGTCAGCGAGGCCAGGGCGGCGCTCAACAACGGCTCCGGCTACGGCGTCACGAACCACACCGGGCTCTTCCTCGGCGGCGGCTGCCGCAGCCACAGGGCCGCCGGCGCCAACTGCTCCGTCTCCGCGGACATCATGACAACTCTGCTCCGCACGGCGGGGTGCGGCGGCAACGACACCGCCTGGACGTGCGTGGCCGAAGCCGAACAGCCGGCGGCGAACAGCTCCTCCGCTGCTGCTCCTGCTGGCAGGGGCCGGCAGAGCCACCGGTTCCTCGAGTGGAAGCGCGTGGATGATGCGGGGTGCAAGCACGCGCTGACGGCGACGGTGTATGGGGAAGCAACGGAGGGGGTGCCGGCGCTGGAGTTCAGCGTGGTGGAGCTAGGCTGGTGGCTCAACGGCAAGTGCGCCGCTGCGGCCAGTAATTGCGCGCAGAACGCGACGTGCCACGACGTCGAGACGCCGAGCGGGTCGTGGGGTCATCTGTGCCGGTGCCCCGACGGGATGTCCGGCGACGGATACGCCGCCAGCGATGGATGCTACTACGTCGCGGGTGAGTGCTTGTGCTTCCCCTGATTATTGCTGCTCCAGTCAAAGAGTCTCACAGATCCACGCGTGCCACAGAGGATCCCCGATACCGTGGGGTGTTGGTCAGCGGGGCCCGGAAGTCTTCCCTGCGGTCAATCACGCGCGAGCTAGCTAATCATAGTTCACACTCGTCGCTAACCCACCAAGTTATCACCTTCTAAAGGAGAGGAGCACTGCTAGGGCCTTGTTTAGTTCCTCAAATTCACCCCAAATTCCACTATGAAAAAGAAGATTCTCCATCACATCAAAATGTCGACATATGTATGGAGTACTAAATGTAGATGAAATCAAAAACTAATTGCACAGTTTTGTTGTACTTTGCGAGACGAACATTTTAAGCCTAATTAATTAAAATTTGGACAATTATTACCACAAAACAACAAAAGTGCTATAGTGCTCGGGGGTGGCACTGTGCAAATTCGGCCACCCCCGAGTTGGGATCTAAACAAGGCGTAGGTTTTTTATGCCCATCTCCAACGCAACAACTGCCAAGCTATTTCATACTTCAAGAAATCTGATATTGTGTTTTGCAGACCGAACAAAAAAAACCCGTAGATATATAGTAGGATTGATGCCGCTGTTTCTTCTAATTTCACATCATCTAGACTTTGCAGTGCCTTAAATAAGGCAGGCGCCAAAGATGGAGACTGGGTTTGACAAATAGGATAGCAGAGTTTGCCAGTGTTTGAAACAGCCACACTTTGATCCTTAAGGCAGCCAGCTGATAAATGGCCGCATGGAACCCTTGAGGCCTTGCTTGACCTTTTCACAGTTAAAAATACACCACATTTTGTAATTTCGTAGTCTTTCTTGAATTCAACCCGCCGACATGCTGTAAGCTACGAAACGGGATTTGTATATTTTCTACATGTTTCCACGGTGACTCTTCCGGGTCCTACAAATTGTGTCTGGAAGATTTTCCGGTTGAATTTTCTCAAGTGGCAACCGTACCTTAGCCAGAATCGAGCTGTCAACAAAGACTGGGAGTGTAATTGCATAGCCTGGAAAACTCAGGCGCTAGTAATTTTTTCTAGTTACTGTTTGAAAAAGAAATATTTTGTATGGACCCAAATATTAGATATGATATGAATTCAAATTATGATCTGAGTATGAATCTGTCAGAATCATTGAGTCAGACAGACAGGTCATATAAATGAAGCATTTTTTTAGTGGTAGTACTACTCCTCAACAGAAATCCTACCAACTGCCACCAAGTACCAGAATCTGCCCCAATTTATGATCTTACCAAGTCAATGCGTTACAACTTTTGTTTTATCAAAAGCAAGTATAAACTTTACTATAGCATTCCATTGTAATAATGCTCACATCTTTTTCTGTTTTTGTTTTTTTGCAGGGAGTTCCAAGAAGAAGGTTTTCCTCATAATTGCAGGTAAAAAAAAGTAACAGACTCTTCTGCTTTGACTTTTATTACTGTTAATTTGTCAGTACAACACGGCAGTAATTCTGTTGTATACGGCATGGTGAGAACAACGAGATGAGTCTAGTCAAGTTAGCGCGTCTCTCTATTCGCTGCCGGTTACGTGCTGTTTCAAGCACGTTGATTGCTGACCGCTTGGACCTGAATAATTCTGCAAACAAAAATGAAATAAACGAAAAAGAAAATCTTTTATCTAGTGATGAAGTCAGATTTTTGTTGCATTTTTTTACCAAGAAAATGATTTTATGTTATCAATTCCAACGTCAGGTGTTCTGGCGGGCGTGGCGGCGGCCGCCGGCGCGCTTCTGCTGTGGCGGCTGCAATGCCGGCGGCGCAAGGCCGGGCGGTCCGCGTCCGAGCGGCTGGCGGCGATGCGGCTGCTGTCGGAGGCGGCGACGTCGAGCGGCGTGCCGGTGTACTCGTACGCCGAGATCGCGCGCGCCACCAACTCCTTCTCGCACACGCACCGCCTCGGCACGGGCGCGTACGGCACCGTGTACGTCGGCAAGCTCCCGGGCAGCAGCGCTCCGGCGGCGCTGGTGGCCATCAAGCGCCTGCGCTGCCGCCTCCATCACGACGACGACGACGCAGCGGCGGAGGCGGCGCTGCTGCTGAACGAGATCAAGCTCATCTCCTCCGTCAGCCACCCCAACCTGGTCCGCCTCCTCGGCTGCTGCCTTGACCGCGGCGAGCAGGTGCTCGTCTACGAGTACGTGCCCAACGGCACGCTCTCCCAGCACCTCCTCTCCGCCAGCAGCGGCGGACGCAGCCGGCTGTCGTGGCGCGCGAGGCTGGGCGTGGCGGCGGAGACGGCGGCGGCCATCGCGTACCTGCACGGCATGCGGCCGCCCATCTTCCACCGCGACGTCAAGTCCAGCAACATCCTCCTCGACGGCGCGCTCCGCCCGAAGCTGGCCGACTTCGGCCTGTCCCGCGCCGTGGACCGCCTGGAGGCGGCGCGCTCACACGTCTCCACGGCGCCGCAGGGCACGCCCGGGTACGTGGACCCGGAGTACCACCAGAACTTCCACCTCTCCGACAAGAGCGACGTGTACAGCTTCGGCGTAGTGCTGCTGGAGCTCATCACCGCCATGAAGGTCGTCGACTTCGACCGCCCCGCCGCCGAGGTCAACCTCGCCTCCCTCGCGCTCGACCGCATCGGCAAGGGCAGGGTGGGCGAGATCGTCGACCCGGCGCTCCTCGCCGGCGGCGACGGCGAGGACTGGGTCATGGGCTCCGTCCGCCACGTCAGCGAGCTCGCGTTCCGGTGCCTCGCGTTCCAGAAGGACGTCCGGCCGTCCATGAGCGAGGTGGCCGCCGAGCTGCAGCGGATCAGGTTCGCCGCCCCGGACCCGGAGGACGGCGACTCCAAGGAGCCCGGGTCGAGGCTCCGGCCTATGAATATGATGGACATCCAGATCGACGTGAGCTTGGACGGCCCGGACGCAATGGCGAAGAAGGCCGCGGCTTCGCCGGTGTCGGTGCAGGAGGTGTGGGTCAGCGACCGGAGCTCGCCGTCGACCAACGGCTCCATGCCGCGCTTTGCTGCATAGCGTAAGCTATAGAGGTCTTGTACACTGATGAGGAAACCAATGTGATTTAACAAAAAAATTTGTCCCTCATTTTCTCTAGTAAAATTCAGTGTCCAAGATGCCATCCATTGTTGTATAGCTACAATATATATTTTTTTTTAAAAAAAACATAATGTACTGTACAGCATTATCTTAAAATCTCACTGGCATTAGTTAATACAAAAACTGCCCATGGTATTGCTAACAGTGTCAGGAGAAAGGCATCTTTGGTTTCCTTCGTCGTACTTTACCACGCAAGCAAGAAACAATGGTTTGGCCACAAGATACCTCAGAAGTCAGAAGTACAGGACTCCATAGTTTTATCAGGACACAAAATATAACAATATATCCACACTTTGTTTCCTTCACCAACTGCACTAGGCCCCTTGGAATCATTGGGGGAATACACTGCTTTTCACAAGGAACCAGCAGAGCATGAAGCTATATAAAGCACTGAATCCTGCAAAGACTGAAGGCACTGCAGCAAAACCACCACTCCAGAACCTGAAAAACACCGTCCTGTTGCTACATCTGAACTGAAAGAAGAGAAGACGAAGAAGATGTGCTACAAGGTGGAGTGCAGCAAGTGCGGCAAGTTCACCTGGAACGGCTGCGGCAAGCACGTCGCGTCCGTGTACGAAGGGATCGAGAAGGGGAAGCACTGCAGCTGCAAGCCATGGCCAGGCGTCGACACCAAGGCAGAAGGATCCACATCCGCTGCCAAAGAAGGTGAGACGCCTTTGCTGAATTTCTCGTCTGATGTGAAGTTCCAATATCACAGGCAGCTGACCAGTTTGCTGAACTTCGACTGCCGTGATGGTTTGCAGGTGAAGCGAAAGCTTGAATTCGATGGAGGAGATCCACTAGTTTTGCCGCTATTCGATTGAAGGAGCTTTACCCTTTGAGAACATGGTGTTTTCTTTTAAACGACCGGCAGGAGCTTTGCCCGGCAATAATTTGAGAAAATGATGTTTGCCTCTGTTATCTACCTATCTGCGTGTACTGGTTTCTATACAAGTGCGATAAAACAATGTTAAGTTCGTCCAAAGTGTTGCGTTGCTGAAGTCTGCAATTAAGGCTGAGGTCTGGAGAGATCCAGTATTTTGCCGCTATTCGACTTTGAGAAAATAATATTTGCCTCTGTTATATACCTATCTGCGTGTAATTGTTTCTGGTTTCTATGGAAGTCCAATAAAACAATGTTCAGTTAGTTCAGATTATTGCGTTGCTCAAGAGTCCAATTAAGGCTGAGGTCTCGACTCTCTCGAGAGTGAGCCTTCTGAAAAATCTTTGTTCAAAGTGCTATATGCCATATTCATATCTATGATGAGTAATGTGTCAACGATTCCTCTACAATCGGAACCAGATGTGAGATGCTGATTCCTCTTCAACTCTTGTGTAATCTCTCCCCCATGTTGGAATGTTGCGATCGTTTATGCCACAGGGATCATTGTTTCAAATGGTGCTGTCAGTGCTGAAATTGATAGTCACGTTAGACTTTACCCTGTTGGATTCTTGTTGTATATAAATCAGTTGTTTAGGAAAATAATCATGGCCTTGCTACAATACTGCACAGCTGTGAAGCTGCAGCTGAAGCGAGCACTCCATGGTGCTCTGGGAGGCTAGTCATTTGTTCTTCCAAAAATTTAAGGAAGCAACAGCATGAACAAGAGCATTTTGGACATAAATTGTGGCCGCAAACAACAATACACACAATTTTAAACGCTGGTTGGGATATTATTACCGGGTCAAATGGAAGAATCGGAAGTATCCACTGTTGCATAAAAAAATGCTGTATAAACACCGGAGCCCATGACGGTTGTGGCAAACATTCCATCAAGAATAAAACGTCATACAGTTAGCAGAAATTGTTATTTTCACTGAAAACTGCAATCAGGGCTGATGTCCAAACTGAGTTGGAAAAGTTCAGCAAACTCTTTGATCTTTTGATGTTGGCCCTTTAATCGAAGATGGATATCTCATGTAGATGACCAACTTTGCTTAAGGTCGTTCATCAACTTGTTTTGCAAAATCTCGAGAAAAAGAGAGAGGAAGTTGTCACAGAACCTCCTAAATTATGATGGCCCACACGTACCTGTCATTGTCATAATAACCTCTGACAGCCATACTTATGTTTCTCATAACTTAAAAGTTTGCTATCCTCCGAACAAGATCCAATTACAGGAGCATTGCAATATTACAACGGTTTATTCAAAATAACATCAGAGTAAAAGAGCGGAAGTCTTACATAACTTAAGTTTACAAATCACAGTTTCAAACCTCAAACCATAAGTAGCATTATTACAAAGCAGTAGTAGTGGAGTATAAGTAGTAACTTTATTACAACACCCAAACGAGGTGCCTTGCCCAGAGGCCACACAGCCTACTCGTCGTCACTTTCTTCACCAACAACGGTGATGCAGCAAGGCTCAAAGCAGACTTGCTCATGAACCGCACCTACAACAAGGGTCTAACAAACCCTGAGTACTGAGGGTACTCAACAAGACTTACCCGACTAAAGAAAAGACTCCAAAGGCATGCTAGCTTTAAGGAATCAAGGTACGAGTATTCAAGAATCAAAATAGTTTTGCAGAAAAGCTTACTAAAGTGAGTCCTTACTTTCAACATTTTATTTTCATCATTGATGGTTCATTAACCAATTCTAAGTGATCCTAATCTAGATCAAAGTAATTCTCATCAAGATTATTTTCTTATTCTTTCTTTCAATTCTAGTTATTAACTACGATGTAGGTCAGGCGATCGAGTCTCCATAACCGAGGAGCAACGACGATTCGAACCGATTATACCTAGCTAGGGATCTCTAACCTCATGACATATGTAGAACCAAATTTTACATATGACAACCCTCATTTAGATCTCCTAAGACCAGAACGTGTCCATCGCCACCCGAGAGTACAGTACCCCTTGAAAGGATCAAGATGCCCAAGAGGGGGGTGAATTGGGCTTTTCTAAAAATTAATTGCAAGAATTAAATCCTACAAGCCAAACTTCACCCCTAGTGCCTACTTGTGTTCCTTGTGTTTCTACCGATAAAAGTTAAGCACCCTAAGTTCCAATCCTAGACTAGCAAGGCAATTCTAGGAAAGTAATCAAGCAATGAAAGTAATGCAAGAAAGTAAATGCTTGAAAGTAAGGGATAGGAACACGTCGATGTTTTGCCGAGGTATCGAAGAGTCGCCACTCCCCACTAGTCCTCGTTGGAGCACCCGCGCAAGGGTGTAGCTCCCCCTTGATCCGCGCAAGGATCAAGTGCTCTCTACGGGTTGATTCTTCGACACTCCGTCGCGGCGAATCACCCAAAGCCGCTCACAACTTGAGTTGGGTCACCCACAATCTCGTCGGATGATCACCGAACTCCCAATCACCACCAAACCGTCTAGGTGATGGCGATCACCAAGAGTAACAAGCTAGAACTCTCACTTGACCACAACAAGTCTAATGAGAAGATGGATGCACACTTGCTAGACTCTTGTCACTAGAGAGGATTCTCAAACTTTGATTCGCAAATCTCAATCCTCACTATGGCTCTTGCACTCCCTTGCACTTCAAAGATGTTTCTCAGCTAAACAAATGAGCAAGAAACCTCTAAAAGAGGTGGAGAGGTTGTATTTATAGACCTCTCAGACAAATCCAACCGTTACCTTTCGAAACAGCCAGACGCGCACTGACCAGACGCGCCTGTCGATATGACCGGACGCGCCGGTCAGTTGTAACGGTCGAAAACGGAAACCTGTACTGAGAGACCGGACGCGTCGATCTGTGCTGACCGGACGCGCCGGTCTGAGATGACCGGACGCGCCGATCAGGGATGATCGGATGCGTCCGATCATGCAAGAGCTCTCTGGAAATGTGACCTGACGCAACACCGCGTCCGATCATAGGTGACCGGACGCGTCAGGTCACCACGGGACCTTACTGGAACAAGACCGGACGCACGACCGCGTCCGTTCAAAGGTGATCGGACGCGTCAGGTCTCCGCTGGACCTTACTGGAACATGACCGGACGCACCGGTCTTTTTCACAGTCGCGTCCGATCTTTGCTGTTTACCCTCTAAAACACGTGTCAGCCTGACCACCGCGTCCGGTCCTCTCAAGGACCGCGTCCGGTCAGTCAGCCGAAAATGCAGTTAAGTCTTTGTACTGATCGGACGCGTCCGGTCATGACCAGGACCGCGTCCGGTCATAGATAAACGGCTCAAACGTCTTCCAAATGCAATGCAACTTGAACCAAGTTGCTTCTAACTGTACTCTGAGCTTTTCTCGAGCTACCTAGTGCTAAGTTTCACAAGTGTGCACCACACCTAAACATAAGACTTACCTAGGTCAAGCTACTCGCTCATGCCCCTCTTCATAGTACGGTCAAAGGAAGAAACAGAGATCCTAACGACTATTCCAGATGTATCTCAACACCTTGACATCCGGAACTAACCGTCTTTAATCTTATCGTTGATCCTTTGAAAACCGAAACGATTTCCATCAAGGGACATGACTGCCATATTGCTCAAAGCAGTTATCATCTCCATGACCTAACTTACCGATGTTTCTGCAAAACACACGTTAGTCATGGTAATTATGTGTTGTCATTAATTGCCGAAACCAACACGGGGGCCTAGATGCTTTCAATCTCCCCCCTTTTTGGTGATTGATGACAACACTTAGATTCAGAATATATGAGTTGAGGTTTTCGATCATGCTTGGTTCACATAAGCATACAACTGTAAGCACAAGGGGTTAGACAATGCTTATGTGTTCCAAGCCAACTGAGTGTACTTATAAGATAAGACATGAAAGGTTAGTACACATAGAAAATAGCTCATATGAAATCGGAGAAAGGCACGGAAGCACAACCTTATGAGCTATAAACAAACACGTGATATGATTTAAAGCTGTGATTAGATAAACCATAAAGATTTTAAGGTATCTCATAAGATCACATGTCACACGAATGCAATTACTGTAAAGTAAACATGATGCATGAGAGTAGCACACAAGAAAAGAATGAAAACCCTAACAAAAAGCTCCCCCTAAGCTCCCCCTGAATCTACTCTCTCTCTCTCCCCCCTTTGGCATCAACTGCCAAAAAACTAATCTAAGGATCTGACGGAGGAACAGACGGAGTCGAGTCGGGTGCCGAGGAGCGCGGAGTAATCACAAAATGAGAGATGTCTCCCTCGGACTCGGAGCTATCTAGCTGACCCTCTGAAGAAGCATGCGGCTATGAAGCGGTCTAGGTCTGATCAACAGGAACAGGTGCTGCCGAAGTAGCGATAAGTGAAGCAGTCTCTGTGACCTGAGCCTGAAGTGAGCCAAAAGCTAGGAGATCTGTCGAGGCAACGGACGACGGAACAGTCTCTGTAGTGCCTGTCCCTGTCACTGGAAGGAAAACTGCCTCTGAACCTGACAACCCTGAAGAAGTAGCAAATGTGGTGTGCGAGGGTGTCGGCTGACCAGTCAACTCGCTATATGTGGCACTCAGATCAATGAATGGTGTGCCGGTCAACATGTGAGGGCGAGGCTGGTCTGAAGGAGTAAACCCCGTCTGAATGGGCGTGTAGCTCGGGGACTGGAATGACTGAGGAAGCTGCAGCTGTGGAGATGTGAACTGAAAGCTCGGCTGAACCTGACTTGAAGGTCCACTGAATGGTAAAGCTGAAGTCAGGATAGATGCAGGTGGAGGAGCCCCAACTGTGACAAGGTGACGCAGAAGCTCCAAGTACTGCTGCTGGCTGGCTGCACTCTGTCGCTGCATCTCATACTGCTGACGCTGCATCTCGACCTGTTGGCGCTGTATCTCAAGCTGCTGTCTTTGGAACTCATCCTGTCGAGCCTGTATCTGTGCAAACGCAACAGCTGTGTCCTGAGCCTGTCTCTGTAGCTGAAGCTCCTGTCGCTCCTGTGCCTGGGTCAGCCTCTTAAGTATAGCCACCATGGCTGGGTCTGAGCGGGAGGCTGAACCAGAACCACCGACCTCGTGGTCGTGAGGCCGAGGAGACCGATACCTGGGGATGGGCTGATAGTCCTCGTCAGTGCTGTCAGAGACCTCATCCTCAGCTATATCAGCGGGCTGAGCATCTAGATCTGCAAGTTCTGCCTCAGCAAGACCCTTTATGGTCGCATCCTGCTCAGCCGTTGTCTCAGGCACCTCAGGTCTCTCTCTCTGTCCTGGTGTAGGGGTCTGCTCTCTAGTAACTGAAGCCCACAGCTAACGAATATCATACTCAGGAAAAGCAGTAGTGGTTTCAGTTAACTCAGCACTTATTTCTGAAGGCAGCTCCAGTGCAGATCTGATGATGAAACAGATCCAATGAGCATAGGGCAGCTGACGGTGTCCCTTGAAGCCTTCTGCCAGGGTGTCCTCCATCTCACTGACCATAAGATCCCAAATGTCAAAAGGTGTCTGTGAAAGAAGGTGGTGAACAACCCAAAGCTACATCCTGGTCAGTCCCTCTCTATAACCAAATCTGGGAAGAAGAGTGCGTCTGACAATAGCATCCAAGACTCGGGCAAGCGGTGTCAGACTGGCAGGTGTACGACGAGACCCCTTCGCCTAAAGGCTCACGAAAGCAGGGTCGGATCAGGTCTGTAGGTGGCACAGAACCGCCACGAGGGCGTCTAGGTGGAGCTGTCTGACCGAAGCAGAGCTGGTGGATCTTCGTGTCTGAAGCTGGGAGTCTGAGAATCTCCCATACTCTGGAGCTGTACAGTCTGCGGTCGCGGCCTCTGAATGCAAAGTGTATGAACTCATGGGCTGGATCAATCCATAATGAAGCATAGAACTCCCTAACCCAAGTGCCGCAGTATGTACATGTCCGTCCAAGAAAGTCTGACAGGCCTGGTAGATAGGACAGGTGCGGACGTAGCTGCTCACCCACTACCTCAACAAGTGACTCAATGCGACAGACCCTCTGTGGTCAGAAAGCAATGCCACTGTCAACAAGAGCTCTGTAAAAGTCCTCCTGGAGAGGAGTATAGAATCCCTCTGAAGCTCTGGAGTCTCTCTGAGGTGGGAACCACCGGCTGACCTCAACAAATCTCAAACTTTGCACCTGACGTGCAGTAGCACCTCTCAGGTCAAAGTGCTCAACTGGGGGTGTACCTCTAGCTCTCGGAGGTGGACATCCTCCACGACGCTGGCCCTCTGGCCTGGGAGTCACCGGAGTCCGTGTGCGTGTGGAGCGGCGATGTGATGGAGTCTGAGCTGCCTGTTCCGCTATTCCCTCTGAAGGTGCTGTAGGTGGATCAACTGACATAGTATCTTCATCCATTTGCACTTCTGTGCCCTCAGTGGTCTCAGTGGTCTCTGTACCAAGCTGTCGTCCTTCAAGATGAAAACGACTATTTCCAATGCGTATACCACTGCTCCTGCCACCCCTCTCTACTGCATCTGCTGCATCTGCCACTGCCTGAGCTATCTCTGCATCAGTGAGAGTCTTTTTCTTCTTTCTGGCCATGATCTTTATGCGTTTACCACGCGCAACCTCAGACAGACGAGGAGGACTGTCGTCCCCGTCACTAGGAGCACCACCGGCATTCTTGCAACGAATCATGCTATCACACTGTCAGAAAACCTCTGAAGGATGATGTACTGACACTCGAGAGGCTTGGCCTCAGTCCGTATCCGCAGGCTTGGCCTCGGATCCAATCAACAGGACAGCAGTCACCCCGACACACCGACAAACTCGCTGAAAAGACAGAATAGATGGATCTACTATAAGCAACATATATGATCTAAAGGTACAAAACCCTAGAGGTAGCAAGCATATAAGATAAGACGTGAAACGAAACTCGATGGCTACCTCGGATCGACGAGAAAACAATGACTAGGTTGCGAGACTTCCCGACGTACCGGACGAGCGCTGATTCGCCGAAACATAAGTCAATTAGGGTTAACGAAAAACAAAATTTTGACAAACCCTAATACGAAGATTAAGGAGGTGCGAAACAACCTCGGAGCGAAGACGTCGCGCGAAGGACGATTCGACGACGAACGAACGCGACACGGAGGTGCGAACCCTAGGGTTAGGGCCACGCGCGATGGACGAAGATCGAGGATGAGGACGATGGCAGGGACTGGCCGGAGGTCGAAGATGGTCTCAGGCAGCCACAGCAGTGCCTCACGGCGGTGGCGGCGGCGGCGCGGCGCGGCGGTGGTGGCGCAGAGAGCGGCGGCTGCGCGGGCGCTGGAGGAAGCAGGTCGCGCGCGAGAGAGGAGAGGCCGCAGGGTCGGGCGGTGGCGCAGATGCGAGCGGCAACGCGGTGCGGTGGAGGTCTCCGGCGAGCGGCGGCGCGACGCGTTAGGGCACGGAGGCGGCGGTTGCAAGTGTACGGGCAAAAAAAAACGAAGAAACGCAAAAGATTATATGAGGGGTTAGATCCGCTCGAAACGCGATGACCGGACGCGGTGGTCAACAGGGGCGCGTCCGGTGCAGCGTCCGATCACTAGATCAGGAGACGGTCTTCAGGATGACCGGACGCACTGGTGGTCGCCGGGACCGGACGCGATGGTTAAGCAACACTGCGTCCGGTGCAGCGTCCGGTCCAGCGTCCGGTCACTCTTTTTCACCCTTTTTCATTCTGAACTTAGACGCGACTTCTCCCAATCAAGTTCCAATTCAAAGAGACATAGATAAACACCAATTGGAACAAGATATGAGTGACCTCACTCAAACCCTCAAGTTTCTCAAAATAGATTGCCTTAGGCTAATATTATTTTTAGGAAAAATAGGCAACAAACACCCGAGGAGCAACGTATGGCCATGCAATAGAGCTTTTGAACCCTTGGAAGCGTCAAAATGCTCTCTCTACCCATGGACGAACACAGAGGTTGCTCAAAACATAACCAAAAAGGAACGACCAAACAACAACCATGCATATGCAATGCAAAACAAGTAAGTAAGAAAAGCTAGGTTGCTTGTCAAGTTTGATCCACGGTTAGGCTTCTTCACTCCTCCAAAGGAGGGTTATCGTAACCATGTTAGTCAAGCCCTAGATGCATTGCGGGTAATTAAACATGACATATAATACAAATGCAATGCAAGGGACAACACAAGCTCATCTTTTAAAGTTACTAGAATCAAGCACATTTAGTTCACTTCTCAACCTACAAAAAGTAGCTTCATCCAAAGGTTTAGTGAGGATATCCGCTAATTGATTCTCACTTCTTACACCTTCTAGTGATATGTCATTTTTAGCAACGTGATCTCTTAGAAAGTGGTGGCGGATATCAATGTGCTTGGTGCGAGAGTGTTGTACCGGATTATTAGCAATTTTAACCGCACTTTCATTGTCGCATAAAAGCGGCACCTTTTTAAGAACAACTCCATAGTCTAGGAGGGGTTGTTTCATGTATAGGATTTGTGCACAACAAGCCCCCGCGGCAATGTATTCCGCCTCGGCGGTGGACAAAGCCACACTATTTTGCTTTTTAGATGACCATGATACTAAGGATCTCCCAAGCAAATGGCACCCTCCGGATGTGCTCTTTCTATCAATTTTACAACCGGCATAATCCGAATCGGAGTAGCCAACTAGTTGGAATCTAGCTCCTTTGGGGTACCATAGTCCGATGCTTGGAGTATACTTAAGATATCTTAGGATTCTTTTTACGGCACTTAAGTGAGGTTCTTTAGGGCACGCTTGAAAGCGGGCACACATGCACACACTAAACATGATGTCGGGCCTAGATGCGGTAAGGTATAATAAGCTACCAATCATAGAATGGTAAAGAGTTTGATCGATTGGTTTACCTCCCTCATCTAGGTCGAGATGTCCATTAGTTGGCATTGGGGTCTTGATTGGCTTGCATTCTTCCATCTTGAATCTTTTGAGAAGATCCTTGGTATACTTCTCTTGAGAGATAAAGATCCCTTCTCTCATTTGCTTGACTTGAAACCCAAGGAAGAATGTTAGCTCACCAATCATTGACATCTCGAACTCTTTTGACATCAATTCACCAAATTCTTTGCAATAGTCTTCATTTGTTGACCCGAAGATGATATCATCAACATATACTTGACAAATGAAGATCTCTTCTTTGAATTTCTTGGTGAATAGTGTGGTGTCAACCTTCCCAATGGTGAAGCCCTTCTCAATGAGGAAGTCCCGAAGGCGCTCGTACCACGCTCTAGGGGCTTGCTTGAGCCCATATAGCGCCTTGGACAACCTATAAACATGATTAGGATATCTAGGGTCTTCAAACCCGGGAGGTTGTTCAACAAAGACTAGTTCATTTATAAAGCCATTTAAGAATGCACTTTTCACATCCATTTGATATAGTTTCATATCATGATGTGATGCATATGCAAGTAGGATACGGATGGCTTCAAGTCTTGCAATGGGTGCAAAAGTCTCTCCAAAATCAAGACCTTCAACTTGAGAGAACCCTTTTGCCACTAGTCTTGCCTTGTTTCTTACCACACCCCTTGATCATCTTGCTTATTGCGGAACACCCACTTGGTTCCAATGACTCTTGCACCTTTTGGATGCTCTTCAAGTGTCCATACTTGATTTCGGGCGAAGTTGTTCAATTCTTCATGCATGGCATTCACCCAATCCAGATCTTGAAGAGCTTCTTCTACATTCTTAGGTTCAAGACAAGAGACAAAAGAGTGATGTTCAACAAAAGAATTAAATTTTTGAGATCGAGTCATTACACCCTTTGTAGGACTCCCTATGATGAGATCTTGTGGATGTGCTTGAAGTAGAGGTGAGTTTCTTCGATCAACCATTTGAGGGGTAGGATGAGGAGCATCAACGTCTTGTGCTTGTGCCTTGGCTTGATGATGAGAGACATGGGTGTCTTCATTTTCAACTCTCTCATTCTTGTCATCATCTTGAGGCACATATGATAATGATGGTGGATTGACAATTTGTACATCATCTTCATCATCTTTAGGCTTGATGTCACCTACCGGCATGTTCTTCATGGCCTCCCTCAATGGTTCATCACCTACATCATCACAATTCTCAATTGCTCCTTGGGAGCCGTTAGATTCATCAAATTCCACATCATATGTTTCTTCAACCAAACCGGTGGAGTGGTTAAATACTCTATATGCTTTGGACTTTGATGAGTAGCCAACAAGAAAACCAAAATCACAACGTCTTTGGAACTTCCCTAGGTGTTGACGCTTCTTGTAGATGTAGCATTTGCAACCAAACACCCGGAAGAATGAGACGTCCGACTTCTTCCCATTTAGCAACTCATAAGGGGTCTTGCAAAGGAACTTTTGTAGGAAGAGGTGATTTGAAGCATAGCATGCGGTGTTGATTGCCTCGGCCCACAATTTTTCCGGTGTATTGTACTCATCTAGCATTGTTCTTGCAAGAGTGATCAAGGTCCGGTTCTTCCTCTCAACTACACCATTTTGTTGAGGAGTGTAGGTTGATGACACTTCATGCTTGATTCCAATTTCATCACAATAGGCTTCAATATTGGTGTTGTCAAACTCTTTTCCATTGTCGCTTCTAATCTTCTTTATCTTGACTTCAAATTCATTTTGAGCTCTCTTTGCAAACTTCTTGAAGCAACTTGCCACTTCGGATTTGTCATGAAGAAAGAAAGTCCAAGTGTATCTTGAGAAGTCATCCACAATCACAAGGCAATAAAGATTTCCACCCAAACTCTTGTAAGTTGTAGGACCAAACAAATCCATGTGAAGGAGTTCTAGCACTCTTGATGTTGACATGTAGGCTTTGGTTGGATGAGTGTTTGCAACTTGTTTGCCGGCTTGACATGCACTACAAGGTTTGTCCTTTTCAAACTTTACATCCTTTAAGCCTCTTACTAGTTCTTTCTTCAATAGTTTGTTGAGAGTGTTCATTCCAACATGAGCAAGCCTCCTATGCCAAAGCCATCCAAGTGTGGTTTTGGTGAACAAACATGTCATCAAGTTTGCATCTTCGGAGGTGAAGTCAACAAGATAAAGATTGTTGTATCTAAAACCCTTGAAAATCACTTGCTTGTCATCTATCTTGGTAACAACCACTTCATTTGGACCAAACAAGCATTGATAGCCAAGATCACAAAGTTGCCCAACGGATAGTAAATTGAAACTCAATGAAGCAACATAGAGCACATTGGAGAGAGAATGATCATTTGATATTGCAACCTTGCCTATACCCTTGACTTTGCTCTTTGAATTATCCCCAAATGTGATCTTGTCTTGACATACCCCATCCTCTTCAAGTGAGGTGAACATACGAGGATCACCGGTCATGTGTTGTGTGCAACCACTATCAATCACCCAATGAGATCCACCGGTCTTGTAGTTCACCTACACACAAGAGATCAAGCCTTTTGTTTAGGGACCTAAACTTGAGAGGGACCCTTAACTTTTTCAACTAGTGATTTGGCAACCCAAATTTTCTTTGGCCTATTCTTGTTAGGAGGACCCAAGAACATAACTTTCATCTTTCCACTAGAGTCCTTTCTAAGCATGTAGTGAGCATTGAAAGCAAAAGGTCTAGCATGCTTGGGCAAGGGTTGTGGTGGTGGGGTTTTGCACTCATGAGCAAAATGACCTTCTTGTCCACACTCAACACATCTCTTTGGCTTGGGCTTTGACTTGCTTTGTTGTTGTTGAGTTTTGATCTTCTTCTCTTGATTTGCCAAATAGCCAATGCCACTCCTATCCAACTTCATGACGGTATTCATGAGTAGCTCACTTTGCAAATGTTGGCCTCTTGTGAACTTGCTTAGGCCGGTCTTGAGATGCTCTTTCTCTTGCTTGAGCTTCTTGTTTTCTTCAATAAGTGACTCATTTGAAGCTTGCTTTTCAAGAGCCAACAACTTCTTGTTCTCAACTTTAAGCATCTCATTTTTATTCTTGAGCTTGACATACTCATCATAGTCATTGGCCTCAACCACACTCTTGCCTTTGCCGCTAGAGCCTTGCTCAAGGTTCTCAATAATCAAATCATCACATGATGTGGCTATATCAATCTTAACAATTTGGTTAGTAGCATCATGTGTCTCAAGAGCTAGCTCATTAGCAACAATAAGAGTATCATAGTTGATTTTCAATGTAGTATATTCTTCTTTTAGAGAGTTGAGTCTAGTCATGAGTTCACCATGCTTCTTCTCAATTTTATCATGTTTATCTCTAAGCTCCTTGTTAGAGGTTTTGAGCTCTTTGAGAGAAGAAGACATAGTTTCATTTTGATCTATGAGCTCATCCCTAGTCTCATGTGCACTTTCAAGCTTAGATGAGAGTGTTTCATTTTCATGTTGAAGCTCTTCATTTTCATTTCTAGTCCTCCTTATGATTTTAGAATATTTGTTTAACAATTTTACTAATTCATCATAAGAAGGTGCATCATATTCATCATCACTATCACTATCATCACTATCACTATTTTGTACCTTTCGATCACCTTTAGCCATGAGGCATAGGTGGGAAGTGGATGATGACGGTGAGGATGGCGGTGAAGATGGTGATGAAGACGTTGATGACGATGATGATGGCCCAACCACAAGTGCGGCGATCTTCTCTTTTCCATCATCACTTTCATCGCCGGAGGACTCACATGATGATTCAATGTCGGTGAGCCAATCACCAACAATATAAGCCTTGCCTCCCTTCTTCTTCTTGTAGAACTTTCTTTTCTTGCCATCTTTCTTCTTGTATGGTTTGTTCTTTCTTTTATCATCTTCTTCTTCACTTGAATCATCTTTCTTGCCCTTGTACTTATTCTTGTTCTTGTCTTTTGGAGGCTTTGGGCATTGATGAGCTAGATGGCCAAGTTCTCCACAATTGAAGCAATCCATTTCGGAGATTGGCTTCCTTTTGGTACTGGTGAAGAATTTCTTCTTCTTGTCATCGAACTTGATGCCACTCTTGTTGAGCTTCTTTAGCATCTTGGTGGTTCTTCTCACCATGAGTGCAAGTGATTCATCATCAATATCACTCTCACTTGTGCTCTCTTGCACTATCATGGCTTGGCCCTTTTTCTTTTTCTTTTCATAGCTAGCTTTGAAGGCCAAGTCCTTTTTCTTGGAAGATGATGAACCCTCTTCCGGAGTGATGTGCATGTACATCTCATGTGCATTGATCTTTCCCAATACTTGAGTCGGTGTTGCGGCGGAGAGATCACTTTGGTGAAGTACGGTGACAATATGTCCATACTTCTCAACGGGGAGAACACTCAAGATCCTCCTTGCAACATCCGATTGACTCATTCTAGTGAGTCCAAGAGCATTGAGATCTTCTACAAGAACATTCAAGCGAGTGTACATTTCAGTAGCACTTTCTTTAGGAAGCATCTCAAAAGAATTAATTTTCTTTAAAGCAATATGATAGCGTTCCTCACGTTCACTCTTAGTTCCCTCATGGAGAGCACAAAGATTCTCCCACAATTCATGAGCATTTTTGGCATTACGCACACGATTGAAGATATCTTTGCCTAGAGCCTGGTAGATTGCATTTTTTGCTTTTGCATTCCACCGGTCGTATTTCTCCTCGTCACCACTTGGGTTAGCGGGAGACCTTATGGGGGGAAGCCCTTCGGTTGTGGCTCTAAGGCACCCAACATCTATGGCTTCGAGATACGCCTCCATACGAATTTTTCAATATGGAAAATCGTCTCCCTCAAAGGTGGGAGGTGGTCCTTCCCCATTAGACATCTTGCTCTAGGCGGTAAAGCCTAAATTTAGAGCAACACGGTTCCGATACCAATTGAAAGGATCAAGATGCCCAAGAGGGGGGGTGAATTGGGCTTTTCTAAAAATTAATTGTAAGAATTAAATCCTACAAGCCAAACTTCACCCCTAGTGCCTACTTGTGTTCCTTGTGTTTCTACCGATAAAAGTTAAGCACCCTAAGTTCCAATCCTAGACTAGCAAGGCAATTCTAGGAAAGTAATCAAGCAATGAAAGTAATGCAAGAAAGTAAATGCTTGAAAGTAAGGGATAGGAACACGGCGATGTTTTGCCGAGGTATCGAAGAGTCGCCACTCCCCACTAGTCCTCGTTGGAGCACCCGCGCAAGGGTGTAGCTCCCCCTTGATCCGCGCAAGGATCAAGTGCTCTCTACGGGTTGATTCTTCGACACTCCGTCACGGCGAATCACCCAAAGCCGCTCACAACTTGAGTTGGGTCACCCACAATCTCGTCGGATGATCACCGAACTCCCAATCACCACCAAACCGTCTAGGTGATGGCAATCACCAAGAGTAACAAGCTAGAACTCTCACTTGACCACAACAAGTCTAATGAGAAGATGGATGCACACTTGCTAGACTCTTGTCACTAGAGAGGATTCTTAAACTTTGATTCGCAAATCTCAATCCTCACTATGGCTCTTGCACTCCCTTGCACTTCAAAGATGTTTCTCAGCTAAACAAATGAGCAAGAGACCTCTAAAAGAGGTGGAGGGGTTGTATTTATAGACCCCTCAGACAAATCCAACCGTTACCTTTCGAAACAGCCAGACGCGCACTGACCGGACGCGCCTGTCGATATGACCGGACGCACCGGTCAGTTGTAACGGTCGAAAACGGAAACCTGTACTGAGAGACCGGACACGCCGATCTATGCTGACCGGACGCGCCGGTCTGAGATGACCGGACGCGCCGATCAGGGATGATCGGACGCGTCCGATCATGCAAGAGCTCTCTGGAAATGTGACCTGACGCAACACCGCGTCCGATCATAGGTGACCGGACGCGTCAGATCACCACAGGACCTTACTGGAACAAGACCGGACGCACGACCGCGTCCGTTCAAAGGTGACCGGACGCGTCAGGTCTTCGCTGGACCTTACTGGAACATGACCGGACGCACCGGTCTTTTTCACAGTCGCGTCCGATCTTTGCTGTTTACCCTCTGGAACACGTGTCAGCCTGACCACCGCGTCCGGTCCTCTCAAGGACCGCGTCCGGTCAGTCAGCCGAAAACGCAGTTAAGTCTTTGTACTGACCGGACGCGTCCGGTCATGACCAGGACCGCGTCCGGTCATAGGTAAACGGCTCAAACGTCTTCCAAACGCAATGCAACTTGAACCAAGTTGCTTCTAACTGTACTCTGAGCTTTTCTCGAGCTACCTAGTGCTAAGTTTTACAAGTGTGCACCACACCTAAACATAAGACTTACCTAGGTCAAGCTACTCGCTCATGCCCCTCTTCATAGTACGGTCAAAGGAAGAAACAGAGATCCTAACGACTATTCCAGATGTATCTCAACACCTTGACATCCGGAACTAACCGTCCTTAATCTTATCGTTGATCCTTTGAAAACCGAAACGATTTCCATCAAGGGACATGACTGCCATATTGCTCAAAGCAGTTATCATCTCCATGACCTAACTTACCGATGTTTCTGCAAAACACACGTTAGTCATGGTAATTATGTGTTGTCATTAATTGCCGAAACCAACACGGGGCCTAGATGCTTTCACCCCTCGAACCCGACCCAATTCTAGCCCCAACGGTACACGCTACTCTCGCCATCTCTCTACTCCCAGTGTGAGGTTGGACGTTCTAGAAATGGAATCACTAATATCTTGGGCTTGCCCAAGGCATGAGGCTAGTTGCAAAGTCTCAAAACACAAGCAGGCCTACAACGAATGGTCCTTAATTAACAAGGCGGAAACACTACATTGAGACTCCTTTCTCAATGCAAGTTAGCAGTGGTCAAACCACCCGCCCGATCTTCAAGTTCATTCTTAAATTTCATTATTCATCAAGTATACCATCATGGCCATATAAGCATTTCATTTGAAAGCCTAACTTATTAAGCATAGCGAAGCATACTACGCATTTTTCAATAAAACTGGTACCAAGGGTGATATCACAATAATCAAGGATGATAATGCAGCAATTGTGTTATCACTCAATTCCTAATTACTTAATGCGATAAACCATAGTACAAGTGATAAAGATTTGTAAAACTCAAGGAAGGGTTTAAATGCACCGAGGCTTGCCTTGCTTAGATAAGATGACTAGTTCAGACTCAACAACACCGACGTTCGATCCAGAACCCACTGATGACTGCTCTTCTTCGAAAGCTTGTTCAACAACACTTACTTCCTCGAAAGCGGGAACTACACGAGAATATGACATGGTTCAACATGATGCGGTGATAAACATGATGCTTGATGATGATATGCCATGATTAATAACTTGAGTACAACTTTCCTTCGCGGTACAGTTGTAAACCAATAGAACTCACTACTAACAGTAATTTCATTAAGTAACATTATTACTTCATAAAGAACATGTTAATCATGAGCTCAACCAAGTAATTAAGGTGCCAAGAATCATTAAGGGTAAATGACCCAAGGTCATCACTCAATCAAAAAGGGCACACAACACTTAAAGTTATCAATTTAACATTTAGTTAATTACTTAAATAATTAAGGCAGAAACTAAGAATAAATTAAACTTCATCTAATTGAGCTCAAACTTTTTCTATAGATTGATCATAGTCTAAAATAGTGCTACAATAAATTTCATGATTTTTTGACTAATATTTTAATTATTAAAATTCCTGGAAGTTGCATTTAACATTTAATTGAGCTAGTTAAATAACTTACAAAAAGTAATCAAAATTGGCATTTAATATTTTTCCTAGATAGTTTACACTCTGAAAAGCTTACACAAAAATTTTCAATATTTTTGGAGCTTTACAAAAATTCCATTGAAATAAACAAAAACTACTACTATTTACTATTTTTGAAAAAGGAAAAACAAAATCTCACCAACGCGACCTGCTGCCCCTCTTCTCTCCCGGCTCGCCCCAACCAGCCCACCCGCGCGCGCAGCCCACTCATGCTCGCTCGCGCTCGCCCGCGCTCGGCCCATCAAGGCCAGGCCGCGCGGCCCGTTTGCGCGCGCGCACTCTCCCTCTCTCGCTCTCTCGCTGACAAGGCGGCCCTGCCTATCATCCCCCTCCTCCCGCCTACTCTCCTCTTCGCACAGCCCGGCCACGGCGGCACGACGACCGTCCGGTGGCCCTAACGCCGGTGACAAGACCCCGACCAACTAGCCCGACCACCACAACCAGCTCAACCTCACGAACTCCCTCAGACACCCCACACGATAGCAGACCCCCGGAAACCCCCACACCGACCATGGCGGCACGGTGACCGCGGCTCACGCCGCCCCAGAGAGCAGGGCCGGTAATAACTCAATTGAGAGAACATGGAGCATCAGTGGCTCACCACGAACACGGCTGAGCAAACGGTAAGCGCGAAGAGGCAGCAGAGGCGGCTGGCCACGGTGAGGTGGCACGGTAACGCTCGGTCACCGAAGATGAGAAAGGAAGCCGCTATGCGGGTGCTCCGGGCGAGCTAGATGGGTGCTAGCGATTCCAAGAGATGCACGAGAGTGAGGCGAGCGGGTTGACGTGGTCGCCTTAGCCGGAGGCGGCTCGACGGCGACAGCGTAGAGCGGTGGAGCTAGGCGGCGGCGACGGCAAAAACAGAGAAAAGGGAGAAGAAAAACGACGGCGTGCTTGGGCTTTTAAAGGGGTCTCCGGCCCTTCTGGCGGTGCTAGAAGACGCGCGCGGATGAAGTGGCGACCGCGAGCTCATGCGAATGGCCTAGAAGCAGCTACAGCGGTCGCTGGTGCCCATACCGGCCGGTGGCCAGCCGCCATTGGTCGTTGCCACTGTAGCACCCCCTAACACCGAACCCTACTCAGAAAATTTTGAAATTACTCCCAAAATCATGTAGCGACTTGAAAAATTCCCAAAATATGACATCTTCAGAATTTCAATCTCTACAAGTTTCATGTTGAAAACTTTTTCAAATTCAGCCTGGATTTTGAAATTTGAATTTGAAATCAAAAGGGGACATTTTTCTAGAATTTGGTAATTTAGAAATTACTTTAAATTTATATTGAAACTTCAAAAACTCAAAATACCAAAGTTGTACATCTAACCAAGACCTTCAACTTTGATATTCAAACCATTTTCAAATTTTTCTTCCATTTTGAAATTTGGGTTTGGGGATGAAAAGGGGTCAAATTTGAAATTTGCTTCTTTTCAAAATTACTCAAAATTTTACATTCAAACTTTAAAAACTCAAAACACCAAACTTGTAGCCCTTCAAAAGATCTACAAACTTGGTTTTCAACTTTTTCCCAAATTTTGCTTAGATTTTGAATTGTTCAAAAAGGGGTAAAATCAGGGTTTTGAATTTTAGGGTTTTCGGAAGAATTTTAAATTGAAACTTGTTGCTACTTAACTGATAAGTATTTAGTGATCACACCATCATCCAAGGGCATCATTAAGTCAAGCATCACATGTTTGACCAAATGCCACTCTTGGTTGACCAATTTGACATTTTAAGAGTTGGACTTAAGTTCATACCCTACACTTGGCACTAGTGTATAACATAGTCATACACCACAATTTACGTAGGGCACAAACTAAGTATTCGCGGTGACTTTCGAAATTAGGGTTTTCGGTTCGAGTCACACATCTCAGAAGCACATCCAACCTAATAAATGTAAACTCATTTTAGTTGATGCACATCATAGTTGACCTAATCATGGATGCTTTGCAGTGCAATATGATGACAACTTTTTAATCTCTATAACACCAGAGGTGTTACAGAAGTTGCCCTATCAGTCATGAATAGGAGCACTGGAAGCAGCTGCCACACAGCAGCTTCGCCGTCGGTGGCCACCGCCGCCCTTCGCGCTGCTTCCTCGCCCGTTGACATGTAGCTGCTTGCTTGCCTGGGTCGAGTAGGAGCTGGCACGCCTAGACGTTTCACCTCAGCCCGTTTAAATCACCCGAAGCCGACCGCTGTCTTCCTTCTTCCCGCCGCCGCTGAGCTCCTCGGCTCGTTGGCGTAATTCATCCCCACCTCATCGCCAGCGCCCAATTCCTCTTGCCTGTAGCTTCACATCACCCATGTGCATCTGCTAAGCCTAGTCGTGTCACCTTTATCGGTCAGAGTCCTTGGCACGACCATTTCACGTCGCCGGTGCTCAGTCGCGCTGTCGCGAGCACCTCCCGTTACCTTTCTTCTTGTTTTGGCTTACTTGAGATGCCGTGATGCTCATAGGCCTTTTGGTTTTGCCAGATGTGCGTCGGAGCCATTGGAACGCCGTCATGTCCACCGGTTCATGCCGTCGTGCTCACCATCACCGCAGGCAGTTGCCTATGCTCTATCCCCGCTTTGCCCGCGCGTGTCACCAAGTCATGGTGAGCACCGTGATGCTTACCTGAACCTTAGCTAGGTTGGGCTCGCGCCGAAGCGTCATGCCCGCACCCACACCATCGTGGCATGCACCGCCGAGCCACCATGGCAGCAGCTGTGCACGAACGGAGCCCTAATTCATCCAACCGATAGCGTAGACGTGATCGTAGTGAGTCTCTGGTCATGACTGACATATCCGTTTAGCCTCTACCAGCTTTTCATGGTCGGCGCGCCGCTCGCCGCTTCACTGTGGCCGCCATGGGTGGCATCGAGCTCATCTTGGAACCCTGGTTGCCCGTTTGAGCCTCTAGATTGATGTGCCTGGTTGTAGGGGTCGCGCTGATACCCTTTCCATTGCCGGCCGACTCGCGGCCGGCGAGTTCCGCGGCGTACCCGCCGGCGCAGGCGCGGTCAAGGTTGGGCAGGGTCGGGTTTGACCGCGGCCCCATGTGTCAGTAGCAGTGGGTGAGGGAGGGGTGAGTGAGAAACGTTTTATGCCAATTTAATGTTTTTTAGAAAATATTAAATATGTTGAATCTTGTGAAATTCATAACTAATTAGAGAAGCATGAGAAAAATATAAATTTTTTTGTATAGCTACTTTATGTTGTGCTCTACATAGGAAAAATATGAATTGGTCATTTTTAGTAGTTTTGGTATGCTTAAAAATTACCTCTTTTAATTATAAAATTGACCTTGCATGATTTTTATAGATAAAAATATTAATCTTATGATGCTAAAACTTTCTGTGTAAATGTCATGTGTCAATATCTACCTTCACAAAAAGTTTGGTACTGTTTTGAGTTACTTAACTTGGTTAATTAATTTAAGTGTGTTTAAATGCCTTTTTCTTAATTAATAAATGCTAAAATGAATAAGATAAATGCTTTGGTGTACTTTGAACTTTGTTTGTCAACCTTGGAACACCAAAACCTCTATGGTTCCTTGGCATATCATTTATTTCCTTGTGGTGCTCATGATCAACTTGTTAATTAATAAATAACATGGTTTACTTAAATGCTTAATTAGTATGTGTGTGTGTATATATATATATATTCTACCCTGGGTACTGCATAATAATGAGTACCCGGTGTCCTGATAAGACAGGCCCGCCCCGCCGTTCGGGACTGAGGGTCACAGGCCCGGCCCACTCACCAACGAGGTCGAGCGGCATACCATACCAGCTCCGAAGCTCCCCCCACTCGCCCACAATTTCTCTGTGGTTTCATTTTCCAGATCCCGTCCGCTCCGTCTTTCCCTCACCCCGCCGGCACCAGCCGTCCGTTCCCTCTCCTACCACCGCTCCGTACCACCTCCCACCGGCACCGCCCCTTGACTTTTCCGCATCCGGCGCTGCTCCTCTACTCACACACCGCCAGTGCTGCTCCTCTGCGCACCCACAACTATCGCCGGTCTCAATCCACCCCCGTCGTCACCGACCGTCAACTTTCCGATGCCCATCCACATCCCTGCTCCATCTGCGCCGCCCATCCACATCCCACCCCCGCCTACCGGAGTTCTGGACCACGACATTCAGGTAGGTATCCCGATCCGTTGTATTTTGGATTAGGATTGGTAGGTTTCCTGATCCGATGTATTTTGGATTAGGATTGTTGCTTCATTGTACAATTGCATATTCTTGTTTTTCATGTCGGTCGAGGTTACACAAGCCATAGCTCATGCCGGCCTTGGCGTCACCCTGGTGTGGTCTTTTTTGGGATTCGTGGTATGCTTTCGGCGTATATGTGAACGGCGGCCACTCATGCTCGCTGACCTACCTCACATGACGACACACCACCATAGGAACAAGCCGGCAACCGGGTGGCCCATGACCTACCTCACGCGACGATGCCACAAGCAAGCTGGTGACCAGGTGGTCCCATCTTCTGCTATCGTTTAATTATATCTCATACCCCATGATTTGTTTTGGTTTTTGCCGAAATCTAGGAGATTTGTTAGATGATCCCCGCCCAAATTCATCTATATCATCAAGTGTGTTGCCTCCTTTTTCGTGGAGGCAAGCCTAGGGGCTCTTTATTTTTTAGGTTTCTGTCCGAACTTAAGAGGATTATGCAACAATGTAATTGTCTTTTTTTCTGAAAAAATGTGCTGCATGGGGGAAACATTAGCGCCAGGATCGCCTGTGAATTTGTCCTGTCCTCCTAGTGCTATAGGCCTTCTTTGCATCCTTGTCGCCTAGACGCTGGTCTCTTTGCCTGTTCTGAACAATGCATGAATTTGATTTTTTACACAGATTCATACATCCTCATGGCCAGCAGATAAAGGGCGTGGAAGCATCAAAGTTTAGGAATCATGTCCCCTTGGTGTATTGCACTTCCATGTTCCTATCGTTGTGTCGCTTGTCTTCAGGATTGATGATTTTTGTTCTCTAATTTTGAATTCATATGAGATTACCAGAAAATATGGCAAAACTCTGACAGGTAGACAAGAGCTTGATTTCGAGCTAGAAGTGATAATCTTTTCTTTCCAGAAGCTAGCACATGCATTTCAGTATTATCTCATATGAATAGAACTAAAGCCTTCATTCCTTCAACTAGCTTTTAAAATTTGTATTCTTCAAATTGTTGCTTGAAATTTCTATTAGCGATTCCATAGTTGTAATTTGTAAATGGTACCAGGATGATGATGATATAAGATTATTACAATTAATTATTGAGGTGCATCGATTTCTTGATTGTGGGAGGATGGTAGTCATTTCTGATCCATTCTGTGGGAGATGTTGCTAACATCATTTGATATGTTGGTTGTATGCTGACTGAGGAGCATAATTAGAGATTTGTTATTTTTTATTTGTGCCTGAACCGTGACTGAGGGTGCTCATTGGGTTTTAGCTCTAGTCTACCCCAACTTGCTTGGGACTGAAAGGCTTGGTTGTTGTTGTTGTTGTTGTTGTTGTTGAATAAGAACACAAGATGTGCAACTTGCTTTTTTTTAGAGTGTAAATGCTCAGATATGTGTGATTCTAGCAAACTTATGATTGATTAGATTTGTTTCCAGAGATTTATTTTCTAGATTGGTAAGTATAAAGTATTTTTATTCGGACTCACAGATTAATCGGCTACCTTCTATCCGAATGACTTGTGGTATCACTGAATCCACTCCACATGCATCGCTAACAAAGTGGAAGAATATCAATAGCGTGCAAGACCAGGTCAGTATCCAGTGTTGTAGTGCTCCTTTTTTTGTTATATAACTTATGCGCAGGTGATTGTATTTCTTGCAAAATAAAACATGAATACTACTTGTTTTGCCGAGCTATATAACATGCTAGTCTCTTTTCAGTTTTTTATTCAGCTAATGCTTTAGATTAACTATGCCATCAGCCCGTCACTATTTTTTTCTTATATATTGGAAATACTTATGGCTGCAAAGATAATTCTTTATTCTTTGTGAAACATTATATGCTAGTTATAGGAACTATAAAGCAATGGATTGGATATCACACTTAGCTGATCATGGAAGCATGTTTGTTCGCATTGGCACCTGCCATGATGTGCCATGTTTGTTCGTATCGGCACCTGCCATACTGTCACAGCATCTTGCTTGCCCATTTTCAAAGAAACTCTGATACTTTTTTTTGTGATGTACTGACCAAGAGTTTGGTTACCAAGTCTGTAAGTTATTTACTCCTACCCATCTTTAGCGGTGCTGGCAGCTCTGCCTTCAAGATGTAGTAGCAGTTTGTGTTGCCTTCATTAGCAGTGGTGACCTCGTAGTGCTCTTAAACAATGAAAAACTTTGCTGCAATTCTGGTGTGAGGTTCACAATGATGGTGTATGATGTTGGGTCTTACTAGTTCATATGTGTTTTGTCATGAGATGGATAGGATTTATAGTCGAACTAGACATCAAATTGGCTGAGATACAGTCATTTTTTTTATAGAACTAAGTCTTTATGACCAAAATGGACAATCATAGCGTTAGGATAAATCCTTGCTCACGAAAATAAAACACAATATTTCATTTGGCAAAATATTAATGCTGAAGCATGCTAAGGTGATATACAATTTGTTCAGATAATGCCTTTTGCATTTAGCTATGTGCTAGAATTAATGCTTTTTGGTCAAATATGATTTTCTTGAGTGGGTTGGTCTGGTCTTATCTTTTTAATGATGCATGAGAGCATGAGTTTTTATCTACTCAACAAAGTACTCTTGGGATGGAATCTATATTTGTCGTATGACAAATGAATTTTTATGGTAGCAATAAATTTGGGCATAAATATTTGTGGATCCAACTCAAGAATCAATGTGATTTGAAAATCGAACTTTTATTGTTAAGACTTAAGGATGCATATGGTCACAATGTATCCACAAAGACACAATAGCTATTGTTTTAACAATGAATGAAACATTTAAACATTTAAGATTTGGATGATGTTCTGTCCATCTAAAGTGGTTTTGGATTGGAATGGCCAATTTTTTTTATTCAGGTATTTGATTTATTCCTACTGCAGCTATACCTGCTTGTGATTACAATGGGATCTATACATTTTGTTTTGCTAATTTTCCTTCCCCAAAGTTACTTCTTGTAAATGATAGGTTTCGTTTCCTACAAACATCAGATTAGTTCCTAGACACGAACTATTCTTGAAAGTATTCACAATTTTTACTCATCCGCAGGTTATCAAGTCGTATGACTAATCGTGGTTAGTCGCTATTAGTCGGGCTGATCGGTGCCATGGCGATCAGCTATACACTACGATTAGTCGCGATTAGTCGTGATTAGTCGGGCTGATCGGTGCCCTGGCAACTAGGATCGATTAGACGATTTGAAAACATTCCACACATGTTTCATATGTTTTCTCTATTTTCTGTACCCTCCATTCTACTATCTTTGTTCAATTCAATTGTCATTTTCTTTTAGGTCAAAGACTTATTTTCCCATTGCAATAAACCTGTTTAGAGCACAAATTGCGATACAATTAAAAAATACTTAATTGTTCACCTTCTTTCAAATTGCAGACCCTTTCGATTTCCCCTGACTCAATTGTGTCAAGCCCATTTTAGTTTTCTACTTTAATTGTTTGTAGGACAATACTAGGTTCTGGAGTTCGTATATGGAAATATGAAGATACCTGGTTTTTTAGCTTAATATAACCTTTACAATCTCGATCAACCTATTTAGAGACAATTGCACTAACCTTCTTTCTTGGATGTGTATGTACTTAACCTTGGTCATTTCCCTGTGATCATCATGTTGTTCTGCAAGTCCACTATACTATTTTAAATCGTCTATCCTATTCAGAGCCAATATTTTCATCACTGTTGTTTATTGCTTATTTTTTTGCTCTTGTGTCTGTAGATCCGAGGCGTTTCCCTTTTGCAGCAGCCTTCACCAGCTACTCCCCTAGACTGCTCACAGAGAAGGCTGCAGATCCATGTTTTATCTATTATTACAAGAAAATGCCTTGCTTTGGATCAAGTTCTGGGAAGTGCAAATGTTTGATCATAATTGCAAACAATTGAGGTTTTTATGGATCACTCACTTCATTATGTAAGATAGAGACCTTTTTGCATGTACATATGCATTATCAATAATTGAACTAATTCTATGCTAGATTAAATATAATGGAAGTTTTATATGGTCACACATGACAATATCTGTGACTAGGCTAGTTTGGCAGAAAATATTTGAGGTTTCTATGGTTCCATAGTTTTTTTAGCACAAGCAGATCAAATTAGCAATACAAAAAATTAAAGAAATACAATCTAATGTTTTTTAGCTTTTATTGACTATTGAATTTGTCTCTGAGACATCCAAAGAGCCTTTGTACATGTATCTTCTACATGTATCTTCTATTGCAGGTTTTTTAAGAAGCAACTGTCATAATGCCTTTGTACTTAATGGATGTGTTAACAAGTTGGGTCTGGGTGCTATGCAAATGAAGGTCAACGTTAGCAGCATCCCAAGTGTTTGGTGAATGGGGATCTATAATCAGGTAGGAAAAGCTGTGTTGCATTGTTGCAAACTACAAATGACATCCAAAGAGCCCTCAATGATGCAGATTTCAGTTCATCAGAAGGAATGCGTGTGCATCATCACTGCAGTTCTTCAAAAACAAATGAGTGTATCTGCACCTTTGGGGGATCTAAATCTCCTCGTTGTGATCAACCTGTGGAGTGTTTTTTTTGTGAAAGAATCAAGCTGTGGAAATCGTAAACCATCTCCTTTTATGCCTCTTCGTTACAGTTTTTGGTTCAAGTTGTCCCAAAGAGTAGGCCTACAGATTCTTTGTAACTATGATAACGAACCAAGTAGTACTATTTGTGATTAGCATCATGTACTATTATTGTTGACAAGATATGTTGGTACCGATCAAATTAAAATAATATTTATAATTTACATAATGAATTATTATTGTTGACAAGTAATTCATCACAAGCAACCTGGTATAAAAAGGAAAAAACGGCCAAATATATGCATCCCTGCATGCCTAGCGGGAAAAAATGACTACAACCGGACAGAAACAAAAAAAAACCGATCGGAAACACAGTCGTGAGTGAGCAACAGGTACGAAAGGAAAAAAAACCGGCCAGAAACAAAAAAAACAGTCGGAAACAAAAAAAAAATCAGCCAGAAGTAGGCAAATCGAAAAAATCCAACGAAGAAAAAAATAAAAAAACCACGTGAATGTAGTGAAAGAAAAACGGAAAAGTTGTTCGTGCGAGGGAAACGTCGGGCCGGATGCTTGGGCGTACGCGGGTTGGCGCGGGGCTCGGGTACCGAATATTATTTAGTACCATAGGTACTATTTAGTGTAGTCCTATATATATATATATATATATATATATATATATATATATATATATATATATATATATATATATATATATATATATATATATATATATATATATATATGCTTTTGGGAGCTTTGGGCTCCCAATAATTATTGAAAGCCCCAGCCTATACCGCACCTATCTGGTTCCACCAAACCAGCAGCCCGCTAGCCCACACGCTGGCCTACCAGGCCCAACATTCCTAGGCCATATATAAGCGCTCCAAACACTAATCCCCACCGGCCGATCCACCCATTCATCCCATCCAGCAGTCGCTCCTCGCTCCCCGCCCCGTGCAGCCCCGACCCGCGGTGGTGGTGGCAGCCCCACCCCTCCTCGCGCCCCTGCCACACTGGCCGGCGCGCTCCTCCTCGCTGGCTCACGCTCCTCCATCCTGCGATGGCGCGGCGTCCCCACTACCCCCCACCTGCGATGGCGTGGTGCCCTCTCTCCCCCACATGCGACGGTGCGGAGCACGGTGGCGCGGCGCGGCCCCCTCACCCGCGGTGGCACGGCCGTCCCCTCACCCACGCGGCGCGACGAGGCCCCCTCACCCACGCGGCTCGGCAAGGCAACATGACTCGCCGCTCCTGGAGCACAGCGACGCCACCTCACCCCTGGAGCACGGCAGCGTGGGTCCACCCACGGCGCCACCCGCCGCTAGGCCCCCTCACCCACGGCGGCACGCTGAGGCCCCCATCCCCGAGACGGTGACCGCGACGGCGCGTCATGGCTACCCACCCTCGACGGTGACGCACGGCTTCCCACCCTCTCTCCCCCCTATGGGCGGCGCGGTCGTGTGGGCCACAGGCTGCATCTCCGAGTTCGCGAAGGGGAGGGCTGGACAGATCGCCGGCCGACGGCCCTGGTTGCCGCACAGCAGAGGCACAACAGCGTGGCCCGAAGAGCAGTGGCAAAAGGCGTGGCTCCGGCCTTCACTCGGCATTGCGACGGTCTCCCTCCCCGATCTGCAGCAGCGTGGACACAGCAGGACCCCGCGACTGAGCGCACAGGCCACCTGGCCGTGGGCGTGCTGGCCGCAGGCGCAAGGTGCTCCGGCGCACCGGACCTACAGCGTGTGTCCAACCATTTCCACCACCGGTTCGCGGTCGAACTACATCGACGTCCTCCCCACCCCGGCGCTGCCTTCACCTGCATCTGGCGGCCTTTCCCACCATCCCCCAGCGAGATCCATGGAGGAGGCGAGGCGAGATCCACGGAGGAGGAGACGGGGTGGTGCCGGGCGCCGCTGCTCCTTCCCAGGTAGTGGCAGCAACCCCTTCTCCTTCTCCGGCGAGCAGGTCTCCATGGTGCTTTACAGGAATTGCGAGGCAACATGATTATATGCACTTTGATATACATTTTAATGCATGTTTTTTTATGATATGCCATGTAGATTACATTTTGGATTGCGGCTTCAAGCCCTCATCGGCCATGAGCGGGCGTTCCCGGCGTCTCCAACCCTTCTTCCTCACGCCGGCAGCAGCATGGCCCCCACGATGGAGGTTTGTATGCATCACAGAGAAGGTTTGTATGCATCACGTCTGGCATAGTTAGGTTTTGTATGCATCTTAGTGATAAAAATCATAGGTACACATAAAAAACATAGGTTCCATAAAACTGCATTTGCATATGATTTGATCCACGTGCTTCTCAGTGAGATTTTGTATGTTGCATTTGTTAAATTTGTATGTGCTCCGGTGAGGCGTGGCAGCTCGTGGCCGCGGTGGAAGCCTGTTAATTTTTATGCTTCATGTGCGATGAATGGAGTTAGTTGGAGGAGCTAACCCTCTCAGATTCTTGTAGTTTTTTATGCGTTTTGTTCTTATGCCTTGCAAACATAGGTTTCTTTGCTCATTGCCATGAAGCTTCCCCAGATTGATCTGTTGCCTTGGTCGAGGATGTATAGGTTAGGTTTATGTGAAGTTGGATTCAAATTTCAAATAAAAAATAATATTTTTATGCTCTGTAAACATATGTTTGTATGCTCATGTTGTGAAATTGTCACGGAACCACCCAAATTATAAGAACAAAAGTACAGAAACAATCACCGGAGCGATTAAATTCCCGTACTTAAGCTCCTATAACTCTAGTAGTCTAATAAAATCACGAGGGATTTCAAACCAACCAACATACAAGCCAAGATCGTAGTGGTCTAACATAACAGGTCATATGTTACATCCATTTCATAAGTAATTCAACATATATCGGAGTTTAGTAGAGTTATTACAACTCAAGTTCAAAAGTAGCGGAAGCAAAGTAGTTTGAAACTAATATCACTTAATTCAAATACATGCCAGTACCAAGGTCAATTTCCAACAAAAGCATGAGAGACAAGATAGCTCAGAAGGATCATGCCTATGATCACACTCTGCCATTACAGCAGGAGCCATCCAATTCTTGCAGTAGCCATGATACATCACAACCTGCAACAAGTGGGAATAAACCCTGAGTACGAGAAGGTACTCAGCTAGATTTACCCGTCATAAACCAGAAATAATATGACACCAAGGAGTATGCAAGGATTTCTTTCAGTGGGCTAGCTTGACTCATTTGCGAAAAGCATAAGTGATCATGAATACACTATTTTAAGCACTTTTACATCATCTTTGTTATAACCTATTAATCTAGGTAAGCACCAATGCTAAAGCAATCACTTGATTAACCATTAACATCAAAGGTTACCATTTCAGGTTTAGCATTTCCAACATCATCCACATAACCATCCATGTTCCATCATCATTACTACGATGCCGTAACTCGAGTCAAGTTCTCACTATCCAGGAGCGATTGCGATTCGAATCAATTATTAACCAGTTGGTAATTTATTCCTCACACAAACCTCACTCACCCGCTAAACTGAGATATTGGTCACCGAGTCAACTATCCAGGTAAAGTCTCGAGTTTGCCAGGAACCACATGTACCCGGGGGCCGCCCGACTGCTCTTTCGCCTTATCATCGTGCCCCCGTATCCTACCACACCTGCTCCGGTATAGTGCGCTGCGGGCAATCCACTCGGCCCGAATAATCTCCCAGCTTCACGGTCGGAAGGTACTTTATCCGGCCAGCTAAATGTGAGACATGCGTTCAACATGACCCGAGGCCCAACAATGGTCGGTCCTTAATCGACACAGACGAAAACTACAAGCACCCCAGAACCCTATCTGGTTGCCCAATACTTATTCTGCCCGGTCTCCAATTATCCATCAACACTTGGTTATTTCCAGGATATCATCCATTCCATAGCTAAAATATTTCAGTAACCACCTATAATTGCAGGTGATCGGAAATCACCGATCGCTGCCGGTCTAAGCAGGGCTAAGCAATATTTTCAATCCTGAACGAAAATAGGATTCCAGGCATATTTATGGGACAAGGAAAGAGTATATATGCAGCAAGTGTTTCCAATCAACTCCTATAACTTAATGCAACAATTCATATATAACATATATATATTCAATTACTTTTATAAAGTATGAGACTTAGAATGCTCCGGGGCTTGCCTGGGATCGAACACTAGGTTAGTGATTGACAGATGACACTCGCTTGGTGAGCATCTCCCATCTCGGTACTTGTTTAGTCCTTCCATCTTCGGGATAGGTCCACCAAACACCGTCTTCAGATTTAGCTTCAACATCTTATTCTTCACGTGGTGCATCTAGCGAACCTAAATGAGATGCAAGAGGCATGTGTATGAATATGATGAATGGTAACATAAGATGCATCACATAATCATTCATGTAAACACACGATTAAGACATAGACACCAAAATCTATTTAACTAACAACACACAACCAATTAAAGAGGGCAAGCACGTCAAGCATAACACAAGTTTAACAAGATCACAAGTATCTTAACTTGACCATCATCAAGGGTATAAGCCATGCTTAGCAACACATGTAGTAAACAACCACAACTATCATCTATCTATTTCTAGACTGCAAACAACATCTGCATGTTTGGATCATAACTGGAGTTATACAAATCCAATAGCCATGCAACAAGACATTCTAGAAAGCTTATGAAATTGTACATAATTCATCTTTAATCATCTTAGCATGATTCTCAAGTTAACCAAGTCAAACATGCATAATTATAGAATCTGGTCCAGAGATTACAGAGAACAACTATTTCTAGAACCCAACTTAGAGCAGTCATAACTCACAAACTACAAGGCCAAATGCCACCACAATTTAACGCAAGCTAGGCTAATGAGTTATCTACAACTTTGTTATAAGCATGTTTCTCATCAAACATCATTTTCATGGTGCAATTACCAAAGTCCCAGAAACTGTCCAGGAAAGCATCAATTGCAAGAATAAATATTAACTTATATTCCAAACATACATTTGGCCACAACCAATGTAACCATCATAAAGTTCATGTTAAATGATCACCAAAAAGCATAGTGTTCATCACTAAATAAATTCTTTTAATGTATTTCTTAATTTATTTAAATGCCTAGGTGATTTAATGAACATATACCAAAATTGCACCATAAATTCTACAAAAATTATAGTAGCTAGAATATCACCACAATAGTCTACTGTACAAATTTCAAACCATTTGGACATGCACATCAACCTCTATGAAAAAGACAAATTTCTATTGCAAGAAATCATGTGAGAGCAAGATACACTAATAACTCACTTATACAGCAACCAAAAATTCATGAAATTTTTATCACACATCAAACATCATATGAGTAGCATGCCACAAAAATTTTACTTCATTTGGAGCCCTAGATCTGCAGTTATGAAAATAACAAATACAACTAGCATTAAAAACCTAGCTGCACAAATCTATTTTTACAGAGAAAACTTTAAACTAAAACATGTCATATTATAGATCTACTGCATAGAGAATTTCATAAGGATTCCAAAAAGTACTCATTTGCTATTTTACGATTTTTCTACAATTTACTATGAATTTCTAAAGTTCCTACAAAATAATTACAAATCAGTCCTGAGAGCACTATTCATCTGAGTCACTGACTGTACAGTTAGGCCCCTGGATTTAGTCGAATTCTCCCGCGAGGTCCCCGGTCGCGATTTACAGCAGAGGAGGGGGCAGTGCTCGCGGATTCGGCCGGAGAAGGTCACGTCGGCGTCGATGGAGTGGTGGGGGAGCACAAGGGGGCCCGCGTGAACTCAAGGAGGGACTCAACGTGGCTGGAGGCCTGCGGTGGTGCCCTAACCACGCGTCTAGCAGTAGCTTGAGCAGGGCGGCCGCGGCGACGGCATGGCTTCGGCGGCGAACTGCAGCAGAGCTGCAGCGGCAGCGATGCAGCAGCAGCCACGACACAGCAGCAGTAGCAGCCATGACGCGGCAGCAGCAGCGGCACGGCGGGCGCAAAGGAGACGACGGCGGCGGTGCATCGGTGGTCATGGCGAGCAGCGTGGCCGGGAGCGCGAGAGAGGGAGCTGAGGGCGAGAAGGGTGATGCGGAGTGAGCAAGAGGGAGTGGAGAGCTCGGGCGTTCACTTATGGAGTTGCAGGGCGCACTGGGACATGCGGTACAGAAGGTCAGCAATGGTGGGGGCACTCCCGGTGCATGGCCGCCACGCGGGCATTTGATCGAACACGTGGTGCGCGGCAGAGTGGCAAAGGTGGAACGCGATTTGGGCCAGATCCGGGCCGATTTTGGACATGGTCCCAAAACCAAAGTTGGAGCCCACACGAAGTTCTACGTTTTTCATTAAGGAGCCAAGGTCATTAGAGCAATGGATTAGCGGTTAACTAGTTGCCAAAACTGCAGTGTCAACACTTTTATGGCAGTCACGGAAACTCACTTTCGATGGTCAAAACTTCATCAAAATGAACTCAACTTTTTGTATGCTCTTCATCATCATGTATTCTCCAACTTTTACATTTGGCTCAACTTGAGTTGCTTTGCAAAAACACGAGAACGCGACATGCCAACCATTATCGCCATTGAAATCCCAAACTTAGAAATATTTCTAAGTGCTGAAAACTGCAGGAGATTTAATCTTGTGACAACTGTTTGACTAGGTTATGGACCAAACTAGCTCTTGACCCTTAAACAAAGTTTGTTCTTCATGACATAGACTACAACTTTCATTTAAGGTCCAACCTCAAAACTGGTATAGAACCTATATTTATACTTTGATCAAAGTAGGATCACGATAAAGCTTAAATTATCCTTTTTTTGATCCATTGGAGCAATTTCTGGGCATTTGCTCAACACGAACCTTTCATGACTTTTGTTGTAGAATCCATATAGAGTCTTTTAGGAAAGGTTGCAAGGTTTGGTTGATGATCTATATTTCCACTCACTTAATAGTGCAATTCAAGCACTTAGTAAAACCATTCCAACAAGGATATAACTTATCATTTCATGTGACTTTTTGATTCTAAACTTCATGAAACTTTTCTAGGGATCAATATAGATAGGTACTAAGGTGAGACACATGAAGATATTGCAATAACACCACCCTAGCATATATCTTGAAAACGGCCTATATGTAAAGCAAGGGTGCAACATCCAAGTTTAGGTTGGACAACTGTCCATAGGTTTGACCTTGACATCTTCATCACCACTTAATCTATCATGTTTGAGCTCAAACCAACTGTTTAATGGGTAACAAACACCTAGGGTGTTACAAAAATATATGCTTATATGCGCAATGTCCGTATGATTCAAAGTTTAAAGTTTCTAGTAAAATTCATTCGTTGCAAAAAATCATTGGTGTTTATGCCGGTAAAAATAGAGTTCCATGCACAACTAAATTGTTTTTCCACGATGTGTTTTACTAATTTGGTTGCAGGTTTGTATTGCAGGAAATGAAAAGCTGCGCACTTGGACCATGGCGTGTTGGGCGGCGCCAGCGGCGCGGCTGGACAACGGCCACGGTGCTGGTGGCGTGGCTCTACTGCAGGAGGTGCGAGGAGGCATGAGGCGTCGCAGCAGGAAGGTTGACCTTATGGGCAGCGGCAGTCGGCCAACCGCATGATTCCTTTTTATGCTTTTATACATATTCATGCTTCTTTTTATACATTGTTTGAAAATGTGGTTTTGCATGGTTTATATGCATGCTTTGGTTACTGTCCAATCTAGATTTGCATGGTTTTTATGCATGTTTTTGTATGGGATATGAATTAGTTTCACAAGCTAATAGTTCTGCAACAGAAAGATATAGTTATGCATGGTTTTTTTGCATGCTTTGCATGGTTTTTATGCATGCTTTTAGTCATTGTCCCTATGTAGTTTTGCATTGTTTCTATGCATAATTTTGTTTGATGCATTGTTTTAAATCTCAAATAGTTCCTGTACTTGCAACGAGGCCACCGGGGCACCTCCTTCCTCTCCCTGGGCGCGTGGCCTCCTCCCTCCAGGCTGCTGGCGGTGCTCTCTTCCCCAGCAACGGCGGCGCAGGGGACATGGGTGCGACGGTGGTGCCTTCTTCCCCTCTTGTGATGGCCCACCCACGCCCCCTCGAATCCGGTCGGTAGCAAGCAGGAGGCCAAGCCCCTTCGGATCCGGTTGGCTTCCTGTTGACTGACACCGGCAACAGGAGCATCTCCGGCGAGCCTGCTTCCTCTCCAGCAGCTGTGGTGCAGGGGCAGTGGCGGATCTACAGGGGGGCTGGGGGGCTCCGGCCCCCCTAATGACTTGATTTACCACTAAAAAACAGTAGCAAAACCTGAAATCACCATTAAATCTTCATACAAATCAACATCTCTATTGTTTTAGCCCCCCTTGATTCTCATCCTGCATCCGCCACTGTACAGGGGCAAGGGGCATATGCACTGTTAGAATACTCTTTTTTACATTGTTAGAATACTCTTTTATACATTGTTAGAACACATGGACATATTTCGGGTTCCATATGCACCGTTAGAATACTCTTTTATACATTGTTAGAATACTCTTTTATACATTGTTAGAATACTCTTTTATATATATTATTAGAACACATGGACATATTTCGGGTTCCGCATGCACTGTTAGAATTCTCTTTTATACATTGTTAGAATACTCTTTCATGCATTGTTAGAATACTCTTTTATACATTGTTTGAATACATGGACATATTTCGGGTTCCGTATGCACTGTTTGTCTATTAATTATTCATCCTCAATGTGAGAGCAATGCCTTGAATAACTTTGAATTGTAGCTCGCAATTGATATCTTTTTCATTTCTCCTCTTTGATGCACACAAATATGTGCTTGATTTTTGCATTAATGTACTTGACATTAGTTTCATGAATAGATTTTTTGCGCCTGTTATAAACATGTTTTTATGCCATTATTTGTTGTTGTATGATTTCTGCGCCTCCTCAAACATGTGTCTATGTCTTTGTTGTGATGTAGGATGGCTGGAATGGACTCATTTGGTGTGAGACACAAAACATGGCTTGTGACATTCACGACTTCCTTGGCTTGGGATGGCTATTGTCTCGCGGCGGCTGTGCAGACAGTGACTGCTTCACGCTGACTCACTACCTGGCGGCATGGTCGACTTCAGAATAGTGATTGAGTGGCCTGGGTAGTGTTGGTTATCTTGGATGATTTTCGTCTAATCATAGGTTTCTATGCATGGTGAAACTATGATTTTTGAAGATGTTGGGGTGATTTCACACTAGTTGAAGTCATCTTCATTGTTTTGTTTGTTGATTTGTGCACCTATGTCTGTGTGCATAAGTTTCTACGTATGGCATGTAACTTTGTTATGTATTCTTTAAATTGTTGGTATGCAACTCTGTACATTTAGTGTAACGTCCATCTCGTTGAGAGATTTTTATGCTGTAACACAATTAATTTTTATTCGTCGAACTATTAATTTGTATGCAATGTTTCTGCGCATATTGAGTGTTGATTCTATGAATCTGATTGTTTGTTACATATTATTTTTCAAATTTCAAATTTTGGAGAACAAAAGATCCTTTTCCATGAGTCAATCACGGTTGTCATGTGGAATGTCCATCTCGTGGAGAGGTCATTATGCGGTAACAAAAGCAATTTGTATTCATCCAACCATAAATTTCTAAGCAACCTCAGTGCAAAACTTTTCTACGCATCTTCATAGTTATACTGTGCATCTAATCAACCTTTAAGTGCTATGACTCTGCATTTTTGGAGCAGACGAGAGTGTCTTCCATGTTTCTATGCACTCTCTCACACGATTCAATATGTAGATAGAAGCATAATACTGTTAAACCTTTGTACGCATCTTGACCAGTGTCTATATGCATCCAATCGACCATCATATGGCATGATTCAAATTTCAAATTCATGAATTTTAAAAAAGTTCAAAAATATATTCACAATGGATTTTGAATCGTGCAAAAAAAAATGTCATGAGTTTAATGGTGAAAACCGTTTTTGAATCGGATACTTCGTTGAGGAATTATCGCGAAAAAACGGAAGAAATTAGATGAGATGTGTGCATGTTAGCCTGTGTCAGCCTGCGTCAGCGTGTGTCAGGTGGAACAGCCAGCTCGCGGAAAGGTTTTTGTGCGTCAACGAACTTATTTTGATTCACTGAACCACTGGATTTTATACATCGTCATGACAAAAAAATGTTTGTACACAGTCTAACCCGAGTTTTTATGCGTCCGATCTACTGGGTCTGGAGGGGTCCCCTCACTCGCGCGCGTCAGCACCTGGATGGTTGGGCTGGCTGGGGCTCCCTATAGTTATTTGCAGCCTAGGGCTCCCAATAGTTCGATATATATATATATATATATATATATATATATATATATATATATATATATATATATATATATATATATATATATATATATATATATATATAAGTCTTGTGAATACTCTTTGAATGCAATGACCTGAGATGATGACTGAGGTATACTAATGTTAATGTAATCTTTTGAATAACATGTGTACATGATTTCTTATTACTATGATAATTAGTAATGTTTGTTGCTTATGCAAGTTTCCACCTACATGTAATGTCCATGTTTAATGTGTTTAAGTAAGTTTTCTGCTAGCTTTGATTAACAAAGAGTAGTTATGTAATAGTGGTTTGTGACCCTTATAATTAGTTTCTCATGCATGATCTTGTTGGTTGATCAAGTAAATCACTTGGCTCATTTGCTTGCTGAAATGGCTGCATGAGCAAATCTTGTATAGTGGCTGTTTCCATCATGATAATCATGTTTTCTGTAAATGTGTTAAATACAAAAGTTGTAGTTAACTTCTATATCTTGTTTGTCCTAGAATTTTATGATTTTAGGCCTGCTAGTTTAGGAGTTATGGTTTTATCAAGTTCCCTTTCCGTTTCTGTTTTACTTTCTGTACAAATTTGATTAATGATACTCTATGACTTAGTTAACCTTTGAATTACCTGTTGGCAACAACTAAAAAGTTGTAGTACTTTTCATTTCCAAAATGTTAAGGGTCACTACTTTTAGTGATCTAGAACTCTAGTTATAGTTGTTTAAAGTTTGATGCCTGATTCTGTCCAAATCTAGACAGAGTTGTTTCTTTGTGTTGTTTGACCTTGATAGCTGTTGAATCACCTTTTGGTGATAATAAGAAAGTTGTAGATGAGTTCTTAAGCTTTTCAGAAAGTCTAGGATCACTTTTGCTGAATGTCTAGATCTTTAGTTATGGTTGATTGAAGTATCTGCTATGTTGTTGTCCTGCATCTGGATATACCTAGAGTTATTGATTGAGTTTGCTTTTGCTTGAGTGTCGATAAGTGGAGCTTGGGACTTCACTAATGTTAACTTTATACACCTGAGATATCTTGTGTTTCTGTTGTTGATGTTAAGCAAGGTTTTGCTTATCTTTGAATCAGGTTGCATGATGCTTTGAAATGCTTTCTTCATATAATAGAGTTGTGATCATGTTACTCACAGCTTCATGCACATGCAATGATTAATATAAAAGTGAAACCTTTAATTACTTCTAATTTGCTGTTTAAGTAAAGCACTTGAATATGTTAAGCTAGTATAGGCCTGCTGTAATGTGATTGATGCATCTCTTTATATGTTGCTGGTGTATATCCTCTCTTGGTGAAGCATAACCTTAGTTGTACTATGAAGAAAAGTTGTACTCAACTTTCTTAAGTTTGTTAAGTTCTTTTATGCACTTATGCATCTCTCATCATGCATCATGGCATATAGTCCATCATGTTAAGCAAAGCATCATTTATTACGTGTAGTGTAGGAGAGTGAAAAGACTCGTGTTGATCAAGTTTCGAAGGAGGTCCATTCACCAGTGGTGTTGGTGCCAAAGTCTAACTTCTGGACCTTCCTGTGGAAACTAACCTTCTCTGCAACGTAGGCAAGCCCCGAAACATACCACCCTTCTCTAGTATTTACAAAACTTTATTACACTTTAAGTCTTGTGAGATGTGCATTAAGTAAATAGGAGTTGGTCGAATATCGTTGCTGCATGATTACCTTGATATTCAAGTATCCTTAGTTCTACCCTCATAGTATGAATAGGTTGATACCTCTAATGCTTAGTAATGCTTAGACTTCGATAGAAGTCGAATGATGGTTTCATCGTTCATTGTAAATAGGTTTTACCTTGCTCTTCTCGACTCTGTTTATGGATTAGGAGTATACCATGATGATGTTAATATTTAAATTGAGACCGGGCAGGAATTGATGTTAAGGTAAGTGTTGGGCAGACAGGTTCGCCTGGTCATGCTCGTCCCACCTATGTCGATTGAGGACCGTACCATTGTAGACCTGTTGTGTTCGAGATCTTGCAGAACTGACCACTCCAGTAAGCCCAATATCTCGGCTATTCTATTATGTGAAAAGACAACTGTGCACTGGTGAAAGCCCAAGTTTAGTTTTGGTAATTAATGACACCAAGTTGCTAATGCATGTGTTGAGTGGTTTGAGTTAGGCATAAGCAACACATGTGATGAAGGTGTATGTGGAAAGGAGTGGTGGCCACAAGATCATAAAGAGATGGTGCACGGACATGAAATAATGATAATGATGGAGATGCACATGAAATGATGATCATGGTGATCAAGCATGTGGAGGTGGACATGGAACAAAGTGATCAAGGCAAAGGTATAATCATAGGGTTTGCTTTTGCCGGTCTAAGATGAGTAGAGAAGTGATTAACCAGGTTTAGGATTGATAGCTGACTATCAAGAGGGGCAATCACGATTAACTCCTAAATCAAGTGCTACTAGGTCATCTTCTTGAGCATATGCATTAGGATCTAGTAGAGAGCTAACGTAACGCCTTGAAAATGATTGTGAAAATGCTAACACACATGCACATGATGATATACACTTGGTGGTGTTAGCACATTTGCGAAGGCGATAGAGTTTGAGCGGTAGAGAGGGGTTTGGGGTCCTCTCTCCCTCCCGCCGAACTTGCGAGGAGGGATTCAGGCGTTTTTGTGGAGATGAAATGCTTATTTTCCATTGCGCCAAAGGATGAAACCAAAGGCGAAGTCACAGAGGTGTTCATCGCTATTTTCTGAGCGACAGACGCTGGCTTCACAGGCGTTAGACACAGCTGCCGCGTCTGGTGCTTTGACCTAGGTGGCGCGTGCTATTCTCTATGCGACGGACGCTGGTCTCGGGAGCGACGGACGCTGACGTCAGTGTCTGTCAACTTACCCTCGTTCACGCGTTGCTGAAGGAAGCAATGGACGCGGTGGTGCTCAACCGACGGACGCGTCTGTTGCGCTCGGGCGAACACAAACCTTACTGGACTGCATTTGTTGGTGCGACGGACGCTGGGGCTATTCTCGACGGACGCGTCTGTTGATCGGCGTTTCGACTGTTGGAACTTCGAATGCACAAGACACGTGGCGACTTAGGGTGCAACGGACGTGGCCGACCGCGTCTGTTGCCTAGGCGATGGACGCGTTCGTTGCTCCTGACTCAGCACTAACGGCTAGTTGCTTACCCCTTCGCTATAAATAGTTGGTGGCCAGTTTTGGGGGGTATACTCTAGCACTTCTGAGATATTGAGACATCCTTTGAGCTAGAGAACACTCTCTCCACTCATCTCCTTGCTTGGTTGCTAATCCTAGTGAGATTGAGTGAGATTCAAGTGCATTGCATTGAGAGTTGCATCTAGTGGCACTTGATTCTTGAGTTTGTTGCGGATTGCTTGTTACGCTTGGGTGTTTCTCGACACCCTAGATGGCTTGGAGCAGCGGTAGTGTTGAGCTCATGATTGGAGATTGTTTCAAGCCTCACCAAGTGATTGTGAGGGGTTCTTGAGCCTTCCCCGTGGGAGTTCGTGAATTGACTATTCTAGTGGAGCTCATGGCTTGGAGGATCCCTATCTTGTGAGTGAATGTGCGGCACCCGCTGAGGGTTTGACTCTTGATAGTCAATTAGCTCGTGATCCATCAAGTGGGTGCATCACCACAACGAGGAGTAGCTTGCCGGGAAGTAAGTGAACCTCGATAAAAATTATGTGTCATCTCTTGCCGAGGATTCTCATTTTAATTGTGTGTGATTGATTCTTTGGATACATCTCATCTCTACACCATCGGTATAAGAAATAATTCACTTCCCTTTTACATTCATGGACTATATCTTGTCTAGTGTGCTTAGAGTAGTTTGTATCACTTAGGAGTAATTAGTTTAGAGACTTAGCTTTGTTGGTGTGAACTAGAGATCATACCCTTGTACTAGAATTATATTTGTGGCTTGCATAAAAGTAGTTGAGCTAGTGCTAGAATTAGCTTCGCCATCTTATATACTAACTTTGTTGTTTAGTGAAGCTTGTAGAAAGTTTGAATAGGCTATTTACCCCCCCTCTAGCCATTTGAATCTTACAACTAGGCATGGAAGAGGGTGAGAGTAGCGTGTACACATCCTGTGAATCCACCAGGAGTGGCGCAGGGAGGTGGAGTACTGTGCTCTCGGGTAGCGCAGGCCGATTCATGTTTCGAAGGATCTGAGTGAAGGTTGACATATGTAGGTTCAGGTCCGGGCCTAGACCTGCATATGTCGTGTGGTAAGAAACCCTAGCTGGGCCAAAACAATTCGAATCGTCATGCTCCTCGGTTATGGAGACTCGATCCCCCGATCTACATCGTAGTTAATCAATGGAACATGGTTACATGTAGATAAGAGATGAACATGAGATGAGGTGATTAAAGAAATGATTAATTTAGATCAGGTGCAAATGGGATACTACTAATGACTTAATACACAGCTAAAACATTAAAAGTAAGGATCTACCTATAGTAAGTTTTCTGCAAAAGATAGTCTTTGCTTCAGACTTTCCTGTAAGCCTTCATACCCCCGGAGTCTTTTCTTTTAGTCAGGTAAGACTTGTTCAATACCCTCAAGTACTTAAGGTTTGTTGACCCCTGTTGCAGGATCTGGCTTGTGCTGTTGATCGAGGTCACGTCGGTGGGCTCGACATGATCTGGCTGCCTCTTCTATCTTAGGTGTTTGACCTAAGTCACTTCTGTAGTTCTACTCACCTTTTGGAACTCAAGTTAAGTTTGACTGGAACATGTTTTGTAAACTAATGTCATAACTCTTTTGCACTCCGATGTAAGTTATTTTTGTATCAAATGTTGTAATATTGTGGTAACTCCATGTTGATCTTGTTTGAGTTGTAAAATGTGGATGATTTGGGGTTCCCCGAGAACACCCGACATACTATACGGATTATCTGGCTCTCATGTGCAGTCTCATGTGCAGCAGTCAGAGGTCTTTACGACAATGACAGATGCATGTGGGCCATATAATTGGGTGGTTCTGCCATAGAACCAAGACCATGGTAGACTTTTGGATTCATGTAAGCTTGCAAGTATTTAGCCTGAGTCAGACCCTCTCGTAGAGCTGTCTTAGTAATTCTGAGCATCCAATAAGACTGAATAGCAAGTATGGGAATTTGGCACCAATGTATGAATGAGCAACAGCAAGCTACAGTACAACAAATGATTTAGAACTCTGTAGTAACACATAATGTTGTGTCGGCACTATATTTTTTCCTGATTCTTATGTTCTTGGTATTTCCGTTTGCTGACCATAATAAAAGTGAAAAATGCAGCATTGCTAGAGTGGCTAAAGCATGATCATATGGCTAGATTAAGATTTTAGAGAACTGATAGTTTTACCTAATATTGTACTTCATTTAAAGAAGTGGAAATTTGATTGTTACTAATTGGGATTCCAAAATGTAATCTCCTAAAATTAATTTGATCATTGATGCATCAAGCTGTCAAAAATATAGATGGTCAAAGGCATAGAGGACGGTGTCAGAGGATTTTGTCGATCTCCTTATGCTCCTCCTATACCCTCCCTTTCTGTTCTTATGGGCAATAGTCACCTTCATCGCTAGTGTTATTCTACCTATGTTATCACCATATGTAGTAACTTCTGAAATTTCACACAAGCCTAATTTGATCCATTGGCTTCACTTCTTTCCCAGGCCTGTTGGTGCATCCTCGTGAGATTTGGAATTTTGGCTAACTAGTGGCATGTTGCTCAGGCCCAGAGGTGGTGACGGAGAGACGATAGTGTGCCTCCTCCATGAGTGCGGGCATCCATCCGGTCCGGTCTCGTGGCCATGATTTTCTTAACAGAAAAGGGGGCACAACAACAGGAACAGGAAATCAACGCACTTTTGCTGTCGTAGCTAACGCTCGCGTACCTGGCTATCTGCAGGGCTGCAGCGGAGGCCACCCCGTTCCGCTCGTTCTCGGCCATCTGCAGCTGAGGCAACCCCATGCCGCTTCCTACGGTCAACGCAGCAGAAACCCTCAGACCTCGGAGCTCAAGCTTGCGCGAACCGAGGCAAGGGCCAAGCCTAACCGGACAGAGAGCGAGGGACATCAGCGACAGGGCAAGCAAAGGGTGGAGGAGGTTGCGGGTGCAGTGGGCAGCGGAGCAAGCGAAGAAACGGAGGGGGACGAGTACCAGCGAGTTCACGAGGGAAGCGACGGCGATAGAGAAGGGGCGATGGGCGGAACACCAAGCTCTCTCTCGAAGGACCATGGCGCTAGCTACTAAGGCCTGAGATCGACGACGGATGAAAAGCTGGTTCTAGGATCGGACGGTTGGGAAATCAAGGTGACGTGGCCCAATAAAATGCAAGAGCTTGAACTCTAGTTTCGAAAGGTATAGGTAGATACCTCGGCTAACAATCCAATTAATAATAATATCTTGCAAAAATAATTTATTTATTTATCAAATTTTAAAGTCATTAACCGGGACTATTTAAGTACTACTAATTATTAATTGCAATACCGAAATGGAGCCCAGCTAATAGCCCTATTACTAGTAATGAACTAGCAAAATGCTACTACCTTCGTCCCCAAAAAATATAATTTTAGGTGCATTCTCAATTAAAATGTTTGAACTGACTGGATAAAAATATTAATATTTATAACGTCAAATTAGTATATTATATGAAAGTGTTTCATGACTAATCTAATGGTATCTATTTAGTATGATAAATATTACGAACTTTTATATAAATTTGGTCAACTGGGCCTCGAAGAAAAACTTCCATATTTTAACATGACACTATTCTAGAATTACATGCTTTTTGAAACGGAGGGAGTAAATCCAGCTAGCAATTAACAATTTATTGCCTAGATCTAAACAGGCCTTTAGTCAGTTAGAGCATCTTCAGTGGCATTGTTATTGCAGACTTGCTAGCAATCCTTACTATACAGATTAGCTCTTTACTTTTCTATACCACGCAGTTTTTAATGACTTATCTAAACATGGCTCTCTAGCTATCTCTAGACTCTAAATGGCTATTATTGTGAAAGTTAGAGATCATTTAGGATGAACGCATTTTTTTACGTCCATGTGTTGTGTCCACATCAGAAAAAGGGGAAAGACCTGGACTTCTACCTTCCTGTATTTTACAACAAAGAAAAGGTACAGTAAACTTTTTTCGAATATGTAAAAAGTTTGTGTATCATTGTAATTGAGGTAGAATAGTTCCATCATACAAACAACGCGCTTCTATAAGGTCGAGGTCTATAGGATTAGAGCAGGGGCTATAGGATTAGAGCAGGGGCTACACTAAACGCGCTTCTATAAGCCTGTTCATTTCGCTGGTTTATTGTGGCTGAAAGTACTGTTCGCTGGTTTGTTGTGAGAGAAAAACACTGCTGGATGGCTACTGATTCCGCTGATAAGCTCAAACGAACAAGGCTTGATTTGTAGACGGGGGAGCTATCATCACAGTTTGAGACTTACAGATTTACCATGCTACAGCAGCTAAACGGCTAGCATCTCCTATAACATTTCTAAATCTCACTCTCTAAATTATCATTTGGAGAGTCATTTGTATAAGAATCGTTTTTTATATCTTTTCAGTCTCCAACAGTTTTTCTATATCTCATGCGCACTCTAGAAAGTCATTCTCGTCTTCTATTTTTTGCTAGCGAAAAATCCAGAATAGAAGATAGCTATATTTGGATGACCATTGAGAGAAGCTATTAGAGGGTAGTTTTTCACCCAAATCTCTATTTCTAGCATTCAGAAAGAATAGTCTCTTGAAGATGCTCTTAGTTGTGGTTGGACACTTGGGACCGGCTAGGATAAACGACAAAGTGGAGACAACATGACAAACAACTGAAATAAATCCTAGCGTGTTCCGAAAGAAAAAAAAGGAAAAAAATCCTAGCGAAAACCCACGGCAAAAAAACACTTGGGCATTGTTTAGATGCACTTCAAAAGTTGAAATTTTTTCAGTCTCTCTCCATCACATCAATCTTTGGACCCATGCATGAAGTAGTAAATATAGGTAAAAAAATAACTAATTACACAGTTTAGTTGAAAATCACGAGATGAATCTTTTGAGCCTAGTTGGTCCATGATTGGACAATATTTGCAAAATAAGACGAAAGTGATACTATTCATCAGTTTGAAATTTTTTCACAATCTAAACATGGCCTTAGTTAGAAGAAGGTGGTCCGTACATGCTGGGACTCCAAAATATCGATCAATAATAATCATAATAATCTTCCTCCATCCCATCACAATGATCTCCCATCACCATCGATTTGAACAGCAGCTGTTGATGCTTAACGTGGTGATCCGAGTTGAGCCGGGGGGCAGTACGACACGTCATCACCAAGGGCCCAGGACAGTAGTACAAGGAGGGGCCCGGCAGGCAGCGGTAGCAGGCGGGCGATCCAATGGCTGGCTTGGGGCGGGCTGCGCTGCGTGCGTCCACCGATGGCGATGGACCACACCCACACAGCCCAGGCTGTGGCGTCCACGCAGGGCCGCCGCCGCTTTACGCGACAGCCAATTTACGCCGCTCCGCGCTTCGCGCTCCCCCACACGCACCCCTTCAATTCCTTTTTCCTCTCTTCCTCGGTGTGCTGCAGACTGCATCCATCCCATCCACGCCATTCACATCACAGACAGCCATCCCAACTTCCCAAGGGCATCATGCATGCAGCCATGCACTGCACGCCTTGCCGTGCCGTATCCGCCGCTCCGACTAGTATAGGAGTGGCTTTTTTTTTTTAAGCTCGAAAGATTTTCTCAAATATGTCCACGACGGAAAATTTTAAAAAATAGACTTTTCTCATGACGTCATAGTCGTCGGCGCTAAGATATAACTGCATGGCGCCAGATCCTGCCGCAGTGACGGTGACGTGGCAGGGTGCATGGCGCCATGCATCTTGGCGCCATGCACACACGTAAAAATGCCTCTCGAATTTTTTTTCCTTTCTTCTCTCTTTCTCTTCTCTTCGCCCGACCGCCGGGCCTCCGCTCGCGCTCGCGCTCGCGCCACCCGCGCTCGTCGTGCCGCCGCCCGCCCGCCATGCCGCCGCCCGCACGCCGCGCCGCCACCGCGCGCGCTCGCCGCGCCGCCGCCCGCCGCGTCGCCGCCGCCCGCGCGCGCCGCGCTGTCGCCCCGCCCGCCCCCGGCCGCGCGTCCCCACGCCCGCGCCGCGGCCGGCCGGCCGCGCCCGAGCTCGGCCACGCGCACACCCGCCACCGCCCGCGTGTGGCCGTGCCGCCGCCCGCGCCGCCGCCCGAGGCTGCGGTCTCAGCTCGCCCGGTCGTGCACGCCCGGTCGGCCGCCGGAGGCCCCGCGCGCGCCCCTGGCCGCTCGTCCCCGCGCCCGCGGCTCGACCGCCCGCCCGCGCCCGAGCTTGGCAGCGCACGCCCGCCACTGCCCGCCCACCGCTCGCATCTCAAGCGCCGGCATCTCCGCTTCTGCACAAGGTAAACTAGTTTGTTGTTCTTACTTAATAATAGTACATTAGTCATGAAGCTAGTTAGTAAGTTTATTATAGATTAAGATTGATTGATACTTTATATAGTTACTTAGTTATTTAGTTAGTTATATAGTTAGTTACTGAGATAGTTACTTGACATCGTTAGTTAGTAATACTGTGCTGTTAGTAGTTGTTATTAGTTATAAATACTTAGTAGTTAGTAGTATTTTTGTATTTACTTTTTGTGTAGATTGTAGTAAAGCAATTGTGCTTCGTTATGTTTGGGAACTAGATGGACAACCTAGTGAGCATATATCATGGAGGAATGGAACGAGATCACTATGGATATGTTGAGTTTGTTGACATGCAAAGTGTGCCTGTGCTATTCAATGAGAAGCCATCATTTAGTGAGTTGACTGCAAGGGCTCGCGAGGAGGTACATTGCTATGGAGATGATGGCATCATAGTTGAGGGTGTACTTCACCTAGGTTTTCCTCCCAACATGCTAAGGAAGATGATCCCAATAGGGTGTGCAGATCAGTGGGACAACTATGTGAGATCGGCTATGAAAAGCCAATTTCAAAGTTTGGACGTGGTTGTACATCGTGTGCTCGTTGATCCCATCCCTCTTGGGTTGTCCCCGCCAATGGGTGAGCAGGCATTTTTTGAACCTCCCGTCCCGGAACGTGATGTGGATGCTGAGGTTCCGCCTACCGTTCTTGATGCGCAATCTGCCCCCAATGATGTGGCACATCCTCCTCAGGAGATCCCTTTGACACAGAATCATCCGAGTAAGTGTCAATTAGGCATCATTTTATCTTTGTAGCTTAAATATCTTCTTCTCATCCACTTTTCTTATCATCTCCTCTTATTTGTGGCTATATTGTAGGAGACGTTCCCGATAATGAGGGCGCTCCTCCTGCTGATGCCCAAGTCCAGATTGGCGATGGAATCCGTGCTTCCAATAGTGTTGAAATTATGAATGATTCAGAGCCATATGAGATCGCAAGGGTTGTTGATTCTGACGATGATCGTCCCGTTGGAGAGCTCATGGAGAGTGACGTTGAGATGCTGAGGCGTATTTTTCCCGGCCACCGTGATTCTGTGGTTCATGAGTTCACTGATCTTACTCCTTCCGATCAGGCGTGTGCCGAAGGACGTGAAGATGAGCTACAGGAAGCTCCAGAGGCTGGTCCTAGTATGGAGATAGAGAAGGGGAGGGTTTTCAATGACCTCCCTGCATTGAAGAGGTGGTTGCAGGCGTTTGCAGTGATACGCAAGAGACCGTACAAGGTCCTGCATTCCCATGTGGAGTGGCGTTACACGGTTGTTTGTGACAAGGAACGCTATCTATGGAGGGTTTGTGCAAGGAAGCAAAAGGTCTCCGGAAAGTGGAAGATCATAAGAGTTGTCGGGCCACACACTTGTTCTTCACATGACCTCAGCACGAAGCATCGACAGTTGACATCTACCCTCATTGCCAAGCGGTTGATGAAAGTATTACAGGGTGAGCCGAACATGAAGGTCAGGACAATTATCAAAATAGTTAATGAGGTGTATGGAGGATATGACATATCTTATGGCAAAGCCTGGAGGGCTAAGCAGCGGCCGTGGAAGATGATATATGGGGACTGGGAGGATGGCTACGAGCAGCTTCCAGTACTTCTCAATGTAATTAAAGCAGTGAATCCAGGCATGCATTATGAGTACATCCCTAGGCCAGACTCATAGAAGGATGGGAGACACGAGGACGACGACGACGACCACGAGGACGAGGACCAGGGCCACGAGGAGATTGGACCGTCTCAGCTAGACGATGCTCCCTAGACTCAGCCTTCACAGCAGGTCGGTACCAGGCGACGTCGACCACCTGACCCTTACACTCCAGGCACCCACGCTCTTAGACACAAGGGGAAGGGTAGGTCAAGGAGACAGTGAGGGACTGTAGCCGAATTATGGACTATATGGACTGTATGGACTATTATTATGGACTGTTATTATGTATTATATGAACTACTATGGAGTTTATAGACTCCAGGCACTCACGATGTGAGGAAACTCATCTACATTATTTAAGGTGATTGTCATATATAATTGTTGATGACATATGTTACTGTGATATTTGTGTTTGGGTTGAATCAAAAACAGGGAACACTCTGCCAGAATTTCCCCTAACATGTCAAGTCGTATCGTACAGCGATAGCAAGTAGCCTTTTCAGTACACCGATAGCAAGTAGCCTTTCTAGTGATTTATCATATCACTATCCTATCGTACATCCTCTTTTACAGATGAATTGATTGATCAAGGAATCTAGCCTTTTCAGATGAGTTTTCAAATAGGCTTTTCAGGGATGGCGTCTAGCCTTTTCAGGAGCATTAAAGCCACAATACAACGGCTCTCAACACCACTGCTGGCTATATATACACCTTCCTCCATACAATGGTAGTCACTTGAAACCAGAAATTGGTTATAAACGAGTAGTAATGTCTGGAGGGTCATCGAGAGGGAAGGGAACGGGGGGGGACTAAGGGTACTCCAATTGTGTGGGAGGGGTCTCCGGGTCCGGAAGACTTTGATGAACCAGTGTATCATTTTCCTATCAAGACCAAGAGAGATTTCAACAAAGAGTGTCCACTCCGAGGATATGATAACCAGAAAGAAGATTGGCCAAAATGTAGGCATGGTGAGGACTGCTTAGTGCAGATGTTCGTGGAGGGTTTGGATGGAGGTCGCCGATTCTTCAAATGTCCACGAGCAGAGGTAATTGGTTTTAAAATTTATTACTCAAATTTTTTTCTCCATTATTTTGCATCTCATAGGCGAAACTAACTGCATGTTCACTAAAATCTTTGAAATGCAGTGTTCAGAGTCCAAAGAAAATTATGGCTTCACTAGGTGGGTCGATCCTAGACCAATCTATCCGCACGCACAGTACATCTACTACTTGCAAGACCGTATCTTTGAACTAGAAAGAGAAGTTAGCAACGGTTACAAAGACGACGAAGCAGACGATACCAGTAGTGGTGCCGTTTCACAGGACGGACCATGCCATGATCCATATTGCACCTACCCTAACCATAAGAACAACGGGCCTCTACCATCACCCCCGCCACCTCCACCATCAACAATGGGAAGGTACTGTGGAGAAGGGGCTACACAGTTTGCTATGTGGCCGCACTACTAGATAGAATAAATCTATCGTGTACACATGTCATGTAATGTGCTTGTTGTTCGCTCTAATTACCTAAGGCATGTTAGGTTTAGTCCAGGACAAATGTGCCCTAGTTTGGTACAAGTTCTGACATGCCATGTCCTATGTTATGCGTGTTGAATTGTGAAATCCAGTACTTCCTTATGTTTTATGTGCACCTTGAGAACTAGTTTCAGTAACGAAGTAACATTAAACCTGATAAATGACAACACTATGCAAGGTCCAAAAACTTAAAGTGCATATGAAGTACATGACGGACGCAATAGATAACACAGAACATGCCCTAGGTACATGATTTACCTAAAGTACAATAGATTAAACACATTGCATACTACATCAACCACATTGTTTATGATTAAACCATGCAACTAGCATACTGCTAAGTACAACGAGGCCACTTTCTCTTTTTCTGGGCATCGGGATTCTTCTCCATCGCTACCTTCGCTCTGCGCACACGTTCAAGCTTCTTCTCCCTATCCTCCCTACACGCAGCAACACGCCTCATTTCCTCCTCTTCCTTGTGCTCCTTTGCTGCTGTCTCCTCTCTGCGTCTCTTCTCTAATATCTCCAGGCGCTCCGCATCCCACTCCTTCAGGCCTTGTAGAAGCCGCATGTCAACCTCCTTGATCTCAGTGTCGATCCACTGCTCAAAATCACATAGCGGTGGAGGGGTCTGCAGTAAATACAATTTTTCAAATCCAATTAATATGCAAAACTTCATAAGACACAAATTAATTAATAAACAAAAGCAATTTCTCACAATAAATGTACTGCGGCGCTGACGCTCTGTAGGCTCCCATGTAAAATTGGAACATATTCAATATCTCTGCTTATATGTTGCCTCATCTTCTGAAATATCTACCTTGCAAGGATCGCCACAGAAGCACATGGGTATTGGCACACCGCTAGGGAGCGGCTTTGGAACGTACGGACTTTCGGTCATCCGTGCATAGCTATAATTTAACAAATTCTAGTCTAATATAACAAAACAAATAACAATAAAACTAAAACTAAGGGTTTACTATATGAAGAAAAAGATCTACGCATACCTTTGTTTTCTATCTTTTTCACGTCTAGGCATCCTACGGTTGAAAAATACATACGATTTTTAAAAAGCACATGAACAAAGGACATGTGAAGTTCATAGGTTAAGAATATAATTTCATTTTACCAAATCGATTCGAAAAAAATAACGAAGGGTGAGAGAATATCTAGCTCTCGAAGATCGATGGATAAAATCCAACTTCTCACGGTCTAATAGCTCGATTGAAGAGGTTGGCCGAAGTATACAGAGGAAAAACCCGAGGAGTGGGAGAAAGAAAACGAGAATGAGTCGTGAGAGGGGGTGGCTAAAACGTGATGCACCTAGCCACGTCACCGCCACGGCGGCAGGGTCATGGCGCCAGTGACCCTGGCGCCATGCAGTTATATCTTGGCGCCGACGACTATGGCGCCATGAGAATGGTCTATTTTTTGAAATCTTTCCGCCAGGGGCATATTTGAGAGAATCTTTCGCAAAAAGGGCTAAAAAACAAAAAAGACGGTGGCGTGCTACAAAAACTACGACAGCGGCCCGTTTGACTGTGCTGATAAGCCGGCTGAAAACACCGTTGGCTGATTTGGTGTGAGAGAAAAATACTGTTTCGATTGAAAAAACAAGCTGAAAAAGACGGATTATAAGCTGGATAAACAGGGCCAGCATGTGAATTTGTGAACATGTACCCAAACTCAAGCTGGTGCTACCCAGATCGATGCAGCATCATATTTGAGAGAATCTTTCGCAAAAAGGGCTAAAAAACAAAAAAGACGGTGGCGTGCTACAAAAACTACGACAGCGGCCCGTTTGACTGTGCTGATAAGCCGGCTGAAAACACCGTTGGCTGATTTGGTGTGAGAGAAAAATACTGTTTCGATTGAAAAAACAAGCTGAAAAAGACATATTATAAGCCGGATAAACAGGGCCAGCATGTGAATTTGTGAACATGTAACCAAACTCAAGCTGGTGCTACCCAGATCGATGCAGCATTGCAGCTTCCTTGATTCTGGAAAAAAAAGCTTCATGGTCTATAAATTTCCAAGACATATAAAAACACGCAGTTCGTACTTACGTAATACTCCCCCGGTCCATAAAAACACGTAACTATGGGTTACATGTCAGAAAAAGTAGTTCACGTTTGATCAAGTTTCTAATAAATAATATTTATATTTATGGCTCCAAAACAATTTATTATAAAAATACGTTTCATAACTAGTCTAATGATATTTATTTGATATCATAAATATTGATACTTTTGTTTATCTATAATTAGTCAAACTTATCTATACCTAATAATAAAGAGGCAAAATTTCAGGCTCTTTTTTTCGTCCATCGTTCCCTAACTAACTTCGTGGATGTGAAAAATTGTTTCTCTTCATGTCTGTCTATAGCTCTCACGTTTTATATATATAGTCATAATATAACCAGGAGTCCTAATCCAAATATAAGATGTTCTGATCGGATTCCTTCTCTGTTTTGGAAACTAAGGCCTCACGCGTCGTATACAAACCGAACTCGCTCAACATTGCGATCATGTCTCGCGTGTATTAGAGTCGAAGTCCAGCAGCGGTAAGATTAATTTGTTGATGTTAAGGAAGACTTAGATTTGTTAATTATTTGCTTTTCGCAAGGTAAGTGCCAATCTCACAAGTCACAACTAACTATGCGTCATATGCATACGCATGGTATCCATGATGTGTTCTTTCTTTTTTTGTCAGCACGTTTCAAGTTTTTTAAAATCTCCGTTTCATTTCCGTTCCTTAGTTGCCGATTCCGTTTATTGTTTCCCAACCTTTTTCTATTTTTTAGTCCGCATGTTTTTTGATAGCCGTTTTCTGCAAGTTCCTGTGTTGTAGTACCTTGTACGATTGGTCCAATTTTTTTCTTAGTTTATTTGTCAACTCAGGTGGGTTTTCTTTTACATCAAAAATAAATACTTAATAAATACAACATGGATCTCCCAATCATTAACTAGCCTTTCCGTGAGAAATAAAGATTTTCACTCCTCGAGTTACGGTTGATGACGTTTCAATTAGAAAGAAAACATGTTCTTATTAAATTCTAAATCAGTTGATGGTCCAACTAATCAACTAATAAACTGAAATATATATTAATTTATTGTCTAATCCAGTCTAAATAAATATATTTGAGAGAGGCCTCATACTCAGCAGTGAACACACTACATGACAATAACTAATTCCTTGCTAACTTTAATCAGATATTAGAACTACTAATTTTTGGTTTTTTTAAAAAAGTCACGATACTCGATATTTAAGTGTAGCAATATATGGATAGTATGAAATTAAAGTTACGATATATTTACGTCTATATATTTATGTGCTTATGCACTGAGAGAGAAAAATTATGAAGGTTGTATTTTAACTTGATACAAGCTTAAAAGGATATTGTCATATTATTATCAAATATTAACTTATATAATGGAGGTCGTAGTCATCATAAAATAAATAGGGGTCTTAAATTGCATAGAAACGTAAAACATAAATACACACATAACATTCCCTATTCTCATTTTTCGTAAATTTATGTGATGTTTTTTCTCCCGTTGCATCGCACGGGCATATTTGCTAGTAAGATACTAAAACATGACACTGGACTAAAAATGCATGTTTTCCTGGACGGAGTGAGTACATCTATACCAAACAAAATGACTTCTCTCTTCCCTCATCTGTTTAGCATAGTCATATGCTAATACTTAAACCTTACTTACCACCACAGTATACTCTAAAGATTTTTTTAAAAAAATATAGGCGGCCGTGACCACCTTTAGTCTGTACTGACATTTCCAACCAAATATTTTGTATTTTCTCTATTCTAGAATTATATGAGTACTAGTACTTTTTTAGAAAATAAATTGTTTATAATTATATGTTTTATGTTGTCAATGTAGAGATGTCAAAAGCTTATATAAAAACAACTTACATGACTTGATGTCATGGTATCAATATAATTTCAAATGAATTGTTGGTATATAGGTCATCAAAGGAAAAAATTCGTAATTATTATCCCATAGAAAATATATATTTGTCAAGCAAATCAACTGGTTATTTAGATTATGCATATCGTAATGGCAGTACAAGTAATTTAGATGCAAATTTAGAGGATATGTTTAAGAGTATATGACAAAGTAAGTAGTTTCGATGCATATTTAAGGGGCTGCTCTATGTTGTACAGGTGGATATTTTCTTTTAAAAAAACCAAAAAAATATGTAGTGGTTGTTATTATCAATTGTGATTATAGCCTAAACAATCATTGGCCATACTTTTAAAACAATTTCGAGAATTTTTCCAAAATTTATGTTTCTAGAGCATCTCGCGAGGATTAATACGAGACCTTATTGGAACCTCCCATTAGTAATAGAGATACTAGTTAAGTTTGCTGTGGAGGAACCTGCCCATCTAGGTTGTGTCATTGACTTGAATGTGTGTTTATCTTTTTTCTTGATTTATTTTAGGGGTCATTGACTTGACATGTGTGTTTATCTTTTTCCTTGATTTATTTCAGGATAGGTCCAGTGGCACTTGTTAGGCGATGTGCCCGTCCAGCGCGAGGCGCATGTGATGATTTTCGATCTTGAGACATGCTCTCTTAGTCTTTCGAAGGTGCTTATAATAGTAGAGTGTGTGCATATGTTTGTAGGGGTAAGTGTGCATACATATATACGAGATCTATGTCTATACCTTCATTTGTGAGAACAAAAAAGTTAGTTGTTTGTAATAATGCACACAAATGTTTTACTCTCCCCGAAGCTACTACGAGAATTAGATTTGCTATAAAATATATTTTTATATTGTATCTATTTAGAAAAACCTAAATATTAACAATATTTTGTACTCCCTCAATTTCAGATTATAAGTCGCTTTGACTTTTTTGTTACATCCATTTTACTACGTACTTATCTAGATACAATAATATGTCTATACATAACAAAAATGAATGAAAAAAAAAATCAAAGCGACTCATAATTTGGAACGGGAGAGTACATAAACTAAGTCAAACCCAGTGAGGTTGACTAAATCTAAACTCAGAGTTGTATATTTTTGGAAGGGAGTTTACTGAGCTACTAGTATTAAGTATTAACTGACATGCGTACCAAAACACCCTACACATCTCTGGCTGTATTTTTTTTTTTTCTGATACTGACTTGTTATGAAAAAAAATATTGTTTCTTGGCTGATTGATTTTGGCCGATAAGCTCATGCAAACAGAGCATGGAACTGCCTTTACAGTAGTACGTTTTTTTGCAACTTTTACAAAAAGCAAGCTAGTACGTATAAATTACAATATAGCGCCGCTGGAAATACAGTCGAAAACAGGAGAGGCTTGGCCTAGCCTTGTCCATGAGACAAACCAAACGGTTGAGAATTGAGACGAAGGAGACGCATGCATGCATCATCCATTCCCGCCTATGACTATGACTACGAGCCGTCCGGCGAGAAAACGAGGGCTCCACCCGGACGGATGCCGTCGTTTTCTGATCGGACGGCCCAGACATGCCTGTGCTGTGCCCCACCGGCCCTACACGCCCGCACCGCCCTTGGTCAAACCAAACGAAACGTTGCCGGGCGACGACACGACGACGAGAGAGATTTGAAAAGGTAATGGATGAGACGGAGCCGAGCGAGCCGAGCCAAGCGCCCAAGCGCAGTGGCTGGCCAGTGGGAGTGAGAGCTGGGGCCCGAGGCCCGAGCTGCTCTGCTGGCTGGCTGGCTCGCTGCAGGAAGGGACACCACGCGGTCTGGGCACACGTCCTCCCGCCATTAAAACCGCGGCAGGCAGGGCCTCGCATTTATCGCGCCATTACTGCGCGCCCCCGTCTCCACGCAGGCCCCCAGGCCCACCACCCACCACGAGGGGAGTCCGGAGTCCGAGATCCGCTCACCGCCGCCGACCCCGGCTGCCTCAGCGGCTGAGCCGGTCCGGCGAGAGCAGCGCCTCGGGGTCGCCGCACCGGAGCCGGCTGGACGCGGCGGCCGCGCGGCTGCTCCGCCTCGCCGCGGCGGCCAGCATCGACGGCGGCTCCGACGCCAGCGACATGAAGAACCCGCTCCCGCCGCCGCGGAACCGCCGGGAGAACGGGGACGGCTTGCACCCCGCGCCGCCGCGGTACGACCGGAAGGAGAAGACGCGGGCGGCCGCGGATCCGCCCGCGCCCCCGCCGCCGCCGCCGAACGGGGACGGCCAGCGCTTGCTCCAGAAGCCGCGGCCGCGGGAGGTGCCGCCGTCGGTCGCGGCGCCGGCGGCGGAGAACACGCGGTACCGCCACGGAGGTGATGCTGTCGACGCCGCCTCCACCATGGCGAGGCTGCGCTCGAAGCCGAAGGAGTAGGAGCGCTTCAGCAGGAAGTCCCTGGCGCCGGCCGCGAGCTGGTGCTGCTGGTCCGGGCTGGCCGGCGCGATCTCCGCCTGCTGCTGCTGCTGCTCGGCCCCCGCCCCCACCGCCGCCGGCAGATGAGCAGCAGGCGGCACCGGGTGGAAGAAGAGGAGGTCGTCGAGGCTGGGCCGCACGCGGCGCGCGGCGGCGCGGTGCAGCGGCGACGGCACGGGCGGCGGCAGCGCGACGGCGGCGCGGCAGAGCGGGCAGGACGCGTGCGCGCGGAGCCACACGTCGATGCAGTCGGCGTGGAACGCGTGCGCGCACAGCGGCAGCGCGCGGAGCTCGTCGCCGTCCGCGAACTCCAGCAGGCACACCGCGCACTCCCTGGACGCGCCGGAGCCCCGCGCCGACGCCGACGACGAGCCGACTCCGGCAAGGTACTGCGCCGACGGCAGCGACTTGATGGCGGCGTCGTCCAGGCCGTAGTAGGGCGAGAAGGTGTGGTAGTAGTTGTCGTACGTTGTGAAGGACGCGAACGAGTCGTCCCCGCCGCGCGCCGAGGGGATGTTGATATGCCCGAGAGCCCATCATCACAATACGGATTAAAGGCCCAAGAGGATATTGATCTAAAAAGGGATTAGGGTTACTAATGAGCCTATGAGATAGAAGCCCATTTGTACGCCCTATATATATGTGGGAGGGGCTAGGGGCGCCGATGATCAGTCGCCGCACCTCCCCTCCTAGTCGCACCCTCCCTTCTCGGCCGCCGCCCTTGCCGTGCGCACGGTGCTAGCACACCGACGCCCGGCGTTCCATCCCCGTACGTGTGGACTCCGTAGAGGCGCTGCTGCGACTGCTGCGCTGATCGGCTGCTGGGATCAAGGACGAGGAGCTCGGTTCGTGGGACGTGATCGACTACTTCATCCACACCGACGCGCGACTTCTTCCGCTGCGCTGTGCGTCTAGTGGTAACGATCTATGATCTCCTACTCGCAAGTTTCTTGGATGTACGCGGTAGATTAGCTAGCGTAGCCTACCCGTTTCCCTACAGTGGTATCAGAGCCATCTTGCGTAGTTTTTGGTCTGGATCATTAGCATATATGTGATATGTTGTTGTAGTAGATTGGATCTATTACTCTTGCACGGTTTGATTGGATCAATTGGTCATAAGGGGTTAAAATAGGAGCAAGATGATTGCGGCATGTGACCAAAAAGATTAGTTTGTGTTCATTCTCTGTTGTGCATACGACATGTCCCTACCGGCTGGAATCACCACAAGGGACTAACTGTGTGCATAGTCAGTAGATTGAACCAACAGATCGAGGTCATGTGTAGATGCAGTCTTCTCAAGTGCAAAAGTTGCACGGTCAATGTGATTGACCTAGTGAAAATTGAGGCATTATGAATGGCTCGGATTTGAGGTGATGCGATCACTCCGATGAGATTTTCATAGGGATTCCATAGATGCGATCTATGTAATTCTGTGAGGTTTTCAGGGCGCTGCCCTGAGACCCGCGGGGGGCGGCTCCCCCCTCGACCCCCCGCCCGCTGACCGGCCAGCGGGACCGCCGTTGCTTTCCAGTTATAGCGGCTTCCTAAGCGCTACTTTGGTAGAACACGTCGTACGCCTAACTTGTTTTTGTAGGGTGTGATGTGAATGGTATGGCCTCAATGTCATGTGATGATGTATGTGATAATTTGTGCGGCCTGCGTGTCGCAAGTTAACACAACCGGGTTGAGGTTGCACCATTATTGTATAACGACCTGCGTGTCGACTTGTGATGTTTGAATCCTCATGTAATTATTTCACTAGCTATTAGATGTAATAGTTTAAGTATCTATCCATGGAGGCTTCGAGCATGATGGCGATGTTGATCACCACAAGACAGGACGGATGGCAATGGAGGTCACATTGGAGCCATGGCGATGGAGCCCATTGTGATGAAAGAGGCCATACTATTCACAATATAATATGATTATATGCCTGTGATGTTTACTTTCCTGTCATACTATTCTTTCATGCTTTACATATGGTGGATGTTTTGTCATGGTAGAATAGCTCCCCTCAGAAAAGTTGAGTTTTTTTCATGCCTTTTACCAATAGCTGCACCTATAATTTTTTGATCGCTGTGTGGTAGGTTTACCAAAGTAGAGTACCCTCAGCTATCATTTTGTATAGGGTGGATGTCGGACATTTACAAGCACAGTATTGGTTAACTCAGCAAAGCTATCAAAAAAGTTTTGGGCTTTAAGGCATAGTGTTGGGGCCGGGGCATTGGATGCCACCCGACAAACAAGAGTCGTATAGAGATATGATTAGCAATCTGTTGCTTACCTATGTCACTATTTTTTTTCTAGCCGTGATGCCAAAGCTCACTAGGATTTTAGTGATTATGGATCTTGAACCACTATATGTCATTAGAGGGAAGATGACTTTGATATAGTAGGTTGTCTTTTGTTAAATTAGTTAATGAAAGTCTTTACATAAACATAGTGCTAAAATCTTGCTTTATTTTAATGTTGTAGATCATGTCTGCCAGTAACAATTCCACTTTCAATTTGCGATCTGTTCTTGAGAAAGAAAAGTTGAATGGAACAAACTTTATTGATTGGTACCGCAACCTGAGAATTGTTCTCAGGCAAGAGAAAAAGGAGTATGTTCTTGAGCAACCATATCCTGATGATCTCCCTGATGGTTCCACTGCTGCTGAACGCAGAGTTTATGAGAAACACTGCAATGACTCACTTGACGTCAGCTGTCTGATGCTCGCCACTATGTCCTCTGATCTGCAAAAGCAGTATGAGCATACGGATGCTCACACTATGATCGAGGGGCTACGTGGGATGTTTCAGAACCAAGCCAGGACTGAGAGGTTCAACATCTCGAAGTCCTTGTTTGCGTGCAAGCTGCCAGAAGGTAGTCCGGTCAGTCCTCATGTGATCAAAATGATTGGTTACATCGAGACTTTGGACAGACTTGGTTCTGAACTTCACCATGACCTGGCTACTGATGTTATTCTCCAGTCGCTCCCGGCGAGCTACGAGCCTTTTATCATGAACTTTCAGATGAATGGCTTGGAGAAAACATTGAGTGAATTGCATGGGATGCTAAAAACAGCAGAGGAGAGCATTAAGAAGAATCCCAATCATGTGATGATGGTTCAGAATGGGAACAAAAAGAGGAAGCGTTGGACGCCTCCCAAGGGTAAAGGCAAGGAAAAGGTTCCTAGCGGTGAGTCCTCGGGCTCTAAGCAAAAGCCAGCACCTAAAGCCAAACCTGGCCCCACTTCTGAGGATGAATGCTTCCACTGTCATGAAAAGGGACATTGGTCAAGGAACTGCAAGAAGTACTTAGAAGAAAAGAAGAAGAAGAAGGGAAGTGAGACTTCCACTTCAGGTATAAATGTTATAGAAATTAATATTGCATTATCTTCTAGTGAATCATGGGTATTTGATACTGGATCGATGATTCACACTTGCAAATCGTTGCAGGGTCTAAGTGAGACTAGAAGGTTTGCACGAGGCGAGTTGGACGTTCGTGTCGGCAATGGCGCAAAGGTTGCGGTGTTGGCGGTCGGCACCTACCACTTGTCTCTACCCTCCGGATTAGTTTTGGAATTAAATAATTGTTATTGCATTCCTGCTTTGAGCAAGAACATTATTTCTTCTTCATGTTTGGAAGAAGTTGATGGTTTTAAGATTGTAATAGAGAACAAACGTTGTTCTATATTTTGCAATGGTATTTTCTATGCTCATTGTCCATTGGTGAATGGATTATATGTTCTTGATCTTGAGGATAAATCTGTCTGTAACATTAATACTAAGAGGCTTAGACCAAATGATTTGAATCCCACATTTATTTGGCATTGTCGCTTAGGTCATATAAATGAGAAGCGCATTGAACAACTCCATAAAGATGGTTTGTTGAGCTCATTTGATTTTGAATCATTTGACACGTGCGAGTCTTGTTTACTTGGGAAGATGACCAAAGCGCCTTTCACTGGTCATAGTGAGAGGGCAAGTGACTTGTTGGGACTTGTACATACCGATGTATGTGGACCAATGAGCTCAATAGCCAGAGGTGGTTTTCAGTACTTCATTACTTTTACTGATGACTTTAGTAGATATGGTTATATCTACTTGATGAGGCACAAGTCTGAATCGTTTGATAAGTTCAAAGAATTTCAGAGTGAAGTACAAAATCAATTAGGCAAGACAATTAAGTTTCTGCGATCGGATCGTGGAGGTGAATATTTGAGCCTTGAATTTGGTGATCATTTGAAGCAATGTGGAATCGTTCCGCAGCTAACTCCGCCTGGAACGCCTCAATGGAATGGGGTATCCGAACGGAGGAACCGAACCTTGTTGGACATGGTTAGGTCGATGATGAGCCAAGCCGATCTTCCATTGTCATTTTGGGGTTATGCTCTTGAAACTGCTGCGTTCACACTGAATAGGGTTCCAAGTAAGTCTGTTGAGAAGACACCATATGAGATATGGACTGGGAAACGTCCCGGATTATCTTTTCTCAAAGTTTGGGGATGTGAGGCTTATGTCAAACGTTTGATGTCAGATAAGCTCACTCCAAAGTCAGACAAATGCTTCTTTGTGGGGTATCCTAAGGAAACCAAAGGATACTATTTTTTCAATAAAGCGGAAGGCAAAGTGTTTGTCGCTCGCAATGGTGTTTTCTTAGAAAAGGAGTTTCTCTCAAAAGGATTTAGTGGGAGCAAGGTGCAGCTTGAAGAAATTCAGGAAACACCCGAAACTGTTTCAGCACCCACTGAAGAGCCACGGGAAGTGCAAGATGTTGCACAACCTGTAGTTGAGGCACCAGCCCCACGAAGGTCTATAAGGGCACGTCGCGCAACTGACAAGCTCAACCTCCTTATCACGGAGGAGCGCCACGTATTATTGATGGAAAATGATGAGCCCATGACCTACACGGAAGCAATAATGGGACCCGACTCCGACAAATGGCTTGAGGCCATGGAATCCGAATTAAAATCCATGCATGACAATCAAGTTTGGAACTTGGTTGATCCAATTGACGGTGTGAGACCTATCGATTGTAAGTGGATTTTTAAGAAAAAGTTAGATATGGATGGAAATGTTCACATCTATAAGGCACGATTGGTGGCGAAAGGTTTCCGACAAATTCAAGGTGTTGACTATGAGGAAACTTTCTCGCCCGTCGCAATGCTAAAGTCTGTTCGGATTCTCCTAGCAATTGCTGCGTATTATGACTATGAAATATGGCAAATGGATGTCAAAACTGCTTTCCTTAATGGACATCTAAGCGAGGATGTGTATATGACACAGCCTGAAGGTTTTGTTGATCCTAAAAATGCTGGGAAAATATGTAAGCTTCACAGGTCTATTTATGGATTGAAGCAAGCATCTCGGAGTTGGAATATTCGTTTTGATGAAGTAGTCAAAGGGTTTGGCTTCATCAAGAATGAAGAAGAGCCTTGTATTTACAAAAAGGCTAGTGGGAGCGCACTTGTGTTTCTGGTCCTATATGTAGATGACATATTGCTGATCGGAAATGATATTCCAATGCTTGAAGCCGTTAAAACCTCATTGAAAAAGAGTTTTTCGATGAAGGATTTAGGAGAGGCGGCTTACGTTCTGGGGATAAAGATCTATAGAGATAGATCAAAAAGGCTAATTGGATTAAGCCAAGACACGTACATTGACAAGATATTGAATCGGTTCAATATGCAAGATTCCAAGAAAGGTTTCTTGCCAATGTCACATGGCGTTACTCTAAGCAAGAGTCAGTGTGCTACGACACCTGATGAGCGAAAGAGGATGAGTGCGATTCCTTATGCTTCAGCCATAGGATCCATCATGTATGCTATGCTTTGTACGCGCCCAGATGTCTCTTTTGCTCTAAGTGTTACGAGCAGGTACCAATCAAACTTCGGTGAAGATCACTGGACAGTTGTAAAGGGTATCCTTAAGAACTTGAGAAGAACTAAGGATATGTTCCTAATATTTGGAGGCGAAGATGAGCTCGTTGTAAAGGGTTACACCGATGCTAGTTTTCAAACAGATAAAGATGACTCCGCATCGCAATCCGGATTTGTTTTCTGCCTCAATGGTGGGGCAGTGAGCTGGAAGAGTTCCAAGCAAGATACGGTGGCTGATTCGACGACAGAGGCCGAGTATATTGCAGCTTCCGAAGCTGCAAAAGAAGCAGTTTGGATCAGAAAATTTGTTTCTGAGTTGGGTGTTGTTCCTAGTGCGTCCAGTCCAGTGGACCTCTATTGTGATAATAATGGTGCCATTGCGCTTGCAAAGGAGCCTAGATCACACAAGAAGTCCAAACATATACTACGGAAGTATCACCTCATCCGTCACTTTGTTGAGAGAGGTGATGTGAAGATTTGCAAGGTGCACACGGATTCAAACGTTGCTGATCCATTGACAAAGCCTCTCCCACAACCAAAGCATGAGGCGCACATGTGGTCTATGGGTATTAGATACTTACATAAGTGATTCTATTGTGCGTGGGAGAGTGTTATGTCATGAGTATGTTTATGTAATAATAAATAATTGTTATTTGTTCCATGGATGATTATCATTTATATTGATTATCAAGTACGTGACTTGATCGTGAAACTCTTTGTTTGTAATGATGTTGTTCTAAATTATCCCTAGTTTATGTCGTTATGTGGGACAATAACGACGTAGAGACTAGCACATGCATTAATTGATGATCATGTTTCACGGATCATAGATATGGAGATATCAGATTAATGATGTGGACACATGTTAGTGAACATGGTGTTGGATTGACCCACTCCAAGACAATACTGGGATTGTTATTTTGAATGTGCCATCAGTTGTTCTTGAGTGTTATACCTACTGGATCCTTAGACCTGAGATTGCCATTGTTTCTCACTGTGTGTAGTGGTGCATCTTGGGGTTGCTAAACGCTACTCCGTAAATGGGTAGTTATAAAAGTAGCTTACAGGTGTATCATGAAACATGGAATGGGATGTGTGCGGATCAAGATGGAATTTGCCCCTCCTAGATAACAGGAGAGATATCTCTGGGCCCCTCGAGATAGATGGATTAGAAAGTGCATGGCCATGCCAAAGTGATTAAAGAGTTAATCATAATGACTAAAGGTTAGTCATGAATAGAATCCACTATTAGATCGAGAGAATGGTCGAGCTATCACAAGAGTGGCATGCATCTCGCCTTGAGCTTGACTGGTATCGTGTGGCAAAAGGATCAGTGTATGAGTATATCTAAGGTTCGGCCGATATGATCTTTATGTGTATTTGTGAGTCACTATGCCCTGCTAGGTGCCGCTATTGACTAGTGATTCGGAAATGGTTTCCACTCACAACCATCTACACATGAACCTAACGGGTCACACACTTAAGGGGTTTGAAATGTTGGAAAACTTGCATAGATGATTGTCTCTAGTGCAAGTGGGAGATTGTTGGTGATATGCCCGAGAGCCCATCATCACAATACGGATTAAAGGCCCAAGAGGATATTGATCCAAAAAGGGATTAGGGTTACTAATGAGCCTATGAGATAGAAGCCCATTTGTACGCCCTATATATATGTGGGAGGGGCTAGGGGCGCCGATGATCAGTCGCCGCACCTCCCCTCCTAGTCGCACCCTCCCTTCTCGGCCGCCGCCCTTGCCGTGCGCACGGTGCTAGCACACCGACGCCCGGCGTTCCATCCCCGTACGTGTGGACTCCGTAGAGGCGCTGCTGCGACTGCTGCGCTGATCGGCTGCTGGGATCAAGGACGAGGAGCTCGGTTCGTGGGACGTGATCGACTACTTCATCCACACCGACGCGCGACTTCTTCCGCTGCGCTGTGCGTCTAGTGGTAACGATCTATGATCTCCTACTCGCAAGTTTCTTGGATGTACGCGGTAGATTAGCTAGCGTAGCCTACCCGTTTCCCTACAGGGGACCCCGCCGGGATCATCAGCAGCCTGAGGCGGTGGCGGCGCCGCCACCGCCGCCGCGCCGCGCGGAACACGCGGCTCACCAGCCGCGCGTACAGCACCACCAGCAGCGCCGCGCCCACCACCGCCAGCATCGCGATGAGCGGCGGGCTCAGGCTCGATCCGGCGCCGGCGCCACGTCTGCCGCCCGCGAACGCGCTCGCTGCCGCCGCGGACGGCTCAGGCGCCGGGCCGGGACCTGGACCTGGCGCTGGGCCTGGGCCCAGCGACGCGAACGCCGCGTAGGGAGAAGGCGGCGAGCTGAGGGCGGCGCCAGAAGGCGAGGCGGCGGACGGAGCAGGCGCCGGGGCAGCAGGGGACGGCCGCCGCCGCCTGGGCCGCGCGCGCATGGCGGTCGTGGCTGGCGCTGGCGTCCTCTAGCTGGGCGCTGGGCTGGTCAGTCAGTGCGCAGGAGGAGTCGGAGGCGCAGGTGGCGAGCACATGGCGCGGCGGCAATAGCTGCGGCTACGGCTGCTGCTAGTGAAAGTGAGGCAGCAGCGGCGCGGCATGATGCGTGGACGTGGTTGAGAGTGCGATGCGGTGCACCGGGGGCCGGGGCTTTGCGAGCGGCCACGCACCGGCACCACTCACCAGTCACCTCTCACGCTAGCGTACAAGGGTTGGTGCGCTGATTTATTATTATGAAAGCCGATTTCATTTACTTCCATTCCACCGGTGCTGGGCACCATTGGATTTGGATCTCACAGTTTTTTTCCCACTCCACTGCCGAGATATCACCCTGTTGGCTTATAACTGAAATTTAGCTTAGGCCGGTGCTTATGCTGAAATACTGTGAGAGGAAAACGTTATTTGACGACTGAAAAGTATCTCAAGCGAAAAGAGTATCATCCATAGTAGTAGTACATCAAATGATTCGAATTGCAAATATGAAGCTACTGTGCATAGCTGGTTGATGACTTAAAAAAGGTAACCTCGAAAAATATGAAATTCACTGATAGATTTTTTTCCAAGGGAAAAGAAAGGAAAATTATATTAAAACTTGGCAACATACATCTATAGACTAGATTACATATGAAAGAACTAGTAGGAATAAAAAGAGGTAATATTCTATCTAATACAAAAAAAAAGAAACAATATTCTATCAAATACTCTCCAAACCTTCTTTCCAAGTGGTTTTGATCAACGCTTAAGACGAAAAGAGCCTCATCAAACACTAAAACCATTGTAGAGTTATTATACCGAATCTATCAACTAACCTAAAACCTTAGGCACGTTGTAATATACAACGTTCTAGAACTAGAGCGAAACATATCTAAATCGATGAAAGAACATGGGATTGAATCGTCATCAAGTACAACACATGTTGTAGGTTTAGCAGCTCCAACCATTGATACATCTAAATCGATAAAAGAACATCACTGGTTGAATCGTCAGCCTTGTTCGTTTCGCTGAAATTTGGTTGCTAATGCTGATTTCTTGTGATAGAAAAAACATTTTTCCTTCGCTGAAAAGTACTGCTGAAGTAGTGCGAAAGAACATGATCTAAATGTTGCAAATTTAGCAACTTCGACCATTAATCCATCATGCTAGACGTCTAATTTACTCTCTAGTCTTTGGGCGATGAGGTCGATGGCCCGGAGTAAAGTTGAAAACGGACGGGATAAATCCCGTTTCGTCCGCAACCGTATTCCGTATTTTCCCATTCGTTTTCGTTTTTCCCGGGATAAACGGAAACGGGATCGAAAACGGGACGGAGTGAAACGGGAGCGGGATCGAAAACGGTAGAGTGTTTGTCCGTCCGTATTTGCGGAATCCCGTTTTTCACCGAGATATCCCGTTTTTCATACCGTATTTCATAAAAACGGGATAGACAGCCCAACACAGACTAAGCCCAATATGGCCCAAAATACCAAACGTCCAAACCCTATCCGACTATCCCTATACAAATTCTATCACCTGGCCGCCGCACTCCCCTTGGCTGCCGCACGCCCCCACTCTCCCGTCCCTCGCAGAGTCGTAGTCGTCGTCCCCCGTGTGGCGACGCCGGCCCTCTGCCTCCTCGTCCAGCCGACCGGTCGTCCCCATCCCCATCCCCGTCCAGCCGTCCCCGTCCAGGTCCAGCCATCGGCGCGGCGACGCCGGCCCTCTGCTGCCCTGCTCTGCTGTCCGCAACTCGCCTCCCTCGGCCCTCGCCGTTGGTGTGGTGACGCCGGCCCTCTGCCTCCTCGTCCAGCCGACCGGTCATCCCCGTCCCCATCCTCGTCTGGCCGTCCCCGTCCAGGTCCAGCCATCGGCGCAGCAACGCCGGCCCTCTGCTGCCCTGCTCTGCTGTCCGCCTTTCCCTCCTGCTGATGTTTGTAGTTTTTAATTACACAATCATTTACACATCAGGGTAGATGTCTCTGCTAGTTGCTAAATAAATACATTGTATACAAACATTTGCAAATAATTCAATAGTCAATATTCTAAGTTCAACAGGATTCGGGCAATCAGGCATCATTAGGTTGTCATTTCATATAATAGTAATACAGATGCAAAAGTTCTCATCAAGAGTATTGCAGTAGAAATTAATACAAGTTGCATTTTAATGAATCGATAGGGTCCAAGATGCAAAAGTTCTTTTCATCTGTGTGGACATGTCACATATATATTAAAGTCATCATCTTTTTGTTTTGGTAGAGTGCACAGCAGTGTCAGTGTCCGCCCTTTCATCATCTGATAATTTATTCATCTACGAGCGTACTTATGTGTGGGCACTGGGCGGTATATATTTTATATGCGGCATACATGTCCCGGCTTAAGTTTCCGCTTACTGTTCGTTTCCGTCTATTTTCCGACCGTATTTACCCGTTTTCATATTACCGTTTATCCCGCTACTGTTTTCGTTCCCGGCTGTCCGGCTCCCGTTTCCGTTTAAAAAAATGGAAATGAAAACGGTAGAGCGATTTTCCGTTCGTTTCCGTCCGCTTTCATCGCTAGCCCGGAGTGCGCCCATGAGGCCATGAGCACATTTGCCCTTTTATTATTGCATCTGGTAACCACAATCTGCCCCCGGGCGTGGAGCTACAGGTGGCCGAGATCGTCGGCGGCAAAGTCTATGCTCTCGAAGCCTAGAGAAAAAGCGGAGATGAGCCTGAGCTCTCCCCCAGTGCCGCATAACTGAAACTGAAAATAACTTTTTCATCAGATAGAATTCAGTCTTAAAAGTAAACTTCGGTTTACAAATAACTGAAACTGAAAATAACTCTACATCTATATTTGACCTTGATGATTGCAATTCTAGCCGTATAACAAGGACCGTTGATCTGTGCCTGGATTATGGCCTTATTGGCAAGTAAGGTGAAGATTGTGTGTCTGTCTCAAGAACGAAGACAGCTGACTGTTTTCATGCGCAAATGGTTCAGCGAAAAGTATTACGTAGCATTAGCATTAACGTGGCTATGTGTTCATTCATGCAAAGCAGGACTAGTATGAGTGTGAATTTCCACATCATTCATGTGGATTGAAAACATTCTCAGTTTCATCTGCATCACTCAGCGGCTCAGCCACTCCATGTTCGACGCACAGTCGACGCATGCCGTGATCTGACTCAACCGGAATCGATCCGCACTGCCATATGCTGTGCTGCCGCACTCATCCATCACACATCAGAGATTGGAGTGAACCCTGCACCTGCAGAACACATTCTCCTCAACCTTGGTCCCTGCAAAAAGAGGGTCTCTCATTCTCAGGTTGGCCATTGGGGTCTTTAGGTCTTGCTTTGGGAAAGAACTGAGAATCAGGATAAAGCGGGCGATATCAATCAATAAGTGCCCTAGGTAGCTATGAGACTCTCTGCTTTGCAAATTGCAATGTTCTCTGTGCTCCAATGCTCCATAATTTGGGTCTCAGTGCATGCATTATTACCCCATACGAGTAGCATTGCTCTTTTTCTTTACTTTTTGACATACAGACGGATGAGGGCAATATTCCAGTCCCCAGAACCAATTCCTTGCTTAATCCTGGTTGATGAGCACCATGAACAGTCTGATAAGAAGTTTTAACACGACAGTAGAGTATCCAGGGGAAGATCGGATGCTCCGGGTTTCCAACTTTCCATCAGAAATGGCCAAGGCAGAGCTGACAACTTGACATAAGGTGTTTATCAGTCTATTTCTCCGACTGAATGTTCAGAACTCTTGTATTCGGTTTCTGCACTTGAACACTGAACTGTAGTTTTTTTTTTTTTGAACGTAAACACTGGACTGTAGTAACATCTAGTTAAATGTTGCAGAATTTTGGCACTATGTTGGGCAGAAACTGTGACACACATACTGACACCGACATGAAAAATCAAGTACATGTCAACTGAAGAATGTCGCCAAGAATTCCGACATGCTGATGATGTCCCAATAATTGTTTCAGATATTTTCCCCCATACATTCCTCGCTAAATTTCTGTCTGCCTGCGCAAGCGATTCTCGCTGCACTGAAATTAATCCCAGATGACTACAGGTTTTTTGCAGTCAGTTGGGACATTCCAATTCCAATCTTATGCACAATGGAATTTGTGCGCTCTTATCCTCTGCTCGGCCACAATCATGAAGGCAAGATCACCGAGGAGATAGCTGAAATCCAGGACCGGATGTTCCTCAACTGGTTTAAGGAGGGAATGCCGTGCGGGATCACCAGCTGGGTTAGTTAAGAGAAGAACCTGAACAATCTGACGTTGGAGGACGAGGTGGAAGAACAGATGCCTGTACCAAGTCCAACACACGAAAGCTTGAGATGCCCTGTGACAGAACCATATATGTCGTCAAGCAGCATGTCCCTTTTCGTCAGACTAGTCATCATGTATGAACTTGTCAAGCAAATAACATTGCCCTATTCATTTTTTTTTCTGTGACAACAAACTAGTAACAGCTACAACTTCATTAAAATATATGCCAAGGAAGTTTGATATAAAGTTTTACAGAAGAAGTTGTCCATAATTCAATTCCGGAAAGGGAAATTTTGAAGCCCATGATCCCTTTTAAACAAACATATTGTCACATTGACCATGCATATATGACCATATATTGGCTTTGATACTCCATATCCAAGAAATACAATAATCACAAACATCCAAAACCCCACAAAATTCGAAGGACACGTACAAGAATAAGAATATGTTCCATTCTATTCCTCGACACCCTTCTTGTCCAAGCCTAGAACCAAACCACCCAATCCAACGGCCGCTCCATTATCTCCTTATAAACCTTTGCCTCCTGCCTGTTTCTCTCTCTCGCGCACACACACCTCTAAACACTCTGAACAGCAGCGCAACAGTCACGGGCAGTAGCATCAGCTCGGTGCCAGCCTCTTCCCGCCGGCGGCGATGAGGTACGGCGAGGTGGCGCACTTCAGCCACCCGCAGCACCGTCTGCGGCTGGAGCACGCGGAGACGCCGTTCCGGTGCGACGGGTGCCGCGAGGTGGGCATCGGGGCGCGGTTCCGCTGCCCGTACCCGGGCTGCGACCACGACCTGCACCGGCAGTGCGCTCTCCCTCTGTCGCCGCCGCCGCCGCCGCTGCGGCACCCGTTCTACCCGAGCTGCGCGTTCGTGTTCCTGGCGCGCGCGCCGGGGGGACCCGGGGCGCGCTACTGCAACGCGTGCGGCCGCGACGTGGCCGGCTACGTCTATCACTGCCGCGCCTGCGGGTTCGACCTGCACCCATGCTGCGCCGCGCTGCCGCACGCGCTGGACGCCGGCGGCGGCGTCAGGCTGTACCTGTACCCGGACTCCAGGGCCGCGGGCGTGCCGCCCTGCCACCGGTGCGGACACCGCGGGCGAAGCTGGAGCTACCGGAGCCAGTGCAGGTGCTACAGCCTCCACGTGGCGTGCGTCATGGACATGCTCGTCGAGAGCTGGCACGGCGTCGGGCGCCACAAGGGCGCCGCCGGCGGAGGAGGAGGGGTGAACGTGTACGACGGCGGGATGGTGGTGCCCGGGAGCGGCGGGTACAGGGTGCCGGCGATCAGGGGCGCGGCGAAGAGCAGCCACGCCAGCAGGGGGGGAGGAGGGTACTGGTACTGGGGCAGGAAGAAGGGCAAGGTGAAGCGCTGCTGCGAGATCGCCGGGTTCGCCGCTCAGGTGGTCATCTCCGCCGTGCTCGGCGACCCCACCGCGCTCATCGCCGGTGTCATAGGCTCGCTCATCGCGCGGTGACCGACGGACGCCGGCCTAGATCGGGCAGAGACATGATCGATATTCGATCATGAAAAAAGATGTACGTATATACGTGCGCCGCCGTCGGTGTGCGTGCATGCACGGCCACGTAGGTAGAGACACTTCGTGGCGAATTTACTGTGGACAGTAAATCAGCAATGATATGCTGTCGTTATAAAAAGAAATCACCTAGCTCTCTTCAGTCTTGACCTACGATGCACGGATACGTATCCCGTATCCGACACGTATCGGATACGGATACGTCTCGGATACGCCTCGGATACGTATCCAGGCCGTACTCAAAATATTGGATACGTATTTACTCAGATACGTGTATCGGACATGCTAGATACGGCCTGTGAAGGCCCAAACGTCGTGCGTGACACGTAGCGGCCAGCACTTCCTCGGTTCCTCCCCATCGTAGTTGACAACGCCTCGATGCTTGCAGCCGCACTCAGCACTCTCCATCGTAGTTCAGATCGTCTTGCAGCTGTCAGGCAAGACGTTCGACGCTGCAGCGCACTAGGCTGGGCACTCGCGACCGGCGGCGGGCAGCGACGAGATTCTGTAGGCAACTCAATCGGGCGGCGGCTCTCTCCATCCGCTGCAAGATTATTCAACCAGCGAAGTATGTTCGTCGACCCTCGTCTCTTCCCTTCTCAAGTCTCTCACATGTGTTCCCATGTGTCCACTATCGAGTACACACACTACGTTTTGTTTATTGTATACGTTCTCTGATCTATTTTTTCCTTGTCTAATCTCTGTTAGTACGAGTAGATGGACCCACGTGATGATTATTGAGTTATTTATATATGAATTATTATTGGTTTTATAAATATACTAGCCGTATCCTCGTGTCACTGTTTTTTAGCAAATTGCGTATCCGCGTATCCGATACGTATCGTATCCGTATCTGGACAACGTAGGTCTTGACCACAGTCTCCGATCTCCATAACACACTTTCATTCGCTCGTTCATACAGCTCACAATTTTCACTCGTGAGTGTGAGTCCCCGGTATTCCATGAATACCTATAGATGGCCAAACGGGTCCGGCCTGATGGACTCGCCCGGGCCCAGCCCAAAAAGGTATGATATGAGCTTGGCACGGCACTAAGCTCCTGGTGCCTGTGCACGCCATGGCACGGCCGTAGTGTCGTCGTGCCCGTAGTGTCGACATTGGCACGACACGGTTAAATGGGTTGACACTATGCCAGCACGATCACTATCAGTCGTTGAAAGTATTGTATGCTTTTCTCACCGTTCGTTGGGGTTTTACAAAACCTAGCTATAACATAGACCTCCTCCGTATCTTTGAATTTCTTCCCCGACCCCCTGGCCCTAGGGCACTGCACCTGATGCTTCGGCTCCTCCTCTCTCTCGTGGCTTTCTATTGTATTTCTCATGGGCTCACGCCGCCGGTCGCCTCTCCCAAGCGGCGCCCTCCCTCTCCCCCTGTTCCCATGTCCCAACCTTCCTTGGCTCCCTCTCGTCATCCTAGCCTCCCCGAACAGCGGCGGCACGGCTCCGCGGCATAGCGGCCCCGATGGCGTGTTGCATTGACTCCGGCAATAACGAGAACACAGTTCCAGTCATGTCCGGGCTAGCACAATCTTAATCTTAATGGGCGAGTGTTCCCATCGTGCGGGCATGACATGACTAGATGCCTTTAGTGTCGTGCCTGGACTGAGAAGCCGACACGGTCTGTGCCTAGGAGCATCTCCGGCAGTTCTATTTGGGTAACCACCTATTTTCATACTATCTATATTTTACTTCTAACTCCAACAACACTTCCTAAAACAGGCTACCCAAACTCGTCCCGATAGGAAATGACAAGTGGGTCCCATATGTCATCCTCTTCGGTGTTGGCTGGAGTAGGCGTGGGCGGAGCAGAGTTGGCTGCAGCAGAGGTCGCCGGGAGCTCGCGGAAGGCCTGCAGCTCGTCAGGGAACGCCGGAGCAGAGGTGATGCCGTGGGACACTGCCATGGTCGTTCGTCAGCGCGATGGGGGAGCTGCTCCGCCAGGTGCCCGCGCTTCCTGCAGTGGCCCGACGAGGCTGCGGCGGCATGGCTGTGGAGCAACACCGGCATGGCCGCGCCTGCCAAGGAAGGTCGTGCTTCCTCCAGCGCCGCCCTCGCAGAGCCGCCCGCGTTGGGGATCTGGGATTGGTCGGGGCGGCGGGATCTGGCCGGAGGCGCCCACGCCTGCGGGGAGGAGGCCGCGCCGGCGGGGAGGAGGCCGCGTCGAGGAGCTCCGCCGCGCCGGGGCCGGGCCATCGAGCTGTTGCGTGCGAGGAAGACGAGTGCGTGGGGTGGGAAAAAAAATAGGTAGCAAGATTCGTTGGCCAACAAAAGTAGGTAGTCTGATAGGTAGCCTGCTGGAGTGCGTTTTTTTTTGCCTCCACTACCCAAATAATAGGATATGTAGTGGGTTTAGGTAGTCTGCTGGAGATGCTCTAACAGTGCCATGTCTAATCATGTTGTGCCATGTTTGGGTGCCCCCTGTTTGGCTATCTATACCAATACCCCAATATCCTGGCAAAAATATATTAAAATAAACTAAAGTATTGTTTAGATGTATAGTCAGATTCACATCAATTCATATGTGTTGGTGTGATTGGAGTGGAACTTAAACTAAATTCCACCATAATCCACGACACCACGTGTAAATTGAGGTGAATCCGACAACATCCAAAGCCTAATAGTGTGTATCATACACAGAAATGCAGACGGGAGAAGTAAAAAAAATGGTTAATGTATTTAGGCCGGAGGATAGTGGGTTGTAGCTCAAATCAAATCAAATATTCAAGATTTCGTTAGTATACCAGTGCCACAGCCGAAATCCAAATCACACGGGCCAATATTTCTTAAGGCCTCGTTCACTTCCCCCTCCCAACCCAAAATATTTCCTCTTTCACCCATCACATCAAATCTTTCGACGCATGCATGGAGCATTAAATGTAGATAAAAAAGATAACTAATTGTATAGTTTGTCTGTAAATGTCAGGACGAATCTTTTGAGCCTAGTTAGTCCATAATTAGATAAATTTTGTCAAATAACAACGAAATATGCTACAGTAACTTTTCAGCTACTTTTCGCGAAATGAACACACCCTCAGAAGAAAAACGACCCGTAAGGCCCAAATAGAAAGCCGAGGACAATGAATTTTTTCTTTTCCTTTTTCCTTCGATCGTCGTCAGCTCCGCCGCGAAACGGAGACGGCCTGCCGCCGCCTTCCGACCGTACGCCCGCGCGCACGAGGAGAGGACGGAGCCACGTGGCAAGACACCCCCGCCGCCCCTACTGCGCCGCCTGGATTTTGGTGCCGTGCCGCGACTTGGAGCCTCGGCCGACCGCCGCCGCCCTCTCCGGCCTGCCGCCAGGTCGGCGGCACTGGAAAAATCCAGTCAAGGGACGGCCCTGGATCCTGGCTGGAGGAGACGCCGCACTTACGCGGCGCCGCCTCCGCTCACCAGTTGCGGCCCGCCCTGACTCTTCCCGCCCTCCGTCCACTCATCCAGGCTCGTAGCGTAAGTTTCGTCAGCGTTCAGCGCCCCTCCCTTCTGCCCTTCCCTTGCGATTCTCCGGCAATTGGTCCCTGGGTCAACCTTTGCTCAAACACTGAACATGTATTGCCGCGTTACGTCGTTAGGTTAAGCCAACACAGGGATTTGCAGAGTGTTGTCACGTTGAATTCTTAGGTTAGTGGTCGCCGAAATTTCTTTCTTTATTTAAGGTTTACCCGTCTTTGTATTAAGGTAATGAAAAAATTTCTTTATTTATTTACAACTCCATTGCGTGTTGCTGGCTGTTGCCGATTTCTTGTTTTTATCTCCAACTCCAATCAACTGAACTATAGTTTTCTTATACAGTTTCAGGTTTGGCGATGCCAGTAAATATAGATATTGCTCCTTTCAAGCTGGACATCGATGAGCTGATAGCTGATTATGCCAAGGTAATTTTGTCAAATTCTCTCCGTGTTCTGTGCACATATTAACTTTAGATGAATAATAACATCTGTGTGTTCCTGATTGGTAGGAGAACTGTACGTCACTCGCCGAATTCAAACGAGTGTGGATGGCCAAGAAATTTTCTTATATCTATGAAGGCAGACCTAAGACAAACTCGGGTTTATTCATGCAGTCCCTCTTTCTGCATTGTATTGGTAGGTCCTGGCTTCCTGGAAGCACATATTTCTGAACTAAACCCACACTTACCAATAATCCTTTTTGTTGTCATATCTGAACTATTTTCCACTTAATTGTGTGTCCAGGTCATTTGACTTCTCAAAGTTCACTACCCCAAAGATTGGCTGGGCTTTACTGCCTTTACTGTCTGTATGAGTGCCAGCCATACAAGCCACAGTTCAAGATTTATTTGTCTCTTGGTAAGGCACATATATTCGAGCCAATAATCTGGTGCATGTTGAAAACTATTCTTTAATGCATTAATATTTTCTTCTGTTGGAAACAGAGGAGTGCAGGCAATTGAAAGATTTCGTTGTTACGGCTAACCAAAATGGATTGAATCTTGTGGCTGCACTTGTCAAAAGGATGCTGAATAAGGGCATGTTTTTGTTTGGCTACATGAACTTGATTGATGACAATGGGGACAAGCAGGTTGAGGAATTGACTGCATTGCAGAACAAACGAGTAAAATTTGCCTGTGACAAGTACGTGTGACTTTTGCCACCGTGATTTTTAGAATTGGTATTTTTGTTTTGATTGAATTGCACCAACAGATGTCTAAATAAGATTAGTGACGTAGCATCACTGTTTTCTTTAATATGATGTTCATGTGAGTTTTAGTGCTGCAAGCAATCACGCCTAACAAATAAGATTGTGACACAATTTTTCACTTTAAGTTCCTTCGCCTTGCTACACTGTCTTGCATGTTGTTCCAAAGTGCAGATTATTACTCAATGTTTCTTGCAAACAAGGCTATAATTTGGTCAGTGAAAAAAAAACAAGGATAAATTTATTGCCTGCTGATATTTTCCTTGTAACTTTTTTGTTTGCAGGTTATTTGCAAATACCCAAGCAGAAAGTTATATGCACATGGACTTGGTAAATTCTGTGCTTCTATTTTATAGTTCTATTCCTATCATGGTAGCATGGTGATGACACAATTCCGTGGTTTGCACACGCAAGCGAGAATGTGTCCTTCTAGTTTTATGTTTTAATACAATTTCTGTAAAATGGACCTGTGCTTCCTCTTATTTTCTATAAGATCTTAAAGAATTATTATGTTGTCTTGGGTTGGAAATATATCATCACAAAAACAAAAGGCAGCCTTCCAATCCTTTCTTTTATTTATACTACAAACATTATGCAAGTACGCTTCTGTTACTGATATATTCGTCTTCCTCTAGGGTGCTGAGTTTGAGCTTGATAGCATCAAGAAATTGTCAAAGGAGTATGCAGAAGCAAAGGAATTGGCGCTTGCAGGTGCCTGTCAATTGTCACTGTTGGATATGTGCATTTTCTTCTTTATGTAAAACTCTGGACACGCACTGTTTCTAACCCAACTGCTATTTGTTTGTCCCTATCACCTGGACAGAGGCCAGCCAAATTGTGGAAGTTGAAGATGCTAAGCACCTCCTTCAGAGTGACAAGCTGTTGGGTGACAAAATAGATGAAGTCGTGAAAGAATGGGATGCCCAGAAGGAGGGGTTCTACGAGAGAACAGGATTATCCCGTGGTGATCAGCTCATGGTAGTGATGGACAATGATGAATCAGGAGTACAATATCACGGGGACGGATCCCGCGGCAATCAGCTCATGGTGGTTGACAATGATGAATCAGGAGTACAAAATCACGAGGACGACGACTTTGATGAGTTAGATCAGCTGCTAGAGTGAAGAACGTCTATAAGACTGTAAACTCTTCCCGTCGTATAACCCTGTAATTCAGCATACTGCGAGATGAAATCCTTGTTCCTCTTTACTAGGTTCTCCTTTTTAGTTGTCGACTTTCTGTTCCCCTACATGATGGGTTCCAGCCTTCCAGTTTTGGTGAAGCTCGTGTCCCGTTTCATGCATCTGTTGGGACTTGACTTCACGAGAAAAGTAAATCTTTCATACCTGGTGTCCCAAATTTCTAATTGGCGAATTGAACTGCATGGTAATGTCCACTACATTGATTGCAGTAACTGTACATTGAAATAATCCAGTGTCTCCTCGCAGAAAGAAAAGTAAGCCGGAGTAGAAATGTAGATGAACAGTGAGAAAAAAATGTGGTGTGAGTGGGGACGGGAAACGTGAAAAAAAAAAGGTTCCATTGCCGGGATTTGAACCCGGGTCGCCTGGGTGAAAGCCAGGTATCCTAACCGGACTAGACGACAATGGATTTGATGCTCAAATAGACAACTTATGCTACTAATATGCAGAGCAGACGACCAGTGTTCAAATCCACTCAAAAATGTAATGAGTGCCAAAAAAATTTTTTTAGTTATATAAAGCCATATTTAGCAGAGTTGAGCCTGTAAACAAACATCTTTGGTCAGGCTTTACCTCCCAAAAACATTCCGCAGTTGGGCATCTACATGCATTACTTTTTCTGAGCTGAGCTACTGTGCCACGATTCAAGCGAGACACCATGATGCCCCTCTTTCCTTAATTTTCATTTTCCTTTTCAGAAAAAGGAAGAACAGCCTCCAATTTTTTTTTTGGTTCTACTATAAAGGAACAAGCAAGTGTGTGAAAAGAAGGCAAGGGCCACGCACGCTCGGCTTTGTTGAGCACCCCAACCAACACCCTGTTTGTTTCGCTGGTTTATTGTGGCTGAAAGTACTGTTCGCTGGTTTATTGTGAGAGAAAAACACTGCTGGATGGCTGCTGATTCCGCTGATAAGCTCAAACGAACAAGGTGAGCTGGTGGCGGCCTCTCGTACCCGTCAGACAGATCGATCTTCCACGTCACTGTCACACACCGTGACACCGAGACCATCAAAGCGAGGATATTTGGGCTGGAGTACGAGGCCTGTTTGACCCAATAAGGTAGCAATTAGACCAGCATACAAAACTGAACACGAGGCAGCGAGAAGAGGTGTCGAAGGACCAGAACTTGAACTCAGCGGCGGGCTGCGGCTCGAGGCTATCTGCGGCTAGATTTCCTATCCTCTTCCTCTTCCTCCTGCTCTCATCCTTATATCCAGAACCTTCTAGCATATTCTAGAACACGAATTGGTTGTACCAGCATCTGGGACGGTGACATTTTATTGGCTCAAATGTGCTTCAACTCCGGCAGTAGCACCCAAACGAAGGCCCCTCAAACTCCTTCATACAGCCATTGACACGTGGGACCTGCCTAACAGTGACTCTTGCTCCCTCTTTTCCTTTCCATCGCATTCTGCTGGCGCATGAGAGAGGGAACCAGAGGCGGGGACGGATGGCAGCGCCCACGTCCACGCGGTGACGGCGGAGCAGCACGCCCGCGCCAAGCGACGGCAGCAAAGGAGCAGAAGCGTGAGGGCTGGGCGCGGACGCAGCTTGTAGTGCCCGTAGCGGCCATGGCCAGAGGTGCTCCCGCTCTATGAAGGGGGCCGCGAGCAGGGCCATAGCGGCCATTGGAGGAAGGGAGGGAGGGAGGGAGAGAGAGAGAGAGAGAGGGAGCCACAACAGGAGGGGAGGGAGGGAGCCGTGAGATCCATGCCGGAGGCGTCCTCGTCGGAGAGAAAGAGGGAGCCACAGCCGGAGGGAAAGGGAGGGAGCCGCGAGATCCATGCCGGAGGCGTCCTTGTCGGAGAGAGAGAGAGAGAGAGCGAGAGAGAGGGAGCCATAGCCGGAGGGGAGGGAGGGTGCCATGAGATCCATGCCGAAGGCGTCCTTGCCGGAGAGGAGGGGGCTGCACTCGCCGAAGAGGAGGCGGTTGCGCTCCCTACCGCGAGGTCCATGGCGGGGGGCGGCGCGTCTCTCGCACGATGACGCGAGCAGGGAAGGTGCGGTTCGGTAGAGCGTGGGGAGGAAATAGGAATGGGGGCTGGGGTGTTGGGCAAACAGGAACAGGGTCTGAGGGGAGGATTTGGTTGCCCAACCAAATCTCGGGGCCTTAGTAGGGGCCAGCTGGAGCTCGATTTTTGGTCTGAGCCTCCATATTTAGCTATGGGGGCTTAAGTAGGGCCCTGCTGGAATTGCTTTGACGTGACAGTAGCTCGCGATGGTTAAGATTCAATGATATGGTCCTAAGTTCCTCCATGCACAGGCACACAGCACAGTGGTAGCTGGTAGTAGTTCATCCCGGTCCCCTGTTGCCTGTTGTGGTCTCACACGCACTCACGCAGATCTCCATGGCTGCCCCTGCCCAAGTGCCCAGCCTGCACTGCAACGGCCAACGGCAATCTGCAGCCTCATGTGACCACCGAGCAGCAGCAATGTCCAGTGGTCCCATGCTCCCTCTATCCATCTGCTTACAAACGGCTGCAACGCAAATGATGCCGTCGTCCCACCAACATCCTTTTGCTGCTTCCTGCGGTCCTTTTCATACTGATGAAACTGAACGGTGAAAGGCGTTCTTGGCCTCCTCTGTATATACCTAGTACGCAGTACTACACGTCTCAAGAAAGATGTTTCTTCCATGATGACATCGGTCTCTCTGTCCGTTGTCCATCCTTTTGCTGCTTCCTATGCTGAGTCGGTGAGCATGACGATTCATTCACAACGTCTTCATTGGTGAAAAAAAATCTCGTGAACATCCACGCGTGCCAAATGTGCATCAACTTTTCGTGTTTTTTTTACAGTGGACTAGTGGAGTAGAGTAAACCATGCCCTACGGCCGGCCGGTCTTCTGAAGAAGCTCAGCTGCGTGCTCGCCGCTGTGCGTGTGGAATGGAACAGTGCAGGGCCCAGAGCCAGAGGCCAGAAGGACGGCACAAAGACCCACGCCTGCGTGCTCGCTTCTGGGGTCTTGTTTAGGGCCTGTTTAGGCCATGTTTAGTTGGCCAGATTTGGCGCCGCCCAAAACACTGTAGAACACTGTGTGACATTGTAGCATTTTGTTTTTATTTGGTAAAAATTATCCAAACATTGACTAATTAGGCTCAAAACGTTCGTCTCGCAAAGTACAACAAAACTGTGTAATTAGTTTTTGATTTCATCTACATTTAGTACTCCATGTATGTGCCGTCATTTTGATGTGATGGGGAATCTTCTTTTTGCATAGTAGAATTTGGAGAAATATTTGAGATCTAAACAGGGCCTTAGTTGCCTATGCATCCAAAAAAGTTTGCACAATACCTGTCACATCAAATCTTACGGCACATGCATGGAGTACTAAATGTAGACGAAAGAAAAAACTAATTACACAGTTTAGTTGTAAATCACGAGACAAATCTTTTGAGCCTAATTAGTCCATGATTGGACACAAATTGCCAAATAAAACGAAAAGTGCTACAATAGCCGAACCCAAACTTTTTCACCAACTAAACAACCTTCCCGAATTTTGTTGCTATGTAGCAACTTTTGTTTTTTAGTGCAAAAAAATGTCCAAAAATTGATTAATTAGACTTAAAATGTTCGTCTCGCAAAGTACAACAAAACTGTGCAATTAGTTTATGATTTCATCTACATTTAGTACTCCATGCATTTACCGACATTTTGATGTGATGAAGAATCTTCTTTTTTATAGTGAAATTTGAGGGTAAATTTGGGTATCTAAACAAGGCCTCGTTCTGGGATTACCCAAACAGCAAGGACAAGGCATTGGATTCGGGGCAACAATATCCTACGGAGTAGTACTTCCTCTGCCATGGCAGCTGCAGCACTTCGGGCACTACACGGTACACGCGGCCGGTGAGTCCGTTTCGCAGGCAGTTCTGTTCGGGGGAGCTTCTCAGCCTTGCTTCCATTGCAGCAGCAGCGTCGATTGACGATCCCTGAGACCCTGACCCTCCAGGTGAAATCTTGCCCCCAGCCACCCATTTCCTTCATCCCCGCGCTGTGTGTGTGTGTGTTCTTGACGCCGCTGGCGGCATGTCGCTGTCGAGAAGTACTACAAGGCATTCGCAGGTGTTCTTGTTCGACTCTTCAGTCGGTTGATTGATTGTGGATTGATTAGATTAGATGCGGGGGACGGGACATGCGGGGGTCAGGTGATTTGGTGAACTCGATTGTTCAGTGGGTGCAATGCAATCATGGGCCTGCCACCCCACCAGTCTCGATCGTCCTGCGACGTTGCCTCGTCCAATTCCTTCGGGGTCTTGTGATCTTGCGCCGGTTTAATTCTTCGTCTTGTTCAGAGCGTCTCTGATCTTGCAGTTGCAATCGCCCCGCGCAGGTACTTCCGGAGGAGTCGGATGTGAATCCGGGCTCCAGCCATCCCGGAGAGATGGACATGGATGGATCGAGGCAGCAGCAGCAGCAGAGGAGGGGCTCGCCGGCGGCGGCGGCGCCGGGGAGGCGGCCCCGCACCGTGCCGATCGCCGTCACGCCGGAGGGCTTCTGGTGCTGCCCGTCCCCCGCCGCGCTGCACAAAAGCCTCCTCAAGAACCCGCACCACAACCACCACGCCGGCGGCGGCGGCAACAAGCAGTCGCCGGCGCCGCCGCATAAGACCCCCTCGGCCCCTCCGTCCAGAGCCCCCTCGGTCCAGACCGCGCCGTCCGTGACCGACGACCCGGCGCCCGCTGTCGTAACCGACGAGCACCACCAGCAGCCGCAGAGCCAAGCGACCGCCGAGGCTCCGGCACCGGCGCTGGCTCCGGCCGGCGGGCAGCAGGAGCCGCCGCCGCAGCAGCACAAGGTCTGCGTCGGGTTCGGGCGGCCGGAGACGAGCGACCTGACGGTGATGCTCTACGGAAAAGAGGGCATCCCGGTCAGGATGAGCGTCCACAGCGACGTCCTCTCCCAAAGCAGCGCCTTCTTCGCCCAGCGCCTCGCCTCCTCCTCCTCCGCCGCCGCCGGCGGCCCCGCCCAGCCCTGCGTGGAGATCCACGACTGCGACGACGCGGAGATCTACGTGGAGACGGTGGGGCTCATGTACTGCGACGAGGCCAAGCACCGGCTGCTGCTGAAGCAGAGCGTCCCGCGCGTGCTCCGCATCATGAAGGCCGCCGACGCGCTCGGCTTCCACGCCTGCGTCACGTCCTGCCTCCACTACCTGGAGGCCGTCCCGTGGGTCGGCGACGAGGAGGAGCGCAGCGTCGTGTCCTCGATCCGCCGTCTGATCCAGAGCAAGGACAAGGACGACGGCTGCAACTACTACGGCGGAGTCGTCAGCCCGCTGCTGAAGAGGATCGCCTCCGACGACTGTCTGAGACCGCCCAGCGACACGTTCGCGAGCATCACGGAGATGGTGCTGACGAGCACCGACGAGCGGGGTCGTCGCGAGATGAAGGCCCTGGTCCTGAACCTCCTCAAAGACAGCAGCCGCAGCCATGTCGGCGGCGTCACCGGCGCCGACGGTTCACCACCACACGACGTCTCCTCTGCCGAAACGCTGTACGGCTCGTGCCGGGGCTGCCTCGACCGGCTCCGGCGACTGTTCGCGGAAGCGTCGTCCTCGTCCGAACCGGACTACTACTCCCCCGCCGTCACGCGGCGGATCGCGCTGGAGACCGACAACCTCCTGTGGCTGCTGGAGTTGCTGGTGGCGAGCCAGCGCGCCGGCGACGGCGATGGCTTCGTGGCGCTGTGGTCGGGGCAGGCGGAGCTGGCCGCGTCGCACGCCAGGGTGCCGGCGCCCTCCCGCCACGCCGTGAGCCGCGTCACGGCGCGGCTGTTCGTCGGCGTTGGGAGAGGGGAGCTGCTCCCGCGCAGGGACGCCCGCCTGCGGCTCCTCCAGGTTTGGCTGCACCCGCTCATCGACGACTACGCGTGGCTGCAGCGCGGCGGCGGCTCCCGGCCGTCATCGGCGTTCGACAGGAGGCTCGTCGAGGACGGGATCGGGCAGACGATCCTCACGCTGCCGCTGGAGGACCAGAGGTCCATCCTACTGGCGTGGTTCGGGAGGTTCTTGAAGCTCGGCGACGATTGCCCGAATTTGCAGAGGGCGTTCGAGGTGTGGTGGAGGAGGACTTTCGTCAGGCCGTATGTTCTTCATCAGCCTGATTCTGACGCAGGTGATGTTTCAGCCTGATTCTGTTCGCATGAACTTTTCATGCCCAGCTTGGTACAGTATTCTCTCTCGTAACAAAACGGTATCAACCGGCTCGTTAGCCACAGAAACTCATCCTGAAATGGTAGCAGAATTTAAACTTAGGCCCTGTTTAGTTTGGGGAGTTAAATTTTAACTTCCATCACATCGAATGTTACGGCACATGCATAGAGTACTAAATGTAGACTAATTGTATGCATGTTGACACAGATTAGGGGTTTTTCACGAGACGAATCTATTAAGCCTAATTACTCTATGATTGGAAATTTTTTTGTCAAATAAGACGAAAGTGCTACAGTGCGAGTTAAACTTTAACTCCTCGAACCAAACACCCCCTTAGCTGCTGATCATAGAATGTTTGGAAGAAACAAACCCTTTCTAAATCTTGAGGGTATTGTCTTGGTTAGTTCATCTGACATGAGAGTTGGCAAGAATTGGGGTGTTTTTTTAGTGGATGTGTAAAGTTTGACGGTTTGCAATTGATAGCAAGGGTGTTTATTAACTGAGGGTGTGTTTAGATGGTTGTAAAGTGTGTGTAAAGTTTCTGTAGCACTTTTCGTTGTTATTTGGTAAAATTTATTCAATCATGGACTAACTATGCTCAAAAGATTCGTCTCGACATTTACAGACAAACTGTGCAATTAGTTTTTTTTAACCTATATTTAATGCTCCATGTATAGGTCCAAAGATTTGATGTGACGGGGAATCTTGTAAAATTTTTGGAATTTTGAAGGAACTAAACGCTGCCTGAGTGTAAAATCAGATGACTTTTCTCCGTTTGTAAGAAGAAAATCTCATCATCAATGAATTCTGCTACATTGTACCTCTTGTGCCCATCCCTCCTAGATTTTTTAATCTACTACCGCCTAAAAAATAACCAAGAGTATCGTCTGCGTCTCCCCGCGCCCCCGCCCTGTACGGCCAAAAAAAACCGACGCCAAAAAAATCTGATCCAAAAAAACGCAAAAAGGACACTAGGAAAGGAAAAGGAGAAAAGACAAGGTTCTAGATGAGAAAAGTGTAAAAGAGAAAGATTTGATGGAAGGACTTAAATGGGTACAGAAATAAATTTAAGGTTCCTGATGCAAAACATCAGACCGCCCGGTCGAGGAAAAAATGCTGCATAAAAAGCTTTTTAAAATGTTGTATAAAAAGCTTTTAGGATAAAAGTATTAGAAACTCTTGGAGATGGCATTTAGTATTCTTTCTAATATTTTTTGGGGAATTGCAAAACTTCATGTTTTAGGGATAAAAATATTGGGTACTCTTAGAGATGCTCTTATTATGGCAAAAAAAACCCCAAAAAAATCCGATCCGAAATAAAAACATATACGCAAAAAAAACCATTGTCTCAAATCCGATCCAAAATAAAAACGTAAATATGGCAAAAAAAATGTTATGGCAAAAAAAACATTTCCGAAAAAGAAGCATACACGACAAAAAAAAACATTTGAAAAACAAACTCTTACACATTGAAAATCATATACGGCAAAAAAAAACCGTTTCCGAAGCAAACTCTTCCACATTCAAAATCATATAAAGAACTGATTATAGGACAATGAAACAAATCAGGCACATATTCAAACAGAGGACGCACATATTCGTACACAGGTAATCTTTGCTCACACTGAAGAAACATGTCAATAAACTCTCTCCGTGCAAAAATAAACAATCTCCTAAAAAATCAAATAAAACAGTTCTAATAAGATATAAGAAGTTTAACTAAAGTAAACATATGCAAATAACAATTCACTCAAATTCGACTTAGATAGATGTGATGAACACAGGTGTTGCACTATAAAATAAAATTAATCGATTTCAAATGATCTTGTAAAGACCATTATTCATCCTTCACTCGACACGCGTTCACGTTCTACCCGGCTCTGATACAAAGACCAAATCTACGTGTACGCATCCGATACGAAGTCTTCAAAGCTCAAGCGTTCACGTCCTACCTGATTCTAATACAAAGACAAAACCTACGTGTCCGCATCTAGTACAAAGTCCTCATAGCTCACACGTTCATGCCCAAATACTAAGGTTCACTTAAAAAATTTTGGACACCGTGCAATGCACGGGCATTTATCTAGTTAGTTGAAAATTTTGGAAGGGATTACTTGGTCATGTTTAAATCTTGTAAGTTTGACTGGGAATATTCTTGTCGTGGATGAACAGTTAAACACACAGCCACGATGTTTCCGCCACACCCAGGAAGCTATAGTTTTGAGCAATGCAACTTGCAAAATACTTGATAAAATTTCTTGGGAAATCAAGCGTGCGAAGTTTTTTCATACAATATGACATAATAGAAACTGGAAAAAGAGATAACTTGCCCATCAGGGAAAAAAAATCTCAAAGTCAGAAGATAGATTGTGGCAATGGTGTTTCAATGCATGAATTTAGTAGCATCGCTCATTGTTGTCAACTCAATTCATTATACGCAAATCAATATTCAATGATGATCATAAGCATTTAACACACATTTTCACGAATGAAGTGAGAATATCTATCACTCCTACAATAAGTTCAGTACAAAGGATCACCTTGTCCCAAATGTATAGGACTGTTGATTGCCATAGTCTGTCTCGCCCTCATCGCCATCAGCATCGGGGTGCTGATTGCCATCTGCAGGTGCGGCGGCCACGGCGACGACAACCGGCGGCAGCTGGTCCGATCCCGCCACCCGCCGCGGAGATGTGGTGAACCAGGCAGTCGAGCTGAAGACATAGCGCCCGGAGACGAGAATGATCTGGAGGCCGATCTCGCCGTCGGCCGGGATCAGGACGACCGACGACGCCGACAAATGATAACTTGGGTGTTTTTTTAGTGGATGTGTAAAGTTTGGTGGTTTGCAAGCAAGGCTACGTGTTTATTAACTGAGTGTAAAATCAGATGATTTTCTCTGTTTGTAAGAAGAAAATCTCGTCATCAATGAATTCTGCTCCATTGTACCTCTTGTGCCCATCCCTTCTAGTTTTTTTTTCTTTCAAAAATGAATTTTAACTATTCTTCTCCTTTTGTTTGGCCTGCACTTGCATGAACTGTCAGTAAATAAAATCCTTGCTTTTGCCAGGACTGCAAAACTATATACCAAAATAATATTTGAATATAAAAGGGTAGTAAACTCAGATCATAACCTTATTCCTTAGCACTCAGCAGCATAAACATTAGGCGGAATTAGTTGAATAATGGTCCTGTTCACCCGGCTTATAATCCGTCTTTTTCAGCTTATTTTTTCAGCTGAAACAGTATTTTTCCCTCACAACAAATCAGCCAACAGTATTTTTCAGCCGGCTTATCAGCACAGCCGAACGGGGCCAATAATGAATTCTTAGAATGGAAAAAGATTATTACTTGGTCATGTTTAAATCTTGTAAGTTTGACTGGGAATTTTTTTGTCGTGGATAAACAGTAAAACACGCTGCCACGTTGTTCCTGCCACACCCAGGAAGCTAGAGTTTTGAGCAGTGCAACTTGCAAAATACTTGATGAAATTTCTTTGGAAATCAACCGCACGAAGTTTTTTCATACAATATGACATACTAGAAACTGGAAAAAGAGATGACTACTTGCCCATTAGGAAAAAAAACTGTCTCAAAGTCAGAAGATAGCTTGTGGGAATGGTGTTTGAATGCATGAATTTAGTAGCATCGCTCATTGTTGTCAACTCAATTCATTATACGCAAATCAAAATTCAATGTGATCATAAGCATTTAACACATATTCTCACAAATGAAATGAGAGTATCTATCACATCACTCCTACAATAAGTTCAGTACAAAGGATGACCTGGCCTAAATGTAACTTAAGAACTCAGGACACTGGCTCAATTGCAAGGAAAAACTAAAACTATACCCTGCATGCTAATGTTCATATCTTCAGGCAAAACTGTTTTGCTACCAGTTGTTTTCAGCTACAAACATATCTAACCACACCATCAGCAACTCGTGGCCCGATCCACCGCATGTGACTTTGCACACCCAGTAATCGTGATAATCTCGTCAACTTTCCTCATGAATTCATCTTCTCCTTGTTCCTTGTGAGGCATAATCTGCAACGAAGAAGACAGCACCCAAACCTTTGCATCCAATGTCCTAAGGGCCGCTGGATCACGGTCATAATCCTGCATGCCCAAACAAAGGACAGTTTGGAATTACAATGGATGATCAAGAAAAAGATTAGACACTAAGGATTCAAAAGACACTACCTTCTCAGTAACTAAAACTATGATATCTTTGCTGTGCTGGTCCATGAGATTCCTCACCATTTCTTGGATTATCTCTAGGTCCTATTGGAGGTAAATAATAAGAGAAAAGGCAACCATCACATGATGAGTGGAAAATAGCCATCACTAATAAAATACATGATCACAGAAGCTATGAGTATTCTGGTGCTTTAGCAGAGAACAGAAGTAGTTTGCTGCATCATTACAAGTAGTGGTTCATATATTTTGCAGTCAAATAAGTAGGACAGGGTGCATATACATGCTGGACCACATATCGGTGTGCGTTCTGTTTCAAGACTCATTTTTAAAGTAGGCATCTTGATTTGTTTGTGCGGAATTTAGCAGTGGTGAGAAATAAAAGAGATGGCTGCACTTACATGAGCATTGAAGAAATGATGGTCACTGAAATCCAACCTATCAACTTTTAGTGGACCAATCTGCAGCAGCAAGGAGAGATATTACAATTGAATAAGGATGGAACAGGCTTGGATTTTGTGCTTTCAATGAATTACTTCACTTTATAATGTTTAGTACAGGAAAGGACCAAATGCTTCCGATTGATTAAGGAAATAGGTGTGTAATAACTAGTGCAGGCTACAGCAAATTTCTAAGCAGGGCATTCACAGGTTCAACCCTTGCTAACAATAACATGTTTCCAACAGTTCATGTTGTATTCCCACCACAAACAGGATTACGGCAGAGAATATGTAATGCTAAGAGGTTCTGCACAATGGAAATAAACACAAGTAAAAAAAAAGTACCTCTCTGACTGTATGAATGAAAGCATTTGGACAGCCAATTGCAGAAACACATAGCACGATCTTATCATTCAACACATTAAGGGGAAGTCTCTGTAATGGTTGCTTAACTTCAAAAAGATGTGATGGAGCCAATCTGCTGTAGAACACTGAGCATGTTGTGTTATTATCCTCTATTGTGGACCTTATTGATTTAAGTTGCGCTTCAGAAGCCTGTTAAGGAGAAAATGATAATTTAGAGAACAATTCAAGCAATGATCAATTGCTTCTGGTCTGGTAAACATATTCTAATCCATAACAATCACTCATACCTAACAATGATATTCTTTATAGAGGGCAAAAAACTCAAAGGGAAGGTGACAGTTACTGTGCATATTGATTCAAGTTCAAACAGTTAATCCCACAAAAAGGGAAAAAGGACGGAAAACCCTTCTCGTTTCTTCAGGTCCTCTTATCTCTCAAACTACTTTAACCTAACTGGTCCCTGAAGGTAATTATTACTTATTGTATGGAAATTTAACTTTCAATCGAGGAGGATGCGCTTTGGAATTTTGGAACAGCTCCATGCTCTTCCATACTACTTGAAAACAGACAAGCACAATTAACAATAAGAAGCAGTAACATGTCCCTCCAATTTCTTGTCAAGATCAACTACACACTTCAACAACATAGTTTTATACATCTGCCAGAGCTATGACCCACACCATGAGTGCAATAGTAATGTTATAACAGTAAGCTGTAAAGCAAAACAAGATAAGAGATGGTAATTTCTCTATTACCACATACCATGTCAGCATTATGGATGATCACAATATCAGCTCGACCAAGTGCGCTCAGAGGTTCTCTCATGGGTCCTCGTGGAATGAAATGGGTGTTTCCCCATGGAGCCAACCCATTAACCATCACAATCTCCACATCTCGGAGCAAGCTCCAATGCTGCCTAAAAGGAAGGGATGTATGGAAAGAGCATATAAGTAAACAGCCATAATGATAGCTTCATCCATAATTCCATATAACGTTGTCAAACCATTACTAAATCAGAAAAAAAAAGACAAAATGCATCTCCATATGTACCTGCATACCGTCATCTAGTATAGCTACTCCAATCCTACTACCAGATTCCAGTTCGCAAGCTGATGAAAGCTTCTTCTCAGCACAGGTGGTCTGAAAATGGTGGATAAAGCCATATTCTTGCAGCATGGAAGAAGCCACAGCTGTTCTATTTGCACCGACCCCAATCTTAGCTGAAGTGTCGGAAAGGCGCCTCCGGAGCATCTTTGGCTCATCGCCGCCTGCATAACCCTGCGACACCAAGTGTCAGGATTGTTCACAAATACAGACACCAAAGGCAATGTAACCTAGTTTTTGAAGAAAATGACGAAGAGAAGGAAGAGAGCAGGAGCTTAACCCTCGTCAGAATCAGTGGCGAGACGCCGAGGCGGTGGAAGCTGCGGGCCAAGAAGTCGACCATGGGCGTCTTGCCATTGCCATCCCAAGTGAGGTTGCCGACGCTGACGACGGGCACGGGCAGCGCGCGGCGCGGGCGGAGCCGCGAGAGGAGCAGGGACAGGCGGAGCGCGGTGGACGCGGCGGAGAGGAGGGGGAGGGTGAGGGCGCGGTGGAGGAAGGGAAGGTCCCGCACGGCAGAGTCCGGGGTGGCGGCAAGGCGAGCGATGAGCTGCCTCGCCGTCTCCTCCATACCACCATACCCGTCGCCGTTCAGGGGCGGCGCGGCGGCCGGAGATATAGGATGGGCTGCCGTTGCTTTGCGCCGCCGCCGGGAAGGAGAAGAAGGCGCAGGGGCGGCGGCGGTGATGTTGGGTCTTTTCCTTCTTTTTGATGGGCTAGCATCATGATGGGCATTTTTTGGAACAGTTTGCTTTTGAGCCTTGCCCAAATTAATGAAAGGATGTTTCAGATTTTCTTGGCATAGTTTTCTTATGATGATGAACGAATTGACGATGATTATTGAAAGAATCAGCTAGGTATAGAGGGGTAAAGAGACTATTATCTTAAAATTCAAACAAGCTAGCTGCAGAACTAAGTTCCATTTTCCTGAGCTTTGGTTTTTCGCTAAAAAAAACGAGCTCTGGTTTCAACTGAATGTCTAGTACTGGAAACTGGATGTCCGATCAGGTAGAAAAGTCCCTATGAAATTATATGGATTTGACTGAATAAGTTTGAATCACTTGTTATCAAAATATCTCGGAGATGTAGAGGTAAACCCAAGTATCACCGCACTCAAATATGATTGAACAAGTAGATAGGGTAATTCTCCAAAAATCAAAGGGGACAAGCTCAAGGACACACAAAAAAACACAAAAGTTTTATCAAACCACAAAAGAATGCCTATATCCTCGTTGTTGAGGAGGCCACAAAGCCTTGGGTCTCTCCCAACCTTATTTTTTCCTTGAGCGATTCACGAAGATCGAGTCTGAGGGTTCTTACTAAATATGTCAGGATAATACAAATTTCTAGGAGCACTCCATAAACACTTAGGATGCTCAACAAGTAACTCCTTATCGTCTAGGATTCATCGAATCCAGAGTAACAAACTCAAATTCAAGTCTCAGAAGGAGTCTCCAAATGCTCAAAGGGTTCAAAAGGAATGTTTGATGTCCATCTTTTCCTTCTCACTCCACACTTCAAATATTTCAAGTGATAAGTTTCTAGAGTTGTCGAGGAGAGAATTTTAATGCTATGACTAATTTGTCTTAAAGTGAGTGGAGAGAGTTATAAAAAAGGGGGTAGACGGGCCTAAAAATGCAAACGCTATCGTGTTGACTCGTGGAATACCGAGCATTAGGAAATATGCGAAAAGTGCACATGAAAAACTCCTAGTACCAGTCATCACATCCGGTATGCTCAACCTGAGCACACGAACTAGAGCATTGGTTCAGGTGTTTCTTTCATTCAGCTCGAGGAGTCTTTTTAGCTTTCTTGAATTTGGTCGTGTCCGTGTGTTCTGAGTGCTGACTCAAAAGCGAGTATGTGGGCGGTGGGCCCATGGTTTGGTTTTTTTCGCTGAGCCGGCCCTACAAATTAATTTCTAGAAATCACAAAAAAGGAAAAAAAAAATAGCAAAAAAATTTTTTTAATCCGAAAAGGTCGGGGCCAGGATTCGAATCTGCGACCTCTCCCTCAAACGTAAACTCCTCTACCACTGCACCTCACAATCACTTATATCTATACTCTATTTTGGTTCCTCACATATTATACAAAATCGAGCATAAATTGATTGTTTGAGGCTCTAAACTAATTCAAATGAAAAAGTTGTCAACTACAAAGTTTTATAACTTTTTAAGATCTACAACTTTTATTTTGGTTTTTTCTCCATCCGAGATCGTTTACAAAATTTAAATTTCAAATTTGAGAAATTCAAACGTAGTTTTCTATGACAAGATGATTTCAAATGAAAAAAATTGTCAACTACAAAGTTCTATAACTTTTCGAGATCTACAACTTTTATTTTGATCATTTGATCATTTGATCATCCGATATAGTAGTAGTAACATTGTTCACAAATTTTACATATCCCTCCTACAAATTTTACATATCCCTATTATAGTTTTATAAACTATAAGAGAGATATATAAAATTTATGAACAATGTTACTTTAACTTTGTCGGATGAAGAAATGACCAAGATAAAAGTTATAGATTTTGATGAGTTCTACAACTTTTATGTTCAAGACTTTTTCGGTTTAAATCATTTAATGTTTCAAAATGACGTTTGAAGTTGCTATTTTTTGAAATTCAAAATTCAATCAGCTAAAACACAGTCACATGAAAAGATAGATAAAAAAATATAGCTGTAAGATCACAATAAATTGATAGAGCATGATTTTAGAGATTTTTAGGAAAAAAAATCATCAAATTTGAAGGTAGTACGAGGGAGAAAGACTAGTTACAAGTTTTAGCCAAAGATTAAAAAGAGAAATCAGAGTTCTTCAACAATTTTAAAATTGAATTTCAAACAATATTTTTAAGCAGTAAATGATTTTAAATGAAAAAGTTGTAAACAACAAAGTTATTTAACTTTTCAAGATCTACAACTTTTATTTTGGTCATTTCTCCATCCGAGGTTGTTTGAAAAAAAATCAAATTTTAGTACTCAATTTTTAATAATCGGCATCTATTTGTAGGTGCAGTTCAATATTGAGCCGTCTCTACAAATTCGATTTATAGGAGCGGCTGGATATAAAGCCGCCCCTACAAATCGGGCCACTTGTAGGGGCGACTGATAACACCAGTCGCCCCCTACAAATCCATCTGTAAGGGCGGCTCATTTGGCAACCATTACAAAGAAAGGGAGGTATTGCTACAAATCATTTTTGTAATAGTGTGGAGATTATGAGTAAAGATGATTTTTTTGTCTTTAACTGAGTAGAGATGATTAATGAGAGTCCCCAATGCAAAGCATTCACATTAACTCATGGTTATCCAACAACCAGAGTATATGATACAACCAAAAATGTAATCTGCAGAATCTCTTAATGAAAAACACGTCAACGGACGTGTCCTAAAAAAAAAAATACAATCTACAGAATGAAATGGACATTTTCCTTCTTTTGACGCTTATCTTTTTGCAAGTGATGACTTGATGAGTATTGTGATTAATTAATTACTAACGAGGATTCTCAAAGCTTGCATTTGTTAGATGATAGGGTTCATCTGATAGAACTATCAGCATTCAGGTTAATTATTCTTGGTTATCCAAAAACCATATGCTCCATGCCAAAGTCACGTCATAGCATGCACTACATTCTCCTTTTGACAGCTAGCTCTTCAGAAGTCATCGGTCAATTAGAAAGAAAAAAAATCTGGAAATAAAAGGTTGTGTGAGGTAAGGATCAACTGGGTTGATAATCTATGGTTACAAAGTTTCGAAAGATTGAAAATTTTCTTATATTGTTGGTCGCGCTTTGCTCAGTATATATCATATCATCTAGCCAATCGCCCCACACCGACAGGACACGATTTGGCAACAAATTTTGCCGTGTCTGTCATGGTGTGATGTTGCGTGGAGGTTTATGATATGTTTTTTGAGTGTATATGCTTCTTGTGACTAATGAGCAGGTACCTAACATGGGCAGAACCGCAGAAGCAACTACTCCTGCTCACATGGTACGGTGTGCCGTAGAGCCAGCAAAGTTGTTGCTTGACTATGCATGACGACCTAACCATGCATCATGTCAAATTTAAAACAAACATGACGTTGCAACTTGACAGTTAAGTAACATGTGTCACAAGGATAGAAAATATAAGAGATGTAGCTATATGCCTTATGCAATGCAAGTGCAGAACTTTTGCTAGTGGTTATCGAGTAGACACATGTTATTAATAACCCATTATATGATTGGCATTATTGCTCTCTAATTATGCATGTGCAGGTGTGACGTGGTGTAACACGATTATTGTTTAGTTGGAGCGCTCATGGAACCATGAAATATTATGAATGATATATGGTTGTGCTAGCTGGGTAAAAGGTTGCATGCGTGAGTTATTCGTGTCTCTTCTCATGTCGTGAAATTTTTATCGTGTACTAAGGCTCCATTTGGCCGGGCTCTCAGAGCCTATGCTCCAGGAGCCCTCCCCAACAGGCAAACCAAAAACAACCTCGGTGCAGAAGCAGCGAGAAGCCAGAACGATTTTCCTTTTATGTGAACACGGAGCCAGTAAAATGTGGCCTCGCACGGCTCCATGCCTTATCATCGCACTTAATTATCAAATTGGACATAAAAAGAAATACCGTCTGTTAGGCCACCGAAGCCATAATCATCGTGCACGCACCAATATTGTTGTTCACTAGAGATACTAGCACCGGGGAGCGCGCTACGCTGCGCCAGCTTAAAGAGGAGTTAAAAAAAATGAGCAAAAAAAAAAGGGTGAACAGTGCATATGGGGACCACACAAACAGTGACTAGGCCCGCATGAACAATGTGTATGTGGGACCCATGCGAACAGTGACTTGGGCCCACATGAACAGCTCCTGCTACAGTGCCCTAGTGGCTGGGAGAGCAGGGATTTATTCCTCGTTAAAGAGATCTATTACTATTTTACTCGCAACGCAGGTGCCGATGCTACCGCCTGCTGGAGTCATACTCACATATTCTTTCTTTTTTTATTTCTATCTTGTTGTGGACATAAAATTATTCGAATATTGGTGTGTGCGTGGCGGGTACGAGTTAACCTCTAGATAGATAACATTTATTGTGAAGTCTCAACTATTTTAAACTAGGAGGATTCCTTGCGCGTTACCGCGGGTACGAAGGAGGAATATAAATAGGTTAGAATGAGATGTATATGTATGGTGTTGCCGTGTTGGCAATGCAGGAACATGATATAATATACGTATAGATTTATTAGCATAATCGTGGAGATTGTATCCATAATGAATTATGTGTCTCGCTGATGTGGATATCATAATTCTTGTGCTAGTGAAATTTAATTGCAAATGATAGTGAACTGCCGAGGTGGACACATTGCATGTCAAGCGAAATTGCTAATGGCAAATGATAGTGGACTGCTGAGGTGGACGCCTTGCATGTCAAGAGAAATAGATAGTGGGGTTTTGCTTTATAAGAGTTATAGATAACAACTATCCGCAAAACAACACCTCTGTTCTTTCACTTGTATGTCCTACCGATACCAAATAGAAAAAAAAACAGAAATGCTAAACAACACTCGGTTGTTTCTCTCCCTCTCATCACTCGATTTCCGGCGACCGCGCTCGCGGCTAGGGTTTCGGCAAGGAACTCACCGGCATCAAAGACGACGAGCTCGCCGGCATCGGGTAGGTTTAGCGCAAGCTCTCTTCGGCCTCTCCCCCTCTTCTTTTCCAAGTCCGGCAAGCATAGAATGGGTTAAGGGGAAGGTAGGCCGGCTAGGCGATAGGGATGGCTGCCAGATGGTTAGGGGGCCTGGCAGTGGTGGAGGCTGCCGAGCCAGGTTGGGCGCGGGCTCCATGGCCGGAGCTCGCTGCGGATGCCGAAGATCGAGAAGGGGAAGAAGGAGGCCGCCGCGGTCACGCTAGAGTTTCATCGGAGCTCCGCGACCGGCCAAACCCTAGCACAACAGCGGTGGGGCGGTGGCGGATGCGAGGAGGAAGAAGAATAGTGAATGAAAAAAAGGGGCACTCGGTTGCTACCTAGACAGTTCAAAAAAAACATTATAAACAACCACCATGCCACCGTAGCTAGTGGATCCATAATGACGATCAACTTTCACACATGGCTTCAGGGTTCAAATAGCATGTCAATTGACCTATAATAACCTATTGCAAAGTACACTCGATGAACTTTTTATATCTGGTTAGTACACGAGAATTTACACCAAGGGTGTGTTCACTTCGCGAAAAGTAGCTGAAAAGTTACTGTAGCATCTTTCGTTGTTATTTGGCAAAATTTGTCCAATTATGGACTAACTAGGCTCAAAAGATTCGTCCCGACATTTACAGACAAACTATGCAATTAGTTATCTTTTTTACCTACATTTAATGCTCCATGCATTAGTCGAAAGATTTGATGTGATGGGTGGAAGAGGAAATATTTTGGGTTGGGTGGGGGAAGTGAACAAGGCCCAACATAAACTTTCCTGCAGGGTGTGTTCACTTCGCGAAAAGTAGGTAAAAAGTTACTGTAGCATCTTTCGTTGTTATTTGGCAAAATTTGTCCAATCATGGACTAACTAGGCTCAAAAGATTCGTCCCGACATTTACAGACAAACTATGCAATTAGTTATCTTTTTTACCTACATTTAATGCTCTATGCATGCGTCGAAAGATTTGATGTGATGGGTGAAAGAGGAAATATTTTGGGTTAGGATGGGGAAGTGAACAAGGCCTCAATTGAACACTGGATGAACCATTTTGCAAGTACTACTGGTCTATTGCTACGTAGACGAGTCAACTTACCTGCAATTGAGCAGTAGCATCCAAAAATGGTTGACTGGTCAACTTACTCAGACCACCACGGGTCCACGCCTCCATTCCATTCCACCCCAGTTACTGCGCGCCATCCGCGACCTCTTCTCCGTCGCCATCTCATCTCCATCTCCTCCCGACGTCCGCAAGGCGTTCGGCGAAATGTGACGCCACGCCGCGCGGCGCGCGCCCACGTGGCCAGGCGTCTCCCTCTCCCCCCGCTCGCTCCTCCGCCTCATCCGGCCTCGCGCCGTCGCTCGCGTGCGCGAGGGAGACGTCGCTGTGCCAGCGCGAGGCGGACGTCACCTCACCTCCCCGCCCCGTCTAGCTTTTCTGACCCGGATGCTACGCTGCGTCTCCACTACTCCGCCTCCCGTCCCGGCCCTGCCGTCCATGTCACGCCTCGGCTCCTTCCTTTCGCCTCCCGCCGCCCGCCCCTTGTCCTCTTCCCCACCTCCTGCGGAATCTGGCCGCGCACCTACTCGGCGCCCTCTCGCTTTCCCGTCTCCGTTTTCTTTATCCTGCGGGCGGGGCGGGTGGAGTGGGGCGGTCGTTGCTCTCGGATCAAGGAGAAAGGGTGGACCAAAAAAACAGTGCTTTCTCTCTGTGGCCGGCGGTTCGCCCGTCGCTCGCTCGCTGAAGCCGTGTAGCGGCTGCATTTATTGTGTGGCCAAGCGGGTTACGGAACTCGAGCTCCGTTTTGGGGGACTCCGGATCACTTCGAGGTGAGCACCTTTGCTGAATTGTGAAGCTTCTCATGGTCTCTTGGGATTGTGCTTAGTGGTCTGATACTGGTTAATCGCGGGGGCTCGGAGGATAGGGTGATCGCCACTGATTTGGGCTTGTTTGGATAGAACGCTGGGTCCCTTTTTTTCACTGAATTCGTAGTTAATCAGGAGCCCGAGGATTGGTATCCATGTTTCTTCGTCTTGTTCGCGTGAGGTCATTCTGAGCTGTTCCCTTTCGTCCCTTCAACTCAGTAGCTTGTCTTTAGTCTTTACTGTGCTGGTTCGGCTTCTGTTTTGCTACACGTGTGAATTGTTGAGAACATACTTGGGTTCACTGAAATTTTTGGCAGTTTTATGTTTTGTCCTTCACTCCTTCGGCTCTTCCTAAGGTAAGGGATTAAAAAGGTCTTCCTTTTTTTTTTCCAGTCACATTATGCCCTTTGATAATAGTACAGAAAAAGTGCTCAGTGATGAATGAGAATCTTTTCAATTTGTGACTACAAGTACAGAAAAACTGCTCACTGATGAATGAGAATCTTTTCAATTTGTGACTACAAAGGTTTCTCCAATTTCTTCTGGATTCATTCTGTTCTTCGCTGCAGGCTAAAGGAATTTTGATCGTCACATAAGCTCAAGATCATGAGTTGGTTCAAAGAAATTTTCAAGGGTTCAGTAAACAGAAGAGTTTCAAGGGGTCACTATGATGGAGACTGGCATGAAGGACATTCATCTGATCACATCAGAGTAAGCCTCTGCCCATGTGCTCTGCTGTTGAACAAAATCTGCCATGTTCATTCCTTTATCCTCCCTAGTTTCTACTGCAGCTGGTCGTATCTGTTCATATAACCTATGCCTAAACAATTAAGTTTTAATCTTACACCTTTTAACGTGATTGTTCATGTTCTATAGAATGTATTATCCTGAGACAAAAGAAATGGCACTCAATGTTGCTTGTCCTCATTACTGTAGGATACTTACGATGACAGTGATAATGAAGATATGGATCGTGCTATTGCATTATCGCTAGCTGAGGAAGATCAGAATAAGGGAAAGGCGGCGGCTATTGGTTAGTGTTTGCCTAGCTATTCACATCCTGTTTTTACCTCTTTGTTTATGCCATCATTGATGACCATCTTGTCCCATATGATAGAATTCATCTCCTTGGGAACAGTATCTTTGTAAATGAAATTGATCTAGACTACACCATTGCTGAATTTTAATGTAGATACTGCCTATAATTTGGAGGAAGATGAACAACTTGCACGGGCTCTGCAGGAGAGCCTGAATGCAGAGTCTCCTCCTCGACGGAATGTTCCTATTGAGGACGTGCCAGTGCCTCCTCGATGGGATGTTCCTGTTGAGCGTGTGCCTCCTCGGCAGTATGTTCCAGCAAATGAACCACCTCCACATGTTTACCCACAGAGTGGATCCAGGTACTTATTTTTTGCGCTGATTTATTTGATATTTTCGTTGTAAGAAGTCATACAAGTCTCCTTCTGTTTTGTTTCCATATTAAAAAAATGGTCTAAACATGTATGATCTTATCATGCTACCCTCTTAGGTGATCTGAATTCAACTGCTAATTGGATGATACAAATAGAAGTAGTTGTTAGTGTCATCTTTCTAGTACCAAAAGAACTCATGGAATGATTAGCTCTGCACATATGCTAGCACAGCATGTGTGATTAAGTGCTCAACTAGCTTACCTGCATATATCAGCTTCGTGGCCCATTCCGTGTGTAGAGAAACACCGCACACCCTAATCAGGGGGGGGTGACCTTCATTATATAGCCTGAAAGGCTAGGGTTACAATATACAAGGCCCATGGGCCGTACGTCCAATATGGACTGTTACAATACATTCTAACACCCTCCCTCAGTCTAAGCGGGAGTGTCACGAACACAAAGACTGGACCTAAAGTCAGTAAACAACTGTACAGGTAACCCTTTGGTCATGATGTCCACGAACTGATGAGATGATGGAACATGGAGCACCCGAACCTGTCCCAAAGCAACCTTTTCACGGACGAAGTGAATATCGATCTCAATATGCTTCGTGCGACGATGATGAACTGGATTGGCGGTCATGTAGACAGCACTGACATTGTCACAGTAGACAATCGTCGCCGAAGAGATGGGTGCATGGAGCTCCTGAAGTAACTGACGAAGCCAACAAGTCTCAGCCACAGCGTGCGCAACAGCACGATACTCAGCCTCCGCACTTGAACGAGAAACCGTAGTTTGTCGTTTGGAGGACCAAGAGACTAAGTTGTCGCCGAGGAAGACACAGTAGCCAGAAGTGGAGCGCCGAGAGTCAGGACAACCAGCCCAATCAGCATCGGAGTAGGCAGTCAAGCTGGTGATACTGCCTGTGCCGATGTGAAGCCCAGTGGATAGAGTGCCCTTGACATACCGCAAGACACGCTTGAGCATCGCAAGATGAGGCTCGCGCGGGTCGTGCATGAAGAGGCAAACCTGCTGAACTGCATAAGCGAGGTCCGGACGAGTCAGCGTGAGATACTGTAGCGCACCAGCGAGGCTACGGTACTGAGTGGCGTCCGCCACCGGTGCGCCATCTGTAGCAGAGAGCTTGGCATGAGTGTCAACAGGAGTCGCCGTGGGATGACACTCAGCCATACCGGCGCGCTGGAGCAGATCCACAACGTACTGGCGCTGAGACAGGGAGAGGCCGTCAGCAGAACGCGTGACAGAGATCCCGAGGAAGTGATGAAGATCCCCGAGATCTGTCATGGCGAACTCGGAGTGAAGAAGCTCGGTGATGCGACGAAGAAGCGGGGTCGACGAGGCTGTTAGAATAATGTCGTCGACGTAGAGCAGCAAGTAGGCGATGTCGGCCCCTGCTTTGTAAACAAAGAGGGACGTATCGGAGGTCGAAGCAGTGAAGCCGGACCGCTGAATGAAGCCGGAGAACCGCTGGTGCCACGCCCGGGGCGCCTGCTTGAGTCCGTACAAGGACTTTAGCAGGAGTCAGACGTGGTCGGGAGCCGCCGGGTCGACGAAGCCGGGCGGCTGCTGGCAGTAGACGGTCTCGTTCAGATGGCCGTGAAGAAAGGCATTCTTCACGTCCAGCTGATGTATCGGCCAGGAGCGAGAGGCGGCGATGCTGAGGACGACCCGGATGGTGGCCGGTTTGACAACCGGGATGAACGTCTCGTCGTAGTCGATGCCGTACCGTTGCGAGAAGCCACGGACAACCCATCTGGCTTTATGACGAGCCAGAGAACCATCGGCATTATACTTGTGCTTGAAAACCCATTTGCCGGTGATGACGTTGGCGCGAGGCGGACGAGGAACAAGACGCCAGGTGCCATTGTCCACAAGCGCCTTGTATTCTTCGGTCATCGCCGCACGCCAATGAGCATCGGCGAGCGCGGCACGGACGGTTCCTGGCAGCGGAGAGGCCAGGTCGGAGGTCGAGGCGGCAAAGCCATACCGCTGCATGGGCGGCGGCAGTGAACCCGTCCGGGAACGAGTCTCCCGCACAGGAGGCTCTGGAGCCTGGAGCGCCGCTGCCTGCGGTACCGGAGGCAGCAGCTGCTGGGCCGGCGATGCCTCCAACTGCGGCTGGACCGGCGGCACCTCCGGCTGCGGCTGAGGAGCCGGTGGCGGACGAGGACAACGAGTGTAGTGGATGCCGAACCGCTGCCGATCAGCTGCAACGACGGGAGCACCGGCCGGCGTAGGAGAAGCCGAGGAGGTAGACGTGGCCGACCGGGGCGGTAGGGGCAGCCTGTAGGCAGCACCGTGCCACAAGATGGCAGGGTCCAGCCCGACGGGGTCGCCGGCATCGTCTGTCGCAGACGAGGCAGGCGCAACCGAGGCCCGCGATTGCCGAACGTCTGAGGTAGACGGGGCGGGCGCGGGAAGTATATCCTGTATCAAAAAATCAAGAGATTCCGGTCGTGGCTTGGAAGCCGCAAACGGAAAGTGAGTCTCATCAAAAACAACGTGGCGAGAGATGATGATCTTTCGAGTAGAAAGATCAAGACAACGGTAGCCCTTCTGAGAAGGAGGGTAACCGAGGAAGACACACGCTGCAGAGCGAGGAGACAATTTATGGGGAGTCGTGGCACTAAGGTTCGGATAGCACAGGCAACCGAAAACTCGGAGAATGGAGTAGTCTGGCATTTTGCGATGGAGGAGATGATAGGGAATACCATTATGTATGGATGATGACGGCCGCCAGTTGACCAAGAACACAGCAGTGGACAGGGCTTCGACCCAATAGGATGGAGGCATGGTGGCATGAAACAGAAGCGTGCGAACAGTGTTGTTCAGTGTGCGAAGCATCCGCTCAGCTTTGCCGTTCTGGGCGGAGGTGTAGGGGCACGAGGTGCGAAGCAGGATGCCGCGGCTAGCTAGGAAGATAGCGGTGGCATTGTTGATGAACTCGGTGCCATTATCGGCCTGAAAACAGCGCACAGGAGAACTGAACTGTGTGTGAGCGTAAGCAACAAACTGGACAATATGTTCATGAACTTCAGATTTATGGTGAAGAGGAAACATCCAACAATAATGTGTATAATCATCAACTAGGACAAGATAAAATTTATAGCCAGAAATACTCAAAACTGGAGAGGTCCAGACATCACAGTGAACAAGTTCAAAGGGACCAGATGTACTAGAAACCGAACTAGTAAATGGCAGCCTAGCGTGCTTGCCAAGCTGGCAGGCATGGTAAATGTGGCGAGCTGCTTTATTACACTGGATAGCTGATAGCTTATTTAGAGTGTTGACGATGGCGTGTGCGGGATGACCAAGGCGGGAGTGCCATAACTCTGGGGAGACGACGGCGACATGGTAGCGAGGTGGCATGCGATGTGGAACGGTGTAGAGATCCCCATTGCTATTGCACCGAAGGAGGACCGTCTTGGTCTGCAGATCCTTAACAGAAAAACCAGAGGCGTCAAACTCAATGGAACAGTTATTGTCGCGAGTAAGCTGTCGAACAGATAACAGATTACGAGTGAGTTGAGGAGCGACAAGAACATTATCAAGATGAAAAGGACGATCAGCTAGTTGAATAACAGAAGTGCCACGACTATGAATAGGAATTGATTGACCGTTGCCGACCATAATGGAGGACGGAGGCGACGGGAGATGGGAAAGTAAAATACCGTCATTGGAGGACATGTGAGATGTCGCTCCGCTGTCCATGACCCAGGGTGCAGACCCTCCCTGGATCGCCATCTGGTTAAGGGCGGCAATCAGGCCTGCCGAGTCCCAACCGCCCGGAGGCCCATAAGCCGGGGAACCACCGGCAGTGCTGAACTGCGGAGGCGCGAAGGCGGTGGCGCACCCCACTGCAGCTGCTGCTGGGGAGGCCACGGAGCAGCCCAAGGGTTATAGCAAACCCAGGGCCCGGCCGGCTGACGCCCGCCAAAACTGCCGCCTTGCTGGTTGCGGCCGTTGCCACCACGGCCGCCCTTGCCCTTGCCACCCTTGCCCTTGCCACCGCCCCCACGGTTGGGGGACGCAGAAGGGGTGGACTGACAGGACGGCGATGTGCAGGAAGAGGTGGTGGAGGCGGCCAAAGCAGAAGCCGAGGCCGCCTTGCCCTCGGTGCCAAGACGGAGCTCCTTGACGCGGAGCATGTTGGTGGCTGACTTGAAGTCCGGGACGGCGACGTGTTGGAGATGATGTCGGCGGTGTTGGCGAAGCGGGGGTTAAGGCCACGCAGAAGGTTGAGCACGAGCTGTGCAGGGGATATGGTGTGACCAACCTCCCGGAGGGCATCAGCGGTGCGCTTCATCTGCTGGGCGTAGGCGTCGACGGAGAGGTCGCCCTGGAACAGGTTGTGGAGCTCCTGCTCGAGGACGACGGTGTAACGGAACCGTCCAAATTATAAGAGCACAAGTTCAAAAACAATCGCCGAAACGATCAAATTCTCAAACTTGAGCCCATATAACTCCGGTAGTCCACGAAACCACGAGGGATTTCAAACCAAACCGAGAGCAACCAGATCGTAGTGATTCAACATAACACAACACTTGTTACAACAGTTCGTAAGTAGCTCTCATACATCGGAGTACAGATAATTTTATTACAAAACTAAAATAAAGATTAGCGGAAACAACATAATTTCTGAAATCATTTAAAGTCAAATACTGCCAGTACATAGTCACATCCTGCAAAAGCATACCAGAAGAGATACTATAGAGATCATGCCCATATGGTCTAGTCTTCACGCCCACATGGCGAAGACAATACTTGCAGCAACAAGTAGGAATCTGTTACCTGCAACAGGTGGGAAATAAACCCTGAGTACGAGAAGGTACTCAGCTAGACTTACCCGTCAAAAACCAGAAACAAAGGTGACACCAAGGATTATGTAAGGCTTACATAAGTGGGCTAGCTTGACTCATTTGCAGAAAAGCTTAATACAAATCAGTAATCATTAATACTTAAGCATCAAGTTAATAATCATTAATCTGTTATCTAGATTAGCACCTGTACTAGAGCAATCACTTTATTAGGAGCAAACAATATTAACCATAGCAGGTATAATAAGGCCATCATCATCATTATCATCAATTCCGAACCATCATTAATAATTAGTGTATCTACGCTGGAGATAACCAGTCAAGTTTCTCACTATCCGGGAGAGACGGCGACTCGAATCGATTCCAACTCAGCTGAGGGGGTATTCCTGACACTCACCCGGCAAACCCCGCTAAAGGCAGCCGTAGATAACCTTTGGTACAACTCAGGGTAGGCCCGAACAGCGCCGCGTTCTCGGGGATACCAGTGGCCAGGAAGCTCAGGACTTTTAACTCACCTGCCCTTGGACCCTCTGGCTCCCTTCCGAGGCGACTTTCACTTTTCGACTTCGCAGCCTGAGTTGAGCTACTAGGCTTCGCGGTCGGCAACCTCAGGCCGGCCAACTAAATGTCAGGCATGCGTTCAAAATGACATAGAAGGCTCCAGGTCTCGGTCCTTAATCGACACAGACGGGGATAGATCCACACCCAAGGCCTCCATGCCTTGCTGTTTCACTATCATCATCCCGCCTGGTCTCATTTTATTACACATGGTTCACTTCCACGATAGCAAATATAGCCAACCGTGACCTGATAAAGCCCTATATCTCGCAGGTGACAGGAAATCACCCGACTTCTACCGGTCTAATTTAGCAGGGCTAAGCATAGATACGATCCTGTCTACTTAGGATTCAAGGTTCGAATTGCTGGACAAGGAGTGTTATCAATGCAGCAAGGGTTTCCAACCAACTCCTATCACGTAATGCAACAATACATATAACATGTATAGATAGATAATTGCTTTGAAAGTAGGAGGCTTATAATGCTCCGGGGCTTGCCTTAACCGAAAGAAGAGAGATCGAGGTTCGGCTTCAAGAACGATTTCCACGCCTTCTCCGGCTTCGTCGGACTGGACCTCCGGCTCCCGAACGGACTTCAACTTCGGGTTCCACACCCAGCGGAACTTCGCTTGTAATACGATTCTCGGCACACCTATTACATGTATATGCATCCAATGAATTTCATGTATGCATTCAAAAATGACATGATGATTTATGACATGCATGAATGAGGTGAAGATGAATGTAATGATATTGCAACATCATGAGCACAAAACAAGTCATATGGTGCTCTACTCAAATCACTTCAAGATTAGGTGCAAATTTCCTCTCCGGTATTAACACGTTCCTCTAAGAAACCACTAAGTGCCACAAGGTTAAGACTAAACACACACATAACAAGATTCCAGAAATTTAGTATTTACAACATATTATCAACAGTAGTTAAGAAAACTCACAACTGGAGTTCTACAAATCCAAATGACCTGAAAGAGGACATTCTGAAAAGCTTATGAAATTGTCTACATTTCATTTATAAACATCTAAGCATGATTTCATCATTTACCAAGTTGAAATAGCACATGTACCAAATCTGTTCTAAAAGAACAGAGAGCAAAACAATTCTGACTCGAACTTTGAACAGCTGTCATTTCTAAACTATAAGTCCAAATGCTACCAAAATTTTCCAGGAACTAGTTCATGAAATTATCAACAACTTTGCTATAAATCACCAAGCATGAAAACATTATTAACATAGGTTAATTCTCTTAACTAGCAAATATGTCCAGAAATGGCAGATTCACTAACTTAAATAATTAATGACGATTCAAAAGCACAATTGGACCAAACCAAGTTTACCAACTTGTTGTGCATATCAAAGGAACATCAGAAAGTATAGTGCCAACTTCTAAATAAATTATTTAATATTCTTTTATAATTTATTTAGTTAATTAGGTGATTAAAGAAACATACAGTAAAACTATATATAAAAATCTACAAAAATTACAGTAGCCACCTAATGCTTCACATAGGCTATCATAAAAATTTCACTTCATTTTGACAAGCAGATAAGGAGATATCAAAACTAACAGATGGTAGGTCTAGTTCTAGCATAAATAGAAAACCCTATTGAAAAGTATCAAACAACAGATTTCATATTTTTCCTAACATCTTTCTAACATAGGAACAACACTCACCAAGTTTCACCCTTACTGGTTCTATAGAAAAATTATGAATATTCACACAAGATCCATTCAAGCAAAACAAGATAATTATATAACTCCACCAAACTACATCCAAATTGCATGAAAATTTAACCATAAGCTATTCATGGTATGAGAAGTTCACTATAAAAATTTCATGTCATTTGGAGCTTCACAGAAAGAGATATCATTTTCTCCTTTTTCTTCAGGAATAAAAGAGATAAATAATAACTATTTAATTCATCACAAAACATGGCACATATTATATTTTTATAATAAACTAGACATTAGGTAGAGCACACCAAAATTTAAAGCACCTGATTTGGACCTCTAGAACAGGAGATATCTATTTTTGAAGTTTGCACAAGGATCAAATAAATAAAATTAAAAACAAGAACCCTACTCTACTTCGGGCCGGCCCAGACCACCACTGCGGCCCGCGACGCGCGCGCCCGCATACGCGCCATCGCGGCCTGGCAACGTGGCTCGGCCCGCCTAAGCCACGCGCGGCCCACGCCAAACAACACAGGGAAGACCCCGCGCTGACAGACGGGGCCCGCCCGTCATACACACAGGGAGCAGGGGAGGAGCTCCGGCGAGGGATTCCTCGCCGCCGGCGGCTCCTCCGGTGGAACCAAGCGCTCCTACGTACTCTCCACGTCACCCCGCACCTAGATCTACCCTCTCCCCAACCTCTACTGCACCGGGGCGTGGTTGCCGACGGCGATGGCGGACATCGGTGCTGGGCCGACGGCGGCGACCGACGGAAAGACTCTCGCACGGCAACTAAGGGCGGCTACACCTTCGACGTGATGCAGGCAACGAGAAACGAGAGGTGCCGGCCCATGCCAAGCTCTACAGAGCGCCGGCCACGGTGGACCGAGAGCACGGCGGCGTTCCGGTCGCGGTGACAGCGGTGGCGACGGTCGAATCCTGCTCACCTTGCGGTCACGCGCTCCGAAAATGTGCACCGGGTGAAGAGAAGTGGGTGGCGCGGTTGTGGGCGAGGTGGATTGGAAGATGGAGGCGCGGTGGTGGCGTGCGGGTCAGTGGCTTGCCGCGGTGGCCATGCGCGTGCCCGAGAGCGGAGATGAGAAAAGGAGCACGAAGGCGAGCGGGAGGGGATGCTTCCAGGGCGTCGTGGCGACCATGTAGAACACCGTGGCCCGGCCGGTTGACACGCGCCGGTGAACGGCTTGCCAAGTGGCGAGCGCGACCTGGCGCTGTCGGCCATCAAGCCCAGGCCGAGATGGCCATCAGGGTTCCCCTAGCCGACTGACAGCCCAACTTTGCCCCCTAACAATTCCTAAACCCGCTCGATTTAGCGACAGGTTACATTAGCAAACTTGTAGACCTACATGAGATCTCCAATTGTGTCAATATGGACTTGAGCTAGTTCGGTCTGAATTGGAAGATAAAAGGTCCCAAAGGGAGGCACCTTGAAACTGAAACCGAGATTCAGTCAACCCACCCGACTGAAACCTGATTTTCAAAGCACTCTAGCTCCTAAACCCTTAAGAACTAGGTGATGGTGTTATTGACAATATTGTAGAGCTAAGTGAGTGCTACAAAAGTGTCAATATGGGTTAGAGCTAGTTCAGCACAGTTTGAGATTTAAAATGCTCCAAAGGTGGGCACATGAAACTGAAATGTCACCTTTTTACTTAGAAAATTTGCTAAGTGTTGAAACAACATGGAAACCTGACTTGTGGGCCCTGTTTGAGGATGTTCTAGCCATTTTCATGAGATGGTCATATTGAGACTTTTGTTCCTTGATAAATTGGCTACAACTTTGGTAAAGGGTGCACATCCATGCAAGATCTCTAGGTACCACTTTTAAATTGGTCAAAGCAGATCAATGCTATGGTCAAACTGGAGTCAAACCTAGTCAAATTTGGATTTTGGTCAAAACATGAATATAGACCCTAGCTCATTTTGCTCCACTAACATATCAAAGATGTTTTCAAGCCCCCAAGTCACACAATAGCATCACATATGTCATCTATACAAAAACCCTAGCAACATATAAAGGAAGCACATAGAAACCACAATGTTGCAAAGTTACAAGGTCATGTTTCAAACAAGGATGCACATGAAATGACGATGTTTATGGTAATGTCATTGCCATGATCATGCATTATGAATGCATTATGAGGCTAACTAACACCAGGGTGTTACAGACGGCGCGGGACTCCTTGTTCGCCTGGAACAAGGCCTCGATGGAGACCCACAGAGCGCGGGCATCCTGTGCAGGCTCCATGGCGAGGTCGAGGACGGCGTCGTCGACGGAGCCGTACATCCAGCCGCGGATGCAGGCGTCAGGCTGAGACCAGAGGGGGTCAGTCGGGCGCGCAGCCGTTGTGCCATCGATGTGGCCGAGCAGCCCGTACTTGCCGCAGAGGGCGGTGAAAAACGCCGTCCACTTGGAGTAGTTCGGGCGCTCGAGGCTGAGCGCGATGGGGACATGCTGCTTCACGTTGACGGCGGCGTAGGCGGCGAAGAGAGGAGCAGCAACGGAGTCACCCATGGCGCCAGATGACTGGTGGGTGAGGGCACCAGTGGTGAAGGAGGAACTCGACGACGACGTCATGGAGTCCGATCCTGGATAGGTGCGGCCTGGAAGGCGGCGGCGCGAGGTGAAACCTAGCTGGCGGCGGATGTGCGCGGCCTAGGGTAGGCGGCGGCTGTGCGCGGCCTAGGGTAGGCGGCGGCTGGGCGCGGCCTAGGGTAGGCGGCGGCGCCTGGCTGGTGACGGCGTGGCGCACGTTCTCAGGGAGAACGCACGGGCAGAGGGGAAACGAAGCGGAAGATTAGGATCGTAATTAGCTCTGATACCATGTAGAGAAACACCGCACACCCTAATCAGGGGGGGTGACCTTCATTATATAGCCTGAAAGGCTAGGGTTACAATATACAAGGCCCATGGGCCGTACGTCCAATATGGACTGTTACAATACATTCTAACACCGTGTGTCTGTTATCTTCCAGGATTGACTTGACCAGAAGTCCTGTTATTTGTGTAGGATTTGTGCTGGATGCCAAAACTCAATTGGCCATGGACGTTTCCTTAGCTGTATGGGTTCAGTTTGGCATCCTCAATGCTTCAGATGTTTTGCTTGCAACAAGCCCATATCAGAGTATGAGGTATGAGAGTATCAGAGTACTGTTTTTTTTTTCCATTTAGTGTTCTTCGAATTGATCAACTAATTGATGGTAATGCATCTTTGTGCAGTTTGCTATGCATGATGATCAGCCGTACCACAAATCCTGCTACAAAGAGTTTTTTCATCCAAAATGTGATGTCTGCAACAACTTTGTAAGTGCCCACAATTCAAGTGTATGGATAAGCATAAAGGTATTTTAATCAGAATTATATTTCTGATCTGTCTGTATAACTGCAATTATTATGTCTTTCTTCCCCAGATTCCAACAAATAGAGATGGCCTCATTGAATACAGAGCACATCCTTTCTGGATGCAGAAGTACTGTCCTTCCCATGAAGATGATGGCACTCCTAGGTGCTGCAGTTGTGAACGAATGGAGGTCAGTACAGGTTTTCATATCTGTCAGCGAGACCAGTTTCCCTGTTCAATTCCTGTTTGGAAGCCGGTCAGTTTTGACTAACATTTAGAAAATACAGCAGATTTGCTTGGAATCAGTATAGATCCCTATACATCATCCCTGAATAGATTGAGTAGCTACATCATTTAGTCATTTTGTTGTTACAATTCTCAGTTGCGACCATTGCACTTCACTACTAGTTTTAGAATGCCAGCATAGTATGTAATACCCGAGCCAACTAGTGATATTGGTCTGAAAATAGAGATCTGCATGGATATTTTATATATGTTAGAGCCAGCATATAGCCCAGCTTCTGACCTCTCACCTAATCCTTTTGCACAAATGACGACAAAAGTGTAAGCAGGGGTACTCTTTCTAAGTCCAGGCAATATGTGGGCTCAGCATACGGAGGAAATACACAGTTCTTTTGCAATTAAGCTTTGTGCCTTTATTTGTTCTTTTATTTCTTCCGCAATTATTCATTTTCAACTATGCTCTTTCTATGACATTACATGTTGCCCTGTGTGTCTATGTTCTTATGCTCCTTCCATCCTGAAATTCAGCCAAGGGAGATCAAGTACATAACATTAGATGATGGGAGGAAACTCTGCTTGGAATGTCTCACTTCTTCAATAATGGATACTCCAGAATGTCAACATCTTTACATGGATATTCAGGAATTTTTTGAAGGTTTGAACATGAAAGTAGAACAGCAAATTCCAATACTTTTGGTTGAGAGGCAGGCTCTGAATGAAGCCTTGGAAGCTGAGAAAAATGTAAGTGACATGAACTGGTTATTTGGTGCACAATACTTGACATACTCCCTAACTTATGACATTTTATTTTGCTTTTTTTGCTTTGTTCAAGGGGCACCACCTACCAGAAACCAGAGGTCTATGTCTTTCTGAAGAGCAAATTGTTAGAACGGTGAGTTCTTTAGTTGCATTTCTCTGCTGATTTGACTACTAACAAAGGCAAACTTTAAGAGATGCATGTACTGAGTGATATAATTCTTCCAGATCTTAAAAAGACCAAAGATTGGACCAGGAAACAGAATCATAGATATGATTATAGGACCATACAAGCTGTCTCGGCTGTGTGAAGTGACTGCAATCCTTATATTATATGGTCTGCCAAGGTAAATTATTTTACCTTTATTTTTTCATCCTTGATTGTTTTATTAATGTCATCCTTCAAGGCTTCTGCCAACCTCTAATGGATCATGAAGTCGTGAAGTTCTTATGTTTGAAGCATAGCTAGGTAGATCTACTTACTTGTTAATATGATGGCTACACAGATTACAAACTGGTTCCATTCTGGCCCACGAGATGATGCATGCATATCTTCGTCTCAAAGGTAATTTATTTATGCTAATAATTTTTTGGGCCTCACATGCATCACTATCACTTTCTGCACTCATGTTCTTCCAAAAGAAAGATAGACAATTGGTACTCTTGTTGCGGACACGATTTTTCATAGACAATTGGTACTCTGGTTGCTGACACGATTTTTCTTTCGGTAGGATTCAGAAATCTTAGTATTGAGGTTGAAGAAGGCATCTGTCAAGTTCTGGCCCACCTGTGGTTAGAGTCAGAAATCATCGCTGGTTCTAGTAGCAACATCGCATCCAGTTCAGAAGCATCATCTTCGTCATCCTCAGGTCCTACCTCTTCAAAGAAGGGTGCAAAGACCGAATTTGAGAAGAAGCTTGGGGCATTCATCAAGCACCAGATCGAAACAGATTCTTCTGAGGCATATGGAGGTGGTTTTAGAGCTGGCTATCCTGCTGTTGAGCGCTATGGCTTGAAAAGAACCCTTGATCATATTAAGTTGACAGGGACTTTCCCATATTAAAGCAACTGAAGTAAAGTAGGGGGCATTCTTCCATTTGTGAGGATACTCCACATTGGAGGATTTTGGTTTCGGTTATACATATACTGGTATACATAGTTACATACCAAATGAGGGGAATTTGGCTGTAAATCAAGAGGAGAAAGAACCCGCTGCTGCGAAAACTTATTGCAAGTGTCTTTTTACTTATAGGAAAACAATACATGTAAGTTTGCAGATAGGGAAATTGAAAAGACCATATGTAATGGTGAACTCTTTGCTCAGTTCTCTAGTTCACTTCCCCCTTACACATTTACGTTTATTCCCCACAATGCGTAAAACTCGAATTTTGTTATCTCAGATTAAGAAATTACAAGGGTCAATTAGTTTACTGTCCCCAAACTAGAACCAAGAGTTACTGCCAATCCAAAAGATTTAAGAGCTAATAGGAAGTACTCGCTACATTTATCTTGTTATAAAGGCGTCAATATATGCTTTTCACCATTAATGTATCTTAAAATATGTTATTAGTTACTACAAAATCACTTTTTCATTAAAATATACTCCTATAAAATATGAATCTGTTGATTTATCGTTTCAACACAATGTATGTTTTGAAAATTAATGTATCTTAGAAACTATGTTATTAGTTACTAGGGTAATTCTCGGTGGGAGTTCCATCAAAGTTTTATTTACATTTAATAAGCTATCACATAAGTGTTTTTTGATGATGTGGTAACATTTTTAAGATGGGAGAGAAGAAATTAGTTCCATGGGGATTGAACTCTCGTCTCAGTTACCAACTCAAGATGAGTCATATAATTAAATGTCTATGAAACAAAAGAATGGAACTATGCATTGAGAGTGATGGTTTCATCCAAGTTTCATTGTATTCTATGTTCTTAGAAACAATGTTATAAAACTCTCCACTGAGAATGACCTTAAAAAAATCAATGTTTTAATAAGAGATACATGAAACATTGTTTATACACATTGTACATATGTTTTGATTAACTAATTGTCAAACTTCATGATTTTGCAAACTAAGCATAGCTCACTGGTTAGGTTACTTGTGGTGGAACTTGTCATCTTTTTAAAGTGGTTGATTTGACTTAGGTGCTCACATTTTTTTAGATCTATTTTTTGATTTAACGAGACTATTTTTTTTAGTGATAGATGACGTGCTCGTCAATAACGAGACGCCAGTCATCACTTACCAATCTCAAGATCTGCTGCTCCAGTTATATAAGAGCCTGTATTTTGAAAAAAAAAGTTCATGATACTTGTTTTTTTAGAAAAAAAAATCCTACTAATAATAGTCCAACAAACACAAACATTTTGAATTGGAGGCCGTATCAACCGCAACCACGTGCAATGCCGGAAAGCCCCAATGGCCTAGTTGAGTCCAGTACTCCAGTTGGCCCAGCCAGATTGATTGAGACGGACCAGCTCGGCCCAGGCCAGGCCCCGCCATCGCCGTCGACGAGGCCGGCCCTCCGCCGTCCGCCGCAACGAGATCCGCGCCTCCCCGCGCGTGGACGCTACACGCCTCTGGCTCCCCGACGCCGGCGAGCGCCGAGAGGGGTGCGCCCCTACTTCTTTCTCCGATCTCTACCCCCAAGCTCCTTGTGCTGCCTTCTCCTCCTCCTGACAAATGGCGGCGGGGGGCGGGCGGTGCTTGCTCGCCGTGGCGCTCGCCGCCGCTTGGATCTCCGGCGCGGCGGCCGCAGCCTCGTCGTCGGCTGAGCAGGTACCGGGGGGGCTCCTGGTTCACGCGGATTTACTTGTGCGCAGTTTTATGCGGAAATTATGATGCTTTGTTGGTTCGGATTTGCTGGAGCTGGGGCCGTGGTGCGCGTTCATGTATACTGTGTGGAAGGGTTACGGAAATCGTTCGTTTTTAGCTGATGCTGAATTTTACTGTACTTGTACTCTTTTAGTGAGTGTCGATCTATCCCAAGTTCGACTTAAATGTATGCTTGTTTGAGTTGGGTGGCCAGGGTAATTAGCTGTATCTCGTTTGAATTTTAAGATGCACCCTGCTTCTAATAATATTTTCGTTCAGATTTGGTTGATGCTTATGTGGGTAAGTTTTAATTATCGCATTGCACAGGCAGGCGGAAGCGTCAAATGCATGCCCTGCTCTAGGCGGTACATTGGTGATGCATATCTCGACACCTTGACGGGCCAGCTTGCTCAGCGTCGTGACTTAGCTCAAATGTCTGATTCTGGTGAATTGTGCAAAGGACTTGCTGATGATGTTGAAGTGCCTATGCTCTCAAAATTGCGCCGGCAACTGGTTGGTGAAGGTTCTCACCGCCGTTTAGTCTATTCTATGGATTTTGGTGTCTGTGACAGTGCTGTGGTTAATTTTCTTGATGTCTATGATGCCCATCTGGTGATATTTGAAAAACTCCCGGATGGGGTGTTTGCTGACCCATTTGAGCTACAGCATTTTGTTGAGCGCAAAGGTGAAATCTGAATCTGAGGTGGACTGTAGAACTGCATTATTATTTGCATTCTGCTAATTTTTTTGGTTATAAAATCTTGCAGTTTTCGTTGATGTCGCTGTTTTTGGAGACACCAATCTTGAACTTCCCACAGCTCTATCCAATCGGTCATCTGTTGAGATTCATTTTGATCTCAGGCTAATCATTTCAACCAACTGTAGCCTTGTAATAGACATGCCTCTCCATGCTAGATACCCGGTAAAATTCTATAGACTACCAGTGAAAAAAAAGAGGTTCATTTGAATTATTTAGTCCCTGCTATCTGCAATTGAACATTACTTGTTTTTGCCTTGTAGCTTACTAGCTTAGGATATGCCTCTATACTGAAAATTCTGTATGCAAATAAAATATTCATATTTGCCTAGAAATTGATTTGCACGAATGTTTAAAATATTCAACAACTTGGTGATGGTTAGTGGTATATTATTTCCATGATGGACATCAAACAATGCATGCCGGAACATAGAAGCTCTTGTATTGGGCCACGCTAATGCATAATAATATTATATATATATATATGTTTGCCTCTCTCTTTGACATGTTTGTACCGAACATGGGCCTAATTAATATATAGATAAGCTATCCAACTACTTTAATAATTTCTGTTTGGTTCTGCTTTTAATGCAAAATACTATCTTGCCAGTTTCTATGGATTTATGCAACTGTGATGGGCCACCCCTTGTGCATGGTACCTTTAAAGGTTTCCAAGAAATTTAGAAGAAGGAAAAAAAAATCCTGGCATTGTTTAGAATTCCGATGGATTACTGTTAAAATAACTTCAGTTGCAGAGTCAACTGGGAGACAGAGAAATAAGAGTTAGATGATTATATGAGTAACGAACTGAAAATGACTATTTTGGTATAGTTGTGTTTTGTAGGCCCTACTTGTCTAAATTAAGTTTGAGCTTAAAACGTTTGCTGCATTGTATATCCTTGTATTTTGCTCTGCTGTGTATATGTCTTAATTTATATCTTGGAAAGTGTTAAAGTTGGGATACACAGAACAGACAACTGAATTATGTGATTAGGCAACTCAGGTTGTGAAGAGAAAGTTCTATTATTGCATATGATTTCCTCTTGCTAGGAAATAATAGATGGTGGAATACTTATGTATGTGATGTTCATGCTCGATGTTTAGGAGAGAATTGATGATGCTCCAACTCCAAGTGATTTGAAAATGAAAAAAAAATGTAGAAAACAATATTTCCTAGTGATGGTCATGTTGCCCACCTTGCCATTTCCATGTTCTGCAATGCTACAAACATGCCTGAAATTCATGGTGTTTTGAAATAAATAAATGTTTCATTGTTTATCTTGGTCAATTTCTCATAGGCATATTTAGTAATAATCATTTGTCAGAACATTTCTGAATAAACTTTGTTGACTACTGAGTGTGATGCTTATTTGCAGCCTCTTGATGCCAGTGGCTATGCCACGGTGGAGTTTGGTAACCCAGATCTGTTCCTCCGGTACAGAAAAAAGGAAACCCATTCTGATTCCTGTCTTTGGGTGATTAAGAATCTCAAAGCTGCACCCCTGGAGAAAGCTGCATGGCGCATACCCTGTGGAGATGAGGCCCACATAGGATTTGTATCTAGCATCACGTTTCTTTCAGCTCTTGTTTGTTCCATGTCCATTGTCTTAGCTGCTCTAATTTTTTGATGTCTTAGGGTCCTATCAGGTCCAAGTTTTTTTTTTCTTTACACAATTACTGAAATGTGAGACAGGAAAATTTTCTCCATGCATGCACACATCCTTGCAAATGACAATCCAGTTGCCATTAATTTTGCTAGCACTAGTGGAGTCTTTGCAAGGTCCATTGAAAGGAGTTGCCAACTTCGAATCACATACAGACCAGAACCAGATCAGGGTTCCTCTTTGTGACGGAAAAAGAAGTTCCAAAAGAAAAGTCATTTGCTTCAAATTGAGTCATGCTCCTGAGGCAGTCTGAGTCAGAAGCTGCAATACCCCATCATCTTGTAAGAAGGCAAGTTTTCTTCTTACTTCTTGTTTTTTTAAAAAAAACATAAAGAAGCCTAATAGATGACACAGGTGGCTTTTGTTCTGTTTCAGTTAAGGCAGCTTGCGACCCCAAGTTTCAGGAGTGTCACTGGATCTGCAGGAGGAAACCTGATTAGATTGTGTTGACAACATATGGATGCAGAGCACAATGTTGATTGATGCAGAATCACTAATAGTCTCATATCTGAGATTAATTCATTTTGTTTTGATTGGATTCATGGCATCAAATTACTACCAGTTCCCATCGCAAAATATACTACCAGTTCCAATACCACTGGCCTCTGTGAGGGCTTATTCATATCTATAGAATAGAAGAAACAGAGGTTTATATTTGGCTTGGTAGTCGTTCAATGGTATGAAATTGATGCCCTGGGTTCAACCATTTGAGTACTACCATGCTTTTAAACCATCTGATGCATTTATAATCTTTCAATTCCAGTAAGTGATTCCAACCTATGTAGACACATCAGAATTTTTCAAATAAAGACTGTTTGGAACAAAGGAATGGGCTTGTTAAATTCATATGGAATGGGATCGTTCCCTATGAATTTGAAGGATTTCTAACAAGAGATCTAACGTCTTTGGAGTTTGAAGTTTCCTTTGTGTCTATTATATATCTAATTTCTCTGTCTTCCAGAGTATGGAACGTTACTGATGCCCTGTTAACTCGTAATAAGTAGTAGGACAAATCATGAGCAGGAGACATCCCATTTTGAAATAACTGATGTCCATACTGAAAGCTATTGTAGCATCAACTTTAGATCAATCAAGTAAATATTCTGTAAACATGGTTAATTTCTGAAGTATCTTTGGCAATAAGCGCTGCGAAAAGACGACATCCTCGCGAGAACACGATCATGGGCCCATATTATGTTTTGCTGAAAAGAGATAACTCTGCTTTCTGCAGTTCGACACGTGCTGAGGTCTGAGGCCCATATTAGATAACGGTCCATCAGTGTTTTATTTATTCTGTTATTCATTTCTATTATTATTTTTTTGCCCAGCCCAGTTCTGTCAGGACCTCTTCGATTCTGCATGGCCACCTGAATATCCTATCATGATATTCAATGTTGGTTTATTTTGAACGTTGCATCCTTTCTAGAACAAGTACTCCCATAGTCCACGGTGAAAATACACACCTAAAAGCTTATGTAAAATTACCAAAAAAAAAGAGAGAAAAGGATTAAGAAAAAAGTGAAGTCAGCCTGTGAAAGTACACACCTACAAGCGTATGTAAAATTGCCGGCCCATATTAGATCATGCAATCATCTGCAACCATGCAAATTTTGACGTGTAATGGAGCTTGTGCAAGGAGATAAATAAAGAACCGTTGTGCCGCCCGGACATCTGGACAAACGCCATCATTCAAACGCCTACTGTTCTTCCTCCTCTCTGTCCACCCGCCACCATCTTGGCCGCCGGCGACCTCACTACCGGTTGTCCACCCTCGTCACTCCTTCCCCGCTTTTCCCTAATCTCAATCCGCTGATGACCTAACCTTGCACTTGTCGCCCCCACCGCCAACAACGCCCACCGGTTGTCTTCCCTTGCCTGCTAGGCAGTGCCCCCCGCTACCAAGCTCTCCACCAGTTGAACCGTCTCCACTGCTAGGCAGTGCCCCCCGCTACCAAGCTCTCCACCAGTTGAACCGTCTCCACTGCCAGAACCGGTCTCCACTGCTAGGCAGTGCCCCCCCGCTACCAAGCTCTCCACCAGTTAAAACATTGTTCATAGCCTGACTCGGAGAAGCTTGGTAAACCCGGTAAGGCCCCGTTCGGCTGTGCTGATAAGCCGGCTAAAAAACACTATTGACTGATTTATTATGAGAGAAAAACACTATTCTAACTGAGGATTATAAGCCGGATGAACCAGGCCTTAGTTTTCAATGATCGCAGTCTGTCAGGCACCTTCGCTTCTGTCTCACAGTCTGGATCTGCTGAAAAAAAAGAAACCTGTCTGTCTGTGTCGGATGCCGACAAACATGATTGCAGAGCACCAGATGATTGACAGATATAAAATCGAAGTAAAACTAGGTGATCTATTTGTTTATCATTTTCGTGAGATTCATTGCAGAACTCCTACGCACCGTTTAGATGCCAAAAATTTTACCAAAATTTTCAGATTCCCCGTCACATCAAATCTTTGAACACATGCATGAGCATTAAATATAGATAAAAAATAAAACTAATTATACAGTTTAGACGAAATGGACGAGACAAATCTTTTAAGCCTAATTAGACCATGATTGGACAATATTTACCAAATAACAACGAAACTGCTACAGTAGCGTTTCGCCAAAAAATTTGCCAACTAAACAGCCCCCTAGTTAGTGATCGAACCACTTGGCTCCTGTCTTGTAACCTAACAATATATATGCGTTAATTAGGGGGTCTCTAAGAACCTTTCTAAAATTTACTCTCTAAATCATCATTTATAGAGTTATTTGAGTAAATACCATTTTCTATATCTTTGTACTCTCAAACAGTTTTTCTATATCTTGTGCATAGTCTAGAGAGCTTAAGATGTCTATATTTAGATATCCAATTGAAGAAGCTATCAGAGGGTGTTCACCAAAGCTTCTATTCATGTAAATTAAGAAAATACTATAAAGAATCTGTTGGAGATACTCTGAACAAATGAGAGCGGTCTTTGCCTCTGCTCGGGTGCACCTTGCAGCGCTGCTCCAGCCGCATGCCTTTGTGTGTGTGTGTGTGTGTGTGTGTGTGTGCGCGCGCACGCTTGCTGTCTCCATTAAGCCTTGACAATCGCACTATCTCCACGTCAGGGTGTTGCATTATTTACCGGACTAATGAAAGCCGTCGTCGTCGCTCGCCGCGTGGCTGATCGAGACCCCCGCCCTATCCAATCCATCTCTTGTGGTCTGAATTGAATCGGCTCCAGTTTTTTCTTTTTTCCTGCACGAGTGCACGACCAACGTACGTCACGTAGGCTCGGTCGCATGAACGAATGGCACAAAAACAAATTTATAGGAAGGCATAAAACGTGAAAGGTTGACGTGTACATAATTAAGTTGGAATATATTGTTGCACCCAAATCGTTGTGCGTATCCGGTATGATTTTTCTTTTTGAAAGAACACGTATCAGGTATGATACCGACCCTTCTCATTTTCTTAAGTCGTATGCCATAATATTGACTTCTCTACGTACGAAGTACATGGTCCAAACATTACTCTTTCCATTTTTCTTGCCATACAATACAATATAGTGGTACTCTTTCGGAACAGACTAGCTAGGATGCTGCACAAACAAAAATTAGCAAGGTATGATTGTTAAGGATGAAAACGGTCGAAAACGGTCGAAAACGGACTTACGAAATAGAAAACGAAAGCGGTTAATTCGGTACATTTCTACATTTTAGCAATTAAATAATACAAAAATGGTTGAAAATGGTTGTGAAACCAATTGAAACTGATAATTTTTTATGTTTAAAAACGGAATCATAATATAGAAAACGAAAACGGTCGGTTCGGGATATTTCCGTTCCGTTTTCATCCTTAATTATTGTAACCACACGTGGAATCTAACAGTCTCGAATACGGAGCCGATACTGACATGTGGGGCTAGAGCAGCCCTATTGCTTTTATTCTCGAAGCCCAACGAATATGCATCTGTGTTGTAATGGGAAAAAAATCTTGGCATGCGCAATCCTGGCCCTTTAAGCTTAATTTTTATAAGAAATTGTTTGTATACATTTGGATTAAACAACGTTCTAAAAGCTATAGAAGTAAGCCCATAACTTAAAACTTATCGGCTCCAAAATTCTTCCTTCAACCCTACGTATTATTCACTTTCTGTCAATAATAAGGGTATATTAAAGCATGCCTTATTATTGATATTTGTGATGTAATATTCACATTATGTTATTTATTATTGATATTTGTGACGTATTATTCACAATATGTCAATAATAACAAGGCAATGCTTTAATATACTCTATGCAAGTGATGAAGTTTTATAATACGTCACAAATATCTATATTTGAAGACGGGAGGATCAGCCAATTGAAGGGCTCCTTTGGATTGAAGGATTCTCAAAGGAAAAATGGAGGATTCTAGTTTGCATAGGAAGTGCACTGTTTATCCCTTTGGATTGCAGGATTTGTCCATAGGAAAAACAAAGGAAAGTTTCCTATGATGCTGATTTTGCAGGAAAACCACAGGAAAAGAACATGCAGTCCAAGCTCTTTGTTTTGCTTCCCTTCGTATAGGATCAAGGCAAATCAAGCTATCCTTAGCTAGTGCAAAGCTATTAGCATACCAGTACCAGATCACCGGAGCACAAGCTACGGGAGCGCTCGAGTCCGCCCTGCTAGCCACATGCGGTTGCATCTCCTCCTCAGGCGGCGAGCCACAGGAGCGCACGTCTGCCCCTGCTGGCCTCACGTGGTTGCATCTTCTCCGACGGCGGCGAGCCACAGGAGTGCTCGAGTCCACCAGGCACCACTGTCGGCCCCACACGGGCTCCATCTTCGCTGGTGGCGGCGAGCTGGGAGAGTGCTCGAATCCACCCCTGCTGGTTTCACGCGGCGCGCGCAACCGCTACAACTCCGCCTTGACCATGCTCTGACTGTACACCTTGCGGCAGACGAGCAGGAGATGAGGAGAGAAGAGTACAGGACACTGCCCAAAGGAAGGGTGAAGGGATGGATAGACTCATGCTTATCTCAGACTTTCTTTAATATAATATAGTATTGTTCTTTATTTGGAAAAAAATGATACTGTGATGTTCTTTAGGGATAATATAATGATTATTTCTCTAATTAACTTTAGGCATACTATTTTTCCTATACTTTTCCTATGGTCACTTAAACGCTGGTTCATACGAAATTCCTATGGATTTCAATCCTATGTTTTCCATATGTATTCCTATCATATTCCCGCGTTTCTCATATTCCCACGTTTATCCATTTCTGCGTTCCAAAGGGCCCGAATTGAAATGTGTTATAAGCCGCTAAAAGAAACATGACATAACACAACAGTTACAAGTAAGAGGGCAACAAAAATTGCCATTTGACAAGGTAACCGGGTCATCTCCACTCCTTAGCAGCACCTATGTTCTTGAAAGGAAATGAGAACGTGAAACAAAAACAAAAATATGGAACAGTATTTTATAATATTTTTTATTGTCAATTGTAAAAACATAAATATTTTCAGAATAGGATCGTAAATATTCCCAAAACGATGTTTGTGCGAAAATAAAAAAATATGATTATATTCCACATTTTCGTCCCCATCAGCCGCTGAGCCTTTTCGTCCAGGGTCTCCTCCTGGGCGCGCAGCGGCGGCTCGCCGTGTGAGAAAGGGTTCGTTTAGTTCCTAAATCCGACCCTTAAATTCTACTATGTAAAAAGGAGATTTTCCATCATATCAAAATGTCGGTAAATACATAGAGTACTAAATGTAGATGAGATCAAAAACTAATTGTACAGTTTTGTTGTACTTTGCGAGACGAACATTTTAAGTCTAATTTATCATTTTTTAGAAAATTTTTTACACTAAAAAACAAAAGTTGCTATAGTATTCCGACACGGACACTGTAGCTACGGTGCCCGAATCGGGTGCCCAAATTCGAGAACTGAACAAGGCCAAAGAGTCAGTTGGCGGGGCCCACCTCGTTCCCCGCGCGAAGACCAGGCCCACACCAATGATGAGCCCGAAACGGCAACGCCGAGAGCCCCGGCAGCCGGGAGAGAGGAGAACACGCGCGGCACGAGCGCACACGGAGCCGAGCACAACCCCGCTTCCCCGTCGCGATTTGCATTGCCCTCCCCTCGGGCCCCGATCCCGCCGCGCCACCCCAAGCCCCGCACCGCCGCCGCCGGAGAGATCGCGCCCCCCATTCCCACAATCCCCTCGAGGTAAACGCCCGCCCGCCTGCCCAACTCGATTCTCCCTCCAGCAACCCCGCGCCTCGGCGACCCCATCGCTTGGCTTCGCTTTGGGACTGGTGGTTTAGTTAGTTGGTTGGTTGATCGATCTAGTGCTCGATCCTCGCGGGGCGGGGGCGGGTGCGGGAGCCGGTGGCGAGGGCATATCATGGTGCAGTGCCTGGACGGGGTGAGGCAGCTGCTCGCGGTCCTGCTCAGGTGCTGCGACGTCGAGCTCAAGCAGCCGCGGGGGCTCGAGGACCCCCAGGTCCTCGCGAGGGAGACCGTCTGTAAGCCCCAATCCGCTCCCCTCCCCTGCTGCTTTGTCGCACGACGCACCGGGGAATGAACTGAATTGACGCCCGCGCCTGGTGGGGCTGGGTTGGCTTGTTGCCTGTGCTTGTTGTTCCTGCAGTCAGCGTGAGCGAGGTGGAGGCGCTGTACGAGCTGTTCAAGAAGATAAGCAGCGCCGTCATAGACGATGGTCTGATTAACAAGGTCAGCGATGGGTGTTTGGTTCACTGCTTGGTTCTTATGTAATCCCTTATTAATCTGTGTGTGATATGTGCAAGTATGGATGGTCCTTTTAGTGTGCGCTTGTGTGGGTGATGGTCAATGCTGAGATGGCTGTTCTTGTTTGTCACCTCTGCGCAGGAGGAGTTTCAGTTGGCACTATTTAAGACCAGCAAGAAGGAGAGCCTGTTCGCGGATCGCGTGAGTCTTCATTTGTTGCGCATTGTTGATTGCTGTGTGCTGCTGTGCTATATTGCTACATACTCCTATTTGCTATGCTATACAATTTTGTTTCTGGGAATTTTGCAAATCGATGAGAATCAGGATTGCTCGATAGTTAATGCTGTGCAGGTGATGAAAATTGAAAGCTATCAAAAAACTTGCGGGTGAGAGTTCAGCAGAGAGTTGACTCCTGTAGTCTTTCTGATTGCATTGGATTTTTTGAGGGGCTATTCAGGGTCCTATTGATATATGCTTTAGTTACATGTTTTCTGTAAGAATCTATTGTCATTTATGGTTTCCTGCCAATTGTCTTGCTAAATGAGTGCGACCATTAGTTAGTCATGTAAAGATGGTATAAACCCTTTATCTAGATATGGTTTAGGAATTAGGATCCCCTTTTGTGGGTCGCGTCAATCCTGTGCCCCACCTTTATGTTGTTTAGCACCTTTTTTTAGCCAATTTGACAAGATCCTAGTTTCGGTTATTGTTTTGCATAATCTTTGTTATTTATTTATTCATTGTGAATTTTTGTTTCAAATCAACAGACTCCGTGTTTGTGATTCTTATTTATTTATCCATTGTGAATTTTTGTTTCAAATCAACAGACTCTCCGTGTTGGAGATTCTTATTTGTTAAAATCTTTGTAGTAATATGAGTTTTGACATGACCCTTTTCCTCACATATTGCACATAGCACCTACTTATGTTGCAACATGAAATGCTTGCTAATCTCCTTATTAATTCCTCACATTTGTGTGTGATGCAAATGCACTGAGCTGTAATGTTGTATATATCTGAATGGAAGTTGAGCGTGTGTACTGCTTATGTGAATAAATTTTGTATGACTTGTCTAGATTGGTTTCTGTAGAAATGCCCTATACCTTATGCCATGCAATGCCTGCTCTGCGTTGCATTATACAATACATTATGCATGTACTTCTGTACGATTTCTTTATTTCAGAATGCTCATATGTCACGGGTACAGTGCTGTTATATATATATATATATATATACTCTGAATTCGTACTTAGAGAAATGAGCTTTTCGGTGACTATCTATAATGCATCAGTAGGAATGCCATACATGTTTTTTTTTTTTTGGCTCAACTGCCATGCTTCTGTTTTTTTGGGGGTGGGAGGGAAGGTTGTTGCCTTTCATAATTCTTGTGTGTTGTGAGCAAAATGACTCTCTGTGCATATCACTTGATACTTGAAAGCTATTCAAATAGGACACTTATGATCCAATTATGTATCAATTGAAGCTAGTATGTTTAGAACCATGTTTTGTGTGGAAAAATTAGCTGCACGAAAAATGTGGATCCCTGATCTTGCTTTTGGCTACTGATATAAAAGTAAATCATGTCCTTAATATTTTCTCGTCGTCCCTTGCAGGTATTTGATTTGTTCGACACAAAGCACAATGGAATTTTAGGATTTGAAGAATTTGCTCGTGCTCTCTCAGTATTTCATCCTAATGCTCCCCTTGATGACAAAATTGACTGTGAGCTCCTGTGTTTTTGTAAATTGATAATTTGGCTCTCCACTATAAATGTTAAATCTAAGTTCTGTTACATGGTTGACCTAATGGTAATAGGAGCCTTAGTAGCTCCGCTCGCATCAATCCTGGGCCCGACCTCTGTGTTGTTTAGCACCTTTTCTTTAGCCAAAATGACAATATCCTGTGGGAGCGAATTTAAACAGGCCTGGGGTAAAAAAAAACCCCCCTCATCGGCTATGTTCTTGAGTTATACGTGTAACCAATGCGTAGTTAATTCGACTTTCTTTTAGTAATATACTGAGTTTAAAGCTGAAGTTTAACAAACTTATTTAATGTTATGCTCCTGCTTTTCCACTTGTATTTTTTAACGCTAAATTCTGAAGGAAAAAAAATTGTATCGTTACTGCAGTTTCATTCCAGCTGTATGATCTCAAGCAGCAAGGCTACATTGAGAGACAAGAGGTATGGAACTGTGGATAGTATTGCTGTTATAGGTTTTTACATGGTAGGAGTTAGCTTTTATGTACAATGGTTGACTCAAATATGGTATCATTAAATGTTATTGTTGGAGTATAGGCCCATTAGAGGCCCATGTATGGTACAATATATACAGCCACCCTTAGGGTAGGCCCATGAAATGTGAGATCACAATTCTATCATGGTATCAGCAGCCTAGGGTTTCCTTTTCCCTTCTCTTCTCTTCCCAGCAGCCGCCGCCACCTGCCGGCTCGCCGGCGCGCCACCGCCGGCGGCCATGGCCGGTCGGCCCCCTCCCTCTCCCTCCTCCTTCCATGCTTTCCCCCCTCTCCCTACCTCGTCATGGGTGAAGTGGCCGGGGCCGCCGCCGCCGCTGGCCCCGGCGCGGGCGCCGCCGCCGTAGCTGGCCCAGGCGCGGGCGCCGCCACCCTGCGTGTGGCACCGCTGTCGCTGCAGGACCGCGCACTGGGGCCGCCGCCGCCGTTGGCGCGCCTGTTCCCGGCGCCACCGTGCCTGCCGCCGCCGCTAGTCCTAGCGCGGGCGCCGCCATCGCCGCTGGTCTACGTGCTGGCGACGCTGCAGCCACCGGATCGCGCGCTGGGGCCGCCGCCGCCGCTGGCCCAACTCTTCCCGGCGCCACACTGCCCTCTCTCGCCGCCACTGGTCCACCTCCTCCAGGCGCAGCGCTGCATCCCGGGGCTGCTGCTGCCCTGGTTGCGGCCGCGGTCATGGGCGGCCCAGACACGGGCGCGGGCGTGTGCAGCACCAGCGCAGGCGCGAACGCCACTGCCCCTCGTGCCACGCGCCGGCGCCGTGTTGCGCGCAGGGCCTCGTCGGCTCCCTACCCTCCGCGATCTCCGTCGCCGCAGCCGGGCCATCTTCCTGGTGCCGCCACCACCATGGCCGCGAGCGCCGGGGCCGCTGGCGCGAGTGGCACAGCCGCCGCCGCTGCCCTCCTACTGGCGTCGGGCGCGGCTGCCGAGGCCCAGGTCCGTGCGGCCGCCCTCGCTTGGGAGCGCGAGCGCGATGCGGCCGATGCGCTGGCCCACCAACTCGCCGAGACGGAGCAGCTCCTCCACCTCCCTGCCTCACAGTCGTCGGTGCCTCCACGGAGTGAACTTCGCCCGTCGGCGGCCATGGTCACTGGTGCTCCCCCGGGGTTTCACCCCACATCCCTGTGGGCTACAACTCCCGGTGCCTTGCCCGGGCTTGTCGGTTGGGACCCGACTGCCTTGGCCTACTCCTTCAGCACCACCACCAGCCCTCCGCCCGCAGTTACTCCTGTCGTAGGGCTGCTATCAGCCAGTCCTGATTGGATCGCCGACTCGGGAGCCACATTCCACACCACGCCCGATGCGAGTCTACTTTCTTCTTTTCGTCCTCCCCACCCTTCCTGTCCCTTTTCCATCATGGTCGCCAATGTCACTTGCATTCCTGTCTCCTCCGTGGGCACTGCCAGTTCCCATGGCTCCTTTCATATCCCTGATGTTCTTGTGGCTCCCGGTATGATTCATAACCTTCTCTCCATTCGCCGTTTCACAACTGACAACTCTTGTTCGGTTGAGTTTGACCCCTCTGGCCTCACCGTGCGGGATTTGGCCTCCCGGTGTCCTCTGCTCCGTTGTAACAGCACTGGACCCCTCTACACCCTTCGGTTTCCGGCGTCTGTTTCACCTTCTTCACCCCCCATTTTCTCAGCCATTTTCGCCGCTACTACTTCCTCCACTACTTGGCACCGCCGCCTCGGCCATTCTGGCCGGGATGCCCTAATGCAGCTCAGTCGTAGTTCAGGCATTCGGTGCCCTCGGGCTCACGATGACCACTTGTGTCATGCGTGCCAGCTGGGCCGTCATGTTCGCCTTCCCTTTCAGTCTTCTTCCTCACATGCCACTTGTGTGTTCGATCTTATCCATTGCGACTTGTGGACTTCTCCTGTTCTTAGCATGTCTGGCTATAAGTACTACTTGGTGGTGGTTGATGATTTCTCCCATTACTCCTGGACTTTTCCCCTGCGTGTCAAGTCCGAGACGTTCCCCACTCTCAGCCACTTCTTCGCTTGGGTATCCACTCAGTTCGACCTCACCATCAAGGTTGTCCAGTGCGACAATGACCGTGAGTTCGATAACTCAACCTCACGTGCCTTCTTCCTTTCTCACGGTGTCCAGCTGTGCATGTCTTGTCCGTATACCTCCTCCCAAAACGGCAAGGCAGAGCGCATGATACGCACAACCAATGACACCATGCGCACCCTTCTGCTCCAGGCATCCCTTCCCGCTCGCTTCTGGGCTAAGTGCCTGCACACATCCACCTATCTCCTTAACCGTCTTCCTTCTACTGCCTGCCCGGCTCCCACACCTCACCACGCTCTTTTCGGTACACCTCCCCGATACGACCATCTTCGAGTCTTCGGGTGTGCGTGTTACCCTAACACCGCCGCCACCGCTCCCCATAAGCTGGCCCCCCGATCGACCCTCTGTGTCTTTCTCGGATACTCTCCGGATCACAAGGGTTACCGATGCTTCGACCTTTCCTCTCGCCGTGTTCTCATCTCTCGCCATGTCGTGTTTGATGAGTCGGCATTCCTTTACTCCACCATCTCTACCTCTACACCTCCTGCTGACCCTACGGAGGTTTCCTTTTTTCCCACTGACCCGGTGATTCTGCCACCCTTCTCCCTCTACCCTGCAGGTACTACTCCGGCGCGCTCTCCTGGTGGTCCCACCTCACCCCTGCCGGCCGCGCACCAGGACTTTCCTCTAGTACCTGCTACGACCGAGGCCGCCCCGGAGCTTCCACCATTGCTCCCTGTGGCTTCGCTGCCTCCCGTTGTGCCCGACACTGCAGTTCCGATCGTGGGACTGAGCGCCCCGACCCCACCTCCTCCCGGGCGTTTCGGCCTCATCTACCAGCGCCGTCGGGAGCCGGGTCCGCCCTCACCTCCTCCCAGGCGTTTCGGCATCGTCTACCAGCGGCGGCGGGAGCCGGCTCCGCCGTTGCCACCGGCGTCGTCGCTTTCGCCACCAGTGTGTGCTCCGCCGGTCCCGCTGCGCTCTCGCGCCGACCCGCCGGTGTACCACCTGCCCCTGCTTCACCGGGACCCTCGTCACACTCACCCGATGGTGACGAGGCAGGCGTCTCGCCCGCAGGCCCTCACCGCCGCCGCCTGCGAGACGGGAATCTCTCCGGTACCCTCTTCCGTCCGTGCGGCCTTGGCGGATCCTCACTGGCGCCACGCGATGGAAGAGGAGTACGCGGCCCTCCTCGCCAACCAGACGTGGGACCTTGTGCCCCGATCGCCGGCCTCCAACATTGTCACCGGCAAGTGGATCTGGACACACAAGAGGCGTGCTGATGGTTCCTTGGAGCGCTACAAGGCTCACTGGGTCCTCCGCGGCTTCACTCAGCGGCCCGGCATTGACTTTGATGAGACCTTCAGTCCCGTGGTGAAGCCAGCTACAGTCCGCACCGTCCTCTCACTGGCTCTCGGGCGCTCCTGGCCTGTGCATCAGCTGGATGTCAAGAATGCCTTCCTCCATGGCACTTTGACTGAGACGGTCTACTGCAGTCAGCCGGCCGGTTTCGTGGATTCTTCTCGTCCTGACTTGGTCTGCCGGCTCAACAAATCTCTCTACGGGCTCAAGCAGGCACCCCGGGCTTGGTACTCTCGGTTCGCTACCTTCCTGCAGACTCTTGGGTTCACGGAGGCCAAGTCTGACACCTCTCTGTTCATATACCACTATGGGGGTGAGACTGCTTACCTGCTCCTCTATGTGGATGACATTGTTCTCACCGCCTCCAGCGACTCTCTGCTCCACCGCATCATTGCTTCTCTCCAGAAGGAATTTGCTATGAAGGATCTTGGGGTGCTCCACCACTTCCTCGGCGTCACTGTTGAGCCCCGACCTTCAGGCCTGTTCCTCCACCAGCGGCAGTTCACTTGTGACATTCTGGAGCGAGCATGGATGACTGACTGCAAGTCCTGCTCTACCCCAGTTGACACCCAGGGGAAGCTGTCAGAGGCTGGGGGTCCGATGCTTGGGCCAGCGGACTCTACCACCTACCGGAGTCTTGCTGGCGCGCTCCAATACCTCATCTTCACACGCCCGGACATCACTTATGCCGTACAACAGCTCTGCCTCTACATGCATGCTCCGCGGGAGCCCCACCTGGCTGCTATGAAGCGGCTTCTCCGGTACCTCCGTGGCACTCTCGGCTACAGGCTGCTCCTCGGCCGGTCCTCCACTGCCGAGCTGGTTGTCTACACCGACGCTGACTGGGCGGGCTGCCCGGACACCCGCAGGTCCACCTCCGGCTATGCTGTCTTCCTCGGCGGCAACCTTGTCTCTTGGTCGTCCAAGCGCCAGCCGGTGGTCTCACGCTCCAGTGCCGAGGCGGAGTACCGTGCCGTTGCCAACGGCGTGGCCGAGGCCGCCTGGCTCCGCCAGCTCCTGGCTGAGCTTCACCGCCCTCTCGCCAGGAGCACGCTCGTCTACTGCGACAACGTCAGCGCGGTCTACCTCTCCACCAACCCCGTGCAGCACCAGCGGACCAAGCATGTGGAGATCGATCTACACTTCGTCCACGACCGTGTGGCCATCGGCGACATCCGAGTACTTCACGTCCCGACCACCTCACAGTTTGCGGACATCTTCACCAAAGGCCTCCCTTCCTCGACCTTCTCCGAGTTTCGCTCCAGCCTCAACGTCTCCAGTGGCTAGTTGTGGCTGCGGGGGGGGGGGGGGGGGGTCCTGTGTGTGTTATGCACTTCTTGTTTTCTTTCTTGCCCAGTCTTGGACTCCGCTGCGCCGGTAGTCCAGACTGCGGGGGGTGTTGGAGTATAGGCCCATTAGAGGCCCATGTATGGTACAATATATACAACCACCCTTAGGGTAGGCCCATGAAATGTGAGATCACAATTCTATCAGTTATATCATGGGGTGCAGCAGTAGCATTAATAATGCCAGTTTTTTTTTAGAGTTAATAATGCCAGTTGGGTTAATAGCTTAATATAGGTGAACTCTCAGTTGTCTTCATGGCATATTGTATTAGATTTGTTTCCATTGAGGAATGACCAAATGAAAAATCATTACCTGCTGCTGTTCAATTTTCATGAACTGCTTTCTTTTGATTGAATTGTTTTTTTTTCTGAAGTACTTTTCATAAGAAATGTCGTCTTTGGATTGAATTGTGTCCCTTTTTTTTGTCTAGCCTTAATGGTTTATTGTGTTTGACTTTCAGGTTAAGCAGATGGTTGTTGCGACACTTGCCGAGTCAGGAATGAATCTTTCAGATGAAATTGTAGAGAGTATAATTGACAAGGTCTGCTAAAGTTGTGCAATTATGTTATGGTATATCAAATTTTTATCTGTATAGTCTAGTGCTCCTCCAGTGAGCTTTATATGATGTTTCAGACAGCAAGTTTGACCTGAAACGTCATATGAAGATGACAAGAGGGAGTATGTCTCAGAGTGCTGTGTGTCTTCCTCTATTCAACTACATAAAACTGTTTCATACTTACATTTCCAAAAGAGTATTTATGAGCACTATACTAAACTGAGGGGCCTTGCTGGTAAACATTTATTTGAGTCCAGGATATGATGCAGAAGTAGGCAAATGTAATTGGATATACCATTCTACCATTTTTTGGTCTGTAACGCGGGTGACCCGGGTTCGATCCCTGGAACCTTTTTGAAGGGTAGGCCTGGTGCAGTTGGTGAGTGCTAGCTCGCCGAGTCACCAAGTCCTGGGTTCGAAGCCGTCTCTCTGCAGAATTTCTGCGGGGGTAAGACTTTGCTTCGGTTATTTCCTTCCCCAGACCCCACTCGTGTGGGAGCCTTTGGCACTGGGTCTGCCTTTTTTTTTGGTGCATCCTTCAAGAAAGTGCATTAGCGTTTATCTCTTATTTTATTTTAGTCCAAGAGATGATGAAGTGTATTTGACTATTTTAAAGTTTGGTGCATCCTTTGAGAAAGTACATTTGCGTATATCTCTTATTTTTCTACAGTCACTTGTGTCAAGAGTCAAGATCACAAGATGTGAATTTCATGAATGTATCCTCTTTCTTTCTTGCTGCATTGTTCCCTGCTGTTGTATGGTATCAGTGGGTTTGGCATTAGGAATAATCAGATTGTCATTCTCTTGCTTGCTGATATCAAATTCCCTCGCTAATTTTGTTTTCTTTTGTCATTACAAGACATTTGAGGAGGCAGACACAAAGCATGACGGAAGAATTGACAAGGAAGAGTGGCGCAATCTAGTCATTCGGCATCCATCCTTGCTGAAGAACATGACTCTTCAGTACCTCAAGTAAGGAACCTTCTTGGTTGTGCTTATTTTTTGTCAAACTGTCATGTTTTATATAGTTTTGTCCCTTTTATGCTTACTCTTAAGAAGTCTGGGTATAATGCTCTTCGCTCTAACTTAAATTTTATATGGCTCCCTCTTTAGGTAAAATACCATGTTGCAATATTTAAAAAAAAATCATGACAAAAATTTCTGTTTGAAATTCATCTTTGATGTTGAGATTCAAAAAACACGTTTCACTGTCAGCACCTGATGAACAGTGCCAGGTTGACTGCTCGTCTATTTTGTTTCTTGACATTTTTTAGGATGAATTTCAAACTGAATTGTTGCAACTAAACTTAACTTTGTGTTCTACGTACATGATTTTTTGAAACATTGCAACATGAAATTTAATGAAGGCGCCAGCCGCCCTGGGCATCAAATATGAATGGGTTATTACTGCTCTTGAATAGGGTGATAGAAATTTCCATTTTTATTAATTAAAGGAGCTGTGGATTGATAAGATAAGATTTGTGATGCACAATTTGGCGCTAAGCATTCAATATCTTGGAGAGGTAAACAACACAATGTTGTAGTGTAGTGAGGGCATGTAACTGAAATGCAATAAATCAGGATTGCACAATTTTAATCAAATTGCATAGACGGAACGACAGTGTACTGGCTTGCAATTGTTGGGGCTTCAGTGTAGCCCATATAAAAACTATGCCTTACTGTTGACGAACTTCCAAATTCTTTATGTTTCTATTAGGAAATAAGCTTAATGAGTTTTTGGGAAGGCAAACCACTGTCTAAGAACTTTTGTCAGAGAAGCATCAGGCTAATAGTCTTAAAAAACATGCATCGTGCTTCTTTTCTAGTTCTATATTGGACTGTCAGACTCAACATATGATATGCTGTCGGTTCATAGTATAGATCGCCATTGTCTTTTCTTCTTGAGATATCTCACAAGTTTGCATTGCTATAATTGGACAGGGACATTACCACTACATTTCCAAGCTTTGTCTTTCACTCTCAAGTCGATGATAACTGAGATTCATGGGATTATTTTGACAAGAAACATCAGAAGATATGATCGTGGGGTTCTGATATGGTTTTCATTTCTCAATATTGGGTTGTTGGATTGACCGAGATTGTTATGCTCCGAAGTATGTTGCATGCTGGATTCGAGTACTCGAATCTTTTGTCAACCTTGTTTCTTTCATTTGCATGTCTGGATGCGCTTGGAAAAGATATGTAGTATATACGTCCAAAGTTTCTTTTTTTTTCCCTTTTGGCTGGCCCGCAATCGGATCAAGTTCTTAGAAGCTTCTGTCTTTTTGTACAGGATAGAAACAGCGTTTTAAGGATTTCAATTGTGCTTGGACTTCTTTTTAGTTGTAGCTCGAGCAGAATTTTTTTTGGTTGAAGGTGTGTACTTGTGTGCTTCCATTAGTTTTTAAAAATATATTTTTGTTTTTTTCCTCCAATTAATTCTTTCTCCCATTATTTCTCCAAGCATTTTAGTTTTTGAGTACCATGCTTTCGCCCCCCCCCCCCCCCCCTGACATATTTTCATCATGGTATATATGTATGTATATATTCCATGGGACAATATTTAGAGGTTCATATTGGAACATGTGAATTTAAAATCCTGTTCGCTTGAGATTATCAGCCAGATCAATCAACCAGATTTTAGCCCAAACGAATAGGGTGCAAGTGTCGTATTCTCCAAAATTTGTATATGTTGTGATCAATCGAATTCATCCCCATCAAGACCGAGCGATTAACAAGTGGGAGAAGGCAAAAAAATCAGGTCAATAAGAGTAGAATCGAGCATGGAGGAAACACGTGGACAAACAATAACGTCGGAGGGGAGAATTGAGTGAGCGACGGCATGAAAGATATACACGATGTGGCGTTGCCTGCATTACCTTCTTTGGCAACCCTGGACTGCTGCGACATTTAAGCAATGGCCTAACAGCATCTTCATCGGATTCCCTTTTCCCTTTCGAACTTAGAATAAGGATCTTCATCAGATCCCCTTTTCCTTAAAACTTAGGCAGGAGACGAGGGAGATACAGGCTACAGCAGATTGAGAAAATTCTCTTTCACTTTCCTTCCTGTGATTACGCCGGACCGACGTGTAAAGTGGCTTTTTTTTTTTTTTGTCTTCGAAGCCTTGTTTGGTAGGAGTATTTGCAAGTGTCTCTTTTCTTCGTTGTCTTCACAATGTGATCTTAAAACTCTGGCACGCAGTAGACGTTCGAAGGAAAAAGATGACTGATTTTGTCTTTGATGTATTCTTAATTTTTAAGGTCATTTTGTGTCTTAGTATCCATTTTTTTTACCAGCCTTCGTTTTTCTTGAGATATATCAGATGTGTCACTCTTTTGAGTGTCTTTATCAAAAAGAACAATAATTAGAGATTTCGTTCGAGACACGAGACATATACAAAGAAACGATTCATTGAATGCATATTTATTGGAGATAGGAGAGATATATAGAGATTAAAATTTATATATTTTTAGAGTTGCTCTGAGATCATTTTTAAAACTAAGAAGGTAGACTTCAGCGTCGCTATTCTGCGTTAAACACAGTGCTGATAGACATATACAAAGAAACAATTCATTGAATGCCTCTTTATTGGAGTCAAGAGAGATATATAGAGATTAAAATTTATATATTTTTAGGGTTGCTCTAAGATCATTTTTAAAACTAATAAGGATGACTTCGGTATCGCTATTCTTTGTTCAATGCAATGCAGATATACACCTACAAAGAAATCATTCATTGAATGCCTCTTTATCAGAGACAGAAGAGAGAAATTGTGGCAGAACCGCCTAATCTAATGTCCTCCCAAGAGTACTCGTCTTCCATTAGACCCTAAGTATCCAAGGGAGAACACTAAACTTTGCGATTCTGTAGAGCACACCGCGAGGGAGAACTCGAAGATCCATATTTTTACATCAGGATCACAAATGAGAGAGTAAAGCTCACAGCACCCTTGCCATTTCTTACGTCACTTTTAGTACAACATCAGAGTAATTCATTATTTGATTATAACAGTGGAATATAAAATGTGATCAGAGTTCAGCGGAAATAAAACCATTTAATGATAAGTTAAACATTAACATGATGGACTTTTATAAGCATGAAATGATAATAAGTTGTCAGTATTTTCTTTGTAAATCTTTTGGTGAGAGTCTTAATAAATAACTCTACTCCGCATCGTAAAGAAAATCCTCGCTGAGCCCACCAGGAGGTTTCCACACTCAAGTGTCAGCTTATCAGCATCTGTCACCTGCAACAGGGTAGAACAAACCCTGAGTACTCAATTGTACTCCGCAAGACTTATCCGTCAGGAGGAAAGAAAAAGAATTATGCAAGAGTTTTTGGCTTGTGGGTTTATTGCATCTGCAAGTAGCATTACTAAATGTGCATTCTTATATTTCTTTTTATTAGCAGTCATCATTAATTCATTAACCGACCATTCTATGTAAGCACCAAAACTACTTTCAAGAAGATGGTAAGCAATCAGAGCCATTTCACCATCTTCCATAGTTCTTACTACGATGTCAGATTATAATCATGTTGGACCGTGAAATTGATGGCGATTCGCGAATGAATGTGCCCAGCTAGGTGCCCCGAAAACACACGGCTTGCTTATATCCCAGGCATAAGCAAGACTAACCCGTTCCACTCCAGTCAAGAGGTCCAGGTCCCCGTCCAAGCTCGGACTCTAAGCCCCCGACACTGCAGGCCCGGCCTCAGTATGATGCTTAGAACTCCTCGACCCAATATATATAACCACCTAAAAAGCTGATCCACAAAGAGCCAAAACCCATGACAAGAGAGAAACAAGTCTTCCTGCTCCCATAAGCAAGTATATGCTCGGGACAAGTAGGTCTGTGACCTGACTATAGAATCCAATGCAACGAACGGTCCTTAATCGACACAGGCGGAACAAATGCAATCAGAGCCCCGCTCTGTTGCCCAACCAAGTCCAAGTCTATCTAAACCCGTTCCGTCTGGTCTCCAATTATTATTATTCATATATATTCCATATGATAGTAATATGATAATAGTAACAATAATATATTTCATATCTCTCGCGAGTGGCAGGTAATCACTCGACTTCTACCGGGATCCTATAGCATAGCACGCTACACGATCCTATTATACGGTAAGACTCATAGGATAAGATATAAATATATGCAAGTGGGTTTCATTCAACTCCTTTAAACTTAATGCACGAGCATAAATTAAAGTGCGGAATAATAGGGGTTATGCACCGGGGCTTGCCTGGGTAAAATATAACCAAAGTTAGCATCCCATTGGTGTGACACGATCCTCATGGCACCATCTTTTCTGCTATCTCCGGTGACTCTACGATCCATCATCGCTCCTAATATGACATTCGAGGATGCACGCAGAGACGTAAATAATCAACGACAGTCGCAACTTAAAATACGATTTCGTTCTCTCAAGCTAACAAGCTGGCTTTAATGTCTAACGTACTAGGCTACGCACCCCTGCGGTAGAATAAGTCATGATTTACCCAACCGGTATTTCCGTCATGTGATCCCAAGGTGTTGCTTTATTCATTTTATAGATTTACATTGATACTCTAACTAGGGCTCATTAACCAATTCAACAAATTAATTATTCGGAAGCTGCAACAATGCAGCGAGCATGTAACAACATTATGAAGTTACCATAAAATTTTCAAAGCTAACACTATCATCAATTCGCCATAAAAATTACTACAAGTTCATATATTACCAATATTAAGCTTCTCAAGTTAATTAAAGAACTTCTGAAAATATTATGAGACCATGTGAATGAATTATACCAGTAGATGGATCCCGATCTTTGGAACCTAACAAAACTTGTTTCACCATTTTTGGATAACTACACAAACTTCTATTGAATTTACAAGTTTATTTAGAAACCAAATTAGAAAATTCTTAAGAAATGAAAAGGGCCAGCGGCCACCACTTCGGCCCAGCGACCCCAAGCGGCCTGCGCGGGAGCGCGGTTGCACCCGGCGCAGCGGCCCAGCTGCGGCCTCCGACCAGGCGAGCCGGCCCAGAAGCAAACCGCGGCCCACGCGGCATCACCACGCCAGCAGGCCTGCCCAACAGACCCGATTCGGACGCGGGCCGCGCGTTTTGCGGAAAGGACCCCCGGTTAAGGCTAAACTAACCCATAGTCCAAGTGCTACTATTCATTCGAGTCACGTGATTTGCATTAAGAACCCTAGAAAAGCTTCTATTCAGAGTTTCTCACCCTTTCCTCTTCTTCCTCTCGTACACGGAGCAGAGGACGCGCTCGAGCGGTCGATTTCCGGCTAGTTGGAAACGGACCGATGGCGGGGGAGGGGGGGGGGGCGCTCGGGCACACCTGGGCCAGCGTGCACTCGTGGAGGGTCACAGCCCGGCCGATGGCGTCCCGTGGCGTCGCAGCTGAAAGGTCCTTGTTTGGTTTTGGTAATTGAGTGACAACCTTAGGTGGACTAATTGTGTTTATGTGACATACACAGGAAATTAGTTCACATGTGATGATTTCATGAAGGAGCTCATTGCATATGAGACATGACATGGAGTCATGTGACCAAGGTGGAGAAGATCAAGATGAGGCTTGGCTCGATGGACCGGTTGTGAAGGTGAAGGGCAAGTCGAGACTTCGAAGCGAAGGACCATGCGATGGTGAAGCTTGAGCAAGACTTGGCGCTGACGGACCGATGCAACAGTGAAGAACAAGTGAGGTCAAGATCGATGAACCAATACGGTCACGTGATGATATAAAGTGAATCATATCATTTGGTGATTGGTTGGTACATGTGTTGCATCAATGTCGGACGAGATGAAGTGGAATGCGCAAGGCTAAGGTATAACCTAGGGCATTTCCATTGCACCGGTCATAGGTGTGTAGAGAAGTTTATGACCGAGTTTAGGATAGATGGCCGTACTATCAAGAGGGGCAAACTTGTTTGCATATCGGTCATCTAGTGTCACTTGAGCGATCTAACTATGCATATATGTTAGGATCGAGTGGCGAGGCAAGTTGAGTGCCTAACTCCTTCGGTAAAATGTTTATGAAAATGCTAACATACGTGCACAAGGTAGTGATCACTTGTGGGTGTTGGCACATTTACGAAGGCGTTGAAGTTTGAGCGGTAGAGAGGGTTTGGGTTCCTCTCTCCCTAAGGTGACCTTTGAGGCGTTTTCGAGGAGTTGAAATGCCTATTTTCCACTATGTCAGAAGTCGGAAAAGAAACGGAGGCGAACGTGGTCACAGAGGTGACCGGACGCTGCACCGGACGCGGTCATGGTTGTAACATCCTCGGTGTTACCGTGTGTAACTTTGCACTAAAACATGTCATGAGCATTTTATTTATGTGTTTTAGCTTGCGCCTTGTTCGTGAGATCATTTTAATAAATCAAATTAGCTAATGAAAATATTAAATTGAAGGTTTCCGCGTTAACCGTGTTGGCGAGTCCGTTCCGTGAAATCTAGTTCCTTGGTGGCGGTATGTTTTGGCTCAGAACGATAGCCTAGTGTACCCTCTTGGTGTTGGTGAAGATCGTTCGGTCGCTCGATCACTCGTTTTGGCGTGACAGGGACTTTAAGATTCGTGCGCGTGCTGTGTCGCGGTTGGTTGGCCAGCCGAGCGCGGTCACCGCGTGGTCGCTATGCGCGTCGCGCTACGTTGCGTCACGGGCCCGCGCGTGGCCGTGGTTGGAAGCCGGCCGAGGCTGCCGTGCCCTGTTGCTGTGGCAGTTGACGTCGTGCGAGGGTTGCGTGTCCCGCCCGCTGTTTTGCCCCCCCTCGCCGCAACCCGTGCGGGCCTGGGCGGTCGAGTGCAGGCGCACGCTGCCGTGGCGCGGAGCTCACCGACCACCGCCCACCTTGCTTGGCCGTCAACAAGCATCGCGTCACCTTAATGTCTCACCACCGCGTTACCTACTCGAAGCCCAGGACTGTCCTGCCACCTGAGCCGGCCACCGTGGCGACTCCCCTGTTTCCCTTGCCGCCCGGCTATGGACCACTGTCGGGCTCGTCCTGCAGTGCTCGTCCCTGTGTCCTTGCGGCAGCAGCTTTGCACTGATCCCACCTACCTCCCCGTGCGCGGAATTGAAGTGGTGGAGCCCCCACGGTCCCCAATTTTGGGGTGTAGGTCGGCGACGCCATTACTGGGCGTTGTCCCCCTTTTTGTGGTCGGTTTCGCTCGTCTTATCGGGAACTCATCTAGTTGCTCCGAACGGTTCGCCCTGAGCTTCTCTTCGCTGTGCGCCCATTGGTTGGAGCTGTGGTGCTCCCGTTCCTTCCGTGACACGGCCGTGTCCGTCCGAGGCGCCACCGCACCCCTCGGGTCGTGTGTGGCCAGCTCGCCTCCGAGCGGCTCTTGGCTCAGCATCGCCTCAGCGGGGTCCAGAGTAAGTTACTCGTGCTCGTAGTCCTTCTTGTTCCGTTTGCTTGGGCCGCAGTTCACCGAAACAACAACGTCGTCCCTTGCAGTCGTCCGTCGTCGTGGAGGAGTCCGTTGGCCGCGTCCCCGGGAGTGTGCTTCTGCCCCTAGTCCCGCGTCGGTTCCAAGGTGAGTGTCCCCCCCTTAGCTGCGTGGTAGAGGCTCTCCGTGGGCCGGCGTAGCCGCTCAGCTCCGTCTCCGACGCGCCGGTGTGCGCGGGGCAAGCCAGGGACCCCGTCTTGGTGAAGACGGGTTAGTCCGTGGGTTTTAGTGCATAAGCGCTGAGAGGAGAAATAGTAGCGTGGGGCGCGGGTTGTTTTCG